>CM072818.1:14014225-15346725 GCA_036937905.1 Salvia rosmarinus
TTAAGTGTGGAATGAAGGGCATTACGCAAATAGTTGCCGGGGATACGCTGCGGGGACGGTGGGAAGGCGAATCAGCCCGGCAATGCCCAACCCCTCGGGCTATCCGGTTTCAACGCGCACAATAGCCACCACAACAACGATGGCAACAACCTCGGCAACAACAAGCGATAACCACCGCGGTGGCGTAATCGGCGGCGCGTGACAGCGGCGACCACGGCGAGAATCAGCGAGACAAGCGCCCGTCGGCCTCGGTAGGCTCAAGCGAGCATATGCTCTCTGCGGAGCAAAATGAACAAAACCGAAACACAGCGGTATGGGAACACTTTTCAGCGTACTTGTTATACTTTTGTTCGATCGGGTGCATCACATTCTTTCATAGCAAGAACATGTGTAGATCTATTAGAACTTAGATCTGAAAAAGCAAACCGGGATATGAAATCTCTTCACCCATAGGAGGGTTATGACGATTACTCATATTTGCTCGAACACAGAGTTGAACTTAGGATCACTTAAGGTTCGACAAACAACAAACATAATACCCATGGGTGATGTAGATATAATTTTGGGAATGGATTGGTTAGCGAGAAAAGCATGCTACGATCTGTGTAAAGAAAGGAAAATTTTATTCGGTTTCACGGTGGAAAGCAACGCATTTCCATGGAATCAACATGGGAAGGAAGATTCGATAATATCGACATTGAAGGCGGAAGTATGATAAACAAGAAAGGATGCCATGCATTTCTTGTTTATTTGAATGGAGAAGATCGAATAACGTTAAATGTTGAAGATGTAGAGATTGTGCGAGAATTTTCGGATGTTTTCACGAAAATCTACGGGGCTGCCTCACGATGAACAAGCTGGGTTTACCATTGATTTGGAACCGGATCGGCTCCGATGTCAAAGGCACCGTCTGAATGGCTCGAAAGAGCTGGAAGAGTTGAAAATTCAAATCAAGAGCTGTTAGACCTAGGTTTTATCGGACTATTAGGGGAGCAGGTGTTGTTGTAAAGAAAAGGATGGTTCCTTGAGGATGTGTATAGATTACGAGGCTGAACAAAATGGCGCTCAAAACAAGTATCCACTTCCAGGATAGATGACTTGTTTGATCAGCTAAGAAGGAGCTAGCGTGTTCTCGAAAATCGACCTCAAGTCGAGCTATCACCAACTTAAAGTGCGGCTGAAGATGTATCAAAGCTGCTTTCCGAGCGAGATCGGCCACTATGAATTTATAGTTGTGCCATTCGGATTGACCAATCTTGGCGGTATTCATGGATCTCATGAATAGGGTGTTCCACCCATACTTAGACAAATTTGTTTTAGTCTTCATAGATGACATCCTCGTCTATTCAAAGAATGAAGAAGACAAGGAATATCTCGAGCGATCTTGCAATCTTTGAGAGATGAGCGACTTTTGCTAAGTTTAGTAAATGTGAATTTTAATTTGAAGGAAGTAATGTTCCTTGGACACATTGTGTCGGTAGAAGGATTAAAGTTGATCCGGCAAAGTAGAAGCGATCAAGAATGGAAATCGCCGAGGACACAAAATGAAATTAGAAGTTTCTTGGGATTGGCGAGTTACTATCGGAGATTCATTGAAGGATTCTCAAAGATAGCAAGGCCAATAACCCAACTTGCTCGAGAAAAGGATTAAATTCACATGGATGATGAGTGTGGTAATTTCGGGCGCTCGAGGAAAAGTTAACTCACGCCTGTGCTAGCGAGTTCGAAGCGGATCAAGAGTCGTGGTCTATCTGAGATGCTTCCAAAAATGGATTAGGTGTGTGTTAATGCAAAATGGAAAAGTGATAGCCTATCATCTCAACAAGCGAGACCGCATGAATTGAATTACCCGACACATGATGCGGAACTAGCGTGTGGTACATGCCCTAAAGATATGGAACATCGTCTCTACGGAGTAAGATGTGAAATCTTTACCGATCACAAAGTTTGAAATATTTTTCGAGCGAGAGAGATCTAAACATGAGACAAAGAAGATGGCTCGAATTGGTAAAGACTACGGTGTGGTATAAACTATCACCCGGGCGAGGCAAGCGTTGTAGCCGATGCCTTGAGTCGTAAAGTCGAAAACCAATTGGGATGTCTCCTCACAAATGAAGAAAAACTCATTGAAAAGTTTGAAAGGATGAAGATTGAATTGATTGAACAACCGAGGCGATCACGAGTTGTATTGCTACACTCGCTGGCGTCGATTTAAGGAAAAGAATCCTTGAAGGACGAAGGATGGAGGAAAAGTTGGAAAATACAAGAGCAAAAGTAAGGACGGAAGGATGAAAATTTTTCAAGCACGAGATAATGCTTTATTATTTGAAGGAAGATTGTGTATCGAGACAACAACAACCTTGGAATGAAATCATGAGTGAAGCTCATGACACACTATATCTGACCCGTCAGGCGATACAAAATGTACCAAGATTTGAAGAAAAAGTTACGGTGGGAAGGTATGAAAAGAGACATAACCTCTTTTG
This sequence comes from Salvia rosmarinus, assembly GCA_036937905.1. Taxonomy (NCBI): domain Eukaryota; kingdom Viridiplantae; phylum Streptophyta; class Magnoliopsida; order Lamiales; family Lamiaceae; genus Salvia; species Salvia rosmarinus. Next base: position 14,016,712 of record CM072818.1, read on the forward strand.
TAGGCGTTGTCTTGCTTGTCGACAAGTAAAAGCATTACACCAGCGTCCTTCTGAAGCTACGACCTTTGGCAATACCCGAGTGGAAATGGGAAGATATAGCTATGGACTTTGTTATGGGTTTACCAAAGTCTAAAGAGGAACACTTGCTATATGGGTAGTAGTGGGCGAGACTCACCAAATGTGCATTTTACATCAATTGATTACCCAGTGCGATAAGCTAGCCAGGTGTGGGTAAAGGAAATTATGCGCTGCATGGAGTACAGAAAACTATCACTTCGATAGAGATTGAAAATTTACTTCAAAATTCGGACTAGCTTGCAAAAGAATTGGGCACAGTTAAATTTCAACCGACTTTTCACCCTCAAACCGATGGACAATCGGAAGGGCGATCAAACACTCGAAGACATGTTGAGAAGCTGTAGTGTTGGATAGAGGTGCCAAATGGGAAGAGGTTTTACCTCTCATCAATTTGCTACAATAATAGTTATCAGCGACGATCGATATGGCCCGTATGAGCCTTATATGGAAGAAAATGCGATCACGCTTTCTTTGGGATGAAGTGGGTGAAAGAAGAATCTTAGGGCATGGCTATAAGCGAAATGATTGAGATCGTTAGCCAAATTAGGCACGAGAATAAAAGAAGCTCAAGATGAGCGAAGTCTTACGTCGTCTGGTGAGCTACATTTCAAAATGGAGATAAAGTCTTTTGAAGGTCTCTCCATCTAAAAGGATTATAAGGTTTGGAGTAAAGGGAAAATCAAGACCCGTTTTATTGGACCTTATGAAATCCTAGAAAGAATAAACACGATCGCCTATAGGTTGGCTCTTCCGCAAGTGCGGGAAGCGTACATAATGTTTTTCACGTATCACAACTCGGAAAGTGCGTATGCGATCCGAAGCATGTGATCCATCAAGGCGGCGTGATCCTCAATCCGGATATGATCTATAATGAAGAACTACGGCCATTCTAGACCACAAGGTTCAACAATTGCGAAATAAATCGATTCCACTAGTCAAAGTCTTGTGGAAACATCATGGACAAGAGGAAGCCACGTGGGAACTTGAGGGCGCAATGAAAGAAAAATACCCGATCTCTTAGGGTATGTAAATTTGGGATGAAATTTCTTTAAGGGGTGGAATGTAATACCCGATTATTTAAACTCCTAATTACGAAATTAATTTAAATCGATTAGAATATTATCATAATAATTTGATTATTTATATATCGAATAATGATATCGATTATTGTTGGAATAATAAATTCTATGTTTTATTCACAAATAAATGTGAATCGAAATACGAATATTTAACATATTTCAACGAGATTATTTCTCGTCGATTACGTATCGATATTTATATGCTCGTGATATTTTCTAAGTTTTTAAGCTTAGAATTTAATTCCATTATTATTGGAATTATTTAATAAAGTGATTATAGCTTTATTTTGACCATTTTGAGATGAGTCGATATTTAAGCGTTTGAGGCGTTTCAAGCGTTAACGTTTTGAGATGACTTGAAAATCAAGTCTAACGATCGAGGAATTATGATAATTAAATTCCTATGATTATTTTATATAATTGGAATATTATTTAGCATTGAATTAATGCTATAAATTTTGGGATTATATTGTTGATTATTTATGATTCTCGAAAATCCTAAATCGAGAAATAGGGTTTTCTACCTATGGATTAATTAGATAATTTTTCCTATGATATAAATTATCATTTAGGATATATATTATGCTATATATCTACTTATAGCATGAAATGAAATTTTAGGCATTTATCGATGAAAGTGCGAAAACATCCTATGTGATATAACATAGGATTTATTTTATTTGATCATCAAATTGTGAAATTTCTTAAGTGTAGTATTAATACACACTTACCAAGTAAAATGTGTAGATGAAAATACACTACCAAATTATTTATATTATTGCCGAAATAATTGGCGTTTGAAACACAAATTGGTTCTTGAATTTAATATACTTGATTGCACTAATGTTTGGGAAGTGTATCTAATACACATGTGTTATTCAACACATAAAATCTGAAAATTATATTCTCCTTCACGATGGCGATGGCTGGGGCATGAAACAAATTGAATTGTTTCTCCAAAATTACTTTTATAAAGCTTACAAGGAATTAATGATATGTAAGAGATATTTTCTTATCATGACCTCACAACTTTGACTAATTTATTTCATTTGTGTTTGGTGCGTGAGAGAGCCGAGAGTAGCATGAGATGGTGTTGTTTCATTTATTAAATTTTGGCTAAGTATATATATATTGTTTTGAAACCACATAACACTTCACACTTATTTCTCCATTTTCTCACTCTCTCGCTTAGCCTTTCTTAAGAAAACCAAACCCATTTCTTCATCTTCTCTTTCCATTTGCTTGAGTTCAATTCATCCTACAACCGATCGACTCCGATATGCGAGGTTAGATATCGACCAAGCTTTGATAAAACTTATCTTTTCAATAATCCTACGGTTTAAACTATTATTTTAGCATGTATTATTTATGCGATAAATCATGTTAGCATGTTATAAGCTTAGAAATTATGTTACATATGTTAATATGTGCATAGATTATTTATTTCTAAACTTAGCAATTTATTTAAATTATTCTAGTGATGCTCGAAAATTGCTAGGTATGTTTTAAGGTTGGATTATTGATCTATAGTGTTGTAGGAGTGCATGGTATTAATTTGAGAATTTTTGGAAACCATTGGTGTAATTTTTTGAAGCTGCGAAAATGAACAAGCCTTGAACTATGGTGTATAATTTTTATATGCTTGATATAATAGCATATTATTGATCTAGGGTATTGATTAGGTGTTGTAGGAATTTATTAGAATTTTTGGACAATTGTAGCTAAATTAATTCAAAATGGCCGAGACTTAGGTGTTAGGATTTAATGGATTATTTTGTGTTATTACATAATATTATGATGTATTAGTGCTATATGATAGCATATAAGCATAGTGTAAATTTTAGGATTTTATAAAAATTGTTTGATATATATTGCACAAAGTAGCCGTGAGCTACCTTGGACCTTTCTATGATGTATGGTTTGATTTTATTAAACCATAGGTTATAATTATGTTATATATTAATATTTGAGGCTTGTGTATAATTATTAGAATTTTTGAAAAATTATTGATATTATTTTGATAAAATCGAGAGCCTATAGTATATATATAGGTGTGTTCCAAATTTTCTATAGTGATATTAATACATATTAATGATCACGATGTAAAATAATACACTATATGAATTTAAAAAATTTGGAATAAGATTGAAAATTTTGTGATATAGTAGTGAGCTATATGTGTTAAATAAGGAATTTTAATTCCTTTTAATTAAGAATAATAATATATTATATGTCTAAAATTATATTAGACATAATTGAATTTTAGGAATTATTAAACATAGAATATTATGTTTATGATGGAGCGTTATATTAAATAACGTTAAAGCATAAATAATGCTTAATGTATTAAAGATTAATATTGAAAGAAAATATTAATCAAAATTATCGATTTGCGTGAAAATCGAAGATTAAAGCTTTATGAAAAGAAATCGATTAAAAATCGATTTATATTGATTAAAATATGTTTTATTGAATATTTTTAATGAAAAGTCAAAATGGTTGACTTCGAAATTAACGTCTAAAATCGTTCGTTAAATACGTTAATCGTGAAAACGTATTACTTTTATAAGAATATCTCAATTGTGAAAAGATTTCATAATTGAAATCACTTTATTGAATAACGTTATTATCGTTAATTGTTTAACCTAAAAGGTTAAAATGAGGCGTAGATCATATTACGTCTCTCTCGATATCGAGAATTATTTTATTGATATCGCGTCGTTTCAGCGTGTTAAGGCGTATCAAGATTATTAAGACTTGATTATTATTTTATTTATCAAAGTTGAATGAACTTTGAAAATCTAGAAAAGCGTGCCAACGTTCTAAGCGTAAATTTTTGCGTAAAGGTGGGACGTGAAACTCACGCTAAACGAGGAGAAGAACACGCGTCGAGAGTTGAAGTTTAAAAGTCAAGGTGGGCTTTACTATACTCAAATTGATAGAACTTATCAAATGATTTATTTATGATGCTTTATTGCAAGCAAATATTTATGAAATGATTATTTAATTACACCCAAATAGTTTATGTTTTATGTATGTATCGATCCATGATATTTGATGCATAATGTTGGGTAGCTCCCACTTTATGACATGCTTGAATTCGTATTCTTGGAAGTACCCCAAGGATGATGGAGAATTCGTATCTGTCTCTTGAGACGGCTGGATTTTGTGCATTGATTATTTGTATTGTGTCTTTGAAAGAGTGCTCGGCGGTCAGGCGTGCGTGAGAGAGGCCTCCTCTCAAATAGCGAGGAATGTTGTGAATAAATTGTTGTGGTGGATATGGATCATACATACGTGGAAAATGCTTGGCGGCGATATTTATTGAAAATGACGAAAATATTTAGTAAGCACGAGTATTTCAAATTAAAACCTCGTGTGTTCTTGTGATGGGCGAGTAATTCAAACTGTGATAAATTATTTTGGCATGAGCCACTGAGTGCATTATTTGTACTCGATCCTGCATATTGTTTTTAAATGTGCGGTCGGTGATGATAGTGATGGGCGAGATGTTGAGCGATCGAAATCTTTTGGTATTTATATATATGTTTTGAAAGAAAATACCCTTGGGTGCATATCGCCATATATGCATTCACATGTTTTCCGCTGCATATTCTGAATGTTATTTGTATGTTGATGTGACAGTTGTATCTGTCTGAATTATCGAACCTACTATTAAAGGAACTTGTAACCTTTACATCTGAACATGACTTTTGCCTTGTAATTAAGGTTTGAATTGCTTTTGCCTTGTACATAAGGTCTGATTATTGAAGTTCGATAAATATTATTCTGAAATCTTTTGATTATTCTTGTTAATTGTTTTGTAATTACTGTTCTCAGCTCCAATTCTCTCTAATCATCCTTTGGATTAGAGGGATGTGATGATTTACACCTAAGATTTTGTAACAAGGTTCTAATATTTTCACTATTATCTCAGATACCTTCACAAAATGTTCTACAATATTCACTATCGATGTATAAAAGCGCATTTTCTTTTATTTCATTTCCTTCCATTTAACATATTTAAAATATCATCTTTTCATTTTGTGAGATAATGATCTCACCATCCTTTAAATTGTCCTGTAAATCCTACTATTATCATTTTAGCAATTTCTCTATCTCTATTTCTATTATTTTTACATATAGTAGAATACATTAATATTCTATGCATTGTGTTATGTATTTGTTGATGTACAAACCCATCTATATTTCATTCATAAATATGATGTCCACTATAACTATTTGATATTATATCATTTGATTCTTCTATAAGAACATCTACGGTGTTGGTCTCGGATAATAATAATTTCCTGTAGTGGGTTTATCAGCCCATTTGATAATTTATTGATTTGATTATCTGTAACAGCCCTCTAATCCTAACGACGGATTCTGAAGACTAATACTTGGAGCAGTAATTATGGAACATGAAAGATAATTAATCATAGAATTGTGGAACTAAATTGAAGTAAACTAATAAGCTTCAACCATAATATATAAGATATACATAATTTACTTATGGAGAGAGACCTACGAATCTTATCACGAAATTCACATGATCCGAAGGTAATCAATCGACATCAAAAGCTAACTTATTGTTCTATTGCAGCGGAAAGGCGTGTGAAACACATGGACGATGTGTAGTCAAGGTTTCTAACATATCATTATCAAAAGGGTTCCACCGCTCAACACACCTCCATCCATCATCTCGCTCAACTGCACATTTAAAACAAACATGCGGTGAGTACAAGAATACACTCGGTGGACTCATGCCAAAATATTTTATCAATTTTAAATTACATCGCCCCATCATGGTAAGACACGAGGTTTTATTGGAAGGCATTGTCTTACTAAAATATTTCATCATTTTCATAAATCATCGATACGGCGGGCATTTTCCTTGTATGTATGATCCATATCCTTTCTTTCATTTCTCATATCACATCATCATTTCTCATCTCATAAAATCATCTCGCACGGAGGAGGCCTCCTCCCACGGACGCCGTGACCGATCGAGCACCCTTTCAAAGACACAAATACAAAATAGTGCACAAAATCTTTACCACTCCGGCACAGGATACGAATTCTCAATCTTCCTTGCGGGTACTAACAAGGATACGAATTCAAACATTACATAAGTGGGAGCTACCCAACAATATGCATCATTCGATCATGGATAGGATACATACATAAAACATAAATAATATGGGCAGGTAATTAAATAATCATTTCTTGCAAAATAAGCATCGTAAATAAATCATTTGATAAAGATTTATCATTTTGAGCATAGTAAAGCCCACCTGATACGTAAGCTTTCTTAATTCATTTTCTTTCTACGCCAACGATCGCGTCCGCGTCCCACCTTTATGTAAGAAACTAATTCAGTACGTCGGTCACGTATTTCGAGATTTTCAAAGTTCAACAAACTCTGATAACTTTCTATAATAATACTTCGCATCCTTTAACTAAAATAGTACGTCGTTTCATCGCATATTTTAACTAATAACTTTTCGTACTTCGATAGAGACGTAATATAATCTACGGTCTCATATTAACCATTTTGGTTAAACGTTGAACGCATACTAACATCTCTCAATAAAATGATTTCAATTATGAAATCGTTTCACACGTATTAGTGTATTTATTCAACGTATTTCATACGTTTAGACTTAAGTCAACGTTTTTGACTTTTCTTAACACATTTTCGAATTACTCACATATTTGATAACTAATTTCCATATAAATCGATTTTCAATCGATTTCTTATCATAAAACCTAATTCTCGATTTTCACGTTAATCAATAAACATGATAAATACTTTGCTCAAGTATGATCTAACTTGTACATTACATATTATTTTTCACAACTAACGTTATTTAATATAACGTTTAGCCGTAAACATAGTATACTATGTTTCTAAAATCCCATAAATTCTCAATAGGTCTAAAATATTTTCTAAACATATAATATGTGATTTTCCTTGAATAAAATGAATTTAAAACCACTTAATCCTCATGTTCAGCTCTCGCCCTATGACTTTAATTCACAAAACTTTTCCAAAATTTTATAAAATCACATATCATTCTATATTATCATAGAATCATTAATATGTATTAATATTAGCTATAGGAAAATTGGACATTATTTTCCTTCACTTAATAAACTGTCGGCCATTTCATTTAAAATAGCAAATATTTTCTAAAATTCTTATAAATTCTCACAACACATAATCATCATCATATACCATTAATATATCATAATATCCAACAATTACAAATCATACCTCAATGTACCAATACTTGGTATCCTTGAAAATTTTAAGTATATGATCAAACCATATTCTAAAAATCTAATAAATTCATGTAGCACTTAATCAATGCTCTACATTAATAATAAGCTATAATATCACTTAAACAAAATTTGTACCTCAACATACAATCTTTCATTATTTTGGTAATTAACAAATAATTACATACAATTTCCAAAATTTCCAATAAATCACAAAAGGCTCCATTACTATCATATATCATTAATCCATCAACATTTTATCACTAATAATTTTCGATCATCATGCTAAAATCATAGCATGCTTAAGCTTTAATTAAATCACCAATATAATTCATATACATCATGCTAAACATTATTAATGAACAATAAACATGCTATCATAATTTATTCTATTTTCTCATTAAGAACCTAAACATATATATTAAAATCTAACGGTTGGAAATCGAAAATTTTAACGTATATAAACAACTTTCGATTCCAAACCTTTTGTCAAACTTTGATTTTGGTGTAGGTATTTTTGTATCAAGGATTTGGCTAGGTAAAGAAGAACACTTCAAGCTTTTCTTTCTACAAGCTCACGGCAGAATGTGTTTTGGGAAGAGAAGTGTTTTGATTTTTTAAAGTCTATCACTTAATACACTAACTAAAGGGATAAAATTAACAATACACTTACAACTTTCCTACATACCTCTCGGTCCACACACCACCAAGCAAGATAAAATGATTTACTTTATGACTCATCACACTATGGCCACATTTACTACACATTGAAGAAGCAAAATAAAATCCTCACTTTTGATCCATGCATGAGTCGGCCATTTCTCAAGTGCACAAAGGAATGACTTTAAATTTTGTCTTATACACCAAATAATATCCCAAGCATTTACTTTATGGAAGCAATCAATCGAGTTCACAAAATTCTTCCAACCTCAATTAGTCCATTATATATCCAACACACATCCAACTTGTTCTCTAATTAATTCCTTGTTTCTTGTGCAAATATATCATACTACACGTTTATTACACAACATGGTGAATGATAGCAAAATTTTTCAACTCATTAGTCCTACAACAACCTTTACTCACGGCACTTTCAATATATATGTGTTAAATATTTTATTTTATTGCATTTAATAGCTATATAACATAATATATGTTTTAGATGATAAATTAAATCATAGAAAAATAATTAGAACAATTTTAGGTAGCAAACCCTAATTTTCGAAAACTAGGGTTTTCGAAAATCATATCATTTTGTTCAATTCCAATCCTAAATTTTCTAGCATTATTTTAATGATAAATAATGCTCTTATTACTTAAAATAATCATAGGAATTTAAATATTATAATTCCTTGATCATTAGACTTATTATTCTAATCGTCTCTAAACGTTGACGTTTGAAACATCTCAAAACATTCATAATCGACCCATCTCAAAATGGTCGTAATAAAGTCGTAATGACTTTATTAATTCATTTCATTAATAATGAAATTTAATTCTAAGCTTCATTACTTAGAAAGATTCACGTAATATTAACTTTCGATATTCAATCGACGTTAAAATATTACTGCCGAAAGAAGTATATAAACTATATTCCTTGATTCACTAATCATTAGTGAATATGATATAAAATTCATTATATCCTAAATAATTGAAATCAATATTCGATAAGTTACTATTTCAATTATCGAGTCGAACCCTAATTCTGATTTTAATCATCATAATTGGGCTTTAAATCTTGGGACATTACATTCCACCCCTTAAAAGATATTTCGTCCCGAAATTTGCATACCTCAAAAAGTATGGGGTATCTTAGCATCATAACATCTTCAATTTTCCACATGATTTCCTTTTGTCCATGGTTTCTCCATTGGACTTTCATTAAAGACCCAAACTTAATTCTAAATCGTTGAATCGTACGATCAAAAAGTCGTAGATTTTCATCACAACTCATGTTTGAGTTAAAGATCACGTTATTATGGTGGATCACGTGTTTTGGGTCATATTCGTATTTCTTTAACTTTGACACGTGGAATATTTCGTACATTCCCTAAATTTGGTGGAAGTACCAATCTATAGGCTACTGGGCCTATCATTTATAGGATCTCGTAAGGTCCTATAAAACGTGATCTCAACATTCCTTGTACTTTAAACTTTATAATTTCCCTCAATGGAGAAATTTTAAGGAACTTTATTTCCGCATTCAAAATGCAATTCAAATCTACGCTTATCAGCGTAAGACTTTTGTCTGTCCTGAACTCCTCTTATTCCGTGTCTCATTTGGCAGATATCTTAATCATTTCATTTACGTCGTCAGGACATTATACTTTCTCTCACCTACTTTATTACAATAAAGTGGTGATCGATACTTCTTTCCACATAATGCCTCATATAGCTATATTGATCGTTGCTTGGCAGTTATGGTCGTACATGAACTCAGCAAGTGGTACCACATGTACCCACTTGCACCTCGATCTAATATTAATGTCCTCATCATATCCTTAAACGTGTGGGTTGTCTTTTCTGACTGTCCATCTATTTGTGAGTGGAGATTATGCTAAGGTTCAATCTTGTGTCCAACTCTTTCTTGTGAACATGTTCAAAATCTAGGGGTAAACTTGGAGTCTCTATCTGAAGTGATAGGTTTTGGTACCCCCTGTAAATATACGATTTCCTTTATGTACGACTGAGCTAATTTATCAGATCCATGAGTCATCTGAATGGGCAGAGATGAACATAATCGGTGAGTCAATCCACTACTACCCATATAGTAGTGTTATTTCTTTTAGGACTTTGGTAAAACCCGTCATAAAATCCATTGCTATGTCATCCCATTTTCATTTGTGTATCTCTAGAGATTATAACTTCTTATAAGGCCATTTATACAATGCCTTCACTTGTTGGTAACCGAGACAATGCTCGACAATGTGGTTATATCTCATTTCATTCCTTACTATCTAACTTTTCTCGTAAATCATAAAATATCTTAATGTTGCTTGGGTGGGCGGTAGGAGGAATATCATGAGCTTCACTCATGATTTCATTTCTAAGCTTATTATTGCTTGAAATATATATAACCCTTCCTTAGACAATATGACATTGTCCGACGCTTCTTTAAAATCCTTCAGCTCTTCATTCCTCTTCTTAGCTCGTTTTCAAGTCTCTTTGCTCGAAGATATATTTCAAACTTTTGTAATTTGTGAAGAATCCTCAACTTATTTCATATGAGTGATGTCTCCAAGACTATGGTACTTATACCATTGCTGCTATTTCAAGTCATGAGTTGGGTCATTCTATTCATGTGGCCTAAGTCATTGTGATGCGTAAGTTATTGTTTTTTTCATATTATTACATGGCTTCACTTTCACTTGTACATGTAAATTTGATTCCTTCTGAAGACACCATGTGCCTAAGGAATATTACTTCTTTAAGCTAAAATTCATAATACTAAACTTGGCAAAATTTGTTCGGTTCTACATGTCCGCAAGACAGTCCTACGATGTTCTTTATGTTCTTCCTCATTCCATCATTCATAAAGATTTAGACGAAAATGTCTAAGTACGTGTGTAACACTCGATTTTTGAGGTTCATGAACATGGCTGGTGCATTAGCTTGTCCGAATGGCATGACTATAATCTCATAGTAACCATATCTTATTCGGAACAATTCGTTTTCATCCATCAGATACCATTCTACAAGAACCATATAATATATCTCATCAAAATGCCTCATATATCCGACGATCTATCTCTTTCAAAGAGCCAGAGGTCAAACTGCTCCCTGTTTCTTCTTCTGTACCATAAGTTTATTTTGTTTTTATCAGAAAGTAAGGTTGAGTTGGTAGTGGTAATTATCCTAATCCTCGAGGGCGATAAGATCCTGTCCTTTTGCCATTCTCGTCTCTTTCTGGTATAATTAACGGCACAAGACGTGGGGCGGCGTTTGGAACATCAGGGTACAACCATTCCTTTATATCATACTGTGTAACTTTCCGGGGACCAGGACAAGTGCTCATAGGTGCCATTCCATACGCATTATATGTATACTTGAGCCGGTTGACAAATCCTAGTAAGTCTGCCCAAGCCTTGGAATTTTCTACATGGAGATTATATTCTCTTGATACTTCTTTTGCAAAATCCTGCCAGTCTGTTGGCAAACGACGAATAAGTCGTTGGACACCATCCTCATCCATCACTCCATGGTTACGAGCATTCATCCAAAGGTGCAAGAATTTTTCCAAAAACTGTACTAAATCTGTGCCTTGTTTATAATAAAAGAGTCGATACTCCTGTGTGAGCTCTAGACTTGTAGGCCTTGTGGTTAACCTTTTACCCGTAATACTTCCTTTTCCTGCCATCTCTTATTCCTCATTTAACGTTTCACATCTCCATTTGTATATCGCTCAAAATTAACTCGCGTAAGCAATAGTGGATCCAAAAATCCCGTCGTATAGAATTTCAAATGGAGAGACTATGTCCATGTCTCTAATCACGTGAGTGACATCCATTTTCGAAACTTCTGTTTTTTGATTATATCTACGTTCCACATAGATGTTATGATTCAAATCATTTGTTAGAACCTTAGGCGATCCTAGGTCCAATTCTGAGCTTGAGCAACACCTTCGACGGCCATAATTCTCATATAGGTGAGGAGATTTTCATTTCTTGATTCATTTATCCTGAATTGTGTTCTATCGTTTCTACACATACTTGTGCAATGTTAGAATGTGAAGCACCTATATCGAACAAAATATTATAGGTATTCTGAGAAATTTTCTCATTCCTATCAAGCCTTCCTGGTTTTGTTCGTCACTGCTTATGGTCGGCAAGTATAGGCTCTGGTCTACGGTGTTCCCGTCTATTTAAGTAAACATCTATTTCATCTATCATTGTCCTTTCCCTTGGGACATTATGTTCCCTTGCAATGGCCTTCTGTTACCTCGTTCACCATATCCTTCTCGGGTATCAGTACAGTTATGCTTTTATCAATAGCATTATGTGGTTAGGTCTATATCGACCTATCTTTGATATTGAAATCTCGATAACTTAATCTTATCGTAGAGAATCGTGATGTATCTGACACTATTATTCATTCCTAATCCAGTATGAATGATTCAGTTTTTTTTCACTTTATCGATCTTAGGAATATATCTCTGATATATCCTTACTTTACACTCTTCCCAAGAGAAGATCCTTATACTGGCATTTAGCGCCATCATTTGTAATATCCTTTTAGGATATACACTATTTGTCTTTAGCTCCATTGATTTATTAAATGATTTCGCGTAGGATAAATCCTTTGTCCATTGGGGCGTATTATACTTTTGCCTTGACATCAAATATCTTTACCATTTTCTCGATATTCAATGATTGCTTCATTTCTATGTCAGAGATACTTAATATCCCATTTTATTGATCGTCACAAAAGTATGAGGGATAATCTTTCCAATTAGATTCACCTTAAGATCCTTCCATGTGAATCTTTTCATTAGTTCTCTTGGATGTATTCCCTTTGCAAAGTCTATAGAAGCTATCTTGCTTGTTAATTACTAAGATACACAAGTCAACCGTTTTGTCTCTATATAACTTAGAGTACTAAGATTCATTTCAAATAATGAATCTATCTCTTACTACGCTTCTTTACTTCAAATGAATTACCTTACTTATCGAAGTCATAACATCTCTGAAGCTTATGTCATATCTTGAACTATCTCATGATTGTATAGCTCGTAATTTCTTCTGCTATATTTGACTTTTGTCCATTTTTATCGAACATGGTATCCGAAAGTAGTATTACTTTCATTATACTTCAGTTCTTACATTCAGGGTTAGAACCGTCATCGTTGTAATATAGCTTGGCAAGGTAGTACATTTGTACACCATAACTCAAATTCCAAGCATCTCATTACCATGTCTTAACTTTGGAGATATTTTCTACATACTTAATTTACATGCTAGGGCTATCCTAGCTGTTCACACATTTCAATGATTATGATTCATTTATCTCATTATCATTAGTTTAACCAAGTCTCAATTACTTGGAATCGATTATGCTCAAACATAATATCATTGATTGAGGTATAAAGCGAGAGATTTGTTATCTGAGATGCTATCATTTCTTTACATATATATCCTTTAAAAGAATATTGTGCATTTTCATTCTTTAGACATGTCCAACCTACTCACGAGGTTTTAAGGACAAACAACTATCTTTAAGATAAGTTGTAATATCTCTTATTATGACGTAATAAGGGAAGATTATATCTCATGGATATCATATACTTTTCTTTACTTCTACTCTTGCATTCAATGCTAAAGAGTATCTCATTCATAACTTCCATTATCATAACAGTCACATGAAGGTATAACTTCACTGTTATCAATCTTTAAAAAGCCCATCAAGGGTCACCACATCCATGTGTATCATAGGGAAAATATCTCATCTCATCGAGATCTTATTTACATCATAACTTCTTGATGTCTGTCACTTTACTGATCTGCAACCTTTAGGTTACCAAAATAAGTCAACCTACATCATACCTGATGTTTATCACTTTACTAATTCAAAACTTAGGTGACAAGATAAGTCAACCTTCATCTTACGTATTGGTCTCCAGGATTGAAGAAAATTCATCATGTCGACTTTCAAAAGATATGGGTTCGTAATCCAAAATAACATATTTTACCATTTGAATCCATATGTTCTGTATACTGAATGATTGGGATCTAGGGTCCGAAGACCAGAATGACATCTACTGAGATTTCTTTGGTCATATGGGCTGGCCAGACCTGTCACAAATATTTTCTCAGTCACACAAGAACTTGGTTTCAAAAGGACACTAAATAAATCTTTGGGGTTATAATTTCTTTCAGAAACAGTGAGAAACTCAAGTAATTTCTCAATTGGAACTAGGTCATAGAGTTAAACTCAATGACAGAAATTGGGTAATGAATAGAATTTGAAACCTTATATAACTCATAACAGGTCATCGTCAAAGGTTCTCATGTATGTCATAGCTCTACTTGTGATACTGGGAATCTTACCTTCTAGTAACTTTCTAAGATTCTTATCATACTGTAAAGTTCTCATTCTATAAAACCATAAACTAACTTCAACTGATTCTCGTAAATTCTGGAGAAAGAATCAGATTTGGTCCTTCTTACGAAATAAGGTACATTGTGTTAGGGTATATAGGCGAAAACCATGTATAAGTCGAAGTTCAAACGAAGGAGAATGGGTCAAAACAAAACACTGCGCAGGTCTGAAAAAGCCGCGCCAATTCATTCTTGTTTGAAAACTCACATTGTTTTCGTTTAATCTTTAGCGCTCGTTCCGTATCCATCTTTTGCTTTCGATCTCGAGTCTAACTTTACTCACATCATTGAACTAACTTTTCGATTTATCTCATCAAAATTTTTCTACCACATCGTGGTCTTTTCTTTGTAAAATTCACAACACTTGCATCAATTTATTCTTGATCACATTTCTACTTCGTTTCTAACGAAAAAGTCATAGTCGATTGGAGTTCCGTCGTGCGTGAACGTCCAAATAAAAAGACTATACTCATGTCACTTATCGCATAGTGACATTTATCATCTTGACATCATTTCCATTTCTGCTTGCAAAATTTCTTCTCATCATTCATTTCGAGATTCTCATAATTCATCTTTCTATGTTCTTTCGCAATTGGGATCATGCGTCTTAAACAGTCTACGTTCTTTTGGGATAACATACCCATCATCATAAACAACTTTGAGATTTGAAATAAAATTTCAATATTCATAACATAGCTCATGTGTACTTATGTAATTCTTTGAATTTCAAGAATTCAACATATCATATTTGACATATAAATGTCCATTTTTGAGCATTTTCATACATTAAAAACAATAAATCTTTATTGAATTTCATGAATTCAAACATTTTATTTTTGACATATCTTTGTCAATACTTTCTCGTATGACATTATCATACGTTGGTAGCGAACCAACAACTTTCCTTATCATCTCAACATCCTCCTCATATACATCATCAACAATCCTCCTCATATAACATCATCAAACAATCCTCCTCATAAACATCATCAAACAATCCTCCTCATAAACATCCCACCTCATAAACATTTCACCTCATAAACATAACATTCATCATATGTTGGTAGCGAACCAACACCATTGATATTATCATATCACTTTTCTCTTCACAACATAATATTTCATTTGCAATATTTGCAATAACTTCCACCTTAAATAAATTCTCATAACTTTCATTTCTCTTGAAAAATCATTTTCCACTTTCAAGCTTTTCGTTTTCAAAACTTAGAAAATCATTTATCTAGCATATATCAAATCCTTTAAGTTTTCCTTAAATATGCAGTCTCATTCCTGCATATTGTTGGAATCCTTTGAGCTTTCCATAAATATGCAGTCCCACACCTGCATATTGTGGGAATCTCTTTTTATTTCAAAACTTTTGCGAAGAAAAACATTTCCATCCTTTTTCAATTTCAAACCTTTAAAAAGGAATAATTTACCTCATTCCAGTTGAGCTTGATGTGATGGAGTGTCGAGCAGTGTCGGCTGATCTCTAGAAGTCTAGTGACTCAATCTAGACTTGACTTTGAAAGAAGGTTTTGGATTCAAAGAGCGAACCGCTCTGATACCACTTTGTAACAGCCCTCTAATCCTAACGACGGATTAACGATGACTAATACTTGGAACAGTAATTATGGAACATGAAAAATAATTAATCATAGAATTGTGGAACTAAATTCAAGTAAACTAATAAGCTTCAACCATAATATACAAAATATACATAATTTACTTATGGAGAGAGACCTACAGAATCTTATCACGAGAATTCACATGATCTGAAGATAATCAACTATCAACATCAAAAGCTAACTTATTGTTCTATTGCAGCGGAAAGACGTGTGAAAACACATATGACGATGTGTAGTAAAGGTTTCTAACATATCATTATCAAAAGGGTTCGATCGCTCAACACACCTCCATCCATCATCTCGCTCAACTCGCACATTTAAAACAAACATGCGGTCGAGTACAAGAATGCATTCAGTGGACTCATGCCAAAACATTTTATCAATTTTAAATTACACTGCCCCATCATAGTAAGACACAAGGGTTTTATTGGAAAGGCCTTGTGCTTACTAAAATATTTCATCATTTTCATTAATCATCGTCCGGCGGGCATTTTCCTCAGTATGTATGATCCATATCCCTTTCCTTTCATTTCTCATATCACATCATCATTTCTCATCTCATAAAATCATCTCGCACGGAGGAGGCCTCCTCCCACGGACGCCATGACCGCCGAGCACCCTTTCAAAGACACAATCACAAAATAGTGCACAAAATCCTTGCCACTCCTAAGACAAGATCACAATTCTCAATCATCCTTGCGGTACTAACAAGGATACGAATTCAAACATTTCATAAGTGGAAACTACCCAACAATATGCATCATTCGATCATGGATATGATGCATATATAAAACATAAACAATTTAGGCAGGTAATTAAATAATCATTTCCTCATCATTTCTTGCAAAATAAGCATCGTAAATAAATCATTTGATAAGAATTTATCATTTTGAGTATAGTAAAGCCCACCTGATACGTAAGCTTTCTTAATTCGTTTTCTTTCTACGCCAACGATCACGTCCGCGTCCCACCTTTATGTAAGAAACTAATTCAGTACGTCGGTCACGTATTTCGAGATTTTTAAAGTTCAACAAACTTTGATAACTTTCTATAATAATACTTCGCATCCTTTAACTAAAATAGTACATCGTTTCATCGCATATCTTAACTAATAACTTTTCGTACTTCGATAGAGACGTAATATAATCTACGGTCTCATATTAACCATTTTGGTTAAACGTTGAACGCGTACTAACGTCTCTCAATAAAATGATTTCAATTATGAAATCGTTTCTCATAAAAGAGATATTCTTATAAATTTAATACGTTTCACACGTATTAGTGTATTTATTCAACGTATTTCATACGTTTAGACTTAAGTCAACGTTTTTGACTTTTCTTAACACATTTTCGAATTACTCACATATTTGATAACTAATTTCCATATAAATCGATTTTCAATCGATTTCTTATCATAAAACCCTAATTCTCGATTTTTCACGTTAATCAATAAACATGATAAATACTTTGCTCAAGTATGATCTAACTTGTACATTACATATTATTTTTCACAACTAACGTTATTTAATATAACGTTTCGCCGTAAACATAGTATACTATGTTTCTAAAATCCCATAAATTCTCAATAGGTCTAAAATATTTTCTAAACATATAATATGTGATTTTCCTTGAATAAAATGAATTTAAAACCCTTAATCCTCATGTTCTAGCTCTCGGCCCTTATGACTTTAATTCACAAAACTCTTCCAAAAATTCTTATAAAATCACATATCATTCTATATTATCATAGAATCATTAATATGTATTAATATTAGCTATAGGAAAATTGGACATTATTTTCCTTCACTTAATAGCTGTCGGCCATTTCATTTAAAATAGCAAATATTTTTCTAAAATTCTTATAAATTCTCACAACACATAATCATCATCATATACCATTAATATATCATAATATCCAACAATTACAAATCATACCTCAATGTACCAATACTTGGTATCCTTCGAAAATTTTAAGTATATGATCAAACCATATTCTAAAAATCTAATAAATTCATGTAGCACTTAATCAATGCTCTACATTAATAATAAGCTATAATATCACTTAAACAAAATTTGTACCTCAACATACAATCTTTCATTATTTTCGGTAATTAACAAATAATTACATACAATTTCCAAAAATTTCCAATAAATCACAAAAGGCTCCATTACTATCATATATCATTAATCCATCAACATTTTATCACTAATAATTTTCGATCATCATGCTAAAATCATAGCATGCTTAAGCTTTTAATTAAATCACCAATATAATTCATATACATCATGCTAAACATTATTAATGAACAATAAACATGCTATCATAATTTATTCTATTTTTCTCATTAAGAACCTAAACATATATATTAAAATCTAACGGTTGGAAATCGAAAATTTTAACGTATATAAACAACTTGTTCGATTCTAAACCTTTTGTCCGGCTTTGATTTTTGGTGTAGGTATTTTTGTATCAAGGATTTGGCTAGGTAAAAGAAGAACACTTCAAGCTTTTCTTTCTACAAGCTCACGGCAGAATGTGTTTTGGGAAGAGAAGTGTTTTGATTTTTTTTTAAAGTCTATCACTTAATACACTAACTAAAGGGATAAAATTAACAATACACTTACAACTTTCCTACATACCTCTCGGTCCACACACCACCAAGCAAGATAAAAATGATTTACTTTATGACTCATCACACTATGGCCACATTTACTACACATTGAAGGAAGCAAAATAAAATCCTCACTTTTGATCCATGCATGAGTCGGCCATTTCTCAAGTGCACAAAGGAATGACTTTAAATTTTTGTCTTATACACCAAATAATATCCCAAGCATTTACTTTATGGAAGCAATCAATCCCAAGAGTTCACAAAATTCTTCCAACCTCAATTAGTCCATTATATATCCAACACACATCCAACTTGTTCTCTAATTAATTCCTTGTTTCTTGTGCAAATATATCATACTACACGTTTATTACACAACATGGTGAATGATAGCAAAATTTTGCAACTCATTAGTCCTACAACAACCTTTACTCACGGCACTTTCAATATATATGTGTTAAATATTTTATTTTATTGCATTTAATAGCTATATAACATAATATATGTTTTAGATGATAAATTAAATCATAGAAAAATAATTAGAACAATTTTAGGTAGCAAACCCTAATTTTCGAAAACTAGGGTTTTCGAAAATCATATCATTTTGTTCAATTCCAATCCTAAATTTTCTAGCATTATTTTAATGATAAATAATGCTCTTATTACTTAAAATAATCATAGGAATTTAAATATTATAATTCCTTGATCATTAGACTTATTATTCTAATCGTCTCTAAACGTTGACGTTTGAAACATCTCAAAACGTTCATAATCGACCCATCTCAAAATGGTCGTAATAAAGTCGTAATGACTTTATTAATTCATTTCATTAATAATGAAATTTGATTCTAAGCTTCATTACTTAGAAAGATTCACGTAATATTAACTTTCGATATTCAATCGACGTTAAAATATTACTGCCGAAAGAAGTATATAAACTATATTCCTTGATTCACTAATCATTAGTGAATATGATATAAGAATTCATTATATCCTAAATAATTGAAATCAATATTCGATAAGTTACTATTTCAATTATCGAGTCGAACCCCTAATTTACGATTTTTAATCATCGTAATTGAGCTTTAAATCTTCGGGACATTACATTATCATAAACTTTTTTATAGTCAGAATTCTCTATTAATTATTCTCTTATCTTTTTATCTAGGGTACTAATTTTTAACCCTTTAAATTTTTCTTCAAGAAATACTTCTAATTCTTTCATTGATTTTAATTTAAAAATTTTTATTTCAGGTGGAGGCTGAATAGTTGGAGTAACAATTTCTACATTTTTTTCTTCAACAATTTCATTTTTTACTATTTTAATATCATTTATAATCTTTATTATTTGTTCTACTCTATCATATAATGATGTAATTTGTTCTCCCAAAATATTTAGGTATAAATTTGTATAATTATTTTGTTATAATATTGTATTTATTTGTTGACATGTTACATGTAGAGTATTATCTTCTAATAATTTTGCAAAAGCTAAAAATTATGAATTTTTCATTCTTTTCATTTTGAAATGATTGTTGTGGAGGATAAACTTGATTTAAAATTTTTCCATTATTAAGTCTGTAATTTCTTTCTAAAACAGAAATATATTGTTCTACATAAGTTGAAATAAACCAAGGGACAAATGGTATTAACTTATTATTTTCTTTCTGAAATTTATAAAATTCTTCTTGGATATAATATTTTCTTCGAGATTAAAGTTTTCTAAAAACCATTTTTTAAACGGTTCCCATTTGGGTGTATTGAATTCTAATTGTATAATTTTTCTTGCTTGTGAACCAGGACTAAAATCCCATATTGTTTCTAAAACCATTAAATATTAAATTCCATTTCCGATTCGGTTATATCCGCTTCTTTAATATTATTATTGTTATGTGTATTAATTCCTTTTACAATATTATTTTTCTTTATATATAATTTATCAATTTTATCTTCTTCTGAAACATCTGATTCATATTTTTCTCTTATTTGAGATGTAGATGCCCTAGATGGCGTAAACGGTTGTTCTACCTTATAATCTAAAGGTGAAATATGAGAATACATATTTAAAGATCTCTCCAATTTGGATGATAATGATGGTCTACTATCTTCAAACTGTAATATTACAGATCCTTCAGGTGTTTGTATTACTTCTACCAAATTATTTTGTACTACAGATTGAGGTGTAACTGCTCTTTCTATAGTCCAATTTTTTGGAAAAGTTATTTCTTCCCATTTTATTTTTCTTCTTGTAGTAATATTAGACTTACTAAAATTAGTTTCTATTAGAATTGTTTCATTTAAAGGTTTATCAACTCTTTTACATTGTGGATTTAGTGTAAATAATGGTTTATAATAAATTCTATAACATATAGCTATTACTTCAGTTCCTGATTTATAATTATAACCATGAGTTTTAACATTTAATGTTAAAGAATCTAAGATATTAACATCATATAAAGAAAGTTGTAAATTTGGATAAACATCAAAATAGACTGGACTATGTGCTAGACTGGTTTGTATTATTCTCATTAAAGATTGTTTCCAATTTAAATTCCTTCCATCTCTTAAAGCTGCTATAAAGCTTTCTGGTAATCCTTCTAATATTAAAGGCTTAAAGGCAATTTGAACTAATCCTATATGAATAAATTTATGAGAATGTCTATAAGGCATTAAATCACTATCTTGAAGCAAATTTAAAGTCAATTCTTCACCATGTAAAGCAATTGTTTCTTCCGTAGTCTTAACAATTTGTTTTAATCCAATTTTTTCAAAAGTACCAAGTTTATATATCATGCTTGGTTCAACTTTAGGAATTGTCCATTTATTCAATAATTCTAGATTTTCAGGTATATCATATTCTTCTTTCATACTGTTTTTAACAGTATTTTTTCTTCTTGCTAAATTCATGTGAATTCAGATATGTGATAAATCATATCCTCACTACACAACTATCCCCACCATTGCTCTGATACCATACAGGGAGCATGACCAATAATATTATGATTAAAGAGGTAGATTGAACTGAGGAATAGAGCCAGATTACTCTAATTACAGGAAAACAGTATCAGTCATCAGTTTAGAATATCCAGATCAAAACATCTCGCACCAAACCGCCCCAAGAATGACCTTTCAACATGGCTTTGAAGCGGGCAAAAGTGCGAGATCAACAGATCTTCGATACCTAAACATGCCTAAATTTAAATTTTAGTTAGTATTTTGTATTTATTATTGTGATAATTATCTATAAGATTTTTGTTGAATTATTTTGATTAAATTATATCTAATAGAAAATCTAAGAATAATTATGAAATAAAAGAGAATCAATATACTAAATATTAATTAAACCCTAACTGGGAACACTAAATAAATATGTTATAAATAATTTAAAAAAATGAGTTTAATATTGCCACAAACTTTATACATAAATTTCTTTAGAGTTATTGGCGCCTAAATACATGAACTTTTGACATATTTTGGTTTTTCCCACGAACTTTAAAAATTATCAATAAATACAATAATTTAACATTATTGTGATTTTTTTCACAAATTGAATAATGCTCAAAATTGAAACTGACATGGCAGTTGATGTTGAGCCGCTTCATCAAAACGACGTCGTTTTACTTATACAGTATATATTAATCGGCGCTTAAGTACACGAACTTTGGGTTAATTTTAATTTTTTCCTACGAATTTTAAATATTTGTCAATAAATACACGAACTTAACGTTATTATAATATTTTTCACAAATTGAATGATGGTCAAAATTAAAGCTGATAGAACAATCGATATGACACCACTTTATCAAAATGACGTTATTTTATTTATACAATATGTATTTAAAAAAAATCTTAAATACTCCTCACAACAGTCTCCAATCTAAATCTTATCGTAGGTTGATGTTAGAGAAATAGGGATAGAGTGATGCGTTGTGGGTGTGAGTTAATGTGGTTTTAAGATTTTTCAAATATATATTGTATAAGAGAAACGATATCGTTTCATATTGAATTTTGACTATCATTCAATTTGTGGGAAAAAAATACAATAATGTTAAGTATATATTTATTGACAAAAAATTTAAGTTCGTGGAAAAAACCAAAATATACCAAAAGTTCATGTATTTAACCGTTAATTAATATATATTGTATAAATAAAACAATATTGTTTTGATAAAGTGACGTCGTGTCAGCTTCAATTTTGACCATCATTCAATTTGTGGGAAAAATCAAATGATGTTAATTTTTATAGTTCATGGAAAAAACCAAAATATGCTCAAAATCCATATATTTAGATGTCAATAACCCATTTTTTTAATATTTGGCCTTAGGACTTCAAGTTTCTCAATCAGGCCCTATCCCGACCCCAAGGACGTACAATCACTTTCTATCAACAACATTTCCAGCACCGACCTCACGATCTTGGATGAGGTGGAAACGGATTTTACGGGGACCCATGATCTCATGGTATGCACTGTGGGGAATGACCAAGCTCTAGCTTTTCATGGGTGATCACTATATTTTCTATCAAAATAAATGATAGTAAAATAACAAGTAATATATATCGTATCCACAGGGACTGCAACTCGAGAACACAATAAATAATTAACAAAGAATCTTTATTATTATTCAGGAAATAATAACAAGAATGATGGTTATAAAACTAGACTCAAAAAGAAAAGGAATAAAATTAGGAATAAAAGACTGACCCTATAGATGTACTTAACCTAACCAAATTCACACAATTTAACCTATTAATTTGTTTACCAATTTAATCCACATTCATATGAAGGATCGCTAATGTAACTATAGTCTTCCGCTAGGATAGCCTATAGTAGTAGGTTAGCCTAAACTCTATCTCCGTCGGGTCTCAAGAGAAGTAAGCTAATTACCAAAAGCACACAAAAGGATAACCTCCTACAGTTCACCTATCTCCGCCAGGTTTCAAGGTAAAATCTGTATTATGTATTCAAGCTATCGATTATGCAATTAATTCCGTCAGGACATCAATCACATAACTAGCATGCTTCAATATTGGCCAGATACCAGCACATGAGAATTAAAACCAAGAATCATAAATCATGAATGGGATGGAAAAACAGTATCAACAGATAAATCATACGAATCTAATCAGACGTATAAACCCTAGGCTCAATATAGAATTTAGCTACTCATAATAAAAATACTAAAGAAAGAATTAAATAAAGATAACATAAACTTAAATAGATAAATAAAACCGTAGGATTCCACGATGAATGATGTAGCAACTCGGATCTGTAAATAAAACTGAACTCAATGTAAAAACTGGAATATCTAAAGCTAAACTAGAATCTAAACGTGCAAAAGATAAAAGTGTTCTGTGAAAGGTTTGTCACGCCTCTCGTCTAATCTATCGTCTGTAATAGCTCTCGCCCAAAACGTGTAAAAGCTGCGCTATATGGAACCTTAGGCCGCCTTAGCTCGCGAGACTAGCTCGCGAGCAAGTCTCGCTTTAGAATGTCGCGAGCTATGCCACCTGCCGCGCATCCGTCTTCCCTCACGAGTTTGGCTCACGACATAGTGTCGCGAGGAAGACTCGCGATGCGTGTTCTTCTCTTTCTCGCGGCCAAGCTCACGATCGCTACGACGGTCGCTAGTCTTGGTACAGAAGCTTCTGAACAAGAGCTAGCAGCCAGGCTAGCGACCGCTAGGGTGGTCGCTAGCCTCCTATTCATTTTCTCTGTATTTTAGTCGCAAGCTTTGCTCGCGATTTCTCTTTGCGGGCCTATGTCGCGATCTCTCTCGGCCCAAAAATCCCTTTAACTCGTGATCCACCTTTTTGACATCTAAACCTGTGCAAAAACGACACGAAATACATACGGCATAATATCTTTCAAGGTAAACATAAACATATCAAATGACAGCTCAAAAGATCACTTATCAAATATAAACTGAACAAATATGGCCTTATAAATTAGGTAAAAATGAGGTTTATCAACTCCCCCAAACTTGTTTGTCCTCAAACAAATCAGAACAAAAGAGAGACGACCAAAGACAGGCGATGAGTCGAACGACAAAAACATTAAGCCTCAGAGCAATGAGCAACAAAAGATTCACATCAAGTGAATCAAATCACAACATCTTTCGTTAAACTCCACACATTATAATAATCATAAGCACAAGCCTTCTCAAACTTGAATCCTCACGACATGGATATATATATAAGAAATATCAAACACTCAAGTGTATCAAGGAGGACGTGTATACTCTAGATGTTTAAAAACACACGGAATCTACCATAAGCTTGCAAATCGTCTAATTCTCTATTGCTCAAATATGTGCTCAAGAACTAAGATAAAAAAGGTCTTATAAAATGTTATAATGTATGCTCTTTGGTAAGGTAAGATATATTTAGGCTAAGTGACTCATAAACCCATAATGAAAAACACCATAAGTATCACAAGACACAATTCCCAAACTTTCACAATTCATTTCAATTCTTCATACCAAGAAGTCATTTTTCTCTAAGAACTCCATAATTTTCATCTAAGTGATATACTCATCTCAAGCTCTAGTTACTTATCCATTTATGTTCTTTTCGCACACTTGTGCCACCTCTTTTTTTTTCTTTCTAATTTTTTTTTTTTAACTTATATGGGAAAGCAACGAAATTTGATTTATCATTTTCTCATCATATATTTTCTTTTCTTTCTTTTTCTCAACCCTCAATTCAAGCAACCAAATATCACACTAACTACATAACCCAACCCACGGCTATATGAAAAAATAAGGTAGGCTCAAACGGGCTCATCAAAGGATAAAATGATTAACAGGTTAGTATTTGGATAGTATATAGGCTAAGAAAAGAATGTCTAATATCATTTCTCAATTCTTAAGCACATCAATGCAACCTCGAAAAAGATCCCGAGCAAGTTCTAGAGAAACACATGTTATTTTCAACTATTCACACAGAAAGAAACAAGACTGAAAAAGGTATGACAGTCAAAAGCTCAAGTCTCACAGGTTTCAAACGTGTGATCAAGTTCTCAAAAGCTTAATACTCACAATAATCATAACATGTTTCGTCTCACAAGATCAGTTGCAAACAAATTTTCTAACAAAAATAATTCTCATCATCGTTTGCTCGTCATTCAACTCAACCCAAAACAGACACAAAACCAAACAAGAAAAACAAAGCAAAAACAAAAAACAAACAAGAACGAAAACAAAATAAAACAAAGAAAAACATTGGGTTACCTCCCAACAAGTGCTAAATTTAAATGTCTTTAGCTAGACCATTACTAACCTCGATCAATCCGGTGTTTTGGCAATTGTCTTCTTGCCAAACTTGTGTTTGCCTCTATATTTATCATTCACCGTAGACCACCACTGAGTGTGGAAGTGGCTCCTCCAAACTTGAACAAATCACTCGGGGTTCCATACCGAGTCCAACTCTTCTTTATAGCATCCTCATCGACTGGTCGGTTGACATCTAAGTGAGAAATTGGGCTAGCTGTGGCAGTGGTGATCGAACAATAATCCTCATTCTCTGAACTATAGCATCGCTGGATGGCATTATAGATTGAAATTTTCAGCTTCTCATTGTTCACCCGGAATGTAAGATCACCCTCCTGCATATCAATTAAAGCTCGACCAGTAGCTAGAAAAGTTCGACCCAAGATTAGCGGTTGATTTTTAAATTCAGGGATGTCTAATATTACGAACTCAGCTGGAAAAACAAAATCCCGAATTCTTACCAACACATCTTCAACTACTCCCTTAGGATATGATACTGACCTGTCAGCCATCATAATGAAATCGTAGTTGGCTTCATTTTTCCAAGCTCCAAGCGGTTGAAAACAGATAAGGGCATCAGATTGATACTCGCTCCCAAGTCATATAATACATTGGGGAATGTATCCTCTGCAATCTCGCACTCCAAAGTGAAACTCCCAGGATCCTTTTGTTTCAGCGGCAATTTCCTTTGTAATATCGCACTACATTCTTCAGAAAGGTTAATTTTTTCAAATTTCCCCAACTTCTTCTTGCTCGCCACTGCATCTTTTATGAATTTGACATATCTGGTCATATTTTTGAGCGCATCAAAGAAAGGTATGTTGATGTTGACTTTTTGAAACATCTCTCTGAATCGGGTAAGCTCCTCGTCAGATTTTTTCTTCCCGAGACGGCGAGGAAACGGGGCTACAGGTACTAGAGGGAGCGTCTGAGGGCTCACGTTTTTCCCTCGCGAGGTTCTCTCCGTGTGGCTTCGCGAGTTTACCTCGCGACCCTTCCTCTCAAGTTAAGGTCGCGAGGCGATGTTCTGCCTCTGGCGTTTCTCTCATCGCGAGATTCCCTCGCGACCCTTCCTCGCAAGTTAAGGTCGCGAGGCAATGTTCTTCTTCTGGCGTGCTTTTCCTCACGAGACAACCTCGCGACTGTGTGTCGCGAGGATTGCTCGTGAGGAGAGAATCCGTCAGATCTTCATACTCGTCCCTTTGCTCATACAACTTATCCCCTTCATGCTCTAGGTGATTAGCATATGATAATCCACTCCTCAAATAGATTGCATTGCATTGATTCGGAGGCATGTGATTCTTTGGATTTTGTTCAGTGTTGCTTGGGAATTGATCCTGCCTGTGCATCCTAACTCTCTTATTGGCCATTTGTTCCACTTGGTTCTCTATCATCTTCAATTGTTTTCCAAAGGATATAACAGTGTTGTTGATGGCATTGACTGTGCTATCCAAAGTGTTCAGCATATTCCCAATCTGCTGGATCTGAATATTTTGCTGAGCCTTGTTGGTGACTCGCTGCAATTTGCCGATATGCATACCGAGGAGATGGAGCTATGAGATCTGTCCTCTCGCCCATCAGTCCATGCCCTCACGGTTGTTGCCATGCTTTTGACTGCAAACTTAAATTTATATATATAAATGATGCAAACTTCAATAAAATTTTGAAAAATACCGCCTTACAAGATTTCGGCAACAAAATACTAAATCACATTATCGAGAATTCTCGTGGGTTATAATTTCAATTATATCAAACTTTTTTCCACCTAACCTTTAAAAATGATGTTGTTCACATGGTTAAATTAAAAATACTTAATATAAATGATGCTTTTCATATCTAGTCATGGTTAAGTGACATTGTTTTTAGTGGTGATGTTGAAAAAAAAATCCACCTTATATAAGTTATAGTTCACGCAAGAATTTCAATGAGGTAACTCGACATTTCATAGTCGGAATCTCTATATAGAGATATTTTTAAAATCTCATCAAAATTCGGAACATTTAAATATAGGATAATATCATTTTAAACCTCAATCTATTTTAATACTATCAATTATATCCTAAACTATCGGAAATATTTTTTAAAATCTTTAAATTGTATCGTTTTGTATCAATTGGGCTCCCTTTCATTTTTCAATTATGGAAAGTTGATGTGGTATGTCGTATTTCCGCAGTGTATTTAACAATCCTTTGACGTCAATTGTGTCATGTAATTACATTGTTAATTACATTGGGTAATTAGCCACAATAGTTTGGAGTTTAAAGTGACGTCAACTGTGTCCTTTAACAATATTGTTAATTACATTGGGTAATTAGCCACAATGGAAGGGGAACAATTGTTACAAAATCGATCGTTCATGATTTAATAAATATTTTCGATCATTTAGGATATTATTGATAGCGCCAAAATAGTTTGGAGTTTAAAGTGATTTTGCCCTTAAATATATAAACTTTAGTTGATGACATTTTCAAATTATATTGATATATTTTTCAAAATCTCATCAAAATTGGGACATCTGAATGCATAAACTTAAGTTAGATCTATTTTTCAATTTATATAGATATATTTTTCAGTTTATATCGAAATAATTTTCAAAATCTCATCATACTTAAAAATAAAATTCTTACTTATTTCTATCATATTGAACTATAATGAAGAAATTGATTTTCTACCTTTGTTGAACATCATATATATGTCCAATTTTCTGGTTCATCAATACTAAGTCAGTCCTTATCTCAGAAAAAAATGGTCCTTATTGAAGACGTAATAATTGTAGAATTGATAAGAAAAAGTAATTTTTCCCAAAACAGGAAAAGGGCATTGAAATAACGATAATCCAATAAACATATTTGAAGTCGAAGTATTCATTTAGACCAACTCACTTTCCAATGAAAACATGTTGGTCAGAGTCATAATCTAATATATGCATTTTGTAACATTTTCAGACCCATCCATATCAAATTCATATAGTATTTTAAATTACACAACTCATCAAATACAAATATTAATCATATATATTGCGTCAAAAGAATTATTTCGCATGAATGATACAATTCTTTTCAAGGACATACCATAAACTCTAAAGATAGAATGTTCATGTTGATAATGTGCGAATGAATTCATACCTTTATAATATATTGGGTTCATGCCATTTTAAATATCAAATTATACTTATTTTATCAAAACTATTTATTTAAACCACAAACTATTCGATTTGATTATTCGAATTTTGAATATTTTATTCACTCATATCTAGACCTTTCGCATTCTTCTTTACTAATATATATAGTAAATATCATTTTAAATCTCAAACTATACCCGTTATATAAAAAAAAACCGGGTTCATTTTTCATTTTAAAAATCTTGACGTGGCTCACTAGAGTCACATGGAATTACATTGCATTTACTATCTAATAAGAAATCATACAACATGGAACTATGTGATATTCGGTGAACTACGTCAAGATTTAAGTAATCCGAAAATGGTCACCGAATATTTTTTATACAATAATGATAGTTTGTGGTTTAAATAAATATTTTTGATAAAGTAAGTATAATTTAGAGTTTAAAGTGATATTTATTCTAATATATAATAATTAAGAAGAATGCTAAAGGTCTAGATAGAGGTGAGCAAAATATTCAACATTCGAATAACCCATTCGAAATAAAGGTTCATATTTTTTTCTTCTTCAAAATTCGGACAATTCGGATTGGTTCGACTTAGCATTTACAAAATCGAACATAACTAAAATCTGAATTTTATATCTCATATTAATTTTGTTCAAATTATTTAATTATAATTTTAAACTAAAAAATAATTCAGTTTCAATTTTTTCAAAATTTTTGAAATTTTCAAGTTTTCAATTTCGCTTCGGTTTTATTCTAAAATTTTATATAATTTATTTGAATTGGTTCGAATTTTTTAAAAATAAACTATAAATTCAATTCCATTCCATTTTTGCAAAAATTCCAATTTAAATCCAAATCCAAATCCATACCATTAAGTTTAGAATAGGTAGAGCTACAATAAAATCCACTTAATATGATTATTTACAACAAGTAATAATATATTCCGTGCTGATTTCGAGAATACGTAGAAAACATTAGGCCCATGAATCTTAAACCCCTGAAATCCAAATCTGCATTGGGTTCAAAGCTACTTTGCAACTGCCATTTCTCTTTGGTCAAAAGGTCAACAAGAAAAGCTGTAGACAAAAGCAAATTGAAAATTCTTTTCTGATATCGCTACCCCTCATTTTCATTCATTTTCTTTTTCCTTCAAAATCAAGCAACACAGACCCACCATTTCGGTGAAGAACGAAAAAGGGGAAAAAACAATGGGCGATCACATGGCAAGGGGCGAAGAATTCGAGAAGAAAGCCGAGAAGAAGCTTAGCGGCTGGGGTATTTTCGGCTCCAAGTATGAAGACGCCGCCGATTTGTTCGATAAAGCCGCTAATTCCTTTAAGCTCGCCAAATCATGTAAGCAATTCAATTTTTTGGTGATTTCTAATTATCGATGAACTTGCAGTATTTTCGACCTTGTTTGGTTTGATATAATTGCCTTTCCGTCGTCCAGATTGATTAGTGAAAGAAAAATTAATTCTGAGCGATTGATTATATTTCGTGGTTTTGATAGATAAAAATTAGATTACTGTAAATCCTTCTTTTGGATCTAAAATTTATTGCGGAAAGAGTTAAGAATTCGGACTGTTAAGTGCCAATAATTAGATAGATTGCATCATTGAATTATGAAATAAAGCAAATCCAGTTCAATGGGTAACTTTCTAAGCTGTGCAAACTTTAATTTGTGCTTTCTTCAAAATTATACTGAGTACTATTATTCCCAATGGTTCAAGGTGGTCATCTACTCATTGGCTTCTTTTTATCCTGGACTATGAACGGCATTAGTCATTGGTGCATCTCATTTGTTATTTTGCAACTTTTGATTGTAATGATATTAGAATGCCAGCTTCATCTAGTTTTCTATTATGTTTATTTTTTGAGAATTATTTTTCAGTTTGATGCACTTCATTAGTTTTTGATTTATCTTAAAAGCTTCTTTTTCCAAAAAAGGAACAGAAATTACAAATATTTGGTGGCTTCAGGAAATGTCCCCATTTATTTTGCAAATTAATGTCGAAACAGTAATTTTGGATCTGTATAAAATTGGAGTTTTCTTTATCAGGGGATCAGGCTGGAGCAGTGTATGTTAAGCTGGCTAACTGCCACTTGAAGGTAAGTTTTCTATAGGAGTGTGTCTTGTGCTTCGCTGCAAGGTCACTTTTTCCATTCTCATATCTGGTTTGCATTTTGGTAAATGTGTTTCGTTGTATATCTATTACCAGTTAGATAGCAAGCATGAAGCTGCTAATGCATATGCTGATGCTGCACATTGCTACAAAAAGTCTAATGTAAAAGGTATGTTTGTAAGGCTAGTCAATCTTTCTTTTTAAATAAGCAGCAATTGTTGTTCTCTGTACCTGAACGCCATTTAGCTTTTCAACCTGTGTTACATTTTATTGGATGTCGTTCTCCTCTTTGCTATTAGCCTATTATAGATGGTCATCTTGTAGCAACGAAGTTATCTGGCAACAACTGACATTCATATTTTTGCAGAGTCAATATCATGTCTTGAGCAGTCTATAAATTTGTTTCTTGATATTGGAAGGCTTAATATGTCTGCCAGATATTACAAGGTAAAAATGTTAGAAACATGAATCTTTTGTTTAGCAGTCAAGTTCTGCTGCTTATTGTTAGATATTGATGAAGATTTGATTCTGCTGCCTTACGGTCCGGCCAATGATGGCATTGAACATCTAATCATTGATTTGATTAATATTTTATATTATGTTAGTTAGTAATTAGAATGAAAATGACTGGACATTTTTGCTTAGCAGGAAATAGCTGAACTTTATGAGCAGGAACAGAACATAGAGCAGGCTATTGTTTACTATGAAAGAGCTGCTGATCTCTTCCAAAGTGAAGATGTAACAACATCAGCAAATCAATGCAAACAGAAAGTTTCTCAATTCGCTGCTCAACTGGAACAGTTAAGTTTCCTGTGCTCTCTGCATCATCAACTGCTGCCATCTTCAGCTTTATATGTTTATACTAAAATCAATAGCGGCTGCTATTTTTTATTCAATTTTTCTTCGTGAATATTTCTTATCTGGTTCTGCCCATGTGTCACTTCTCTAGTCAATTAAATTATGAACAGTTGTGGTTACTGGTTAGGTTCTTGCCATTTCATAATTTATGCATAGACAAGGGGCCAAAATTGACCAAATTGAATGTGTACATGCTGCTCGTTCTTTTGATTCGCTCAACTTAGATATAATTAAGGTTGATATCAAACAATTAAAGTTTCTCACTATTAATCATTTTTAAAAATAAATTCTGCTTATCTCATGCACTGATGCCAAGTCACCACGTCCGTAATTTATTTGAACCTTGTAATCATGATTTTACAGAGTTTCATCTATTTGGCTTTGCTTTTTCTTTTTATGTTTTACACCATAGCCCATACAAAGAGGGTGTTTGGAGAAGCTTGTCTCAATGGTCTTAGAGACTTTGGATCTTGTAATGTGTTAAAACTTAAAACTGCAACATTTAATTCATTGAAGAAGGATAGAATAATGTAATGGCCTTTTTATAAGTATTATATGACAATTTTGTACTTAAGAATGTTAGTCGAAGAAGTTCTCAAGACCTTAAAATTGAAGTTGGGTTTCTTCATTTTCAGTAAAAAACTGTTAAGAACTTAACATCTTTCTGTGGGAGCTCTAACGTTTAAAATTTTTCTGAACTCATTAGAAGCCTAAAATGTCCTATAACATCTTTTAGATATGAGCTCACGGCACCAAAAACATTTTTGAAGTTGAGTGGCAATTTATGTTCTTTTGTTTTGCTTATGCATTAAGGTTCTTCCCTTTTAAACAAATAGTGTGATCTAGTGTTACAGAGAAGCCAGATAAATGGGTTTCAAAAGTATTATAGGCTAGGCTTTGAAGGTCTAAGACTTCCAGTAATGCTAAGGTTTAGCTAGTATGATTCGAGCTTCATGTTCTGACATTTCTCAGATACCAAAAGGCTATCGATATTTATGAAGAGATAGCACGACAGAGTCTCAACAATAACTTGCTGAAATATGGAGTCAAAGGGCACCTTCTTAATGCTGGTATTTGCCAGCTTTGTAAAGGTGATGTTGTTGCGATAAACAAGGCATTGGAGAGATATCAGGTGCATCTTGTTTTTCTACGCATTTACAGCACTGTTCTGTTTGGATATATGGGATAAACGTTTTCTCTGTATTTGTAGGAATTGGATCCTACATTTTCCGGAACACGAGAGTACAAATTGCTTGCGGTACTGCTAAGAATTACATTTTTTTTCTTTTTCTCATTCTCTTTACTTTTATCTATGTGTACTTCTTGCACTTTTGGAAAATGGATATTCCATCCTTAAACTTGTGTATTGCATTTTCATCTGCCATGTTGTGGTTTTTTATCTATATAATAAAACTTTATATTGAACTCTATGTGGATATGGTAGCCCATCCAAAAGTGATTGTTTTAACTGATAATGTCTTGGTGTTTGTTGATTACAGGATTTAGCTGAAGCTATTGATGAGGAAGATGTTGCTAAATTCACTGATGCTGTCAAGGAGTTTGATAGCATGACCCAGCTGGTAAATGTGCTTTCATTTCTCAATTTGAATTTTTGTTCCTTATTTTTCTTCTTCTTTTTCTTTTAATATCTGTTTCTGAATATTCCTTGTTTGTCTTTGTTTTAAATCTTGTGCATATGTGCCCTTTATGAAGCTCTTATAGTTGCTTAATGTACTCTCTTAATTTACAATAATTTCTCTTAACACCTTGCTTATATTACGCTTGTCTTCTACTTGCCCCATAGGTTTCATTTAGTGAGAGCTCAGACCTGTGCATTTCATTTGCATTCATAAATTATCATATAGTTTCTATTTTAGATTCCTGTGTTGGGATTCTTCAACTGCACGGTATTCTGAGGGGTGGTCATGAGAGTGAAATAAAGTTATGGAACAGACTCGAGAAAGACAACCTAAGAAATATGTTCAAAGGATGAAAGATATCAAGATAAAACTTAGTTTATAAGGTAGTGAGATTCATCATGAGTGTATAGTTCACTGATGGAGAATCTAGTCTCGTGTACTACCAAATTGTTGTGGTTGATGCATATTTCATCATTGTTATTTGTTTTGATCTTTATTTACCATTACTAAAAGTCTAGGCTTAACATGAATCTACGGCTCCCATCTATTTTCTCATATTCTTAAACAAAGTTATTGCGCATTGGATCAATTTCTCTAGTTAATGTGCCTAAAAAGATATTCTGCATATTCCTTCATATGTTTATACTTCGACTTCAGGTTTTATATATTTTCAATAGCCTATAGCATGTGAGTATGTTTTGCTATGAAACAGGGGTTTCTTAATTCTCTTTTGGGGGTTGGGGATAGGAAGACTTAGTGAAGTAGCATTGAATATATGAATAAAAGCTGTTTAGGTTCAACGAATCAACAGGCATGGGTGATATTGCAGTGAAGGCAAGTCACCACTATATGCTAATATTCTGATTGAAGTGAACCTTTTAGCTGGCATTGTCTTCGTAGTTAACTCCGAAATCTTCAGATTGGTAACTTTTGTCACTACAATGTAGGATGCATGGAAGACCACACTTCTATTAAGAGTGAAGGAGGCCTTGAAGGCGAAAGAGATGGAGGAAGATGATCTTACTTGAGTCCTAATTTTCGTTAGCATTCGGATTTATCTAAGTCGACGAGTTTGTTATGATGGTTGTCTTGTGGGTATGCTGTTTGGGGATTCTGTGTACTATAACAATGATATCTTGTTTGGTGTGTGTGTTTGCGAGATCCATGACCATGATTGTTGTAACTAATATACCATTTCATGTTTTCGATGTTGATCTATTTTCAGCCATTGTTTCTGGCGATTGAATTGCTAATTCCCGTCGTCACCAGATTACAGTTACATTGATTTTTCATTTTTTTAAAAATAATTCCTTGAGTTGAAATGAAGGGAATTGATAAGAGATCATATCTACAAATGTACTTACTTGGATCTTTGTGTATGGTTTCGTAAATTGTGCGATGCATGCTTTTCCTTTCTTATCTTTTTTTCTGTGTGAATAATTCTCAATCTCCTAAAATCATGCAATTTATATTATATAATTTAAAATCAAAAAAGGGAGAATTAATCTAACAATAAATAAAACATAAAAATTTGTGGTAAACTGTCTAGCGAGTCAAATTCATAAAATGAATCAAGACTTGTCAAATATGTTTTATCTTCGTTTTTTCGAGGGATAAGGTGCAAATATGCTCTTGGACGTTTTAGCAAAAATAAAATATACCTTTATCGTTATATTTGGCGCAACTTAGCCCCCAAATGTATTAAAAA
Organism: Salvia rosmarinus; assembly: GCA_036937905.1. Lineage (NCBI taxonomy): Eukaryota > Viridiplantae > Streptophyta > Magnoliopsida > Lamiales > Lamiaceae > Salvia > Salvia rosmarinus. The sequence goes on from CM072818.1 coordinate 14,052,212, forward strand.
TGGTGCAAAATACTCTGACAGCAGACATGAGATTAACTCTGTTAAAAAAATCAAAATTTTCATTTATTTTTATTTTTTTTCTTATACGGTGTCGTTTTGTGTGTGTCGATTTATCATATTCATTGTCGTTTCGCTTCAATCTTCTTCTTAATCCTAAACATCATCAACAAGATAATTCACCCTCTCCAAATTCAGTTTTATCAAAATATACCGCTATTAATCCTAAAAAATAAGCTCTTTTACTAAAAAATTACCATCAGCTCAACAATTAGCCGCTGCAACGCTCGTGAGATGCTCGAAACGTTGAAATACCAGTCCAAATCAATGAACAACACCGTGCGCTCAAGCCCTCCATAGCTCACGCCCTTCCACTCTTTAGACAAAATACAATTTATCGCCGCTGGAGCAAAAAACCAAATATAAAAAAGTTTAAAAGCTAAATTTAAGCTCGAGCATGTTATTATAGAGATTGGTGGGTGAAATGTACCGGTTGTGTTTCACCTGGATGAGGATTAGGGTTTTGGTCGAAGGAGAGGACCCCGCGATTTCGACGACGTTGCCAGTGCAGAAAGGGAGGCGATGGAGCAGTGGTGGCAATATGAGAAAGGGGAGCTCAGTGAGAATTATGGCGAGTGCTTCATCTGCTGTTTCGTCTACTTTAATCCATGAAAACACTGGCATCATATTTCATGGTTGTTGCCTTTGGGCGAGACGAAGAGGTAAAACGTTACTGAATAGGAAAAAAATCAAATTTTTTTAAAGGAGTTAACCTCCTGTCTGTCGTCAAAGCATTTTGCACCATTTTTCAATACGTTGGGGGCTAAGTTGCACCAAACATAACGATAAGGGTATATTTGATTTTTATTTATTTATTTATTTTTGCTAAAACGTTCAAGGGTGCAGTTGCACCTTATCCATTTTTTCAATTATATCATGCTAACTTTGATCATTTATTGCCCAGATTATGAAAAGTTATGCAAAGGTCTCTCCACATAAAAATTTAAGCACCTAAAAGTCAAGTAAATTGTGGGAAAGTTGTAGAAAAACACGTACAAAAATTTTGTTTTTAATGTCATGTAAGTTCAAAATAACATCATTTGGAGGTAGAAAATTAAAATTAAACATAAATAATGTTGAATTTGGTGTTTTGCAACTCATTTAGATTTCTCTATTTTAAATTGGTAGATATATTTTGTAAACAAATTGCTAAGTGAACAATCTTAGTGAGATTAATAGGAAAACTTATAGGAAATGTGAATAGGGAACTTATACGAAATGTAGATAGAAAGATTTTATAAATAAATTTGGTATAATTAGGGAAGTTATTTTTGTATTTCTGTAAGTCTCTATTTTTTCAGCAATATGAATATACAAAAAAATTCCGAGTTAATGTAGGAAATTGGCCATTTGGTGTAATAAAGGTAAAAAAACGGCCTTAAGAATAAAAAGGTAAGATTTAGCCAATTTTTATACCAAATTACAAAATTATCCTCATGCTATTATTAGTTTTTAAAACTCCACCACCAAATTTCAAAAGCTCTCTTCAGAAGAATTTGGTGCATTCTTCACCAAACTCTCAACTCCAAAAATAAAATAAAATATATCTATATGTGCACCAAACTTTCAGAATAATATAATGGCGGTGATTGGAATCAGAGCAGAGGATTATTAGAAAAACTTTTTTTTATTTTAAAAATAATTATTTTAGGAGTTGAGGAGTATTTTTTTCGGGGAGAATTACCTATCTTCAAGTCGATAAAGACAACCGATTTACGATGAATTACCTAACTTTATATTGTTTTATTTTTTTATATTTTCCAAACAATCTTCATATTTATCAATTAGCTCGTTTTATGTTATTAATGTTCTTTAATTCACGACTCCACTTCTAAAGCTGTAATTTTCGCGACTAATTCAAAACTCGGGTATAGATAACTCGTGAATGGAGACTAAAATCATACAATTCACATCCTAGTCATTGTTTGGTTGTGAATTATCCTTATATTATATTCATTCACGACTTGACTACGGTTTAGTTGTGAATGGTAACATAAGAGTGATTCACAATTAAGCAATGAAGCTTTTGTAAATTAGTTTTTTTTTTCTTGCCTAAAACTCACAACTTGGAAGATTCTTAATTGCGTATTATAATATTTTTTTGACCTATAATTCACAACTAAGATGTTTCTTAATTATAAATTACCTTTCATTTGACTCAAATATGCAGTAATGACAAAACAATAACATGAGTTAGTTTTATCTTTATTTAATTTATATCTAATTTTTACCTGTAATATCTTAAAAATGTTATTTTCTTCCTTCACTCAAAATCTCACGTATCTTTCTTCCAATTTTCTTCTCTGCATTTTATTTCAGAGCAAATAGGTCTTCCACTGTGTTCAATTCTCATCTTTTTTTAATCGTATCTCTTCACATTAGTGCAGATCTGTGGTCTCTATCTAGCTCACAGCAATGAATAGATACAACCATAATCAATGCAAAGATGTGGTTAGGGATGTCAACGGGCGGATTTATTCTGGACTGTAACCAATAAATTAATATTGGTTACGGTTGCAACCTACCAAGAACACCGGATCCGGACCATCAAGTTATGGTTCAGTAATGGGTATTCCCATCTTAACTCCATACCTACGTTGGTAGTTACACCCAAATCCCCAAAATTTTTAATTTCATATTTCAAATTTCAACAAAAAAAATCTTTATTGGACTAAAATATATTATAAATAAATATAAACGTATCGTATTTTGAACATTTATATTAGGAATAGTGAAAATTGATTTCTATGAAATGAAAGAAACAGATAATAAGCAAGTTAGCCGTTGTAGAGACATGGCTTGTTTGTTTCTTTTAAAAGTATATTCTATTCCTCATTAATAATTTATTGCTCACGATACAAAATTGTTGTTACAAACACTACGGACCACCTAATTTATTACCTATTAATAATTTTAATGATTATTTCCATATATGCAATGCAAATTACATCAACAAGATCCATCGGTTTTAATTACATTCTACTGATTTTACTATACTGTCGCTGTCATAGAACCAATTACCATTTAAATAGCCTCAGAACAACACTTTTTAAATTACGTTAGTGTATAAAAAAAAAAACTGATAATGGATATATAATGCTCAAATGTAAAATGCTCCTATAAAAAAAAAATGATATATAATGCTCAAATTAAAAAATAAAAATAAAATTGATCGGGTCGGACCGAACCGGACAAAATGGGCAGTCTCAATCGTCCGGTCCAAGCGGTTCTAGAACCGTAACCTAACCGTAACCGCTGCTTTAAAATTTAATGGGCTTTGAGCGGTTCCGGATCGGTCCGGTAAAGACCGCCATTGACATCCCTAGATGTGGTATTTGTCGTTGATCCATCCAAATCAGCGTTCATCTTCATCACATTTCAAATCTGATTTGGGGTTTCTTCGTTTTCTCACAAGATTAACTGATCTTTATATAATACTCTGGTATTTTAAATACAGATTAAATAATTAAACCTCGTTATTAAGCTCTTTAAATTCATAAATAGGGTTTGCATTTCCCTTGAAATGTTATATAAGAAGTTGTTAAGAGTTTACAAGTTTTCTAAAATAAGCTTCGCCAAACACCCTTTAAATACAAATCCGTTCTCGTGTTATATGTTTTTATCTTGTCGTGTTAAGAATTGTGTGTTCAATTTTAAGCAATAGAAAAGAAGTAATTGAACCATAGAAATTATTGTCCGTTGAAATTTATAACCCGTAGCCATACATTGACGCTGACGATTAAGAAGATTAAATGAGTCAAGAAAGGTAATCGAACCATTAATCTTAGAATTTGACAAGAAGTTAATTAATTTATGTTCCACTCTACCGCCATCTAGGTTTCATCCGCCGACCTATATATCTTCCAATACAACAGATCTAAAATCTGATAATTTTTTGAGGTAATAAATCCATCATTTTTTATGTAATAAAATCATCACTTTTGACCAATAACCATTGCAATAAATTAAATATGATTTTTAAACCTTGACAATTGATATACCGTCCTCTTATTTGGAGAAAATAAGATATCTCCAAATATTCTAGACACGCTCCAATGCATTCGTTTTAGTTAAATTTTAATTGTGATTGATAAACATTAATTAAATATTTAAAAATACAAATTGAAGATTAATAAATCTTAGTTAGGGATTTGTGAGACTTAATGGATTACATTCGAACGTTCATAAGTTTCTGCCCAAATATTTTATTGGAGTTGTCTTTTATATGTCTACCGTTCGATTAAATGAAACGATGTCGTTTCGTGTTTAAATTAATTGGATGATAAGCTTTCGTCAGGTCGTAGACGTAGGACGAGTTTTTTCTGAATCACATGAAAATCTATATATCATTTACTGTTATGATGTTCATTGTTCAGTTTTGCTTTACTTTCAACATCTTACAGTTCTCTGAATGTGGATTTGATGTTTGTCATTCTTTCCTTGTTTGTTTTTAATTCTCATCCAACTCAATTCCGAACAAGTCTTCTAAGTGGATTTAATTCAACCTTTTTTATTCTATCATCTTCCTTATTCACGCGGAGTCTAAGCTTAACGTTATATTGTCTGATAACCTATATCAGTAAGCTAACTTAATGTTTAGATGATTCAATCACTCTTTTATTAAGGTTAATGAAAATTTACGATAGCTTTGATCAGTCAGATATATTCTCTCATACACTTGACACTATGCTCTCAGGATCTATCACATTCCAAAATAAAGAATTCATCAAATATATGATAAGAAAAGATAGATTTTTCTTAGAATTAATCAGTCTAAAAAGTATTATCAGTTCAAATTTAAAAAGTACTAAATTCCATTAGAATAGAAGGATATCAGTATATCTTTTCTACTTTTTTTTTTTTTTTACTTTTGTGGAAAATTTCATTTTATACTTTAATCAGTTAATCATAACCACATATTCCAAACTCAATCACTACGCTACAGTTTTTTCAGCCCTACTGAAATTATTCTTAACCTCATTCTGATCTCTTTCGTATACGCTACTAAATCTAATCAATTAAGAATAAGGAAAAAAGGGAGTTTTTCTTTTTTGATTCTGCTTAAAGTTCTATAGTATTCATAAATCACTGTAACATTAGTCTTTAAATACACCATTTTGACCTTATTATACTTGTATACATAAACTTAATTTTTTAAACTAAAATACATATTTGATTTATCTAATTTTACACATAAAATAAAATTATATCCAAATCTAAGCTGACTTGTCAAAATCAAAACTTATGTAAAAACAAAAAATAAAATTCCACCTCCATATCCATCACCTCCACCTCCACCTCCACCTCCGACCAAACCATGACTTCAAGAGAAGTAAAAAAAACATTACCCTTAGCGCACACCAAGAAAGAAGGATCAATGTTAAATGATTTGCAGAAACTACTAAGAAAATCATGTTTCATCTTTAAATTTCTCGTTTAAATCAAAATGGAGGGCGACTTGTGCCCTATTTCGCCTCCGCCGGAAACTTCACTAAATTCAGCTACTTTTGAGGATTTTTCTAAAACAGATCTCCCACGTTCAGATCATTTAACAAATTCGCTTCCAGCCGGCGCCGCCACAGCCCCTCCAGCAACAGGATTATCCTTTTCTTGGTGGGTGGAGCTGGGGTGGTCTGAGAGGCCACGGTTATATTTCACCCGCCGCCGTTTTCGTTTCTGTTGGTGGAGGAGAGGAGACGTTAAAACCGTCGTGGGGAGGGTGAGGTGGAAGAGATGGATGTGAATTGGAATTTTATTTTTGTTCAATTTTTTGTAAGTTTGTGAGCCAAAACCAGGGTGGGAAAAGCGGTTTCGGTTATCGGTTATCCGAACCGAACCAAAACTACGCCATGTTCGATTAACAGTATACCGCGTATTCGGTTTACGGTTCGGTTTGCGGTATAATATTTTAAATTTTTTCGGTTTTCGGTTAACCGATAACCGAACGGTTATTAACCGAAAAATCAAAAATATTTTCTATTTTATTAATTATTTTAATTTTTTATAAATCTGTAAAAACTAATCATTAATATTAATTAAAGTTAAACCCTATTACTCTAATGTATCAAATTATCAAATTACTCTAATATATCAAATTATCATTGCATGAACATGATAGTTTGTTGATGGATTGATGTTGATTCTTTGATTTATTTTGAATTATTGATGGATATTGGATGAATTTTTTATGGACATTAAAATTTGAAAAGTTTACATATCGATTGCAAAGTTCGTATCTTATGACATATCGTTTCTTATAAATTCATGTAATCTCCAAACAATTTTTCGGTTTTGGTTAATCAAAACCGAACCGCATTAACCGATGCGGTTTTTGGTTAACCGAACTTAATAAACGGTTCGGTTTCGGTTATTAAATTTATGAAAATTTCGGTTCGGTTAACTGAAAAATCGATCGGTTAACCAACCCAACCGTTTCCCACCCCTAGCCAAAACGATATCACATCATTATTTTTATTTGAGGTGTAATTAATTAATTAATTAATTAATTAATCTTCATTAAGTAGTTAATTAATCTTAATTAATTAATTAAATTAAATCTAATTAAAATTAATTAATTTAATAAACTTTAATTGTAAATTAATAAATATAATTTTAAATTAATATATCTTAATTTTGAATTAATAAATTCTAATTTTGAATAATAAAGCCTAATTATAAATTATTAAACCCTAATTTTGAATTAATAAACCCTAATTTGAATTAATAAACCCTATTTGGAATTAATAAACCCTAATTTTGAATTAATAAACCCTAATTGAAAATAATAAACCCTAATTTTGAATAATAAACCCTAATTATGAATTAATAAACCCTAACTTTGAATTAATAAACCTTAATTGTTAATTAATAAACCCTAATTTTGAATAATAAACCCTAATTGAAAATAATAAACCCTAATTATAAATTAATAAACCCTAATTATGAATTAATAAACCCTAATTAATAACCTTGATTATAAATTAATAAACAAAATATAAAATAATAAAATAAAACAAAAACTTGTGCGCGTCGCGTACGCGCGCGCACACAAGTTTTTGTCTTTTTATTTTGGTAACTCAATTTCGATTTATGGATAATTTTATCTTATGTGCAATATGGTAAATCATTGTCCCTTAGGGATAATTTTATTTTATAGGAAAAAACAAATAAGTTGAGAAATATATTTTAATTTAAATAAATAGCCTCTTTGATGCTGATGCTCGATAATTATGCTACCCGATAATTGTTTTATCAAATAATATGTTGAGATAGTTAGCTTTTGTGGTAGTCAATACTTGTTACTGTGCCTATATTTATTATCGGATATCCATTTTTTTTATTAATTTAATAAAAAAATTAAAAGTCGCGTCACGGTGGACTCGACGGATATCCATATTATTGTTATGTATATGGGAAGAAAGAAATATAACGAGTTAAAGACATTCAATATATTCACATTTTATTTGATTGACCAAAACACATTATCAAGTTCATAGCAACATGATCAAGTTGTTTGATCATTTGTCAGCCCTCTTCCAATACCAAAGATATTTATGATCTTAATATTAATGTAATTAAAAAAAATATTTTCTGATCAAAAAAGGATGAAAAGACCTTATTTATTTATTTATTTTATCAAAATTACTACTTTAACACATCATCTCCCTTAATTATTGACCTCCGGTCATATAAAAAAGTTTCAGATTGCTTTTTGTTTGCATCTATAGTCGTACTATTTCCATTCAATTAATCAAGTTTAGAGTCGATTAAGTTTCAAAAATAAATTCTATATTGAAGATATTATAACTACATAGCCTCGTGGGGGCTTCAATTCAAAAGAGTATATACACTCATAAATATTAGGTACCGGATACATGGTTGTTATGGGGTGGACTTGTTTATTGTTCAAATTTTTATTTTATTTTTCAAATCGCACCACGAGTCAAATATAAATATAATAATATAAATTATCATAAAACTTAACGAGTTTTTTTTTCTCAGAAATTTCTAGCATTTTCTTTTCGGCATGGAGCACGATCGGATCAAAAGACCTAATTTTGTGAGCCCAATCCATTCATAAATTCAAATTCACGAACCGGTCTATCTCAACCATAGCTTTTATGAGTGACAACGGTTCGGTTTCGATTAATCAAATCGAATGTATTAGAAAATATGAAATCAAAACTGAATCGCTTTATATTTTGACTAACCGAAAATTGATTGGTTATTATGGTCGTTTCAATCAATCAAAAATCGAAATAAAACTAATAATAATTAAAATAATTAAATATATTTAAATATTAAAAAATTAAATTTATTAAAAATATTTAAAGTAATAATTAAAGATTGAGATTCTAATTTTTTAATTGTATAATAATTAAAATTAAAATTCTATAATTTTAAATTGTATTCTATATAATAATTAAAATAATAAATAAAACAAAACAGTTTTTGATTTTGAATCAATCGGTTATCGATTAACGAGAATCAAAAAAATTCAACTCGAACACTTAACCAAAATCTTATTTTCAATTTTTGATTCTAACTCGATTCGGTTCTAACCGAGAACCGAGAGTCAGAATATCATTTAAACAACCATAATAACCTTACCTCCTTAGTCCTAAAACTTTCAATTAAATAAGTGAAATCGAGGTCCGAGAGAAAGTTCTCGAATTTTTGGTTGATTGTATAAACATTATATAATAATTAATGCAACAATTTTTCGGTTTTGTAGGTCAGTAAAATCTATTCAAAATAAAACTAAAAGTCGTTAAACCGCCGTAGAATAACGGTTTTGTAGTTTCACATGAGGCCAGTTGTCCACACGTGGCACTTGATTTGGCCAACATGGTTTTGCATTTGCATTGTCAATGGGGATGCTTTTGGCCGTTTCAAATTTTTTTTTCAATTTAATACAAAATTTTAAAGTGCATCACAATGACTGAACTCGAGACCTTTGGCCCGGCAAGATTAACCACTCTACCACTAGCCAACACATACACACAATACTTCAAGAAGAAAAAAAGATTGGTAAAAGCACAATTAGGGTTAATTGGGTCTTTATTTATGCTTTTAAACATATATTTTATTTAACTTCAGGGTATTTATGTATTTCTACTAATTGGTAAAAACTAATTTAGGGTCAATTAGGTCTTTTTATCATTGTAGTGATCATCTTTTATACTTCTATATTTCATTTAACTTCATGGTATTTATATATTTGAAACACAACTTAATTTGTTAAATTTAATATTTTCATTTTGCTACGTATTAAAAAATAAAAAACTCAAACTTTTTTAAAATCCCCGAGTATCTCTATTACGAGGCACTTCAGATATATCGATGACGATGTATCCACCCTATTTAAATATAAGTTATGATTGATAAATAATAATTAGGAATGAATGGAGTTTAATTGAAGATTGATGAATCATAGCTAAATTATGCATAATAATTTGGATGCATACAAATTTTTACCTGCTATTTTTAGGTTACATCAAGGAAATGTGATATTTTGAATACTCTATCCGTCCCATTTAAAGTTATTTCTTTTCTTTTTGTGTGCATATATTTATGAGAAAGATATAAAGTAATTAAAGTGATAAAAGTGGATAGGATACACACTTTTGAAGAGATAATTACTTCCTAAATGGAATTAGATATTTGAAATGACAACTCAAAAAGGAAAGTTGGACATTTTAAATGGAAGAGGGGGAATATTATATAAGATGAAGTTATAATATTTTTTCTCATTAAAACCTTAAAAAGGCCAAAAATATAGTTTGCTACATGACAATTTATTTAGGAATGGAGACAAATTGATATTTTAGATTATATATATTCAGAAAATAAAATGTAATAATGCCAATAGGTTGGACGACAGTAATGAAATTAACGGTTGACCCAACGGAATAAAAGATACAGAAAGAAGAAGAAAACGAAAATAAAAGCATCCCACTTTAAACAGTATTCTTCTTTTCCTTCTCTGGAACTGTTGCTGCCCAACCTAAAATCCCAAACTTCATCGGGAAATAATCAGACTCAAATGCTTCTCTGTTAATCCGGCAGATTTGTGAGTTTTTTTCTTTCTTTCTTTTCATTGTTTACAAATTGCTGTATTTTCTTGTTCGTGTTTTGTGGTATTGTAAGTGCGATTTGTATTTTTATTTTTATTCCGAGTTTTCTCTCTGTTTTATGTGTGATGAGCTGTATAGACGTTAATTTCAGTTATATATAACTTTTTTCAATTTGAGTGCTACTGCTGGATTGTATCTTTTTCATTGACCGTTTTCTAATTTTGCTAATTTTTTTTCTTTTGAATTGTAGTAATTAGGTTGAATGGATCTTTAATCTCGGGTTTTCATCTTTACTTGCTATTTAATTTGGCATATTTTTTCCAAAATATATTGAGTGAAATAAAGCACTAGTCATGAATTAAGTTTATGTCAATGTTTATTGCCTCCCCAACTTTTCTAGCTCTTCGGTATCTTAATTGCCAGAGTCACAGGGGGTAAAAGATTGAGATGCTTTGGTGGGATTCTTGATTTCAAGAGGAAAATCATCAGAGCAAAACATAACATGGTTTCAACTGGTAATGGTGAGGATATTGTGGGATGTGAGGAATCGAACGTTGGTAAAGTCAAGAGTCACGCGCCTCTAAACATCTCAACATCCCAGAGGGGTCTTATAAATGAAGATAGCTCGGAGAAAGGATTTGATGGCGGTTTCTCTGCTATCTCGAAAAGGCTAAGGTTTCTTAAATTTGTCAACTTGGATTCGCCATCAGCAAGATTTCAGCGGATTGCAGAGGGGAGGGATGAGGTTTCACGCGCTGTGCCTTCTTCCAGCAGTCTCCATATACGTGAGCGCTTTCAAAGGATCTTTTCTCGTAAAATGGATTGGAATAATCTTGGGAAAATGGGCAAAGAATGGATAAAAGATCCTATGAATATGGCTCTCTTTATCTGGATTGTATGTGTTGCTGTTTCTGGTGCGATCTTGTTCATGGTCATGATCGGAATGTTGAACCATGCCCTCCCAAAGAAGTCGGAGAGGGATGCTTGGTTTGAAGTCAATAACCAGATCCTCAATGCTTTGTTCACTCTCATGTGTTTATACCAGCATCCAAAGCGAATATATCACCTGGCACTACTGCTGAGGTGGAGACAAGAAGATATTCAAAAGCTCCGGAAAGTTTACTGCAAAACGGTACCTATAAACCCCATGAATGGGCACATATGATGGTGGTTGTATCGTTGCTGAACTTAAACTGTTTTGCTCAATATGCATTATGTGGTCTTAACTTGGGATACAAGAGGTCGGAGCGACCTGCTATTGGTGTTGGGATATGCATCTCTGTCGCAATTGGTGCCCCTGCAGTTGCTGGAGTTTACACTATGCTTAGCCCTCTCGGAAAAGATTACGAGGCTGAGATGGATGAAGAAATGCAAATTCCAGTTAGCACTGCGGATAGCAGTATTAGAGACCAATCTAGGAGACAATCGTTAGAAAAGAGATTCTCGTTTGCAGTGAGAGATGATGGAAGAACTGTGGAGACTAGGCCGAGTTGGAGGGGAGGCATTCTTGATTTTTGGGAAGACATTTCTTTAGCCTATCTCTCTCTATTCTGCAGCTTCTGTGTTTTTGGATGGAATATGGAGAGGCTCGGGTTTGGCAATATGTATGTTCATATCGCGACTTTTCTTCTATTTTGTATGGCCCCATTTTGGATTTTCAATCTGGCTGCGGTTAATATTGATAACGAGACTGTCAGGGAGGCATTAGGGATCACCGGGATTTTCCTCTGTGTTTTCGGCCTACTCTATGGTGGCTTTTGGAGAATCCAAATGAGAAAGAGATTTAATTTGCCTCCTCGAAATTCTGTTGTGGCAAACCAGCTGTGACCGACTGTGCCATGTGGCTTTTCTGCTGTTGGTGCTCGTTGGCACAGGAAGTAAGAACAGGAACGATATGACATTGTGGAAGACAAATTTTACAGGAAAAACGGTGAGCAGATGCCTATGTCCCCATTGAACCGCTGAAGGTGGTGAATTTGAGTTCGATCCCATCCCACTTCACCTTTGGGAAACAGTCCATCTCCATCCCATATCGCAAAGGCCAACTCGCCTAGTCCCAGCCGATTTTCCAAGGAGTACAGCAGCCCGGAGACAGCTCGTTGATTGAAGAAGAATCTTCTGCAAGAGTTAAGGATGAGACGATGACACCACCGACACCTTCAGTTATTCGACGAGAAGATGTTTAGCTCAGCGCAAGTTTTGGAATTGTCAGGTAACTCTGTAATATTGATACATATTGTGGCTAAGTATTGTAATTCTTTGATTGCTCTGTTATTGTGTAGACATTGTGAGTATTACTTTTGGGGCTTTGTTCCTCTTCTGTGTAAAGATGCATTTGATTTCCTTATGACTAAACTGTTTATTTCACCATTTAAACAAAGATGCATTATGATTTATGGATAGGCTTGAGTTAAGTACAAAAAGTAAGGCCTTATTTGCCTGCTTTTCAAAAGACCTCTGCTCAAATTTTACCATTCCAAACACCATAAGCATGTTAAGTCGCACAATGCAATACAATCTCAGAAGTCTAGGTGGAAATGCTAAAATGCCAGCTGATAATGTTTCCAGACAAGCGAAAATACATCCAAATTATCTAACTTTGCTCATTTACACTGAAATGATTATACAAAGTAATCCAAAAGCTATCAAATTTTTACTCAAAACTGGCATTCATTAGATGTCAATGATGGAATTGTTGGTGACTTAGCACAAACGATGTTGTTTTGGGGCCTTTTCTCTCCCGTAGGCGCCGCCCTCCATGCAAACTCCTTGCACTCAACAAGACCAATACAACATATGGAAATAAGTTCTTGTATAAGACCAAAACCAACGAAAAGCAAATCTAAACCCTGGGATGCATGAGATGCAAACTCAAGAACTGGGCCTCATTAAAAATGAAAACTCATTAGGAAGAACACATGTAAAAGAAAACGAGTACCCGTCTAAATGACAATACCAATAAAACTAGGAACAGATAAATTAGTAGCAACACTATTGACAATACTATGTGGCCACCATCCTTCTGGAACTGAATGATGCGCCAAAATATCAGCAACCGAGTTGCCCTCGCCGAAGATAAGGAAACTTGGATATCCATCTCCATGATGTTGCATACTACTGCAATTCATGAATGGATCTACATCTCCGAAAATTCTTATATTTGAAATCGTTCAAATATTCAGGAGTTGCTTTTAGGCCAGAAATTAAAGAGTGATTTCTTAGTAAATCTAAGGACTTATTAAAAGGGTTAATTGATTTAAAACACGTGAATTTTGGTGTGATTTTGATTTTGCACATCAACTGGGTTTGGATTTTCTCACAATTCTCAAATTGAAACTCACATGACAAACATATGATAAATTAAACCGACTTGACAAATGGTCTCAACAGATAATTAACAGTTGATTGTGTATAGAGGGGAAATGCATGAAGGCATTCAATCGGATTATTTTGGATGTTTGTTGGAAGTATTGGCGCTTGAGTATCTTGGCTTACCGACCAGAATGACCACATTGTTCAAGTCATCAAGTGTATGTGGTTTGACCCTTCTCCATTGGAGACGATGGTGGATCGCGACTTCAAGTTGGCTTCCATCAACCAGACTAAACCAATATAACAACTATGAACTATTTTTTCATAACAACTTAAACTACTCAAGTTTATTATTGCACCTATCAAAGTAAAAAGAATGTTAAGATCAAATGATTAAAAATTAGTAAGGTGAAGGCAAGACGCCTTATAGAAGTCTCGAGGAATAATGCTATTCCAACATCATCTTTCCCTTTTTATGAGTAACCTATTGGACAGAACTCCTCGTACAACAAGGGACGGAGGCAGTAAGGGGTTGGGCCCAGTAATTTCAAAAAATTGCAGGGATATTTTAGTAATTTTAGTTTTAAAATGTATATTATTATAGAGAGTGGTTATATGATGTGTACCAATTTATAATCAATATTTTTTTATTCTTTTTTCGTTTCTTTTTGTTTATATCTCTTTATTTTTGTCTAACTTTTGGGATTTTCTTTTCTTTTTATTTTTATCTCTTTATCATATGGAATTTTTCCAACTTCTCTCTATCTTCTATGAAACTTTCTCAATTTCTCCAATGTAAAGAATTGAATATCTGAATTCGCATAAAGAAAGTCGATAAAGGGAAAACAATGCATCTGAGTGAACAAATTCCGTAAGTTACGGAGAAAAGAGAGCATCGAAAGAAAACGGAAATTTCAATCTACTTTGAATTCCAAAAATTTGACATTTTCTTTATCCATCCCAAAAATTGATTCAAAGAAACTTGTTAAAAGTTTAAGTTCGTCAGATTAACATCTTTACGGGAGAAACTAAAGAATCAGATGTGAGTGTTTTAAAATCTGGAAATTTGTCTGTAATGAATAATTTTGAATCTAAAATTTTCAATAAATGAACTCGGTGTTTTCGTGTTGCGCCTAGTTGTTTGAGTTGAGTTGGCAGTTTCTGTTTGGGATCGACTTTCAAAGTGAAGGAGTGTCTGTGGTGTTTTCTTAAGAAAGAAGAGATTATGTTGGTAGATCCCTAAAAAAAATCAATGTGGTTGTCTTGGCTGGTAAACCATGATACTAAGCACCATTACTTTCAACAAACGTCCAAAGTAATCCAACTAAATGCTTTCATGTGTCGCCCTTTACGCACAATCCACTATTATCTGTTGAGGACTTTGATCCGTAGTCCACCGTATGAAATTTAAAACCATTCACAAAAAATCTAGGTAAGTTGTAGTAACTCTTTACAATGACTTTAAAGACAAGACACACAAAGGAACCTAGATAGCATCTGTTACCAGAAGCTAGAGAAATGATGACTAGTGATCGAACAATTCTATGAATCGTATGCACTTTGTATTAAGATTCAATTAAAGTAGTCCCGTGGTGTGGTTCTCCATTTTTGAGCGATATTTAACCCATCTGTACACTATATATGAGGTTGCCAAAACTTTGAGAGAATTATGAAATCTGCAAAAGAAGCACGAGTGGCATTTCTCTCAACTATATATATCGTTACCGAAGATAGTCTATTGCTGGTTGCCTTCATCAATGTTGCTATCTTCTAAGATTTTGCACTCTATCGCTGCAGAATTTGATGCATCTGGAGCCGCCTGAAAGGATAATTCTTCCTTTTTACTAGCCTGCAGTCCTGTGTACCGTGCCAGATCTATCCATTGCTGCACCCATCATACAAAATCAATGGCGGAGCCAGGCCCCCTCAAAGACACGAGGGGCAAAATATATAGCACAATTTTATAAAAATTATATAATCAAATTAAATATTTTACAATATGATATCTTTTGTATATACTTTGAATAATCAACATATGACTTGGGAAGATTGAAGAAGTTTGATGGAGAAGATAAAGGCTAATAGTTGATATTGTATATGAAAAATTATTTTTGAGAAAGATGTGAAATATCAAAAGTAGATATTAATCATATCTCAAAATATGAAATAGATTAGTAGATATCAATGACTTTATCTAATCTTTCTTTCTACACTAATGAAACAAAAGTAAAATAATGCTCCTTAATTATTCAATCTTGATTTTATTTTATATTTGCCCTATTTTTAAAAAAAAATTGATGGGGCAAAAGTTGAGTATTTTTACTAATTTAACATATAAACATGGATATATAAAGTATTCCAAAAAAATGAGGTGGGGTAATTGACCCACCTCTATATAATATTAAGCCGGTTGTGGCCTGATGGAAAATAGTGGAAAATAGATATTTTCATCATTTTGTCATATGTTCTACAGGATGGATAATTTATCTCAGGCCGGATGAAAAAAATTCTGGATTATTCCTTTTCACTCATTTTCTCTCCAATTGAAATATAATATTATAATGAGTATTGATATAATAATATTTTTCTATCTTTTCCACCCTGGAGAATATAGGATAAAAAAGATAGGGACCAGTAAAATGTGATTAAATTTAAGAGTAATAGGGTGATATATTTGTCTACTTATCCATTACTATTACAAAAGTATGTATTAATACAGATTTTATTATACCTGTAATCTCCTTGTATATTTAATTTTAAGTACATTTTAATGATTTATTAAATTTAGGTTTTATATTCTTAATGTAAGATAAGAATACCTTTTTATCTAAAATTCTTTAAAATTGTTATTAATTAAATTTTTCTATTTTTTTACATATATTTATTATTTAAATCCATTATATTTACATATGTTGCACATTCCATCGTATTAGTCTAGTTAAAAGACAAAGCTAAAATGCATATATCTTAATGAGGATATTTTCGAGGTGAATGTTGTTCCTAACCTGCGTTCCCCAGTAAGAGTTTATTGTTCGAGCCACAAATGAGATGGCGTTTACAAGTAATGGCTGGTCGGAGAACTCGTCGGAAATCCGATGCTCCACAATTCCTGCAATAAACTGTACGGAAACATACTATTACAAGACTAGCTACATACTCGTTTGTATGATGAAACTGCTTCATGCTGTGAACTAATTAGAGGTGTTTGGTTGAGCTTATATTAGATAGCTTAAAGTTTCAACAACATATAAGATGTAATGTGTAAAGATCGAGTTTATAAGTTGCTAAAACGTTTGGATAATTGATCTTATAAGTTAGAGAAAGAAATAAAATTGGAATGTTATATATGGAAAATAACATACTATAATAGAGTAATTTTTGGTAATTGATTTTTTGTTTATAAAATCATGAAAAAATAGGATGTATTTGAAGAACTTATTTTGAAGGAGCTTATAAGTAGTCTATGAGCTTATTTTGCCAAACAATATTCGAGAGTTTAGAAGTTTCTAAACAACTTATAAGGTTAGGCCGGATTTTGCATACCTGATATCGCAGATTTGCCGATGTTCCAAGAAAGGTGCAATAGATGAGCGCTGTTTTGAGTATAGGCGAGCGTTTGTTCCGTTGCATTCCAGCAAAGGTCGGGTTGAGAAGCTTTCGAAGTGCATAGAGTATGTTGGATGAAGCCACAGCACCGATGCTGGAGACAAATCCGACGCCAGCGAGCTTTAGACCACCAAACACTACTGATGCAATTCTATGGTTCAAGTTCCACTCCCTCCCAACCAGATTTTTCTGAAACGCGTTGTCTGGGATGGACCCCAACAGGCCTTTCACTGCTTCTAAGCTGTCGGGGGCGTTGATGTTGTCCACGACGGGGAGAAACGACAGCGTCGGCGCTGGAAGCCATACGGTGAAGAAGTCGACTACTATTCCCCTTAGCGTATCAGTCACGACATAGTCGAACTCTTCCAAGAATCTCCCTTTGCGCCTTTCGTATTGAGCTACGAGGGTTGTGGTGATGGATATGGCTTCTTCTATGGCCAATCTGTGGAGAAATTTGGGATCTGCCAGTAATCTTTCTCTGAAACCCTGTTATTACAATGGGAATTAATACATCCTTCACAAAAATGGAATTAACAGAATCAGCTAAGTATATCTGCAGTTTAATTACCTGAAGACAAGGCTCTTTTAATAGAGGTGTAGATTTAGCAGTCTATATATAGGATGGTATGGAACTAGGATTTTGGCTTGTTTGATTGAGATATGGTGTTAAAAGTTTTATTTTCTTGGAAACTATTTTGGAGAAGTGTTTTTGGAGAGAGTTTGGATTTTAGTTACGAATTTCTTGAATTGATTGGAATGGATTCAATTACGAAATGTCTCTTCAGCTCTACTACATGAAGATGACTTGTTAGACAACTTTTCCAGAAAATGTAAATTGAATTAATTAAACAGAATCAACTAAGTATATATTGAAGTTTAATTACCTGGAAACGGTGTGTCAGTTCGGAGATGATAGGATATCTCTCTAGATCAAAGAAATTCTGCAGTACTTCAGGGGACACTAGACCAAGATCTAGTCCATTTTGAAGGTCCTGATAAATGATAATCACATTTTTTATTACAAGCTGGTTATGAGCATAATCAAGGTTTACGAACTTTAATTCAATTTTGGTTTTCGGTACGTTTTATAAATTGTTGCAATAAAAACATCAGTTTTCGATTGCAGCAAAAGAGATGCATTCAAAAAAATTGATTGGCCAATTGAGAAAACAGACCTGAGGTAAGGCTTCTCTCCTTGTTCCAGCGGCATTCATAACTCGAGCAATTTCAGCACGATCAAAGCAGTTTCTACTGCAGGGCCTCGCAGCTGAATACCACAAGAAATCCGCGACAGGAACTTCCCCCTCCCTCCTAATATACTGTCGTTCGGGGTCGAGCAATATCACCACTTGATTTTTCTTCTGCATTTTTCTGGAGATTCTTGCCGGTAGGCCTGTTCCTCTCGACCCGTAGGCGACATGGCTAGCGCCCGTCACCACCACCAGCATGCCGTTACTCCCACCATCTGTAACAGCTTGTAGAATGGTCTGAGACATGGAGTAGTCCTCCACCACTCTTGCTTGTATGGAAAGGTAAGAGCTTGGTTCGTACGGAGCAGGCGGACTTGAGAAATTTATATCAAGAGACGATGATAATGATGACGATGAGGATCGCCTTGAGATAGAAGGGAACCCTGTAATGAAGCCCGACCCAGCAGGCGGAGCATATTTCTTACGATCAGCTTTCGAGAGCCCGCCAACTCCTTCACCTTGAATTGTTCTTAGGACCTACAAAACACCGTTATAATTAGGGGGCATTTAGTTTGAGTGGTAAAATAGATTGTGTAAACGTAGAATTTTGAGTATTTGAAGGATAAGATGGTCAAACAGTTTCAAAATTCAGCAATTCATCGGAATTAAATTGTAAATTAGCTTGAATTATTTTCATCTATTTATCATATCGCTCAAAGTAAATGCTCCGTTAATAGATTTAGTGATCATATACAAACATTAGGGTTATATACATGTTGATCTTTCATTAACTCATGTAATTTAAAATCCAATGGGTATTATGCTAGGTAACCATATAATTTTAATCTTGTGGTTGAGAAAATTCACCTAAAAAATGATAAAACCCAAGCAATCATCAGTACCTGAAGTGGAAGACCGCATGCAATGAGTCGAACTCCGTTATCGCGGCAGTAAGTGAGTAGTGGCTCGTATTCTTGCCAGCGCTGCGACGACCAATGTGTTAGTAAAGACTTTAGGGCCTCTGCATTAGTCCTGCCAAAAGCTAGCTTGTTTTCAGATCCTGAGATAATGTCAGCTATGACAACAGTGATTTTCAGCCTATGACAACGGTTTAGTGTTGTCTAACGGCTTTTTTTGTTGTGGTGACCGCTACTTGATTTCAATTTAAGATCATCTATTACCTTTAAATGTGATATATTCTATTGTAATTGTGAATGATTGATATGTGGTAATTTTAGAAGATCTGAATTGGTGTGTATTTGTGTTGGCCTAGTGATAGAATGGTTAATCTCATGTCAAATGTCTCGGGTTCAAATTCATCGTTACATGACTTTTAAATTTTTGTATTTAATTGATTAATTTCAAGACCAGACAAATTAAGAGTTAATATATCAAAATAGACTTTTTTTTATATTGTAAAGATGAAAAAAAAAACCAAAAGATTTAAAAAATAAAAAATAGTTTTCTTTTGGCTTAAAGTTATGTTATGCCTTTAATTCACAACTAAAAGATCTTGTGGTTATATATTTTAGACAAAATATGATCAATTACGGGCAAAATGTGGTCAAAATAAGCTTAATGCTATACTTAATTATGTGTGTCGGCATATATATAGTGACTAGCTAAAAATATTATGAATTTATTAATGATCGAAACCATTATAAGTTTCCTGGTTGGGCAAGAGTTAAAACCTTCCATCCATATAGCCATTAAGCTGCTCCTGCAAATCAGAAGGAATAGCCTCCAAAGCCAAAGAGATGGGCCTCTCGACTTGAACACATCTCTTCCTCAAGTTCTTGACAATCTCCAGCTCCACCTCTTTATCGTCTCGTGTTGGGACCTGCTCCGCCTCGCCTAGATACACGATCCGCGCGTTCATCATCTTCTCCCACGCCTTCCTCTTCTCCTTCCCCAGCGCCAGCGGCTCTCCTATCGCCGTCGCGTCGTAAATTCTCGAGCTTATCGCCCCCTCATTCGCTTCTGCTGCGGAGGGCGACGGCCGTGGCGTCGTCTCCTCCGCCTTGGCCACCGCCGAGAACTGGAGTGCATACGCTCCGACGGCGGCGAGCAAGGGAGTGATGAGCACGTCCCGCCGCTTCGTTGTGGCGGTGCATTCCGTGACGCGGCGGCAGAACACCGGAATGCTGACGTGGCTGGGGCGGTTTTTATTATGTAATAAATGGAAACCCGGAGGTTTGACGGTTAAAGTGCGGGCCTCCATTTTAATGTTTGTTTTTGTGCTACTGCGCCATGGAATAAGAAATAAAGGAATTTTGAATTTCTGAGGAAGAAGATATATGCGAATAAATTAAGTGGTGGTTCTCGGCGGTCTGATTTAGTGGCGGGAAAAGGTACACCACTACCATGCCTTTGGCGTTATGTACCAACTTGTTGTGAACTAATGATTTCATGGTCTCGAAATTTCTACATGATTTACAACTATTGTACATGTAAGGTTTATATCTAGTACACATCCTTAATTATTCAGATTTTCTGAAAAAGAAACAAACAAAAAGATTTTGAAATTAGAGCACATTAAAGAAGTATAAGTTTTTGCCTTAACAATTGAAACTCTATTTTGCCTTAATCATGTAGGGTGGGTGATCGTGAGAACATAATGATTATAATCAAATCATGATAATTTTATTTTAAATATATCATATCATTAAAAAAGAATCTAATATGATTATCATACCATTTTTCTTTTATGTATAAATATTACTTTTAATGTATATTTTGTATTAAAATTATTGCATAATAATTTCATTGGTACTAAAATCAAGCAAATATTAACATATTATAATAACTTACATGTTGAAAAAAAAATAGCTTGATTACCTTCCCAGTGACTAGGGTGGAAGCGGTTCGGTTCGTTAATCAGACCAATTTTTCTTTGTTAATCGAACCAAATTTTTATAAATTTAATAACGAAACCGAACTGTTTATTAAGTTCGGTTAACCAAAAACGATCGGTTAGTGCGGTTCGATTTTCGATTAATCGAAAACGAAAAATTGCTTGGAGATTATATGAATTTATAAGAAACGACATATCATAAGATACAACTTTGCAATCGATGTAAACTTTTCAAATTTTAATGTCCATAAAAAATTCATCCAATATCCATCAATAATTCAAAATAAATCAAAGCAATCAATCAACAAACTATCATGTTCATGCAATGATAATTTGATACATTAGAATAATTTTATAATTTGACACATTAGAGTAATAGGGTTTAACTTTAATTAAAATTAGTAATTAGTTTTTACAGATTTATAAAAAATTAAAATAATTAATAAAATAGAAAAGATTTTCGGTTTTTCGATTAATAACCGTTCGGTTATCGGTTAACCAAAAACCGAAAAAAATAAAATATTATACCGGAAACCGAATATGATGTATACGGTTAACCGAATATGATGTATACGGTTAACCGAATATGATACGGTTTTGGTTTGGTTCGGTATTAACCGATAACCGAAAACCGCTTCCCCACCCCTACCAAAGGCCCACCATTATTCTTCACGTAATTAAAAGAATTCTGAAAATTCATTAATAAATTAATACAAATAATGTATATCTAAAACATCACAATCTACTAGCATGTAGTGTGATTGAATTAACAACTAACAGAAAAAAGGAATACTTAATCAGATTGTATTACCAATAATATATTAATAATTCACATAAGAAGAATCATGTTTTAATCTAGAAATATTATTGGGAAAGAAACTAAAATAAGAAAACGATTTCATCAAAAAATATTTTAAAAAATAAACATAGAAAGTAAATTTCATGTGTAACTATAAAGAATTTCACATTTAAAACTTAAATTTTATTTTTTTATGAATTCACCACATTACATTCTAAATTCAAACTAACCCTATTAGATAAAGAAAAATAAACAAAAACATGAAAAAACAGCAAAATTATATTAAGAAATATTATTAAATTTTTTTGTAAAAAGAAATAAAAGAAAATTGATATATATTTAAAAAATAAATTCAAAAAATACATAAAATGTATATACTTTTTTCCCTCAGTTCCATCCCCTCTTTTTCCGATTTTCGACGAACTCTGCCAAATACTACCGCCATAATCACCCTCTCTCTCAATTCCCCAATCTTCTCTCAAGACCCTATTCTCATGTTCCCTCAAATCTTTAGGCAAGAACTTGTCGTCATCAACCACCATCGTATGTCGTTGTTGCAGATGCAGCAAGTCACAGCGACCGCCTCCACCGCGCCATCGTTGCCGTCTGCTTCCCTTTCCTCTCTATCGACAAGCATTAGTCATTTCCGGAGAAGCAAACGTGACGAAAGAATGGGAGAGATGAAGAGACAAAAGTTTTTAGAAGAGAGAATGAATAGGATGATTTTGTCCCTCTACAAAAAAAAAGAAAAAAAAGTGTCATGTGATGCTTGTTTAGTGTATCCAATTGACACCATGTGTGGTTTTTATCTAGTATTATAGATTATCTAATGATACTATTGAATCATATATATATTTTTGTTTAGTGCAGTAATTTAAAAAAAATGCATTGTTTGTCGATATAACATTGTAGTAAGGAGGATGTGCTACTACAAGTATGACTAGTTAAAAAAAGAAGAAAAGAAATGGACTCTACAACAATGGCGTGTTTTTTAGCGACATAATGCGTTTTAGTGACGACAATCTTCATCGCTAGTCTTAATAAACCATTATTTAAAACTCCTAACGAAGAAATATAACGAAATCCAACTCTATTCCACCCACCCACGACATAATTAGCTACGAAATTAGAAGATGTCGGTACCTCTGGAGATTAATATCAAACATGGTACTTCTTTCTCACAATCTAGTTAATGTACTTGCCATCAATTATTACAACCACGTAATCATTTTAGCACTAAATGTAAACATTATATATGATGTATGGTGACAAATCTCATGTGCATGAATATTAATTATTATAATTCCACCCTAATATCCGACAAGCCACACCAATATTCTGGAATCTAATATTATTTATTAATTTTTATATTTTATGATTTAGTAAACATTTTTTTATCATTCATGGTAGTTTGATAAAATGAGAATAATTTGGAATTTAAAATCCTTGTATTATAAATGGTATAAAAAAATTTATGCCTTAAAAATAGTTTAGAAAAATTTCATAGTCCTTTTCATATACAAATAACTCTTTTTTTATTTTCATTATTTTTTAGTTTTCAATCAATTACGAGGATTTGTCTCCTCATTTTAGGATGGTGAGAAATAAGAAAGTAAGTCTCCTCATTTTAGGATCTTGAGAAATAAAAATGTAACAATGACAATAGATAGTGTTAATTATGATGCATTACAGCAACCCAGATAGGAGCAGACATGAGAGTATCCTTTAGAAATCTTTTTTCTTATTTGAATCGACAATATACATGACTAAGTATTCTTATCTTTATAAATAGAATTTCTCTAGTTTTACTCCTTTCAATTAGATATAAATCAAACAAATTAATCATTTATCACCAATGTAGAAATTATTAAAAGCCTTATTTATGCTTCTCTAAAACACCAATCCATATACTATATTAATTTACTTAAAATAATCGTGAATAACAAACACCCGACCATGGAATTTTTATGGAAAAAATTGTTACAACTACAAGAAGCCAAAAGAGTCTAAAACCATTAATATGCAGTAGCAGTGTCTAAAATGGTTCGTGTATTTCTGAAACTAAATACACGTTTCATTTTTCTTTTTTCTTTTTATTTTTATTTTTAGGGGGGGGGATACACTGTTCATACTAATTTACAAGAGCTTCAATTTTTTAACTAATTCTCAAGAGTCTGCTTCCTATCATATACATAAAATTCATGCCATGTCCCTCCCTGCAACGAGAATGGTAGTTTAATTAATAGTTAGCACAATTTCGATCAACTATCTGAACCTTACTTCCATTTCTAGGGAATTCAAATCTAAGAATATATATTCAACAAAGAAGCATAGTAAATACTCCTAACATAAAGCTATATCTCCGATTCTCCTTTTTCACAGCACGTCCGAGTAAAATAACACTATGCTGATCTAGAACGCCGTCAAAATTCATCTAAGAAAGTAAGAATTGCTGCATCCGTTTAGCGCATGATTGGACCTCATTTGAGATGCTAATGTTTCATTATGAGGAGCTGTTTGACTGATGATGGTCAGGTTCCTCCTCTTTCTTACTCTGTTCTACGACTTTTATCTTTATTGGCTTCCCGATCTTCGACTTATCTTTCATTTTTGCAATCTCCAGAGCCTTAGCACAAACAGGAAAGCCTTGATCGTCCCATGACTCCAAGATCACACCAGATCCAATACAAGTTGACTCCTGGTAGAAGGCGGCAAACTGCCCGGCTGCCAGACCTTGATCATCTTCGGACAATTTGACAACTCCAATTTCATGGCCATCTCCATCAACTTCCATAGCCAAATCACAACTGTATAGTGTAGGCCCATGCCTAACCTGAAAAGGGGTTGAGAAAAGAATGTGTATAAAGTTAATACCGGCCCCCAAAAGAGCCTTCAACACGATATATTTAGCATCTTGATGATTAATGATTTCAATTTGAGCAACTGAATTAGTAAACTAGCTCCAAACATTGAGAAGCAAACTCATAATCACAATAACAAAGGTCATCAAAACTTTTTCTCAGTATTGAACACTTCAAAAGCATTAAAGTATTTCCAGCAAAGAAATCTATTCTGCAGATGTAAGGAAATTTACTCTAGAACAGCAAGAGAAGCAATATTACCAACAATAATATCAACTAAAAGTTGTAGTAGTAGAATGCAGCGTGTAATAGCAACAATAATGATGCTCACCTCAAACCACCGCATGGATATACATCTAGTCTACCGCAAGATACAAAAAATTTCAAATATACTAACAGTGCAACACAAACTCCAAGAAAGTACTTGATCAAACTAAATCCTGATCTACATTCACGAATCACAATTTAATTATTATTATTATTATCCTCTAAATGCAACACTATATAATGTTATGTTCAACATCAACAATTGCTAAGCATTTTATTTTGTTTTATTTTAAATATTAGGTCATCTGTTAAAAATTAGGGAGCTTTCTCCATGAAATACTTTGATGCTCAAGAAACTTATCTGAAAAAGGTTCTTTAACATTAGATATGTTAGAGATTAATTCCTGCAGTCATGGGATCTTTCCTTATCTCAGGCACATGGATCTCCCCTGTCGATCTGTACTTTCCGTTTGTAGATGTGGCTATGGTCGTCATGGAGGGCACAGTGCCCTCCACTAGTTTCAATGGGTGCTTGCTTGGCACAAGTCAAGCATGAAAGCAAGTTGCAAATTTTTATCCTCAGAAGATGCAGATAAAGTAGATCTTGCAGATCACATTGACTTAGAAAAGACATTATTTAATTATTATGGCCTTGACAACAAGGCTGTTTTGAACGACAAGGGAATGGTTTTTGCAGATGTAATGGGACCTTTCCTCATCTTGTTTCATAGTTATCTTGCGTTTATGTTTGAGTTCATACTTTCTTCTATTAAGGAATAGAGTAGTTCCAAGGTGTGGAAACAAGCGACTTTTTATTGAATTAAAAAAAAAAGTTAAAGCACAAGATAAGAAAAGATAACTAAAAAATTAACTCGACAACTCTGGTAGTAAGATACAGAAAGATCCCATGAGATCTGCATATATCGATCTCTAACATACATTTAAATAAACTTTATCATAGAAAAGCACAACAGAAAGCTGCAGTTTCATGTCACCCCATTCAAAAGCATAGAGAAAGTCTGCAAAAATGTGATATTTGAGATGTCCGTTCAACAACATCCATTTGCATTTTGCAATCATATATGATTTCTTGGTAGCTGACCCTAACTGAATGAGACTTCGTCTTCCTATATGAGGGAATTTCAACATAGTTTCTGTATAAATACAGACAGAAATGAATACCTTGCACTGAATTTGAGTGATCTGCGTTGGAGGAGAACCACTAAACCATCTCAAGGATCCAACACGAAATTGGCGTCTTCTTTTGTCCACTGAAAAATAGTTTCTTGATACAAATACTACATTATTTTCAACATCTTTTTCCACAACATACCTGTGTAGCAAGCAATCAAAATGGTCAAGAATCTTACTAGTGTATTCAAAATGAGAAAGTGTGGCATTTAAGAAATTAAGGGCCCTAAGTAAAAGAAGATTGTAGCAACTTCACAAGCACATACCAGTAGTAAGAACTTTAAGGAGAAGTCTTACCAAGGTCCACCAGGAAGACGTAACCCTTGACGTTGGCCAATTGTATAGAACCAAAAGCCCCGGTGATTCCCGAGGAAATCTCCTGTCTCAGCTTCTAGTATCACACCTTCCTCCTCTCCAATGTGTCTAGCAACAAAATCGCTGAACTTAATCTGTAGCCAAGCGCACAGGAATATTCACAATGCAGAATTTTGAACTACCCTAAAAATTTGATAACATTGATAGTCGGCAGCCAGATGGCTAAAATTTGGAACAATTTGTGATTCATAAATCTCAAACCAAACCAAGTCTTCAGGCAACAAACTTAGCGTGCATGCTAATCTTCAAAGATTTCTCCATTGACTGTAAAACTACCTTTCCTAGAAAGCATATTCCTTGTGAATCCTTTCTATCTTGATTGGGTAATCCAAATATTTTGGCAAGCCGACGCACTTCTTCCTAAAGGATCAAAGGAAAGTAGTTAAGTACCATTGGCAAAAATAAAATAGATATATAGAGAAGAAACTAATCCGTAGAACTCTATTTTAGAATCATAGAACAGCCGCTAGAGAAAACAAAGTAGCACACATGTCTTCATATGGCCACATAAAATTCCAACCTCACCTTTTGGATACATCCAAGAGGGAAGATAAGTCCTTTAAGCTGTGACTGTGAAAGATGTGAAAGAAAGTATGTTTGATCCTTAACCTGAAACATAATGCAGGTATGTTATGAAACTACGGACTACCTAAACACCATTAAGAAACGGACACCAGCTATTTTCAAATCATATTGAACTAAAAGGTAAAAATGCTTGTGTTACCACTCAATTTACCATATCTTTTGACAATCTCAAAGCAGATGGCTCATCTTTATTATCACTATTTGGGTGAACAACCATTGCATAATGTCCAGATGCAATGTAGTCAAATGCCATGCCACTTATGGCATCCACGAATGCACCTATAACCGAACCAACGAACAAACCATTTATTAACCATATAATAACAATTGGAAGGAACGTGAAAAGGGTGTTTTGGAAACAGACCGAATTTTACTCTTGTATTACAGAGGACATCTGGGTTTGGAGTCCGGCCATATCGATACTCATCTATTATGTAGGACACCTGAAATAAAAAATTCATGTATTAGTCCCTTTCTTTCGAAAACTTTTACACTTTAGTTCTATGATTTTATCTGTGAGTTACTCAGGAGCTCGGACTTCACTCGTACCAAGTAGTATGGAAGAAAAGAGGAGAAAGCAGGACCCACTGATTTATGATTGACATGTAAAGACTAGGGAAAGGATAGTGGAGAATGGAGATATAGTATCTGGTCTTCTCCAGTTCATACAGGTAAAGACTTGGGAAAGGACCTGAGGGAAAAGCAAATAAACTCAAAAATTTGGTCCACAGCTTAGATTCTTCAGTCTCTCAAAATTATTCCCCTATTTATGCACACACTCTGAAAGATACTTAACTCATGAACCAAAGTACAAGAAAGCACGTGTAATTTCTTAAAGTTTCTGGTAGTGATGAGAAGGGTTAAGAGTAGAACTAAACAATTAACCCGTAATCAGGAACAAACAACTTCACCATTGCAAGGATGGAATTGACCGACTAATTGGCGGATGTTGGGACTGGTATATTGCCATATTGATAGGAACAAGCATGCTGATCAGCCTCAAGGAAACTGAACAAGGAAAAGAAAAGACAAAATATTCACCACGTTATTCCAGTATTCATCCGTCAAATGCACAACTTCTAGAGGTACATCAACCTGCAATAAACCATACACCAAATTTAGTAATATCATTTTGATTTTAAATAACAACTGGGTAGAGATTAAAAACAAACTGGTTTTCATTTGAGAAAGGATCTATATTTGCACTAAACAGAAAATGTGATGTATCTAGCTATGATTGCAGGGAGATGCATCATATTTATAAAATGATAGCCCACCCAGTGCCAGTAGGAATGCATTTGCCACAAGTGCCAAGATTATGCAGATTTGAGAATTCTTTATACTATCATTATTATTCCAATATACACCATTGTGTGATCTCAAAAACTATTAGTGGTCTTAATGCACCTTTAAATTAGTCTTTTTGAATACATGTATTTCTCAGAACAGCAAAATGAAAAAAAAAAAAGGTATTGATTAGCCATTTCAATTGTTGTAATTGTCAAGGGCAAAAAAAAAAATTAGTAAGCCCAAGAAGAGGCAAAAGTGCAAATAGATAAGAAACAAGGGAAGGTTTATCTCAAATACTATGGCCAACATATACATCGAATGTATAGAAACATAACCTGATCACAAACGGCTTTTGCATATCTCAAATCTTCTTCCCACGGGCACTCAGACCAGAAGTTCTCAAAGTCTTCCTAGAATAAAAACAATATCCCACAATAAATAGAACTTACATTTTATTTTAAAAGCATGACAAATAGATAAAAGTATAACAGTATGCATTCACATAGAGGAATTGAAATAGTGATTTTAGTCACATACCAAAGCCTATACTCCATAAACAGAAGTCTGCATGGATACACATGCACAAGCATGACAAACTCATAATAACTATCCTGAGGTATGGCCTAGTTACAGAAAATACAAAGACCTTAAGAACCTTATGAGTTGCCCCAAGGGCAACAGAATGTAGGGCTGTAAACCAGAAAAAGAGCAGATGGGGGCTTGACTTGTTTTAACTATACATAGGTACAAGCTCAATTCTGAGCTTTTATACTTATGACTTATGAGCTTGGCACATATTAAAATTGTTAAGCTTGCGAGAGGATCAAGCTCTTCTTATAAAGGACTCATTAATCAACTTATATAAACCTAGATTTAGCAACGCTCGTCAAGCATATAGTTGAGTTTGAGCCCGAGGCTGTTAAGCATATAATTAGGTGGGAATAAGTTTATTGTAAAATGGACAGAGAACAAACAAGTTGATCTGGTCATAGAGTTCAAGATCGTGAACAGGCTCAGAAGCTTATAAACGAACCGAGTTTGGGTTTGAGTTTGAGCTCGAGCACGTTAATAGCCTCATGAACGTAACCAAGCAAGTTCATCATCAAGCTAGGCTCCATAAAACTCTCAAGTTAGAAATCAAGCACCATCAGCTCGTTAAGAATAATGAACGATCCCAAACAAGCTTTTTCTTAAGACATGACCAAAATAGCTTGCAGCAGAGCTTGGCTCAATAGCCATGACTGGAAGGATATATAATTTATAAGAAAATCTATACCTCTAAGGGATGTTTGTAGTAAATCACACTCTCACTAATACCATACCTTTTTGAAAAGAGATCCTTATTTACCAACCACACAATGTCTAACCAAATCAAATTCAACCTTGATATAGAGTTGAGAAAATTTCACATAATTCCAAATAAAGAACCCAATAAAACTTAATGATCAAAATAGAAATGCTAGAGAAAAGATTCCTTTCCAGCTTGAAGCATCAATTATGACTTATTTCGATTGATAATCTACCAACTGGTACGGCACACTGTAAATACTATACCACGGCAAACCTCATAGACTTCTCTATGAAAAATATGAAACGGAGTTTGAATAAGGGGAAAGGGGGCCCTCAACCTGCCACAACAGATAGAGGAGGATTTATGCAATCACATAGTTTGGGCTCCTCCTATCCCATCCATTCCTAAAGCCAGGAAGGTAAGAGACAGAACTCATAGCTCGGTAGAGAGTATTCACTCATTACCCGTTCCTCCCTAGAAGATCCTAGGACCAACCGTTCAGACCCAACCAATACGATATAACTAATGAGATAAGAACTAAAGAAATTAACAAAATCTGAAATCACACAATTGCAGCTCCTTATCACGCTGTTTATCACCATGTCCCTCATTGGTAACAATCAAACAGGTCAACTGGTAACTCATCAGGTATTTCCAAAAGTATTCTAAACCTCAAGTTAAAGCATTCCATTCCCCCAATTCTTGTTTTAAAACCACACAAACTGAGCTTAAAATGTCATACTTCACAAGGTTGTGCAAAAGTATATCCTTCATATAAAAAATAAAATCATGATATAAAAAAAATCACGAGGAAAACAGAAAACTTAATTGACCAAAAAAAGTTTAAAAAAGAAAAAGGAAAACATAAAACTGATAACAAAAGGGTTAATTGTTTATAAAACCACAAACTTTTGCCATAGTTTGATTTTTCTCATGAACTTTAAATTGTGGCACCAATAACACGAACTTTCATTTTGTTGCAATTTTCCCCAGAAACAAAATTATGGAGAAATTAATTCATACCGACAACTGGAATTCATGTATTAAAGTTCATAAGGAAATTCAAACTATGATAAAAGTTTGTGGTTTTGTAAGCAATTAACCCGTAACAAAAGTCAAAAGAACCCAGAACTACCAACGAATAACTGACAATTGAGTTAACAAGAGCATCATCAATTAACCCTGAAAATAAACATCACAAAAATGGAGATGATACGAACTTGGAACCAGATCTTGAGGTAGAAGGCAGTGCAGGAATGGCCAGCGGCGTGGAGAAGGCGGAGGGCGACGCTGCTGTCTACGCCGCCACTGAGAAGGACGGCAACTTTAAGAGGTTTCTTCTCTGGCAATGAACACGATAAGTAGCAGGGTTCAACAGTTTTCGCGACGGATGAAAAAGATGAGGTTCCCGACTCTACGGCGGCGGAGGTAGAACAGAGCGGCCTCAGAGTCGTAAAGAGTCTGAGGGGTTTGGGAGAGGATAGAGAGAGAAAGCGGTGGAGAGTAGGGGCAGCAAGGGCGCAATTGAGGTGGAGGCGTTTAGGTGGGAAGTAGAGAGACAAAGCGGACGTGATGACTGTTGTCCTCAACGGCATGGTCGCTTCCCAAACCTCAGCTTTTGTCTATGAGAGGTGAAACGGGGCCAAATTTATGACGTAGAAAAGAAAAATAAGAATATAATATAGGGAAATGACTTTGTGATCATTTTATTTTAATAAATCAATAATACCTCAAGATTAATAAATTGATTTTATGATAATTTTAGTTCGTAAGTGATTTTTCAGCATCAAAAAGTATAATTGACACCTGAAATAAAATGTAGCACGTGAGTCTTTAATTTCCAACGACGTTTCTAATTTGTGTTTTCTATATGTCATTTTCTGATGACAATTATGTTTTTCGATGCCGAAAAATCATTTATGGGTTAAAATTATTACAAAATCAATTTATTAGATTTGATTAAGGTATTATTGATTTATTAAACTAAAATTATCCTATTGTATATTTTATAAGATACACCAATGCTCCCCAATGATTTCAAATTCGCTCGCCAAACCTCTTATTTTTTTTTTAATCAAAATACCTTTGGGGCTTGTTTGTTTGGCAGGAAAGTAAAGTTATCACGGAATCTGATTCCTGAGAATATGATTACTGAGAATATGAATTCTAGCACAATACTTATCTTGTGTTTGGAATATATAAGGAAAATTATAGGATTCTGAATTATGTGTTTGGTTCAAATACTCAATTGAGGAATGTAATAATTAATTGATTATTAACATATATAAAAAATTAATATTATTATCACTTTTTTAAAAAAATTTACTTGGAATAGTATAACAAATTGAGAAAATAAAATACAACAAAAACATATAAAAAACTATCATCTGAATTTAATTGGAAATAAGCAAATATAAAAATAAACAAGTACCGTAAAACCATAAATAGTCAATGACAAAAGATATAAATAAATTCTACTTAACAGTTAAATTTTAACAAATCTACTCCATTAATTCTATTAGAAACATTTCTTTCTCCATCATCATTAAGATTCAAAAGTAATCCAATAGATCCGAATCTCGAACAAGTTTCATTGAAGCCTTTTGTTTTGAGAATTTGTCAAGACTTCAATCTTTCGTAATTCCTCATTAAGATTATGACGATTGTCTTTTTTCTCTTGATCAACTCCAGTAAAACTTTCCACAAGCTTAACCATTTGATCATTTGACTTCTCCATATGAGCAGTAAGTACATTAGTTATGCGCTCCAAACTTGATATCAAACCATCTGCACTTTTCCTCCTCCTCTTCCGTTCAAGTTTTTTTGAAGTTTCTTCACCTCGAGATGTAGTTCTTGATGGTACACTGTCTTCATCAGATTCTCCATCTTCTTGATTTTGATCTCTTTCTAAGTCCTCAATTACATCTATTGGAGTTTCGACATTTAACCCAATAGCTCGATCTTTGCCCCAAACAAGTGCTAGTTGATCATAGTAAGGAAAATACTTGTTTCTCATGAAAGTGCAATCTGGATGGCTCTTCAAAAAATACATCCACATAATTTCATAATAACAATAAACAATATAAGCAACAACTAAGTAAATAATAAAATTTGAAAAGAAATATATTAATTTTTACCTTCAAATAATCTTCCCACACATATGCACTTGCAGTAACGTATTTTTTTCCATCATCCCAGCCAAAGCCACTTAATTCTCCATTATAACGCACATCGTAGATGGCATGATATTGTTTTTTTAATAACTTACAACGGGATTCAATATGTGATTTTTCTTTAAGACCATGGTTTGGTAATTTTTCTTGTAATATTTTTTCTAACTCTTTTTGATAACCTTTTCTCAAGCCACTTCCACTTTCACCATCCCAGTTTGCACTCCTTTTCAACTCAACAATTGATTCAACAAGCTTTTCATCTTCTTCAATAGTCCATACATGGTTACGACGAGCCATCTACAATCAGTTAATGCTCTACAAATTAATAAATTGTTACCAAATAACACATAAAAGTCTAATAACCAGCAAAAAACGATACTTAAAAATATTAAGTACACAAATAATTATGACATTTTGAATCGAGACTGTCAGACTACTATATCCATACGAGAATAAAGATTAAAAACATATAAAAATCATAAAAAGTATAAATAATATACATAACATGTTTTAAGCATGGTAAACTATTACATAAAAGTCATGGTGTCCCAAATATAATTCAAACATTCATCAAAGAGAATGATGCAATACTAATATCAAACAACATGTCGATTTTGCATCCACTGATTAAACATTTGATTAGCCAAATTAGATCTCCAATCTGTCCACTCTTGAGTTTGTCCAACAGGGGTAATTGGCTCCCCTTCCACTTCAATTGTCTCTTCTTCATTTTGAAAATTATCACTATAATTCATTTCAACGGGATCAACTGGCATATTTTCTCTGATGTGGTTTTGTAAAAGACAACACGCCATTATAATTCTGCCTTGTTGCTTGATTGGATAAAAATTTGGATTTCTAATGATATCCCAACGCATTTTTAACATCCCAAAGCATCTCTCAATGACATTTCTCGCTGATGAGTGCTTCATATTAAAAAATTCTTCTGGAGTTGTTGGTTGTCACCCAGTCCTCCATTCACTAAGATGATATCTCTGGCCTCTAAAAGGTGCAAGAAAGCTTTTACCATTTGTGTAGCCCGCATCTACTAAATAGTAATAACCTAAATTTTAAAAAGTTATTATGTTTATAATTGACATATATTGAATACAAATATTAAATTGTATAACTTACATACCATCTTGTATTGATAATCCGTTTCTTCTACTTACAGCATCTCGAAGCACTCTGCCATCTGCCGCGGAGCCTTCCCAACCCGCAAGTACATAAATAAATTACATGTCTTGAGAACATACTCCTAAAACATTTATAGTAGTGCGACCTTTTCTATTACAATACTTAGGTTTATCAACATCAGATACTTTCACTTCAATGTGAGTACCATCAAGAGCTCCTATGCAATTCTACAAATTTAGATCCAATCAATATTCGAGTTATTTAAATAAGAGTAAAAGAAATTAAGATGTTTTTAATATACCTTAAACCATTTCCATTTCACATCAGTGGAATCCTCAAGTACAGGGGAAGGAGCTTTTAGTAAATAACCTTAAAGCCTAAGAACTAGGGCTGACAATTTTTGACACGACACGAGAACACGAGACGAACACGCACGAAATTAACGGGTTAGTGTTCAGCCTTATCGTGTTCGTGTCGACACGATAAGGACACAATAATTTCGTGTCGTGTTCGTGTCGGATCCATTTCGTGTTCGTGTAACCCAATAATTTTTCGTGTTGCATTCGTGTTCTTGTCGGATCATGTTGTTTTCGTATAATTCAATAACATTTATATATATTTAATATTAATTTAATTATATTTTATATATTTTTATTTCTTTTATTTATTTTTTTCTATTTTTGATTTAAATTTATTGTTTCGTGTCGTGTCATTATCGTGTTGTGTCAACACGGAAAAAATCGTGTCATATTCGTGTTCGTGTCCGTGTCAGTACATTTCGTGTTGTGTTCATGTTCGTGTCGGACAGATCCTTAACGGGTCGTGTTCGTGTTTGGCCTTATCAGGCGTGTCGTTATCGTGTCGACACGATAACGACCCGACATGCACGATTTGCCAGCCCGACTAAGAACTGCATTCAATACCTTGTTAAAATATCTACTAACTGTTTCTCCTGACCGCAAGAAATTTGTTTTCATTGTACGATTCTTTTGATGATGTGCTAGAATGTATAAAAAAAATAGCAACTTTTTCATCAACTGTCATTAGAGGTGGCAAAGTAGCGGGTAGGGCCGGCCCGACCCCGGGTTCGTAGGGCTTTTAAATTTTTCGGGCCTAAAAATATGAAGTCCAAACCAAACCCGGACGGGCGGCCTTTTTTAAAATAATTTTTTAATTTTTTTAATATATAAAATTAATATTTTAAATTTAAAAATAATTATTTAATTAAGATCTCATAACTCCTTAACTTAAATAAAGAATCAGTGATGAGAATATTTTGAGCTTACTTATTCTTATGATAATGCTTCTTGTATATCTTGACCTATTTATGTATTCATGCGATGATATTGTAATGCAGTATGATTTTAATTCTTTAATTTAAGGAGAAAAAATCAGTAATTACAAATAAAAGATAAATGATATTATTAAACGTCAATCCGACTTATACTCATAAAATAATAGAATAAATTAAATTAATTATACTATATATATTTAAGATCAATGATTCAAAATAGATTTTACATACTATAAGATCATTAATCAACAATGTATATATTTTTGGAGATCATTTCTCTTATGAATTATTTTTGAATGATTTATGAGGTTATTATTTTTTCTAGAATTTATTTTCCTGACCAGTATGTGAATTAGTAAGAAAATTGTTACTATAAAAAATAAATAATTATATAAAATATAATTAATATTATTAAAAAATATAGATATGTATATTAAATAATATTATAAATATATATATTTAATAAAAATTGGGCGGGCTTTTTTAGCCCAAAATCCCGGGCTTTTTTGGCCCAAAACCTCGGGCTTTTTTGGCCCAAAGCCCGGTAGGCCGAGGTTTTTTTTGGACTGGGTTTTTAGGCCCGGTTTTTTTTCGGCCTTTAATTTTGAAGCCCAAACCGGTCCAAACCCCGGGTACCCCGGGCGGACTTTTCGCGCCGGGCTCATTTTGCCGGCTCTAACCGTCATGTTCCTTGTAGCTCTTAGTCATCCAATCGTTTGAAGCATGTTAACTAATCTTCTAAATGTATGTCTATCCATACGTAATTCATAATGACATGTGGTATCACTCTGATAGATCAATCAGTGAATGTGACGTGATCGATCAATCTCATTTATAATGAGGGGCCTTTAAATAATATTTCTGATAGTGATGTGTTGTGATAGTTGTAATCACAAATATCAATAGCTTCAACATATCCATTCTCTCTGTATGCAAACGAATCATAAGTAACAAAAGATTTTTGGAATTTGACTCTAATTTTTCCATCCTCTTAAAAAGGACCTGAAGAATTGAACATTCATATCTTGAAGCAGCATCGAAAATAGCGAGAGAGAAACGAATTCTCCTACAATTTCATGCGTATAATTAATTGATAATAGAAAGCCAAACATTTGTAGTATTTCAAATAATAAATAAGAATATCAAAATTTTAACACTCAAACACATGACTGGATTTTTTCTTTCAAATAATAAATAAGAATGACAAGATTTTAACCTACTGAATTGTTGAACTTAATAGGTAATTATATTCGAATTATTTTGATGATAGTCATTATCTTCCAGCTTTTCAAAAGAATTGCTAATCAGGCTAATAGTATATTTCATGATATTCAACACAGCCTATTTAATTTACTACATAATACATATATATTACAAAATATTTATCTTTCTCCAAAATATTTATCTTTTCTCTTTGTCTCTCCAAAATATTTATCTTTCTCTCTCTCTGAAAAATACATATATTACAAAATTTGTTCTTATATTTACACATCTCTTTCTTCTCTACTCTATATTTATATATTTCAACTTTATATATATACAAATACACTCATATATATTTATATATATATATATATATATATATATATATTTGTATATCAATTAAACCATAACAGAAAGAAATTTCTGGAAAGTAGTAGAAATCTAAATTGAGTTAATCGCATTCTTGATTAACTAATCAAATTAACGAGAAATATATATATATATATCAAACAATAACAGAAAGAACGAAACATACATAAAAAAGCAAATCCCACACAAATATATATATATATAGGGATTGGATCCAGGTGAATTATTTTTTGCGAACTCATGAATAACCATGATAAGACGTTAAAGATGATGCATAAAGCGGTATAAAGTTGTGATAATCTAAAACTTTCTAAAACCATTGCACGACAAAATAATTTTAGAAAGTTTTCGTTATGCACAACTTTATACCGCTTTATCATCATCTTTAACGCCTTATGTATTGCTCAGAGTCAGAAAAAGATGCTATTTCATTCGATCTACTCCCTATATATATATATATATATATATATATATATATATATATATATAATAATCAAATCACTGATTGTAGAAAGAAACGGACTCACATCAAAAAGCAAAAGTACACAAATTTCAAGAATGAATGATAGATAATACAAAACAAGAAGACATGAATTAATAAAGAGAGAGAAAAGTAGAAAGAAAAGTCACTAACTTAGAAATAAAGCAAAGTGACTATTTGCAGAGAGTGAGAGAGAAGATCATTGATAGTGATGGGGAAGAATTGCTTGAAAGAGAGGGTAAGAGAGAAATAACGTGTGGCTTTTAAAATCCTCAAATTAGGGAAAAAAAATACCTAGGTTATGATAGGGAATAAGAATCCTAGAATTCAACGTAACTTTCCTCGTTTTTAGGAATCACATTACTTTCCTTATTTTTTTATAATTAAACCAAACATATCAATTTAATAATTGGGGTTGGAAGATTTATGGTTTCCAAAAATATATCATGAACTATTATCAATAATATCAATTTTCGTCAAAATTAGATAAATAAGTCAATTACATGGCTCATGTTATTACTGGTATTGTTAGGAATTTTATTTTTCCTTTGTGTGTGAAATAGACCATCAAGCTTTGTAGTTGATCTTCCCACTTTTTCTTATTCACGCTTTTAAATGGATAAAGGAGCTAGTTAAAAAAACGATACTACATAAAAGAATACAAATTAATACGATATAGTAATAAGTTGTACTTGTAATGTCAAAAAAATTCAATGAAAATAAAAGGATTACAAACGTTTATTTCACATCATCTTCGAAATAAATTAAAAGATAAAGATTACTTTAAATCCCAAACATATATCATAAACTGTCATTAATATTAATTTAAAATAATAAACTATGAACATCTTATCAAATATATCTCTAGTCATATTCGAATTTTTCTCATTAGTTAAAATTGACATGGATCCACCCTATCACATAAAGAAAATAAAATAAAATAAAATAATTTCTGAAATTTTTCAGAAATTCGTAAAGCACAGAAAACTTGAACTCAACCTCCATGGTGTTGCTTTGGCGGGGCAGCATCCGATGAGTCCTGTGGATTATCTCTTCTTGCAAATCATCAACAACTAAATATGAAAAAAAAAATCAACAGCAAATGTAAAACCAGCGACAGACGCGGGTAGAGATGGCGGTGGATCTCGGACTCGATCCAGATCCATTTTTCAGGATCTGGATCTCCAGAAAATAGGATCCAACGGATTTGGATCGGATCCGGACCATTTTTTTAAAATCCGGATCTGCATCTGGATCTCGATTTCTGAGATCAAGATCGGCCCATGGATCCATATAATATATATGTCATATAATTTTTATTTATATTTATAAGTGTATTATATTAATTTTCTTTCTAGTCGAAGTTGGATAAACTAAGTTACAGAATTGGATATTATGTCATTAATATTATAAAATTGTACCTTGTATTTGAGGAAATTTTGTATATGAGTGATCAATTTGTTAAGATATGTGTTCTACTTCTTCTATTACAATTGTAATATTATTTGTTGTCATGAAAACAAAAGTAAATTTGTAGCTAACATCTTCTTGTATAGTTATGATTATAGAATTTCTAAATAATTATTACAGTGTTATATGTATTGAGATTATTATCTGAATCTAATTTTTTTAGACCCAATGAATCTGGACCGGATCCGGACCTAAACAAAAAAATTTGAATCTGAATCTAGACCTAGCAAGATCCGATCCATTGCCATCCCTAGACGCGGGTAGAATCAAGGTTGCGCAGCATGAGGCGACGCTGCCAAACTTAAGTGACCGAAAAGATAGAGGATGAGGATGATGGAAAGATCGAAATATCATCATTCAATCAAGAAATGAAGATTACTATTTACATTGGAAATAACTCTTTATTCAAGAGTAATCGGGGATTAATAATTGAAATTTTTACTGATTATAAATTGTTTTGTCCAAGGAGAATAAAAGCATAATTTGTAAATACAAAAATCATAATCTTGCTGGAGGCACAAATTTTTAACGTCGTTTCATTCACAAGTAGGTAAGCAAAAAATATATGAGCTTTCTTGTTCCTCTTTTAAAATTGTTAAAGAAGATTTGAGTTTTTAGTTAAGCTTTTCCATTAGTTTTTGTGGTTAAGGATCTTAATTAAACCTTTCTCCAGATTTTGCTGCAACCAATCTCTCAGTGAGGTAGACTTACATTTTATGATGTGGGATCAATACAATTTTTAGTTAATGAGTAAAATTTCACATAATTCTATGTGGAATCAGCATCAGAATATGACCCCAACCATATTTGATAAAATATCAACGAGTTCATGATTTGAATTAATGTCATTGATAGTTTAGAATATTTTTATAAAATGAAATTAATATGAATTTTAAAATGATATTTATTCTAAATTGAATATACATACATAATTATAAAATTTAAAATGGGCTGTGGTGAGCATTGAGGTACCCATACATACTCCATACATATTCCAACTCATCCCAATAAAAAATGTAGCTGATTTTTTATTTTTTTTATCATTTAAATACAAAAATTTAAAGATTACGTCATGATGGACTCGAACCCCTTTAAACAGCAAAATCTTAACAATACCATTCACAATCAAGCAATAATACTTTGGTGATTTAATTTTATCCACATTTTAATCATGTACTTCCTCTTATAACTATATTTGTTCATTTAATTCTATTTTTGTACATTCACAAAATTCATTCACTTTTCTTTTATAGACATAAACCTTACCCAAAAATCAATATTTTTATCTACATTCAATCCACTTATTTACAAAAAAATCATTTATAGCCTACCTTTTTCACTTACATAATTTATTTTATTATGTAGATTTTTTCTCCACTCACTTTATACTCCATTTATTAAAACTCAAGCGGGCAAAAGCTAAAACCATATATCAAGGACGGTGAGAGTATAAATTATCATTGCTCTTTGCACTACACCAAACCCAGCATAGTAAAGACTTAAGTCGCAGTGCCAAACAAAACATTTTGACAAAATCATCAGTTCCTACTTGCTAGAACTAAAAAAGACATTGTGGTAAATGATTCACAACATGCAAGTTGAAATCCCAAAATCTCCATCTGATTAAATTAGTTCTCTATTCTTTTTTAGAATGTCCCAAAATATAATTCACTTTCTTAATTTAAATTGTATTAAACTTTCTTTTACTAAAATAAGCTTATTTAATGTAAATAAGGATAAAAATAGAACAATGGCATATAAATTATATTCTTGATCTGTGTAAAAAATGAAAGGAGACTATTTTGATGGGTAGGAGGGTTATTTGCTTAACCAAAAAGCCAACAAGCCACAACCCCATATAGAAACCATACATAGTTCCTTCTCATTAAAGCAAAAGTTATGTGCATCCATAATTCATCTACTCTAATTAAATCCAATTAGAATTTCATTAATTCCCTATTGGGATTTATTGATCCCCAATTAGGGTCTATTAATCTTCAACAATGATTTAACTAGGACCTAATCCTATGCCATGCATACCGATACACAGGAGTACGCATTCTCACTAAAATAATGATATTTTACAAAACTCCTTGTCTAAACTCGTTGCTACATATTCCCATCTTGGCTAAACTAAAGATTGATGGCTGAAGAAGAGAAATCAAAATCCAATATTATCATGTACAGGAAACACCAAAACTCAAGCACTTCCAACTCTTCTTTTTTTCCTTAAACATTATGTCAAGTTCTGTCATGTTTTATTGCTGGAATTACAATCTCCATTGGTTAACAAGTTTGATGGTAAATCCAATCCAGTAAAATTAAAACTAATTAAATAAGTTGCACTCTACTACATGATAGATAGCAGTTTCTGCCACACTGATGCTAGAAGAAGATAAACAAAAGGGGCAAATCCATTTATAAAGAAAAATTAAACGTACCAATCCAAAATCTGTAGGTTAACCGATGACAATAACAATGACAGACATTGACAAAGTATATCCAATTTCAAAGACGTAATACACGAAACCCTAACTAAACATGTCCAAAATCCATAAGAAATTGCCTAAACGAAAGAATTTAGAATATTACATTTTTCGCCAATTAAATTCGAACCGTTTGACTATATCATACCTTATACCATAAGAACGCATCAGATCGAAAATCAGACGCGAGTTGCAACCATAGGCGCAGCGGTCGCAGCCGCGGACGAGGCGGCGCCGCCTAGAAACGAGAGAAAGCCGGTATTGACCTGCTCCTGATCATCCAAGAACAAATCCTCCGGCATCCGGAACGCCCCGTGCGTGCAGACCACGGCGAGGCCGACGAGCAGGGCGGAGATGAGCAGCGATCCGACGCTGGTGAGGAACACCACAACTATGGTGGACACCACCAGAATCCCCAGAGCCTCCCGATCGGAAAACGTGCGGCCACCGACCACCAGCGGCTGATCCGCCGGGCGGAAAAGGTACAAGAATATCCAGGCGGCGAGGAGGGCCAGCAGGACGAGGAGGGAGACGGGATGAGAGAGGAGAGAGAGGGCGAGAGAGAGGGCTACGAGGGAGACGTAGTTGACGCGGAAATAGGAGAAGTTTTTGCGGACGCGAGAGGCGGCGTCTGAGAGGGAATCGGGGCGGGAGAAAGAGGAGCGGTCGACGAGCTCCAGCCAGGGGCGGCGCTGGGCCAGGCCGTTGCTTATGTTGGCGTTGAGGCGGGATATGAAGGCGCGGAAGGCGGGAGTGGCGATCGGCGGCTGAGACTCGGTTTGGGGGTTAGAGATCGGGAGCGTCGCCGGAGAGGCCATTGCTGGTATAGAGAGAGAGAGAGAGACGATTTAGGGCTTTCGATTCTCACGCGTCGGTGAGATTTGTATTTGTATTTACTCGTAAAGTCACAAGTCTTCTCTACAGATCTTGGTTTCAAGTTTCCACGGGGTTCCCACGGTTTTATTCTTGGGAAATTGTATCAAACATCTAGTCATCTACGCGTTTTAATTAAAAATAATCCAATTTAATCGAATTACATTACAGTTAAAATGTTTAGGGATTGTTTGCAACCGATAATAATTTTATTTATTAAATTTATGGAGATCCGCAATTGCTATCTTCGGATACTAATCCCTATGTTCCTATACAATCGTTATAATCGATGTATACTGTGCAAACCTCACATTCATATACAATAGTCAGATTATAGAAATATTACTGGGATTCGAATATGTGCTATTTTGACTATTTGAACTCACTTTAATAATAGATCATTCTAAAGGGGCAAAAGAAGATTATCAATAACAATAATAATTTATAAGGGTGTATAATATAATTAGTTAGAAGGTCAGTCTGCTCATTGGATGGTCTATACTATTTTTTACTACGTTATGGATTAAATTATGTAAAACATAAGATAGGGGTTTATCAAGGATGATTTTACACCTTGTCAATTAAATAAAATAACGAAGTTTGTTTCTCTCACAAGTTATCTCCATCATTCCATCTACATCGAAACGATTTGTCATCAAATCAAATATAGTTTCATCTCCATAAGAATTATCACTTGCAAAAGTCGTCAAAAATTCAAAGTGCAACTTATAATGATAGGCATCATTAGTTTTGTACCTAATATTAATCTTTTTATAAATAAAATCGGTTCGACTGAACATAAAAATCAATAAATATTGATCCATAGTCACATGATGAATTTTTGAAAGTTACGCTAAGCTATATAAACGAGAGTAATATTTCACCATAAAAGACATTGTATCAACGATATCTGCAACAATATAGTTTGTACAAGAACTTGAATCTCAAATTAAGCCACCGATCTTAGCATTTATAGTGCATATGAGCTAAAATATTGTGTGACGATGAACATTATTAACAGAACACTTAGGGGGTGTTTACTTGCCATGATTAGGTTGGATAGATAAAATTAATCCAACCTAATCAAGTGTTTACATTTAAGGATTAACATTTGAGGATATCCCAAAGCCCGGGATTATTTTAATCATTTAAATTGTTCTCTATTAATTATAATCCAACCAATATAGGTAGGATTGAAATAATCCTACAAATAAATGGAGAATTACTTATCCCAATTTTAATCCTTCACTAATCCTTTGTAGTAAACAAATGATTGATAGATAAAAATTATCTTATCATATATTTAATCCATCAAATAATCAATCCTTCAAAATGCTAATCATGCAAAGTAAACACCACCTTAAGAGATAAACAATTGCACCATACTTATCCAATACCATCTGGTGAAAATTATTTCTACAATATAGGAGTTGGGTTATCATCATAATTGAAGGACTCATATAATGCCCAATTGTATGCTCATGCAGTATTGGACATAAGTCATTATCATAAATTGGAGGATTCATATAATTCTCAACTATATCCTTCTACAACATAAGTGACATGTCATCGTAATAAATTGGAGGATTCATAGTATTAATGAAGGCAAACATTTCATGATGGGGTCCCAAAAGAAATTTAAAAATAAAAATAAAAATAAATAATATTGTTTAAATAACATCATAATATTCAAAAAGAGAAGAAGTTAACTCGTGGTTGATATTGACCTTTAAGTAAGTTGTACGAACATGTTGTATTAAGTTCGATAGATAACTCATTATATCAGGTCGTAGTCCTAGATTACTTGGAAAGTAGTATAAATCAACTCTATTGTTCTCTTCCTTCAATGACTCTTGACGTTGAAAGAGTATAAGTCCATTAATTGATGAAGATGAAACCTCCATGCATGTTAAGCTTTTTTAAAATAGTAATTCATTTATCTAAAAAATGATAAAAATATATAATCGAAACAAAATACAATATTGAAAATATATAACCAAATAATATAGTTGTGCCAGATGGACTTTACAAGAATTAAATGCAAATAATTCCAACTTATGCTCTTGTTCCAAATTACTTCTAATACAAGTCCCAAATACTTATA
This sequence comes from Salvia rosmarinus, assembly GCA_036937905.1. NCBI lineage: Eukaryota > Viridiplantae > Streptophyta > Magnoliopsida > Lamiales > Lamiaceae > Salvia > Salvia rosmarinus. The sequence continues at coordinate 14,096,556 of CM072818.1, forward strand.
ACAAACAAATATTGTGCAACCACTTAGAAATCTTTATAGAATAGAAGATCTTACTGTTTACATTGACATAAAAGTCTCAAACACCATTTAATCTTTCTCAAATACTAATATATATGTTAGGAACGAGGCCAACCAGTACTGAAACAGATATAGCTGGATTACTTCCAAGAATTTGCGTTCAGAAGAATTTAATATAAATAATACTATACTTAATAGTAGTCTAGGTGGACTAGAATGGGTGGACTAGAATTTACAAATCACCCTTCTGATAGTTAATATCCTCAATATATTTAAACTAGATCGATGTCTCAAGATGAAAATGTTCATTTGCTAACCTTGTCATCTGAACATTGTCCATTTGCTAAGCCGTGACCAGAGCACATCATTGGTTTCTATCAATTTATTAGATAACAAGAGATATCCACAAGATATTCTAGAATGCTAATGACCATATTATCCAAGTGTTCTATATATATATTTTTATATAGGATTGAGTTACCGTAATACCTGGTCCCTAGATAGTATGTAGTACCCAATCTAGACCGCACATTTTGAACACGTAGACTCATCAAAATTTGACACGTGAAAGCTCATTTTCGCTCAGGAGCAAAATGGGAAGGTGCCCAACGGTATTGTAGAGTCCGTCCGCGCAGACCGGGATTGTGGCGCTACATTCTTAATTACATGACACTACATTCAAAATAACATGACACTGCATTCAAAATAACATGACACTGCATTGCACTCAACCGCTACTGCGTGCGTGCCGACGGATGTGCTCAAGTGTGGTAGGGCACTTTGGGTGCTGGGTCGTACCGAGTTTAGGAAGAGCAACAACAAAACATAAATAATATATATGAAATAACATAACACTGCATTTAAAACAACAAAACACTGTATTTAAAACAACATAACACTGCATCGCACCCCAACCAACGTTGGGTGCGTGCGAGCGGGTGCTGGGTGCACGCGAACGGGCGCTGGGAGTGCGTTTCCAGCATTCATTAAAATTGAAACTCATATGCATGTTTGTGTTCAAATGAATGCATTTTTGTGTTCATTTGAAACATAGTTCAGTTCAACTATATGCATGGTTTATTTTCGAAATCACATAACAAATCAAATTACTAATCTACCCTTACTACCATAAATTAACGTGTAAAACTTTTAAAAATCAGGCACAAATCTCAGCCACACGATTAATAGGATGGATGGATAAGATTGAGTACTATATACTATCTGGGGCTCGGTTACTATTTGATATCTCTCTATATATATATTAATCATACAATACAATTTGAATAGATTAATTTGGCCATACGTAATATTGATACGATGATACCATGTAATCTATAGAAAGCCTATGACACTATACATAATAATTTAACAAATCTCGAAAAGCCATATCTATTGCAGCTTCTTGATATTAATCTTGGGACATATAAATGATAAAAGCTATATACAAATTCAGAAGAACTTACCGGAGTCGGAAGGTCGCCAGTTTCTGCTGTCGGATTCTGGAAAATGTCGCCGACAGAATTATGGCGGAAGAAGCAGGCGAGTAGAGAGAGAGAGAGAGAAGGGCAGCCTAGTTTAAGCTTCAGCATATGAGTGGTCTCAAGTTTAGCAAATAATATGTTTTAAAATTATAATTAAAATATAAAAGTATTATAATATTCTTGGAATTTTTTGAAATTACTAGGGGGATGGGCCCTCCTCTGTCTCTGACCTATAGAGTCGTCAATTGTATCAAATCGAGCGTTTAAAGTTGCAAAAGAATTCTCCAATTTTACTATTCGTCCGAGTTATTTGATTTAGCGAACTTAGGCAGAACACAATGTTTGTGGGTTGCATTGAACATAGCCAATAATTTGCTTATATTGTGCCTTCAAAACAACAAACTGATGAATTAGGAAATCGACTTCCTCCCTAAGATCATTATGAGTGATATGTTCAAGTTGTTTATGGGAGACATCGGATATAGTTTATGTTCTAAATTTGGTGTTTTCTTGAAAAAATGTCATCATCTTCTTTTTCTTAATCTCCAAACTTAGAAAAAAAAATTGCAATTATAGTTCAAGATTGAGAATCTGACGATGGAAAGATGAATCATCTTGTCAAATTTTTGCATGAATTTTACTTGAATTTTCTGTAAACCTAATTTCCATAATTTACATTTTTTTCAAAGTTCGATATTCTTTAAAAAAAATAAACGTATGTTAGAGGACAATTTTCAAATATACAAAGTTTGAGACTATACTCTCTTTGATACTTAGGTGGAGAAAAATTTACGGGAATCTTGTGGGGTTACTCATCAGCCCGTTACTGGATTTTCGATTCTTGAATATTTTTTAAAATATCATGAATGTTGGGGTATTTCAAATATATATGTAAGTTGAAAATATTTTTAAAAAATCGTAAAATTTGGGGACACAAACTATACTTATCTTTTTTTTATAAAAATAATGTATTTATTTTAGTATTTTTATCTTATCACTAAGATTATTCAATTTAACTCCTTTCAATTGAATATGCATCAAACAAGTTAGTTCAAACCGTAAAAACTCAAATAATAGAATTATCAACAACTTTAGACTTCCCAAATTCAACCAATCTTAATAAACAAAAAATACAACTTATACTATTTTTATTAGCATCCTCCTCAACAGTAACCCTCTTAACTAAGTATCAATCATCGCGGATGAAATATTCTATGCCATATTTTTTGGTGTCCCACCATTAATTTTACTATTTTATAAAGATTTATTATAAAAAATAAAAGTATTATTATATAATAAACTCTAATTAGTGTCTATCACTAAAATTTAAAATTTAAGAAAACTATACACCCTACCTTTGAATTAATTAACCTTCAAACCAATTAAATATTCAAAATTAAAAAATTATAAACTCTTATTGGAATAATGAACCCTAGGTAGTTATTTTAAAATTATACAAAAATATAAGCACTTAAAATTGAATAAATAATAATAATTAAAAGAGCAAATATCATTTTAATTCCTAAACTATACTAATTTTATAAAAAAATATTTTGAATGATTAGAAATATTTATTTAAATAATTTATTATTAGTGTTGTATCATAAATATCATGCATCTATTTTCTGACCCACATAATTTTGATGAAGCTCGTTGGATGTCACGTAAAAGTGTCACGTAATTTTATGCGACATCTATGTTATTTTATTTTTATCTTATCTGTGTGATATCTAGCTGACCAGATCAAGATTTTAGGATGGAAAAAATGACAGTGGACATTTTTAATAATTAATAGTTAATGTTTAAATATATATTTTTGGTCAAATAACTAATATTTTTTTTATTTACCCTCGCATGCTCAGTTCAATCAGTAAAGAGTTAGTATATTTGGGATAAAGATCAATGATTGAGTCTGCAAAGTAAAAGTTTCACTCTCATTAAAGTGACTAAATATTATGCAAAATCATTCTAATTACTAAACTGCTAAATTATCATGATTTATCTTTTACATTCTCATAATGAATGAATTACTCTTATCTATCTTTCACAGATGAGGAGTTACCATAATTTATTTCTCATAATGAATGAATTACTCTTATCTATCTTTCACATTCTGATGAGGAGTTACCATAATTTATTTTTTATATTTTCATGAGGTTTGTGTATGTGGACTTTAAGAGGAGAGCTGTCCCATTTTGGGACAAGATCATCCGGCCATCAAAAATTAAAAATTGCCATCCCAAAGTAATATATCCGAAATACACGTGATATCTATCGTGCGAACAACGCATCTCATCTTCTTCCTTCTACACCCCGTAAACAATATACCCTCGCCACAGTCTTCCACCCCTTTGACCTCCTCAATTCATCTCCGCCGTTCTTTAAAACCACAGCGGACCTTCGCCGGAAATCTCCGCCACTTTCAATTTAATCGCCAGGAAGAACTCGAAAATCTACTAACCAGAAATGTCAACATCACTCATCTCATAGCTCAGTAGTTCTCCCCTCATTCTTCAACAACAATCGCATAAAAATCGATTGATTATGATGGGCTATGAGAATCAGGGCTGTGAAGAAGCCCGTCTCTATGCAACCAAAGAGCAAATGTCAGCTATCTTGCTCCACGATGAGCCCTCACCCTCGAACGGCTCCAAATCGTTCCCTGACGACCCTCTTTCTTCATCTTCCCACTTCGTCGAAATCCCGACCACCGATGATGCTGATCACGTGCACTCTCCCCCATCAAAACAAAACGCTAAACTCGGCCACAGCCAAAGCTCAATCAACTCGATCCTCGAGCCACCGTCCTACGCCGAAGCCGTTTTCCAATCCTTCGACCTAGACTCCGTTGATTCTGCCGATATCAGCGGCCTCGACCACTCTGCATTGGCGTCTCCATCTTCGTTTTCGACGATCCTGAAAATCTCTGTTTCGGATCCGAAGAGGGAGCCGGAGCAATCGGGGTCTCTTGTGTCTGGAGGTAGTTCTTACTTTTCTTACTTGATCACCACTTTGACGAATATGCCTGAATTTAATGGGACGGAATTTAATGTGAGGAGAAGGTTTAGAGATGTAGTTGCGTTGTCGGATAGGTTGGCAGAGAGCTACCGAGGGTTTTTCATTCCCCTGAGGCCTGATAAGAGTGTGGTTGAGAGTCAGGTGATGCAGAAGAATGAATTTCTCGAGCAAAGGCGTGCAGCCTTGGAGAAGTACTTGAGGCGGCTTGCAGCACACCCGGTCTTGAGAAGCAGTGAGGAATTGAAGGCGTTTTTGGAGCCTTCGGATAGAATGCAGTTGATGAGGACGACTGATGCCACTTCAAGGATGTTGGATGGAGCAGTGAGGCTGCCGAAGCAGCTGCTTAGTGGGAAGAGTTTGGATGGGGCAGATATGAGTGAGGTGGCACAGCCTGCCAAGGGTGGGAGAGATCTGTTGAGGATATTTAAAGAGTTAAAGCAGTCTGTGGCAAATGACTGGGGTGGAGCAAAGCCGCCTTTGGTTGAGGATGATAAAGAGTTTCTGGATAGGAAAGAGAAATTGCAGGATTTTGAGCAGGAGCTGGTAAATGTGTCTCAGCAGGTATATATCTCTCGTTTCTCTTCTTTTTTTAGGTTTTTGACTTAACAGTGTGCAAGATTTTGTGAATTTTTTTCAGTCTGCATTGCATGTTTATTATTCATATGGATTTATGGCCTTGCATTAATTAAGGATCGTTGAGATTGCAAACTAATAATTAACACGAGTAATAGCGGTCTTGAGCTTTCTTTGTGGTTTTAAACAATTAAAACCTCTTTGACCAGCAACGATTTGTGCTGGTTGCTTGAGATGCTATAAACTTTTTCAAGAATGGTTTGTAAAAGCAACTGCTTCTTCATCAGCTCTGTAGATGGTTGAATCCATTGTGTTAAAATGACCTACATCTGGACTTTTCAATCAAAATCTGGTTATACGATTGAGAAGGGTACAGCTGGTGGTACTTCCAGCATTTAGTATTTGATGTTACTACGAGTGAGAAGGGTGCAGTATTTAGTAACATCTGGACTTTTCAATCAAAATCTGGTTATACGATTGAGAAGGGTGCAGCTGGTGGTACTTCCAGCATTTAGTATTTGATGTTACTACTATTCATTTCTCAGTAATCCATGGGTTCTCAGGAAGAAAGCTCCCCGTCTTCGTGGCGCACTTTCAGTTTTTTCCTATTACAGATTCGATAGAGTCTGGGATGATTCTTTGGCTCCTAGAGGATTGAGAGAGAGAGAGAGAGAGGTTGTGCAATAAGACTGTCCATCCTCAATGATCAATTTTCATAAGATCTTGACTAGAGTATATTTTAAAATTTTTATAGGCTTGTTGGCAATCCATGATCAACTTCTTTTTTTAGTATGCTACCCCCATGAGCGGCGCATCTTTAGTTTTAGTGACCAATGATGGAGTCAGAATGGTAAAGCAAACATGGCTCATCTTTAGTTTTAGTGACCAACGATGGAGTCAGAATGGTAACGCAAACATGACCCTCGTGGCCTATTTCGGCTTTGAGTAAGGAACTTTTCTTTTAGGTCACTGACTGATCATTATTGGGCTTTTGGCTTTCTGAGCCGGCAGACCACTGTGGGGGAGTTCCTGTAGCTTAGCCCAATCTCGGGCTACAAAAATGTATGGATGAGCCAATGGGGTAAGCGGCTACATAAGCATTTTAAGGAAGCTCCTGGCTACATACCAGAATGCCTATTATCTAGTGCTGCAAGCTTCGTGTGAAACAAGTAAGATGAGGGTGCTCTGCTTCTGCTTCATAGACAATGCTCGTTATCCGACTCTTGTTCCCTTATTCCATTAATATGTTGTTACTGATTCATTCAAGGCGTAGACTCCCCATTTCTTTGTGTCAAACATAGCGTATATGTAGTTTGGGTAAGCAACCGAAATCTTGAATACTTTACAAATCATCTTTTGATTGTTAATATCCTCAATAAATTTTAACGAGATCTATGTCTAAAAATGAAAATGTTCATTTGCTAACCTTGTCATCTGAACATTCTCCATTTGCTAAGCCGTGACCAAAGCACATCATTGGTTCCTACAATTTATTATATAACAAGATATATTCACAGAATATTCTAGAATGCCTAATGACCATATTATCCAAGTGTTCTAAATATTACATTAGTCATACAATACAATTTAATTAGATTAATGTGGCCTTACATAATATTGATACGATGATACCATTTAATCTATAGAATGCCTATAACACTATACCTACTAATTTAACAAATCTCGAAAAGCATATTTATTGCAACTTCTTGATATTAATCTTGGGACATATCAATGATAAAAGCTATTTACAAATTCAGAATAACTTACTGGAATCGAAAGGTCGCCAGTTTCTGCTGTCGGATTCTGGCAAAAGTCGCCAACCGAATTATGGCGGAAAAAGCAGGTGGGTAGACAGAGAGAGGGGGTAGCCTAGTTTAAGCTTAGCAGATGAGTGGTCTCAAGTTTAGCTAATAATATATTTTAAAAATTATAACTAAAATATAAAATTACTCTAATATTGTTGGATTTTTTTTAAATTACTGGGGGGCCATAGGCTTTCCCAGGTCCCTTAGTCCCTCTGTGTCTCTGACTATAGAGTCACCAACTGTATCAAATCGAGCATTATCCTCGTTCAAAGTTGCAAAAGAATTCTCCAACTTGATTGTTCGTCTGAGTAATTTGATTTAGCGAACTTAGGCAGAACTAGGGGTGAGCTAACCAAACCAAACCCGAAAAATCGAACCGAACTGAACCGAAATTAGCAGTTACAGTAAAACGGTTCGGTTCGGTTTTAAATTTTGAAACCTAAATTTATTCGGTTCGGTTTTGGGTTGAGAAAAAAATCGGTTTTCAAATCGAACCGCTCGAAATTTTTTTTTTTATATTTTATATATTATATATATATATATATTTATATTATTGATAATTTAAAATCTGTGTATCCAAACCAAACCTAACCGAACCAAATATTTCGGTTCGGTTTCTGTTCGGTTTGGATATACAATACAGTACAATTTGATTTACATTTTAAAAATAATTTGGTTTTCGGTTTTTCGGTTCAATTCGATTTTGAACCGAATCGTCGGAATGCTCACCCCTAGGCAGAACACAATATTTGAGGGTTGCATTGAACAAAGCCAAGAATTTGTGAATCAGAAAATCGACTTCCTACCTAAGATCATTATGAGTGATATGTGCAAGTTGTTTATTGGGAGACATCAGTTATAGTTCATGTCATGAATTTGGTGTTTTCTTGAAAAAATATTATCATCTTTTTTTTTTCTTAATCTCCGAACTTTGATTTTTTTTTTTTGTAATTATAGTTCAAGATCGAGAATCTGATGATGGAAAAATGAATCACTTTATCGAATTCTTGCATGAATTTTACTTGAATTTTCTTTAAACTTAATTGCCATAATTTACATTTTTTTTCAAAGTTCTATATATAAAAAAATAAACGCATGTTGAGGACAATTTTCAAATATACAAAGTTTGAGACTATACTCTCTTTGATACTTAGGTGGAGAAAAAAATTCACATAGTCCATGGAGAATCTTGCGGGTTTACTCATCAGCCCATCACTGGATTTTTGATTCTTGAATATTTTGTGAAATATCATGAAAGTTGGGGCATTTCAAATATAAATGTAAGTTGAGAATATTTTTTAAAATATCGCAAAAGTTGGGGACACAAACTATAGTTATCTCTTTTTGTAAACATTGTTGGGGTTCTAAGAAGGCGTTTACAGTTTGAGATTGAGAAGGGTGAAGTGGTACTTCCAGCATTTAGTATTTGATGTTACTACTATTCATTTCTCAGTAATCCATGGGTTCTCAGGAAGAAAGCTCCTCATCTTCGTGGCGCACTCTCATTTTTTTTATATTACAGATTCGATAGAGTCTGGGATGATTCTTTGGCTCCTAGAGGGTTGAGAGAGAGAGAGAGAGAGAGAGAGGTTGTGCAACAGAAAGACTATCCATCCTCAATGATCCATTTTCATAAGATCTTGACTAGAATATAGTTTAAATTTTTTATAGGCTTGTTGGCAATCCATGATCAACTTCTTTTTTTAGTACGCTACCCCTATGAGCAGCGCATCTTTAGTTTTAGTGACCAACGATGGAATCAGAATGGTAAAGCAAACATGACCCTCGTTGCCTATTTCGGCTTTGAGTAAGGAACCTGTCAGGTCACTAACTGATCATTATTGGGCTTTTGGCTTTCTGAGCCGGCAGACCAGCGTGGGGGAGTTCCTGTAGCTTAGCCCAATCCTGGACTACAAAAATGTAAGGATGGGCCAATGGAGTAAGCGGCTATCTAGTGCTACAAGCTTCGCCTGAAACAAGCAAGATGAGGGTGCTCTGCTTCTGCTTCATAGACAATGCTCGTTATCCGACTCTTGATCCCTCATTCCATTAATCTGTTGTTACTGATTCATTCAAGGCGTAGACTCCCCATTTCTTTGTCTTATCATATTAGTGTGGGTGTTCGTCAATGATGAAAGTCATTGAATTTAAGAGTTGATTTGAGAAAGAGGGCTAGACCCAGGAGGGGCTTTCAGTGACTAGGGAAGATGGGTGGATTATAGAGACCTTAAAGTTGCAAACACCTAAAATTTTATGCAAGTGACATTTTCAGCTTTTGATTATCATACTCATCTAAGGAAGTGTGAGTGTGTTTTTATTTAGTTGCATTGCCAACTATCTAGGAGATGTTTATTTATCATGTGTCCTTGACAGATGTAAATTTCCTCATCACTGAGACACTTACTACTAAGAGGTTATTTTTCGTAATTTTTGTTTTTCTTCTATGTAGGTGTTGCATTTGTTTTATTGCACTGTTTCTGTTATTTCTCACTTAACACCTTCTGTCTGATAGCAACATGATTCTCTGCCTGTCGTCATATCATGCAACTTCTGAAATTCTGCAACTCCAAAAGTCAAACTATATATCCACCCACTATTCCTCCAAAAGAGTGCATAATTGTTTAATATAAAGCTTCATACTTTGTGACAGAATGAAAAAATGAATCAGAATACAAACAACTAACGTTGTACTAATAACTAATAAGTTTCTCAATTCAGAAGTAAATTTGCAAGACTATCTTCGATGATCTATACGTGTTTGTTTGTCTGGCCTTCATTATGGCTTTGATATGGTTTAATTTTAACTCTGGAATTTTCTCCTTGTTGAATATTTTGTTTTTTAAAAAGTTGCCTTTTAAATAACGAGCTACTTTGTAATATGTGAAATATTTGGAGTTATCTGTTTCACCTGTAGTGGTGAAACTCTGACTAATTAACTACACCTTGTGGCTTCTATTCTATGAGCAGGCTGAATCACTTGTCAAAGCTCAGCAAGACATTGGGGAGACCATGGGCCAACTGGGGTTAGCTTTTGTCAAATTAACCAAGTTTGAGACAGAGGAAGTTGCTCAGGATTCCCAAAAGCAAGTGCTGCAGACATGAAAAGTGTGGCAACAGCTGCAGTAAAAGCAAGTAGACTATATCGGGAATTGAATGCTCAGACAGTTAAACATTTGGTAAGGGTATTTTTATTATTATTTTGGAACCAACAAACTTCATGCTTACATTTTGTTAATATTAAGTCTACAGTAGTTCCTCTCTTATTGATGTATAGCCTGTCTGAATTTACTGTAGGATAAACTTCATGAGTATCTTGGGGTGATGCTTGCTGTCAACAATGCATTTTCAGACAGATCAAGTGCTTTCTTGACTGTACAAACCCTTTTATCAGAATTGTCATCATTACATTCAAGAATCGAAAAACTTGAAGCAGCTTCATCGAAGATATTTGGTGGGGATAGATCGAGGATTAGGAAAATCGAAGAGCTGCGTGAAAATATAAGGATAACTGAGAATGCTAAAAACAGTGCAGTCAGAGAATACGAACAAATGAAGGTAGGATATCTAACCTTGTAGTGAAAAGAAATTAATATATAGTTGAATATTATCCTCAGTGCTTCAATTTTCTTGGATAGTTTTGTTGATTGCAATGTTCTGTTGTCAGCATTATTTGTTTGTTATTGTCTTTAATGTACATTCTGAATCAAGTTGATATTCCTTTTGGATAACAAGAAATTTGGTGGAGAATAGATTATCCCCTTTGTATGAGACTATGAGTTCATTGGAAAAAAACTGTGCTTTCTTTTCACTCATGCAACTCTTTTTGTGCTTAGAAACTAAGGTGACATTTTTCTTTTCATGATTTATTTCTACACCAACCTGAATGGCTTAAATTCTTCTTACTTGATATTTAATAGTTTCCACAGGTTATTTGCTTATCAATAATACATTATGTTCTGGTTTTAGTAACTTGATAATGAAATAAGCATCAACTGCTGAGGGTAAACTTAATCAGATTATGATTGTTAAAAATCTACGAACAGGTTTATTAGTAATCAAAAGAGGCCACTCCTTATCTAATATTAGCATTTTTAATTGATAGCCTTGACCAGAAAAGAGAATGTTCTACTAAGTTATTAAGTAAAAGCATTTTATTTATTTACTAAAAGATCATATGATACTTAAAGAGGTTAGGAAAGAAGTCAAGAACTTATCTGAAACCCAATTTCTTTTGAAGTTGATATTGTAGAAAACCACTGAAATGAACTCCTCTAGATAGCCGAGGCAGATCTTGGAATTAATGCAGTTAAGGGGTGTCTCTTAACATAGATAATTGGAAAAACAAGTCATTTTTCACTCAGCATGGATAGGAAGATGCAATATTACCTATCCACCTCTCACGACCATTAGAAAAAATGAATAAGAAACTTGTTTCTTCGCATTTCAAGCAAATACTTCACTATGCCCAATTATAATGTTTCTTTGGACAATGATGCTGCAATTGGAACATTATTTTTTTTTATTATAATTTGTCGATATATCTGTGTAATATGGTGCTCTGTCCAGATAAGAAGTCTTGCAACATTTATATTTGTCCATTAATCCTTGGACTCATCAACTCTTTTCATTCTGTGAGTATGTTCTGGTCCATCATATCACTTGCTAGGGAACTGTTATTTCTGCATTTCTGCAGTTGATCAGCCCCGTAAAGACCAACAAATTTAGCAATGAGGACTAAGCAATTGAGATTATGGTTGCCTTTATTGCTGTTGTGGAGTGTTTAGAGAAGAATACATTAGGATCAGTCCTCCCTTCTAGGGTATTTATTCTGAATGTGTATGACTTTATGTAGGAAGAAACAAACATCAAAAGGATGGATGAATGGCCACCAACTTAATATCCCAGTTCTAGAATCTTGATGTATAGGCATGGGAAATTATATACTAGCTTTGTCTTGTCTCCATATGACTGGTGCAGACAAGTATCTTACTTAGGATTAATGTTGTTTTCTTGCATGGTGCAGACTGGAATTGAGGTCATGCAACTTGGGATTTACCATTGCTCAAAATGGTGTTTTTGTTTATGTGTTTTTTTTTTTGGTGGGGAGAGGAAGGAGCTAGGTACTAAATAGACGTAGCATCACAGAGCTGGGACAATCATTGGGGCTATCTCTTAACATGGAAATGTTCTGCAAGTATTTCAACTCTGCATACAGCTTTGTATAGAAATCCTGTAAAATTCTTGATCATCTCATACTTCTTGCTGCGAGAAAGTTTTGGATTCTGCTAAATAACTACATAAAGTTGTGCTTGAAGCTGACGGTGGTGAAATGAAGGACCCGAACTCGACCACACTTATGCTCTTCCTGCCCCTTTCTAAGTCTAGTGGGTTGGGTACCTCATATCTACCAGACCAATTTCCTTCATAATGTTTGCCTTGCTTTAAGCATTTCTTTTCATGCCAATACTTGCAGATGCCTGCAAAATTATGTTGTGTAATAATTTGATGCTTACTGTAGGAACTTTATAGCACAACCAAATTATTAATCTAGTTTGAAATACTATTTTTTAAATTAAACAAAAAGTGTTTTTCTAGACCCATACCCAAAGATGTGTATATTGGGATTTTTGCTCCACTAAAATAAAGCATTATTGAGGGAACTTGGTAATTTAAAAATGAAAAAGAATTTTTTGTGGTCAAGAGTATCTAAAATCAAATATGGTCTACAGTAAATTTTATAGGCTAAGGATACAGCTGCTGGAACTACCTCCAGCAGCCCTGGGGAGCTATTTCTAGAATTTATTCAGATTTCCATCAATCAGTAAAGATCATCGTGAAGGGGGGCAAGGGTGTAGGTTTCGGGAAGATGTATGGGTGGCAGACGATTTTTTGGCTATGCTGTATTGTTCATTATACCTTATCTCATCTTTCCCATAACAAACTCATTGCTCTTTTGTATCTCCAAATCCAATCACTAACTCTTCCTTTCATTCTTCCATCTCCAAAAGACTGAAATGAAAGAAGTGTGTTTATTGCCGAGGGCCATTTGGAAGGAACTAATCTTTTTGAGACTTGAGTTGAATGTTTTGGAATCAACTGGAATATTCACCTGCAAATCCTTTCTGAAATTCTTCATTCCTAATCATTCTTCCCTCTGTTTCCCTTCTTTCAATTCCAATCTTCAATTCTTTGAATGAATGTTGGTGGTTTTATAAGCTGCCCATTTATGATGTCCTATAGGAATGCTTTCCAGTCATTATTTTATCATTTAACTCATGTGTCTTGCGCATAAGTCAATGTGATGACCTAGATCACATATTATGGCACAAAGTCTTGAGGAGTTGGGTGATTTCTGTCAATTTTGGGGTCTTCATTAGCAAAAGGGGTCAAGTGTTCTGGAGTGTTATTGTACCAACTGTGTTGATCACTTTGGATAGAGAGAAACAGAAGAATATTTTAGGATAAGGAAAATCCTTGCGAGTTGCATGGTATAGGGTTAAGATCCAACCTCGGCTTATCCTAGTTCAAAATTTAGTACCTCTTACCCATCGAAACCCTGTAACTTGTGCATTCCTTTCCAAATGGGTTGTGTCTGGGTTATAAATGGACTTATTTTTATGTACTCCATCCTAACCATTGTATTATTTGGTATTATGTTTCATCATGTTCTTACTTCTGCGCACTACTAGATTCTAGATTTCCTTGCATTTGGGTATTTAAAATGTGGCAAAATTACTCAATGCCCCAAAACAAGAAAATGCAATTTTGACCATTCTGCAACTACAGATTCTGTGATTTATCTTCACTTTCGTTGATTAATCATTTATCTTCTTGACTACTGGAAATTTCTATGTTAAGCATTTCTCTCAACTTGTGTATTCATGAATGCAGGAAAATAATAGAAATGAGCTTGAGAGACTAGAGAAAGAGAAGCATGATGATTTTGTGAGCATGCTGAAAGGATTCATTGTTAATCAGGTATTCGATACCCCTCTTCAGTATTGCTTCAGAATATTGCCTTCATCGTCTTTTTAGCAAAAAGACATGATTCTTTTGTTTATAATTCTGAATTTGAGTAACTGACTAGTTGGTGGATTTTCCACCCAAACTCATAGTGGTGCATGTGATCTAAAAAGAGAATGATGCTGCTGCTCTTTTAGTAGCAAGTCTTATTATGTTGATACTTGTTCACTCTTCTTCTCACTGATATAAAGTTCCTTGTCTTATTATACCCTTAACCAATATGAGTGCATTCTCTTTGATGAAAAATGGTGGAAAGATTATACTTTCACGGTTTCACCATTTTCCACTCCTCAAATGTTCTGTAGGGTGGATAATTTTCCGCATGGAAATTTTTTCCGGGCAGACCCTTTCCATCCTATTCACTCCAATTCATGATAATATTATCATGGTGTATTGATGTGATAAGATTTTCTCATTTTCTCCAATACTAGAGAACATGGGATGAAAGGGGTGGGAAAATGTGATGAATTTTTTCCAAATTTTCTTATCTCTAATTTTCTCACGATAAATTTACAACCAAAGAGAAAGCACTAGTAAAGATTCTAAAGAAAGGCTAGTTTTCTTCCTGCTCAAGAATGAACGAGTAAAAGAATTTTTGGTTGCTCTTTGTTTCGATATTTGACATGCGATATCACTTGTGATATAACAGGCTGGATATGCGGAGAAGATGGCTAATGTTTGGGAGACAGTTGCTGAAGAAACAAGTGGATACATGAGAAAATGATAGGTGAAGCAAGGTCGGATCAGTTGAGGTCGTAAATATTTGTTTCGACTTGGCGCTTCCCATTTCAGTCTCTTTTTTTTTTTTCTTTCCCACTAATTTGCTTTGTACTTGAGATACGCCTAGTACAATACCATAATGTAGCGAGCTGTTTCTGTATCTAGTCATTACAATATCCTTTTCCTTTGTTTTTTTTTTCTCTCTTTTTTTATGAAATTTTCTCGAGAAAAAGAAACAGACTTACTACTTAACCATGTACACATCATCACATTACAGTATTTGCTGGAAGTAGAATGTTGATGTTGATATTTCACCTAATTAATTAATAGCTCCTTTTGATGAAAATGAATTTATCTTTATTTTAAGAAATCATAAAATTGTTAAATATTTTTGTTAGAAATGAAATATTATATTTTCAATCATATTCTACTATAATTAGAATTTTAATATAGATGTTATAAATTCATATTTAGATTTTTTTTACTTAGTTTTTTGAAAGCTAAGTAGTTAAATCTAACCTAAACTGTCACTATTTATTCAAATTTATCTTGAATTATTGACTTTGATCTATCAATATTCAAATTGTGGGAAATTATTGAAATGTATTCCCAAATAAATTTTGAGTACTTGAAAATTGAGTAAAATCATCATGAATTTTATGTGGATTAAAAGAAGTTGCACAAATCGAAAACATTGTTCAGTAATGCAAATATTTTCACTATACTGTTACATTTAAATTAGTTATATAAAGAAGAGATAATATACAATATTAATTTTGGAAACTATGATATCATATAATATTAATTGTTTAGAATGGTAATATAATATAATGTCCCAACTCATCATTGACCAGACAAGTCATTAGTACCTGACTACCTTCTCATGCTGCATTATTAAGATTCATTATTATACGTTTATTGCAAGCAATATGGGATTCATTTCCGATGGAATTAAGATAGGCAGTCGGTGCATTTTTCCAAGTGGACAACTGGACATTCCTACTTATTAAATTTCGATTGTTAAAAATAAATAAAAATAAAGAGTAAAATAGCCTCACACGAGTGAAATAGTAAAACAGTCTCATTTTCTTGAAAATATTGAAGAGAGTTGGTATGAGATCGATGCTCAAATGTTCTTTTCAGAAGTTAGTGATTTTGGGACCAAGTCTATTGCTGTCATAAGCCCATACTTTTACTAGAGATTCTACTAAGATTTCCATACTTTTTTATGATAAAATAAATTAATAAATTATAAAGTTAAGTATTTACAGGATAAAATTATAAAATACGTTCAAAATTGATCAATCCATCAAAATAAACGATAGATTTTCTTGGATTATTTTTATCTATCCGTTCTACAATGAAAAGTAAACGTATCATAATTATTCCAAAGCATCTAGAAGAGTTTTTTTTAACAAAAAGCAGTTGATAAGATATAGGATGTCAATTCGTAAGTTTCAGAACTCAATCATAGAGGATGAATCATCCAATATTTCTTTTCTAACTCTTTGAAACTCACCGAGGACAAAGGAAATGAAGAGTAAATGTGTACAAATAAGATATTCAACAACAAGAAGGAAAAAGATTGAATAGAGAAACTCCGAACATTTGACGATCTCGAATGTATCGATATCCTCATTTATTTTTTTTATTAAAAAACATCAAGATAAATAGTAAATTAGTCTAACATAAGGGACTCTCTCATTGTTGACTTATTTATAAGAAACATCAGATAAAACAATAAAACAGTCTAACATAAGGGACTCTCTCTTTTTTTATAATTTTTTAAGAAACATAATTTATTATCGATATCTTATACAATGTGTTAAGTTACAATCAATTAGACTTGCAATTACTGGCAACTGGATTTGGTACCGACAGTTCATGGAAGGATAGTATTTTCATTATTATTGTTATTATTATATTTTTTTGGAGAGGTGGTAAGAAATGTAATTTAATTTTATATTGATGACTTTTTCAATCTCTACAAGATGATTTTTTCAAGTATTGAACATTATATATTTCAATCTCTAATGGATAAAAACAAATCGCGCAACACAATCTGCAATCTGACTTAAAATTTCCTAGTACATGAGAGGGGATGGAATCAAGAAGGATTCACATCCAGTAATGCCCTTTTCCTTCCTTAGCAACAACAGAAAAAGAAGAAAAAACATGAACCAAAAATCAGAAGAATGAAAGAATAGTGGAACAAGGAGTTTCTACCAGCTAACTTAATAACTCCTAATCACCAGGTGAAGGCATTGCGCCACCATCATCTCCCGAGCTGGTTGTCTCTGTTTCCGGTCTAATCTCCTCCAGCTGCTGAAGAATCTGGTGAGCCTCCGCCGAGCCAATGGCGTGGGATCGACACAATGCAAGGCCAGCTTGAGTGTGTTGAGCAGCTCATCACCAATGACCGAGGCATCCTCATCAGCTCCAAGTCGAAAACTTCATTAGTCCACTCTTCCTTCACGATGGAGGCAACCCACTGTGGCAAATCCACGCCGTTCATCGCCTCCCCGGGAGACTTCCCCGTCAGAAGCTCCAATATGATCACGCCCAGGCTGTACACATCACTCTTCGTGGTCGCTTTCTTCAGCTTTGAAAGCTCGGGGGCCCTGTAGCCCAGCGCCCCTGCTGTCGCGATCACATTCGCATTCGCGGCTGCTGTCATCAGCCGGAGAGGCCGTAGTCCGCAATTTTCGCGTTTGCATGTTCATCGAGGAGAACGTTGCTCGATGTGAGGTTCCGTGGTTGATGTTGACGTTGCTGTGAAGATAGAGCAGCCCCCTTGTTATGCCCTTGGCGATCTTCATCCTCGTCAACCAATCGATCGGTGTATCAGGGGCACGAGCTGCAAAATATGAACAAGTAATATGTCATAGCTAATTTACCAAATTAACATCTCCTATTGTATTTGTGGATGATTTCGACACGTGACAATCCCAAAATTTTTAGGATTGCCACATGTCGATCAACTATGAATGCAATAGGAGGAGCTGAGCTGCAAAATATGAACAAGTAATATGTCACAGCTCATTTACCAAATTAACATCTCGTTAAGACTCTCAAATGCCGATCATCCATGAATGCAACAAACAGGAGATGTGAATAGCAGTACTAACCGTGAAGAAAAGTAGCAAGACTCCCTTTAGGCATGTAGTCGAAAACGAGCAATTTCTCGCCCTTTGGGCCTAAATAGTAAGCTCTGAGAGCCAAAAGATTTGGATGCCTAATCTTCCTAGTGCATTAACCTCAATCTCGAATTCCCTTTGGCCCTTGGTTATCTTCTCTCAATCTCTTCACAGCAACTTGAATCCCATCTTCCATTGTAGCTTTATACACTGTTCCATACGTGCTTTTGCCCATAATCTCTGCAGTGGCACACAAAGATCGTCTGCGCTAAACACCATCGGTCCATCAAAGTGCACAAGCTTCCTCCGTCTCTCCTCTCGCCGACTTCACCAGCAGTCGGTGGAACACCCTTCTCGGCTGCAGGCCGCGGCCGAGGCAGAATTTCCGCCTCCTTAGCCATTTTCTTCTCCTTATCAAGCAACAGAGCAAAATGCAGCAAGTCACTAGCAGGATTATAAGCAGAGCCCCTGCTACAATCAGAATAACATCCTTAGTACTCAGTCTCCGACGTCGTCTCTTCGGCGCCGGAGCTGCCGGGGGAGCTTGGGCACACGGGGTCGAGCCTGTGTACCCACAAAGCTCGAGATTGCCCACAAACGCGCTCGAGTCGAACTTCTGGGCGAGCGTTGGGGGAACAGGGCCGGATAGATTGTTATACGAGACATTGAAGAAAACCAGATTCGGCAAATTGCCTAAAGAATCGGGGATCTCTCCATTGAAAGCGTTGTGAGACAAACCAAGCTCCCTCAATGAAGAAATATCCCCAATTGAAGCAGGGATTTCTCCGCTTAACCGATTGTAACCGAAACTAAGTACTGATAAGTTCTTCAAACCAAACAGGCTCACAGGCAAGCTCCCAATAAACAAATTGTGATCAAGCGTCAAAGATTGAAGCTGACCTCTCCAAGAATCGGGAATGGGGCCAGAGAGATTATTGTTTCCGAGAGCGAGAAACATGAGCGAGGAAGACTGAGCAAAACTAACTGGGATTGAGCCAGACAATAAATTGTAGCTAACGTTGAGCCTAAAAAGCTTAGTTGAGTTAACTAGAGTAGGCGGCAATGGCCCAGACAACGAATTGTTAGCTAAATCAATTGTCTGAAGAAGAGGGCAGTAACCTAGAGAAGCAGGGATTGAACCAGAAAACCTGTTGTTAAACAGCTGAAGGCCTCTGAGATTCGGCAAGTAGCTCAGCGACGTCGGAATCTGGCCACCGATGACGTTGTCGTGGAGGCTGAGTTTTCTGAGAGCTTGAAATTGGCCGATTTTCTCGGTGATTCTACCGCCGAGGCCGCGCCACGGCAGCTGTATGACTATGACCTGGCCCTGGGCGCATTTGATGCCGGCCCAGCCACCGGAGCAGGCACCATAGCCGGTGCCGTTCCAGCTTCTCAAGAAGCCCTTTGGATCGATTAGTTGGTGTTTGAATGCTTGGAGAGCTTGGAAGTCTTCTTGTGTCACAATGACGCCGTCCCAAGCGTCGCTTGAGACAGGCTCAACTGCATAGGATAAGGTGAGAGAGATAAGGAAGAAGAATTGAGCCAAGAGTTGTGAGCTCTTCTTCTTCCATTTTTCTTTCATGGCTAGGAATAGAGTAGGGTGAGGTGAGAGAGAGAGAAGTGAAAACCAAGAGAGTGGAACAGTGCGTGACAAGTTTTTGTAGGGGTTCACACACGTGAGAGAGAGAGAGAATATAAAATGGGTTTTTGTGGGAAGTGTCAGGAGCTGTGTCACATAGATTCGGTTCAGTGTTGTAACGGCTAGTATTCCTACATTTACTTGCATGTAATTTTGTAACACACATGCCTAGGATGTTGGAAACTTTTAGAATTATATTATTAAATTATTAGGTTCAGCCGTCCCTGGCTGGCTCCAACGGCTATCTTTTTCATGTGGGCCCAGTCAACTTTTGGTCTGGGATTCAGATGAGCCCCATCTTTGCTGGATGACAGAAATGCCCTCGCAGTTAGTAAAATGCGTCTGTTTCATTGCGGCAGAATAGGAGAATATCCAAAGATCAAATAATTGAGTCGGTCAAATTAAAATATTAAATTTAGTTCAATTCACATTTTTATCGAAAAAAATGAATAATTTGATTTGATGTTTTTAAAATTAAAATTATATTTATATTATATTAATTTTACTTTAATAAAATAATTATAATTATAATTTTACTTCAAATTTAGTTATAATTATATAAATGGAACGAATATTTTTTAGAAATAATAATATAAAACACTCTGATTTTGGGGTCTTTGAATTTTTGTTTTTACTTTTTAATTTTATTGGTTCTGTTCGATTTTATTTATAAAATTTGGGAAATTTGAAAACTTTGATTGAATTCTTTTTTGTAATAAAAAATTAGAAATTCGATTTTACCGAAAAATGGAATTAAAATCCGAATAATTGTCTTATACCAGGAGGTTATTTTCGTCATACAACATGTCCTTTCCGGAGGTTTAAAGAATAATTAGTGATCTTTAGTTGAAGGAAAGAGACCTTTTCATAGCTTCGGACACAGTGTATTAATGAGTAATAACTGCCCTTTTCGTAGATTAAAGTATTTTAATGTTCGAGTGTAGGTGAGGTTGTTTTATTCTAAATGCTGAGTTAGAGTTAAAGCACTCACAGTGGTGAATATGTATGTATCATCGTCAGTGTTTATTGTCATATCAACAATTTTCTCAATCTAAATTACTTTCTCAATTATTTATAAACATTCTAAATTTACTTTCTATAATTTTATAATAATTAATATTTACTTTAATTAAAAATAGTTTTATTTTAATGACTATTAATTACAAAAGTATCTTATTGTTAAAAACTACTAAAATAAATTATTCTAAAAAATGAACATTAATTAAAACTTGCACAAATATGTGATTAGCCAAATATGTTTGATACATATGAAAAACTAAATTAGTTACAATTTAAAATGAAACATTATTAATTTCTAGTATCACTAAAAATAGGGGTATATTATGAAAAGATCACTTATACTCAATTAACAAAGAATAGACAGGAATTTTATCCGAACGGGAAAAAATGTTCATGATTATAGGACCCAAAAAAAATAATATATGAACGAGGATTGTAATTTTGGAACCGAGGGAATTTTAGTTGGAATATGATTTTTAGAGAACTTAGTTGTTGTTTTTTTTTCAAATATGATTCATATTTATAATAAAAAATAATTTATAATATTTTATTAAGGGAGAAAATCTTTTCTAACTATATACATAACATATATACAAAAAATTCCTCAATCTATAATTTGCTATAAAAATTATCCAAAATTGAATGAAAAGATATAAAAGCTCGTGCTTCCTTCCAAAACCCAGCTCCCAATCTAGTGGCCAACCTCATTCCCCACTCCCAACCCAACGGCCAACCTCCCCACCCCTACCCCCACCCCCACCCCCACTCCTACTCCCTGCTAACCCCCACCCCAAAACCCAACGGTAACCTTCCCATATCCTCCCTACGGCCAACCCCCACCCTTAATATCCAACGCCAACCTCAACCCCAATCCAACGACCAACCACCCCATCTCCCAAAACCCAACGGCTAACCTCTCTTCCTCATCCCCAACTCTCGGTCAATCCCCTCCCATCCAAAATCCAAAGGTAAACCTCTCCCTCCAACCCAACCCAATGGCCAACCTCTTCTCTCCAAAACCAATCGACCAACACCCCATCTCCACTCAGAACCCATTGGTCGTTGGAAAATCAACCATCCACAGTTCATACAAGGGTTTTTCAGTTAATCAATTAGTTTTGATAACAAATTTAAAATTTGGAATAAATTTAATATATAAGTATGGATTGAGTTATTTTTATGTATTAACAATTATGTCGAATCGATTGAAATCTCCAATCAAAGAGTTTCCCATCCAATTATAAACAAATAATCATCTTAATTATTACCCAATTATACCAATTAAAAATTATTTCTCTCTTAACTATAGTACTAACAATTTACCAAAATTCTAGACTAAACTCTCTCTTAAAAATCTAGAGTAAATAGTGTGATGGTTGGGAACTCGAGACGCGATATAAATGGCCAACATAATTATCGTATAGAAATAATGGATTTGGGTAGAAATCACTGTTTTCAGATTATTATTGGTTGGTCTAATATAGTGCGATAAGAAATTGAGTAATGGATGATGGGACAATCAAATCAGAAAAAAGTATGTAATAATTTTTACTATAAATTTTAAAAAACTAATGATTAAATTGAGATTTTATTAAGAAAAGAGAAAGAAAACACAACCTAAAACTCCCACAAATCACAGGCTCAAGATTTGGGGCCAAGCCTGCTAAAATATTTTTAGCGAAAATCCAAAGAGAAAATCACCGGCAAAAATATAAAGTTACAGGTCTAACGAACAAATACGAGTAAAAGAAAATATGACAAAATGAACAATTGATAGGATACTACCCAACTGGTAGCCCAAGATCGCGTATAATATAAACTACCGACATTGTTTCTACTTATGTGAGTTCGACCAAGAAGACTCTCAACTAACTACAACTCAAATCACAATTGGAGCGTAGAAGATCTGGATGTATATCTAAAAGAATCCTTATTAGAGTCAAACTCAATTTGAATTAGAGTCAGACTCAATTTGAATTAGAGTCAAACTCAATATGATGGTTTATAAATAGAGACTAGATTAGAGGGAAAAGATCATCTACACTCTTTGTAATTGTAATAACCCGAATTTCTGGGTTTAAAAATTTCGAAAAGCAGAAGGAATATTACGATAGAAACGAGAATGGAAATGAACGTCGGTAGTCGTCGATTTTGAGAGAAATCAAAAATTTCTTAATCTTTTTCACGTGAGATTATTTTTAATAGTAAATAAATATGTTTTTAAGTATATTTGGGATATTATTTACACTAAGAAAGAAAAAGGAAATATTTTCCTTATTATTTGATGATTTTCGAAATTCATGAGAATAAGTGATTAAATTATGATTTAATTTGTGATCACTATATTTATGTGATGAGTTGTCATGTTTATCTTGTAGTATATGATAAGATAATTATCTTGTACACCCAAGCATGAGGTGGATGTGATAAGGATGGAAAATGATATTTTTAAGATAAGATTGCTATGATATTTTTATAAAAAGATAAGATAAGATCATGATTAATTAAGAGATAATGTTTATCTCTTAGAAATGTGTAGAAATGTGATAAGTATCATAGGAAGTAATATCTTGGTTCTAGAAGCATATTAATTTCGAAAAACTTGTGTAATTTCATGTGATTTTCGAAAATCACCCTTTTATGTGATAATTATATTAAATAATTTATTTAATTATATAATTGATAAATATCATGATTCTAGATCAATCTTATCTCATAGGAATTATAAAAATTTCGAAATTAATGAAATAGGGTAAGAATGGAATTTTATGAAAATTTAATCCTAAGGAAACCCTAGTTTCGAAATTTTTGGGAAAATTACTTAGAAATATTCCAAAAATTTATTTTATGATATAATATCATTATATTAATGTAATTACTCATGAAAATAATATTGGTTATAAAAAGAATAATAGTTTG
The DNA here is from genome assembly GCA_036937905.1 of Salvia rosmarinus. Lineage (NCBI taxonomy): Eukaryota > Viridiplantae > Streptophyta > Magnoliopsida > Lamiales > Lamiaceae > Salvia > Salvia rosmarinus. The sequence continues at coordinate 14,119,912 of CM072818.1, forward strand.
ATAATTTATCCTTAGTTTCGAATTATTTGCCGATAACTTTACTAAAGTACATAGGAATGACCTTAATTAATTTTTCTATGATTTATTTTATCATCTAAGATTATTATTATGTCATATAGTTATTAATTGGAGAAAAATAAAATATTTGACACATTATTTTAATAAGTACCAAAATTTTGAATTATAGTGTGAAAATGAATAAATATCATGCTTTAATTAATGAGGATCATAATTATAATGATAAGATATTTTAAAGGATAAGATAGAGTATGTTTTCAATTTGAATAAGAACTATAAGCTTTGTCTTGTAGTAGTTGAAATATTTGAAAAGTGAATGTGAACAAATGTGAACATAATAAATAAAAGTCAAACTTTAGGATAAGGATAAGATATGATATTATCTTATAATTATATTAAAGTATATGATATAGAAAAAAAAAATTTATCCTAAGGAACAATAGGTGTTCGAAAATTATATATACATGGTATAAAGTGGTAATTTATTTATTTTATAATAAGTATAAGATACATTAATTAAATAATTAAATAAACATAATAAACTATAGAATAAAATAAAATAATTATATCATAGGCTATGAGGTGGCCGAAATTAATAGAAAATAAAACATGAGTTGTAAATTTTGATTTTACAACTAGAATTGTATAATTTCAAAAAGATAAGATAAGATGATTAATTAAATTATAAGATAAGATCAAAGATGACTCAATGACAACTCATAGGACCGAAAATTAATGTGATAAGCATGAGTTGTAATTTTTGACTTTATATTGAGATATTTTATAAAGTAATGATTAAAATCACTTTATAACATCTATAAATAGGAGACCCCCCCAATATACCATACCATAACCGAAAATAACAAAGAAATAGAGAGAAAATAGAGAGAAAAAAATAGAGAGTGTTCCCAAGAGTTCTCTTCGATCATAGTTCAAAAGACGTCGTAAACGTCGATCAAAATCGACTAGAAGGTTAGAAACTCTACACTTCTTATTATTTTATGTAAAAATATTAGAAAATCATATATGATGTGTTTTGTTACATGCTTTCAAAATTATGTGAAATACGTGAAAATTTTGTTATGTGTCGGGTTATGAATTAAATATGTTCATACGACGTTTATAAACAGATATTATGATTTTAATACAAAGTAAAGCATGTATTAAAATATGATGATATGATCGAAAATAAAGCATGGGTTATATGTTAGAATACATGAATTTTAATTGTTGTTTTAAACATAAAATAATAATAGTTGTTCATGTTCAAAATTCTATGATTTTATGTGGAATTCTTTGGAAAAATATGAAATATTATGAGATGGAAATTTCAAAATTTACTAAAGCATGAAATATTGATGTACAAGTTAAATATGATGAATATTATATCATATTATTGATATATGATGATAATAACATATTATGTGAAATAATTAAGATTTTCGAAAATATATATATATGTGGAATTTTCGAAAAATTAGAAAAATGAAAGATTATGACGTCTCATGATACGTGATATGTGAATCATACGGTATGATAAGTGAAAGTTTGAGACGTATAGAAATATGTCTGTGAAATGCGTAGAATTTAAGTATATACGTGAGACGATAAGTAAAGTCAGTACGTGACGACGTTAGATATGAAATTAAGATTCGTACGTTACGTCGAACGATTTGAACTAAGGAATGAATGGAAGGATAGTACGCACGTTGGTTCGGATCGATGAATCTTACGCAGCATGATGATATGCTAAAATCTCGTTTCTTACGTTGATAAGGTTTGACTCGAAGGAGAGGAGAAACGGAAAGTAAAACCCTAAGTGACCTAAGAACTTTAAGTTCTCGAGGTGAGCTTTCTTACCAAAACTTTTTATGAGCTTCTTGAAAAATGTTTACTGTTATTATTGCATCTTTTTTCAGTAAAATTTTGAGGATATTGTCGCTAGAAAATGTTTTATGTTTTGTAGATATGTCCATTCGGGTTGCACAGGGCAACAGAAGTTACTAATCGGATCCTATGCTAGAGGAGTAAGGAGAAAGCTAGCTAGGGTCATGTACACGTGTGGGGCCTCTGAACCGCAGGGCGGTCATGCTCTTAACCGCTGGACGGTTAGTTTGCGTCCGGGTGAAGGGAGGCCTCCCTTCCGGTGCGTTTATCCATAGCCGACTTGGAATATACGTTGTGGTTGTGATGAGAAAATGTCTGGCCACACAACTTTGAGAAATGAGAAAATGTATTTTGTAAGAACAAGGCCTTTTTCAAACAAAACCCCTTATGTCTTACTGTGATGAGGGCAGTACAATATTTCGTAAAGTAAAATGTTATCGGCAATGTGTCCACTGAGTGAAATTTTTGTACTCAGCCTTGCATATTTGTTTTTAAATGTGCAGGTTGAGCGGATGATGGAACAGAAATGAGTTGAGCGTAATCTTTTGTCAAAGACATATGAAGTATTTTTGGTTCACCTTGAGAATGCATTTTCACATGCATGTCTCACACGCTTTATTCCACCGCCAAACTCTTTAGACTCATTATCTTTGTTATTATGTTAAAGCTTTGTAAAAGCCGTTGCTTTGTCGAACCTTAGAACTATCTTATATATATATACACTATTTTGATCCATCATGATTCTCGCTTCTATTTGACACATCTATATTTCTTCATAGATGAAATGAGTTGGAAACCCTATTCTTTCATATTTACTTAAACCGAACCCCAAGTCACGGTCCGTAAGGATAAGCCGAACCGGCCGCGATGTCAATCGCTTACACTCTCAATACATATATACTCTCGCTCGGGGGCGATATCTATTTCAATAGATCAAACCACGTTACTTCCTCGTGTTCTTTATGCATTTATTATCCTACGAAATTAAGATCGATCACTTGCACCGTCTGTAGGAACCGAAATTCTGTGTTTTCGATCAACTTTTTCTCAGGTAACAATCAGAATGATGAGGAACACAAGAAGCGCTACATCCAGGGCTGTTACGGGCAACAATAACGACGACAAAACGTGCTAAACGCGGCCCGGGAAAAGCCCGATAAGAGATACGACCCCTGAAGGACACATTCAAAGTCCGGACGAGCGAGGCAACCCTAGCCATACATGAAGAAGACCACCGCAGTGAAGGAGATCGCAATAAGAATGTAAAGGAACCCCAAGCACCGCAATTGAATCTCGACGAGGCGGTTAAAGGGTTCCTCAAGAAAATAAGGAGGCCTTCCTCCAAGACCACCGAGAATAAGGTCGGCTTCGCATGAGGAAAAGGAGGTCAAGTCCCATCTAAACTCGGGTAGCTCGATCAAGTCGATCCCCACCTTCGATGTTAGACACTGTGTCATGCGAATAATATCTCTATACGAGTTGGTTTCCAAACCGATCGTGCAAGAGATGAGCAACGTGGGGCAGGTCGTCGTGATCGATGCGAGGTCGATCCCCATAATTATAACGAGTCCGGCAGACGAACTCGGCATCGCTTCTCCCGGAGACGGGTTCGATGGATACGTAAGATTATTACCCTTTCTAACGAGATACTCGATACTCCTCTCCCGACAAGTGTGGTGCCAAGTATCACCCCCTATGACGGATCGGGATCCACAAAACTTCATTTCTCAATTCCAATACAACATGATCAATCGCCTCAACACCATCCACATGTGCAAGCTGTTCCCGAGTTGCTCGATCGACAACGCCCGCGGTGGTTCGGCGGTTTACCTCCCGTAGTAATCGGATCTTACCGAGATCTAATGGAAGTCTTTCATCGGTTCTTCCAAAAGCCGAGTCCAAGACCACATTGCTCATCTCTCACCGTGAGGCAAGGCCGAGGTGAATCCATCGCCGACTTCATGACTAGGTTCATAAGGAGAGCCTAAAAGTCGAGGATGTAGACGACCTCCTCATTATCTCGGCTTTCCGAACGACATCTTGCCTGGGCCTTAAACAAGGAGATCGCAATGCACGAGCCTCGACCGCGTGGGGCTGTGGCGCATGCGCGATCGGTTCGCCAAGCGCACGGCGGACAGAGAAAGCGTGAAGTCGACAGGTGGAACCCTCCGATGAGAGAAAGAAAGAGGATGATCGAGGAAACCGAGGCAAGAATCCCGGCAAATCGAGAAGAGAGACCTCGCCACATTAGAGAAGCTCGGTACAAGCAACAAGTAGCTCGATATTATAACCAGCGTGTCAAATCCCGATAATTCTAAGTAGACGACCTCGTATCAAGTAATGAAGTCAGTAAAGATGCAAAGCTCGGCAAGTTAGAGACCACATGGGAAGGACCATACCGAATTAAAGAAGTCCTCGGAAAAGGGTCATATAAGCTCGCCCATTTATCCGGTACGTCGTGTCTCATTAATAAAATATTTTCTTTATTTACTTCATCTGTCTTGCATATTTCATTTGTCACTTATGCATACCACCTTTTCCACAATACCCTCTACGGAGGATGATAAATACCATCTACCAAGGATGAACAATACCCTCTACGGAGGATGAACAATACCCTCTAAGGAGGACGAATTACCCTATAAGGAGGACGAACTACCATCTAAGGAGGACGAATTACCCTCTAAAGAGGACGAACTACCCTCTAAGGAGGACGAACTACCTTCGTTTAATTACGAGGACGAATTATAAATGCACGTGAGGGGACCACCCCTATCGATAAAACTCGACAAATAAGGAACCTATACCTTCGTTTATTTCGAGGATGAATTACCTTCGTTTAATACGAGTACGAACTACCTTCGTTTATTTCGAGGATGAATTACCTTCATTTAATACGAGGATGAACTACCTTCGTTTATTTCGAGGATGAATTACCTTCGTTTAAATACGAGGACGAACTACCTCCGCCTCGACCTTCCGCAGGCCGACCTCGCCTCGGCCTTCGCCGCCTCGGCCTCCCGATACATGGCCACCTCCACCTCGGCCCTCCAATGGCCGACCTCGGCCGCCGTCAAAGCCCCGGCCTCCCTTTTTACCGCATCCCGAGCTTTCGCCTCGGCTGCGGCCACCTCGTTGACGAGGAGGGTCTTCTCCTCCTCCAAACCCCTTACGACGCGGGCCACCCGGTGGACGTCCTCACATAGCCCAGCTTGCCTTCCAAGTGAAGGACAATGACCTCTTTTGCTTCGAGAGCTCGACCTCGGCACGTCATCCTGTGTTAGACCTCGGCATGACGTTACACATTCGACCTCGACACGAGACTACATATTCGACTTCGGCTAATAAGAGCCGAGCGACATACAACTTCGGCAGAACGCCTCGGCAGGGCGAAGCCAAACGACATTCAACTTTGGCAGAACGCCTAGCTAGGGCGAAGCCAAGCGACATTCAACTTCGGCGACGCCAGCCAAGCGGCCAACATACATACTTCGCGAACGCCTCGGCAGGGCGAAGCCAAGCAACATACGACTTCGGCAGAACGCCTCGACAGGGCAAAGCCAAGCGACATACAACTTCGGCAGGACTGTGCGCATTCCACTTCGCCAGACCACGAATTTCGGCGAGGCAATGTCAGAACACTGTCCTCCTCCATCACGACCTCACTTCTACGTCTTTTTTTGGGGGGGGAGATATGATAGGATACGGCCTAACTACTAGGCCCAAGCATCAGGCCCAATATAAATGGGCCCCGACATTAGGCTCGGCCTATGTGAGTTCGGTCCAAGAAGACTCCTCAACCAACTACAACTCAAATCGCAATTGGAGACGTAGAAGATTCGGATGCATATCTAAAAGAATCCTTATTAGAGTCAAACTCAATTTGAATTAGAGTCAAACTCAATATGATGGTTTATAAATAGAGGCTAGATTAGAGGGAAAAGATCATCTACACTCTTTGTAATCGCTTCTTACACTCTCAATACACATATATTCTCTTGCTCCGTGGACGTAGATCTATTTCAATAGATCGAACCACGTTACTTCCTCGTGTTCTTTACGCATTTATTACCCTAAGAAATTAAGATCAATCAACAATATTTGGGTGGGTAAAGTCCCACCACCTATCTTGCATAGCCGGAAAAGTCATCTTTTCGTCGTCATTTGTCTTCCCTAATGATGTACAAAACTCTATCGCCTGCTGGTATTGTTCTCCCATCGTTTTCCTCTCGAACGCAACAACATGTAATAGCCTTGCGGCAAAGACCAATGTCCGTCAGACACCGGAGCAGCAATCCGTTTGACCCACGAGCTTCCCGCACATACAATGAAAACGAAACAAAACAGCAAGAAGAGAGAAACGAAGAGATCGAAGACTCTCCCTCCGTGTGCTCAAGCGCGGTGCTCATCATGAGCCACATCGAGCTCTGGGGCCCATGGGCCCCCAACTTTTGGAAAAACTACTATTATATAGATAAGTGATAAATAATACAAAGGGTAGTCTATTCGAGTTGGGTAAGTTCTCTCATCATGATTGTGAGAACCGAGATCGATCATTGGCGCTGACAAAAAGCCTTTTTTTTCTTTATCTCTCTCATTAATTTTGCTCTTCTTTTTTCCTTTAATGTGTTCATATTTTAATTTTTTTGGTTATATCTTCTTTATCTCTTTCATTAATTATGCTCTTTTTTTAAATTTGTTCAATTTTTAAAATCTCTCTCCTTATTTTCTACTCTTTTTTTTTATTTAATTTTATGTTGATAAAATAAAATATGTATGCAAATAATAAAATTTTATATTTAATTAATATGATCAGTCTAATTTTTAAAAAGATTATGATAAACTTATTCTAATAGTAACAGTTGAAAACATCCAAGTTATTTAAATTCTTATTTTAAGCCATAAAGATGTTGTTGATGATAGAACAATCAAAATATAAATTGATTGAATATATGAAAATTATTTTAGAAACATAAGTAATGATCACATCTTTATTGTCACAATTTCTTTTTCCAAAAAGTATAAGAATAAAATTTATCATTCTTTATCAAACTTTATGTCGAATAAGTATCGTTTTAGTCTAACTCTAAACTACACTAAAATTCTAAATGTTATGTAGTTTTTATCATATTGTATTTCAATCATACACATTTTATGTAAAGTTACTCACTTACACCAAATTTCGTACGAGTATGAAAATGCATAATTTCAGTGCAAATTCTATATCAAAATGACGTTATACATTAGATTTGCTCTTTTTGTTCACATTATGAGATGATCACATTTTTTTTAACGTTATCGTGTAATTCAGAAAATATTAAATGATTATTAAAATTGTTATAATTATTTTCTAATTTTATTTTAAAAATTACACTTATAATTTTTAAAATTTTATAATTATTTGGGACCCACAAAAAAATATTTTTGGCTCCGTCACTGGCGGTGCTCCTGTTCGTCAACAACAACTTGACCATAGGGTCCAACAAAGACGTTTCTCATGTCGGCGTAACAATACCCACAACCACGGTCACCCCCTTCAACCTAATATCTCCTCCAAAAAGGATGAAAACAAACAATGGTTATTGGTGCATAAATACATCAACTTTGAGTCAATTTTGTTTTTTTTCCAAGAACTTTAAAAATTGTCACAAAATATATAAACTTAATCACTTTAGTGATTTTATCACGATTTCAAATTCAAGCCAATTAGATCTGACTTGGTATCTCAAAAATTTACTATAGATAAAGCGGTTAATGATATAAATGACATCATAGAGAAATGACATAAAACATCGACGTTCCATCAAAATAAATCAGATTTTTTGATTTCTAGGATTGATGGAGTCAACCATCATTACAAAAAATCATATTTCTCATTTGTTTCATTGTCTAGTTCTAGTTTGGATAAAAACAATTGATATAATCTCTCTACGATGTCGTTTACATCACTGACCGCTTTGTCTATGGTAAATTTTAGAGATTTCAAGTCAGATTTAATTTGACTTGAATTTGAAATTGTGGTAAAATCGCTAAACTGATTAAGTTTGTGTATTTTATGATAATTTTTAAAGTTTGTGGAAAAAACCAAAATATGCCCAAAGTTGGTATATTTATGTGCCAATAACCCAACAAACAAATACTCTATTGCTTATGATTGAATTCTCTCACCGAATGACCAAAGCAGAGGTTCACACTTAACATACCCAAAAGAAAAACTCAAAAGGAAGGAGAGCCATAGAAGGAAGAGAATCGATTGTGCACTGATAGCTAGGGCACAAAACGAGAGGTAGAGGTAGGAATGTTAAAAGAGGGCTCCCATGGGCTTAATTGGTCATTGTATGTTATTGGGCCAACAAGATTCAACACGCCATTAGTCGCAAAAGCTCCAAAATCTCCATCCACGCTCTTAAAATGCCATGGAACTTGCATAGAATGTGCAAGGAATAATGAGTAACATATACCGAGTCCACCTCTATCCACAAACAATGCTAAAAATAACAATAATTACACCAAAAGCTATACCTCAAAGACAAACCCTATTGCTGAGAATTTGAGGTTGAAGTAATGTTTTGATTGGATCCAAAATTAACTATATAAATATTCAAAGTCTTATCAACTCGATGATAGCAATCGATGTTTTGCACGTAGTTGATGCAACGTGCATGGATAAACAAGAAGAACAATATCAAAATTCGCTGATTCTACGAATAATACAAGATCGAAGATTTGAGGAAACCTCGCTTTTATTAATCATCAAAAGCTGCGTCAAAGACAACTAACAACACTTAAATAATAAACCCTAATCAACCAAAAGAAAGGAAAACAAAAGGTCCAAAACTAAACGAAATTATAAATTTGACCTCCAGACGAAGGAATTTGTTCAAATCGCCATTAGTCATGGAAAAGCAATGAGTATTGCTCAGAAGGCCATTTCTACTTGAAAAACACTACGCCCTCGTCGAAATCTGACATTTGCGTGATTTTTTCGGATGATCCATGCGCCGCATGTAATTTAACTCAATTTGCGCCGCATCATTAGTTAACCAACTATTACTTGTTTGATAGCTACTGAAGCAATGGTGACGACTAACCTTAAGGTGACTTGGGTAAAAGTGAAGGTGCTAGGTCATGACTTGATAACCCATGAATGAATGATCTCTAGTATGTGCGATCTGAAGCCACTGATGTTTATAGTTAGTTAGTTGTTAGGGGATTAATAGCTGCTGAAAGCAATGGTAACGAGTAACTCTAAAGTGACTTGAGTGAAAGTGAATGTGATAGGTCATGGCTTGATAATGTTGGATTGGTATACTGAAAGCAAGATGGTTAAGTTTGTATACAATGTTTTCTGTTACCACTATTATAATTTTATATCTGAATTATTTACTTGATTGCATATGTTGTCCTATTAACTCATACAAAAGTTAGATCATACAGTGTGTAGAAGATTACAGAAATCTGTATGATTGGTTAAGCTAGTTGAGATATAAAAATGATCACATCTTAGACAACTTGAGGACGAGTTGTCGGTATAGGCTGTAGTATAGATAAAAAGTGACTTGACTTGGTTGTTTGTCTATACTGATACGTCTTGACGTATTGATGGATCATAGTGAGATGAGTTCTTCTATCTGACCGTCGTGAAGAACCTAGATCTCGATGACTTTACGTTGATCTAAACCTCGATAAGGTTTTTTGTGAGTATGAGTTACTGATAATCACTTTGACTTATTATGGGTAAGGGTTACATGAGGTAACCCAAGATTCTCCACATCTTGGGTGGTGACAGTGCTTGTATGTCATGATAGTTACTTGTATCGAGTCACCGTATCCGTTTAGGATGATGACGTCCCATTAAGGAGCTCAAAATGTTTATTGTACTAAACCCTGCAGGCTAAGTTATCTTAAGTAAAATAATAAGGTTGAGTGGTACTACTTAAAGAATTGAAGAGATTAATTATTTTAAGCAGTCAGAATGTTATAAATAATTAATGGACATGCGATATCTTAAATACATGGATTCGTAAGTCTAAGTGCAAACCTGACTCAACTTCGATAATAAAGGGTTAAGTCGATATTTATTCTCAAGTGGAATGAATGAATGTTTATGACTTAATTTATGTTCTGGGCTGAACTTAAGATAATTAATTCATTTTAGGTCCATCTTTATTCCTTGCATTTGATCCCTGGCTAGCCCGTCAAGGCATGTAGCTGATGTAAATTTCGTCCATCTTATGTAGAGTCCACTGAGACTCTGTTCTGATTTATGTATTATTTTAATACATATTTAATATCTAGATATATATTATCTGATACTATTCTTATCTAATATTATTAGATATCAATAGATATTGTCTGATACTATTAGATATCAAGATATAATTGTTTTAGATATAATTTATCTTCAAAGATATTATTGTATTTATTAGATATGCAAGGATCCTATCTAAACAAGATTCTAGGAATGCATTATATATACAATGGGAGAGAAAATCAGTCCTATCATTTTGTGTTGTGATTTTCGAAAATCACTAGAACAAAAGTAGGAGACGAAATTTTAAAGTATTCTCCATGGATCGCTCTCACCAATATTGGAGAATATGCATTCGGATACATCCGTAAGATCAAAGTCGAGTCTCGCCATTGTTCTCATATCCCGTAAATTCACGTAAACACGAGTAAACATCTATGTGTTGTAATTAATTATATAGATGCATGCTAGGTATATAATCAATGTATGTTGAATTAAATATCTAAGATAGATCCTCGAGAAGAGGGTAAAATAAGATTTCCTTCGATAACCCATGAATGAATGATCTCAGACGTGAGATCCAAGAACTCATGTTGGAAGTATAAAATAAGAAATTCATAAAGTTAATTGGAGTACACTTGTTTTAGGTTCGTAGATGTAGGAGGAATTCCCAGAATCATGTTAAATCTTTGTGTCATTTATTATTTTGTTCTACCTTATTGCTTTTTTTATTCTGAATATAACACTCAGTTGAACTCAAACTCAATCTGATGCTTTGTACACAAGCTGACAATTGCACTCATATCTAATCTTATGTTTCAGGTCGTCTAAGTTTCTCTTAGAGATTATCGAATGAGCTTGCCTTTCGCTCCATATTCGACACATAATGTTGAGTTTCAACAACTTATCACGATTACTTATAGTTCTTATATATCTTTAGCAGAATCAACTACATGACCCGGTCACTCTTTTGTTAAGGCAGCGAAGATTGAAAAATTTTCAATCAGGTGTATTCCTCACCCTCATTACACCCGCACCTAATTTATAGGACCTCACACCGACACCCACATCGAGCTATGAAAATAATTGATATTGCATTCCTATCATTCTAGAAAACCTCTCCACAATGATAAGTACTCAAGACCCCATGAATAATGTCTATTAACTTTCACCCATCTCGGTGGCATGGCCACCACCAACCACGATCATCTTGGGAGGAGGGCGAGCTTGACCCTTTACACCAATGCACGAGAAAATTAAGAACTCTTGAGTAATATTATCTATACTCTCTACATTTTGAAAAATTCCACCCATCTCTTAACACTAAGCCTTAAAAAACCCATGCCAGATAGCCCAAATGATAGTAACTATGCAAAAGCGCCACATTGCATCCAATTGCTTGCTATAGTCACGTGGCATCGCGTAAACCGTGAAAGTGAGGATATCGAATAATCACCTTATCGAGCTCAAACAGGTCAAAAAAACTTTCCACACATTTTAAGCCTCCTCGCAATGCCAAAAAAGTGTTCTACGGATTACCCTTCCTATAGGTACGTCGGGCAACCATTCAGCCTTCCATCCCATGTCTTATAATGATATCATATGTTGGGAGATGCTCCAGACTAAGGGGGTGTTTGGCTAAGCTTATTTTAGAGAGCTTATAAATTCCAAGAGCTTATAAGATGTTTCAAGAGCTTATAAGAGCTAAAGTCTCAAGAGCTCATAGTTAGAGAGATAAAATTAACGAGAGATGTAGTTGATAGTGTATGTGTAGGAAATAACAAACTATAATAAGATTATTTTGGTAAATTCATGGTTACTTCTAAGTTTATGAAAAAATAAGTTATGATTGACCAACTTATTTTTAGGGGAGCTCATAAGTCGTTGAGCTTATTTTCACAAATTATAAGTCGCTTTTGAAACTTATTTTGTCAAACACTTTGCAACAAATTATAAGTCGCTTTAAAGAGCTTATAAGCTCACCAAATACCCTCTAACCTCAAGCAAACCATGAATCTACTGATGGGAACATGAAAGGACCAACTCCAAGTGCCCTAATCACCGAGGGAGGTGCGCCTTACATGCTCCATCATAGCTAACTCGTAATATCTCTAATGCTCGAGTGGTTCAGCACATAAATATTTCTCTAAAGTGATAGGGATGGCGAGATTATTCATCGCAACTTCGTGTACTATCAATAATATTGGGGCTTAGAATGAGGGAGTCAGGTGTATAAGGGGGAATACATCTGACTGGATTTTTTTCAATATTCCCAGCCTTATCGAGAGTAACTCGACCAAAGGCCGAACTCCCTGATGACAAGAACTGTTAGTCAACGAGAAATAACTTTAGACTCAGTGTGTGTTTGGAAGAGTTAATAGCATTCGAGTTTGACATAGAAGTTCTATCGACAGTCTTCAATTCAACATTGGATAGAAAAATGAAACTAGCATGAAAAGGGCTATTATTTTCAAACATACATCATGCTAAAAGTTATGTTGGATTTTGAAAATAGTTTGAGTATAAGATATCTCTTTAGTAGATAGTCACATCTCTATCACTATAAATAAAAGATATTACTTTTAAAGAGAAGTAATCAATTGCTATATTTTGTTGGTAACCTCGAAAAACAACAAAAAAGATCAAATAACATAATTACATAGAATTGATGATCGAAAAAATCCAAATATCGAGAGGTATATTTGGCATATAGTGTTCACACCCAGCGGTGAGCTACATAGAGGCCCCCAACTTTTTCCTAAAAGTATTATTATTATATATATGTTTATATTTTCAAATGCATTCTAGTGTAGTTGGTTAAGACTTGCCTCTTCCAAGGTCCATGGTTCAAACCTTCTGTATACCTTTTTTCCCTTTTCCGCTATTTCGCTTTCTACTTTTCCTTTTCCTTTCTTTTCTTTTTCCTTTTTTTTTATTTCTATCCAACTCATTTTTTTTTTGTCAATTAATGAAATTTTAAAGGACGTGTCACGGTGATTCGAACCCGAGACTTTTGGCCCCTGACATTAACCACTCTACCACTAGGCCAACACACACACGTAACTCATTTCTTTTCGCTTTCTACTTTGTATCTTCATTTCTTTTTCTTTTCTTTTATTTTTCTATTTTGTGCTCTTTATTTTCTTTTCTTTTTATTTCTCTACTTTGTAGTCTTTTTTTCTTTTTCTATAGTTTGTTTTATATTGATACAAATAATAAAATTTATATGTAAATTAAGGATCAATCAATTTTAAAAAATATTATGGTAAACTTATTATAATAGTCATAAGTAATATTTATTTAAATTTATTCTAATATGTTTTATATGTGAATTAATTTTAGATTCAATTGTTGATTTGTAATGGTACAAGAAAATTAAGATTTGAGTTCTGTAAGATAATACCATTTAAAATATTAACACTCATAATTTTCTTATTATTTTAATTTTTATAGCTATTATTGATTGATTGTTTAGTTATTTATAAGTAAATCTTATTATTTTATTTTCGTAAGATATTAAAACATAATATTACACTATTATTTGAATTGTTATTATTTTTTAATTCTAATTTTAAAATTGTAATTAATTGGGCCCCAAGATTCATTTTCTCTCAAAATCCACCGTTTCACACCCATATCCGCTTTAGTTCGTTGCTAAGTCCATTGGTAAATTTGAAAGACAAATTCATCGTATATCATTAGGTAATTCATCGATGATAGGAACGAATTATTTTCCATGGGAAAATTGACCAGTAAAATTAATTTATTTTAGTGAATGACTATTTATTAACATTGACTCGCTTTTAAAGCTCACTTTCAAAGTTGTCATCATTTGTCAGAAAAATCATCGCATATATCTTGTCAGTAAAGATTGAGTAACAAATTGGTGCGGTGAAGTTCAAGCTTTCTAATAATTTAAGTTGCTATTTTGGACGATGAAGTTGACAACATAGGATGACAACTCGACAATGAGTTTAAAAGCCTTAAATTAGTTTTAAATTTCGATGTTGGGTGAATATTTAAATCTCAACTTCAAACTCGTCCAAAAATAAAAGAGACAAAGTTATGAAAAGTTAACACATTATTAACATGTTTTGAAACTTTTGTTTAATTTCCAACAAAATATAAAGTTTGAAAATCAAATTACAATTATCTCACATATAAATATCCAAAATAATTTTTAGAAATGGTATATATCATTTTTATACTCCAAATTATTTTGGCACTATCTCGAGAGAAATATAGCTTTATAGGAAGGAAAAGAAAAGAAAATCTAAACTCTCCGTAAGGCGCATCAAGAATTTGATAATGGGTTGGATCGAAAATAAACAATTTAACGATTAATTTTATACATATCAAAATATTTCAATGTTTACATAAGTTGTACCATGCGAGACTTCAATGCATAAAATTCATCAATAATTGAGTCTATATCTATATCTTTAACAAAATCTCTCTCAATATAAAGTATTAGTGAATCTTCAAGTAAATCATCCCCCATCTTGTTACAAAGTGTCTTCTTCACATACTTCATTGTGAAAAAATGCTTGTTCTGTTGTAGCAATAGACACAAGCAACGTCAAAAATCAGATGAATTAGTCTAGTTAACATAACGTAGACCTTTGATCTTTCACTCTTAGTAAGTAGTTAACTTAATTCAAAAACTTGAAATTACTATAACATCATTCTTACAATGTCTCAACTCATACTCTAATGAAACAATATCTTGATCAGTGAAATCTTCAAGATATAATTTTCTCGCAAGCTTACAAATATCAACTGTTGAATGATTTGAAAGAATTCTTGGGATCTAAGGTCACACTGAGATAATGCAATTCAACACACTCATTAAATCTTTTATTCAACTCCTTCAAGATGTAATGTATTGCTTCATTATAAACATCAAAGTAATAATGATGTTTAATTGTAGTTTCCCCGAAAGACTAACTTTATATGGAGAATCCAAGATGAGGACATCAATATCATTCTTTAAGCAAAAAACATTTACTTCATTGAGAAATTCTTCCTAACCACGTTTGCTCAATTCTTGAAAAATAGTTTTAGTATTAGAGACAAACATAATAGTAGCCAAAATATCTTGAACTTTTCTTTGAAGAATCTAATAAAAAAAATCAGTAACTCTCATAATCCTATACATTAGGTGTAGAGTGAATACAAATTCAAAGCTTGTCATATTCTTGTAAATCCCTTGAACTTTAGCCTTAGATATTCCATTTTGGGAATGTTCAATGAGACAAACACTTTGCAAGTTGCAGCATACATATATGTGAAACTTTTCACAGTGTTGAAGTGTGCACTCCAAAGAGTAGGCAAATTACCAATTTATTGGCACCGATATAGAATCAATCTCCTCTGCAACCAATAAACTCCGAATTTCATATCTTTGAGCAACGTGCAATTGAGATACATATTTTGATGAAAAATTTATAATGTTGACAACATTATCCAAGTGAGAAATGAATTCCCAAACAACACCGATATCCTTAGTTGCATAAACTAATGTCAACTGTAGACGTTGCACAAAGCAATGAATATAATAGGCCTATGGACTACCTCTAAGAAATGATGCCTGAAGTCCATTCCATGAACCACACATATTACTAGCGCCATTGTACTTCGACCTCTCAATTTCTCAACTCAAGATTATGATGTGTGTCACTAATACTTTTAATTGCAAAAATGCTCAATCAAAATTCCATGATCATTCACAAACCTCAAGATAATGGTCATTTGCTCTTGCTTTGAGATAGCTTGTGATTCATCAACAAGAATACAAAATATTTATCTCTAACTTTTCATGAATCATTCGACGTACTCTATTGGCCATAATATTCAAAATCTCATTCGAATTTCTAGGGCAATGTATTGAGCATTTTTTGGAGCATTATCAAGAACAACTTCATTAACTTCCTTATTCATATTTGCAAAAGCTCTCACCAATTCAATAAAATTCCCACGGTTGTATGAAGATGAAGACTCGTCATGACCTCTAAAAGCACAACCTTGAAAATTAGGATTTCGAGTGTCAAACTTTGTAACAGGATACACTTCCATCCTCGTAATGATAAGGCCCAATTTTAGGTATGCACGCCTTATATCATCACTTGTATTAACATAATATTCCCAAAATTGTTCATTTTTACTGATCATGCTCAATACGTAACTGAATTTCGCTCTATAGGAGATGAATATTATCGGGTAGTTTGATTTTGGGTAGCCGTGGTTAAGGTTCTGAGCTACCTTCATTGTCTTGAGTCTCTTGACGATCATGTTTAAAAAAAAAGATGAGATAAGTCCTTTTCATTTCTTTGCAATATGTTAGTGCTCCATTTAAATAAATGGAAACTATAAGACATGAAAATCAAGAGTATTAAAGACCAAAATAAGTCATTCAAATCCAAATTAAAGCAAACCACTGCAAATAAATTAATGATAGACAAAATCCAAATAAAAAATAAATATTTGTTGCTACAACAAGAACATGTGCACATTCATTCCATAGCAAAATAGTTATAATTTTATTCCATATGAGTGATCATACTTGCATTCTTAGAATGAATATGGAACAATTGAAAGTTGGAACCAAAATTCAAACTTCGCATAATTACACTAGAAAAAAAAGTGATTAGTTCCTTGTTCAAAATCGTGGAAAATTATTCACCAAAAGTAAATCCAATATTTGATATACTAAATTTTAATTTAGGGTTCCATATCTTGAAAATATGAGATGAGAAGGAGTGAGGGGGAAAAAGGATGAACTCAGATTCGAATGCTCACGGCGGTGCGGTGACACGATGGACATCGGTGATCGAAGAAGGTGAGAATGATGTTGTGAAGAGTTTATGTTATGTAATTTTGTTCGCGTCACGCTGCGCACATCGTAATAGGATTAGGAAAATTCAATAAAATTGTTAGTATGATCATCTACCTTTTGTGTGCGTGTGTTGACCTAGTGGTAGAGTGGTTAATGCCGAGGCCAAAGGTCTCGGGTTCGAATTATCGTGACACTGCTTTAAATTCTGTATTAAATTGACAAAAAAATAGGATTAGAGCTTTAAATTAGTTTTTTAATTATTTGGGTAGGCTAAATTGAAGTTGAGCTACAATTTTGATTTGCATTGGGCTGGAGCCCTGCAGCCCATTAATAAATCCGCCACTGCTCTCTGGAGTGCACATGCCGCATGCTCAAGAGTCGGGCCTCATTAAAATAGATAAATCACTCTGAACGGTCAATTCAATACTCAGGAATAGCAAAGGCCACCACCCGTCTGGGACGGAGGGATGGGCCATCAAGTCAGCAACTGCATTCCTTCCCGAAAGATATGAGAAACGCATACTCGAAAGAAGATGCAGGAGGCGTTTCCAGCGATCAAGAAACTTCCAAGGAACAGAAGTCCAACGGGTCTCCAAAACCCTTACCACATAAGCTGAATTCGATTCCAACCAAATCTTTGTCCATCCTTAGAAGAAGCCAATTCCAAGGCAACAATGACGGCGGCTGACTCAGCCTCATACGCAAATCCAATGCCGCCGGAAGTATCAAAACAACCTATAACAGAGTTCATATAATCACGAATGACACACAACCACCGAGCCATATATCTGTATCAATCTTAATTGCTGCTGCTGTAAGAAACGAGATGACACGGCGGGGATCAAAACGAATCGCATCGAAGACACTTCGATTGTAGCCTGTCCAAATTGCCCATGTCAAGGTGACGACCCCAAACTTCCAGAAAGAAGAGACAAGCGAGCCAAACTCTCAGAGCATGGCAACTCAAGACCGCTAAGATCGAACAAGGCAAGGACAATCCGTGACATCATTTGTGTCATGCAAGTTTTTAAAGAAATATTTAATACGCCGTGACAATTTGACGAGCCACGATAATTTTCTGGAACCGTAAAATAGATTAAGGACACAATTAATAAAAAAATCGATAGTTCAAAATTTAAAAAATAATTCTAATAGTTTATAATATAATTGATAGTGTCAAAATAATTTGGGGTAAAAATGATATTTACACATTTTTGAAGTGCACACGTAGTAGATGACCGATGTAATTTACCAACCAAAATCTTCTAACATCAGTAACTATCCCTGTGGAAAAAATGATACAATGAAGTGTAAGTTTTAAGAATTTCAAAGAAGGCGGCAAGGCTAATTTCATATATATACACAAACGACAAACTGATGTTACTGTCGTTGATCCGTGGTTCAATGTTGATTAGATGATCTCTTGTAGTCACCTTTGACTTGGCCTGCTACACCTTTTGAATTCTATTTTATTTTATTTTATCTCACTTAATTTGAACACTTTATGCACAAATAAAAGACGAATATAGGTAAAGATGCATACATACTAGCAGATGGCGTGGATGTTTGCACAAAATCTATCAAATCACGCTAATAAATTATTAGAATTTAATAAAGCATAAGATCGATTTTTATATATTTTTCGGCAAAGATATAACCATGTAATAATTGCATTGAACTTAATTTGTTTCAACTTATTCTCTTAAATAATGAATGGCAAATTACTCTCAATTAAATGTCGCAAAGCCTCCCAATTATTTCATCACTAATTGATCCAAAGTCCTTCTATGCTCGAAATAGCCATCATACACTTAGTGCTAAATTAAATAAAAGTTAAGCACATTAAATTTTAAAAGTAAAAGACTACATCTGAATTTTATAAACTATGCATTCTGTTGACTTGTATGAAATCCATTTTAACTATGAGAACCAAACTTGATTTCGTTCTTGAAATAGCATTATTTTTGTTTTGAATTCAAGACCAAACTTAACTCCGCTCTTAAATTTAGGTATATATATAAGGGCAATTTATGAGTTGCCTTCTTCCGATTCTTGATTTATATAAAAATGGGGCAATTCATGAGTTCTCACCCCATCTCTTGAATTTGGTATAAAAGAGCAATTCATCAGCATCAACTCTTAATCGCAAATTTTATAGGTCCGTAGGATAAGAAAGTATTTCATACAAAAATGGTTATTTTTTTTAATCTTTTGTATTCTAATCAATATTTTTTCTTTGTAATAACAAAATCGATATTTTGATAGATTAATTCATATACTTTTGGTCAACGATACAGTATGATTTAATTTAAGTGAATTTTAAATTTATTTAAAGTAAATATCTTTAAATAAAGTACGACAAATGCTCCCAACTGAATGTTGTCAAGCCCCCCATTTATTTAATCGAGAATTGATCCCCATGTCCTTATACAGCTGAAAAGTAAACTTAATCTACGTACAGCTGAAATTTCATAAAAAATGTCCCTAAAAAGGGAAAAATTATAAATAACCGATACAACTTGTTAATTAATGGTTTCATAAGAAATAGTAGACTAGGGTTATAAAAAGTGAGTTTGTACAAATTCAGGCTTATGTAATAGTGTGTGTATATATATATATATGAGAACCACTTTTATCTTTAAAACTAAGAACCAAATGAATTTGCTATGCAAGTTGATGAATCATTTGAGAAAGTTATTGAATTCTAAAATTTGAAATTTTACATCGGATTTCGAATCACATGAGAGGCGAAAATTCTATTTTTTTTGGATTCAGTAACTTTCCCAGTGGATTCATCAATTTTCACAATGAATTCATGATTTTTTAGTTCTCACATTCTCACGATAAAATAATTTTCACGTTAACCCTATATATATATATATATATATATATATTGGAATTGGTTACATACATATAATTTTTAACATACATAAATGAGAATAAATCATGTCCATTATATTTGAAAATCACACGGTTATTTTTAAGTGTGCATCTAAATTAATCATATGCACATTTCTATATATAATTGTGCATTTACATCCGTGTCATAATTTGTGTATTGAACTTGAAACATAGATATTGATTTTATCAAGACTTGCTATTTATCCTCATGGTTACACTATAAAGAGTATTCATAACCACTCCATATATATATATATATATATATATATATATATATATAGGGAATGGTTATATTTTTATTGTGAGAACGTGAGAACCAAAAATTGATGAATTCACGGTGAAAGTTGATAAATCCACTTGGAAAATGACCGAATCCAAAAATAGAATTTTCGTTCTTCATGGGATTCGAACCGGGTGAAAAATTCGAATTTTGAATTCATTAACTTTTCAACGGATTCATCAACTTTCATAACTAATTCATTTGGTTATTAGTTTTAGGATAAGAATGGTTCTTATTTGAACCAAATTCTATATATATATATATATATATATATATATATATATATATATATATATATATATATGAGTTGGTTATAGAAGGAACTACTTATTAGATAAAACTAAGAACTAATAATCCTAATTATATTAAATAAGATTGACGAATCATAATTATTTAATGATAAAATAGTCAAATCTCTAAATTTTCGATATTTGAATCTTTCACATTCTATTCTTTATTGTTCATGTATTTCTTGTGCATCTATCTCATTCCAATTCATTGTTATTTTCACGTAATTCATGTTGGGTATATGTTATCGTAGTGATTGTGCATATGAGAATAATTATAATAAATGAATATATAAAACTCCTTTATTATAGAACTAAACGGTTAGCATTAAAATATGAAGATAATATATAATTTATAATTAATCTTGATCGTTAGAGTATAAAAATTAGATGGACCACATTAATTCTTAGTTTTTAAAAGTTTAAGTTCTCATTTGATCCATTATATATATATATATATATATATATATATATATATATATATATATATATATATATATATATAGAGGATCAAATAGTACTTCAGCCCGAGATAGTATGTAGTACTCAATCTCATCCACTCATCTCATAGATATTATGGTTCGATTTTTTGGACCTTTAAGCTTAATTTCACCGATTTTCGCTACATTAAGGGTAGATTAATAATTTGATTTGTTATGTGATTGCAAAAAACAAACAATGCATTTAGTTGAACCGGATAATGCATTCAAATGAACAAAAAATGCATACAGATTGAAGAGAATAATGCATGTGATTGGAAGCTCGTGCTTAGCACGCGGCGCGTCAACAGGCGCCACGCCCGCTTGGGCGCGCCCCACCGCGCCCGTGCTCGCGCGTCGCTCGGCGCTCGTTCGCGCCCGTTGGCTGCATTTTACGCTTTGTTAAATGCATGAACATGTTTTGTTAAATGCATTGACATCTTTTGTTCAATGCATGAACGTGCTAAGTTAAATGCATGTTTCTATTTCGTTGGAACATGCATTTTTATGTTTTGTTCAATGCAGTTTCATGTTTTGTTCAATGCATTTTATGGTTTTCGACACCAAATCTCTCATCCATCATTCTCTAACAATTTCGTCTGCCTCTTTCATCGATTATCGGTAATTCACCGTGAACCACCGTCATAACTACCATCTTTCTCGATTCTTCAATCATCTATCAAATTCATCTTCTATTTTTCTCAAAATCCATCAATTTTGTTCCTCAAATTTTATTCTTCTTTTCTTTCTTTCAAAATCATTGTTTGTAGTTGTTAGTGTATCTTGTTGCCGCTGTTCACGGTGTTCTCACCCATCACCGTCGCCGCCTCCGTGCCGCCATTGCCGTCGAGGAGGAGAAGAAGAAGGTCGATTTGTTTCTTCCCATTTTAGCCCTTGCAAAATTAAAAGAAAATAAAAGAAAATGAGTATCACGTGTCGACGTGGTGTGTGTGCGTGTTGAAAATGTATGGTCTAGATTGGGTCTACATACTATCTGGGGACGAATTTACGAGAATCCAACCATATATATATATATATATAGTGAGGTTGAATAAAAACAATTTTAACGTGAGAACCAAGAACCACATAACTTTTTTCTGAACAAAATGAATTTGCTATGAAAGTTAATGAATTTCTTGGGAAAGTTATTGAATCAAAATTCGAATTTTCACCCAGGGTTCAAATCCCATGAGAGGCGAAAACTTCATTTTTGGATTCAATAACTTTCCCAGTGATTCATCAAGTTCACACTCGAATTCATCATTTTTAGTTCTCACGATAGAAATGGTTTTATGTTAACCTCCCTATATATATATATATATATATATATATATATATATATATAGAGAGAGAGAGAGATTTGGTTCAATGAGAATCATTCTTATTCTAAAACTAAGAATCAAATGAATTTGTTATGAAAGTTGATGAATCCGTTGGAAAAGTTATTGAATTCAAAAATTGAATTTTCACCGGTTCGAATCCCACGAGGGCGAAAATTCTATTTTTGGATTCATAACTTTCCCAAATAATTCATCCATTTTCACCGAAATTCTCATTTTGGTTCTCAAGTTCTCACGATAAAAATGGTTCTCACGTTAACCTCCCATATATATATATGTGAAAAATTTTGAATTTTGAATTCATTAACTTTGTCAAGCGGATTCATCAACTTTCATAATGAATTCGTTTGGTTAGTTTTTAGGATAAGAATAATTACCGTTTGAACCAATCTCTCTATATATATAATAAAGAATATAAATACAATGAGTTTGAGAAAAGAGATTAGTATAAATTGTTATAAATTTCTTTATTCTATGTTGTTCTAAAGTATTTATATCTGTTGCTTTGACTAAAAAAAGTATTTATATCCGCGGCTTTGACTAACGAAAAATGGTTCCTCAAAGTAATGCGCAATCGTCATGTGATCGTACAATACAGATCCACAGTGCTTACTTCTGTGTGGAGATATTTTGGAATATCTCATCTCAGTGAAATAAAGTATTTGTCTACACTTTCAGTATCATTATCACTTATACACTACCGAGGTGGGACTTTATGGCACAACAAACAAATCAGAGAGTTAATTCTTACGGAGGAGACGAATAACCTGAGCAGCTCACTACATTTTTAATTATCGACTAAATTGCGCTCTCTCTCTCTCTCTCTCTCTCTCTCTAAAACATCAGTATATGTAGTAATAAATAGGAGATGGAACGGTAGGTAGAGAGGCAACCCACCAATTCTCGCCTTCAGTATCAAAAGAAGACAGACTCTTTGTGGTAAAGAAAACAGAGACGTATTCATGGCCGTGGGATTCGCCATTGCAAATGGAGGAGCCAATACAATGGACGAATTACATCATATTTGGTGTTATCTTGTCTTGTGGCTGCCATGGGAGCTTTCATTTTGGCTATGATATTGGGTTTCTGGTTTTCTCTTAACTTTTTAATTGTATCACATCTAACTTACTGAGCAGAGATTTCCTCGTCTTCTTGTAACCAATAATATAGTAGAATTTTTTGAAAATATGTTGTGCATATATTTTGGTTAGGTGGTGTGACATCTATGGAGCCTTTCTTGGAGAAGTTCTTCCGAAAAATTTACAAGAGGATGAAAGAAGACACTAAGATTAGCAACTACTGCAAATTCGACAGCCAATTGTTGACGCTATTCACATCCTCACTGTATTTAGCCGGCCTCATCTCTTCCTTTTGCGCCTCTTTTGTTACTGACGCCTTCGGGCGAAAACCATCGCTGCTTATTGGTGGAGTGTCGTTTCTTGTGGGAGCTGCCCTCAACGCTGCTGCCCTTAACATGTATATGTTGATTATTGGAAGAGTCCTTCTCGGAATCGGCGTTGGTTTCACCAACCAGGTTCGCCTGCTTTTTCATCTCAACTTTCAATTGTCCAATCCCAATTTTTGTTTTTGTTTTTTTGTTATATATAAATATAATTTTATCTCGCCAAACTTAGCTCGGTCCCGGTTGTGCCTGACACAAGACTTCCCTGTAAAATAACTGGTCAGATGGTTGCAGGCTGTCCCGTTGTACCTATCAGAAATGTCGCTACCTAAATACAGAGGAGCAATCAGCAACGGTTTTCAGTTCTTATTAGGCATCGGTTTCTTCTCAGCAAACCTCATAAACTATGGAACACAGAAGATCGGAGGCGGGTGGGGTTGGCGGATATCGCTCGGCACAGTCGCAATCCCAGCATCAATCCTAACAATTGGCGCGCTTTTCCTCCCCGACAGTCCAAGCAGCTTCATCCAGCGCAGCGACGACCACGACAAGGCTAGAGCCATACTGCAAAGAATCCGAGGCACAACTGACGTCCAAACAGAGCTAGACGACCTGGTTGCAGCTCGAGACGTCGCGAAATCAATGGAAAATCCTTCAGAAATATCGTGAAAAGAAGGTATTGGCCGCAGCTGGTGATGGCGGTGGCGATGCCTTTTTCAGATACTAACGGGGATCAACGTCATCGGCTTCTACTCTCGATACTCTTCCGAACTTTAGGCTTGGGAGAGAGCGCGGCGCTGCTTTCCACGCTGCTGACGGGCGTCATGGGATCGACAACGACGTTGGTAGCGATTTGCGTAGTCGACAGAGTGGGCAGAAGGTTTCTTTTCATGCTTGGTGGTGGGATAATGTTTGTGTGCCAAATTGGCGTTGGGGATAATGGCCGCCGAACTAGGCGATCATAATGAGCTGAGCAAGGGTCACGCTTACTTGGTGCTGGCGCTAGTGACCATTTACGTGGCCGGATTCGGGGTGTCGTGGGGCCCGCTGGGGTGGCTGATCCCGAGCGAGATATTTCCGATGGAGATACGGTCGGCGGGCAGAGTGTCACGGTGGCGGTGAACTTTCTGTTCACGTTCATGGTGGGGCAGACGTTTCTGGCGATGCTGTGCCATTTCAAGGCGGGGCTTTTCTTCTTCTTTGGAGGGTGGGTGGCGTTGATGACCTTGTTTGTGTATTTGTTGCTGCCGGAGACTAAGAATATTCCTATTGAGCAGATGGAAGGGATTTGGAGGCAACACTGGTTTTGGAGGAGGATTGTAGGGGCAGTAGAAAACAAAGGATTAGTTATCAAGAGGACAGACACTGCGTAGCTCGTGTTTACTCAAATCGATTATCTATTATATACATGGCTAATTGTCGATTAGCGCACAAACTTTCGTTAATTTTGTAATTTTAACACGATATTTAAAAAGTTGCAATTATGTCACTACCTTTTAGTTTGCATTTTTTTTTTCACTATAAAGTTAATGTGGCATTGCCTCACTAGAGCCAGTGTCGCCAAACTGTGGTTGCACGGTTTCGTTATTTTTTATTTGATCAATATTACATTTGATATTTCAACTTTTCAATGACAAAAATTGGGCGGTGTTAATATGGCAACAAATTTAAACATTTCAAAAATTGCGTTAAAATTACAAAATTATCAACTTCTCGCTCTCATATGTGATGTTGCTAACCCTAGCGCCACCACTGTTTAATTCTGTCATGCCACTGCTTGCTGGCCACCAGCCCTTGCCGGTTGGCCCACCTTTTTTCTGCTCAGGGCCGCCCCTCGAGGAAGGCCAGTAGCATGGATCGATCCTGGGGTCCACCATCTCGAGACCCAAATTATTTCAAAAAATTAATTTTATTTATATATATAAAAATTTATTTGGATCAAAATATTATATCGACTAATATTTTATTTTATTTTAAAGTCAAAATATTAAATCGTTATATATTTCTTATAGATATATGTTTTCGTTTGGTCCTAAAATATATTAGAAAATATTGATGTTGATATGATTATTAATGGTTTCATATTATAAACACTCGAATAAATTATTTTTTAATAATATTGTATTATAGATAAGAGTTGAGATATAAAAATATAAGGATGACAAGTAAGTTGTATATATTTTTGACAATTTTTTATTATCTGTTTCTATTTGTAGATCATTTGAATTTTACGCAAATTTACAAATTTGATTTATTTTATAAATATAATATAAATGATCATTTTGGACAGTCTAATGGTTAAGTGAATTCATGTGGCCAAAGGTCACGAGTTCAAACCTCATTATCGTCTCTATAGGTTCAAACCAGTTACACCCGATTTTTCAAGTGTGGTTTAGTCGTCCTGTGTCGTTTGCAAGCTATTGTAAAGAAAAATAAGTTTTACCTAGTACAGACAAAAGATAACGACCGATGATTTTATATGAATTTTAAAAATGGGGGCCTATATTCTTTATTTTGCCTAGGGCCTATAAAATATCAGGAACGGTGCTGAGTGTCGTGCCATGAAATCCCTCCAATATATTCCAAGTTTCTTTAGCTTGTTTGACACCATTAATCCTAAGATAGATTCTTAACCTTACTATATATCTTTCTTTAATAAATTATCAAATTCTCTCCAAAGTGTCGTGCCATGAAATCCCTCCAATATATTCCAAGTTTCTTTGGCTTGTTTGACACCATTAATCCTGGTATATATTGTTCAATCCTCGTTGTATGAATTTGAGGACACTAACATCTTTCTTCACATATATTCTTCTTTGTTTTGTTGAGCTTCGGTCCACGCTTTATCGTCGTTTGATTGTTGCGGTGGTTTCTGAAAATCATCTTCCACAAATTTCCATAGATCTTGAGACAAAAAAATAGTCTCCATTTGACTGCTCCAATAAGCGAAGTGCTCTTCTTCGAAGATCCGAACTTGATTTAGAGTGTAAGAAAACATGGAAATGCTTGATGCTATATTTGAAAATAAGGCTATGGTACCACAATTTGATGGGTATTGAAACGAGAATCGCTTGCTGCGACACTTTAGATATGTAGGAAGAATTAAAGATATGATTTGAATATATTTGGTTTGATTATCAATGACTTAATTACAAGGTATTTATAGATACCTCTAAACATGAATCTAGCCAATACATGAATTAATATTAAATAAGATACATGACTCTTCATTGTATACATGAATAGATAGATGCATGAATAAGAATCACTGACTAACCTTAATTAATTTTCAACACATCAACCTGGCGGCCAGCATCTCCTCCAATTAAACTGTTTTAAATTCTGCTGCACATTTTCATTTTCAAGTTGTTACAATTATGTTAACAAGATTGTAGTCGGCACTCAAATTTTTTGGAGAATCACTTTCATCTTCAATTAGAAATGACTTAATTCTCATCATTTCATATCACATGACTAGTTATACTACATCATTCATGAAATCCTAGATACATGTTGCTGAATTTCTAGATATAAATGGTTCATGAATTTGTACATTCACATATTCTCTTAATGCATGAACATGTAATAAATAATCAAAGGTCATGTATCAAGTTTACCAATTCGGATTCTCTATTGTCTTTTAGTGTGATATCTTCTTGCATTTGTGGATGATCGATGTATAGCAATACTAAGGATTTATGGTTTATATAAGGAAGATATACACCCTAACATTTTGCAATCCTAAACTCTTTGATTGTCACATGTATTCAACAAATTAAAATATCATCTTTTGATATTTTGCAATCCTAAACCCTTAAAATTGTCACATGTATTTTAACAAAATATCCTTTGGATCATGAATTCGATGCGAAAAATATGTGTAGTACCAAATTACAAATGCTATATATGTTGCATCACCATGCATCTCTCCTATCTCCACCTTTGTTACTTCCCACAATCTTTTTCCAAAACCAATGATGCCTCCACACCTTCTCCATCTGTTCAATCGGCACATTCTTAGTCTCCGGCAACAACACGTAGACGAACGCCGTCATCACCGCCAACCACCCCCCGAAGAAGAAGAATATTCCGACTTGAAATGGCACAGCATCGGCGAAACGTCTGCCCGACCAAGAACGTGAACAGAAAGTTCACCGCCACGGCAACACTCTGCCCGCGGCCCGTATCTCGGCGGGAAATCTCGCTCGAATCAGCCACCCCAGCGGGCCCCAAGACACGCCGAAGCCGTACGTATACCCCTATCAACACCAGCACCACATCGCCATACCCTTTGCTCAACCCGCCATGATCGCCCAGCTTAGCCGCCATGATGCCCCAACAGCCATTTGGGCAGCAAACATCAGCGAGCCGCCGACGACGAGCAGCGGTCTCCGCCCACTCTGTCCACTAGTACCATCGACAGGGCGTGGTGGCGATGCCCGACTCCCGTCATCACGGCCGACATGAGGACGCGCTCTCACCAAACCCGATTGTCCGGAATACTATCGGGCGTGAAGGCGATGACGTTGATCCCGTCACCTGCTGGAAGAAGGGGATGGCGATTGACATCACCAACTGAGGTCTGTAGCCTCTCTGCACGATTTTCTTGTATGGGTTTTCTATGGGGTTCGAGTTTTCGGTGGCGTTGATGAGATCTCGCAGCTCTGCGTCCACGTCGCTTGCGCCGCGGATTCTCTGCAGCATCTGCTTTACCTCGTCGAAGCTCTGGCCGCGTTGGATTAGGCTGTTTGGTGTTTCGGGGAGGAAGAGGGCGCCAATGGTTAACATGGAAGCTGGAACTGCAGCCATTGCTAAGGAAATTCTCCACCCGTAGCCTTCCTTGATCTTTACTGTGCCGTAGTTGATTAAGTTTGCGGTTAAGGCGCCGATGCCTACGCTCAGCTGAAATCCGTTGTTGAAGGCTCCTCTGTATTTAGGTGGTGCCATTTCTGATAGATATAGTGGAACTGCCTGAAAGTTGCTAACAAAATATACATATTAATTCAGATTAAAATGCATGGATTATCAAAAAATAAAATAAAATTGTCTTCTATTGTAACATCCCCTTTTATATTCATGGATGAAAGACATATCACAATTTAGATTTGCCAAATGTTAGAATGTAAATTTTCATGATATAAATCCTAAATCCTAAACCGTTACTATTGTCATATGTAGATGATTCACAAACACAATAAGAGATGTCACCCTAAAAGAGAATAGAGGATTTGAATTGCTATTGAATACCTTTCAATCAAATTCATCATAAGACTAGTGACAATCAACTCTATAAAGATCCATTACAGCCTCAATTTTGTGCTTCTGTTTTGCCAATAATACCTGGCTTGCTATGAGACGTTACTACTCCTTAGATCACTTATATATCACGGCAATGCACATGTTTATGACAATCGTAAATAATACAACGATAAATAATCTAGTCAATGTTCCTAATGCCTATGGTGGGAAGTTTTTGTTTGATCCTTTCTCCTATATCCATATATATAATTGAGTGCGTCGATGTCGGATATATAAAAGTACCTGGTTTGCAAAACCAACACCAACTCCAAGAAGGACTCTGCCGAAAATGAGCATGTAGATGTTGAGAGCTGCGCCGTTAAGCGCTGCTCCTGCAAAATGCAGCGCCTCAATGATGATAGACGGCTTGCGCCCGTAAGCTTTAGTAGTCAACGATGCGAAAACGAAGCTATGAGGCCTGCCAAATACAGTGAGGATGTGAATAATGTTAGCAATTGGCTGTCGAATTTGCAGTAGTTGCTAATCTTGGTGTCTTCCTCCATTCTCCTAGACACTTCAGGGAAAAATTTCCTCAAGAACGGCCTCATAGATGTCACTCCACCTAGAATGTTCACAAGCAATATACTGTCATTCACTAGAAAAAGCTCATAGCTATTTTTATCATCCAAGTTCCAAGTATGCAAGTATGCAGTGTTATGTATGTGCATTTTCTAGTAGTGACACTATGAAATTATAGGAACCTGAAATTCCGATATCGTAGCCAAAAATAACTCCTCCATGGCAGCCATCATACAAGATAACACGACGAAGGACGTGACGTGTCCATTGTATAGGCCTCCTGCTTCACTTGCAATTGCGAAGCCTCCAGCCATGGCTTCTACTTCCTTTCGATGTTGTTCAGATCTACAAGACAATTGCTTATAGACAACAAGAAGCAGACAACGGGTAATAGTATATTTGTTCTGAGTCAAAGCTAGTCTGTGAATGGAAGGAGGAGAGTGAGCTGTTCAAGATAGTCTATAACGACTGCTAATAACGCCACTTATCTTGTGGTCCTGTCTCATTTGAAAAGTCTATAAATTCATATTTTTTCTTGTCTTTCGTGGAATCTAATGAATTTCCTATGTTTAATATTTCTCCAATAAACTGTATATATAATGTATATCACTACTGCAGGACCCATTTTGAGTGTCACTAATTGGTTTCACATACGCGGACTGTTTGATCATTTTTTAGCACGTATAGTTTTCTATCATTTTTTTTTTTGAGATTATATTTCTTCATCATATAAAAATAAACTGAAATGTCTGTAGTTCTGGTTAAGAATATAAAGACGCACGACTGGCAAGTGGCAAGTTCTCTAATTTTACGGAAGATAATTCAAACCCTTCAAATTTGGACTTTTATTACCCTTCAAGGAATAGTATAACGGTGGATCTTGATCTGAAATTCGATTTTCCCTCCTCTAACTTGAAAATTTTCACTCAGTCCATTTGGGAGTGGCCATTGTTGAATTTTTTCACTTAAGTCTAACTCCACGTTGCAGTGTAATTTTTTTAAGTACATATTAAAGAAAAATAAAATTACTTTTCAATCTAATATAAAAAGTATATATAAAATTATATACAAAAATAGAAAAATCCGTATTTTTAATACACACCGACGTATCTCGTTAATTTAATTACTTTTTTCCTAATGATAGGTTCAAAATCTATACCAAAATAAAAATATCTTTATTGGACATCTGATAATAAAATTGACAACCACAATTTAAACATAATGAGCTTCAAAAGCCTGCAATAAATATTAAGTTATGATATCTGATGAATGTCTAAATCTCAGCTTCAAACTCTCGTAAGTGTAATGATTATTTGTTGGCCCATCTATTTAAATAATGGGCAAAGCCCATTCACCACTAAAAACCCTCTATTTACTGCCGCCTCCATTCCTCCCTATAATTTGTATAAAGGTGAGTTAATAGGTTAATCACCCATCAAAGAGCAATACAGAGCCGTTTTTTATTGTTCTTGGTCAGTCTTCATTATTAGCCTCTTTTATCAATTCCTTTGTGGAATACTTGGTGAGGTAGTAGTATCTTCTTTGTGGAGAGCTCTTGGAGGCTAGTAGTATCTTCTTTGTGGAGAGCTCTTGGAGGCTAGGGGTTTGGGTTGTGGGTAGTTCTTTGTGTAGAGATTGTGATCTTCTTTTGGACACCGTGAAGGCGTGTTGCAACGACGGAGAAACCGCACTTTGGCCGAGTTTATTCAATCCTCTATTTCTATTTCTCTTTTTCCTTGTTTCTTTGTTGCTTCTTTCCTTGTTGTGTGCGGTGTCCGAAAAGTTGCCGAGGCGAGCGTCGAGTTCTTCTTGGGATCGTGGTGCTTGTCCCGGAGTGCATTGACGACGATGAGGTGTCCGGATTCTAGCGATGGTATCGTGGCGAGGTTTGTCTCGTTGTCGAGTCGCGTAATCGTGATTCGGATCGCCGCGGTAAAAGGTACCTCGATCTTAGGCACCGCTTCGGGTAAAGTGGCTAAAACCTCTTTGTTTAAAATTAGAAAACGGCGTTTAGCGCAAATATAGGATTGGGTTTTGCTTACATTTATCAACGTGTCACTTGTTTTTAGGCTGCGTGATTAAATCGAAAATTTATTTGCCTTGAGAATATTTGCTACTCTGATTTGTATTCCGCTGCATTAAGGCTTATATATTTGTTCTTTGGTTTTATTGTGTGTCGTTATGTCTTATTTGGCGAATTATGATTTGATACCTTTTGATGGCAAGACGGACTTTGGTTTTTTGACATATAGAATTGCCAATTAGAGCAACTAGGATTGAGTCTATGAGTTGCTAGTTCTAGGTAGCTATGTGATAAATTGAGATATTATGTATGAATGTGTTTCATGTGTATCTCATGCCTATGAACTTGCTTGTTTGTTGTTGCTTTGTGACTCTGTGTGTAGGGATCTAAGTGATCCATCTTTGTTTTTCGAGCATGCTTAGTGATTTTTTCTAAGGTGGAGCTATGTAGTTGAGCTTTAAGTTTATGGTGCATGAGCTTATGAATTTGTTTCTTTGTGTGCCTCTGTGGTTGCTCACTTTGAGGTGGAGCTTCGTCCCTTGCTTTATGCTCGTTGTTTTTTGTTCTTTGTGAATATACCTTTGTGGTTCATTCCATGTGACTTTGTGGTTTTGTGGCTTTGTGCCAACTTCGTGTCTTCGTGATGACTTAATGACTTTGTGATATGCTTTGTGTTTTATGATTTGTGTGATCTATGCTATCTTAGTGATGAATCTTTGTGATTGCTTTGTGGTCAACTAACTTTGGGTTAGTTAGCTTTGTGATATTTCTTTGTGAGCTTCTAATTGTGTATTAGTTGCATTTATGCTTTGTGATGTTTCTTTGTGAGCTTCTAATTGTGTATTAGTTGCATTCATGCTTTGTGATTGCTTTGTGAGCTTCTAACCGTGTGTTAGATATCTTTGTGCTTTGTGGGTATTTTTCCTGTGTGTCTTTTTTGCAGGTATGAACATGGTTAGTTTATCCTTGGATCTTTGTGATCCATACAAACTATGTTTGTACAAAAAGTCCCATGTTTAGCCTTTGTGGTTTTATGTCGGGCAAACTGTTCCCTTGTTCTATCTTCGTGATTTTACTGAGGGGCTCGGCGAGATGATTGTGCGGTTTGTTCTCCGATGCACACAACGAACACGATTGGGCCAAAGGTAGAGATTGTAATGATTGTTGTTGGCCCGTCTATTTAAATAATGGTAAAGCCCATTCACCACTAAAACCCTATATTCTTTGCCTCCATTCCTCCCTATAATTTGTATAAAGGTGAGTTAATAGGTTAATCACCCATCAAAAGCAATCTGAGCCGTTTTTATGGTTCTTGGTGGGTCTTCATTATTAGCCTCTTTTATCAATTCCTTTGTGGAATACTTGGTGAGGTAGTAGTATCTTCTTTGTGGAGAGCTCTTGGAGGCTAGTAGTATCTTCTTTGTGGAGAGCTCTTGGAGGCTAGGGGTTTGGGTTGTGGGTAGTTCTTTGTGTCAGCGAGATTGTGATCTCCTTTTGGACACCGTGAGGCGTGTTGCAGCGAGCGGAGAAACCGCACTTTGGCCGAGTTTATTGATCCTCTCTATTTCTATTTCTCTTTTCCTTGTTTCTTTGTTGCTTCTTTCCTTGTTGTGTGCGGTGTCGAGAAAGTTGCCGGAACGACGTCGGGTTCTTGTCGGGATCGGCGGAGGTGCTGTCCGGGGCGCGTTGACGACAGCAGGCTGTCCGGATTCTAGCGGTGGTATCGAGGCGAGGTTTGTCTCGTTGTCGAGTCGCGTAAATCAGCGATTCAGATCGCCGCAGGTAAAACGGTACCTCGATCTTAGGCACCGCTCGGGTAAAATGGCTAAAACCTCTCTGTTTTAAAATTCTAGAAAACTGCCGATTGGCGCAGTATAGGATTGGGTTTTGCTTCTGTTTACCAACGTGTCACTTGTTTTTAGGCTGCATGATTAAATCGAAAATTTATTTGCCTTGAGAATATTTGCTTCTATGATTTGTATTCCGCTGCATTAAGGCTTATATATTTGTTCTTTGGTTTTATTGTGTGTCGTTATGTCTTATTTGGCGAATTATGATTTGATACCTTTTGGTGGCAAGACGGACTTTTGTTTTTTGACATATAGAATTGCCAATTGGAGCAACTAGGATTGAGTCTATGAGTTGCTAGTTCTAGGTAGCTATGTGATAAATTGAGATATTATGTATGAATGTGTTTCATGTGTATCTCATGCCTATGAACTTGCTTGTTTGTTGTTGCTTTGTTACTCTGTGTGTAGGGATCTAAGTGATCCATCTTTGTTTTTCGAGCATGCTTAGTGATTTGTTCTAAGGTGGAGCTATGTAGTTGAGCTTTAAGTTTATGGTGCATGAGCTTAGGAATTTGTTTCTTTGTGTGCCTCTGTGGTTGCTCACTTTGAGGTGGAGCTTCGTCCCTTGCTTTATGCTCGTTGTTTTTTGTTCTTTGTGAATATACCTTTGTGGTTCATTCTATGTGACTTTGTGGTTTGGTGGCTTTGTCCCAACTTCGTGTCTTCGTGATGGCTTAGTGACTTTGTGATATGCTTTGTGTTTTATGATCTGTGTGATCTATGCTATCTTAGTGATGAATCTTTGTGATTGCTTTGTGGTCAACTAACTTTGGGTTAGTTAGCTTTGTGATATTTCTTTGTGAGCTTCTAATTGTGTATTAGTTGCATTTATGCTTTGTGATGTTTCTTTGTGAGCTTCTAATTGTGTATTAGTTGCATTCATGCTTTGTGATTGCTTTGTGAGCTTCTAACCGTGTGTTAGATATCTTTGTGCTTTGTGGGTATTTTTCCTGTGTGTCTTTTTTGCAGGTATGAACATGGTTAGTTTATCCTTGGATCTTTGTGATCCGTACAAACTATGTTTGTACAAAAAGTCCCATGTTTAGCCTTTGTGGTTTTATGTCGGGCAAACTGTTCCCTTGTTCTATCTTCGTGATTTTACAAGGGGGCTCGGCGAGGATGATTGTGCGGTTTGTTCTCCGATGCACACAGCAACACGATTGGGCCAAAGGTAGAGATTGTAATGATTGTTGTTGGCCCGTCTATTTAAATAATGGTAAGCCCATTCACCACTAAAACCCTCTATTCTTGCCGCATCCATTCCTCCCTATAATTTGTATAAAGGTGAGTTAATAGGTTAATCACCCAT
This sequence comes from Salvia rosmarinus, assembly GCA_036937905.1. NCBI lineage: Eukaryota > Viridiplantae > Streptophyta > Magnoliopsida > Lamiales > Lamiaceae > Salvia > Salvia rosmarinus. Next base: position 14,154,591 of record CM072818.1, read on the forward strand.
CAAAGAGCAATACAGAGCCGTTTTTTATGGTTCTTGGTCAGTCTTCATTATTAGCCTCTTTTATCAATTCCTTTGTGGAATACTTGGTGAGGTAGTAGTATCTTCTTTGTGGAGAGCTCTTGGTGGCTAGTAGTATCTTCTTTGTGGAGAGCTCTTGGAGGCTAGGGGTTTGGGTTGTGGGTAGTTGCTGTGTCAACGAGATTGTGATCTCCTTTTGGACACCGTGAAGGCGTGTTGCAACGACGGAGAAACCGCACCTGAGCCGAGTTTATTCAATCCTCTCTATTTCTATTTCTCTTTTTTCCTTGTTTCTTTGTTGCTTCTTTCCTTGTTGTGTGCGGTGTCGGAAAGTTGCCGAGAACGGCGTCGGGTTCTTGTCGGGATCGTGGGAGGTGCTGTCCGGGCGCGTTGACGGCAGCGAGGCTGTCGGATTCTAGCGGTGGTATCGAGGCGAGGTTTGTCTCATTGTCGAGTCGCGTAAATCGGTGATTCGGATCGCCGCAGTAAAACGGTACCTCGATCTTAGGCACCGCCGGGTAAAATAATAAAACCTCTCTGTTTAAAATTCTAGAAAAGCGCGATTAGCGCGATATAGGATTGGGTTTTATACATTTACCAACGTGTCACTTGTTTTAAGTTTGCATGATTAAATCGAAAATTTATTTCCTTGAGAATATTTGCTTCTCTGATTTGTATTCCGCTGCATTAAGGCTTATATATTTGTTCTTTGGTTTTATTGTGTGTCGTTATGTCTTATTTGGCGAATTATGATTTGATACCTTTTGGTGGCAAGACGGACTTTTGTTTTTTGACATATAGAATTGCCAATTGGAGCAACTAGGATTGAGTCTATGAGTTGCTAGTTCTAGGTAGCTATGTGATAAATTGAGATATTATGTATGAAAGTGTTTCATGTGTATCTCATGCCTATGAACTTGCTTGTTTGTTGTTGCTTTGTTACTCTGTGTGTGGGGATCTAAGTGATCCATCTTTGTTTTTCGAGCATGCTTAGTGATTTGTTCTATGGTGGAGCTATGTAGTTGAGCTTTAAGTTTATGGTGCATGATCTTAGGAATTTGTTTCTTTGTGTGCCTCTGTGGTTGCTCACTTTGAGGTGGAGCTTCGCCCCTTGCTTTATGCTCGTTGTTTTTTGTTCTTTGTGAATATACCTTTGTGGTTCATTCTATGTGACTTTGTGGTTTGGTGGCTTTGTCCCAACTTCGTGTCTTCGTGATGGCTTAGTGACTTTGTGATATGCTTTGTGTTTTATGATCTATGTGATCTATGCTATCTTAGTGATGAATCTTTGTGATTGCTTTGTGGTCAACTAACTTTGGGTTAGTTAGCTTTGTGATATTTCTTTGTGAGCTTCTAATTGTGTATTAGTTGCATTTATGCTTTGTGATGTTTCTTTGTGAGCTTCTAATTGTGTATTAGTTGCATTCATGCTTTGTGATTGCTTTGTGAGCTTCTAACCGTGTGTTAGATATCTTTGTGCTTTATGGGTATTTTTCTGTGTGTCTTTTTGCGGTATGAACATGGTTAGTTTACCTTGGATCTTTGTGATCTGTACAAACTATGTTTGTACAAAAGTCCCATGTTTAGCCTTTGTGGTTTTATGTCGAGACAAAACTGCTCCTTGTTCTATCTTCGTGATTTTACAAGGGGCTCGGCGAGGATGATTGTGCGGTTTGTTCTCCGATGCACACAAAGAACACGATTGGGCCAAGGTGGAGATTGTAATGATTGTTGTTGGCCCATCTATTTAAATAATGGGCAAAGCCCATTCACCACTAAAACCCTCCATTTATCCGCCGCCCATTCCACCCTATAATTTGTATAAAGGTGAGTTAATAGGTTAATCACCCATCAAAAGCAATCTGAACCGTTTTTATTGTTCTTGGTGGTCTTCATTATTAGCCTCTTTATCAATTCCTTTGTGGAATACTTGGTGAGGTAGTCGTATCTTCTTTGTGGAGAGCTCTTGGAGGCTAGTAGTATCTTCTTTTTGGAGAGCTCTTGGAGGCTAGGGGTTTGGGTTGTGGGTAGTTGCTGTGTCAACGAGATTGTGATCTCCTTTTGGACACCGTGAAGGCGTGTTGCAACGACGGAGAAACCGCACCTGAGCCGAGTTTATTCAATCCTCTCTATTTCTATTTCTCTTTTTTCCTTGTTTCTTTGTTGCTTCTTTCCTTGTTGTGTGCGGTGTCGAGAAAGTTGCCGGAACGGCGTCGGGTTCTTCTTGGGATCGTGGAGGTCTTGTCCGGGAGCGCGTTGGCGGCAGCGAGGCTGTCGGATTCTAGCGGTGGTATCGGGCGAGGTTTGTCTCATTGTCGAGTCGCGTAAATCAGCGATTCAGATCGGCGCAGGTAAAACGGTACCTCGATCTTAGGCACCGCTCGGGTAAAGTGGCTAAAACCTCTCTGTTCTAAAATTCTAAAAAACTGTCGATTGGCGTAGTATATGATTGGGTTTTGCTTCTGTTTACCAACATATCACTTGTTTTTAGGCTGCGTGATTAAATCGAAAATTTATTTGCCTTGAGAATATTTGCTACTCTGATTTGTAGTCCGCTGCATTAAGGCTTATATATTTGTTCTTTGGTTTTATTGTGTGTCGTTATGTCTTATTTGGCGAATTATGATTTGATACCTTTTGATGGCAAGACGAACTTTGGTTTTTTAACATATAGAATTGCCAATTGGAGCAACTAGGATTGAGTCTATGAGTTGCTAGTTCTAGGTAGCTATGTGATAAATTGAGATATTATGTATGAATGTGATTCATGTGTATCTCATGCCTATGAACTTGCTTGTTTGTTGTTGCTTTGTGACTCTGTGTGTAGGGATCTAAGTGATCCATCTTTGTTTTTCGAGCATGCTTAGTGATTTGTTCTAAGGTGGAGCTATGTAGTTGAGCTTTAAGTTTATGGTGCATGAGCTTAGGAATTTGTTTCTTTGTGTGCCTCTGTGGTTGCTCACTTTGAGGTGGAGCTTCGTCCCTTGCTTTATGCTCGTTGTTTTTTGTTCTTTGTGAATATACCTTTGTGGTTCATTCTATGTGACTTTGTGGTTTGGTGGCTTTGTGCCAACTTCGTGTCTTCGTGATGGCTTAATGACTTTGTGATATGCTTTGTGTTTTATGATCTGTGTGATCTATGCTATCTTAGTGATGAATCTTTGTGATTGCTTTGTGGTCAACTAACTTTGGGTTAGTTAGCTTTGTGATATTTCTTTGTGAGCTTCTAATTGTGTCTTAGTTGCATTTATGCTTTGTGATGTTTCTTTGTGAGCTTCTAATTGTGTATTAGTTGCATTCATGCTTTGTGATTGCTTTGTGAGCTTCTAACCGTGTGTTAGATATCTTTGTGCTTTGTGGGTATTTTTCCTGTGTGTCTTTTTGCGGTATGAACATGGTTAGTTTACCTTGGATCTTTGTGATCCGTACAAACTATGTTTGTACAAAAGTCCCATGTTTAGCCTTTGTGGTTTTATGTCGAGGCAAACTGTTCCTTGTTCTATCTTCATGATTTTACAAGGTCTCGGCGAGATGATTGTGCGGTTTGTTCTCCGATGCACCAATGACACGATTGGGCCAAAGGTGGAGATTGTAATGATTATTTGTTGGCCCGTCTATTTAAATAATGGGCAAAGCCCATTCACCCTAAAACCCTCATTCTTTACCTCCATTCCTCCCTATAATTTGTATAAGGTGAGTTAATAGGTTAATCACCCATCATAGAACAATCTGAGCCGTTTTTATTGTTCTTGGTCGATCTTCATTATTAGCCTCTTTTATCAATTCCTTTGTGGAATACTTGGTGAGTAGTAGTATCTTCTTTGTGGAGAGCTCTTGGAGGCTAGGGGTTTGGGTTGTGGGTAGTTCTTTGTGTCAGCAGATTGTGATCTCCTTTTGGACACCGTGAAGGCGTGTTACAACGACGGAGAAACCGCACCTGAACCGAGTTTATTCAATCCTCTCTATTTCTATTTCTCTTTTTTCCTTGTTTCTTTGTTGCTTCTTTCCTTGTTGTGTGCGGTGTCCGAAAGTTGCCGGAGCGACGTCGGGTTCTTGCGGGATCGACGGAGGTGCTGTCGGGACCGCATTGGCGGCAGCGAGGCTGTCCGGATTCTAACGGTGGTATCGGGCGAGGTTTGTCTCGTTGTCGAGTCGCGTAAATCAACGATTCAGATCGCCGCAGGTAAAACGGTACCTCGATCTTAGGCACCGCTCGGGTAAAGTGGCTAAAACCTCTATGTTTTAAAATTCTAAAAAACTGTCGATTGGCGCAGTATAGGATTGGGTTTTGCTTCTGTTTACCAACGTGTCACTTGTTTTTAGGCTGCTTGATTAAATCGAAATTTATTTGCCTTGAGAATATTTGCTACTCTGATTTGTATTCCGCTGCATTAAGGCTTATATATTTTTTCTTTGGTTTTATTGTGTGTCGTTATGTCTTATTTGGCGAATTATGATTTGATACCTTTTGATGGCAAGACGAACTTTGGTTTTTTGACATATAGAATTGCCAATTGGAGCAACTAGGATTGAGTCTATGAGTTGCTAGTTCTAGGTAGCTATGTGATAAATTGAGATATTATGTATGAATGTGTTTCATGTGTATCTCGTGCCTATGAACTTGCTTGTTTGTTGTTGCTTTGTGACTCTGTGTGTAGGGATCTAAGTGATCCATCTTTGTTTTTCGAGCATGCTTAGTGATTTGTTCTAAGGTGGAGCTATGTAGTTGAGCTTTAAGTTTATGGTGCATGAGCTTAGGAATTTGTTTCTTTGTGTGCCTCTGTGGTTGCTCACTTTGAGGTGGATCTTCGTCCCTTGCTTTATGCTCGTTGTTTTTTGTTCTTTGTGATATACCTTTGTGGTTCATTCTATGTGACTTTGTGGTTTTGTGGCTTTGTGCCAACTTCGTGTCTTCGTGATGACTTAATGACTTTGTGATATGCTTTGTGTTTATGATCATGTGATCTATGCTATCTTAGTGATGAATCTTTGTGATTGCTTTGTGGTCAACTAACTTTGGGTTAGTTAGCTTTGTGATATTTCTTTGTGAGCTTCTAATTGTGTATTAGTTGCATTTATGCTTTGTGATGTTTCTTTGTGAGCTTCTAATTGTGTATTAGTTGCATTCATGCTTTGTGATTGCTTTGTGAGCTTCTAACCGTGTGTTAGATATCTTTGTGCTTTGTGGGTATTTTTCCTGTGTGTCTTTTTTGCAGGTATGAACATGGTTAGTTTACCCTTGGATCTTTGTGATCCGTACAAACTATGTTTGTACAAAAAGTCCCATGTTTAGCCTTTGTGGTTTTATGTCGGGCAAACTGTTCCCTTGTTCTATCTTCGTGATTTTACAAGGGGGCTCGGCGAGGATGATTGTGCGGTTTGTTCTCCGATGCACACAGCAACACGATTGGGCCAAAGGTTGAGATTGTAATGATTATTTGTTGGCCCATCTATTTAAATAATGGGCAAAGCCCATTCACCACTAAAACCCTCTATTCTTGCCGCCCATTCCACCCTATAATTTGTATAAAGGTGAGTTAATAGGTTAATCACCCATCAAAGAGCAATACAGAGCCGTTTTTTATTGTTCTTGGTCAGTCTTCATTATTAGCCTCTTTTATCAATTCCTTTGTGGAATACTTGGTGAGGTAGTAGTATCTTCTTTCTGGAGAGCTCTTGGAGGCTAGTAGTATCTTCTTTGTGGAGAGCTCTTGGAGGCTAGGGGTTTGGGTTGTGGGTAGTTGCTGTGTCAACGAGATTGTGATCTCCTTTTGGACACCGTGAAGGCGTGTTGCAACGACAGAGAAACCACACCTGAGCCGAGTTTATTCAATCCTCTCTATTTCTATTTCTCTTTTTTCCTTGTTTCTTTGTTGCTTCTTTCCTTGTTGTGTGCAGGTGTCCAGAAAGTTGCCGAGAGCAGCGTCGGGTTCTTCTTGGGATCGACGGAGGTGCTATCCGGGAGCGCATTGACGACGACGAGGCTGTCCGGATTCACAACAGTGGTATCAGAGCGAGGTTTGTCTGGTTGTCGAGTCACGTAAATCAGCGATTCAGATCGCCGTAGGTAAAACGGTACCTCGATCTTAGGCACCTCTCGGGTAAAGTGGCTAAAACCTCTCTGTTTTAAAATTCTAAAAAACTGTCGATTGGCGCAGTATAGGATTGGGTTTTGCTTCTGTTTACCAACGTGTCACTTGTTTTTAGGCTGCGTGATTAAATCGAAAATTTATTTGCCTTGAGAATGTTTGCTACTCTGATTTGTATTCCGCTGCATTAAGGCTTATATATTTGTTCTTTGGTTTTATTGTGTGTCGTTATGTCTTATTTGGCGAATTATGATTTGATACCTTTTGATGGCAAGACAAACTTTGGTTTTTTGACATATAGAATTGCCAATTGGAGCAACTAGGATTGAGTCTATGAGTTGCTAGTTCTAGGTAACTATGTGATAAATTGAGATATTATGTATGAATGTGTTTCATGTGTATCTCGTGCCTATGAACTTACTTGTTTGTTGTTGCTTTGTGACTCTGTGTGTAGGGATCTAAGTGATCCATCTTTGTTTTTCGAGCATGCTTAGTGATTTGTTCTAAGGTGGAGCTATGTAGTTGAGCTTTAAGTTTATGGTGCATGAGCTTAGGAATTTGTTTCTTTGTGTGCCTCTGTGGTTGCTCACTTTGAGGTGGAGCTTCGTCCCTTGCTTTATGCTCGTTGTTTTTTGTTCTTTGTGAATATACCTTTGTGGTTCATTCTATGTGACTTTATTGTTTGGTGGCTTTGTGCCAACTTCGTGTCTTCGTGATGGCTTAGTGACTTTGTGATATGCTTTGTGTTTTATGATCTGTGTGATCTATGCTATCTTAGTGATGAATCTTTGTGATTGCTTTGTGGTCAACTAACTTTGGGTTAGTTAGATTTGTGATATTTCTTTGTGAGCTTCTAATTGTGTCTTAGTTGCATTTATGCTTTGTGATGTTTCTTTGTGAGCTTCTAATTGTGTATTAGTTGCATTCATGCTTTGTGATTGCTTTGTGAGCTTCTAACCGTGTGTTAGATATCTTTGTGCTTTGTGGGTATTTTTCCTGTGTGTCTTTTTGCGGTATGAACATGGTTAGTTTACCATGGATCTTTGTGATCCGTACAAACTATGTTTGTACAAAAGTCCCATGTTTAGCCTTTGTGGTTTTATGTCGGGCAAACTGTTCCCTTGTTCTATCTTCATGATTTTACAAGGGGCTCGGCGAGGATGATTGTGCGGTTTGTTCTCCGATGCACACAGCAACACGATTGGGCCAAAGGTGGAGATTGTAATGATTATTTGTTGCCCGTCTATTCAAATAATGGGCAAAGCCCATTCACCACTAAAACCCTCTATTCTTTGCCTCCATTCCTCCCTATAATTTGTATAAAGGTGAGTTAATAGGTTAATCACCCATCAAAGAGCAATACAGAGCCGTTTTTTATGGTTCTTGGTCAGTCTTCATTATTAGCCTCTTTTATCAATTCCTTTGTGGAATACTTGGTGAGGTAGTAGTATCTTCTTTGTGGAGAGCTCTTGGTGGCTAGTAGTATCTTCTTTGTGGAGAGCTCTTGGAGGCTAGGGGTTTGGGTTGTGGGTAGTTCTTTGTGTCAGCAGATTGTGATCTCCTTTTGGACACCGTGAGGCGTGTTGCAGCGACGGAGAAACCGCACTTTGAGCGAGTTTATTCAATCCTCTCTATTTCTATTCTCTTTTTCCTTGTTTCTTTGTTGCTTCTTTCCTTGTTGTGTGCGGTGTCGAGAAAGTTTCGAGAACGACGTCGGGTTCTTGTCGGGATCGTGGAGGTGCTGTCCCGGGAGCGCATTGGCGGCGAGGCTGTCCGGATTCTAGCGGTGGTATCGAGGCGAGTTTGTCTCATTGTCAGTCGCGTAAATCGCGATTCGGATCGCCGCGAGTAAAGCGGTACCTCGATCTTAGGCACCGCTTCGGGTAAAATGGCTAAAACCTCTGTTTTAAAATTCTAAAAAGCGCGATTAGCGCGATATAGGATTGGGTTTTGCTTACATTTACCAACGTGTCACTTGTTTTAAGTCTGCATGATTAAATCGAAAATTTATTTGCCTTGAGAATATTTGCTTCTACGATTTGTATTCCATTGCATTAAAGAACATATATTTGTTCTTTGGTTTTATTGTGTGTCGTTATGTCTTATTTGGCGAATTATGATTTGATACCTTTTGGTGGCAAGGCGGACTTTGTTTTTGACATATAGAATTGCCAATTGGAGCAACTAGGATTGAGTCTATGAGTTGCTAGTTCTAGGTAGCTATGTGATAAATTGAGATATTATGTATGAAAGTGTTTCATGTGTATCTCATGCCTATGAACTTGCTTGTTTGTTGTTGCTTTGTTACTCTGTGTGTGGGGATCTAAGTGATCCATCTTTGTTTTTCGAGCATGCTTAGTGATTTGTTCTAAGGTGGAGCTATGTAGTTGAGCTTTAAGTTTATGGTGCATGAGCTTAGGAATTTGTTTCTTTGTGTGCCTCTGTGGTTGCTCACTTTGAGGTGGAGCTTCGTCCCTTGCTTTATGCTCGTTGTTTTTTGTTCTTTGTGAATATACCTTTGTGGTTCATTCTATGTGACTTTGTGGTTTGGTGGCTTTGTCCCAACCGTGTCTTCGTGATGGCTTAGTGACTTTGTGATATGCTTTGTGTTTTATGATCATGTGATCTATGCTATCTTAGTGATGAATCTTTGTGATTGCTTTGTGGTCAACTAACTTTGGGTTAGTTAGCTTTGTGATATTTCTTTGTGAGCTTCTAATTGTGTATTAGTTGCATTTATGCTTTGTGATGTTTCTTTGTGAGCTTAATTGTGTATTAGTTGCATTCGTGCTTTGTGATTGCTTTGTGAGCTTCTAACCGTGTGTTAGATATCTTTGTGCTTTATGGGTATTTTCTGTGTGTCTTTTTTGCGGTATGAACATGGTTAGTTTATCCTTGGATCTTTGTGATCCGTACAAACTATGTTTGTACAAAAGTCCCATGTTTAGCCTTTGTGGTTTTATGTCGAACAATGTTCCTTGTTCTATCTTCGTGATTTTACTGAGGGGCTCGGCGAGATGATTGTGCGGTTTGTTCTCCGATGCACACAACACGATTGGGCCAAGGTAGAGATTGTAATGATTGTTTGTTGGCCCGTCTATTTAAATAATGGGAAAGCCCATTCGCCACTAAAACCCTCTATTCTTGCCCGCCTCCATTCCTCCCTATAATTTGTATAAAGGTGAGTTAATAGGTTAATCACCCATCAAAAAGCAATCTGAGCCGTTTTTATGGTTCTTGGTGGGTCTTCATTATTAGCCTCTTTTATCAATTCCTTTGTGGAATACTTGGTGAGGTAGTAGTATCTTCTTTGTGGAGAGCTCTTGGTGGCTAGTAGTATCTTCTTTGTGGAGAGCTCTTGGAGGCTAGGGGTTTGGGTTGTGGGTAGTTGCTGTGTCAACGAGATTGTGATCTCCTTTTGGACACCGTGAAGGCGTGTTGCAGCGACGGAGAAACCGCGCTGAGCAGAGTTTATTCAATCCTCTCTATTTCTATTTCTCTTTTTCCTTGTTTCTTTGTTGCTTCTTTCCTTGTTGTGTGCGGTGTCGAGAAAGTTGCCGAGGCAGCGTCGGATTCTTGTCGGGATCGGCGGAGGTCTTGTCCGGGAGCGTTGACGGCAGCGAGGCTGTCGGATTCTAGCAGGTGGTATCGAGGCGAGGTTTGTCTCATTGTCGAGTCGCGTAAATCGATGATTCGGATCGCCGCGGGTAAAGCGGTACCTCGATCTTAAACACCGCTTCGGGTAAAATGGCTAAAACCTCTGTTTTAAAATTCTAAAAAGCGCGATTGGCGCGATATAGGATTGGGTTTTATACATTTACCAACGTGTCACTTGTTTTTAGGCTGCATGATTAAATCGAAAATTTATTTCCCTTGAGAATATTTGCTTCTACGATTTGTATTCCATTGCATTAAAGGCATATATTTGTTCTTTGGTTTTATTGTGTCGTTATGTCTTATTTGGCGAATTATGATTTGATACCTTTTGGTGGCAAGGCGGACTTTGGTTTTTGACATATAGAATTGCCATTGGAGCAACTAGGATTGAGTCATGAGTTGCTAGTTCTAGGTAGCTATGTGATAAATTGAGATATTATGTATGAAAGTGTTTCATGTGTATCTCGTGCTATGAACTTGCTTGTTTGTTGTTGCTTTGTTACTACGTGTGTGGGGATCTAAGTGATCCGTCTTTGTTTTCGAGCATGCTTAGTGATTTGTTCTATGGTGGAGCTATGTAGTTGAGCTTTAAGTTTATGGTGCATGATCTTAGAATTTGTTTCTTTGTGTGCCTCTGTGGTTGCTCACTTTGAGGTGGAGCTTAGCCCTTGCTTTATGCTCGTTGTTTTTGTTCTTTGTGAATATACCTTTGTGGTTCATTCTATGTGACTTTGTGGTTTGGTGGCTTTGTCCCAACTTCGTGTCTTCGTGATGGCTTAGTGACTTTGTGATATGCTTTGTGTTTTATGATCTATGTGATCTATGCTATCTTAGTGATGAATCTTTGTGATTGCTTTGTGGTCGACTAACTTTGGGTTAGTTAGCTTTGTGATATTTCTTTGTGAGCTTCTAATTGTGTATTAGTTGCATTTATGCTTTGTGATGTTTCTTTGTGAGCTTAATTGTGTATTAGTTGCATTCATGCTTTGTGATTGCTTTGTGAGCTTCTAACCGTGTGTTAGATATCTTTGTGCTTTATGGGTATTTTTCTGTGTGTCTTTTTGCGGTATGAACATGGTTAGTTTACCGCTTGGATCTTTGTGATCTGTACAAACTATGTTTGTACAAAAGTCCCATGTTTAGCCTTTGTGGTTTTATGTCGGACAAACTGTTCCCTGTTCTATCTTCGTGATTTTACAAGGGGCTCGGCGAGGATGATTGTGCGGTTTGTTCTCCGATGCACACAAAACACGATTGGGCGAAAGGTGGAGATTGTAATGATTGTTGTTGGCCCGTCTATTTAAATAATGGGCAAAGCCCGTTCACCACTAAAACCCTCCATTCTTGCGCCTCCATTCCTCCTATAATTTGTATAAGGTGAGTTAATAGGTTAATCACCCATCAAAACAATCTGAGCCGTTTTTATTGTTCTTGGTGGGTCTTCATTATTAGCCTCTTTTATCAATTCCTTTGTGGAATACTTGGTGAGGTAGTAGTATCTTCTTTGTGGAGAGCTCTTGGAGGCTAGTAGTATCTTCTTTTGGAGAGCTCTTGGAGGCTAGGGGTTTGGGTTGTGGGTAGTTCTTTGTGTCAGCGAGATTGTGATCTCCTTTTGGACACCGAGTGAGCGTGTTGCAGCGGAGAAACCGCTTTGAGCCGAGTTTATTCAATCCTCTCTATTTCTATTCTCTTTTTCCTTGTTTCTTTGTTGCTTCTTTCCTTGTTGTGTGCGGTGTCGAGAAAGTTGCCGAGGCGGCGTCGGGTTCTTCTTGGGATCGGCGGAGGTGCTGTCGGGGGCGCGTTGGCGGCAGCGAGGCTGTCCGGATTCTATGATGGTATCGAGGCGAGGTTTGTCTCGTTGTCAGTCGCGTAAATCGGCGATTCGGATCGGTAGCGAGTAAAAGCGGTACCTCGATCTTAGGCCTGCTTCGGGTAAAGTGGCTAAAACCTCTGTTCTAAAATTCTAAAAAGCGTCGATTGGCGTAGTATATGATTGGGTTTTGCTTCAGTTTACCAACATATCACTTGTTTTTAGGCTGCGTGATTAAATCGAAAATTTATTTGCCTTGAGAATATTTGCTACTCTGATTTGTAGTCCGCTGCATTAAGGCTTATATATTTGTTCTTTGGTTTTATTGTGTGTCGTTATGTCTTATTTGGCGAATTATGATTTGATACCTTTTGATGGCAAGACGAACTTTGGTTTTTTAACATATAGAATTGCCAATTGGAGCAACTAGGATTGAGTCTATGAGTTGCTAGTTCTAGGTAGCTATGTGATAAATTGAGATATTATGTATGAATGTGATTCATGTGTATCTCGTGCTATGAACTTGCTTGTTTGTTGTTGCTTTGTGACTCGTGTGTAGGGATCTAAGTGATCCGTCTTTGTTTTCGAGCATGTAGTGATTTGTTCTAAGGTGGAGCTATGTAGTTGAGCTTTAAGTTTATGGTGCATGAGCTTAGGAATTTGTTTCTTTGTGTGCCTCTGTGGTTGCTCACTTTGAGGTGGAGCTTAGTCCACTTGCTTTATGCTCGTTGTTTTTGTTCTTTGTGAATATACCTTTGTGGTTCATTCTATGTGACTTTGTGGTTTGGTGGCTTTGTGCCAACCGTGTCTTCGTGATGGCTTAATGACTTTGTGATATGCTTTGTGTTTTATGATCGTGTGATCTATGCTATCTTAGTGATGAATCTTTGTGATTGCTTTGTGGTCGACTAACTTTGGGTTAGTTAGCTTTGTGATATTTCTTTGTGAGCTTCTAATTGTGTCTTAGTTGCATTTATGCTTTGTGATGTTTCTTTGTGAGCTTCTAATTGTGTATTAGTTGCATTCATGCTTTGTGATTGCTTTGTGAGCTTCTAACCGTGTGTTAGATATCTTTGTGCTTTGTGGGTATTTTTCTGTGTGTCTTTTTGCGGTATGAACATGGTTAGTTTACCTTGGATCTTTGTGATCCGTACAAACTATGTTTGTACAAAAGTCCCATGTTTAGCCTTTGTGGTTTTATGTCGAACAACTGTTCCTTGTTCTATCTTCGTGATTTTACAAAGGGTCTCGGCGAGGATGATTGTGCGGTTTGTTCTCCGATGCACACGGCGAACACGATTGGGCGAAGGTGGAGATTGTAATGATTATTTGTTGGCCCGTCTATTTAAATAATGGTAAACCCGTTCACCAAAAACCCTCTATTCTTGCCGCCTCCATTCCTCCTATAATTTGTATAAAGGTGAGTTAATAGGTTAATCACCCATCATAGAAACAATCTGAGCCGTTTTTATTGTTCTTGGTCGATCTTCATTATTAGCCTCTTTATCAATTCCTTTGTGGAATACTTGGTGAGGTAGTAGTATCTTCTTTGTGGAGAGCTCTTGGAGGCTAGGGGTTTGGGTTGTGGGTAGTTCTTTGTGTCAGCGAGATTGTGATCTCCTTTTGGACACCGTGAAGGCGTGTTACAGCGGCGGAGAAACCGCTTTGAGCAGAGTTTATTCAATCCTCTCTATTTCTATTTCTCTTTTTCCTTGTTTCTTTGTTGCTTCTTTCCTTGTTGTGTGCGGTGTCGAGAAAGTTGCGGAGCGGCGTCGGGTTCTTCTGGGATCGTGGAGTGCTGTCGGGGACCGCGTTGGCGGCAGCGAGGCTGTCCGGATTCTAGCGATGGTATCGAGCGAGGTTTGTCTCGTTGTCGAGTCGCGTAAATCAGCGATTCAGATCGCCGCAGGTAAAACGGTACCTCGATCTTAGGCACCGCTCGGGTAAAGTGGCTAAAACCTCTATGTTTTAAAATTCTAAAAAACTGTCGATTGGCGCAGTATAGGATTGGGTTTTGCTTCTGTTTACCAACGTGTCACTTGTTTTTAGGCTGCTTGATTAAATCAAAAATTTATTTGCCTTGAGAATATTTGCTACTCTGATTTGTATTCCGCTGCATTAAGGCTTATATATTTTTTCTTTGGTTTTATTGTGTGTCGTTATGTCTTATTTGGCGAATTATGATTTGATACCTTTTGATGGCAAGACGAACTTTGGTTTTTTGACATATAGAATTGCCAATTGGAGCAACTAGGATTGAGTCTATGAGTTGCTAGTTCTAGGTAGCTATGTGATAAATTGAGATATTATGTATGAATGTGTTTCATGTGTATCTCGTGCCTATGAACTTGCTTGTTTGTTGTTGCTTTGTGACTCTGTGTGTAGGGATCTAAGTGATCCATCTTTGTTTTCGAGCATGTTAGTGATTTGTTCTAAGGTGGAGCTATGTAGTTGAGCTTTAAGTTTATGGTGCATGAGCTTAGGAATTTGTTTCTTTGTGTGCCTCTGTGGTTGCTCACTTTGAGGTGGATCTTCGTCCCTTGCTTTATGCTCGTTGTTTTTTGTTCTTTGTGATATACCTTTGTGGTTCATTCTATGTGACTTTGTGGTTTTGTGGCTTTGTGCCAACTTCGTGTCTTCGTGATGACTTAATGACTTTGTGATATGCTTTGTGTTTTATGATCTGTGTGATCTATGCTATCTTAGTGATGAATCTTTGTGATTGCTTTGTGGTCAACTAACTTTGGGTTAGTTAGCTTTGTGATATTTCTTTGTGAGCTTCTAATTGTGTATTAGTTGCATTTATGCTTTGTGATGTTTCTTTGTGAGCTTCTAATTGTGTATTAGTTGCATTCATGCTTTGTGATTGCTTTGTGAGCTTCTAACCGTGTGTTAGATATCTTTGTGCTTTGTGGGTATTTTTCACGTGTGTCTCTTTTTGCGGTATGAACATGGTTAGTTTACCTTGGATCTTTGTGATCCGTACAAACTATGTTTGTACAAAAGTCCATGTTTAGCCTTTGTGGTTTTATGTCGAACATTTGTTCCTTGTTCTATCTTCGTGATTTTACAAGGGGGCTCGGCGAGGATGATTGTGCGGTTTGTTCTCCGATGCACACAGCAACACGATTGGGCCAAAGGTTGAGATTGTAATGATTATTTGTTGGCCCATCTATTTAAATAATGGGCAAAGCCCATTCACCTAAAACCCTCTATTCTGCCGCCTCCATTCCTCCTATAATTTGTATAAAGGTGAGTTAATAGGTTAATCACCCATCAAAAACATCTGAGCCGTTTTTATTGTTCTTGGTGATCTTCATTATTAGCCTCTTTTATCAATTCCTTTGTGGAATACTTGGTGAGGTAGTAGTATCTTCTTTCTGGAGAGCTCTTGGAGGCTAGTAGTATCTTCTTTGTGGAGAGCTCTTGGAGGCTAGGGGTTTGGGTTGTGGGTAGTTCTTTGTGTCAGCAGATTGTGATCTCCTTTTGGACACCGTGAGCGTGTTGCAGACGGAGAAACCACACTGAGCAGAGTTTATTCAATCCTCTCTTTTCTATTTCTCTTTTTCCTTGTTTCTTTGTTCTTCTTTCCTTGTTGTGTGCGGTGTCGAGAAAGTTGCGAGAGCGGCGTCGGATTCTTGGGGATCGGCGGAGGTGCTTGTCCGGGGCCGCGTTGGCGGCAGCGAGGCTGTCGGATTCTAGCAGTGGTATCAGGCGAGGTTTGTCACGGTTGTCGAGTCGCGTAAATCGGTGATTCGGATCGCCGTAGGTAAAGCGGTACCTCGATCTTAGGCGCCTCTCGGGTAAAGTGGCTAAAACCTCTGTTTTAAAATTCTAAAAAGCGTCGATTAGCGCGATATAGGATTGGGTTTTGCTACATTTACCAACGTGTCACTTGTTTTTAAGTGCGTGATTAAATCGAAAATTTATTTGCCTTGAGAATGTTTGCTACTACGATTTGTATTCCATTGCATTAAAGAACATATATTTGTTCTTTGGTTTTATTGTGTGTCGTTATGTCTTATTTGGCGAATTATGATTTGATACCTTTTGATGGCAGAGCAAACTTTGGTTTTTGACATATAGAATTGCCATTAGACAACTAGGATTGAGTCATGAGTTGCTAGTTCTAGGTAACTATGTGATAAATTGAGATATTATGTATGAATGTGTTTCATGTGTATCTAGTGCTATGAACTTACTTGTTTGTTGTTGCTTTGTGACTCGTGTGTAGGGATCTAAGTGATCCATCTTTGTTTTCGAGCATGTAGTGATTTGTTCTAAGGTGGAGCTATGTAGTTGAGCTTTAAGTTTATGGTGCATGAGCTTAGAATTTGTTTCTTTGTGTGCCTCTGTGGTTGCTCACTTTGAGGTGGAGCTTAGTCCCTTGCTTTATGCTCGTTGTTTTTGTTCTTTGTGAATATACCTTTGTGGTTCATTCTATGTGACTTTATTGTTTGGTGGCTTTGTGCCAACCGTGTCTTCGTGATGGCTTAGTGACTTTGTGATATGCTTTGTGTTTTATGATCGTGTGATCTATGCTATCTTAGTGATGAATCTTTGTGATTGCTTTGTGGTCAACTAACTTTGGGTTAGTTAGATTTGTGATATTTCTTTGTGAGCTTCTAATTGTGTCTTAGTTGCATTTATGCTTTGTGATGTTTCTTTGTGAGCTTCTAATTGTGTATTAGTTGCATTCATGCTTTGTGATTGCTTTGTGAGCTTCTAACCGTGTGTTAGATATCTTTGTGCTTTGTGGGTATTTTTCCTGTGTGTCTTTTTTGCAGGTATGAACATGGTTAGTTTACCCTTGGATCTTTGTGATCCGTACAAACTATGTTTGTACAAAAAGTCCCATGTTTAGCCTTTGTGGTTTTATGTCGAGACAATTTGTTCCCTTGTTCTATCTTCGTGATTTTACAAGGGGCTCGGCGAGGATGATTGTGCGGTTTGTTCTCCGATGCACCTGACAACACGATTGGGCCAAGGTGGAGATTGTAATGATTATTTGTTGCCCGTCTATTCAAATAATGGTAAAGCCATTCACCACTAAAACCCTCTATTCTTTGCCGCCTCCATTCCTCCCTATAATTTGTATAAAGGTGAGTTAATAGGTTAATCACCCATCAAAACATCTGAGCCGTTTTTATGGTTCTTGGTCGAGTCTTCATTATTAGCCTCTTTTATCAATTCCTTTGTGGAATACTTGGTGAGGTAGTAGTATCTTCTTTGTGGAGAGCTCTTGGTGGCTAGTAGTATCTTCTTTGTGGAGAGCTCTTGGAGGCTAGGGGTTTGGGTTGTGGGTAGTTCTTTGTGTCAGCGAGATTGTGATCTCCTTTTGGACACCAGTGAGGCGTGTTGCAGCGGAGAAACCGCACTGAGCCGAGTTTATTCAATCCTCTCTATTTCTATTTCTCTTTTTCCTTGTTTCTTTGTTGCTTCTTTCCTTGTTGTGTGCGGTGTCGAGAAAGTTTCCGAGGAGCGGCGTCGGGTTCTTGTCGGGATCGGCGGAGGTGCTGTCAGGGGCGCGTTGTGACAGCGAGGCTGTCGGATTCTAGCGGTGGTATCGGGCGAGGTTTGTCTCATTGTCAGTCGCGTCGTCGGTGATTCGGATCGCCGAGGGTAAAGCGGTACCTCGATCTTAGGCAAAGCTTTCGGGTAAAATGGCTAAAACCTCTGTTTTAAAATTCTAAGCGCGATTAGCGCGATATAGGATTGGGTTTTGCTTGTTTACCAACGTGTCACTTGTTTTTAAGCTGCATGATTAAATCGAAAATTTATTTGCCTTGAGAATGTTTGCTACTACGATTTGTATTCCATTGCATTAAAGACATATATTTGTTCTTTGGTTTTATTGTGTGTCGTTATGTCTTATTTGGCGAATTATGATTTGATACCTTTTGGTGGCAAGCGAACTTTGTTTTTTGACATATAGAATTGCCCGATTGGAGCAACTAGGATTGAGTCATGAGTTCTAGTTCTAGGTAGCTATGTGATAAATTGAGATATTATGTATGAA
Source organism: Salvia rosmarinus (assembly GCA_036937905.1). Classification (NCBI taxonomy): domain Eukaryota; kingdom Viridiplantae; phylum Streptophyta; class Magnoliopsida; order Lamiales; family Lamiaceae; genus Salvia; species Salvia rosmarinus. The sequence continues at coordinate 14,172,184 of CM072818.1, forward strand.
AGTGTTTCATGTATCTCATGCTATGAACTTGCTTGTTTGTTGTTGCTTTGTTACTACGTGTGGGGATCTAAGTGATCCATCTTTGTTTTCGAGCATGCTTAGTGATTTGTTCTAAGGTGGAGCTATGTAGTTGAGCTTTAAGTTTATGGTGCATGATCTTAGGAATTTGTTTCTTTGTGTGCCTCTGTGGTTGCTCACTTTGAGGTGGAGCTTAGTCCCTTGCTTTATGCTCGTTGTTTTTGTTCTTTGTGAATATACCTTTGTGGTTCATTCTATGTGACTTTGTGGTTTGGTGGCTTTGTCCCACTTGTGTCTTCGTGATGGCTTAGTGACTTTGTGATATGCTTTGTGTTTTATGATCTATGTGATCTATGCTATCTTAGTGATGAATCTTTGTGATTGCTTTGTGGTCGACTAACTTTGGGTTAGTTAGCTTTGTGATATTTCTTTGTGAGCTTCTAATTGTGTATTAGTTGCATTTATGCTTTGTGATGTTTCTTTGTGAGCTTCTAATTGTGTATTAGTTGCATTCATGCTTTGTGATTGCTTTGTGAGCTTAACAGTGTGTTAGATATCTTTGCTTTGCTGGGTATTTTTCCGCGTGTCTTTTTGGTATGAACATGGTTAGTTTACCTGGATCTTTGTGATCCGTATAAACTATGTTTGTACAAAAGTCCCATGTTTAGCCTTTGTGGTTTTATGTCGGCAAACTGCCCTGTTCTATCTTCATGATTTTGCAGGGCTCGGCGAGGATGATTGTGCGGTTTGTTCTCCGATGCACAACACGATTGGCCAAATGGAGATTGTAATGATTATTTGTTCATCTATTTAAATAATGGGCAAAGCCCATTCACCCTAAAACCCTCTATTTACCGCCCATTCCTCCCTATAATTTGTATAAAGGTGAGTTAATAGGTTAATCACCATCAAAGAGCAAACATGAGCCGCTTTTTATTGTTCTTGGTCATCTTCATTATTAGCCCTTTATCAATTCCTTTGTGGAATACTTGAGGTAGTAGTATCTTCTTTGTGAGAGCTCTTGAGGCTAGTAGTATCTTGTGGAGAGCTGGACTGGGGTTGTTGTGGGTAGTTCTGTGTCACGCAGATTGTGATCTCCTTTTGGACACCGTGAAGGCGTGTGCAAGAGAAACCGATTTGCGAGTTTATTCAATCCTCTCTATTTCTATTTCTTTTCCTTGTTTCTTTGTTGCTTCTTTCCTTGTTGTGGCGGTGTCCAAAAGTTGTAGACGACGCCGGTTACCGCTTCGGATCGACGGAGGCCTGTCCGGAGCGCATTGACGCACTAGCAGGCTGTCCGGATTCACAACAAGAAGAATTTAGAGAGAAGAATTTTCTAAAAATCAAAAGGTTGAGACATTATTGATACATTTTAAAAGTGGGTGTAATTTGCAACAAAGCCAAAATGTGGAGTAATCTAAAATGATGAAAGATCACTAGACGACGCTAAGAAGGATAATTCGAGGGGGCTTTCTGTATAAACAAAATATGGCATGTTTATGAAAATGTTATCTTCGCTTTATTGCTTTCTTCAATTGAAATATATATATATATATATATATATATATATATATGATAGTCTCGCAAAATATTTCATGATTTGTATGTATTCTATTTAAGTTGGCTTGTCCAATAGAAAATCATTACAATTCGGATCTTACTAGTTAGGATTATGTGCACTCACCTCTAAACTATTCATGGTCATTCGAATGGCCGAGGAAGGACTCCTTCGACGCATTTCATAGCCGATATGGATTATACGATGTAAGAAAATAGTTGGCCAACCAACATTGCAAAATAATAAAATGTTTAATAAGAAAAAGGCCTTTAGAAAATCATTACGAATTTGGATCCTACTAGTTAGTGGTTGTACACTCAACCTCCGAACTTTTCATGGTCACCGTGTCTGAGCGTGAAGGAAGGTCTCCTCTCGACGATTTCATAGCCGATATGGATTTTACGATGTAAGAAAATAGTTTGCCAACCAACATTGGAAAATGATAAAATGTTTAATAATCACAAGGTATTTCAAAAACCCATGTGTCTTAGTATGTTGGCGGCAATATATTTGGCAGTGCTCCTCAGGCAGTTGAGTGAATGGAGTGGAGTTGAGCGAATTCTTTTATCGATGCAAATAGAATATCTTTGTTCACCTTGAGAATGTATTTTTATATGCATATCTTCACACGTTAGTCTGTCTTTTCAATTATAAACATGTTAAACTCTTTAATCGACCCTATATGTAAATTATTTATTTTCGATCTTAATATCACTTATGCTTCCGTGGTTATTGTCCGTATTTCACAAATGATACGATTTAAACCTAACAAAATAGTTCTCTTTTTTATAATTCTTTAATCCAAATCCAAGTCGCGTCCGACAAAGTAGTGCTTCGGTTTAGCATGATCGGGTAGTGACAAAAGTTAGCTTTCTTCATCACTTATAAGTAGGGATCGGCATTGACAAAAGTTAGCTTTCTTCATCATCATAGGTTGATAGGATGAATTGTTGTTCATTTTTCACCATTTGAATGTGAAGACTAGCTAAAGTTCTCGCTCGTCCTTTAGTGGCTAAAACTTTCATGCAAAGTTGTTGCATGTAGTTGATCGTTATAACATAGAAAGACAAAAGGATATCGAATCTCATATGTGCAAGAATATATCTATAGATTCACTACACAAGTACTTGTTTTGGCGAGTGTTATCATGTTGCATAATCGAAAGATGTTTGCCTTAGATTTTCGCTAAGAACGACGCACCATGGACCTACATACAATCTAAGTGGGCTTCTCCATCTTATTTTATTTTAAATTTTATTGTTAATAATCGTTCTCATCGATATCCACCTCTCAATGACTATGGAGAAGAATAATGATAAGAAATGAAGAACAAGACAATGTGAGTTCTTTTGCTAAAGAGAGAAATATATTAAATATATGGACTCTATATCAATTAAATCCAACTTTTAAAAGTGAGAAAAAAAGGGTCATTCTTTGACTTTTAGAATAAACAAAAAGTGAATCATATTTTTTAAATAGTATAAACAAACACAAGTATCGTAGTGTTATATATATATATATATATATATATATATATATATATATATATATATATGGGTTGGATCGTAGATACTCCTCAGATAGTATGTAGTACCAATCTAGACCACATATTTTGAACACGTGACGCCAAAATTTGACATTTGGAAGCCATTTTCGCTCGGGGAAAATGGGAAGTGCCTGGCGCTGGGTGCCACCGTTAGAGAGTCCGTGGCGTTCCGGCTTTGGGGCGTGATTCTTAAAAATATGACATTGCATTCAAAATAACATGACACCGCATTCAAAATAACATGACATCGCATCGCACCCAACGGCGCTGCGCGCGCCGACGCTGAGGTGCGGCGGGGTGCTAAAGTCGGTTAGAGAGCGGCTTGCTCGGGTTTGGAAAGAGTCACAACAAAACATAAATAATGCATATGAAATAACATAACACGCATTTAAAACAACAAAACACCTGCATTTAAAATAATATCGTGATCGCACCCAACCGCGCTGGTGCGTGAATGGCATTGGAGTGTGTTTCAAGATGCATTAAAATTGAAACTCATATGCATGTTTGTTGAAGTTAAGCATTTTGTAATCATTCGAATGCATGGTTCAGTCAACTATATGCATTTATTTTCAAATCACATAACAAATCAAATTACTAATCTACCCTTACCAACACAAATTAACGGTAAAACTTTTAAAATCGAGCGAATCTCAACCACACGATTAATAGGATGGATGGATAAGATTGAGTACTACATACTATTAAACTGACTATTTGATCTCTCTCTCTCTCTCTATATATATATATATATATATATATATATATATATATATATATATGTGGTTGAGTTATAAAAACCCATTTTTCTTAAAACTTAAAATCAATGCACTTTACGTATAAAGTTAATGCATTTTATGTATAAAACTAATGTCACACCCGCTTATCTAATCTCGGATTAACGATTAATTGAAGTGCGACGGGTGGAAGGAAATGGAATGACTAACTATTTCAAAAGACTCAGCTTATAAATAATTTAAAATCCAAAGAAAGACGAGTCTCGAACTTATGATCGCTAATAATCAAAAGTCGAACATTCATTTAATCACTATTTAGCAAGTGAGTGCAATAATCTTTGACTCAATGTTTGTAATCATTTATCAAATGTCTAACCCATCGTAACTCGCATCATAACACATCAAAATCATATAACTCACTGATATAAATGCTATCCTTTAAAGAGAGGAAGTCATCGAACTGTGATTATCCTAAGAACAAAGTAGAATATTAATCAAACCTCGTTAGCAAACCGAACCATGATCTTTGACATAAATTCATACTTGTTCATCAAATGTTCAAAACTCATCAAGACTCGACTATGCAAGATTTTATAACCAGAATGAGTTGGCAAGAAGAGTAGCCGAATATGTGAAGACATAAACTGTGGCAAAACATGGACTTTACAAAATAGGTCGCCAAGATTCAATCTCCATTGTCATCTCGCACTACTCGCACATTTAGAAATACATGGGCGTGAGTACTTGATGCACTCTGGGCAATTGCCGAAAACAACGAAACATGCTCTTAGAGCTATATAATCGACTACACCTTTCTTAGATTCACAGGTAAATAACCCATGAATCATACTTCTCAAATCACTTACTTCATGATCAATGCACGCTCTAACAATTTAATCATAACATGTGCAGACAATCTTAAATAAACACCATTCACAAGACTTCGTGGTAAGAGGCCTCTTCTCAAACACCTCGCCAAAGGCCACCTGTACACAAACCCTTACTAGCATGCTCTAGCATAGGGCGATATCGCAATCTCGTAGATATGTAATATGCGATGCTCAAAATAGGCAAGTCAATTAACTTTATAAAATTTACATGCTCATTTTCATAAACTTGTGCATAAACATATTTTAGTTTAGAAAGCCCACCGAAATCAGCTTACTCGAGACTTCTCTGTCTTTCCTTTCTTGATCTCTATTCTGCCCACTTGTTCCTTAATAAGGAAATAAGAAGAATAAATCGAGAAAGAGGAACTAAGAGTTTCTAACTCTTGAGCCTCTATTAAAACTCTCTCGATACTCTATGGTTAAGCTAAGCTCGCTAGGTCAATGCATCCAAAACTAAACTATACAATGTCTTGAGAAAGTATTTTATATGAACGTTAATCTTTTCAACTCCATATATATATATATATATATATATATATATATATATATATATAATATAATATCAACGATATATAAGAAAATCTTTAGCTTTCAAATCTTTTCATTTGGAAACTTCGATCAAGTAAGTCTTGATCAAGTTATATAATCACAAGAATCTATACTTTGAAATTAAATTCCAAATATCAAACTATAATCACAAGGTCCTTTGTAATTTCAAAACTAATCTAAATCTAAATTTTCATAGTAGTCCGTAAAATCCCAATAAATCAAAATAAGCTCATTTTATATACTAGATCATACTTTGAGATCAAACAACTCAAATAAAATCAAATCCATAATTTCTCAAGACTCCATAAGTAATAATAATTTAGGGGTTTTTACTTGAGTCGATTTTAGCTTCAATTTCTTTTGCCAAACAATATCATATACATATAGTTACATAACTACTAGCTTATTTTAAACAATTCAAAGCCAAAACATCTTGAAATCTAAGCCTTAGCTTTCGGTCAATACAAGAAAAATGGAGGGTTCGATTTTTATTTCCGAAATCGACTCTAAACATGCTCAAACGTCTTTAATTTCATAGATCTAAGCTTGATTCAAGAAATATACAACAAATCTTCAAGGCAAGAATTAGGGTTCTTTACTAAAGTTTAGGTTTTTCATGAAAATAACAATTCAATCCATAGATCAAGCATGAATCAATTCTAAAAGGGTAGATCTAATCATACATAAACTAAAAATCGAAATTTAAAATTTGTAGAAGAACTAGGCCAAATGGCCGAAACCTTGAGAGCATAAAAATAGGATTTTTCTTTGATTTCTCAACATGATATCATTCATAATAGATAGATCTATGCATATATAAACTAGAAATTGAAGAACAAAGAAAAGGGCCATATGGCCGAACCATATAGGGGTTTGGGGATGGGTTTTCTCTTTGATTTTCACTTCAAAACTTGAAGAAGGTTAATGTAATACCCCGAGAAATTAAAACTTTGATTTACTAATTTATTTAACTAAATCGAGATTTGAATTTAGAGCGATTATTAAATTTTATAATCGTTGACGTTTCGATTTTACTTTCGAACGAGAAAATTTAAACGAATGTCGGAGAACGAATACAGTTATAAATCGAGTTAGATATTTTTATATGGGATAAATGGTCTAGTCAAACCACACCATTTTTATTCCTTAGAATATTCCATTTTTCCCTATATAACCCTTCTTTCAACCTCATCTTTTCAAAACAAAGGATCCTATGCAAATTTTAATACAACACCCATTTTCACTCATTTTTTCTCTCATGCTTTATTAATCAATGAATCCACATTTCTCCACTTTGCAAATCTGACAAAGACAATGGAAGGAAAACCACCAACAATATTTCCAAAAGCAACACAAATGAATCACTAAGGTTATATCCTTCTCCATTCCTCATTAAATCCTTTTGTGTCTTCAAATAATATATACAAATATATGTATATTGGTAACCATTGATTTATACAATTGAATCTTGGAGATAAATCTGCAAGTATGATGCATACAATCCAACAAATAAAATCACAAAAATGTAGAAATGTGGCAATACGTAACATAAGAAAATTCTTAAAAATTTGACGTGGCTCGGTGTGGGGTCGTCGGAGATGGCCAGCGAGCGGTGGCACAACCACACGGCGACGCCAAGTAGCCTCGACAGGCCTTCGGAAGCACGCAAGTCAGTGGCAGCGGCACGGAAAAACAAGGCGGTGAGAGATCGAGAGATCTATGCGAGTGAGTGCGTGTATGTGTTCGTGTGTTGGTGATGAGATGAGTGAAGGGAAAGAAAATAAGTCGTGGCGGCGTGAATCGCGACGGCGATCGTCCACCGGAGAGCACGCTTGAGGAGTTCAGGTGGATCTGCCGACCAACAACGTGGTGACGGATCCGGAGTCACGGCGGCGATCGATCGAGAGAGAGAGATTGGGTGTGCGTGTGTTCATGTGTCGACTATGAGAACCGGCTGAGAGGAGATGGGACCGAGATCACGACGGCCCATTCGCGGAGACGACGACATGGAGGTGGCCTTGCCGACAACAGAGCGCCGTTAGGGGATGAACGGCGGCGGCGGCGTGGGCATGGCGTGTGTGTGCACTGCGTGAGTCGAAAAAAGAGAGAGAGAGAGACGCTTCGTCGGCCGGCGACGTGTCTGGGAGAAGAAGAAGGCGGCAAGGCATCCCTATGGGTGTGTTGAGTGAGTCAGAGAGGTGAGAGAGATCACGAAAATGGGGGGGACGGCTAGGTAGCTTAGATTAGTTATTAGGTTAGTTTATTTTAATCTGTTTGGGCCTCGTGTTATGGGCGAAAATGTTAAGTTGGGCGATTTCTAGATGGGCGAACTAATTGGTAATGGGCTGCTAGGATTTTAATATTTAAGTCTTGATAATGGGCTTAGATCGGATGGGCGAAAATAATTCGTTGGGCCTCGTTCAATGGGCGAAAATCTATTAGAATTAGGCCAAGATTATATTTAATTATATTGGGCCAAATATTAATTAATCTTGGCTTGAGAGTTGGTTTAATTCTTTGGTGAAATTTTATAGGTTGGGCTCTCGATAATGGGCGAGTTGGGCCCGAAATCATAAGTTATATATGGATGAAAATAATTAGAAGATGGGCCTTTAGATTAAAATGATATGGACTCTTGAATTAAATTGATATAGGCTTTAATTCTAAGTTGGGCTTATAATTAGTTTAAATGTTGGGCTAATAATTTAATTTGGATAATGTACTTGAATTAATTACTTCTAGAATCCATTAAAGATTGAACTAATTTCATATTAATTAAATATGAGATTTAATTCTAATAATCAAATTTTGAGATTAATTCTTAATTAATAATAATCTAAATATCAATTATCTAGAGTGAATTAATTAAATTAATTAGATTGAATAAATTCTAATTGTTAGAAAGTGAATAACATAATTAATTAATTATGTTAAGGAATAATTTGAAATTATTCTTTTTAAGTGATGTATTTATGTAATGAGATGGACTCATGTAATTCATTACAAAGATGTGATTAGAAATAAATTCTAATTAGTGGATATCTAAGATGAATTAAATTAATTTGATTGATTAATCAAATATTATTGGACTATTAAATTGATCAATTTAATTAATATTTAATTATGGATTTACTTAATTAAATTGGAGAATTAATTAAGTAATGAGTTGATTATGTCAGTAGATGCTTGAGGAAATATTATTTAATCAACTTTAATTTATAGAACGCTTGTTAGGGAGGCGATTGATTTATAGGAAACCCTTATTGATTGTGTACTATAGATATGGGTTTCTCTCGATAGAATATGTGGGACGTGTGAGACGAGAAACACATCGAGGAAGCGTTAGTGTGAATGAGGATTAGAACTCAAAACGTTGATCTGCGTTAACAAATGACGAATATTAGTTATGAACTTAAGATTCATAAATTATCTGAAACGACGTGGAAATACATCGTTGGAAGGGAAGAATGCAACGTTGAAGTGTCATCTATCGTTATGACGAGACCAATCGAATAGACGAAAAATAAATGTTAATTAAGTCATATCGATGACGAAAAGCCTAAAACCCAAAGACTTAAAAGATATCGCATTGTCGAATCTTAATGATGCTTCTCGAAAGAAGCAAATGACATACTAAATTATATTTCTTACGTTGATAAGGTCCAGCATGGACGTAAACGAAAACAACAAAGAATCACTGGCACGTACTCCAAGAAGCACAATTCTTGAGGTGGGCTTTTCTTGAAACAAAATGATTATGCATAACTCAAAGCATGATTTACAAAAGCTTTATGAAATATTATTGCATGAACTGTTATTGACTGCCAAATATTTATGTTTTGTTGTGTCCATATCTCGAGGTTGGTTTGTCCAAATGTGGGGCGAGAATTGATTGGTATATCGATGTGGTATGTGAATGAGTTGGTCCAGCGTTAAAAAAGGTAACGATCGGATCCGACTTAGTTGAGGACTAACTCGGATTGTGTACATGTGTGTGTTAAGGTTAGCTACCTCGACCGGTCACGGCGACTATGTGTAGGTGGCCACCTCCATAGTGTGAATGAATGAGCGATGATTGATGAATGAATTACGGATATGGAACAACGTGGATGAAATAGTCCGTAGGACACTTTTGGAAAATGATAAAATATTTGATAGGCATGAGCCTTTTCAACTAAAATCCTCATGTGCTATTGTGGGCGGTTCAATAACTTTTATAAAGAAAATGTTTTCGACATGAGTCCAGCGAGTACTTTTGTACTTAGCCCTGCATCTCGTTTTTGATGTGCAGGTTGAGCAATGATTGATGATGGGTGTGAGGCGGTGCTGAGTGGTATTGATTTTGTTGTTATTTTGAAAGGATTTCTAGAACCTTGAGTATGCATCATCATATGTATGCTCACACGTTTATTTGCTGTCAAACTCTGATGTTTTGTTGGTATCTATTAGTTATGACTGCTATCATATCGTATTGAACTGGAGGTCGTACCTCGTTCCTTGAAGTCTTGTACGATTGGGTTAGACTTTAACATAGAACCTTTTGTAAGTCTTTATGTGACTTGAGTTTGTCTTGTCTGACGTATCCCTTTCGATCTCGCATTTATTCACAATTGATTGGTTAATCGTATTGGTTTAAATTATATATATCTGTTGCATTTATCATACCAGTGACGATCCATGTGATCCGTACTTTCTTTGGAAGTTGGGTCGTCACAAAGTGGTATCAGAGCACTTGTTCGCTCTGAACCCTAGAAACCCTTTCATTTAATCCTAAGTTGAAAGTTAAGTCTTGAAACTCTTGGTATTTGATTGCCTTTCCTTTGATCTTAAATTGAAAGTTGAGACTAGAAATTATTTGTGTTTGACTACCACTGCACTGCACTCCATCATCGTCCTGCTCAACGAGGAAGAAGGTAACTATTTCAACTGAAAGTTGTTTTGAAATGGTGGAAGTTTATGAAATATGAAATGGACTTATAAAAGTCGCATTGTGTTGAAAGTTGAAATATGTTTGAAAGGAGAAAAAGTCTCGAAATTCTAAATGGAGTTGTTGTTTCCAATGATTTTGGAAAAAAAAAAATGAATGATTGACATTGAAAAATTATTTTCAAAATAACTGATTGTTAAGTTGAAGAAAAAGTTGAAAACTCTGGAAGATTGATAAAGTAATGATATGAGAATATATGTTGATTGCATATATGTTATGAATTGTGTTTACTCCTATATGCAAAGCATGCTAGAGGCATAATATAAATGAGCATGTTTCCTATGAGAACATAGACTCTTAAGGCATGATCCCTTTTGCTACGAACTTAGTATGAGAACATAAGGTGTCCCGATTGAGCGGAATACTAAGGAAGAGCGAGAACATCGAAATTATAAGAATCTCAATCGAGCGGTTTGATGATGAGAATGCAACAACTCTACGATGACGAAGCGATTGTTTAGCGGAGGTTCGCCTTGTTACGAGTCCCAACCTCTCTGCGAAGAAATTTCGAACACTATACATGCTATTTCTATCGTAGCGATAACGAAGAATCAAAGCATAACGTTAAGAAAGTAGGTATAAAAAAAAATGAATTTTGAGTATTGCGAAAACGCATATGATCGAATGTTATGATTCGAATGGAAATAAAGGTTTCATAACTCAATGAGAAATGATGACCACTTAGCCTTTACCCGAAGGCTAGACATTGAATGTCTGTTCTATCTTAAGAGACCATACAGTCTCTTTCCACATACCAAATTATGAAAATAGTTTCATAAGAACTTAGGAATATAGGATATAAGATTGTGGTTTGAACGATTTTACGACTAGGAGTCCTTTATCCTGTAGAGCCATACCCGAAGAGATTGTACGTTCCTACCATTCCTACCATATCAAGAAGACAACGTCGGTGAGTTCTTAGCTCACTTCGAGCGTCATTAGGCTATTGTACATGGACGTGGTACATCATACTACGACGGCGTACTTTAACTGGTTGCGAGACTGCCATCCGATTGGCAAGGATATGCTCGTGAGATATCGACAGATTTCATCTATCGATGCTGAGAGAGCTTTGATCTTGAGGTAGACTTACCCCGTTCTGTCAACCACACGAAATACGTATTCATGGTATACTGACACCTACATGGACCGTGTCTCCACGAGCGAGAATATACCTAGCGTGATGAGAATCACAGGTGGTACCATCCGGAGATGCCTTGTTTAGCATCTAATGGATCTGCATTCTTACTGGCTATGGCGGGAACATATTCGAGTGGATCTCTCGTCCTCGACAACTCACCTTTCCGGTCCTACCACCAGTAGGATTCCATCCCCGTCATTTCTCGCCCAAATCATCGCTGTCGATCAGTCCATGCCAGCACTCACCTCTACCTACCAGTGTTTCCCCAGTTCAATGACCACCCCGTACGGACACATGTCCCACAATACCGTAGAGATTGACGAATCACGTGGCCTAACCGTATGCGTTGTGAGAGAAACTTGTGCCGTCTTGCCGTTTCTCAAATTCCGTGATGCTATAACGAGATCATGGTGAGGTCCACGAGACCTAATTGCTATGGAAGAAGCTAGAATTATTTGAATTAGAAACCGTGAGCCCCACATTCAATGATGAGGTCGAAGAGGAAGTAGGACCTGGAGGAAGATCTGAGGAGGACTGTCTGGCGACAATGAGATGGAGGAAATTGATAGTACCCATACTCTCGGTTACGACTCCAACACGATGAGCTCTATTTATGCCACAGGCGATTATTGATCTAGTTATTTAAGACTAGAAAGTGTTTTGTTTATATCGATTGCATATTTGGTGATTAATACGAGAGCGATGAGTGGATTACGATCTGAACCCTTATTTTGATGACCTCGGTAGTATTTAAATATTTATGCGCATCGTGATTAGGTACGTGGAGGATGCCGATATTAGTTTTGGAGCATCATACTCCGTACTTGGCCTCTTTTGGGTAAATCTCAAAAACACTGAGGAAAATCCTTGTAGAGGCATTTGATTTGATATGATGATAGCTCATCGAGAGCAATTAGTTTTGATGTCGTATTACATGATGTCGACGTAATACATATCGCGCTGAGATATTAAGATCCTGATGCATGGTATAAGAAGATGTTTGATTGCGTATATATAAGAGGGATTGAAGAGCTAATCCTTAGTTAGAATCCGCCAATTTTCAACGGGACTGGGAATCTCGTGGATACGGAACTATGGATTCACGCGCTAGAACGAATCCTTAAATTCCTTTATCGCACCTCTTAAGAACGCGTCATGCGTTGCTTTGCAAATGATTGGTGCGGTGATTTACGGCGGGGAGCGAAAGAAAGACCTTATATGAATAAGAACCGAGAAGCTTACACGGAAGAGTTCGAGGAGGAAGTGTGCGAGAAGTACATTCTAAGAGCTACCGTAAGATGAAAGAACACGAGTTCTACAATTTACGATAAGGAAAGACCACGGTCACGAGTTACGACCGTGCATCTGCGAGATGTCGCGGTATGCGCCTCGATTGTTTGACACTAACGAAGAAGGCGAGAAGTTACGAAATAGACTCAGTGATACGATCCTCGTCAATCAGTTGGAAATTGAGCGAATGCGTAACCTAGAATCAAATGTGAAAACGAAGAGCTCTTGAAGAGAATAAAACTCATTAATATATTTGAAATCAAAGCTTAATATTTCGTGAGTCTACAAGCCTCTATATAGGCTGAAAATTTAACTGCTTTGCTCGAGCTCTTGTGATTGGTTCACTGGGAACCCGAACCAGTCGGGAATCAACGAACTTTAGGTTGCAACACTCTATCATGAGATCAGTGTCACTAATCGGTCATGGAAATCGATCTATCGTGAGGCCCTTAATAGAGCATTGGACATTGAGGATGCCACGCCACGAGGATAGGATTGTCATTGTCGTCCACCGAATCACCAAGGAGATCGTGGAAGAGAAAGTGGGAAGGACCCCACCAAGGTCAAAGATCAAATGTTGGCCAGGCCGACACGAGGCCATGACAAGTGAGTAATGTACCATCTAGGCACGAATAAGACAATGAACGCGTACCATAGTACCAGCGCTGCGGAGGAAACTAAATATTCGTGAAACTCCCGTATGCCCTAAATGCCATAGGGTCACAAAGGTCTACATGTTCACAATGATGAATGTTTCGGATGTGTCGGAAGGGGTCACTACTCCGTGGGGCGCCGAGGATCGCCAATGAGAGAATGACCATCCCGATGAACCGAATCAAGTCCAACAAATCCAGCTATCCAAGCTCAACTGTTCGACAACAAACCCGGTCCGGTACTTCCGGCCAAATCGGCGACCATATCAACCACGGCAAGCAATAACAATGGCGACAACCGCGACCTAAGATGCCGCCAACTCCAACAACAACAACGGCGGCAGCAGCAGCAGAACGACAACACCATCATCAACAACGACAGCGCCCGACAAATTAGTGCCAACGCCTCAACCGGGAAAGATTTCCATAAGAGCCGCCAATGAATCAAGGAAACTTGGCGAGTATGAGAATACTACTCCAATTACCTATTATCCTCTTGTTTGATCTTGGCGTATCGCGTTCTTTTTATTGTTTGAAGTATCGTAGAGAACTTAGGATCGATCCTAAACGCACTGAACAAATCATGAGAATTTCTTCTCCGAGGGAGGCATAAAACGGTAGCCACACATGCTCAAACCTAGAAATTGGACTAGGTTTACTTGAGGTTATGACGAGATAATCTTCACGTCATACCTATGATAGATGTGGATATAATCCTAGAGATGGATTGGTTAACCGAACATAGAGCAACTATCCACCTGAATGAAATGATGATTTCTTTCCAACATTTCTCGAAAGAAACCTATAGACTTTCACGGGATCAACATGGGAAGAAGAGTCCCAATAATAGTCGCGCTATAAGCAAGGACATTGCTGAACAGGACAGAGAACCACGCCTACCTTGTCTATCTCCAGGAGGAAGATCAGAATGAGAGAATGATAGAAGACATTCCGATTGTGAGAGAATATTCCAATGTTTTTCCAGATGAACTACCTGGATTACCACCGACTCGATAGATTGAGTCCACAATCGATCTCGAACCAGGTTCCGCACCTGTGTTGAAGGCCCCATACCGGATGACACCGAATGAACTTGAGGAATTGAAGATCCAACTACAAGAACTCTTGGAGTTAAGTTCATTAGACACGGTGTATCTCCATAGGGAGCACCTATCATTTTTGTGAAGAAAAATGATGGTACACTGAAAATGTGCCTAGAGTATCGAGAGTTAAACAAGATAACTCTAAAAGAATAAATATCCCTTACCCCGAATTGACGATCTGTTTGATCAAGTTTAAGGGAGCAGGAGTCTTTTTGAAGATAGACTTGTCGGGATATCATCAACTAAGGATTTGACAGAAGATTTACCTAAAACGGTTTTCCGTACAAGGTAAGGTCATTTAAATTCATCGTTAAGCCCTTTGGACTTACAAATGCCCGACAATATTTATGGATATCACGAATAAGGTATTTTACCCGTACTAGATAAATTTATCTTAGTATTCATAGGCGATATCTAATATATTCCAAGAATAACCAAGACCACGAAGAGCACTTGAGGATTGGTGTGCAAAAGTTGAGGCAATAGCAACTCTTCGTCAAGTTTAGCAAGTGTAAGTTTTGGTTAGGCAGTGACATTCTTAGGTCACATCGTGTCCATGAGGAAATCAAAGTAAACCCTCGAAAATCGATACAATTCGAGAATGGGAATTTCCAAAGAAATCGAATGAAATTCGAAGCTTCTTAGGATTTGTCGGCTACAATCGAAAATTTATCGAAGGATTTTCAACGATGGCCCGACTCATGACCCAATTGTTGAGAAAAGGAATCAAGTACACTTGGACCGCGAGTGTGAGACTAGTTTCCGAGATTGAAGGAGTTCTTGACAACAACACTGTACTCGCGATGACCAAGCGAGATAAAGAGTACACGATCCATGCGAGACACTTCAAGAATGGATTAGGATGTGTTACGATGCAAGAGGCATAGTTATTGCCCATGCTTCAAGGCAATTACACCTACACGAGTTGAACTATCCTACGCACGACACGAAATTAATAGCGGTCATACATGCCTTAAAGATTTGGAATTAGATGTAAGATCTATCTTGACCATAAAAGCACAAGTATTTCTTGAGTGAAAGATCTTCACATGAGGCAGCGTAGATGGTTAGAACTAGTGAACGATTACGACGTGGTATCAATTATCACCCGAGCAATGATAATGATGTAATGATGCCTTGAGTCGCAAATATCGGTTTGGGATGCCTCCTCACCACGAGAGATGCTTATAAATAAATTTCGGAGGATTAATATCGAGTTATAGAGCGCTTTGAGGCGATAGAAGATCGTATTGCAACGTTGATTGCAATCCCGGTTTGAGCTCGAATCTTGGAAGCTCGGAAGAAGAGCAATAAACCTGGAGGAAGTGCGCCAAAATCGAGAATAATGACCACAAGAATTTTAGAATAGCAACATATGATGTTTTGCTATATGATGGGAGAGTGTGTATTTTCTAAAAGACGAAGAGCTTAAGAGTGAGGTCTTGAGAGAAGCCCATGAGACGTCTTGCACTATACACCTCAGAAGCGCCAAAAGGTATCAAGATTTCAAAGAGAAAATTTTGGTGAGATGGAATGAAGCGAGACGTAGCTTCGTTCGTAAAACGTTGTTTGACGTGTCAACAAGTGAAAACACTCCCAGCGACCGTATGGAACCCTACAATTGTTGGACATACCAGAATAGAAATGGGAAGATATAGCCATGGATTTTATTATCGGGCTACCCAATCACTAAAAGAAAATACCGCTAATTGGATTATCATCGATCATTTGACCGAGAGCGCGTATTTCTTACCGATTCTAATAATATATGGATCAGGTATATTAGTACAATTGTACGTTCGAGAAATCATAAGTTGCAAGGAGTTCTAAAGATTAGCACGTCTGATAGAGATTCAAAATTTACATCCAGTTACGGATGAGCGTAAAAAGAATCGAGAACTCAATTGCATTTCGATCAAGTTTCACCCACAAACGGATAGACAATCCGAGAGGACCATTCACACACTTGAAGACATGTTAAAGACTGTTGTCCTGGATAGATGATGAAATTTGGAACAAGTGTTATTACTTGTGGAATTCTTGTATAACCACAGTTATCAAGCAACTAATGGAATGGCCCCGTATGAAATGCTTTATGGAAAGAAATGTCGGTCACCACTTTATTGGGATGAAGTGGAGAAAGAAGAATATTAGGACCTGACTCTATAGGAGAAATGATCGAGATTGTGCGACGGATCCGCCACGGATCAAAGAAGCCTAAAATCGACAAAAGTCGTGCATGACAAAGCGTCGCATAGAGCTATATTTAATATGGGAAATAAAGCTTTCTTAAGGATTTCCCTGTTAAAAAGAAATCATGAAATCCAAAATAAAGAAATGAAGCTGGGACCACGTTCGTATGACCCTATAAAATATTAGAAGGGATAGTACCAATAACGTACAGAATGGCATTACCGTTTCTTTGAAAGCGTGCACAATGTGTTCCACGTTTCACAACTCAGGAAGTACATACATGGCCCCACCATGTGATACCACCTATATATATTGTCTCGATGACAATATGAGTTATGTGGAATTTCTACGAAAATTTTGGACCGACACATCCAAAAACAAGAGAACAAGGAAATACCATTGATGATAGTTCTATGGAAGGTATAGACAAGAAGAAGCAGGTTGAGAATTAGAATATGTTATGAATGAGAAATACCCAGATCTTTTACAAGGTTGGCAAATTTCGGGACGAAATTTTTTTTAAGGGGGATGGTATGTAATACCCCGAGAAATTAAAACTTTGATTTACTAATTTATTTAACTAAATCGAGATTTGAATTTAGAGCGATTATTAAATTTTATAATCGTTGACGTTTCGATTTTACTTTCGAACGAGAAAATTTAAACGAATGTCGGAGAACGAATACAGTTATAAATCGAGTTAGATATTTTTATATGGGATAAATGGTCTAGTCAAACCACACCATTTTTATTCCTTAGAATATTCCATTTTTCCCTATATAACCCTTCTTTCAACCTCATCTTTTCAAAACAAAGGATCTTATGCAAATTTTAATACAACACCCATTTTCACTCATTTTTTTCTCTCATGCTTTATTAATCAATGAATCCACATTTCTCCACTTTGCAAATCTGCCGACAAGAATGGAAGGAAAACCACCAACATTATTTCCAAAAGCAACACAAATGAATCACTAAGGTTATATCCTTCTCCATTCCTCATTAAATCTTTTTGTGTCTTGAAATAATATATAAAAATATATGTAAATTGGTAACCATTGATTTATACAACTGAATCTTGGAGATAAATGCGCAAGTATGATGCATACAATCCAACAAATAAAATCACAAAATGTAGAAATGTGGCAATCTGAACATAAGAAAATTCTTAAAAATTTGGCGTGGCTCGGTGTGGGTCGTCGGAGATGGCCAAGCGAAGCGGCGCAGCACAACCACACAGCGACGCCAAGTACCCTCGGCAGGGCCTTCCAAGCACGGCGAATCGGCGACGGCGACGACCAAAAACAAGGCAAGGTGAGATCGAGAGATCTATGCGGTGAGTGCGTGTGTATGTGTTCGTGTGTTGAGTGATGAGATGAGTGAAGAAGGAAAGAAAATAAGTCGTGGCGGCGTGAATCGCGACGGCGATCGCCCACCGAGACGACGCAGAGGAGTTCAGCCGGATCCGCCGACCAACAACGTGGCCGACCAGATCCGGAGTCACGGCGGCGGCGATCGAACGAGAGAGAGAGATTGGGTGTGCGTGTGTTCATGTGTCGACTATGAGAACCGAGAGGGAGATGGGACCGAGATCGCGACGGCGCCATTCGCGAGACGACGACATGGAGGTGGCCTTGCCGACAAAGCAACGCGCCGTTAGGGGATGAACGACGGCGGCGTGGGCATGGCGTGTGTGTGCTTGCGTGAGTCGAAAAGAGAGAGAGAGAGAGACGCTCGCGACCGCCGACGTGTCTGCCGGAGAAGAAGGTCAAGCGGCATCCCTATGGGTGTGTTGAGTGAGTCCGGAGAGTGAGAGAGAGATCGAAAATGGGGGGACGGCTAGGTAGCTTAGATTAGTTATTAGGTTAGTTTATTTTAATCTGTTTGGGCCTCATGTTATGGGCGAAAATGTTAAGTTGGGCCAATTTCTAGATGGGCGAACTAATTGGTAATGGGTCGCTAGGATTTTAATATTTAAGTCTTGATAATGGGCTTAGATCGGATGGGCGAAAATAATTCGTTGGGCCTCGTTCGATTGGGCGAAAATCTATTAGAATTAGGCGAAGATTATATTTAATTATATTGGGCCAAATATTAATTAATCTTTGGCTTGAGAGTTGGTTTAATTCTTTGGTCGAAATTTTATAGGTTGGGCTCTCGATAATGGGCGAGTTGGGCCGAAATCATAAGTTATATATGGATGAAAATAATTAGAAGATGGGCCTTTAGATTAAAATGATATGGACTCTTGAATTAAATTGATATAGGCTTTAATTCTAAGTTGGGCTTATAATTAGTTTAAATGTTGGGCTAATAATTTAATTTGGATAATGTACTTGAATTAATTACTTCTAGAATCCATTAAAGATTGAACTAATTCCATATTAATTAAATATGAGATTTAATTCTAATAATCAAATTTTGAGATTAATTCTTAATTAATAATAATCTAAATATTAATTATCTAGAGTGAATTAATTAAATTAATTAGATTGAATAAATTCTAATTGTTAGAAAGTGAATAACATAATTAATTAATTATGTTAAGGAATAATTTGAGAATTATTCTTTTTAAGTGATGTATTTATGTAATGAGATGGACTCATGTAATTCATTACAAAGATGTGATTAGAAATAAATTCTAATTAGTGGATATCTAAGATGAATTAAATTAATTTGATTGATTAATCAAATATTATTGGACTATTAAATTGATCAATTTAATTAATATTTAATTATGGATTTACTTAATTAAATTGGAGAATTAATTAAGTAATGAGTTGATTATGTCAAGTAGATGCTTGAGGAAATATTATTTAATCAACTTTAATTTATAGAACGCTTGTTAGGAGGCGATTGATTTATAGGAAACCCTTATTGATTGTGTACTATAGATATGGGTTTCTCTGATAGAATATGTGGGACGTGTGAGACGAGAAACACGTCGAGGAAACGTTAGTAACGAATGAGGGATTAGAACTCGAAAACGTTGATACGCGTTAACAAATGATTTAATATTAGTTATGAACTTAAGATTCATAAATTATACGAAACGACGTGGAAATACATCGTTGGAAGGGAAGAATGCAACGTCGAAGTGTCATCTATCGTTATGACGAGACCAATCGAATAGACGAAAAATAAATGTTAATTAAGTCATATCGATGACGAAAAGCCTAAAACCCAAAGACTTAAAAGATATCGCATTGTCGAATCTTAATGATGCTTCTCGAAAGAAGCAAATGACATACTAAATTATATTTCTTACGTTGATAAGGTCCAGCATGGACGTAAACGAAAACAACAAAGGATCGCTGGCACGTACTCCAAGAAGCACAATTCTTGAGGTGGGCTTTTCTTGAAACAAAATGATTATGCATAACTCAAAGCATGATTTACAAAAGCTTTATGAAATATTATTGCATGAACTGTTATTGACTGCCAAATATTTAGGTTTTGTTGTGTCCATATCTGAGGTTGGTTTGTCCAAATGTGGGACGAGAATTGATTGGTATATCCAATGTGGTATGTGAATGAGTTGGTCCACCAACGTTAAAAAAGGGTAACGATCGGATCCGACTTAGTTGAGGACTAACTCGGATTGTGTACACGCGTGTGTTGTGTGTTAAGGTTAGCTACCTCGACCGGTCACGGCGACTATGTGTAGGTGGCCACCTCCATAGTCGCGAATGAATGAACGATGATTGATGAATGAATTACGGATATGGAACAACGTGGATGAAATAGTCCGGCGGACACTTTTGGAAAATGATAAAATATTTGATAGGCATGAGCCTTTTCAACTAAAATCCTCATGTGCTATTGTGGGCGCTTCAATAACTTTTATAAAGAAAATGTTTTCGAACGAGTCCACCGAGTACTTTTGTACTTAGCCACGCATCTCGTTTTGATGTGCGGGTTGAGCAATGATTGATGATGGGTGTGGCGGTCTTGCAAAGTGGTATTGATTTTGTTGTTATTTTGAAAGGATTTCTAGAACCTTGAGTATGCATCATCATATGTATGCTCACACGTTTATTCTTGTCAAACTCGATGTTTTGTTGGTATCTATTAGTTATGGCCGCTATCATATCGTATTGAGCGGAGGTCGTACTGCGTTCGCTGAAGTCATACGATTGGGTTAGACTTTAACATAGAACCTTTTGGCAAGTCTTTATGTGACTTGAGTTTGTCTTGATCTGACGTATCCCTTTCGATCACGCATTTATTCACAATTGATTGGTTAATCGTATTGGTTTAAATTATATATATCCGTTGCATTTATCATACCAAGGACGATCCATGTGATCCGTACTTTCTTTGGAAGTTGGGTCGTCAAAGTGGTATCGAGCACTTGTTCGCTCTGAACCCTAGAAACCCTTTCATTTAATCCTAAGTTGAAAGTTAAGTCTTGAAACTCTTGGTATTTGATTGCCTTTCCTTTGATCTTAAATTGAAAGTTGAGACTAGAAATTATTTGTGTTTGACTACCACCGCATCGCACTCCATCATCGTCCCGCTCAACGAGGAAGAAGGTAACTATTTCAACCGAAAGTTGTTTTGAAATGGTGGAAGTTTATGAAATATGAAATGGACTTATAAAAGTCGCATCAGGTTGAAAGTTGAAATATGTTTGAAAGGAGAAAAAGTCTCAAATTTAAATGGAGTTGTTGTTTCCAATGATTTTGGAAAAAAATGAATGATTGACATTGAAAATTATTTTCAAAATAACTGATTGTTAAGTTGAAGAAAAAGTTGAAAACTCTGGAAGATTGATAAAGTAATGATATGAGAATATATGTTGATTGCATATATGTTATGAATTGTGTTTACTCCTATATGCAAAGCATGCTAGAGGCATAATATAAATGAGCATGTTTCCTATGAGAACATAGACTCTTAAGACGCATGATCCCTTTTGCGCCGAACTTAGTATGAGAACATAAGGTGTCCCCGATTGAACGGAATACTAAGGAAGAACGAGAACATCGAAATTATAAGAATCTCAATCGAACGGATTTGATGATGAGAATGCAACAACTCTACGATGACGGCGATTGTTTAACCGGAGGTTCGACATTACGAGTCCCAACCTCTCTACGCGAAGAAATTTCGAACACTATACATGCTATTTCTATCGTAGCGATAACGAAGAATCAAAGCATAACGTTAAGAAAGTAGGTATAAAAAAAAATGAATTTTGAGTATTTATGAAAACGCATATGATCGAATGTTATGATTCGAATGGAAATAAAGGTTTCATAACTCAATGAGAAATGATGACCACTTAGCCTTTACCCAAGGCTAGACATTGAATGTCTGTTTCTATCTTAAGAGACCATACAGTCTCTTTCCGCATACCAAATTATGAAAATAGTTTCATAAGAACTTAGGAATATAGGATATAAGATTGTGGTTTGAACGATTTTACGACTAGGAGTCCTTTATCCTGTAGAGCCATACCCGAAGAGATTGTACGTTCCTACCATTCCTACCATATCAAGAAGACAACGCCGGTGAGTTCTTAGCTCACTTGAGCGCCATTAGGCTATTGTACATGGACGTGGTACATCATACTACGACGGCGTACTTTAACTGGTTGCGAGACTGCCATCCGATTGGCAAGGATATGCTCGTGAGATATCGACAGATTTCATCTATCGATGCTGAGAGAGCTTTGATCTTGAGGTAGACTTACCCCGTTCTGTCAACCACCTGAAATACGTATTCATGGTATACGAAGCTACACCTTGCGGACTGTATCTCCCTGAGCAAGAATATACCTAGCGTGATGAGAATCCTGAGTGGTACCATCCGGAGATGCCTTGTTTAGCATCTAATGGATCTGCATTCTTACCTGGCTATGACAGGAACATATTCGAGGCTGGATCCTCTCGTCCTCGACAACTCACCTTTCCGGTCCTACCACCAGTAGGATTCCATCCCCGTCATTTCTCGCCCAAATCATCGCCGCCGATCACCCATGCCAAGACTCACCTCTACCTACCAAGTGTTTCCCAGCTCAACGACCACCCCTGCACGGACACATGTCCCACAATACCGTAGAGATTGACGAATCACGTGGCCTAACCGTATGCGCAGAGAGAAACTTGTGCCATCTTGCCGTTTCTCAAATTCCAGCGATGCCTATAACGAGATCATGGCTGAGGTCCACCGAGACCTAATTGCTATGGAAGAAGCTAGAATTATTTGAATTCGAGAAACCGTGAGCCCCACATTCAATGATGAGGTCAAAGAGGAAGTAGGACCTAGAGGAAGATCCTGAGGAGGACCTGTCTGCTGACAATGAGATGGAGGAAATTGATAGTACCCATACTCTCGGTTCTGACTCCAACACGATGAGCTCTATTTATGCCCTGGGCGATTATTGATCTAGTTATTTAAGACTAGAAAGTGTTTTGTTTATATACGATTGCATATTTGGTGATTCATACGAGAACGATGAGTCGTTCTGATACGAACCCTTATTTTGATGACCTCGGTAGTATTTAAATATTTGTACGCATCGTGATTAGGTACGTGGAGGATGCCGATATTAGTTTTGGAGCATCATACTCCGTACTTGGCCTCTTTTGGGTAAATCTCAAAAACACTGAGGAAAATCCTTGTAGAGGCATTTGATTTGATATGATGATAGCTCATCGAGAGCAATTAGTTTTGATGTCGTACACATGATGTCGACGTAATACATATCGCTACGAGATATTAAGATCCCGATGCATGGTATAAGAAGATGTTTGATTGCGTATATATAAGAGGGATTGAAGAGCTAATCCTTAGTTAGAATCCGCCAATTTTCAACGGGACTGGGAATCTCGTGGATACGGAACTATGGATTCACGCGCTAGAACGAATCCTTAAATTCCTTTATCGCACCTCTTAAGAACGCTCGTCATGCGTTGCTTTGCAAATGATTGGTGCAGCTGATTTCTGGCGGGGAGCGAAAAGAAAGACCTTATATGAATAGGAACCAGAAGCTTACACCTGGGAAGAGTTCAAGGAGGAAGTGTACGAGAAGTACATTCCTAAGAGCTACCGTAAGATGAAAGAACACGAGTTCTACAATTTACGATAAGGAAAGACCACGGTCACAGGTTACGACCGTGCATCCTGCGAGATGTCGCGGTATGCGCCTCAGTTGTTTGACACTAACGAGAAGAGAACTGAGAAGTTCTGAAATAGACTCCGTGATACGATCCTCGTCAATCAGTTGGAAATTGAGCGAATGCGTAACCTAGAATCAAATGTGAAAACGAAGAGCTCTTGAAGAGAATAAAACTCATTAATATATTTGAAATCAAAGCTTAATATTTCGTGAGTCTACAAGCCTCTATATAAGCTGAAAATTTAACTGCTTTGCTCGAGCTCTTGTGATTGGTTCACTGGGAACCCGAACCAAGTCGGGAATCAACGAACTTTAGGTTGCATCACTCTATCATGAGATCAGAGTGTCACTAATCGGTCATGGAAATCTGATCTATCGTGAGGCCCTTAATAGAGCATTGGACATTGAGGATGCCCTGCCTGAGGATAGGATTGTCGCTGTACATCCACCGAATCACCAAGGAGATCGTGGAAAGAGAAAGTGGGAAGGACCCCACCAAGGTCAAAGATCAAATGTTGGCCAGGCCGACACGAGGCCATGACAAGTGAGTAATGTACCATCTAGGCACGAATAAGACAATGAACGTACCATAGTACCCGCGCCTAGCGGAGGAAACTAAATATTCGTGAAACTCCCCGTATGCCCTAAATGCCATAGGAGTCACAAAGGAGTCTACATGTTCACAATGATGAATGTTTCGGATGTGTCCGAAGGGGTCACTACTCTGTGGACCGCCCAGGATACGCCAATGAGAGAATGACCATCCCGATGAACCGAATCAAGTCCAACAACCAGCTATCCAAGCTCAACTGCTCCAAAGAAAAACCCCGGTCCGTACTTCCAAACCAAATCAACCATATCAACCACGACAGCAATAACAATGGCGACAACCGCAGCAACAGTACCGCCAACTCCAACAACAACAACAAGCAGCAGCAGCAGCAGCAACGACAACACCATCATCAACAACAGCAACCGCCCCAGCAAATTAGTGCCAACGCCCTCAACCGGGAAAAGGAATTTCCGCAAGAGCCGCCAATGAATCAAGGAAACTTGGCAAGTATGAGAATACTACTCCAATTACCTATTATCCTACTGTTTGATACTGGCGCCTCGCATTCTTTTATTGCTGAAGCATGCGTAGAGAACTTAGGATCAGATCCTAAACGCGCTGAACAAATCATGAGAATTTCTTCTCCAGTAGGAGGCATAAGAACGGTAGCCCACACATGCTCAAACCTAGAAATTGGACTAGGTTTACTTCAGGTTATGACAGATAATCTTCACGTCATACCTATGATAGATGTGGATATAATCCTAGAGATGGATTGGTTAACCGAACATAGAGCAACTATCCCTTACAATGAAATGATGATTTCTTTCCAACATTTCGGAAAGAAACCTATAGACTTTCACGGGATCAACATGGGAAGAAGAGTCCCAATAATAGTCGCGCTATAAGCAAGGACATTGCTGAACAGGACAGAGAACCACGCCTACCTTGTCTATCTCCAGGAGGAAGATCAGAATGAGAGAATGATAGAAGACATTCCGATTGTGAGAGAATATTCCAATGTTTTTCCAGATGAACTACCTGGATTACCACCGACTCGATAGATTGAGTCCACAATCGATCTCGAACCAGGTTCCGCACCTGTGTTGAAGGCCCCATACCGGATGACACCGAATGAACTTGAGGAATTGAAGATCCAACTACAAGAACTCTTGGAGTTAAGTTCATTAGACACGGTGTATCTCCATAGGGAGCACCTATCATTTTTGTGAAGAAAAATGATGGTACACTGAAAATGTGCCTAGAGTATCGAGAGTTAAACAAGATAACTCTAAAAGAATAAATATCCCTTACCCCGAATTGACGATCTGTTTGATCAAGTTTAAGGGAGCAGGAGTCTTTTTGAAGATAGACTTGTCGGGATATCATCAACTAAGGATTTGACCCGAAGATTTACCTAAAACGGTTTTCCGTACAAGGTAAGGTCATTTTAAATTCATCGTTAAGCCCTTTGGACTTACAAATGCCCCGGCAATATTTATGGATATCACGAATAGGGTATTTTACCCGTACTAGATAAATTTATCTTAGTATTCATAGACGATATCCTAATATATTCCAAGAATAACCAAGACCACGAAGAGCACTTGAGGATTGGTGTGCAAAAGTTGAGGCAATAGCAACTCTTCGTCAAGTTTAGCAAGTGTAAGTTTTGGTTAGGCGAAGTGACATTCTTAGGTCACATCGTGTCCGCCGAGGAAATCAAAGTAAACCCCTCGAAAATCGATACAATTCGAGAATGGGAATTTCCAAAGAAACCGAATGAAATTCGAAGCTTCTTAGGATTTGTCGGCTACAATCAAAAATTTATCGAAGGATTTTCAACGATAGCCCGACTCATGACCCAATTGTTGAGAAAAGGAATCAAGTACACTTGGACCGCCGAGTGTGAGACTAGTTTCCAGAGATTGAAGGAGTTGCTGACAACAACACTGCATCATGATGCAAGCGGATAAGGAGTACACGATCCATGCAGACACTTCGAAGAATGGATTAGGATGTGTTCTGATGCAAGAGGCATAGTTATTGCCCATGCTTCAAGGCAATTACACCTACACGAGTTGAACTATCCTACGCACGACCTGAAATTAATAGCGGTCATACATGCCTTAAAGATTTGGAATTAGATGTAAGATCTATACTGACCATAAAAGCCTGAAGTATTTCTTCGAGTAGAAAGATCTTCACATGAGGCAACGTAGATGGTTAGAACTAGTGAACGATTACGACTGTGGTATCAATTATCACCCAGGCAATGATAATGATGTAACAGATGCCTTGAGTCGCAAATATCAGTTTGGGATGCCTCCTCAGCCACGAGGAGATGCTTATAAATAAATTTCAGAGGATTAATATCGAAGTTATAGAGCCGCCTGAGACGATAGAAGACTGTATTGCAACGTTGATTGCAATCCCAGGTTTGAGAGCTCGAATCTTGGAAGCTCAGAAGAAGAGCAATAAACTGGAGGAAGTGCGAGCCAAAATCAAGAATAATGACCACAAGAATTTTAGAATAGCAACATATGATGTTTTGCTATATGATGGGAGAGTGTGTATTTTCTAAAAGACGAAGAGCTTAAGAGTGAGGTCTTGAGAGAAGCCCATGAGACGTCTTGCACTATACACCTCAGAAGCGCCAAAAGGTATCAAGATTTCAAAGAGAAAATTTTGGTGAGATGGAATGAAGCGAGACGTAGCTTCGTTCGTAAAACGTTGTTTGACGTGTCAACAAGTGAAAACACTCTGCCAGCGACCGTATGGAACCCTACAATTGTTGGACATACCAGAATAGAAATGGGAAGATATAGCCATGGATTTTATTATCGGGCTACCCAATCACTAAAAGAAAATACCGCTAATTGGATTATCATCGATCATTTGACCGAGAGCGCGTATTTCTTACCGATTCTAATAATATATGGATCAGGTATATTAGTACAATTGTACGTTCGAGAAATCATAAGTTGCAAGGAGTTCTAAAGATTAGCACGTCTGATAGAGATTCAAAATTTACATCCAGATTCTGGATGAGCGTAAAAAGGGAACTGAGAACTCAATTGCATTTCAGTACCGCGTTTCACCCACAAACGGATAGACAATCCGAGAGGACCATTCACACACTTGAAGACATGTTAAAGACTGTTGTCCTGGATAGATGATGAAATTTGGAACAAGTGTTATTACTTGTGGAATTCTTGTATAACCACAGTTATCAAGCAACTAATGGAATGGCCCCGTACGAAATGCTTTATGGAAAGAAATGTCGGTCACCACTTTATTGGGATGAAGTGGAGAAAGAAGAATATTAGGACCTGACTCTATAGGAGAAATGATCGAGATTGTACGACAGATCCGCCAACGGATCAAAGAAGCCTAAAATCGACAAAAGTCGACACGACAAACGTCGCATAGAGCTATATTTTAATATGGGAAATAAAGCTTTCTTGAGGATTTCCCTGTTAAAAAGAAATCATGAAATCCAAAATAAAGAAATGAAGCTGGGACCACGTTCGTATGACCCTATAAAATATTAGAAGGGATAGTACCAATAACGTACAGAATGGCATTACCGCCGAGCTTTGAAAACGTGCACAATGTGTTCCACGTTTCACAACTCAGGAAGTACATACATGGCCCCAGCCATGTGATACCACCTATATATATTGTCTCGATGACAATATGAGTTATGTGGAATTTCTACGGAAATTTTGGACCGACACATCCAAAAACAAGAGAACAAGGAAATACCATTGATGATAGTTCTATGGAAGGTATAGATAAGAAGAAGCAGGTTGAGAATTAGAATATGTTATGAATGAGAAATACCCAGATCTTTTACAAGGTTGGCAAATTTCGGGACGAAATTTTTTTAAGGGGGATGGTATGTAATACCTCGAGAAATTAAAACTTTGATTTACTAATTTATTTAACTAAATCGAGATTTGAATTTAGAGCGATTATTAAATTTTATAATCGCTGACGCTTCGATTTTACTTTCGAACGAGAAAATTTAAACGAATGTCGAGAACTAATACGCTTATAAATCGAGTTAGATATTTTATATGGGATAAATGGTCTAGTCAAACCACACCATTTTTATTCCTTAGAATATTCCATTTTCCCTATATAACCCTTCTTTCAACCTCATCTTTTCAAAACAAAGGATCCTATGCAAATTTTAATACAACACCCATTTTCACTCATTTTTCTCTCATGCTTTATTAATCAATGAATCCACATTTCTCCACTTTGCAAATCTGCGACAAAGAATGGAAGGAAAACCACCAACAATATTTCAAAAAGCAACACAAACAGAATCACTAAGGTTATATCCTTCTCCATTCCTCATTAAATCTTTTATGCATCGAAATAATATATAAAATATATGTAAATTGGTAACCATTGATTTATACAACTGAATCTTGAGATAAATCTGCAAGTATGATGCATACAATCCAACAAATAAAATCACAAAATGTAGAAATGTGGCAATACGTAACATAAGAAAATTCTTAAAATTTTGACGTGGCTCTACTGTGGGTCGTCGGAGATGGCCAAGCGAAGCACGGCGCGGCACAACCACACGGCGACGCCAAGTACCCTCGACAGGGCCTTCCTGAGCACGGCGAGTCACGACGCGGCGACCGAAAACAAGGCGAAAGTGAGAGATCGAGAGATCTATGCGAGTGAGTGCGTGTGTATGTGTTCGTGTGTTGAGTGATGAGATGAGTGAAGAAGGAAAGAAAATAAGTCGTGGCGACGTGAATCGCGACGGCGATCGCCCACCGAGACGACGCAGGGGAGTTCAGCCGGATCTGCCGACCAACAACGTGGCGACCAGATCGGAGTCACGGCGGCGGCGATCGAACGAGAGAGAGATTGGAGTGTGCGTGTGTTCATGTGTCGACTATGAGAACCGGCGGAGGAGATGGGACCGAGATCACGACGGCGCCATTCACGGAGATGACGACATGGAGGTGGCCTTGCCGACAACAACGCGCCGTTAGGGGATAAACGACGGCGGCGGCGTGGGCATGGCGTGTGTGTGCGCCGCGTGAGTCGAAAAGAGAAGAGAGAGGAGACGCTTCGCCGACCGCGACGTGTCCGCCGGAGAAGAAGGTCTGGGCGGCATCCCTATGGGTGTGTTGAGTGAGTCCGAGAGGAGAGAGATCTGAAAATGGGGGCGGCTAGGTAGCTTAGATTAGTTATTAGGTTAGTTTATTTTAATCTGTTTGGGCCTCATGTTATGGGCCGAAAATGTTAAGTTGGGCCAATTTCTAGATGGGCGAACTAATTGGTAATGGGCTGCTAGGATTTTAATATTTAAGTCTTGATAATGGGCTTAGATCGATGGGCGAAAATAATTCGTTGGGCTCGCTCGATGGGCGAAAATCTATTAGAATTAGGCCAAGATTATATTTAATTATATTCGCCAAATATTAATTAATGCCGGCTTGAGAGTTGGTTTAATTCTTTGTTTGAAATTTTATAGGTTGGGCTCTACGATAATGGGCGAGTTGGGCCCGAAATCATAATTTATATATGGACCTAAAATAATTAGAAGATGGGCCTTTAGATTAAAATGATATGGACTCTTGAATTAAATTGATATAGGCTTTAATTCTAAGTTGGGCTTATAATTAGTTTAAATGTTGGGCTAATAATTTAATTTGGATAATGTACTGAATTAATTACTTCTAGAATCCATTAAAGATTGAACTAATTCCATATTAATTAAATATGAGATTTAATTCTAATAATCAAATTTTGGAGATTAATTCTTAATTAATAATAATCTAAATATCAATTATCTAGAGTGAATTAATTAAATTAATTAGATTGAATAAATTCTAATTGTTAGAAAGTGAATAACATAATTAATTAATTATGTTAAGGAATAATTTGAGAATTATTCTTTTAAGTGATGTATTTATGTAATGAGATGGACTCATGTAATTCATTACAAAGATGTGATTAGAAATAAATTCTAATTAGTGGATATCTAAGATGAATTAAATTAATTTGATTGATTAATCAAATATTATCGACTATTAAATTGATCAATTTAGTTAATATTTAATTATGGATTTACTTAATTAAATTGGAGAATTAATTAAGTAATGAGTTGATTATGTCAAGTAGATGCTTGAGAAAATATTATTTAATCAACTTTAATTTATAGAACGCTTGTTAGGAGGCGATTGATTTATAGGAAACCCTTATTGATTGTGTACTATAGATATGGGTTTCTCTGATAGAATATGTGGGACGTGTGAGACGAGAAACACGTCGAGGAAACGTTAGTAACGAATGAGGGATTAGAACTCGAAAACGTTGATACGCGTTAACAAATGACGAATATTAGTTATGAACTTAAGATTCATAAATTATACGAAACGACGTGGAAATACATCGTTGGAAGGGAAGAATGCAACGTCGAAGTGTCATCTATCGTTATGACGAGACCAATCGAATAGACGAAAAATAAATGTTAATTAAGTCATATCGATGACGAAAAGCCTAAAACCCAAAGACTTAAAAGATATCGCATTGTCGAATCTTAATGATGCTTCTCGAAAGAAGCAAATGACATACTAAATTATATTTCTTACGTTGATAAGGTCCAGCGTGGACGTAAACGAAAACAACAAAGGATCGCTGGCACGTACTCCAAGAAGCACAATTCTTGAGGTGGGCTTTTCTTGAAACAAAATGATTATGCATAACTCAAAGCATGATTTACAAAAGCTTTATGAAATATTATTGCATGAACCGTTATCGATCGCCAAATATTTATGTTTTGTTGTGTCCATATCTGAGGTTGGTTTGTCCAAATGTGGGACGAGAATTGATTGGTATATCCAATGTGGTATGTGAATGAGTTGGTCCACCAACGTTAAAAAAGGGTAACGATCGGATCCGACTTAGTTGAGGACTAACTCGGATTGTGTACACGCAGTGACCGTGTTAAGGTTAGCTACCTCGACGGCACGGCGACTATGTGTAGGTGGCCACCTCCATAGTGCGCGAATGAATGAACGTATGATTGATGAATGAATTACCAGATATGGAACAACGTGGATGAAATAGTCCGGCCGGACACTTTTGGAAAATGATAAAATATTTGATAGGCATGAGCCTTTTCAACTAAAATCCTCATGTGCTATTGTGGACAGTTCAATAACTTTTATAAAGAAAATATTTTCGGCAACGAGTCCACTGAGTACTTTTGTACTTAGCCCTGCATCTCGTTTTTGATGTGCAGGTTGAGCAATGATTGATGATGGGTGTGAGGCGGTGCTGAGTGGTATTGATTTTGTTGTTATTTTGAAAGGATTTCTAGAACCTTGAGTATGCATCATCATATGTATGCTCACACGCTTTTATTCTTTGTCAAACTCGATGTTTTGTTGGTATCTATTAGTTATGAGCGCTATCATATCGTATTGAACCGAGGTCGTACTGCCTTGAAGTGCGCCCGATTGGGTTAGACTTTAACATAGAACCTTTTGGCAAGTCTTTACGTGACTTGAGTTTGTCTCGATACTGGCGTATCCCTTTCGCCCACGCATTTATTCACAATTGATTGGTTAATCGTATTGGTTTAAATTATATATATCTGCGCATTTATCATACCAAAGGACGATCCATGTGATCCGTACTTTCTTTGGAAGTCGGGTCGTCACGCTTAAGGATTTACCTCCTTAGGACGTTGATCTACCGATTTGAAGAAGATTGAAAGTCCGGATCTTGAGCTTGGAAGAGAATTTTCGGTGGTGTGTGTAGTGTGTATGTTTCAAATTTTTGGAGAAAAAGGAGAAAATGGTGGAGTAAAATCTTTAGGAAGTTAATTACACACACACACACACACACATATATATATATATATATATATATATATATATATATATAGGGGTTGGATCGGTGAGAACTCATCTTTTTGAGAACTTGAGAACCATGATATAATCGTTGAAGATAATGCACAAAGCAAGTATTAAAGTGTGCATAACTAAAACTTTCTAAAATTGTTGCAAAACAAAATAATTTTAGAAAGTTTTCGTTATGCACAACTTTATACTGTTTTGTGCATCATCTTCAACGCCTTATGCATGGTTCGCAGAGTTCGCAAAAAAGATGTAGTTCTCATTTGATCCACTCCCTATATATATATATATATATATAAAGGTCTTAGTTACTATTTAAGGCTTCTATAAGAAGCTTTCCATTTCTAGAAGATTCTATAGCTTATTTCATAAGCTATTAAATGGCTTCCAACATAAGCTAATCTTTTAGCTTCTTTGAGAAGCTACATTATTCAAGAATGTTCTTTAACTATTATATAAGCTCAAAAATAATGATATGATGTAACTTTTGAAATTATTAAATCATGATGATTCAAATAGAAATATAGAAATTTCTAACGAGTTGAAACTTTCATAAATCACTCTTTCTAAAACAAACGTTGAATTAGAACAATGAATTGAAATTCATTGTTAAATTAATCAACTGTAAAATTCTAAGATAAATCTTTAAGTTAAAACTTTATAAAATCTTATCTGAGGATGCATTGTTCCTAGTCACTCACGTAATTAATTTCTAATTAATTACGTACTTAGCGCTTAATCATAGCTATGAGAATCTGTGGTATTACACTAATGCACCCTTGAGTTCTGATAAAAGACAACACTATTCATCAATATTTCGCAGTGCATTAACTTTATACATAAAGTGCATTAATTTCGTAATTAAAGTGCATTGGTTTTAGGTTTTTACGAAAAAATAGGTTTTTATTTGAATTCTTCCCTATATATATATATATATATGTATATGGTATATCTTATGGATCAATTTAGGACTTACCTTGTATAGTTAGGACTCTTGTATATATATATGCATATTCTTACCGATTTTTTGCCTTAACTCTTCAACTGCCACTTTAATCCTATCATTTGATTTAAAAACGTTTGACTTTCCTTAATCCAGACCCTCCATTTGCCTGTGGGGTTTGGTATAAGATTTCCTGGAAGCTCGTCATCATCATTTTCACTTTCTTCCTCATTATCTTCGTTGATACTTTATTCCAGCACGAAGCTTGCTCTGTGTCTGCATTCGGCGATTTTTAACTTCTTCTTAAACATTGCACATGTATTTCATATCTGAGTCATTTTCTTCTTCTTCCTCTGCTGACGTGTTAGAGATAGTAGATAAATTTTCTTTTACAATAAAGAACTCGTAGATCTTCTAGGAGAACTGCTAATATGGTCGATGAAAAATAAAAGTTTAAACCTTCTTCTGAGCGCGGTAAGAAATTCACTGAACTAGTAGAAGTTCTACACTCTCCTCCTAGCTTTGCATTTTCTTCCTCCACACGTAATGAAGATCCTTTAGCTTCCGAACCTCCCACCATGACCTTCTGGTTCCATCAGGTAAAGACCGGTCTTCATTTCCCATCTATCCTTATTTGGCAGAGTTATCCATGTTGTATAGTATTCCTTTAAACCAACTATACCCCTCTTCTATTCGTAAAGCTCTCTTTTTCCATATCATCCTTCGGGAATATAGAATTTTTTACACCCCCACATATTCTTCCTCACTCACGATGCCAATGTGTGTGGCATGTTTTATTACTTCACTGAGAAGCATACTAGCCATGTGCACTTATATGGAAAAGATCATAGTTTAGATAAGAACTGAATCCACCAATATTTTTTAGTTGCCCCTTTGGGTAGTGAGGTTTGGCCATATGGGTAAATGCGTCTACACGCCCAGCCCACATCAAAACACCTGGTCCTGGTGCTATTGCACATGGCGATCTTGAGCTGCTACTAAAAATTCATAGGGATTTTGGTCATGACCACAACCTACTGGCTAAGATCACGCAGGATGAGAATATCATAATCTATTACAGACTATTTTCGGGGCACGAATAGCATGACGATATGAAGAACTCCGTGGAGCGAATGAGCATTGTCTACTTTGTTTGCATCTGTATCTAACTAATTATTTCATTTTATTAGATATATCTTGGCAAGAAGACCAGATATCCTCAGTATGCGTTGCTAGTCTGCTACGGGACCATCTCGGGAACATATTCTCACCAGCTCATCCGGAGTTCCTATCCTGACTAGCTCTTCTAAGACCCTCCCTCCTGAGGTCGTTGCTTCTCTTTCTTCACCTCCTGGTCCTATTCCTCCTACTGGGCTAGAGGTGGAAATTACCGACCTGTTATAAATTGTTGGCCCAATGCAATAGCCCAAGCCCATTTCTTTAACATATTCCCCTAACCTTTATTTAAATGAGAGAAAAGATACGTCCACTTGAATTGGTACAGCAAAATCACGTACGCCTCCTTTTTCCATTTAGCTTGGATTTGTACAGCAGCATATTCACGCCTCCTTTGTTCTATTCAACAAATGCTGCAATACAGTGACGAATTTGAAGCCTCCCATTCCCTTTTTTGAGAGTTGCCTGTGAGAGAGAAAGATAAAGAGAAAGTCGCTGCTTCGCTTTTGTGGGTCGTGATTGCAGAGCCAACGAGATAGCCTGGTGGAGCCGTGGTTGTGTGTGTGCGTCAAAGGAGGAGCCGCACCTGAGCCGAATCCTATCTCTACTTTTTCTCTTTTCTTGTTTCTTTTGTTGTGTGCAGGTCAAGAAAGTTGCTGGGGTCGACGGGAGGTGTTGTCCGGGAGCGCGTTGACGACGTCGAGGCTGTAAAGGATTCTCAACAGTGGTATCAGAGCGAGGTGTGTCTCGTCAGAATGACGCTAATTAGCGATTCGGATCGCCGCATGTATAACCTGGTGCCTCGATCTTAGCACCGCCCGTAAATCGCTTAACCTCTCCGTAATTTAAATTCTAGAGATCGCCGAGTGGCGCAAAGATAGGTTGTATTTAAATTCATAGAAAACCGTCGATTAGCGCGATAGGCTTTGGCATTTGTTGTTGTTTACCAACTTGCGTTTTGCTACATGATTTGTGTGGTGTTTCAATCCGTTTCTTGTCGTGTTGTTGTGTTAGTTTTATTTTCGCTGCCTTATTCATTTGTTGAATCTTTGCTTTGTGCAATGGCTACTAACGATACGGCATGTCTCCTTTAATGGAAAATCGGATTTTAGTATATGGAAACAAAAATAAAGTGTGTATTAGTTCAACGAAAGTTTTTCGTCACACCAAAATTATGTAGAAAGTTATATATGTGATAAAATGAATGAACTTGCATGCACTACCATTATTCTTAATTTGTCTGACAATGTGTTAAGAAAAGTTGGTATGCTAGATTGTGCTAAGGAATTGTGGGAAAAACTTGAAGAACTATATACTGAAACATCTCTTCCTTCAAAAATGTCTTTGCTTGAAAGTTTCTTTCGGTTTAAACTTGATTTGTCTAAAGAGATAGATGAGAACCTTGATGTGTTTACTAAGTTAATACAAGATATTAAATTGACTGGTGATAAACACATAGATGATTATGCTCCTATTGTGCTTATAAATGCTATACCGATTCTTACAAAGGACGTAAAATCTGTCATTAAGTATGGAAGAGATAATGTGAGTCTTGATCTCATTGTGAATGGGTTAAAAAGTAAAGAATTAGATTTAAGACACAATAAGGGTGGAAAATCGTCTGGTGAGGTTATGCATGTGATAGGACGAACTCAACATAAGTTAAATAATCACAAGCATGCTAGTAATGATGAATAAGGGGGAAAGAAAACGTTTCGTGGTAAGAGTAGGTCTAAGTCTAGGCCTAAGGGAAGAAAGTGTTTTAACTGTGGTGAAGTTGGTCACTATATCAAAGAGTGTCCACACCCTAATAAGAAAGAGCATGCTAATGTTGTGACAAATGGTGAAATTATGGAAGATTTGTTTATGGTGTTTTCTGTGAATTCTATGCATTCCTCTATTCTATGTGAAAATGAATGACTAGTTGATTCTGGTTGCACTTTCCATATGTCTCTGTTTAAGAACATGTTTTCAAACTATAGAGATGTCGATGATGGTTTTGTGTCATTAGTGATGAGAAGAAATGTCCCGTGCTTGGTTTGGTGATGTTTGTCTTAAGTTCGATTACGTCATGTTTATACCT
This sequence comes from Salvia rosmarinus, assembly GCA_036937905.1. Taxonomy (NCBI): domain Eukaryota; kingdom Viridiplantae; phylum Streptophyta; class Magnoliopsida; order Lamiales; family Lamiaceae; genus Salvia; species Salvia rosmarinus. Next base: position 14,208,634 of record CM072818.1, read on the forward strand.
CAAGAATGTGTCATGTGCCCGCTTTTGTTATAATTTTTATCTTGTCTTCGCTTGGAAGATGATGGGTTAGAAGGTAGATGGGAAGGGCAAATGAAAATCTTGAAAGGCTCTCTTGTTGTGTTTAAGGCTGAAAAACGCCATAACTTGTATATTTGCCTTGCTAATGCTGTCATTGATGATGCAATCTCTGTGAATCTTGTCCAAGAAGATAAGAATGTGCTTTGGCATAAACGTTTAGGGCATATGAGCAATAGAGGTCTAGAAATATTGCATAAGAATGGTGCTTTTGGTGATGATAAGTTGTCGACCATGCCTTTCTGTGAGTCGTGTGTGTTAGGCAAACAACATAGAGTCTCTTTTCCTATGTCTTCTTTGAAGAATAAGACTATGTGTTCTGATGTTCTTAAGTATTTGCATGTTGATGTGTGGGGTCTTGCTAGTGTACCCACTCATGGTGGGAATAGGTATTTTCTATCTGTGATTGATGATTACTGGAGAAAAGTTTGGATTTTTCTGCTTAAGAATAAGTCTGATGTGTTTGATAAGTTTAAAACTTGGAAAACTCAAATTGAAAACCAAACTGGAAAGAAGATTAAGGTTTTGAGAACTGATAATGGCCTTGAGTTTTGTAATGCTCCGCTTGATAATTTGTGCTCTTTATCTGGTATTAAGAGACATAGAACTGTGCCTTATACGCCACAACAGAATGGGGTAGCTGAACGTATGAATAGGACTTTGTTAGAAAGGGTAAGAAGCATGTTGGCCTCTTCTGGGCTTTCTAAGAACTTTTGGGGGGAACTATACATACAGCTGCTTATTTAATAAATAGGTCTCCCTCTGTGCCTTTGAAGGACGAGTGTCCTGAAAGTGTTTTCTGTAGTAAGCCTGTTGATTTTTGTAATCTCCGTGTGTTTGGCTGTGCTGCTTTTATGCATAAAAAAGATGATAAATTGGAATCTAGATCTAAAAAATGTGTTTTTTTAGGATACCCTAAAAGTGTTAAAAGGTATAGGGTATGGGATAGAAATGAGCCTGGCTTCAAAGCCGTAGTTAGTAGGGATGTGATCTTTAATGAATCAGATTTTTCTTGCTTGTCTGCTGACTCTGTCTCTGACACGACTCAAAGTGAGGTGGAGCAATTCCCTCCTTTGATTCATTTTGATGGTTCCAATGATTTGAATGCCGAAAGTGATAATGAGCATGTTGTTGATGAAAATGTGCCTGTTATTGATGAAACTTTGCATGAAAATCATTTTGATAATGCTCTTGATGATGATATGAATGAAGATGATACACATGATGATGCTATTGAAAATGATAATATGCATGATTATCAACTTGCTATGGATAGAGGTAGGAGGACTATTAAAGTGCCTGCTAAGTATAACGACTTTGAGTTGTGTTTACTTACCTTCAATGTGTTTGAATCCCTAGAAAGTAATGCTCCTAATACATATCAAGAAGCATTAAAATATGTGAATGCTAATAAGTGGTTGGAAGCTATGCAAAAGGAGATGAACTCTCTTCAATCCAATGTGACTTTGATTCATGTGTGTCTCCTTAAGAAGGCTTCGTATGGTTTGAAACAATCACCTAGGCAATGGAACATAAAATTTGATCAATGCATGAAATCTTTAAAGTTTACTAGAAGTGAATTTGATCATTGTCTCTACTTTAAAGATTGTGATTATGTGCTATATTCTTGCTCTTATATGTGGATGATATGTTGTTAGTTAGTCCGTGTTTAAGACTATCAAGCATGTGCAAAAGTGTCTAGTGATAACTTTGAGATGAAAGACTTAGAAGATGCAAAGAAAATTCTAGGCATGGATATTGTTAGAGATAGGAGTAAAGGTACTCTAGTGCTTAATCAAATTTCATATGTGGAAAGATTTTGGATAAATTCTCTATGTCGAATGCTAAGTGTTCTAATGTGTCTCTTGCTTCTCATTTTGTGCTAAGTAAGGATCAGTCCCCCAAAACTGCTTCTGAAATGAATGTCATGAAGAAAGTGCCTTACTCCAATGCTATAGGATCTGTGATGTATCTTATGACTAGTACTAGGCCTGACATTGCTTATACTGTGAGTTGTCTAAGTCGCTACATGTCTAATCCCGGTATGCCGCATTGGGAAGCGTTGAAATGGTTGCTTAGATACTTGAAATCTTCTATGAATCTTGGTTTGACTTTCTCTAAGTGTACTGATGGAGTTAAACTTATTGGTTATGTGGACTCTAATTATGCTAATGATAGAGACAATAGGAAATCAACAACCTCTTATGTGTTTACTTTGTGTGGATCATGCATAAGTTGGAAATCTCAATTACAACCTATTATTGCTTTATCTACTACTGAAGCTGAGTATGTTGCTACTACTGAAGCCTTAAAAGAAGTTATTTGGTTAAAATGTATTTTATCTTAAATTAGTTTTCTTGATAAAGATGTTGTGCTTTTCTTTTTTTTTTTGGGTCAATTTAATACATAAATTTAAAGACCGCTTCACGGTGGACTCGAACCCGAGACCTTTTGCCTCAGGCATTAACCACTCTACCACTAGGCCAACACACGCACACAATGTTGTGCTTTTCTCTGATTGTCAATCTGCTATTCAATTATGTAAGAACTCTGTGTTTCATGATAGAACTAAGCATACTGATGTAAGGTTTAATTTTATACATGACATTGTTGATAAAGGCATAATTAAACTTGAGAAAGTGCACACTGATTTTAATCCTGCTGATATGGGTACTAAGTTTTTGCAGGTTGAGAAGCTTCGATCATGTCAAAGGATCTTGAACTTTGACTTTGGTTAGTTTACCCTTGGATCTTTGTGATCCGTACAAACTATGTTTGTACAAAAAGTCTCATGTTTAGCCTTTGTGGTTTTACGTCGGGCAAACTGTCCCCTTGTTCTATCTTCGTGATTTTACAAAGGGGCTCGGCGAGGATGATTGTGCGGTTTGTTCTCCGATGCACACAGCAACACGGTTGGGTCAAAGGTGGAGATTGTTATAAATTGTTAGCCCAATGCAATAGCCCAAGCCCATTTCTTTAACCTATTCCCCTAACCTTTATTTAAATGAGAGAAAAGATACGCCCACTTGAATTGGTACAGCAAAATCACGTACGCCTCTTTTTCCATTTAGCTTGGATTTGTACAGCAGCATATTCACGCCTCCTTTGTTCTATTCAACAAAGGCTGCAATTCAGTGATGAATTTGAAGCCTCCCATTCCCTTTTTTGAGAGCTGCCTGTGAGAGAGAAAGATAAAGAGAAAGGTGTTGCTTCTTGCCTTTGTGGGCTGTGATTGCGGAGCCAACGAGATAGTCACTCCCTTTGGTGGAGCCGTGGTTGTTTGTGTGCGTCAAAGGAGGAGCCACACCTGAGCCGAATCTTATCTCTACTTTTTCTCTTTTCTTGTTTCTTTTGTTGTGTGCAGGTCAAGAAAGTTGCCGGGGTCGACGGGAGGTGCTGTCCAGGAGCGCGTTGACGACGTCGAGGCTGTAAATGATTCTCAACACGACCTAACTGGGATGTGGCTTTCGATCCTCAGCAAAGTTTTGGGCCCCTTCAGGCCGTTAATGCTACTGCTGACATTGAGGATCGGGAAATAGAGCTGGTAGAAGAGTCTTCTGACCTTGTGGGGGTTGATCGGCCCCTAAAACGTTTGCGAGGGTTGTTCGACGTCTCTTCGCCATCCCTTGCCTCGCCTCCTTCGGCTGCCATGCAAAGGTCGATCCATGAAGGATTACATTCCTCTTCTGCTGGGGCCGCCTTCTCTGATAGTAACCGTTTTTTGCTAGGCATCGGATCATCTGAATTAGGTGTTTTTGTTCACCTCCCTCGTGACACACTGGATCTTTTGTACGAGCAGTGCAGACTGTTAGGGCGCATGGGCTTTGAGGTGGACATTGCCAGCATATACTATCTCAAGCAGACCCACGATGTTTTCTGCAGCCACATGCTTAACGTAAGGACCTTCCTTGTTCATTTTTACACTTTGTTTTTTTGAATCCCTTATCATCTTGCTTTTTTAAGTTATACTGGGCATTGAGGCTGATTTTACACGGTTATCTGACTATGACCAAGAGCTGACCCAATGTTGCGAGAGATATCAGGATTGTTTTCAGGAGAACGAAATGAATAAACGGGCGCTGGATGAGAAGGATAGGAAGTTAGATCAGGCCTCTGCTCGGAAACAGGAACTAAAGAAACGTGCGGCTGAGCTGGACTCCGTGTCTGCTCGGATTGCGGAGTTGGAGGGACGTCTGGCTGACTCGAAAGCTGATGTGCGGACCGTATCAGATACTCTTGCTCGTTTTGGTTAGGAGCATGTTGATGTCCGAGAGAAATGCGACATTGATCATGACCTAGCCTTGCTCATCGTTTCCTCCGCCCTTCAGCCAGATCGGGAGGAAGGCAAGCAGCGAGGTCTGGCGGCTGGCATCAAGTTCTGTCATTAGCAGATCCTAGCCACTCTTATCGGGCAACGCTTTCTTCAGCTCCTGCAAACCGATCTGGTAGAGGCTTACCTCGTACTCCTGCCTTCATGTCCCGTTTTGTGAGGTCATCTGTCACTTCAAGGGTTATGTCATTGAGGCTACTTTGGGGGCTGCCCGTAAGTACTTAGGAGCTACTGGTGAGTTGACAGATGACCAGATAGATGCTATCCTTAGGGGCACGTCTTCCTACCCTGACTTACTGACGAATGACGAATCCTTACCTATGAATTTTTCCCTGTGGTTGAAGCCTATGCAAAAGGTAGCCCAGTTATTCGTGGAAGAGCCCCTCAATTCTCTTGATCTCCTATGTCTGCGACATCTTCCTATCCTGATCATCCCCTACTTTCCTATTGACCTTCATGTCTTTCCTTGGTGACTACATCACGGCAAAATGTGTTTAGTAAATGTTTTAACTTATGCTATCCTATTGCTCAACTCAGAATCCTTATTTTTAGTTCCAACTCTTTAACTAAAACTAAACTAGGATATATTGAATCAAGAACTTGCAGACTATGAACTCAGATCAGCATGATATACTAACCGGGAGACAATGTAGCTAGAGGGGCAACCACACAGCCTGCCCAATGGCCATGCTGCTTCGACTAGAGAATTTTGGTATTAATTTTCTTTTTGCAATGTAATTTCTTGCCACGGATCAAGCCTGCCATACAAAATACGTGACCCACGGCTTTGCTAGTATTTTAGCTGTACAAATAGCATTTGAGTTTTACCAAAACATGGATTCAATTACTCACCAAATCCATCAACAAGTAGTGCAACCTGATAAACAAGGTCCATGCACAAGTAGGAGAGGTTGTCTGGTTGCACACGAGGATATGTAGCCTTGGACTCTTCAACACGAGTCTCACAAGCTTGTTTAGCGGCATCCTCAAAATTAGATTGATGAAATTTGGCAACACTCAGGTTTGGATTGACAGAACATATAGACACGTGGAGATGTTGTTGTCTTTGACACAACATATATAGCAAATGAGTATAATTTGATATGTGCACCATTTATCTGAATACATAATTATTGGATAAATTTCATCGTCTGTGCTGTGACAGATGAGAAGATTGAGTCATTTGAATAGTTATATGATTGTTTTAACAAATTTATGGAGGGCCAAAGTCTTTTAGCATTATTTAAAATATTATAGCATCGTCTACAGATCAAGATCTATCAATTAGGAATGCAATAGAAAGACCATCGATCTGCAAGAAAAGATGATGACGCGTTATTTGACTAGGTTTCACGCACTAAGAGGCTATGGCTTGCACGCCAATAACTTCTATTTTCCAGCAATCCAATTACATAGAACTTTTGTTCCTTATTAACTACTCGTGGCTTAACTTATAAGCTCATCAAAATAGTTTATAAGCTATTTAAAAGCTTATGAGTTCCTACAAAGTATTTGACAAAATAAGTTTCTAAATAGTTTATAATTTATAAAAATAAGTTCCAACAGCTTATAAACTCTACAAAAGATAAGTTTCTCAACTCCAATTTATTTTTCATAAGCTTATAAACAATAATGAATTTATTAAAATAACTCCACTATGGCTTGTTATTTCCTACATATACCCTATTAACCTCATCTTTCGTCAATTTTTTCTCTAACTATAATTTTCTCTCTCTAATTTATGATTCTTTCTCTAACTTATAAGCTCAATTATCCAAATACTTTGAGAATTTATAAGCTCTTAAAACATCTTATAAGCTCTTGAGTTCATAAGCTCTCCAAAATAAGCTTTGCCAAACACCCTCCTTAGTTAGCTGGCGCATCTTCACTAGAATTACGAGCATGCATATTAGGTTGCGATTGTCGTCGTCACCAATTAGAAAAGATGAATACAAATGAAGAAGGGTTATTCTTGATTATCGTCCGAACTTTGATCCATGATGATTCTCTTGTCAAATTTACAAATATTATAAATATAACGTATACTTATTTTTGTTGTTCACTTAATAGTCCGAATCAAAATTTTCGGCCAATAAAGCTAACATGTGTCACCAAAAACTGATTTGCCATCATAAAAACAAAAAAAAAATGCAAAAAATAAGCTTCTAATAATACACGCTAGCTTTAGTTGGTCAAATTTTTTAACTTGGACTATTAAGTGAACAATAGAGATAAATATAGGATATATTTATAATAATTATAAGTTCGAGCTAAAATGAGATTAAAATTCACTCTAATTTAAGAATAACCCATTAATGAAAATGACATTGTCTCGATTTTACATGGAATTTATTTCCTTCTCCGTTTATACGTAGGTTTCCAACATATTTAGTAAGTATTGAGACGTTGGATTTTTTTACTAAAAGCGAGAGAGGTAAAAGAACTTAAGAGTTGCATTGTAACTTCCAATATATCAAATATTTTCATGAAGAAATCCAAAACTAGAGAAAAAACTAATATTTTACCAAAAGTATTTTACAAAAGAACATTCCACACAACTAGGATTATTCTTTACTTTTATTTTGATAAGACTACAAAATAAATCACCAATTACTAACCCATTTTGTAATTTTAACACTATTTTTAAAAACTAACAATTAAATACTTAATCCAAATTTTTTTTAGTTAGAACTTTGATCTTTTTTTTTTGGTGATCTTCAGTGATATTATTGTCCCTCGTTACTCAACCAAAATAGACGAAGCTTACATCAAGACATCATCTTTTCAAAAAAAAAAAACAAAACTAACCCATAAAGTAATTGCACAAATTGTGTTCTATTTTAACAAGAAAAGTTTAGAAATGCAATTATATGTGAAACTCAATTTGCATAACCAAACTAATATTTACTATGAGATATATCTTTCCCCTCGATTGATCAAATGGCCTACAAACCCACATATCCAAATGCCAAACTTACCACTAAATTCTAAATGCAAAAGAATATAGATTATGTATTTAATTTAATTTTATGACTTTGTACATTTAGTGCAACAATATTATACATCTAGTACAATATTGTTCTCACAATATATATATATATATATATATATATATGGGATGGTTCCCGTGAGAATAGAAATAAGTGTAAGAAATAAGAATAAATCTAAACCATTGATTTTAGTAAATCAATTGACATGATTTATTTTCGTTGTACTACGAATAATAACTATATGTGCTATAAAGTTTTACTTACATTTTCGACCAAGGTTATATAAATAATTTAATCTTATAAGAATCAATTTTTTTCTCTTAATTTAAGATAATACATTATTTTATCCTTATTTTTAGGGATTTTTTTGTAATTAATCCTTTAATTTATTATCTACAACATTATTTCAGTTTCAATACTTAATACATACATATTTATTTATGATTCAAGCTAGCAAATCCATGAAAAACTCAAGTAATATATTGATTCATACGTGTGAAGACTATAGCACTGGTTTAATATTTTTGTAGCATTTTTTTACTTATTCGTTGTACATACTAAAATTTTGAAAATAATTATCAGTTCATTTTATATGTTGTTATGTACATATACAATATTATTGATGTATATATGCTATAATATATATATATATATATGTGTGTGTGTGTGTGTGTAAAAAAACACACTCAAACGTAACAAAAAAAACAAATAAACACAACATATGTACAGAATAGAAAAATTAAATTATTCGACAATAATTTATAAAATTTTAGTATATGTGCACAATGAATAAACTAAATATGCTAAAAAATATTTCAGCGGTGCAATAAGAATTGAAAAACAGCTATAAATGAATACATAATTTTTTTATCAACTTATGTGCAAAATGAATAAGCTAAAAATGCTACAAAAATATTTCACAAATGCAATAACTAAAAAATATGTATGAATCAATAATTTTTTTTAATCTGCGTTTTCATGGTTTTTATAGCTTTGATCATAAATAACTTTTCAGATATTAAATATAGAAACTGAAATAATATATATAAAATAATAAGTTAAAGGATAAATAACAAGAAATTCCTTAAAAATAGGTTAAAATCATGTGTTACCTATATTTAAGGAAAAAAAAATTGTTTTTAACAATAATAAATTACTGATTTAACCTTCAAAAATATACTGCGAAAAAAATTATAGCACATATAGCTACAATTTGTAGCACAACGAAAATAAATCTTGTCCACTGATTTACTAAAATCAATAGTTTAGATTATTCTTATTTCTTACAAAAAAATCATTCCTACCTGATCCATCATATATATATATATATATATGGAAGAGTTCAAATAAAAACCTATTTTTTTCAAAACCTAAAATCAATACACTTTAAGTATAAAATTAATGCATTTTATGTACAAAGTTATCGCACTACAAAATATTAATAATAGTGTTGGCTTTTATCATAAATCAAGGGTGCATTAATTTTATACATAAAATGCATTAATTTTATATGTAAAATGTATTAATTTTTAGGTTTTTACGAAAAAAAAGATTTTTATTAAAACTCAACTCTATATATATAAACCATCTCCTTCAAACATACTATATTTATTTATTATATGGAGATACCTTGGCCGCTACCATATACACATGATCTCACACTAGAGGGGCGTGCCAAAGACTCTCATCAAGAGTGACATCAACCGTCATCTTTATCATGATTATATATAGGGATGTCAATTACTGGATTTTACCCGAACTAGAATCAATAAATAAATATTAGTTCTAGAACCGACCCATTAGACATTGAATTCGAACCAGACCCGAACCATCAACTATGGATCTTAAACGGTCCGGATCTGAACGGATCTACAACCAGAAACAGACTAGAACCAAACAAAAACCAGAACTAAAACTGAAACCGTTGTTTTATAATTTAATATATTATGAGTGATTTTGAATCGATATGGATAAAACTAACTTATTGACAAACCTATTTAAACTTAGGTTTATCAATAGACTGATTTTACTCGAACCAGAACCAATAAATAAATATTGGTTCTAATTCTGGAACCAGAACCAGATCCGGACCATCAAACTATGGATCTAAACGGTCCGAGTCTAAAGCGTATCTGGAACCAGAACCAGAACCGCTACTTTAAAATTTAATGGGTTTTGAACGGTTTCGGATCGATCCAGGTAAAACCCACCCATTGACATCCCTAATTATATATATTCAAGCACTTGAGCAGAGGAAAAGTTCATTTACAAACAGCCGAGATGGCTAAAGTAAGTTTTAATGATGATAGAGGTCCGGCAATATTAGACATGCCAATATGTCGCAAGACTGGGCCCACACACTTCAATGTCTACTTAGACAACACATAAGGTGATATGCTACCAACTTACATTACCGTAAGTTAATGGACATCTATATACATGGATGACAATTTGGCAGTAAGCAGATAGAATAAGCGCTTCGGTGCTTCACAATAATCGCAACCATCAATCTGCACAAACCACAAATCATAAACATATTCTCAATGATACAGTTTTATAAAGAGATACTCATGAAAACATCTAAATAAACATTTGCATACAATTTACTAGTAAATGATGAGATTGCTATACGCATCGTTTTGCAATACTTGCTTAGCAGTAGTACATCTGTAACAGAAAAAAATGCAGGATCATGGATGCACGGACAGACTGCTCTACCTTGAAATCAAGAACTAGAGCTACCAAGATCAAAGTCCATGGTGTAATCGTACTCTATGGTAGGAATCAGAGAAGCCATAAATTTCAAGAACAAGAAAAGGTACCTGACAAAAGAAAAAAAAAATTAAATATAATAAGAGCAACAGAACAATAAAACAGTGCCAAACTAAACGGTCCAATAAAGACTGCTGGAGGCACTAGGTGGAGCGGTCCTACATAGGCTGCCAATTTCTCTACTTTTTTCCACAAAAAGAAAATAAACACATGACTCTTTCCTTTCTTGTTTGGAAAAAATCCATGAATCATTCAATTGTAGAAATCTTTATAAGTGAAAGATAGCTTAGAAATTAGAATATATGAAAATTAACATTAATAATAGGAGACAGCAATTTGCAAGAGTCCTTGCATGCTGCCTAGGCGCCAAATGGCACCCAGAGATTTCTGCAACATTGCCAATATCACTATTAAGCGATGATAAAGGAGATGGAATAAATTGATCCCTGTACTAAAGGTCAAACTCAATTTGTAGACTCTTTATCAAAGCATATAACTTGTTAACATGCTAGATGAGGAGCTGAATAAGCTTTTTTTAATGCAGAAAAGCTAACAAAGAGTTATCTTTTACTTCAGAAAGTAATGAGAAGGAAGGTAAGAGAAGAAGTTACTTGTCAACTTCAGGCTCTACTCCACGTGACATTAAAACATCAATAATTTTTTTCATTACAGCTCCATGGCGGCATGGATGTACTGAAGCATGTTTTCCAGGCAAGTGCGGATGGTCTTCTATGGTTACCTGATATCATTAAGAAGAAAAAGCTACTGATAAGTATAATTTAACTGACAAACCATCACCATCATAATGGAAGGATCCGCTGCAAGTTACACTAGGACAAGTGACGTGGACAAGAAGCTTAAAAAGTTCAAAATAGCACTTAATGTTCTGATTCAAGAGATTCAGTTTGACTTCAATGAGGAGTCCAAGATGGAAATGATGGCCATAATCAGTGTCAGCAGGTGACCTGCTCTTCACAGACCAATTTCAGCATGTTGACTGGTTGTGAAGGAGAGCATAATGAGGCTTGCAAATTTGTCTTGAATGACCTTAGGAGCTTGATTTGAGAATATGGAGCTATATGGAAGCATGCCAATGTGCTATGTGGGTTGATGAATCTGAACTGTTGGGCCATTTACCTTGATCTCTATCTTGAGGACAAGGTTGTTTGAAAGGATGGGGGAATTGTTACAAAGTTTAGCTGTGCCAGACTTTGTTTTCTTCTATTTTCTGTTCACTTTTGCTTAGTTAGTCTTATGACTTATTGAATAGTCGTAGTAAGCTTCGCGAAAACTATCAGTACGAACCCAGTCGTAGTAAGATTCACACGCTCCTTTGTCCTGACCTTCTCATAAATGGTCAAGGAAAGCATGGTTCTTTCATAGGAAGCACGGTTACAAAAAAAACGTCAATTTCCCAAAAATTGAGATATGAATACGTTTATATTTATTGATAATATATTTATTAATATCATGAAAATTATATAAATATTAAATAACTAATTAATTAAAATACCACACAACTGATTGTCTTCATACAATAAAACTTCCAACTACGAACACACTAAACAAAATTAATCATCACCCTAAATCCAAAATAAACACATTCAATCATTAACCATTGGTATGATCCTTTTCATCCATAATCTTATTCCCCATCCATTGAATCTTCATTTCCATCATCAGTCTACCAATCCGAATAATCAACATCCTTTTTTTTTAGAAAAACTGCCTCCAGCTATGGCTCATCTAATGAAAATTGTGCAATCTTCAGTACCAATATTGTGTCCTCAAATATCCCCCAACTTGTTCATCCTTTCAAGTACTCAGGTGTTTTCCTAGATAACAAACGGAGATTGCTATGAATGTAAATCAAATCATCGGCATGTTTGGGTGTCATCTTATTCCTTCGCAAAGAGTGGATGAAAGAGTATGTGCTCCAATTCCTCTTGGCACACGGAGGTTGAACAAATAGTTTCAAGGCTAAACTTTGCAACATAAGCGCACTTGTTCCGTAGGTAACCCACCAATTAGTGGGATCCATGTCATAGCATTAATCATGCCAAAGGTTGAACAAATAGTTTCAAGGCTAAACTTTGCAACATAAGCGCACTTGTTCCGTAGGTAACCCACCAATTATTGGGATCCATGTCATAGCATTAATCAATCGAGTCAAAATCAACATCTTAGAAAAGTCTAGCAAATTTCATTGACACAGTCTTACTATCCCGTATCAGGAAAATACTTCTTCAAGCATGTGCTTCTTTCCTAGACTACTTCAAATCCTTGTGCGGAGCAACTCGAGAGGAGTATTTATTAAGCTACTGGAGACTATAATATCTATGCAAAAAAAAGAATAATTATATAATTTATTACTAGTAAAGAAAATATAAACAAATTAGATTTAAGTTTCATTTGTTACATCGAACTTAGTGAATGAGCTAAGTTCGATGTAACAAAATATAAACAAATTAGATTTAAGTTTCATTTGTTACATCGCGAGTTTCTTTTATATTCCAAATATTTACTAAGATTTTATAAACATTACAGAAATTGGACAACTCATAAAGCTGAAGTTTTTCATGCTTATATGTTGCGTACTTCACTTTTTTTATGATTGAATCTCACACGTCGTAGACCAGTTGAAGACAAGGTTTATCAGTGTCACAGGCTCGAACCATGTCATATAAAATAATCGTAAATAAAAGTATGTAATTAACCTTAACCCACCAAATATCATCTAATACTTTCAATTTCACAAGGCTTGCTTTTTTCAACGCCATCTTCTCGATAAGAATCCTACTGCTCACTAATCACCATGACATCATGACTTATCTTTTGAAACGCTTCAACATTATAATAACATAAGTAAACCGAGTTGTAGCAATTGAAAGCAACTTTAAAGACATGAACTTGTTAAAAATGGCTAACTTCATCCTATGATTCATGATGAAATTCTTGATTATGTGCAACAACTTTAGCTTCAAGAACATAACTCATAAGTTTCTCGATTATTCTCAATATTCTTTGCACCACAAATATTTTGTAATGCCAAATTAAGTGTGTGCACAACACATGGTGTCCACAAGATGCTAGGATACAATCCTTCAACAAGGAGTGAAGCAACCGAGCAGTTCTTCGCATTATAAGTGATTACTTGAACTACATTTTCTAGTCCGAACTCTTGGATAACTTCTTTCATCACATTAAAGATAAAAAATTTATCTTCAATCACTCCAAAACAATCAACCGTTTTCAAAAACATTGGTCAACTTTCGATGATTGTCATGAGGTTGATAATGGTCTTCTCTGTGAGTCACTACATCCATCACTTATAATGCTCATTCTTTTTCCTACCACGTGCTTTTATGCAACTTGCAACAAGCGCTACATTTGTCTTTCTTGTTGAAGTAGTGATGTCCTCAATTGGTTATACCGAGGTGGCACGATGTCCTCGTATGCTACCAACAATTTAATCGGCTTCATGTCACTTAGGTATAACCAACTGAGGACATCACTACTCCAACAAGAAAAGGCAAACGTGGAGCACTTGACGAGGACATTAAAAGCACGTGGCACGAAAAATGAATAAGCATTGTGAATGATGGATAAAGTGACTCATAAAAAACCATTAATCAACTTTATGTCAGTCATGGAAAGTGATATTTTTGAAAGCAGTTGATTCTTCTCAAGAGACTAAAGAAAAATCATTTTTCTTTAATTTGAAGAAATAAGTTATCGAAGAACTACTTAGTTGTTGGACTCCTAGTTGAAGAATTGTATCCTAGCACATACACTTAATTTGACATTACAGTGTTGCGAATAATATGGAGAATAATCAAGAAACTTATGAAATGTGTTCTTAAATCTAAAGTTGTTATACATGCTAACATAATCGAGAATTTCATCTTAAATCATGGAATAAGGTTGGCCATTTTTAACAAGTTCGTGCCTTTAAAGTTACTCTCAATTGCTTCAACTTGGTTTGCTTATGTTATTATAATGTTGAAGGATTTTAAGCATCTAAAGATAAGCCTAGGTACCATGGTGATTAGTGAACAATGAGATTCTTATGGAGAAGATGACGTTGAAAATACAAGCCTCGTGAACTTGAAAATATTAGATGATATTTGGTGATATATAAGGTTGATTACATATTTTCATTTACGACTCATTTATATGACATGCTTCGAGCTAATGAAACCGATAAGCCGTGCCTTCACTTGGTCTACGACACATGGGATTCAATGATAGAAAAAGTGTTGTATGTAATATATAATATACAAACATGAAAGACTTCAACATGAAGAGTTGTCCAATTTTTACAATGTTTATGGAATCTTAGTAAATATTTGAAATAAATACAACATTCTCAATTCATTACTTAGCTCATTCACAAAATTTGAGGTAACAAATAAAACTTATATCTAAAATTTATTTATATTATATTAACTAATAATGAATTATATAATTGTTCTTTCTTTGTCTATATATTATAGTCTCTAGTGGCTTAATGAAGACTACTCTCGAGTTTCTCCGTGTAGGCATAACAAAATAGACGAGGATTGAGGAAAGAAGCAAATGCTTGAAGAAGTATTTTTCGGATGTAGAACATAGGAAGACTAATGGAATTTGCAAATTTTTCTAGCATGTCAGTAGATTTTGTTGATTCTGACTCGATTGATCAACGCTATGACATGGATCCCAAGAGTTGGTGGGTTACCTATGGAACAAGTGTGCTTATGTTGTAATGTTTAGCCTTTAAACCACTTGTTCAACCTTCATATTCATCATGTGCTGAGAGAAGTTGGAACACATACTCTTTCATCCACTCTTCGCAAATGAATAAAATGAAACTATATATCTTGAAGATTTGGTTTATATTCATAGCAATCTTCGTTTGTTATCTAAGAAAAACACATGAGTAATTGAAAAGATAGACAAAGTTATGGGATACTTGAGGATATAACTTGGGTACATTTAAAGATTTTGGGAGCTCTAGATTGCACAATAATTACTTAATGAGCTAGAGAGAGAATGATGATGGAAATGAAGAATCAATGGATAAGGAAAAAAATGATGGATAATATAATGGTTCATGATTGAATGTGTTAATTTTGGATTTATGGTGATAATTTATTTTGTTTTAGTGTGTTTGGAGTTGAAACTTTATTATACCCCCTCTGTCCCATTTAAAATGTCTCACTTTCCTTTTTAGGTTGTCCCATTCCATTTTAGCCTTTAGGAAATAATTATCCATTCAAAAAGTGTGTGTCCTACCCATTTTTTAATACTTTAACTACTTTATACATTTCTCCTAAATACACGTGCCCAAAAGAAATGGAACACTTTAGGTGGGACGGAGGGAGTATTAAACAATCATTTGTGTGGTATTTTTATGAATTAGTTATTTAATGTTTATATTATTTCATAATTTTAATACGATAAAAAATATATTATAAATAAATATAAATCTATTTTGAATGTATTTGAATCTTATTTTCGGGAAAAAACATATTTTTGTCCTCATGTCATATTTCGCCCTTGTCTCCATCTTCGTGCTTCTTAATCAATAATCTCACAGATGGCGTATTTGAATAGCTTAAGGTTCTGACTCTCAATCCAAGTTGTGTATACTCAAGAATGGATTGATAGCCTTGTTTTGATTCGTACATTGGCTTATAGCAATGATGTTTAAGTTCATTCTAAGGAAACTCTGACCTTAGGATTTGTTATCAAGATGCCCAAATAGGACAAAAGGATAATCTTCTTGCTTGATTCTATTCACTATAAATGCTCTCCTGGAATAGCGACTTTAGAGTACACAAATAAGATAATATAAACTAACAACAAGAATTAAGGTGTATTGGCATTTGGCGCTCTATATTATGGCATACAGAATACAACTTTACTATAAAGTCAAACTAGAAATCGGCTAACATAAAGCTATAAGTATTCTGAATTAAAGATTAGTCGTCATATCTCTTTCCAAGAAATGTATCAGTATTATTAATATTTATTTTCTTCCATTATTCTAAGTCATTTACTACCCCAAATATTTTGCTTTATTTTCTCTTTACAATGTCATATCCAATGAGAAAATTATTTAGCTTTGAAATTGTAACTCTTCAGTTATTAGAACTATTTTTGCCAGAACTGTACATAACCCCAACAACTTTCTCATATATCTTCAAGGAAGTGTTATCAACTAAGCAACATAAATCCTTGTTCTTACTTCCATGTTAATCTATATGGACAATCCTATTAAAAAAATATCCTTATCGATTATCGAGTTTTGTTTTACAATATGAAGTTTGGATTATGCGGATGAGAATCACAAATTAGTAACTAGAAAGTTAAAGACACGCATCCTAAGAGTAGAAGAAAGCTTAAAGATAATAACTACCAATTCTATAGCACCAGGATCAAAAACATGCTAAACAGGTCTCACCGTTTTACGTGCATGGTCTTGACTAACATCTTCAAGAACAAGTTCTGGTTGCAAAAGCATCCTTGACTGCCACAAATAAGAAGGACATCAATGGTTAAATAAAATGAAAATGTCATGTATGAAGAAATCAGAACACAAACAATTGCAAGTTTTATTGCAAGTTTTAAAAAGCATGAAAAGTTCAGGTTAACGACGCAGGCAATCATAACTGGAAATTATGTATGCAATGATGTATGAATGCTGACCTCGTCATATCCAGTTAGCCAAACACGAGGCGTTTGGTAATATTTGTCATACCTAAGAGAGAAAACCATCAAAAACAATGAAAAATGCCAGAACATTTTCAAGATTCAATCCAACTTACGTGATGCTAACATCATATGTCCTGGTTCGTAGAATGTTGTCGCTATCAGGTTCATGAGCCACAAGATATGTGGTTTGCAGTGTTGCCTGCATTAGTCACCGAAAGTAAAATCAAACTGGGAAACGATTGCAATTAATTTGAGTGGCTGGGGCCACACACTTATCAAAATGAAAACTAAGCAACTAGACTAAATCATTTACGCCACAAAATATGAAGATGCAAATATGCAGGGTACACATAAGAGCCACTTTTCCTTTTCTTTATTTCTTTTTGTCTCTAGTGGGTACAGGAACCTAGCTTCAAAGAACTAGAGCATCTGTGAGATTATTTTTGAAAACCATAGTGACACTGAGTCTGTAAATCCTTAACTTACGGGATCATTTTCAACAAGGTTGTCAGCCTCTTCAAATTCTGCCATGTCTGGAATATCATCTTCCTCCCCTCCAAAGTATGATGAGATTGACTGGATAGTATTCTTCTTGGAGATTTCTAGAGTCTCCATGGAGGGCAAATTATCATCGTCATCAGTTTTGTTTTCTAGACACAAGAGACAGGACCAAGCAAAAATAGTATCAAGTAATAGAAATTTATCCCTTTCTTTTCGAAAAAATATTATAGAATGGCCATACACCTTTAGGTTTTCCATGAGTTGCCAGCCAACCATCATTGTCCTCGTTGTCGACTAAAACTTCACCCCTGCAGCCTCATATTCTTCTCCAATTGAAGCAGCTCTCACAAGACAAGGGACTGATGCAAAAGAAAACAAAATATATATCAAGACTAAGTAAACAACATTAAACGCATAAATGCACCCACATTAAGGAAAATGGTATGATTAGATAAATTATTTCAAGAGATTGTCAGGCATGAAATAAACTACTTGAAATGCCCAGGTAAAACAAAGTTTATTTTTGGATAAACTTTGTATATCTTCACAACTATAGAGCTGAAAATTGCCGAGGGTTATAACTTATATATGAACAACAGCAAGGAAAAAATGTGATGTTTACACAAGAAAAGGAGTGAATTATGCCGAAGATATTGAAGACAGCATCAAGATCAAATCATTGTCAGTACAGAATAGTGCAAAGATTGAAAGCCACTAACCATTTCTAGTTATCAAGAATTGCTTATCTTGGGGCAAATATGACTTCATTTTGCCCGAATCCCCCGATTCCCTGTACAGATAAAGCAATATCATCAAATACAAGATACTGGAATGATCAGAAAACATCATCAAAATCAAAAGAAGAGCATATTTTATTCTCTTTTCCGATGATAAACCAAAAGATACCAAGCAGTGGATCAAGCAAGCATTCCATTCCTTTCATTTTGGATCTCCTTAGAAAACAATTCCAAATTTCTAATTAAAATATTTTGACAATTAACACTGAAATCGGAGCCACAAATATTTTGGAGCATGTAACGTTTGTCCCATAGTCATTCTGATAAAGATATAAAGAACCAAGCTTCATCGATCAGTTACAAATATACAAATTAGGGCAAATTAAACGGGCAATAACTCAACAAATTTGACTTATCCCAAATTTCACTCTGATAAATGAACAGGAAAAATATAAGTGAGATTTTACCAAGACCAGGTGGGGCACTTGGAGACGAGATTATCGCCGGCGAGGATAAATTCGTTGATGCTTAGAACACCTTTCTCTTTGAATGCGGAGACCGTGCGGGGGCTCGTCATTCGCTCCACCGTCCCCTTGAACGCATCGTGAATTTTCTGCGAAAGCACCATCTCCCCCTCTCTCTCTCTCTCTCTCTCCAACCTATCGCAATCGGGAATTTAGTCGGCCGATGAAAGTTTTACTTGCGCTGAGTTTGGGTTTCTGTGCACTTCGGAAGTTTAGAACGCACAATATTAAAACTTTTTGTGAGCAACTCCCGTGCACTTTAATCTTTATATTTCTTCAAAGTATAGATGACATATGTTTATATCTTTATTCCCCATACAAATAAATTAATTTGAATATAATTTTAACTCAAAATTTGTTGGGTTGTAATTGTAATGTAATTGAGGTTGAGAGAGAGAGATAATATTTTTATTTAAGCAATTGGCGGTGAGGTTGGGCCGAGTGGTAATGGGCTGGGGTTGATGGCTTACGAAAATGTAATTCTAAACACAGTTTCAAAAAAAATCAAAATTGCCCATTACTATAAAAAATAATAAATATAATTATGATTGTACTAATTTATCCATCTATCTCTCATTTTAAATTTCTAACAAAATTTATAAGTTTATCCAAATAAATTTGAGAGAGAAATATGTATAACCCCTAAAGGTTGGGTTCTGGTAGTACCATGTTCTTAGATAGTTTGTGGTTTTATGGTATTTAATCTGGTTCACATATTTTGAACATGTGGATGCATCAGAACTTGATAAATGACATCGGAAATACGATAATTCTCAAAGGTGGGGTTCTGATATTACAATAAATTTAAATGTCATCCCACTCAGTTTGTGAACGAGAATATCAAACTAGTTTTGCAACATTGAATTTGATATTCTCATTCAGAAATGGAACTGGGTGGGACGGCCCCTACATGCTGCAGTTTCAAGTGCCGAAAGCTTGGAGTAGCAAACCAACCGATTTTCTTTACTGATGTAATAAACAGCTTGTTTGGGGTCCAATAAAACACAAAAGAAATGCATGGCCCGAGTGTTTTGAGCTATATTCTTGTATAAATATGTGGGTTGAATCTTTTATCTCGAATTTGTATAAAGTTTCTCAGCTTCATAACAACATGTTCCATTTAAGATGATTTACTAATTTGACCAAGTTTATGGAGATTTTATAGTATTTTATAGTATATGTTACATTTAGCTCAAGACATTGAAGATGAACATGACACTGAAGTTGAACAAAATCTAGCATATTTTTAAAGTTTCTAGATGTTTTGTTTGTGGAGATGTTGGATTGTCTACATAGTTGCTATGTTTTAAAGAGTAGTATTACATTAATGTAAAACTTGCTCATTAATGATTCTGAGACTTAATTTTAGTTAAGAATTAATCTATATATATATATATATAATATAGGCATTGGATCAAATGAGAACTTAAGTTTTTTTTAGAATTAAGAACTAATGTAATCCATCCAATTTTTTTTAGTCTAACGGTCAAAATTAATTATAAATCGTTTATTATCCTTAAATTTTAATGGTAACCGTTCAGCCCTATAATAAAGGGATTTGGTATATTCATTCATGGAATTGTTCTCATATGCACAATTATTACGGTTACATACATAACAGCATGAATTACATGAACATAACAATGAATTGGAATGTGATAGCATGCACAAGAACTACAATACATGAACAACAACATAAACTACACAAACAATGAAGAATAAAATTTGAAAGATCCAAATAGCGAAAATTTAGGAATTTTACTATTTTTATCATTAAATAATTATGAATCGTATGATCTTATTCAATCTAACGATGGTTATTGGTTCTTAGTTCTTATCTAAGATGTAGTTCCTCTATAACCAACTCATATATATATATATATATATATATATATATATATATATATATATATAAGTTAACATGAGAACGTGAACCAAAAATGATGAATTACGTGAAAGTTGATAAATCCGTCGGAAAATTATCGAATTGAAAATTGATATTTTTCACTGGGTTCGATTTCTATGAGAGATGAATTCGAACCCAAGTGAAAAATATCGAATTTTGAATTCATTAATTTTCCAATGGATGCATCAAATTTCATATCAAATTCATGTTGTTCATAGCAAAAGTTTGTGGTTCTTAGTTCTAAAGTTAAAAATGTTCTTATTTGAACCTAACTCTATATATATATAGGGATGGATCATATAAAATACAAATATTGGTAAGAAATAAGAATACAAAGATTGAACGATAAAGTTATTGTACTAAATGTATAAATTTATTGCAACAAATTCAACATATAAAGTGTAATATCGAATATAAAGTTGTTGCAATAAATTTATATATTTAATACAACAACTTTATGTGTTCAATACATTCTTATTTATTACCAATATTTACATTATTAAGTGAACCACCTATATATATATATATATATATATATATATATATATATGAGCGAGCACATTATTGAATAATTTATAAAATAGAGATGTTTTGCATGTCAAAAATAGTAACTCTTTAACATGTCACGGAAAATAATTCACATTCACATGTCACAAGAAATATCTATTTTCTTGTATGCGTGTGTTGGCCTAGTGGTAGAGTGGTTAATGCCCGAGACCAAAGGTCTCAGATTCGAGTTCACAGTGACGCGGACTTTAAATTTATGTATTAAATTGACCCAAAAAAAATATATCTATTTTCCGCATGTTACAAAAAATAACTATACTTCATATGTCACAAAAATTAGTTACATCCTCAAATGTCACTAAATTTTGTAACTTATCTTTATTTTTTGGACATGGATGCATAATAGTTATCCATCTATAATATGTTACAATTTTATTTAGTGACATTTATATATGTCATAATTCTTAAAAAAATATGTCGCTCTACTAGAACATTTATTGTAGTCTTGCTTTTCTTTTTACTTTAATTTTATGGTATTTTCGTTAAAGATAAATTTGCCTTTACACTCATAAAGTGGTTAGTGTTTATATGTTCTTTAAATTTATAGTCACTATCTTTCTTCCTTAAATAATGTGGTTATTTATCACAATTGCCGCAAGAAGTTATACCAAAATGAAAGAAAATGATGGAATTCTTCAACTTCCTGATATCTATAGCCGTGCGCGCGCAAGAGAGAGATGAATTTTATATGGTATAATAAAAATGACACTATATAAATATAAGTATTAGAGGTTACCAAATAAGTCAATGCCGAAACCTAATAAGAATAATAAATTCGCCATGCAAGTGTTATCCACATGATGGAGTCAGAAATATAATTTGGAAGGATCTATAGCTAAACAAAAATTAATTATAAAATGATAATTCAAAAAAAAATCTGAAAAAATTAAAATCCTAGTGTCAAAATAAATTGTTAGGGGTGCTTAAGCTCCCCCCAAAACTCCCTCTGTTTAGCTACAAATATATTAGGGGTAGCTATAAATGAGCATAGTTACTGGTGAGATGGGTACTGGAAGTTTGACCTCATTTAATCAAGTACATTAACTAAACAAGTCGTATCATGTTTGACCTTGACACTATTCATGAGCTAACTCAAAAATAATAAAGTAGATAACTTGGTATATTTTAATTTTTTTATAGTTTAATAAATATGAAGTATACTAAGTCTTTAATTAACTTTATTAAATATTAACAAAAAATGTATTTCTTTTAATGAAATAATTTATTCTTAAAAAAATGGTGAGTATTTAATTAAATTCAACTAAGCTCGTGATCTAATAAATGTTTGATTGAAATAAGCTTAAGCTCGACTTAGACAATAAATAAGACAAACTTAAGCTTGTTATACTCGACTCATTTCGGCCTAAAACACCCATACACATAGTCTCCTTCGTATACTCTCATTTCACTTATGTTCTAACATAGGACGTGTGACGCTATATCTTCCGTAAATACATCAAATGGTTATGCCCCAATTGATTTTAAGATATCAAACACACTTCGACTAGGAGATGGATTTTGAACAAATGATAGAATTGATCCATACCGATGAAAACACCACTTAGATGTTGAGCAAAGATGGGCTAAAACCTAACTTGAAAGTTATTTTTCCGGACTTGGTTCTTGATGAAAAGATAAAAAGAGATCAAGTTGAGTTAGATGTGAGAAAGATAGTAAAGATTTCTCGTGAATCCATCATAGGGACCAAACTTTGTGAGTAAATATTATGTGCGAGTGATTTCATTAGGGTTATCTTAAATTATACCAAACTTTTATCTTTATGGTGACCCATTAGTCCGATTTTATGAATATAACATCTATTTTATTTGTGTTGTTCACTTAATAGCCCCAATGATATTTAATGCCGGAAGCTGATTTGGCATAAAAAGATAACATCATCATAGTGTGTGTGTGTTGGCCAGTGGTAGAGTGGTTAATGCCGGCGCCAAAGGTCTCTGTTCGAGTCCACCATGACGCAGCCTTTAAAATTTCAGATTAATTGACCAAAAAAAGATAACATCATAAATTAGCTTCCGCGACACACGCCGCCTTTTAGTTGGTCGAAAATTTTGACTCAAGCTATTAAGTGAACAATGAAGATAATAAGTATATGCTATATTTATAATATTTATATATTTGGGCTAATAAGTTACCATGAAATCAAAGTTCTAATTATAATTTAAGAATAATTCTTCTTTTTATTAAAAAAAATAGTCGAGTGATTATAGATTTATAACTAAAATATATATCTTCCATGTTTCACATTAAATTGCTCTACCAATTAAGCTTAGTGGAGCATGCAAGAAGATAGTGAGATACTTCTTGTATTGTTTCCTAGTATAATTGGATCACCCCCAAACTTAGAACTAGAGACAATAGATGACATGAAGTAAATCATGTCACATGTATGTGTGTTGGCTAGTGGTAGAGTGGTTAATGCTCGGCGCCAGGTGCCTGATTCGAAATCATCGTGACACGGCTTTTAAATTTCGCATTAAATTGATAAAAAAAAAGTAAATCATGCCACCTTTGGTCCAACAAATTCAGAGAGAATCAATAGATTCCATTAGAAGAACAATTCATCACACCCTTACTAAACACAGCCTTTTCCTTCAAAAAAATATTAAATCTCGAAACGGTTTATTTTTAGCTTACGTAGTGTTAAAAAAAATAATAGCTACACATGTGAAGTCACATTAACTTTCGAAAGATCTACTAAGCTTTTAGATATAGAAATTTTCATCTAAAAATAGATTTTCATAGTTTTTTAATCATATATCAACTATTTTGGCAATTGATAACATCCTTTTTTAATCATATTTTGAAGAACAAATTTTATTTTATTTTTTGGTAATTTAATACAGAAATTTTTTAAAGGCTGCGTCACGATGGACTCGAACCCGAGACCTTTGACCTCGGACATTAACCACTCTACCACTAGGCCAACACACACACACTTTTGAAGAACAATTTTGAAAACAAGTCGTGTTCATCATTATTAAAAAGTATGTTAACATGAATGATAAGTATTACTTTTATACTACTAAAAGAAGCTTCAATAATAATAAAAAAACATATATTATTGAACTACGAATATTCAACTTAATAGCATATTAAACATCCTGTAAGATATATAATATATTGAGAACTTGTAATTTGTAAACCAAACATCACACTAAAATAATACTGTCCAACAACTATCATTAATTTTGTTAAACATAATAATTTAACTTCACATTATCAAACCTAGCAAACAAGATTTCACAAATCACAACAACATCTTAGAAAGACCATGGAAACCCAATCACCACATTCAACATCCATCTGGTATGAGAACAATGGAACCTGATGTGGTTCTCTTCTCAAGATCCGAATGAGCTTGTGCAGCCTGGGATAAGGGGTAAGTATGATTCACACGAACCCGTAGAACGCCTGCTGCGATATTGGTGAAAACATCGGAGGCAGCTTCGAGCAGTTCGTCTCGAGTAACATTGTAATCCTTAAGTGATGGCCGCGTTAAGAAGAGAGATTTCGCTGCTAGAGCTGACAAAGGGACCGCGTCTGGAGTTCCTGACGACTGCCCGAAACACACCATGTAACCTCTAACTTTCAAGCATGCCATCGATCCCTGATCCAATTTTCATCCTCATTTAGAGACTGGTGAAGAAAATATTCAAAGCGAGCATAAATATTGAGGATTAGTCTAGATATATAAAAATAATATAAGCTAATTCATTGTTTACTAAGATGGATTAGAACTTTGGAATATCCCAAGACTCTTTGATAATTTTCTATTGTTTGAGCAAACTTGCTTAGATTCATATCCTATTGAAAAATAGTAGGATTGGAGAAATCTTAATGAAAAGGATAAAAATACTTAATCGTGTATATTATCAATCATAAAATGTAAACGCCCCCTAAGGGGAGCATTACTTTTGAGGGTTGGTTTAGATATATAGATAAAAATAGTATAGGCTAATTGGATGGATTGGAGTTTAGGGATATCCCAAAACCCTTATAATTTCTATCATTGGAAGAAATTTTGCTTGATTCATATCCCATTGAAAAGGTAGGATTGAAAAAAATCCTAATAATGTGGATAAAAATACTCAATTATATATCTTATCAATCATGAAAAGTAAATAGCCTAATAGATAATTACAAAACAAATTTGATACCAATCTTAAAAAATGAACAAGTGTGGATATAGTATTATAAAGAATACAATATCTAACCTCAAAGGTGTCTTTCCCAACAGAATCGTAGACAACTTCAACTCCTTGACCACATGTTATCTCGTTTACGCGGCTAACAAAATCTTCTTGAGTGTACAGTATAACATGGTGACACCCATCATCTTTGGCTTGAACTGCCTTCTCTTCAGTTGAGACAGTGCCAATAACCGTAGCACCAAGGGCATTCGCCCACTGGCACAGTAGGGAACCAGTTCCACCAGCTGCAGCGTGTACGAGGACAGTGTGCCCTCCTTCAACCTGTCAAATAACGCAACTCACAGAAACAATTCGTAAGAAATTATACATCCAAATGTTTCAATTTCACAAGAGGACCAGTGATTGAACTTATCCTTTGATAAGCCATACCACTTGCTTTTATTTCCTTTAGCAAACAGTTCCTCTTCCCGGCCATGTTAAACAAGGATATCGAGTAATCGCTAAAATTATACTCAGAAAGTAATCATTGAACTTGAATGCAATGAAGATAGGCCAGAGATGAAGAGCTGAAGAAAGTGGACTAGTCTAAAGAAGATTTGATACAATAAGACAAATTACTTGCCAGTGCAATATATCATCAATATAAACCTTCTAATCACGAAGGGGCCTTTTACTTTTCAAGATTGATAATTGTTATAAGTGTGTATAGCATATGAGATGGGGAATGAAAGTCCCACTTATTCAATGAAAAGAGCTCCTATATATACATGTGAATAACCCTAATCCTAATAGGATTCTCACCCTAATCCTAATAGGATTCTAATATGCATCTACCATATATAATATATTTACATATATAACACTCCCCCTCAAGCTGGAGCATAGATGTTAATCATGCCCAGTTTGTTACAAAGATAATCAATCCTAACCCAAAATAAACCAGAACGAAAACCTGAAACTTAAATTTCAACTGAAATCTCAAACATAATTCAAATCTGATCCAAACTGAATCCAACACAAATTAGATGCAGATCCAAACAGGTATTCAGACAACTCACGAACGTCTGACCCAAACTGAATCCCACACCAATCAGATGTTGACCCAAACAGGTATCCAGACAACTCACAAACGTTGAGATGAGCAAACCACAACAAACGGAACACCAATTAGATGCAGATCCAAACAGGTATCCAGACAACTCACGAACGTCTGACCCAAACTGAATCTCACACCAATCAGATGTTGACCCAAACAGTATCCGAGACAACTCACAAACGTTGAGATGAGCAAACCACAACAAACGGAACACCAATTAGATGTAGATCCAAACAGTATCCGACAACTCACGAACGTCGACCCAAATCAATCTCACACCAATCGATGTTGACCCAAACAGTTATCCGGATAACTCACAAACGTTGAGATGAGCAAACCACAACAAATGTAACTCAATTCCGACAAAGAATGTGCTCACGGCACCGAAAACCAAATCGAAATGAATGGATCCCACATGCATCGATACTAATCCAAACAAGTACTCAATCTGAAAGGGGACGACGACGCGAACCAAACGGGACTGACCGGAGTGAATTCCGGCCACGGACGCGTCCTCATGCGCCGGAAAACTGCACTGCACAGAAACACTGTTCACACGTGCACTGTTCACCAGAACACTGTTCACGCACGTTGACCCCACACGCGTTGGCTCCGGTGACCGGACTTCCGGCGAAGGTTCGTCGGATGGTGGCACATCTCCCTGTGCCGGAGGTGTCAACCGGTGAAACTCCAAACTCAAATGGGTGGCTTTTCCCTTTTTCACCCAAAACCCTAATTTTCAAATTTGAAACCCTAATTTCAAAAAATTCGAAATTCCAAACCCTAGATCTGGAACGTAGCTCTGATACCATGTTATAAGTGTGTATAGCATATGAGATGGGGAATGAAAGTCCCACTTATTCAATGAAAAGAGCTCCTATATATACATATGAATAACCCTAATCCTAATAGGATTCTAACCCTAATCCTAATAGGATTCTAATATGCATCTACCATATATAATATATTTACATATATAACAATAATATATATAATTAAGTATTTTTATCTTCATCACAAGCTTTTCTCCAATCCCACCCCTTTCTATTGAATATGAATCAAGTAAGTTATCTCAAATTGTAGAAATAATCAAGGGCTCAATAGTAAACGCCCCAAAGTGTAAAACTGAGAGATGGAAGATTGATAATAAATATTTTGAATACAACTGTAGACAGTGTTTCTATGTGGTAAAGCTTCTATATCTTGATTCCACCAATATTTGGTACTAATCAATTTGATAAACACGAAAGTTATAGGATAGGGTAGTAAGAAACATACTTTAAAACATTTTTGGACTAGATAACGAGCAGTCATTCCCTTGACCATGATGGAAGCTGCAATTATGGGATCAATTGAAGGAGGCACGGGAACCACTTTTAGAGCAGGAAGGATTTGCTCTTCTGCATATGCACCCATTGAAGAACCAGCACAAGCAACGAGATCTCCAACTTTTATTCCACTAATTCCCAAACCTACAGCAGTTACCTCACCAACAGTCTCCACACCTGTCATCAAGAATAGATGATAGTATACTCAGCCAGCCTCAAAAGGAGATAGTGCATCAATTTTGAACAAACAAAGACAGTGTCTCGTAGAATAGATCAGTCTTAGCCATGTATAAAAGTGAGAGTTCATCAAACATGCTTTAATTTTACATTGTAGTAATCAAGAATAGATAATAGTAGCCACAGCCAGCCTCAAAGGAGATAGATACATCAATTTTGAACAAACAAAGACTGTGTCTCATACAATAGATCAGACTTAACCATGTATCAAAGTGAGAGTTCGTCAAACATGCTTTAATTTTACATTGTAGTAATGATCACAAGCAACACAGAGATCTGCAAAATAGATGCTAAATATACTGATAAGTCATAACACGCTGCAGAAACACTTGCTGTCTTAGTCGAAAGGTGTCAAATTTATGGAATCGAAAAGGCAGAGGAACCTGGTGTAAAAGGCATTGTTGGAGCCTTGTAAACCCCTTTCCGGAAATAAATGTCTATGAAGTTTAAGCCGATGGCCTTATTTTTCACTTTGATATCCCCATCCTTAGGCTCCCCGATCTCCACATCCTCCCATTTTAGTTCCTGCAATGAAATGGATCAATTAGCATGTAAAGCTCTAAGATTGACTATTTAATGAGTGACATAAGTTGTTAAATACGTAAAAATTTGATGCTCCAATTTACTCAATCCATAATATTCAATCCACATAAGATTTCTCTAAAGGGCCACCAAAACATGGCACCAAATTCCGCCAAGTTTTCGAAATTCACCTAGTGTTATATGTAAGAGAAAGCTAGATAGCAATCAATACCAAATAGAAAGCTTTCAAGATTGGCTTCTAAGAAGCTCAGAGCAGCAAATATAGCAAAATATTCTGTTAATCCTAGCCAAACTCCATAGTTAAATCAGGAATATCTTGAAACTAGTCACTATCTACAAATATGTGACCCTGTAAATACACAAAATAACACAAATTGTACAGCTCGCCCCAGCAATCAAACAGAATCATCAGAAGAACATTCAAATCATAATTCATAAACCCTTATCACTGAAGCAGTAATATTGCTTATAACAGAACTCAAACATTTCCATTTCGACCAATTAAAATCTCAAAAGACCAAAACCCATATGCCTCTCCACAAATTAAATTGGAAAATCTCCATTAACTTAAATAATCACCACAGCGAAAGAGATTAAGAAATAAAATTAAGAGTTCACAACACATGCAAACGAAAACAGAGTGAGAGAGAGATAGACCTCGGGGCCCCCAAGCTGATGGATCCTGATAGCTTTGACCATCGTTACTGTTGAAAAACACAGAGGTTATTGCTGCATTCAAGTAGAATGTCCATAAACAAATTATTATGTCATTTTGAGATTATAATTTTATGGAAAATATCTTGAGATTCACACAATTAATCTAGAAGTAAATACCAGTGGTGTTGAGGAATAGAATAAGGTTTATAGAAAACAGTAATATTTTGCAATCTTGTATTTTCGTTAAGAAGTAAGATGATATAATATATACTCACAAATTTTGATCCTAAGAGTGGCTCACGAGAGACCTATTACTCCCTCTCTCACACCTAACTAAACTTAACATCTCCTTATCCTTTAATTTATCCGAATAATGAAGATTTTAAACTTGTCGCATATGTTGGGATTTTTTCGCGTCATTGTTTTTTTGTCTTTTCACAAAAATCCCAATCATTGCTGTCGTTCTCTTTGTAGTTGGTTCTGTTTTGAGATAACTTAAGGACGAATTGTCAGTATACGCTGTAATATATATAAGTAAGAATTGACTTAATTGTTTGTTTACGCCGATACGCCGTGACGTATTGATGGATCATAGTGAGATAAATTATTTTATTCGATTATCGTGAAGAACCTAGATCTCACTGACTTTATATTAATCTAAACGTCGATAAAGTTTCAGATGAATATGCGTTACTGACCATCACTTTGACTTATTATGAGTGGGGACATGTGATAATCCAAAATTATCCGCTTCTGTAGTCGCTCATTCATCTTTAGTTTTTGTATATGGAGATTTTATCGTATATGTTACAGTTCACTAGCTAAATATGTTACAATTAGCTCAAGACATTGAAGATGAACATGACACTGAAGTTGAACAAAATCTAGCATATTTTTAAAGTTTCTAGATGTTTTGTGAAGATGTTGGATTGTATGCATAGTTGTTATGTTTTAAAGAGTGGTATTACATTAATGTAAAACTTGCTCATTAATGATTATGAGACTTAATTTTAGTTAAGAATTGATCTATCTATATATATAGGGTATCAAATGAGAATTTTAATTTTTTGAGAAGTAAGAACTAATGTAATTCATCCATTTTTTTAATCTAGAGGTTAAGATTAATTATAAATCATTTATTATCCTCAAATTTTAATGATAACCGTTTAGCCCTATAATACATGTATTTTGTATATTCATTTACGGTAATTGTTCTTACATGCACAGTAGCATGAATTACATGACCATAACAATCAATTGGAATGTGATAGCATGCACAAGAACTACGATACATGAATAACAACATTAATTACACGAACAACGAAAAATAAAATTTGAAAGATCCAAATAGTGAAAATTTAGTAATTTGACTATTTTTATCATTAAATAATTATGAATCGTCCGACCTTATTCAATCTAACGGTGGTTATTGGTTCTTAGTTCTTATCTAAGATTTAATTCTCTCTATAACCAACTCATATATATATAATAGTTCAAATAAAAACATATTTTTTGTAAAAACCTAAAAACCAATGCACTTTATGTACAAAGTTAATGCACTACGAAATATTGATTAATATTGTTGTCTTTTATCAAAACTCAATGGTGCATTAATTTTATATATAAAATGCATTAACTTTATACGTAAAGTGCATTAGTTTTTAGGTTTTTATGAAAAAAAATAGGTTTTTATTATGACTCAACCCTATATATGTATATATATAAGGGGTTTAACATGAGAATCATTTTTATCGTGAGAACGTGAGAACAAAAAAAAATGAATTCATTGTGAAAGTTGATGAATCCGTCGGAAAAGTTAATAAATTCAAAAAAATCCGAAAGAATGGAATTTTCGTCCCTCATTGAATTCGAACCCAAGTGAAAAATGTCAAAATTTTGAATTCATTAACTTTTTCAATAGATGCATCAAATTTCCTAGCGAATTCATTTTGTTTATAGTAAAAAAAATTGGTTTTTAGCTCTCAGGTAAAAATAGTTCTTATTTGAACCCAACTATATGTTATGAGTGAGCACATTATTGAATCATTTATAAAATTAGAGATGTTTTGCATGTCAAAAAATAATAACTCTTTAACATGTCACGGAAAATAATTCACATTCACGTGTCATAAGAAATAACTATTTTTTCTCTCTTAATTATCTTTTTGTCTATTTAAGATTCATTTGTGTACGTGTGTTGGTCTAGTGTAGGGATGTCAATCATGCAAGCTTTTATTTGACCGTAACCAATAAATTAGTATTGGTTCGGTTCGAACCGCCCAAGAACGTCGGATCGGACCGGATCCCACCATCAAGTTATGGTTCCGGATCGGGTATTACCCATTGCTAACTGGTTACCCGTTGGGCCGCTACACCCAAATCCCCAAAATTTTCAATTTCAAATTTCAACAAAGGAAAAATCTTTATTGGACTAAAATATAAAATATATTATAAATAAATATAAACGTATTTTGAACATAGTCGTATTTTGATTTTTGAAAAATTAACATATTTTCATCCTTGTATCGTATCGTATTTTGTCGGTCCATAAGAAAAATCTTTTCAAAGTATTTTTCTAACACTGTTGTAGTATTTTTCAGAGTAATTATAATTGCAATCAAATTTGGTAGCTTAAAAAATTGATTCATCTATTCTGTCACATTAGCTTTTGACACGTTAATTCGTGTCTGTAATGAATAGTAAAACTATTATTATATCTTCATATGATACACAAGATGGATCGGACCGGAACCGGACAAAAATGTTATAACTTGGTTGGATACATTCAGATATAAAAAGAATACTATACTTAAATTTACGCTTCCGTTTTTCCTCGATTAGCGCAGTCCAAATTCGTAATTGGGTACGATGAGTCATCGGCAAGATGCAATAAAAATAATTAAATTGTTAATTCTCAACTTAATCCTATAATTATTTAGTAGATTGAGTGCTCAAAATTATCTCAACTAGTAGAAAAAATCAATGAGTAGTTAGTGGATGCAGATATTGATGGTTTGTTTTATATATTGAAACTAAGAAGTACAGAAGAAAGAACTTGAATGAAACAACATAAAAGCATATTGAGAAAGGAAAAGATATTAAATAATTAATTAAGAGCTAATAGATGTGGAATAAAAAAGATATGAAATGAGGAAAACTTAATAAGTGGTTGTTTATTAAATAACTTTATCAATAATCTTTCGTGATCCATCAATGTTGCAAAAACTATTATTATATCTTCATATGATACTTGTGAGTATTTAAAAAATAAAAAATTGATCGGTCGGACCGAACCGGACAAAATGGGTCGGTCTCGAATCGTCCGGTCCTAGCGGTTCTAGAACCGTAACCTAACCGTAACCGCTGCTTTAAAATTTAATGGCTTTCAATGGTTCCGGATCGGTCCGGGTAAAGACCACCCATTGACATCCCTAGTCTAGTGGTAGAGTGGTTAATACCCGAGGTCAGAGGTCTCGGGTTCGAATCCACCATGATGCGGTCTTTAAATTTCTGTATTAAATTAACCAAAAAAATTAACTATTTTTCACATCTTACAAAAAATATATGTACTTCACATTTCACCAAAATTAGTTACATCCTCAAATATCACTAAATTTCGCAACATATCTTTATTTTTTGGACATGCATAATAGCTATCCATCTATAATATGTTATAATTTTATTTAGTGGCATTTATATATGTCATAATTTTTTAAAAATTATGTTACTACTAGAACATTTTACTGTAGTAATCCTTTTCTTTTTACTTTAATTTTATGGTATTTTCGTTAAGGGTAAATTTGCCTTTACACCCATAAAGTGGTTAGTGTTTATATGTTCTTTAAATGTATGGTTACTATTTTTTTCTTCCTTAAATAATATGGTTATTTATCACAATTGCCGCAAGAAGCTAATACCAAAATGAAAGAAAATGATGAAATTCTTCAACTTCATCTATAGCCGTGCGCGAAAGAGAGATGAATTTTATATGGTAGAATAAAATGACACTCTATATAAAGAGCTGGCGTTATATAGTAATCAGTTAAGGAATGTCAATTATAGCACAAACATAAAATGTCAAATTATAACAAATAAGACCAATAGTACTAATAGGACCAAATGGTCCATCTAGATTATTTGGTGATAATAGTCCCAATAGGACCAACAACTTAGCTATAATTTGATATTTTTATGTTCGTGGCTATTATTTGACATTCCTTAACTTGGATGGCTATATTAGTGTATTTCATCTATAATAAATATAAGTATAAGAGGTTACAACATAAGTCAATGCCAAAACCTAATGAGAATAATATCTATATAAATATAAGTACTAGAGGTTACCAAATAAGTCAATGCCGAAACCTAATGAGAATAATAAATTCGCCATGCAAGTGTTATCCACAGGATGGTGTCAGAAATATAATTTAGAAGGAGCTAAACATAAATTAATTATAAAGTGCTAATTCAAAAAAATTCTGAAAAATTAAAATCATAGTGTCAAAATAAATTATTAGGGGTGCTTAAGCTCACCCCAACTCCCCTCTGTTTAGCCACAAATATATTAGGGTAGCTATGAATGAGCATAGTTACTGTGAAAATAGTTGGTTATAAACTGGAGAAAATTTGGTTTGACCACAAGTCATATCATGTTTGATCTTGAGACTATTCATACGTGTCAAATGAGCTAACTCAAAAATAATAAATTAGATAACTTGGTGTATTTTAATTTTTTATAGTTTAATAAATATGAAGTATACTAAGTCTCTAATTAACTTTATTAGATATTAATAAAAATGTATTTCTTTTAATAATATAATTTATTCTTACAGAAAAATGGTGAGTATTTAATTAAATTCAACTAAGCTCGTGATCTAATAAATGATTGATTGAAATAAGCTTAAGCTCGACTTGACAATAAATAAGACAAACTTAAGCTTGTTATACTTGACTCATTTCGGCCTAAAACACCCATACACAAAGTCACCTTCTTATACTCTCAATCCAACATAGGAAGTGTGACACTATATCTTCCGTAAATACATCAAATGGTTATGCCCAATTGATTTTAAGATATCAAACACACTTCGACTAGGTGATGGATACCGATGAAAACACCACTTAGATGTTGAGCAAAGATGGGTTAAAACCAATTGGAAAGTTATTTTTCCGGACTTGGTTCTTGATGAAAAGATAGAAAGAGGTCGAGTTGAGTTAGATGTGAGAAAGATAGTTGTAATATCCCGAAGTTTTAAAGCTTAATTGCGATAATAAAAATCATAAATTAGGGTTTCATCTCGATAATTGATTTAGTAACTTATCGAATATTGATTTCGACTATCGATGATACAATGAATTATTATATCATAATCACTAATGATTAGTGAATTAAGGAATATAGTTTATTTTATTCCTTCGAAAGTATTATTCTAACGTCGATTGAATATCGATAGTTAATATTACGTTATTTTTTTTCTAAGTGACGAAGCTTAGAATTAAATTTTCTTATTAACGAAATGAGTTAATAAAGTGATTACGACTTTATTATGAACATTTTGAGATGATCCGATTATAGACGTTTTGAGACGTTTCGAACGTCAACGTTTAGAGACGATTCGAAAACTTAGTCTAACGATTGAGGAATTATAATATTTAAATTCGTCCTATGATTATTTTATGTCATAAGAGCATTATTTATCATTAAAATAATGCTAGAGAATTAAGGAATAAAGATTGAATAAGTGAGCTATTTTCGAAAACCCTAATTTCGAAAATTAGGGTTTGTGTCATGGAATAAATTTTAATTATCTTTTCTATGATTTAATTTATCATCTAAGATTATATTATGTCATATAGCTATTAATTGCAAGAAAATAAAATGTTTGGCACCTACATTATATAAGTGCCGAAATGGTAGTGATAATATGTTGAAATGAATAGAAATTTGCTATCTTTTTGTCATGCTATATGTAATAAATGTGATAGTAAGATATTTTATGCATAAGACAAAATGATTAATGAGAGGATCAAAGTGTAAGGTGTGGTGGCATGGTGATGACCGATTATGTTGACAAATAAGGTGAGAAGAAAAGTTGGAACTCTTAGTTATGATGGCTTGAGAGTATTAAGGTGTAGGATCTTTGTATATTAGAATAAGACAAGAAAATAAAACTCATCCCTTGGCAATTGAGGTGGCCGACGTGTTTAGTGAAGGCAAAGGTGAAGATATTTGTTTCATTAATTAATTGATGGTGATGGTCATTTACTAAAAGGCAAGGTGATGTATTAAAGTAGTGGTGAGTCACAAATAAATGTCTTGCAATGTTGTGAGTATGACCGAAGGGTGTAGGGTTGAAATTAGTGTATTAATTGTTTTTATTCCTTTAGGTTTTAACAAAAGTGATAGGATACTAACTTTAGAATATCATCATTTCTCATTCCCCTCTTATTACCGTGAGCATTTGAGAGAAAAAAAAAAAAGAGAGGAGTTCTTCATTTCCTTTCAACAATCTTAGATAGAAAATCCTTTGCCGTAACAATCGACGCCGATTAAAAGGTTAGGAATCGAACGAGCTTTCTATATACGTTAAGATTTTCGAATTTCAACCGTTTGATTTTATGATATGCTTATGTTAATTAATGATAAAAAATATGAGAAATATTGCTATCATGTTTTGTTATTTATTAAAAATGTTTATTATGATGTAGTATGATCATATGCTATGATTTAATTACAAGCTAATCATGTTATGAAATTATTTGTGATGACCGAAAATTTATAATAATTATATGTTGATGGATTAATTATATATGGTAGTAATTGAACTCATAGTAATTTATTTAGAATTTTTGGAAATTATATGTAAATTATATGCAATTACCGAAAATGGTTGGGATGAATATGTTGAGGTATGATTCATGCTTAAGTGATGTTATAGCATATTATTGTTGTATAGCCTTAATTAAGTGCTATATGAATTTATTAGATCTAAAAAAAAATAGTTTGTTCATGTTTGGAATTTTCGAGAATTACTAAGTTTTGGTATGTTGATGTATGAATTGTAATTGTTGAATATTATGTTATATTAGTGATATATGATGATGATTAGGTGTTGTGAGATTTTATTGGATTTTTAGAAAAATGTTGGTTATATTTGTTGTAAAATTCGAGAGCTATAGGGTATAGAAAAGTGATGTCCAATTTTTCTATAGCTAATGTTATTACATATTAATGATCCTATGTTAATATAGTATGTTATGTGAATTTATAAGAATTTTTGGATAAGTTTTGAGAATTATATGTGTAAGGGCCGAAAGCTTAAGTATGAGGTTTAAGGGTTTTAAATTTATTTTATCATGTATTATCACATATTATGTGTTAAGAATATATTTTAGACATACTAAGAATTTATGGGATTTTAGAAACATAGAATACTATGTTTACGGAAACGTTGTATTAAATGACGTAAGATGTGAAAAATAATATGTAATGTACAAGTTAGGTCATACTTAGGTAAAATATTGATCATGATTGTTGATTAGCGTGAAAATCGAGACTTAGGATTACATGATAAGAAATCGATTTATATGAAAATTTGTTAACATTTATATGAATAATTCGAAAAATATGTTAAAATAAGTCAAAAACGTTGACTTAAGTCTAAATGTATGAAATAGTTAGTATGTGATCAATGTTATGGTATACGTTGAATAAATACACTAATACGTGTAAAACGTATTAAAATTATAAGAATATCTCTTTTGTGAGAAACGATTTCATAATTGAAATCATTTTATCGAAAGACGTTAGTATAAGTTCGACGTTTAACCTAAAGGATTAATATGAGGCCGTAGATCATATTTCGTCTCTATCGAAGTACGAGAAGTTATTAGCTAAGATATGCGATGAAAAGACGTACTAATTTAGTTAAAGGATGCGAAGTACTATTATAGAAATTTATCAAGGCTTATTAGACTTTGACATTCTTGAAAAACGTGATCGACGTACTAAATTAGTTTTTACGTAAAGGTGGGACGCGGACGTGATCAATTGGCGTAGGAAGAAATCGATTTAAGAAAGTCTACAGTCCAGGTGGGCTTTACTATACTTCTCAAAGATAAAATGCTTATCAAATGATTATTTACGAGGCTTTATTGCAAGAAAAAATGATGAAATGATTTATTTAATTACCTGCCCAAATGTTTATGTTTTTATGTATGTATCGTATCCATGAATGTTTATGAATGTTGTTGGTTCGCTACCAACGTATGAATGAAAATCGAATTCGGATCCTATGCCGGAGGGTAAGTTCCTGGCTAGGGTTAACGTGTACACTTAAGGGTGACTGTGTGCTGAAAGGACAATTCTCGGCCGGTCACAGCGACGTAGAAGGAGGCCTACTTCTACGGCGTTAATGGAAATATTATGAGGAAAGGAAAGGATATGGATCATACATACAAGGAAAATATGTCTGGCCAGACAAATGTTTATGAAATGATAAAAATGTTTCGTAAGTACAAGGCATTTTTCAAATAAAACTCTTGTGTCTTACTGTGATGGGGCAGTGTAATTTAAAGTTGATAAAATGTTTTGACATGAGTTCACTGAGTGCATTCTTGTACTCAGCCCTGCATGTTTGTTTTTAAATGTGCAGGTTGAGCAGATGATGGATGGAGGTGTGTTGAGCAGTCGGAACCTTTTTGTCGCTGATAAGTAGAACCTTGACTACACATCGTCATATGTGTATTCACATGTTTTTCCGCTGCAATAGAACACTAAGTTATGTTTTGAAGTTGACAGTTAAAATACCTTCAGATCAGTTGAACCCTTTTGTTAAGGATATGTTGGTCTAGTCTCACATGTATATTATGTGTGCCTTGTATTTAATGGTTTGAAGTTTCTTAGTTTATTTGATATATGTCTCCCATGTCTGTAGTAAATTGTCTTTCATGTCTCTTAATTACTGTTTCAAGTGATAGTCCCTATTAATCCGTCATTAGTAGTAGATGGCTGTTACAATAGTAAAGGTCTCTCGTGAATCAATCATATGACCAAATTGTGTGAGTAAATATTATGGACTAAGAAGTTGCTGAGTGATTTCATTAGGGCTATCTTAAATTATAGCAATCTTTGATCTTTATAGTGACCATTTAGTACGATTTTATAAATATAACATCTATTTATTTATGTTGTTCAATTAATAGCCCCAATGACATTTAACGTCGGAAGCTGATTTGGCATAAAAAAGATAACATCATAAATTAGCTTCCGACGATACACTTAAGTTTTAGTTGGTCAACAATTTTGACTCAAGCTATTAAGTGAACAACAAAGATAATAAGTATAGACTATATTTATAATGTTTATATATTCAGGCTAATAAGTTACCATGAAATCAAAGTTCTAATTATAATTTAAGTATAATCATTCTTATTATTAAAAAAATAGTCGAGTGATTATAAATTTATAATTAAATATATATCTTCTATGTTTCACATTAAATTGATCTACCAATTGAGCTTAGTGGAGCATGCAAGAAGATAGTGAGATACTTCTTCTATTGTTTCCTTGTATAGTTGTATTTTCGTTAAGAAGTAAGATAATATAATATATACTCACAAATTTTGAACCTAAGAGTGGCTCACGAGAGACCTGTTACTACCTTTCTCACACCCAACTAAACTTAACATCTCCTTTAATTTATCAGAATAATGAAGATTTTAAACTTGTCGCATATGTTGGGGTTTTTTCGCATCATTTTTTTTTTGTCTTTTATTACCTTTGCATCTTCTTTACACAAAAATCCCAGTCGTTGCTTTCGTTCTATTTGCAGTTGGTTCTGTTTTGAAATCAACG
Organism: Salvia rosmarinus; assembly: GCA_036937905.1. Classification (NCBI taxonomy): domain Eukaryota; kingdom Viridiplantae; phylum Streptophyta; class Magnoliopsida; order Lamiales; family Lamiaceae; genus Salvia; species Salvia rosmarinus. The sequence goes on from CM072818.1 coordinate 14,247,624, forward strand.
ATTAAGCTATGCTCTTGAATCTTGATGAATGTCAGGAATTATGGTGCTTTTCTCTAGGACCCTATCATTCGTGAATCTAATTATTCCTAAATATAAGATGAAAGTCATAAATTAATGTTGGATTTTCATACTGAAATCATATTATTTGAGCTTGTATATAATATTACTACTATTCCGATCTTCTATTTGAATTGTTTCTTGATTGCATATGTTATCTAATTATCTCATACAAAAATTAGATCATACAGTATGTAGAAGATCAAGGAAGTTTGTATGATTGGTTAAGCTGGTCACAACTGAGACAACTTGAGGATGAATTGTCAGTATAGGCTGCAGTATATATAATAAGTAACTTGACTTGGTTGTTTATCTATGCTGGTTTATCTTGATGTATTGATGGATCACAATGAGATGAGCTCTTCTATCTAATCGTCGTGAAGAACCTAGATCTCAGTGACTTTACGGTGATCTAAACATCGATAAGATTTCAGGTGAGTATGAATTACTGACCATCACTTGACTTGTTATGAGTAAGAATTATATGTGATAACCCAAGATTCTCCACGTTTGTAGTCGTTCATTCATCTTTAGTTTTTGTAATTTTCCTATGTTCTATAACTATTGTGGGATTTCCATGAAGAACAACTTTTTTCCAGAAAATATTCAATTTTTAAATTGGGATAATAAGTTCATCAAATAAAAACTTACATTGCCTATATTGAGAAAAGAAAAACTTTTATTAGGATTATCAAGATTTTAACTGAATATTACAATTTAATGGTCCCTTCATTTTATAAGTACAATCATATGCCTAGATTTTTGCATGATTATTTTTTCTATTTAAGCATAGAAAAACATCGTTTTGATGTTTGACGAAAAAAAAAATCTGAATTCATCCATACCAACCTTCTCTTTTTTCCCCCATGATATCCCAACGTAATAGTCTTTCCGATGATGAAGCAGCAACAATGCAATATTACGGCTACTAAAATATATTTCCACCTTTAACTTTGGCAATCTGTTTCTTAATGGAATCCGTTCTTGAATATTTTTCTTATAGAAAAGAGAGAAAGGGAAAAAGGAAAGGTGAATTCAGATTTTAATTTTTTCCCACAATGTATTGATATTTTGGTAGAAAAGAAAATCACGTGAAATCGGACGACATGGTTCATCTCTTCATTATCGAATTTTCGTTCTCGAGTCATAATTACAATTTTTTTCGAAGTTTGAAATACTTAAAAAATTAACATAAACTAAGGATATTTTTCCAAAAAAAACGAAAAACAAAGTTTAGGATAAAAACTATACGTATTGTATTTCAGTGTATGTAAAATCATAAATTAATACTTAATACTATCGATTTACGATTGCAAACATTTCAAATCAGCACTCCTAAAACACGACAGTTCATGTTTCCATCTATTTTTATTGTTGGCGCATTCACACAGGTATACTTCCAAGTTCCAACAAGCTAAATTAGCAGTCAATCGCTGAAAATCGAATGATTTGAGTAGAAATGTTAACAACATTAATAGCAAAATGTATTAATTGCAGTCCACCATATATTGAGGTTAATTGATAAGAAGTTCAAACATTGAAATGTAAAGTGGTATGTTTAAGGATCGGAAAGGAACAAAACTCAAAATGGCATGTTCGAACATTATACAAATTGAGAACATGAGAAGACATGACAAACCTATATTCAAACAAACTTATTCGAGATTTAGTTTCTCCTTGTTCGAACACGATGCAACCTCAACACACAGCAATATCATCATTAGTTTCTTAGATTCCTGGAATACTGCCACTAACACCCATCTGGTATGAGCACAATGGATCCAGATGTTTTTCTGTTCTCAAGATCTGAATGGGCTTGTGCGGCCTGTGACAAGGCGTAAGTATGATTCACTCGAACACGCAGGACACCTGCTCCAGCATTCGTGAAAACCTCTGAAGCAGAACGCAGCAGTTCATCCCTTGTTCCGGTGTATTGCATCAGAGAAGGCCTTGTCAAGAAGAGAGACTTATGGCAAGTGCTGATAAGGGTATTGGATCTGAGCACCGGAGGACTGACCGAAGCTCACCATGTACCCACGAACTTTCAAGCATGCCAACGAGCCCTGATTATAAGAACTCCACTCAGAGACTTAAAGATTAGAGAAATCAGTACAAGTACAGATCAATGAAGATACCAGTTAAATTGAGATCAATAACAAAAGAAAGGGTTGGGGGCGTAATTTGAGTGTGTATGGACTTGTATTTGATTCATGATGCTACGGATGACCCGAAAGTGTAGAAACAACTCATCATTGGGAAGACACAGGATGGCGTTGCATGATTGATCTTTTTTCTTTTGACAGATGTATTGAGATCCCTGCGTCTGTGCATATGGTTGACACTTTTCACAATTCCCACACCATACTAGATGAATCTCATTGCAAATCATGCTAACAGATTGATGAGTAAGAGCCAAAATAGAGTAAAAGAAAGATTGTTTAACTAACTCCAAAAAGTTGAACACGAGATAGAAATGATAATCCTCATCAAGATAGGGATATTGTCCCTCAGCCTATGCTGGTGACCAAGAACGACTACCTGGCCCATTATGTATTTAGGGCTAATTTTTATAAGTAATGACATAAATCAAAATTAGATATGCAATCATCTTCGTAAAAATAGACCCATGTTTCATGCTAATTAGATACTCCATTTATTGTACTAATCAGAGATCCAGAAATCACACTATAATACCTTTTTATTCTCCTAATCAGAGCTAGTTTATTTTCCTTAGATTATTGTTCTTCCTCCAGAGTAGACTAGCCAGGTCTGGTGCCTGGACGATATCTATCATAATATACCACATTAACCTCATGTGCAAATAGTTAAGGATATGCAAGTCAATTTGCAAGCATAATTTTCATTACCTCAAACGTATCCTTTCCAACAGAATCATAGACGACTTCAACTCCTTTACCAGATGTTATCTCGTTTACGCGGCTGACAAAATCTTCCTCGTATAATAAAGCATGATGGCAACCATCATCCTTAGCTTGAGCTGCCTTCTCTTTAGTTGAGACAGTTCCGATAACTGTGGCACCAAGGGCGTTTGCCCATTGGCACAATAGAGACCCTACTCCACCAGCTGCAGCATGAACAAGGACAGTATGCCCTGGTTCAACCTGTATGAAAAATTGTCGTAAGATAATTATGCCTGTAGATAATACTATCCATCGGACAAACTGATGCAGAAAGGAATATGGTCATTACTCTGCATGCAATTATACATGAATCTTTCAACTGAAAAGAGGAAAGAGGGAAAAAATCAAACAAAAGAAATAAAACTACTGGTTAAGAAGGGCAACTACGTAAGATGATCTCACCAACTTAATAAACTAAGATAAAATTAATCAGAAAAGCTTTTGGGATAGAACAATCAAAATGCTTAAGTACCCCCACCCCCCAAAAAAAAAAGAAAAAAAGAAAAAAAAGACCCAATAAAATATGAAGATCATTAGTTATGGGATTAAACAAAAACCTACTTTGAAACATTGGCGAACCAGAAACTGAGCAGTCATCCCCTTGAGCAAAATTGATGCTGCTACAATAGGATCTATAGAAGGAGGCACTGGGACTACTTTTTCGGCAGGAAGGATTTGCTCTTCTGCATATGCACCCATTGGATTACCAGCATAAGCAACAAGATCTCCAACTACTCTTCCGGTTAACCCAGGACCTACAGCAGTTACCACACCAACGGCCTCCATTCCTGTCATTGGGAGTAGTTCATATTAGATCATGATGAAGTCCTATGTGCGTTACATATTACATAAACCACAATAAAGCAAGTTGACAATAATACATGAGATGCATCATTTTGTCAAATGAACCAATTGTGAACTGATTAAGCCACGGCATTCTTCAAAAAGAAAGGGAAAAAAATAGAAAACACTCTTGTTGATATTTTCTTGTGATAATGGAACCTCTCCTATGGAAGGAAAGTCTTCGAAATTACAAAAAAGGAAAGAACAATTTTAATAACTTGCCTTAGATACATGACTGATTGCAGTATTAGGAGCTCTATCATTAAGATTTATAAAACTTAAAAATGAATTGAAGCCGGTTCATGCAAAGACATTCTTCTATTGAAAGGGGTGTCAATATATGAAATAAAGAGGAACTGGACCTGGTGTAAAGGGCATTGTTGGGGCCTTGTAAACCCCTTTCCGGAAATAAACATCAATGAAGTTCAGACCAATGGCCTTATTTTTCACCTTGATTTCTCCTTCTTTTGGCTCCCCTATTTCCACATCCTCCCATTTCAGAACCTACAAAATATGCACCATAAGTTAAGTAATACATTATGATTTCAATCTGAAGCAGCATAAAAACTGGTTCACTGAAAAAAAAAATTGGGAAATATGTTTGTATCTTCATAATTCAAGTTCAACAGAGAACATCTAGTCGATGCATTATTGAATTCATAGTCATAGATGATAACAACTGGCATAGAATACTGTGATGGAAAGAAGTCAGTGCATTAGGGTTTAGGCTGCCATTATGCTAAAAGAAGGTCTTCAAGTCTGGTTTCACAGCTTTTAGAGAACCAAAAAGGAAGCGGCATTTAGAATCTTCTATCAAGTATCAACTAAAATCAAAAGTAGGAGGATACAAGATAAGGTAAGGTATACAGATCGGCTGTTGATCAAGTTACAGTATGAAGGTCTATATGATCCATACAACAACGGCACCCAAGTACAAGTGATGATCCTTCAAACACAGAAAGCACCACTCAGTTCAATTCAAAAGAACATTCATGTTGAGCCCAACTGACTCCTCAGCAGTAGAATGAAAGCGTATGGAATTCATTTATCAAACGCAAAACATTAGACAAAAGTCCTACTAAACGCCACTGAGAATCAATAGCCAATACTCTGATAAGTTGAATAACAGTAGAATAATTCGTAATCGCTAAACCTCAGGAACTGAACCTAACAAATAACTGTCATTCAAGCTAAGAAATTACTTATCAAGATCGAAGCCCAGGCGAGGCAATACAATTTCTTCCCAAATATCACAAATGACAGTAACACATTTGCAATATCGCGTATCACCAAGACAACAGAAATGGCGAAAACCCACTCGCAATCGAAATAGAACAAAAAAAAAACACCACAGCTCAAAATAACCACTAAAAGTGAACTAATCATAATACCTCAGGGCCTCCGAGTTCATGAATTCTGATCGCTTTGACCATATTTGATGAACAAGAGATGGGCCTAACAGCAGCAGGTGTTCCAACTTGAAGTGAAGGGATACTTTTCGTAAAGGGCGACCAACGCCGATTGAGAGATGAAGAACCCCACGTAACAAAGGAATTGTGTAGAAGAGAGAGGTGATGGTGGAATTTGGGGGTGAATTTGGAAGGTGAGAGTAAGACCATGGTTTGTAGAGTGGTCAGTGCGGTTAAATGAATTGGGACGAAACAAAATTGATGACGTGACTGACCACGCCTTTGCACCTACCCAATTTGAATTATGCCTTTTTTCTAAGGGTTTGAATTATACTTTCTTTTCTTCTTCTTTTTTAAATCCTAAGTTTGAATTATGATTTCATAAAAGGAAAGTAATATTTCTTTTGATAACGTTCTGATTCTTGTTTCAGATTAATTTTGCTATTAGGGCATTTTCACTTAGAAAAAATTCTTTCTACTTGTTAGCAGTTTTTGTAAAGTATTAATAACTGAAATCGAGATTGCTCTATCTAATTAATATCAAATGGAATAAAATAAAAATGAATTCATTTTATAATCTCGTTATTTTAAATTTGCTACCTCTTAACTAATTAAGTTAAGCCTGTAATGCATTCATTTTATAATCTCATTTCTGGTGTTGCTACTCGCTGGACAAAATTATCATTTCATCTCTAAAGACGAGACTATATATGAGCACTACTTAGAGTGTATATATATCATATTGCAGAAAGAGAATTCCTCTACATGATTGTCAGCAATGTATTAAGTTTTTGTTATTTATGTTGTTTCATTTATGTTTCTTTGTATTCTATCTTCTACCTTTTCGTCTCGAACTATAAACGATAACAAGTATGTAAAAATATTGAATTCAAATATATATATATATATATATATATATATAGACACACCACCACAAAATTTGAAGAATTTTAGATCTTCTTATTCATATCAAATGCTGTATACATTAAATTACTATATTATCCTTTAAATAACTAAGAATTTACAAGAATAAAAAATTTAAGAATACAAATTTATAATAGTAATTGACAAATAGATAAATGTAATATGTCATATTACATTATTGCCCTTAAATTACTATATATGATATAATAAGCAAATTAAATTTTGTAAATAAAGCTCTTTTATAATACAACTCAGTTGGTAAAACGTTTTTACTTCAACTAATAGGTCAGATATTCAAATTAACTAATGTCATAACCCTGAAAAAAAAATGACAGGTTTTGATTACATCTTGTACGATGAACCATTGTCTGAGATAGACTAGAGAAATGGGTCGATTATCGAGCGGGCTCAGGCGCCACCCGCATGGAATGCACCTAATATATATACGGTATCCCACCCACCTGATTTAATATATATTAATTTATTTAAAATCCGAGTATTACAAGCATATGCATGAGAATTACACGTATATCATATTTGAATATAAATATATAGATAATATTATTGTAGACAACATAACTTTTGGCCTGTCCCCTAGCGGAGGCGGCCAAAGATAGTACACGGCTTACTTCACAAATCATTTTTCCCCTCAAAAAAGACGACGACGACAACAAACAATAAAAATAAAAAATAAAATAAGCTCACCAAAGATAACCACCACATTTCACACTTAGCTATTAATTAAAATGCATCCCTGATGCAGTTTAGATATCAAACTGCACCGGATGCCACACTCGGAATAAACTAAATCCACAATGATCTCTCTCTCTCTATCGATATATATATAGAGATATATATATTCAAAGATAGTTAACAAGGGACCTATAAGTTGCACCAGGGCGCCAGCCAACTGGGATGACATTCTTGGCCACAAGAGTTTGGAGTGAATACTGAGAGGTGAGGCGAATCGAAAGAGGAGGCTGGAGCTCGAATCCCGGGTTCAGCTGCCAAACCGCGCCCCATGACTGCTTCATCTCTAACCAACCACTGCTCGATGCTTGCTGTAGATCAACCTGCCTCAGGTCCCCGTCCCCTTCTTCAAACTCAATCACTACCGCCATGTAGTTAGGGTTCGATCCTTGGTCCACGTGGAACGCGATCTTTTTCCCCGAATAGTCACACGGAACCCTACCGTACCACACCAGATTCAAGAAGATAATAAGACAAGAATATACTGTCATGCCCTCTAATATTTCACGTATTATCTTAGTATAAAAGATAGGGATTAGGATCCTCTGCTTGCACAGACCAAATCACAGAAAATTAAAACGGCAAAAGTAGGGTGTTTTGGTGCACAACACTATACCGCGTGCACTGCAGAGAATCTTAGTAAGACTTCTGTGACAAGAAGAAATCTAACCGTGCAAATCGGATTTGCAACATGCCAGTATCACGAAGTTTATCTTGTTGGCCGGGGACGGCCATGGCGCCGAATGCTGTTCCGCTGAGGTCGAAATGTGCTGCATCGGATAGGCAAACTCCCCCGGGGCAGAAGTCCGTTATCACGACCCTCACCATTTTACGCGAGCACGACGGATGCTTCCTACATTTTATCTGCTATGTATACGGACGTCACGAAATAAAACTTGTACCAAGTAGTGTTGCTTATACGAATGATACGACAAAATGAGAAAACCAAAACCAAAAGAAGGAAAAATAAAATAATACTCGTAAAAGAATACCGACAACTGGTATATAGTTTTAACCAAATATCGTTTGTATACGTGGAACTCACCTACTTCTAAAAGAACTTCAAATGATACTCAAAACTGTAACTCTCGGAATTTTGCAACAGACGATAGATAAGCATCACACACGCACACGTTGTGCGAAAATAATACTCCATATGTCCCTAATTTTCTTCATAGTTTTTTTTTAGCACGCTCCCAATTTCCTTCATATTCCTTGTTTTAAATCTATTAGTTTTAATCAATTGAACTAAATTGTTGGTAATTTCCTTCGTATTCCATTTATAGTTATTATACTCTACTTATTATCCTTAACAATACTATTTATTTACACCTTGTACCATCCATGGTCTATCACTATTTCTTTTCTTATCCTCAAAAATCTATTTATTTACATCTTTTATCACATATGGTCAACCACTAACTAATTTAATATATACTAATATGAGATCATTATTCTACTCACAATAAACATAATAATTTTTATTAAAACACATGCCCAAAATTCCCATAAAGGAACTTGAGGGATAGAGGAAATAGTAATGTATAGTGAGAAGTGTTATGGGTATTTTTGAGATTCGAATCCTGTTGATGTTTCTATAAATTTGAGGTAAGTCACATCTGATTTTTTAAGTGTGATTTATCCATCCTGTATGATATTCAAGTCACACAGGAACACGATTTACTTAGTACGCATCGAATATAGTTGTTGGGGATTTTCATGAAAATATATATCAATAAAGCTATGTGGTCACATTATGGCAGACCACAGGGAGATACTTTAGTAATTATCAATATAATTAACTAACAAAATAATAATATTAAATTAATGTGTTAATCATTTTACATAAATATCATTTTTTCACCTATTCTAAAAAACGATTAAATTTATTAGTTTTAAATTTGAATTTTGAAATTAATCTCTTCACATAAATATCATTTTCCCACACATTATGAGACTTATGACCAATTATAATGTAGTCAATAGCATCACTCTATATATATATATAGAGAGAGGAGAAAATAAAAGTGTTCACCATGTAGCAAGCTCCACATTCCTTGCCTGACTTGTAGAGGATGGGCCAATTCCGTCACCATCAAGCAAATGGAGCTTCTGATACAAGGTTTCCGTAACCACATGCTCCTCCTGCAAGAAACTATGTTATTATTTCACACACATACACACAGAGAACGGCAATATATATATATATACATATATGTGTGTGTGAATGGTCGCATCACTTCCAAAGACCGTTAGGGCTTCCGTACCACGTCGCGCCAGCAGACGACCAGTGCAAAGCTTTCGTGGACGAGTTGAAATGCTTGTGTTTGAAGCTTTGGCATATTTTGCACATAAAAAGCAATACAACTAAATTGGTAATTATCAGCCAATGTGGTTTAGATAATTCACGACCTAAACTTGGTGCCATTTCACGGATATATATGTGTAACTAGTAATTAGCTAGATATAGGCAGTGACCAATAAGATTAATTGAAACAAAATTTATTTTGGCTCTCGCCTATAACTAGGAGATTTATTTTTGCTACTTGCTCATAATATATGACTAGACCATGGTATTTATAATAGCCTGGTACCAGCAACTTTTGCGCAAAAGTTAACGCTTTAAATTATGCATACATCACATTTGGATTTTCTGCCGTTTCGAATTGACATATTGCTTTGTATTTTCTTCCATAGATTCATTATTAGTAGGGTGTCGGTCGGTCGATCAATCAAAATTTTAAAACCGAAACCGAACCGAATGAATTTTTTGAACCGAACCAACCGATTTATAATTTTGGACCGACCGAAAACCGAATCAAAATCGATCGGTTTCGTTGGACCAAAACCGATCAAATATAAATTATATATATATTTTCTAAATAAACATATTTTATCCTAATTATTTAATTAAAATATTACTTAATTATTATATAAAATATATAAATATATAAAATAATAGTTTCGGTTCGGTTCGTTATCGATCAACCTAAAACGTAAAACCGAAAACCGAATCGAAACCGATTTTAGCTAAAATTTTGAACCGAACCGAAACCGATTTCAAAATCCGAACCGAACCGACCAAACCGACGGTTCAATTGTTTTTTCTGTTTGATTCGGTCCATGCACACCCCTAATTATTAGGATCTATGATGGTGACAGATACATTTAGAGAGACAAATTTTGTTCATTTATGAGTCAGCCTAATGTAGAATATAATTAAAGTAATTTTATAGTATCACTAATTGGGTGATGAATATATAAAATAATAGAGGCTAATTCTATACTTTGTTGGATTCAATAACTTGATTTGATCATATAGCCTTCAAATACTCAATTATATATAATGTAAACTCAAGTTATCACCTAAAATGACGCCCCATGCATGAAAATATGACTTTTTAGACACTATGGATAACGAAAGATTTATTTAAGGGAGCGATTATAAAAATAACATATAGCTACTATTAGACGAAAATCCTTAATTAATTGACTTTAAACTCTGTAGAACATATAAAGTGCATTGAAACTGCAGTGCATTTATGGTGGAAAACATTATTATTATTATTATTATTATTATTATTATTATTATTATTATTATTATTATTATTATTATTATTATTATTGCACTTTAGAAAATTTTACGTGTATTAAGTACTTGGCAGGCTGGTGCACAACCAAATTAATTAGTACGTCAATTTGATATATATGTTTAATGGTGAGAGACCAAATAAAATCTTTTTTAATGAGTAATAGAAACTAATTTGGATCATTAATCTTTGTATAATTTATTTTTCATAATAATATATATGCATTATTGTATGTAAAAGTAAGCAATATCATAAAATTAGCGTTGTTGTAATATTATAAAATAAGTGTTATTGTATATGCATAAACGAGCATGCTTTCTAGTTTAACTAATGAGAATTAGTTTTATGTGAACCTAGTCCTATATATGAAGGACCGAATTGAAATTTAGGTCATAGTTACTATGAATTAGTTTACACTTTCTTGTATAATTGATGGTTTGCATTAATAAAACATTATCATCTAGAAACAATATTGTAATATATACAAAATTATCATAGTATAGTAGTAAAAGCATTATCGTAATATATAAAAATTAATTTATATAAAAATCAATTCTGATAATCTGTTTAGTGAAATCAACGGTGCGAATTACTTTTTCGTCATTACGGATCAAAGTTTATCAACACTACTACGAAAATGAAAATAGCTACGAAATGATGGAAGTATCGAGGAGATATGCATATTATATTTGATAACATTTTATTTGGCTTAAATAAGATTACCTTTGCCTAATAGTACTAATACATTAAGATCGCATTATCATTTTGTATATAGCTAGCATTATATTTGTATGGTGTATTAATGTCTTTACAGTTCTAATATGGTACATTGAACTAACAACATTGCATTTGTATAAACTTAATACTTCTATTTTGCTCTACGTGACTCTCTTTTTTAGATGTACCATTCTAAGTGATCCATTCCCAAAATAGAATCATTTTTACACACAAAAATACCGTTTAAAGCGGGACGGAGGGAGTATTACATATCAATACTTTTACTATTAGGATTCTGATATCTTCAAAATACTCTACCTTATTTTGTTTTTAAATGTCATCTTATTTTCTAAGTTGTTAATATTTATGATATGGCTTTGAATTTCTGGAAGAGTTGAGATTGATTCCTCCTTAATACACTGAACCAATATATAAGTACGATGATATATGTAGGTGGGCACCTTTATCTTGCAAGTCACATTACACAAAAGATTTTGTTTTTTCGTAGAAGAGGTTTGAAATGCCGATCCAATCTTCGAGAATTTTTCATATTTTCAGAAAAGACTTTCTTTTAGTTACTGCCTACTGGGCTCTTTAGTTTTTTTCTTCACTCTGAGAGTGGGAAAAGTATTTCTTGCAAGAATAAAAAATTGTATGTGATTATACAAAAAACAATATCTAGTAGTTGTTTAAGTTGAATGTGTTTTTAACTTCGTTTGGAGTATATAATAATTAATTTGTTGGTTAAGATTTCATTCTAAATTGATGGTCCAGATTAGATATCTATATGCTAACATTAATACTGAAAATGCTACATTTTAATTCTCATAATTAATTAAGAGGAGATGTTAGTAAATTTGTGTTTTAAGTAAATCAGTACTTTTCATATTTTTTGGGATGACATATATTTTTTAAGTGTTTATTTTAGATAGATTTTTATTCCTTCAAATATTTATTCTTGTATTTTTTTTAAGATATATATTCTACTTCACACAATATGCTCTATTTTATTTTTTTATTTATATATTTTACGTGAACTTTACATCTCTGCTTTCGTTTATATTTATTATAGTACGTATTATATTTTATTATCGCACATAACGTAATGTTCAGTAGTGTATTTTGAAGTTAATCTTTCAATTTGTCAATTTCAGCAGGTTAACATTCATCAATGAACCTAAAAACATGTTATATATATTTTAACTATATGCTATACATTAAATATGTTACATAATTATTTTACAAAAATATACATAAAAAATAGACAATATTTGTATGATTGAACATGATGCACTGTTCTATTTAACATATGTTATATATTATTCAATTTCATGCATCAACAATATTAGCTATACAGTAAACATGGTGCAATGATCTATTAAACATATGCAACAACTATAAATTAAACATGGTGCAATGCTCGATTAAACATATGCTATACATTATAGTGTTTATGCAACAACTTTAAATGAACACATTAACATTCATAAACCCAAATATGTGCAATATATATTTTAACTATATGCTATACATTAAGGAATATATGCTATATTAAGATAGTGTTTCTATTACCATTGTGTTTATAAAATATTAGTTTATGCAACAATGAAGGTATGCAAGAAAATTGTTCATTTTGTGCTACATAACGTAAAAATGTATGCTACAAAAAAGTTCTTTAGGTGGTTAAAAATCAAAGCATGAGTTGCGCAATGAAGAAATTATTTAGGAGGCGATTGTTTATCTGTGAAATATGAAGGTATTGATAATATATTGTGCAATATTGAAAACTTGTTGAATGCAATCAAAATCTCTTATTTTTAGGAAGACGAAAGCTTGCAAATCTGATGAAAGAGAAAAAAACACTAATTGCATTTTTTTACCCTTCTGCAATTGGAGCTAAATATAGCACTATTGATGTCATGGATCCTGTTCGAAATGTTGCATCAAATGTGAAGCTTAATTACATGTTAATCAATGGATAAAATTTATTCCTATTTCTTACACTTAATACAATTCTCACCATAACCACCCCATATATATAGGTAAGAAATAGGAAAACTGCATTAAACGTATAAATTTATTACACCAAATTCAACATATAAAGTGTAAATCGAGTTCGGGCTCGAATTATGTAGATATTTGTAGATGGGATTATCTATAATGATAGACAAATGAAAAACTTTCTCAAGATCTTTTATTTATTCCTCCACTTGAAAGTCAAGGTATTTCGAATTGTTTGTCGACAGGGAAAACCTCTGAAATTATCTTAATATTTAACCTTGGACATATAAGAGCTTCGAATCGAATCTCTTTAGAAAGAAGATCTTTTGTCCGGTGATAGCTATGTTGAATTTGGTGCAACAAATTTATACGTAATTAGTACACCAACTTTATACGCTTAGTGCAAACTTTCTTATTTCTTACCAATATTTGCATTCTTACATGAACCACTCCATATATATATATATATATATATATATATATATATATATATATATATATATATATATGGATACATATTGCAGAATCCATTTAACATTAAAAGTGTGAAAATATTGCACTCAACATATAAAATTATTGTAGTACGATAACGTTAATACAAATAAATGTTTGCATTAATGTTGTGCAAGAACTTTATACGCTCGATGCAATGTTCTCATGAAAATATAGTTCTCAAATGATCCATTTATATATATATATATATATATATATATATATATATATATATATATATATATATGAGATGGATCGGTAGGAATAGATAATTTAGTAAGAAATATGAATGAATCGAGCATTTGATTCACGGATCAATGGTTGAGATTTAATTTCGCCAGCTACGCTTTGTGTTGTGTATGCTACGTGGATTATTGTGCAAAGACTAGAACCCTTCTTGTGCTATGTCTGCAATGAAAGATGTACTAAACTAATATATTTAGCATATGTGCTACTTAAAAGATAAAATATGTGCTAAACTAATATGTGCAACATAGTAATTACGATTGTGCTACACAAATATGAAAGATATGCTAGACTTACATATATATTCCTATTTCCTACACTTATTTCCATTCTCACATGAACCATCCCCTATATATATATATATATATATATATATATATATATATATATACGATCCGGTATATGGGATGGAATACACCATTAAGGCAAATTTAAAACTTTTCTTTAATCAAGACCGATTGGCTCTGAAAATATATGTCGGTAACTACAATCCAAGATTAATGGAAGCATCTGATCGATTCGCTTAAGGAAGTCTTGAGGTGAGTGATATCGCTTAGTAAACCCATCGACTCGAGACACCGGTCATTGGACCGATAATTGATGTGCTTGCGGAATGTGGTGGTTACTGGTTTGTCTTAGAAAACTGATTCATAAAACTTAGTCAAATAATGCTTAGTCAGTTTTGAGTTTCTCTTTCTAGTATCAAACGGATACTGACAAGAATGTATCAAATCGATGATGTGTTGTTGTGTGCTGATGATGACCATTCAATAACATGTATACTAAATACAGTACTAAAAGTAAATCACATGTTGATTTTTATGTGGGTCGATGAGATCAATTCCTACGTCCATCGATTGATTTCTCAATCAATCCACTAACTTAGGATTGAGTCTTGTTTACAAGTACAAGAATAAAACCCATATATTGAGGTCACCTTACATTATCCCGCCTAACTTGGCGTTCCTTCCTATGCTTGCTGGTACTAGAAAATCCTAACTACTCTCTGTGAGCAGTCAATACAACCTTCTAGCTCACGGGAGCTAGAAAATCAAGCTTTCAGTAACTGACACATTGTTGCTTACTTGGCCAAATCTACTTAAATTTCTGGGGTTTTGTAGAGAGGTTTTTCCAACTAAAATCTGAGTTGACACAAGTGTTAGACTCAGCAAATCTAGGCTTATAAATTTTACAATAAATATCTTAGATATAAGAAAGTGTAAGCAGTAATCTCGAGT
This sequence comes from Salvia rosmarinus, assembly GCA_036937905.1. Taxonomy (NCBI): domain Eukaryota; kingdom Viridiplantae; phylum Streptophyta; class Magnoliopsida; order Lamiales; family Lamiaceae; genus Salvia; species Salvia rosmarinus. The sequence continues at coordinate 14,262,812 of CM072818.1, forward strand.
TGATACGTACATGTTAACTCTAGAGATATACTGATAGCATTGTAAACTTCCTTCTTCGACATCTCTATTTTTTATTAAGCTTTAGATTTGAACTTGATTGTTTGAATATAAGATTGTGCGGTGTTTGGTAACCTTCAAACGCTGGATTCTACACATATATATAGGAAAGATAAGAATAGAGTCGTTGGAGGATCGCTATTCAAATTCTTCCATTTTTCTTTAGAAAACTTTCCCGTTAAATCATTGTACGTCGATGTTAGATGTCTGCATCATCGTACACTGTAGCTCTGCAACTCTGCAAAAATGGCATGGCGTGTCAGGATCATTTTCAGATTCGCTACAACATGTGTCGAGTCAAACACTCAAGGCAAAAGAAATTATGTGTTTCTTCAGTAGATAAGAGTCCGTGTTTTATAGCTTTGACTTCGTGCTAGGGCCGCCTATACTCTCGCCTTTTATCGCCAGCCGACTTCCGCCTTTATCGCTTTGAACTCCTGAGTCAGTATGATGCAACAACTTGACGTAGATATAGTCAGCTTTGATCTTCTATCAACCACATTTGACTATTGATAGGCAACTTTGACTATTGGTACCCAGCTTTGACTTCCGCTCAGTCAGACAATCAACATGCTTAAAATGCCAGTTAGTCATTTCTTCAACTCATTCTTGTCAGCAGCGCTGAGTCTTTAGTCTCGGATCTTCAGCCTTCATTCTTATAGCAGCTATCCATCAGTATCGCATCCCTTCAGTCATCAGACTTCAGTTGGTCTTCCTTCAGTCTTCAAACATTAACACACGAACCTTCACCGGTTTTTCACGATCATACTGGTACTAATACTCAAATCAGTAAGGCTGGACATATGTACTACTTTGAACTTCATTAGTCTTGGGCATGTCCAAGTTAGTAGTTCTGCTGAAACCTGAAACAAAAACTTCCATCTCGAAAACAAGTTAGCAACATTTATTACTTCAGCAAGATAATCATAAGAGGTTTTGGGATCAAATCACACACTTAAGATCTATAAATTTCCGACACTTAGGAATTTTTCCAACAATATATATATATGTATATATATATATAGGGAGTGGATCAAATGAGAACTATATCTTTTTTTAGAACTCTGTGCCTATGCATAAGACGTGTAAAGATGATGCAGGGAAAGATATAAAGTTGTGCACAACGAAAACTTTCTAAACTTGTTTTGTTGTGCAACAATTTTAGAATGTTTTCATTGTGCATAACTTTATAGATTTTGTTCATCAACTTTTTATGTATGTGCATAGTTCGCAAGTTCTAAACAAAGATAAATTCTCATTGGATCCTATATATATGTGTGTCAATCATGAAAATATGGAACAATGAAATGATGAATTCGATTTTAGGGTCAACTAGCAAACGTTATTCTAGAATACTTGCACGGTTAGGTCGGTACAAATTAAAAAGATCTAAACAAGTAAACAAAAGAGAAAACTACTAGAATCGTAACTCCCTGGTAACGATGCCAATTTTTACGTAGCTGTCGTTTAACCACTTACAAAATAAATTTATAAGTTTTCTTATTTCCCACCACAGATGTAGCCAAGTGGTAAGTATATGGTCGATCCCACGAGGAGTTGGTGTGATTCTCTGTTGGTCACAGTGTCAAGAAAAAAAAAAAAAAAAGGACAAGTAACAAACTCGTCTTGGTCAATGTGGACTTCGTCTTGGCTGACACAAAACAAAAAACACTAAAATGAAAAGGTCAAAGTAAAATATAATCTGGATCAAGCATCGAATCAATAAACATAAAATCGACTCGGTCATCGGTATAAAGATTTTGACTATACATCATGTATCAACCAATTATAAGCCCAACATGGTCATGCCCCCATTGTCACGCATCATGCACACAATCATCTTGGCTCAATCTATCATTACAGTTTAATAACAGGCAAGAGAACTCATCTATGCAAGTTATCCTTACTTGACCTAACCGCCAACGAGGAACACCATCAATGAGCGTATTACTCAAGCATCATTATGTCCAAGACAGACCCGATATTAGCACTCGACAACACTAAGACTACCTAATATGCCTATGTCAGTTATTCTCTCAAGACGCAGAGGGATCGTACACCATATTTTAATCTTGATTTATTGATGATCTAGTCCAAAGTGATTAACTAATGGTCTATTAATTAACCAAGTCAAGTTAGACCTTTTGGAATCAAACCTAACACTTCGAGAATACAAAGCATGTAGTTTATGTATTTCCCAATTAGTCCTCTCCAATTCCGTGTTTATGTTCACGTCATCTTGCCCAATCTAGAACTGTAAATTTACCTAGACAAAAGTAAAGAACAAAAATGAAAATAAAAGAAAACATAAAAGAAAAAATTACGATAAACTTCTGGAAAGTAACGGTCGACTCCAACGTCACCAAAAAATTACAACCAAAAAGTAAAGACATAAAAAGTAAATGATTCTAAGTTTGGGGTCTAAAGAAATATAACCAATTGGACAAGTTTTTCTATCTAGGGCGTATAATATATATATATGGAACATAAGTAATGGATCAAGCGTCCGATCCATTGTGGATAAGGTTGACAGCTTCATGTTTATCTCTTTCAGCTCCAGTGTCTTGCTCGAGATCCATCCTTATCCGAAGCAGATTTCATCTTCTCATATCTTTCGGATTAGAAAAATATATATTTGCCTTATCTTCTCTTGGATAAGGTTGATTCGTTCCTCGACTTCTTGCCTTCCAACAGCCTCACGATGCCCTCGTCAATGTTGCGATGCCCTCGGCAGTCTCGCCTTGCCCTCAATAGATCTTCAGGAGATAATCTTGGTTGATTGTCATATCATCTTCTAGCAATGTGCCATTGATCAATGTTTATCCGAAGTTGATTTGAGTTTATCTATTCCGAGTCATTCGCAAGTGAAATACTTGTGATATCTTATTGGATATGGCTGATCTTCGATCGTGTGTCGTCTTGCCCATGACTCTTCTTTACTCCCCTTCATCTTCTTCATGTGTATCGCTATGGTCATTTTGTTGTCTCTTGTCCTTTGCAGCTTGTATGGAGTCTGAATCTGCATGGTGCTTGGAGTGGTCACGCTGTTTGAATAAAGCAACTTTAGTCTTCCTTCACTTTGATGTCTTCATCGTGCCCTAACTATGAGCATAAGTTCCTTAGTGACCTCTGAATGTAATTGTATCTCAGCTTGCCCTCTTTCACAGACTCAGCTTCACCTTGCCTTATTTCAACCTCATAATGCCTTGTCTCAGCTTCAATTTGCCCCGCCTCAACAATGTGTCATCCCAACCACAAAACACAAACAAAAGACACAAGAAGACTTGATCTGCACCTAAAATAAGACACCAAAAGGAACACAAAATTAACTTTGGCTCAACATACTACATAAGGATCGGATACTATCGAAATCCAATCTTTCATATATATATATATATTATTCTACACATAAAACGTGAATTTCTCTTGTTAGATATATATATTAATAAAAATTATTCTACACATCAAACGTGAATCTCTCCTGTTAGATATATATATCGAGGATGTGAATCACATTATATGTATTACATTGACATAGACCTAACCTTGCCTACATGATTTCCATTTACCATCTTAAAACAATGAACCGTGAATGGCCCACAATAATAATTTGCTTGGTATAGTCAAGATACATACTTAGTTAGGTGTCGACAATTGTATTAATAAAAGCAATTATTGTAACAGGATTTAAGGGTGAATATTTTTTTGACTTTAACAGCATTTAAATATTCATAACATATTAAAATATTTAATCATGATATAATTTAATTTGTCGGCAGTAATAGGGCCCTTTAATGATCTTCCAAAGCTTTCTGCGTCAACTGAATTAATATTTTCCAATAAACCTGTGATGATGGTTATTGGTCGTTAAAATCATAACCACTTCTTTTTTCCACATTGCTCGTTTGACGACCAAATTCAATCTCTGCTTACAGAAAAAACACATGACATATCTTTTCATATTTTATGGATGCTGAATTTGGTTTATTGTGTGTTTTCGATATTGTTTTCAATATCAATGATAACTATTAAGATATTGATGGGATTTTTGGCTTTATTTAACTAAAATCAGTCATTTTGAATCTTTGATACAATTAATATATCTTTATGACGGGGAAATCCCACCGCCCGAATCTTGCCTTTATTATATATATATATATATAGTGTTAGATCCAGGTGGTAACTCATCTTTTTGGTAACTCGGAACCATGATAATTAGGGATGTCAATCGGGCCAACCCGCTGGGTTCGGCTAACCCACTCGGGTTGTCGGGTTATTCGGTTCGGCTATTCGGTTGACATTTTTTCGGTTAGAAAAATTCAACCATAACCCTAAATTCTCGGTTTCGGCTAACCCATCGGGCCGTAAAGCTTAAAAAATAAAATAAAAATATATATATTATTGATATATATATATATATATATATATATATATATATATATATATATATATATATCAAATATTTTATATTAAGCGTTGGAGTAAAAACAAATAACTGAAAAATAAATATAATACATTCCACAAGTTCTTTTTTTAATCTTATTATACTAACTTTGAATAGCAAACAATAAAAATTAAAAATAGTGCTCATAATTAAATTCTTTTTTCTATTATGCTTTAATGTCCGTATTCCATGTAACTAAATGATCTCTAATAATATAATACAATTATAGTGGAATTAAAACTAATATCTAGAAAATTTTAATAAGTTAATTCAATATAATACTATTTAAAATATATTACAATATCAAAATTAGAAAATAATGCTCACAACTAAATTATTTTTAATACATCCGAATATTAATATTCCATAATAACTAATTCACTATTTTTGTAACTTTTAACAACACTATGAATATCTTCTATAATTTCTTGATAGTTGTAGGGATGTCGATCGGGTCAACCCGCCAGTTCGGGCTAACCCACTGGGTTGTCGGGCTATTCGGTTCGGGCCATTCGGGTTGACATTTTTTCGGTTATAAAATTCAACCCTAACCTCTAATTTTATCGGGCTATTCGGGCCAGTCCGTGGGCTTCGACCCATATTGACATCCCTATGCATAATACGTTGAAGATAATGCACAAAACAATATTAAGGTGTGCATAACGAAACTTTCTAAAATTGTTGCACAACAAAATAATTTTAGAAAGTTTTCGTTATGCACAACTTTATACTGTTTTGTGCATCATCTTCAACGTCTTATGCATGGTTCGCAGAGTTCGCAAAAAAGATGTGGTTCTCATTTGATCCACTCCCTATATATATATATATTCAAATAAAAACCTTATTTAAAGTGAGAACCATTTTCAGTCATTAGATCGTGAAGATCTACGGTGATGCATCACTTTGTTGGTAGAGTGCATTGTGCATCACCCGGGTTCGAATCCAATAAGGAGCGAAAATTCAAATATTTTTGTTTAGTGCAGTAATTTTCAAGGAGAATGCATTGTTCTCACGTTTGTAAAATAACAAAGGTTTTTATAATAAATCATCCATATATATATATAAAATATAGAGAGTGAGTTCAGATAATAACTGTTTTTAACATGAAAACTTAGAACCACGAAAATTCATTGTGAATAAAATAAATTTATTATGATAGTTAATGCATCATCTGAAAAAATTATTAAATCTAAAAATTCAGAATTTTCACATAGGGTTCGAATCCTATGAGGGGCAAAAATTCCATTTTTTGAATTTAGTAACTTTCCAACAGATTCATTAACTTTCACCCCATCATTTTTTTGTTCTCACGATAAAAATGGTTCTCACATTAACTCTCTCTCATATATATATATATATATATAGGGGTTGGTTATAGAGAGAACCACCTCTTAGATAAGAACTAAGAACCAATAACTACCGTTAGATTAAGTAAGATCGGACGACACATAATTATTTAATGATAAAGATAGCCAAATCCCTAAATTTTCGTTATTTGGATATTTCACATTCTATTTTTCGTTGTTCATATAATTCATATTGTTATGCATATAATCATAGTTCTTGTGCATGCTATTCATTCCAATTCATTGTTATGTTCATGTAATTCATGGTGTTATGCATATAATCGTAGTAATTATGCATACGAGAATAATTACGAAAATCAATATACAAATCCTTTGATTTTAGGGCTAAACGGTTATCATTAAATTATGAGGATAATTAACTATTTATAATTAATCTTGACCATTAGATTATAAAATGAATGGACCACATTAGTTCTTAGTTCTCAAAAAGTTGGAGTTCTCATTTGATCCACTCCTATATATATATATATATATATATATAGGAGTGGATCAACGAATCATCTTTTTGCGAACTCTGAACTGATGATAAGACGTTGAAGATGATGCACAAACGATATAAATTGTGCATAACGAAAACTTTCTAAAATTATTTTGTTGCGCAACAATTTTAGGAAGTTTTCGTTATGCACAACTTTATACCGCTTTTGTGCATTATCTTCAACGCCTTATGCATGGTTCTCAAGTTCTCAAAAGATGAGTTCTCACCTGATCCAACCCCTATATATATATATATATATATATATATATATATATATATATATATATATATATATATATATTGATTCATGTGCATATAATCATTAACATGCATAAATGATAAGAAATCATATCCATTATATTTGAAAATTTAATGGTTATATTTAAGTGTGCATCTCGAATTAGTTATATGTACATTTATACATATAATTGTATAATTTGTGCATCTGCCGTAATTTGTACATTGAATCTGAAGCGTTCATGTTGATTTATCAAAGGTTGATATTTATTCTCATATTTACACTATAAGCGAGATCCACACGATAATTACTCTCTCTATAAGTAAATAATTATATTTTATTTTGATTTTTTGGCATGTAGTATATATGTAAAATGTAGGGCATACGAAAATTGTAGACATCAAAGTCGGAGTGGAGTCACTTTAGCCCATATCTATCTTCAAAGTCCACACCGTTTTTCTTGATGAATTTTACCAATTTTGTCATTACATATATGCATGATTCATTCACACCAGATTTGGAGTCTCGAACATTCACAAAATGCTACCAACTCTTATCTTATTCAAATTGCTATTGCATCTAATTAAAATCAAATGTCCTTATTGAAAAACTTGATCGTTAATTAAGTTTATTTGATTAAACTTACATTCTTATAGACGCAGAGCATGTGATCCCTAATTGAAAGATTATATATAAGTTCAAATTTACTACATATTCAAAATAAAATAAAATAAAATAAAGTATCTAGAGCGCACCTCTTGTTGTAGTCTCTTTAAATACAAGATACATATTATATTATGAATTGAATTAAAGAATTCTTCACACAATCAAACTAGATCATATCCAAACGAAACTAGTATAAACTAGACCAAATTCAAATATAAATACTACACAACTTACGTGGGACTTGAACCAAATACGTTTTAATTTTATCATTTGAACTAGATCTTGTCGGCTTCTGAGCTATAGTTATTATACAGTGAAAGAAAACATACATTTTGAATGCGGAAGATAGGTTCGGATTGAAAGCACAAAACCTTCATGTTATGTAGAAACTCTATCGTGAGCCAGTCGCGAAGTGAATTAAAGACAAATTTTGACTTTGTAAGTGCTTAAATAATGACTGATTTTTAAATAAATATTTTTTTAATTTAATTTAATTTTTAAATTAAATAAATAAATTAATTTTTAAATAAATAAATAAATAATTTTTTAGTTAAAATTAGCATATTAAAATAAATTAATTTTTTAATTTAATTTAATTTTTAAATTAAATAAATAAATTAATTTTTAAATAAATAAATTAATTAATTTTTTAGTTAAAATTAGCATATTAAAATAAATTAAATTTTCTAATTTAATTTAATTTTTTAAATTAAATAAATAAATTAATTTTTAAATAAATAAATATATTAATGTTTTTAGTTAAAATTAGCATATTAAAATAAATTAATTTTTTAATTTAAATATATAAATTAATTTTTAAATAAATAAATAAATTAATTAATTTTTAGTTAAATTTAGCATATTAAAATAAATTATTTTTTAATTTAATTTAATTTTTAAAATTAAAAATAATTTAATTTTTAAATAAATAAATAAATTATTTTTTTTAGTTAAAATTAGCATATTAAAATAAATTAATTTAATTTAATTAGCCAATAATCACCCAATTAGTTAACTGTTAATTGCAATTAAAATCCTTATTTTTCTTAATTATTTCCATTTATAGAAACGACTCAAGCTAGTTGGGACGAACTTAAAATGATATCGACTCAGCCTAGTTGGGACGGAGGGAGTATTTGTTTTTTACCCTATAATTTAGGAAGTGTCATTTATATGAAAAAAGTATCATTTACACTGAATAAAAGTATCAAAGTCTGTATGTAAGGATGAATGTACGACTCCTGGGATACGCTTTGTAGGCGTTGATAAATTAAGGGTGCATGGAAAATCAGCCTTCAGTTAAACCTATAATGAGATCGTTTCCACCAATCTTGGTCGAGTCTCCAGCACACATTGTGGCCCATCAATTTGGTTCATTACCTTCTTAACAAGATCAACATATCTACATATTTAGTATCATTGAGTCAAGATCTTGCCCCAAATATATAACAAGAATAAGAAACACCGAAAATTTATCCAAAAAGATGGAATTTATTAATTCTATTTAGCAAAACACATTATAGGCGTTTTATTGATCCTCAATCCTATGTAAAAATTTTGTTCATAATTTTCTAAATTCTTCAATTTATGCTTTTAAAACAAAAAATCCAAATCCTAGCTATAATTAGTTATGCTCCTTATTTTCAACGTGTAGTTTCGGCATTATCAATCAATCAATAAATAGCATAAGTCTATGGCACAATTCATGACATTAATTAATTATAATTCATAATAACATATTATGGTTAATGACATGGGCTTACGAGCCCTTTCGGGCCACCAAACCATGAGCTTGAGCTTGGGATTTTATGACTTATTTGCCGCAATTTGAGTGATTATTCATTTTCGAGGTGTCGTTGTCACGTGATATTCTCCTATTTACAGATGAAGTTAAATATTAATCACATATCTATTTAATTTGAAATAAATTTCATTAATAAAATAAAAATATAATTAATTATTTAGTTTGCGATTTACACGTGACATAATATAATTTGCTAATAATTTTTAATTGTCTACGGGAAGCAATGCCAACAAACTTGATAGATTCTTATTTTCTAGAAATTAGATAACGAAATGGCTAAATCTATCACAATCAGCTTTGGAAAGAAGCTTTTCAGATCATTGTTCGATTCTTATGATGATGAGTGTGTTATTTGCGTCGGCTTGGATGATACGAATGCGATACTTAACTTGACAAGGGATGAACTTGGTAGGCTTGAAACTACAAAGGTTGCTCAATTTAAGAGAATCTTTATAGATCGGTCTGAACGAGGGTGTAGGTGTATAGGAATACACCAGAAGCGAATGTGAATTCTATATTTTTCGATGATCAATATTGGATGTTTAATTCAGCATGTATTGATTATACTCATAATATTCTCATATATAATTAACTACATCATATATGAGTTTTTTTCGTATTTATCTAAGAATTTCTAACATAGTAGATCAATGATAGATTCCAATTTTGATCTACTTGAATTGTGTTCTGGTTGCTTGTTCTTCAATATTGAGTGAGAGTGTGCTATGAAGAACACCAAAAAACTTTTTCCTCTCCTATGATTTTCAAAAATTGTGTAGTGTCTAATACTATTGATTTTCTCCTATCTAATATTTATAATGCTCTCCAAATTTAAACCAGATCATATTCCAGCATATCTTATAAATAAAAAGTTATATTCTTATTAGATGATAATTATTCAGAGACTAAAAAATATGTTAATTAATTAATACTTTGCATGTATTAATTAATTAATACATTAAGCCGGACCCAATCCAACCGGGCCACTATAAAACAGGACGAAAATTTTATGGCCACAGATCTTGATGGTCCAATCCATGGATTAAATACAAAGATGAACTTCAAATAAATTAAATTTTATATTCAATCCCAACATTAAACATCTTAATATTTTATTTTTAGAAGCTCGATTACTAATTTATTTATTCCAACCTTGTGGTTTTAGTTAAGGTTGTCCGGATCTTGATTTTTGTAGTAGATTGAATATCGAATTTTGATTTTATACTACTTTGTTTTCGCATTATTTCGTGAACAAGGATTCTCCACAATGAATTGCTGAGCACGGAAAATCCCACTAATTTATTTATTTTTTCGTAAATTTATTATATACTTATATGGGCTTCGAACGTTCAGATTATAACATTGGTATTTGGGCCTAAGATGTCTACATGATTTATTTGTTTATGTAAGATGTATTGTTTTGAGTAATTTAACTTAAAAATTAGTAATCGTCGAACTGTTACTTTTGGAGTTACACCATAAAAATATATGTTTTATTGGGTAATTTTTTTTATGTAAAGATACTTCAATCACACAGTATTTTCGTTCTCATTTTTGGGTGTTTTAGAATATGTGTATTTTATTCCAAGAAAAAGGTATATTTTTCAATGAAATTTGTATAATAATAGATGTTGCTAAAGCATTTCGATATAATTTTTTTTTTGCAAATAGGCAAGATTAGCATTTAAAATTCTATATTTAAATGTTGACTATTAATTTTCAATATTTAGCATACGAAGTGAAATAAGTATGTGGGCATAGTATGTAAAATTCAATCCAAACTATTTATCTTTGTTTGATTCACGATCATGAATCATACATAAATCAATGATTCAAATCGAATTTTATTAAATTAAATATTTGATCCTCCAGTCTATTATAAAATATTTGATTCTTATACATCTATAAAATATAGATTTCCAAGTCTTTGATTTAGGAATAGATGGAGTGTAACGTTTAGTTTCAATTTAAAAATTTAAGTATTTTCTAAGTATAGTAAAACAAAATTCTAGTGCTTTTACTAAATCAGCAACAATTACCAATTTTGGTTCCCAAACAACTACTACCAAATCCAGAGTTCTTTATACATGAAATTTAATGTTTAATATATAGAAAATGTAGTTAACTTAAGTTACAACTAAGAGCACTATCAAGTACATCAAATTGATAAAATATAAGACTAATAAAATAGAATTTGAAAAGTAACATATACAGTTACTAGAAATTTCAGTTTCATGACAATGAAACACAAGTTAATTGGTAAGATATTTCTCTTTAGTTTAGTAGAAGATTGGAGTCACTTAGAAAGGATAGCATGTATGTGAGTGTGTAGCTCAAAGAATAACAAAATTGAAAAAAGATTTGAGTCTCATATTGTGGCACTTTGTGGTTGGTTTATTTGCAGGTTTATCAAATAATTTCAATGATTATGTGGAGTTGCCTATTGCAAAATACTAATAGTTTTTTATATTAAAGATCAAACATACCATAATATATCTCAAGACACAAAAAATCATAGTTAGCATAAAAACTACAAGATACTACCTAAGCATATAAAGAGTGTTATAGGAGTAGATTGCGTGAAGCATTGAGTTTCACATTTTCATTTTTGGACATATCATTTTTTAGCCAAAAATCTCAAAGGGAAAGAATTTAATCCTCTTCAATCTCAGGTTCAAGACGAAAGTTCTAAGAAATTTTGATTGTTTTTATTACTATTTTAACATAAAATTTTTTTGTGTGTGTTAATCTATCGTTGCTACTTTATATCAAAACACGAAATACTCCCATGGTTTATATATTTTATCAAAATGGGATGATTTCCAAAAACTGACGTCTAATGCTTCAATTAATATATGGTTAAAGTTTTTAGATCATAAAAAATTTGGTCATGCACAAAATATTATATATACATAATGAACAAACTTTAATTATTTAAATTAATAAAAATTACAATTACTTATGATTGAGTAAATACTAAAAATAAAAGAAACACATCTCTAGATTTTGAAGACGAACAAGTGTTGACGGTGCAAAAGCAGGGGGGCAACACCAGTTCGAAGAATAAAAAAATTCTCAGTTAAATTAATTTAATATCTTATGTTTGACTCACTTAAATGTCAGTTCAATATCTTTTTTACTTATTTTGTTTATTTCCTATACTTTTTATTTATAATCTTAATCTTTACAATTTGAAAATCTAGTCATATACATTTAATTTGTTTGATACTTTCTCCTTAAAAAATAATTACATATATTATTCGATATAAATATTGTTATTTGGAATATATAGATCAAAGGCAACTATTTATTGAATTATCTAATTATATGATTCCATTGGTTTTGATTTATAGTTGGATATTAATAATTTATAATATAACTACCCTAACATATGTAATAGCCTCAAGCAAAGGCTACTATGAGCAGGCTCATTAATATGATGAATATTCTTCACTTCTTCAGGGTCGTGAGTAAGTTTGTTTAGACTAAACATGTTTGTAAATCTAAATAGTCGAATATTAAACTTTCAGATTGAAAAGAAATTAAAACCTGATTTTGAGGTTCAAACATTGTTTGTTGAAGAATTCAATTTCGAATTAACTTTCTTAAGGTCGAAGTATGAATAGTTGCAACGTATGTCTTTAGCTTATAGTGTGGTTAATTAAAAAAAAATTTAAGTTTTCAAAAATAAATAAATTATTTTAATATAATAATAGTAGATAGATAGATAGAATTGTACTAATTAGAGCTCAGAAGCACTTACTAATAAAATTGAGTAATTAAAGACACTTTGTATCCGGATTTGAAATATAAAAACTAAAAATAAAATTTAAAAGTTTAATACTTTTTGCCGACTTTTCAAATCTTGTGCAAACGTTTTAAACTGCTCGCAAACGGCTCGCCGCTCGTTATATGTTTAACGGTCATATTCTCTTATCCCGTGATCAATAAATATACATAAAACTTCATTTACTCATTTTATGTTTTTGCCTGATCTTCATTATTCTTTGCTCTGTTTCTATTTGGTTTGATTTTTTTCTTTCTTAATTTGATTGTGCACTGAAGATTCTTCTGTAGTTCGTTTTTGTGGCATTTTAGTTCAATTTTGGTAAGTTTGTGTCTGTTTTATTTCTTTACCTAGCGTTCTGTTTCATTGTGGTTTGATTTTTGCTGTAAATCGGACTTGACGATGGTTTGTCTGCAGTGCTTCTCTGTAGTGTTGTGTAATTGAAGTTGCAATTTGCTCTTTCTTACTTTTGTTTGATTCCAGCCGTTTGATTTGGTGCTGATGGAAATTTTAAGGTTGTCGTTTGAATTTTTTGTTGAATTTATCTTTTTTCTGTGATTCGAATTTTCTGTGATTCCAGCCGTCTGCAGTGCTTCTCTGTAGTATCTACCAATCTTCCTGTCTCTGTGGTGATTTAGTTGAGATCGATTTTCAATAAATTTGTCCTCCATCGTTTGTTTTTGTGTTTCAATTCAGTGATGTGAATTCTTCACTAAATGTGTCTTTGTTATGTATGTATGATTAGTTTTATATTTTCAATGCGATTTTCTGATGAGAGTTCTTCTACTGTTCTTCCAATTTGTCTGGTTAGAATTGATTTTTTTGATAATTTTGTCTTTTCCATTGTTTTCTTTGTGCTCTGTTTTCGTGTTCAATTTTCATTAGTTTTTACGCAGTTCTTCTTGAACACTTGGTATTTGTGTGGAATCTTTGATAAATTTATCTTTCTTCATTTTTTCGTGTTTGGTTTCTTGAATATTCATTCTTTTTTCTTTTCTTTTTTTTGTCATTTCATTTTGGTGGTTATGGTTCTTTTGTCGATACTGTTTGAACTATTTACACATGGACTGTTTCACATCTGAAACTGAAGCAAATATTTGATATGCAACATATATAACTGTCTGAGGCAAACATATACTCAAATGATACCTACTCGATTCCTTGAAGAAATTGAGGGAAAAACTAGATTGCTCATAGAGGATGATGATTCAATTTATTCATTTATTTATTTTTCTTGAGACAATTTATTCGATTATTTGGAACCTTAAGAGGAAATATTATTTAGTCTCTCTTCTTTTGTGTATTCCTTTTTGTTTTATTACCTTCAATTTCTGAAACTCTGTTCCTTAAAACAACTAATATGTGGCATAGCCACCGGTATATTAGGAAGTGCCTAGTCCGTTTGTTCCACAAAATCAAATTTACTGCAGGTTATCCCGTTTGTATAAGTATTGCTCAGCCTTCAAGCACACTCATTGATGTCCTTGGTAAGTTGTTCTCATCAATTAAAAAAATAGAAATTCTTAAACACAAGTCACATTGATTAGACAATTCTTTCCTTTTGCATCAGTATCCACAACTAGCTCTCACCTTTATGTATTTCCTGGTTATGGTTCTAATAGTACATAAGTTGTTCTTACAGGTCCACTTTTTGGTAGATAAGAAGAGTCCTGAAAGATGTATCATTGTTAAGATGACAAACATTAGCCTGAAGCATAACTATTCACTCTTTGTACCAGTTATATGTAATTCAAATGGAGTCCAAGTATGATTTAGTTCCTTATAGTGATTCCTCTTGTTCTCTCATGCTACTATCAGGTTTAGTTTTTTGACTATTGCCATATTGCTATTTTCCAGGGTCCTCAGCCTGTGATTTATGTAAGGCTTTGATATCTTGTGGAGTCTCATATAGTAATTTAGTCTTTCCTGAATACCATGTCTGACTTCTAAATGATAGCTTGGAAAAAACCATATTTCTGTAAATTTAATGTGGCATTTGTGCATGCTATGAATGTTGATCATTTGTAAGATTTTTGTTTAAAAGGAAATCTTTGTTCAGTGCACAGTTGCAGGCAATCACATTTCACCTGACTGTTTCATAAGGATAAAAAAAAAAACAGAAGTGCCTAGTGGGATAGGTTTGATGCTCTCTTTTTCTAGTGTTATGTCCATTTATTAATCTGCAACTGATAGACTTAAATAATAGGTATATGGTCTTAAATTACCCAGAAGGACTAGTTGGAGAAAGATGGAAAATCTGAAAAAGATTATATTGCAAAACTGGTATCATGGATGAAAGAAGTACTTTGGCATTCAGAAAGTTGATACCGGTTCCTTTTCTCTATGCATTATAAAGTGAAAATATATGCATAATCTTCACATGGTTCAAATTCTCCTATAGTGATGTTATCTTTTGCAAAATTGCCTATCTTTCACTGTTGAAATAATTGACTTTTAAATCTAAAAACTCTAGCATTATTTCTTCAAATAGAGAAGGTCTCATGGTGTTTTTGTTTTTCTATGATCTTTTCCCCATACCGTAAGTTGGATGAGTACACTAGAGCATTGTGCGTTTTCTAAGTATCATCTTGCAACCACAGATATTCCGTTAGCAATGCTATGTTTGTTACAGGTGACTCTTTTTTTCTCAAACATAACGTTTTACAAGTTCACTAATTTAAATTGCCAAAATACAGAGCTGAAGCATCCATTTGGTTGTGCCAGGACTATATCCTCTAATGGAAATGGACAGGGTTGGTTTGGTACCTTCATCATCATGTAAGTTCGTTTGATGCGAGAACCTTTATCATTTTGCATCTTTGTTTGCAAAAGATTGTTCTTTGTGATATTAATTTCTTTGGTTTTTGTATAGCCTTGTGCCTTTTTGGATCTTACTTTACTGGCTGGTTCAGTTTACCGGTATTTCTTTCTGTTGTTCGTGGAATAGATGTATGTTGACAAATTCCAATCTTTTTATTACTGATCATGTTACCTGTTACAGATTTTTACTTTATATTTTTCTTTGAGGCACTCATGTTATATTTGTGTTGAGCATTTAAGTCTTTCTTTGAGGATCTAATTTTTAATAATTGTCTGTGGAGTGGTGTATAGTTAGATTTAGTGATATCGTTTTTGAAGTGGAGTGGATCAGGTCTTCTTGCTAAGTCTATGGAGGTATTAGTTAGCTTAGTGATATCGTTCCATCTTACCTTGGTCAATTTTTACTTCTCAAAACATTCATCACTTAGATTTTCCTTGTAGAACATTCTCCAAGCACAATCGCTCTTGCATCGGTAAGGACCTTAGAACCTTTCTATTAGGAATAGGTTTATGTCAAAATATATTAGTTTGTAAGATCTGCCAAGTCTAGGACTCTGGAGAGCTGCATTGCAATATTTAGATTGCAGACCATGAGCATCCAAGAGAAAGCTTTCACCAACTATTCATGGGGATGCAATGTAAGCAGGTAAGACTTTCATTCAATATGATTTCATTTATCTAATGTTGCTATCCATTTGGACCTGTACAACAAAGCAGCAAGTTCTAGTCATTTGGACCTGTATTTTTAGCAACTTTTCTGTAAAGCTTTGTTAAAAATGTTGATTGTACTTATTGACATTATTCATTATAAGTTTAATGGTCCTATTCTCTTATCCTGTGATCAATAAATATAGATAAAACAACTTCATTTACTCATTTTATGTTTTTGCCTGATCTTCATTATTCTTTGCTCTGTTTCTATTTGGTTTGATTTTTTTTCTTTCTTAATTTGATTGTGCATTTAAGATTCTTCTGTAGTTCGTTTCTGTGGCATTTGAGTTGAATTTTGGTAAGTTTGTGATTGCTTTATTTATTTACTTAGCGTTCTGTTCCATTGTGGTTTGATTTTTGCTGTAAATCAGACTTGACGGCGATGGTTCGTCTGCAGTGCTTCTCTGCAGTGTTGTGTAATTGAAGTTGCAATTTACAAGATTCTTACTTTTGTTTGATTCCAGCCGTTTGATTTGGTGATGATGGAAATTTTACAGTTGTCTACGATTTTTTGTTGAATTTATCTTTTTTTCTGTGATTTTTTTAATTTTCATTTCGATGATTCTTCTCCAATCTTCCTGTCTCTGTGGTGATTTAGTTGAGATCGATTTTCAATAAATTTGTCCTCCATCATTTTTTTGTGTGTTCCAATTCAGTGATGTGAATTCTTCGCTAAATGTATGATTAGTTTTATATTTTCAATGCAATTTTCTGATAGAATTCTTCTACTGTTCTTCCAATTTGTCTGGTTAGAATTGATTTTTTTGATAATTTTATCTTTTCCATTGTTTTCTTTGTGCTTTGTTTTCGTGTTCAGTTTTCAATTCGATTTGGTGGTGATAATTCTTCATCAATTTTGTTTGAATTCGCTAATTTTGATTCTTTATGTTAGTTTTTACACAAGTCTTCTTGAACACTTGGTATTTGTGTGGAATCTTTGATAAATTTATCTTTCCTTCATTTTTTCGTGTTTGATTTCTTGAATATTTGTTCTTTTTTTCCATTTCATTTTGGTGGTTATGGTTCTTATGACGATATTGTTTGAACTATATGCAAACTTTGTCTTTGTTTACAAATGCAGTTTGAATTTTTCGATCAATTTGTGGTTGTTTTTATTTTATGCTCTGTTTTTCTAGGTGTTTCTTGTTTTCGAGTACGATTCGGTGGCCATGGTGTTCGAAATGGATTATTGTTTAGGAGATAAATGTTTGCTCGTATTTTCTCATCTATATTTTTGATGGTTAGATTTTAAAAATTTTAATTTGTGTCTAAGTGCACATCCTTTTGTGGTGTTTGAGTTGAATTATTTTATTCGATAAAATTGGTCTGTATTCATCTTTAATTTATCTTTTGTTTCTTTTTGAGATTTTGTTTTTCTTTTCCAACATGGTATGGAAATATGACACATTGACAATGTTCTTGGATGAGTGTTTGAATTGGAATTTTTGTGTGCTCTTCTTTACTTTTTTATTTTGTTTCTATGTGACTTTGGTTTTTGATTTTTCAATTACATTTTGTGAACATGATACTTTTCAATTCTTTGTTGTGCAACTTGAATTGATCTTCTAGTTTAATTTGATTTTGGGATGATGAATCTTTCTACATTAGAATCTGTGATTGATGCTTTCCACTTTTGTTCTGTTTCGAATTTCATTTTGGAGGATCATTTTGCACTATTTTTTGCCTTTTCTTTTCTCTCAATTCGATGTTGTGGCGATGATTCTTCTAAAATTCTTTGTGTTTGTGTTGTTCTTTACCTTGTGGTTTATTTCTTTGTCATCTGAATCTTGTTTTATTATGCTTTTGTTTTCAACTTTAGTTTATCTTTGTTTCTTCTATGATTTAATTATTTTTGATCTGTCAATTTGATGTTGTGGTTCTGAATTTCATTTTGAGATCCTTATGATTCTTTTGCTTTTGTTTTCAAAATTCATTGTGTTTGTGTTTTTCTTTACCTTGTGGTTTATTTCTTTATCATTTGAATCTTGTTTTTATCATGCGATGGTGATTGTACTGCAACTGTCTGCATAGCAATTGAATTGTTTGTTGAATATGTGTTTCTTCATATTTAGTTTATCTTTGTTTCTTCTCTATTATTATTTTTTTTTTCAATTTTTTTATTGTGATGATTCTCGTTCCCATCATTGTGGTGTTTGTATGGTACTTTATGATATATTTGTCTTATTTATGAAATTTTTGTTCTATAATGTTAATATGGTAATGTTGATACTCCCCTAATTCTTGGTTGCTTTATTGGGATTACTATTTTTAAATTTCTTTACCTCAATTTTGTTTCTTTATGGGTTTGGTTTCTATCTATCAACTCAATTTTTTCTTATTATTCTTTTGCATTGTTTACACTTTACTCACTTGACTTTGCGATTTGAATCTTACGATATGATTTTCTTTCTTCCATATGATTTCTTGGTGATGAATCTTTGTCATTCTTCCATATGATTTTCTTGGTCTCATTTTCTTCATTTTCAGTCTTGCAGTTTACTTTGATTTTCAAAGTCTCATTTGATAAACTAGACACTTAGTGTTTTAGCATTTCTTTTGTTTGTGAATGAATTGATTAATACTTTTTCTTTAGATTTTTAGCTAGCACAATTTGATTCTTTTATCTTCATATGGAATAAAGAATGATGCAATTGATTATTGATAGTTACTTTATTTGAGTGGATTCATCTTTACCCTCAGGTTTTCGTTGCTTTTTGTCCTTGAAAGAGATTTAAAGGTTTGCAAATTAGTTTGTTACATATAAGGATGAACAAACTGCTTGCAAAACATGTTAGGGACACAATCGAATAATGATGTTCATGTGGTTGTTACATTTACTTTTATATTTTTCTTTGAGGCACTCATGTTATATTTGTGTTGAGCATTTAAGTCTTTCTTTGAGGATCTAATTTTTAATAATTATCTGTGGAGTGGTTTATGTTAGATTTAGTGATTTAGTGATATCGTTTATGAAGTGGAGTGGATTAGGTCTTCTTGCTAAGTCTGTGGAGACATTATAGTTAGATTAGTGATATATTTTTTTGCACCTTTGTTTGCAAAATGTGCGTGGATGTAGGAATTAGATGGTATTGGACAGGATAACATTGCGAAGAATTTGCTATCTTTGGCATATATTTGGTCTGGTTTTCTGGGATTAGGCACTTGGGGAGTGTTATAAGTGTGTATAGCATATGAGATGGGGAATAAAAGTCCCACTTATTCAATGAAAAGAGCTCCTACATATATACATGTGAATAACCCTAATCCTAATAGGATTCTAACCCTAATCCTAATAGGATTCTAATATGCATCTACCATATATATAATATATTTACATATATATAACACTCCCCCTCAAGCTGGAGGAGCATAGATGTTAATCATGCCTAGCTTGTTACAAAGATAATTTAATCCTAACCCAAAATAAACCGAATCGAAAACTCGAAACTTAAATTTCAACCGAAATCTCAAACATAATTCAAATCGATGTAGATCCAAACGGATCCCAAATCAATCCAACACCAATTAGATGCAGATCCAAACAGTATCCGACAACTCACGAAAGTCCGACCCAAACCAATCCCACACCAATCGGATGTTGACCCAAACAGTATCCGGACAACTCACAAACGTTGAGATGAGCAAACCACGGCAACGGAACTCAATTCCGGCAAAATGTGCTCACGGCATCGAAAACCAAATCAAAATGAGCGGATCCCACATCGCACCGGTACTAATCCAAACAAGTACTAATCGAAAGGGACGACGACGCGAACCAAACGGACCGGCCGGAGTGAATTCCGCCACGACGCCCCTCACGCCGAAACACGAAATGCCGCCATAAACGCTGCCGGCGCTGGGGCGACACGCCCGATTCCGAGGCCGTATTACGGTGAAGGTGCACCGTCGACACCGTATCCTCGTGCTTGGCGGTGTCGACCGTGAGGCTCCAAACCCAAATGGGTTGCTTTTCCTTTTTTTTTTTCACCCAAAACCCTAATTTTCAAATCTCAAATTCCAAACACTAGATCTGGAACATAGCTCGCATGTTATAAGTGTGTATAGCATATGAGATGGGGAATAAAAGTCCCACTTATTCAATGAAAAGAGCTCCTATATATATATACATGTGAATAACCCTAATCCTAATAGGATTCTAACCCTAATCCTAATAGGATTCTAATATGCATCTACCATATATAATATATTTACATATATAACAGGGGAGCTTAGACTTATAGATAGATGGATTCATGGAATGTTTATCATCAGACTCATAGTTTTGACCTTTACCAATTCATTGTTTTTTCTATTTACACATGGACTGCATCACATGGTCTTCTTGCTAAGTATGTGTTGAGCATTTAAGTCTTTCTTTGAGGATCTAATTTTTAATGATATCGTCGTTTATGAAGTGGAGTGGATAAGGTCTTCTTGT
Organism: Salvia rosmarinus; assembly: GCA_036937905.1. Classification (NCBI taxonomy): domain Eukaryota; kingdom Viridiplantae; phylum Streptophyta; class Magnoliopsida; order Lamiales; family Lamiaceae; genus Salvia; species Salvia rosmarinus. The sequence goes on from CM072818.1 coordinate 14,283,622, forward strand.
TAAGTCTGTGGAGGTATTATAGTTAGCTTAGTGATATCGTTCCATCTTGCAGAACATTCATCACTGATTTTCCTTGCAGAACATTCTCCAAGCTTAATCGCTCTTGCTGTCTTGCATTTTACAAATACGGTAAGGACCTTAGAACCTTTCTATTAGGAATGGGTTTATGTCAAAATCTATTATGACTAACGTACTTAATAAATATCCAATGTCATTTAGTTTGTAAGATCTGCCAACTCTAGGACTCTGGAGCTGCATTGCAATATTTAGATTGCAGACCATGAGCATCCAAGAGAAAGCTTTCAAATCTGCTTTGTTAAAAATGTTGATTTCCTTATTGACATTATTCAATATGATATCATGTATCCAATGTTACTAGGAAGAAGTTAGCTTTACAAAGATGATCATTGGTATAGTGGATACTTGAGATGCATTTGACTATCGTACACTATCAGGTTATTTGATCCTTATTTCTATTTCTCTCTCAAAAGTGTTGGATTTGTATATCGAAAGCGCTTTGGTTGAGCTTGTATACAATGTTTCCTGCTACCACTATTACAATCTCCTATCCGATTTGAATACTTGATTGCATATATCTCGTGTCCCCTTATCTCATATATGTTAGATCATACGGTGTGTAGAAGATCACGTAAGTCCGTATGATTGGTCGCTTAATGAGATATAAAAGTTTCACAATGAGACGACTTAAGGACGAGTTGTCGGTTTAGGGCGCAGATAGATAAGTGACTTGACTTAGTTGCTTGTCTATGCCGGTACGCCTCGACGTATTGAAGGATCACGATGAGATAAGTTCTTCTTTCCGACCGTCGTGAAGAACCAAGATCTCGGTGACTTACGATGATCTAAACCTCGATAAGGTATTAGGTGAGTATGAGTTCTTGACCATCACTTTGACTTGTTATGAGTGAGGTTATATGTTCTAACCCAAGATTCTCCGCATCTTGGGTGGTGGCGAGGTTGTATGTCACGCTAGTTATCTCAGACGAGTCACCGTATCCGCTTAGGATGATGACGCCCCTTAAGGAGCTCAAAGGTTTATTGTACTAAACCCCGCAGGTTGAGTTAGCTCAAGTACAATAATAAGGTCGAGTGGTACTACTTAAGGAAATAAGGATATTAATCGCTTAAGCAATGATTGCTAGAAATGATTAATGGACGCTCGATATCTTAAATACGGGATTCAGAATGTCTAAGTGCAAGCCCGACTCAACTTCTGTAATAAAGGGTAAGTCAACATTCTTTCTCTAGTGGCATGATCGAATGTTTATAAATTAATTTATGTTCGGGTGAACATAAGATAATTAATTTATTTGAGGCCCATCTTTATTCCTTGCATTTGATCCTGGCCGGCCCATCCAGTTCGTAGACCTGTGGAAATCGGGCCCCTATAGCTCTCGAAGGCAAGATTTTATTCTCTTTATCCCACAAGGATATAATTATATTTATGGAATATGCATAGATCATTTCCATATAAGATTATGGTAATAATCTTGAGAGTATGGAAATAATCCTAAGAGTATGGAAATAATCCTAAGAGTATGGAAATAATCCTAAGTGTATGGTAATATTCCATATAGATTATGGTAATATTCCATATAGGATTATGGTAACATTCCATATAGGATTAAGGTAGTGCATTATAAATATAAGGTATGAGATAATGTCTAGGACACACTCACAAATTACAAGCAAGATTTTCGGTCATCTCACATTTGAGAGAGAAATTTTCGAGATTTTGTTGAAGAGAGCTTGGGTGATTTTCCTGTATTCTCCATAGATCGCCCTCACCGACGTTGGAGATTGGGCAACCGGGACACGATCCCGTAAGATCAAAGCACGCAGTCTCGATCCGCTCAACTGCTCATCCCGCTCGATCCACCTCGACGCATCCAAAGGTAAACACGTGAAAACCCCAACGTGTTGCGATTTAATTATATAGACGCATGCTAGGTTTATAATCAATGTATGGTGAATTAAACACCCAAGATGGATCCTCGGGCGAGGTTAACATACGCTTTCCCTACATTGGTATCGAGCACGGGATCGAATTCTTGGCTCTGTTGGATTAATTCACGCTTTGATTATTACGCGTTATTATAATTGTGGATTTGTCGCTCATCGTGGCTCGCTTGTTTTGTTGGTTTTGTTTTTACACCACGAGAAAATCCGTGGTTAGATTAGATTTTATTATGTAAGTCTTATCTGTAAAAGAAGAACGAAGACGAACGAACGAAGAACGAAACGACGGGAAAAACAGGTAGCTCGGCTGACTTCTGGGTGGTTTCTCGCGAGCGAGTCTCGCGGTCGCTAAAGGCGATCGCGAGGGCTGCGGGCGACGGGGCGCGCGTTCTCGCGCGGGATCCCTGGCGCTTAGCGAGCGAACTCGCGGTCGCGAGGATTACCCGCGAGGTGCGCGCGCCGCGTGCGAGCTAGCGGCGCGGCGGCGCGCGTTCGCGCGAAACCCGGCGGCCGCGGCGAAGCGCACACGCGTCGCGAGGTTTGGCGGCGGGCGACGATGTCTCGAGGCGACGTTCGGCGCTGGGGCGTGGCGTGCAGCGTGCTGACGGCGCGGTCGCTATACGATCGCGTTAGCGACCATGGCGAGCGCGCTGGCAAGCGCGGCGGCGCGGTCGGCGCGCAATCGGCTTAGCCCTGCAGCGCTGCCAAAGACTTTATGGGCCGACCGCCCGCACCCATTTTTCCAGAATTCGCCCGTGCCCGCACGCGAGGCCCAATTGTTGAATCCGGTCCGCGCTCGCACGCGAGGTCTGCCAAGTTTAAATATCGCACTTTGTAAATCTATGTAATAGATTAGATTTAATTGTGTGGGTTTCACGATTGGGCGCGATGAACGCTTTATTTTATTTTTATCGCTCATATGCATGTCGTGGATGTTTAAATTATGCAGAGTATGTTATGTATGTTTAAATTACGCTGACAAACCTTTAAGTGTTTTACGAATTGGACGCGCATAGTAAGCATGCTAGGTTTATCGCGTTTATCAAGCATATTTTAGAATTACATGAGCATGTTTTACATGTTGAGTTCTATAGAAAAGCATGCTAGATTACGTGATCTGCATGGACAAACCTTTGAATAAAAAGACTAAGCAAGCAACCCGACAAATTAATTTTTCAAATTAAAATGTCAAGACCTCCACTTTTGATCTCTAAACAAAGTGAGACGACTGTGAGTAAACGCCCACACGCGTGCTTGCTTTGCACTGCTTATCATAAGTTTGTTAGATGAGATTTCTAAATAAAACTTTTAAATCTATTGAGAAGTGGGAGTTTCATATGTAAACGCCCACACGCGTGGCTTGCATGTGCGATTTTCATAAGTTCTCTAGTGATAGATATAAAATGAGATAACAAAAGAATTTGAATTGGGCGGTATGGTCCGAGTGAGTATACCAATTCTAAGAATTCATCTTCTATATTAAAATTGTGGTCAATGCTTAGACATCACCTCAAGTACAACTTCCGCCAAGTCCCTTCTCGTGATAGTGATGTGGTCTAGTAAGGTCCAATCATTAATTTCATTTGTCATAAGGATAAGTTGACATGGATTGAAATTAAACGACTAAAAGGTATATTTTAGTCCGGTCGAGGGGTTCATGTAAACGCCCACACGCGCGGCTTGCATGTGGGATTCCTCAGGCGATTGGAGGTTTCATTAATATTGTTTTATCAAAAGGTTACAATATTATTGTGACGAATTATTTGCGATCGTATGCTTATGTGTTTACATTATCGCTTCGTATATGTCTTTAACGCCGATTATCAATATGCTCGCACAAAATCCGCTTATCCGGTCCAAATTTTATCGAGTGGAAACGAAACATGGAATATGTTCTTATCGTGAAGAACACATGTTTGTTCTCAATACTCTAAACCCGATGCCCTCATCGACGATCGACTAACGAAGCAATGAGAGTCAAGCGGACTTTGGAATAAGTCAAACAATATGGCTAAATGCTATATGATGACTACGATGTCCAAAGGCTTGCATACCGCATCGATCACCGATGGCGACGCGATCGATATTTGGTCAAGTCTCGAGAGTAAGTTTGGGCGATCGGATCGGACGACCGCCCACACAATGAGAGAGATCTTGGCGTGTAAGATGGAAGAAGGAAGTTCGGTCCATGAACATGTCTCCACACGACTCATCTCATGGATAGTCTTGATCGGTTGGGAGGAGGTATTGACGGCGGCCAAGGTCGATATCATCCTCAATACACCGCCTAAGTCTTTTGAGAACTTTCGCGTGAATGCGATCATGAGCAAGACCGAGTTTACACTTAGTCGGTTGCTTAATGATCTCGTTGTCATGAAGGAGTTATGGGAAAAGGAGCACATGCTCTTGCTAGCACATCTAAAGGCCCAAAATTTTCATCGCAAAATGGAAATAGAAAAGGGTGCCAAAGGTGGTAAAGGCAAGGAAATAGTGAGTAATGAGAGCAAGAACATGGTTGCACCGGAGGCTCAAGAAGCCAAAGCGAGAAGGCAAGTGCTTGAAGCGGCAAGATCGGGCATTGAAGGCCAGTGCCCTATGCTCAAGCTCAAGGTACGCCATTTGCTTTAGTAACGGAAACATGTTTAGCGACTTGTTCTACCCATTCTCGGGTAGTAGATACTGGCGAATCGATCATGTTTGTTACACCTGCGGGTTCCCGCGACAAGGGAGTCGTTTGATGGCGAGATAACTATCTCCATGGGCAACGCGCGAAAGTCAAGTCATGCGCTTGGAGATGTTTTTATGTTTTGGGACAACAGCTTTAGTTTTGAAAGACGCTTTATATGTGCCGGATTTTCTATGAACCTTGTTTCTGCTTTCAAATTATTTACTCATGGATATTCGTTATTTTGATAGTGGTGTTTCTATCATAAGAAATGACGGTTATCCGTGTTGGCACCTTATATAATTCGCTTTATACTATTTCGCAAAACATAATACCTATAACTATGTCAGATCTTCATCAAACCCTAAAAGAGAAAGTTTTCTTCGAAGATGACTCTACTTTTCTCTCGGCATCTTAGATTAGGTCACATCAATCTAAATAGGATCCAAAGACCGCTAAGAATGGAGCGTTGGGTAATCTCGCAGCTATCTCGCTCCCACGATCGCGAATCTCGTATAGAAGGTAAGATGTCGACTGCACCTTCAAAGCGAAGGTTATAGAGCCACGAAATGTTGAGTTAGTCCATTCGGACTGTGGGACCAATGTCCACACAAGCTCGTGGAGGTACGGTATTTTGTCACTTTCATCGACGATTACTCAAGGTACGGATACGTATACCGCTTCACCGCAAGTCCGAATGCTTTGAGAAATTCAAAGAGTTTAAGGCGGAAGTGGAGACGGCTAGGTAAAGTATCAAGTCATCATGCGTCCGATCGCGGTGGCGAATACCTCAAAGAACGAAGTTTATGGACTATCTAGTGAAGTGGGATTACATCCCAACAAGATTTCACCGGGCACACCACAAAGAAATGGTGTGTCGAGCGAAGAAATAGGACTCTTTTGGAAATGGTTAGATCTATGATGAGTTATGCTACATTGCCTATTTCGCTCGGGGTATGCCTTAGAGACGGCGGCATACTTGCTAAATCTAGTACCGCCCAAGTCACCGAAAAGACCCTTTCGAGTTGTGGTTTGGGCGAAGCCCGCTTAAGCCACATAAGGATATGGGCGATCCAAAGACATGTGTCTGAACAAGAAGGTCGACAAGTTGGAGGCTAGATCCGACGCAAGGTCATTTATCGCTATCCTAGAGGAACGAAGGTGGTTTATTCTATAGTCCCAAGGATCGTAAGGTCATTATTAAGACTAATGCTCGATTCTTAGAAGAGGACTACATGAAAATCATAAGTCCAAAGTTGAAATCATTCTTCAAGAATTAGAAGATGATCGATTCCACCACCGATTAGGCCAAAGGTACGAGATGTCGAGTCTAGTGGGAGGATCGACACCGATACTTCAAGAAATTGAAGTGGGTCGAGTTCCACCGAGATACCGACCGCATGTTGGTACCTACACAGCAAGTTGTGCAAGTTAGAGAACCACAAGTATCTGCACCCACCGCTGCCATTATGCCCAGAGAACCTCGTCAGAGTGGGAGGGTTGTTCGTCAACCCGAGCGATTTATGTTCGTGGGTGAATCTTCTGATTTAGTCCCAGCAGATTTAACATGCAATAATCGACCCATGGACATACAAGGAGGCAATACAAGATATTGATGCAAGATCATGGCACACCGCTATGGACTTAGAAATGGAGTCCATAACGGCTATGGATGTATATGAAAGACACTCTACCGATGGCAAGGAAGCCATAGGTAGTAAGTGGATATACAAGAGGAAGAGATTCCGATGGAGAGGTTTCGCTTTTAAAGCCGTGCAGGGCGAAAGGGTACACTCAGATTGAGGGCATCGATTTCGATGAGACCTTTTCACTGTAGCAATGCTCAAGTCCATCGAATTCTTCTAGCCATAGCACCCACTGAACCCAGAGGTTTGGCAAATGGATGTTAAAACCGCTTTTCTAAACGGTTACCTTGAGGAAGGTAGACATCTATATGCAAAGAACCTCAAGGTTATGTGGTAAAGGGTGAAGAGCATCTAGTATGGAAGCTTAAGAAGTCCATTTATGGACTTAAGCAAGCCTCCCGATCATGGAACTTACGCTGACGAGGTGGTAAAGTCCTATGGATTTACCCAACTGCCTAGCGAGAGTTGTGTGTATCGGTTAGATGTCAACGGTGATGTGGTATTTCTTGCACTTTATGTAGATGACATCCTTCTAGTTGGCAACAACGTGAAGTCATATCGACGAAAGAGTTGGCTATCCGATCGCTTTCAAATGAAAGACTTAGGAGATGCAGCTGCATTCTTGGGATCGAGGTTTACCGAGATCGCAAGAAGAAAATGTTGAGCTTATCTCGGCGCCTTACATTGATATCGTGATTACTGCTTTAGTATGCACCGCCAAGAAAGGATTGCTACCTTCGCACATGGCGCCTTTATTCAAAACGCAATACCCATGACCGCAGCGAGATAGAGAAATGAGACAAGTTCCTTACGCTCCGCCGTAGGAAGTCTCATGTACACAATGCTATGCACGAGGCCCGATATCTCGCTATGCGGTAGGCATAGTAGCTAGATATCGCCTAACCTCGACAAGCTCATTGATCGCAAGAAGCATATACTCAAGCACCGAAAAGGACTCGAGATTATAGGCTAGTTTACCATGCGATAGTCTAATGCCTTTGGGTTATACTGACTGGATTTCCAAGCCGACCGTGATGAGAAAAAGTCAACCTCGGCTATGTGTTTACCTTGGGAGGTGGAGCCGATCTCAAGCGGAGTGCAAAGCAAATGATGCATTGCGGACTCTACCATGGAAGCCGAATATGTAGCCGCCTTGAGGCTTCTAAGGAGGTCAGATGGTTCAAGAACTACCTCATGGATCTAGATGTGGTACCGGTTTGCCCAAGAGTATCATAGTTTCTTCGTGATAACTAAGGTGCGAGGCAAACTCGAAGGAACCACGGACCCACAAGGCGACCAAACACATAGAGAGAAGTACCATGTCATACGAGAAATCCTTAGACGAGGTGACGGCTTGATTGAAAAGATTGATACGACGGAAAATCTAGCGGATCCATTCACGAAGAGCTCGCCGCAAAAAGTCTACGATGGTCACGTTAGAGGACTTGGATTGCGCTGATGGCACCCACTTAGAAAGGAAACTTTTGTATAAGTGGGAGAAGCAAAGTGATGGTTGTTTGTAATAGCTAGTAGAAAGACACATTGTATACTAAAAGTTTGCTTTAGTATAAGTGGGAGATTGTTGGATTTGTATATCGAAAGCGCTTTGGTTGAGCTTGTATACAATGTTTCTCGTTACCACTATTACAATCTCCTATCCGATTCAATACTTGATTGCATATATCCGTGTCCCCTTATCTCATATATGTTAGATCATACAAGGTGTAGAAGATCACGTAAGTCCGTATGATTGGTCAAGCTTAATGAGATATAAAAGTTTCACAACCGAGACGACTTAAGGACGAGTTGTCGGTTTAGGCCGCAGATAGATAAGAAGTGACTTGACTTAGTTGCTTGTCTATGCCGGTACGCCTCGACGTATTGAAGGATCACAATGAGATAAGTTCTTCTTTCCGACCGTCGTGAAGAACCAAGATCTCGGTGACTTACGATGATCTAAACCTCGATAAGGTATTAGGTGAGTATGAGTTGTCGACCATCACTTTGACTTGTTATGAGTGAGGGTTATATGTTCTAACCCAAGATTCTCCGCATCTGGGTGGTGGCGATGTTGTATGTCACGCTAGTTATCTCAGACGAGTCACCGTATCCGCTAGGATGATGACGCCCCTTAAGGAGCTCAAAGGTTTATTGTACTAAACCCCGCAGTCGAGTTAGCTCAAGTACAATAATAAGGTTGAGTGGTACTACTTAAGAAATAAGGATATTAATCGCTTAGCGATGATTGCTAGAAATGATTAATGGACGCTCGATATCTTAAATACGGGATTCAGAATGTCTAAGTGCAAGCCCGACTCAACTTCGGTAATAAAGGGTAAGTCAACATTCTTTCTCTAGTGGCATGATCGAATGTTTATAAATTAATTTATGTTCGGGCCGAACATAAGATAATTAATTTATTTGAGGCCCATCTTTATTCCTTGCATTTGATCCTGGTCGGCCCATCCAAAGCCCGTAGACTGTGGAAATCGGCGCCCCTATAGCTCTCGAAGGCAAGATTTTATTCTCTTTATCCCACAAGGATATAATTATATTTATGGAATATGCATAGATCCTTTCCATATAAGATTATGGTAATAATCTTGAGAGTATGGAAATAATCCTAAGAGTATGGAAATAATCCTAAGAGTATGGAAATAATCCTAAGTGTATGGTAATATTCCATATAGGATTATGGTAATATTCCATATAGGATTATGGTAACATTCCATATAGGATTAAGGTAGTGCATTATAAATATAAGGTATGAGATAATGTCTAGGACACACTCACAAATTACAAGCAAGATTTTCGGTCATCTCACATTTGAGAGAGAGAATTTTCGAGATTTTTGTTGAAGAGAGCTTGGGTGATTTTCCGGTGTATTCTCCATAGATCGTCCTCACTCGACGTTGGAGATTGGGCAACCGGACACACCCGAAGATCAAAGCACGAGTCTCGATCCGCTCAACTGCTCATCCCGTTCGATCCACCTCGACAGAATCCAAAGGTAAACACGTGAAAACCCCAACGTGTTGCGATTTAATTATATAGACGCATGCTAGGTTTATAATCAATGTATGGTGAATTAAACACCCAAGATGGATCCTCGGGCGAGGGTTAACATACGTTTTCCCTACACTGGTATCGAGCCCGGGATCGTAATCTCGCTCGCTGGATTAATTCACGCTTGATTATTACGCGTTATTATAATTGTGGATTTGTCGCTCATCGTGGCTCGCTTGTTTTGTTGGTTTTGTTTTACACCACGAGAAAATCCGTGGTTAGATTAGATTTTATTATGTAAGTCTTATCTCGTAAAGAAGAACGAAGACGAACGAACGAAGAACGAAACGACGGGAAAACAGTAGCTCGGCCGCTTACGGGTGGTTTCGCGAGCGAGTCTCGCGGTCGCTAAAGGAGATCGCGAGGGCTGCGGGCGACGGGCGCGCTCGCGCGGGATCCTCGGCGCTTAGCGAGCGAACTCGCGGTCGCGAGGATTACCCGCGAGGTCGCGCGCCGCGGCGAAGCTAGCGGGCGACGGGCGCGTTCGCGCGAGAAACCCGGCGCATGAGCGGCACACGCGGTCGCGAGGTTTGGCCGCCGGCGACGGCGTCTCGAGGCGCACGCTCGCGCTGGGCGTGGCACGCACGCGTGCCGACGGGTCGCGGTCGCGATCGCGACCGCGAGGCAGCCCGCGAGGCCAGCGCGGCAAAGGGCGCGCGAGGTCGGGCGCGCGAATCGGCTTAGCCTCAGCGCGCCCAAAGACTTTATGGGCCGACCGCCTGCACCCATTTTTCCGAATTCGCCCGTGCCGCACGCGAGGCCCAATTGTTGAATCCGTCCGCGCTCGCACGCGAGGCCCGTTGTCAAGTTTAAATATCAGACTTTGTAAATCTATGTAATAGATTAGATTTAATTGTGCGCAGTTTCACGATCGGGCGCTGATGAACGCTTTATTTTATTTTTATCGCTCATATGCATGTCGTGGATGTTTAAATTATGCAAGAGTATGTTATGTATGTTTAAATTACGCTGACAAACCTTTAAGTGTTTTACGAATTGGATGCGCATAGTAAGCATGCTAGGTTTATCGCGCTTATCAAGCATATTTTAGAATTTCATGAGCATGTTTTACATGTCGAGTTCTATAGAAAAGCATGCTAGATTACGTGATCTGCATGGACAAACCTTTGAATAAAAAGACTAAGCAAGCAACCCGACAAATTAATTTTTCAAATTAAAATGTCAAGACCTCCACTTTTGATCTCTAAACAAAGTGAGACGACCGTGAGTAAACGCCCACACGCCGGCTTGCTTGCACTGCTTATCATAAGTTTGTTAGATGAGATTTCTAAATAAAACTTTTAAATCTATTGAGAAGTGGGAGTTTCATATGTAAACGTCCACACGCGTGGCTTGCATGTGCGATTTTCATAAGTTCTCTAGTGATAGATATAAAATGAGATAACAAAAGAATTTGAATTGGAAGCGGTATGGTCCGAGTGAGTATACCAATTCTAAGAATTCATCTTCACGTTAAAATTGTGGTCAATGCTTAGACATCACCTCAAGTACAACTTCCCGCCAAGTCCCTTCGTGATAGTGATGTGGTCTAGTAAGGTCCAATCATTAATTTCATTTGTCATAAGGATAAGTTGACATGGATTGAAATTAAACGACTAAAAGGTATATTTTAGTCTGGTCGAGGGGTTCATGTGTAAACGTCCACACGCGTGGCTTGCATGTGGGATTCCTTGGGCGATTGGAGGTTTCAATTAATATTGTTTTATCAAAAGGTTACAATATTATTGTGACGAATTATTTGCGATCGTATGCTTATGTGTTTACATTATCGCTTCGATATGTCTTTAACGCCGATTATCAATATGCTCGCACAAAACCGCTATCCGTCCAAATTTTATCGAGTGGAAACGAAACATGGAATATGTTCTTATCAAAGAACACATGTTTGTTCTCAATACTCCTAAACCCGATGCCCTTATCGACGATCGACTAATGAGCAATGAGTCAAGGACTTTGGAATAAGTCAAACAATATGGCTAAATGCTATATGATGACTACGATGTCCAAAGGCTTGTACCGCAAAGATCGATCGATGGCGACGCGATCGATATTTGGTCAAGTCTCGAGAGTAAGTTTGGGCGATCGGATCGACATCCGCTTCCACACAATGAGAGAGATCTTGGCGTGTAAGATGGAAGAAGGAAGTTCGGTCCATGAACATGTCTCCACATGACTCATCTCATGGATAGTCTTGATCGGTTGGGAGGAGGTATTGACGGCGGCCAAGGTCGATATCATCCTCAATACACGCCCAAGTCTTTTGAGAACTTTCGGCGTGAATGCGATCATGAGCAAGACCGAGTTTACACTTAGTCGCTTGCTTAATGATCTCGTTGTCGCGAAGGAGTTATGGGAAAAGGAGCACATGCTCTGCTAGCACATCTAAAGGCCCAAAATTTTCATCGCAAAATGGAAATAGAAAAGGGGTGCCAAAGGTGGTAAAGGCAAGGAAATAGTGGGAGTAATGAGAGCAAGAACATGGTTGCCACCGGAGGCTTGAAGAAGCCAAAGGAGAAGGCAAGTGCTTGTCAGCGGCAAGACTGGGCATTGGAAGGCCAAGTGCCCTATGCTCATGCTCAAGGTACGCCATTTGCTTTAGTAACGGAAACATGTTTAGCGACTTGTTCTACCCATTCTTGGGTAGTAGATACGGGCGCAATCGATCATGTTTGTTACACCTGCGGGGTTCCCGCGACAAGGAGTCGTTTGATGGCGAGATAACTATCTCCATGGGCAACGCGCGAAAGTCGAAGTCGTGCGCTTGGAGATGTTTTTTATGTTTTGGGACAACAGCTTAGTTTTGAAAGACGTTTTATATGTGCCGGATTTTCTGGAACCTTGTTTCTGCTTTCAAATTATTTACTCATGGATATTCTGTTATTTTTGATAGTGGTGTTTCTATCATAAGAAATGACGGTTATCTCGTGTTGCACCTTATATAATTCGCTTTATACTATTTCGCAAAACATAATACCTATAACTATGTTGCATCTTCATCAAACCCTAAAAGAGAAAGTTTTCTTCGAAGATGACTCTACTTTTCTCTGGCATCTTAGATTAGGTCACATCAATCTAAATAGGATCCAAAGACCGGCTAAGAATGGAGCGTTGGGTAATCTCAGCTACTCCGTTCCTCCCCGCGAATCTCGTATAGAAGGTAAGATGTCGACCGCACCCTTCAAAGCGGCGGGTTATAGAGCCACGTAAATGTTGGAGTTAGTCCATTCGGACTGTGTGGACCAATGTCCACACAAGCTCGTGGAGGGTACGAGTATTTTGTCACTTTCATCGACGATTACTCAAGGTACGGATACGATACCGCTTCACCGCAAGTCCGAATGCTTTGAGAAATTCAAAGAGTTTAAGGCGGAAGTGGAGACGGCTAGGTAAAGTATCAAGTCATCATGGTCCGATCGCGGTGGCGAATACCTCAAAGAACGAGTTTATGGACTATCTAGTGAAGTGTGGGATTACATCCCAACAAGATTTCACCGGCACACCACAAAGAAATGGTGTGTCGAGCGAAGAAATAGGACTCTTTTGAAATGGTTAGATCTATGATGAGTTATGCTACATTGCCTATTTCGCTTACGGGGTATGCCTTAGAGACGGCGGCATACTTGCTAAATCTAGTACCGCCCAAGTCACCGAAAAGACCCTTTCGAGTTGTGGTTTGGGCGCAAGCCCAGTTTAAGCCACATAAGGATATGGGGCAGTCCAGCACATGTGCTGAACAAGAAGGCTGACAAGTTGGAGGCTAGATCCGACGCAAGGCTGTTTATTGGCTATCCTAGAGGAACGAAAGGTGGTTTATTCTATAGTCCCAAGGATCGAAGGTCATTATTAGACTAATGCTCGATTCTTAGAAGAGGACTACATGAAAAATCATAAATCCAAAGTTGAAATCATTCTTCAAGAATTAGAAGATGATCGTATTCCACCACCGAATAGGCCAAAGGTACGAGATGTCGAGTCTAGTGGGAGGGATCGACACCAGATACTTCAAGAAATTGAAGTGGGTCGAGTTCCACTGGAGATACCGACCGTACAAGTGGTACCTACACAGCAAGTTGTGCAAGTTAGAGAACCACAAGTATCTGCACCCACCGTTGCCATTGTGCCTGTAGAACCTCGTCGTAGTGGGAGGGTTGTTCGTCAACCCGAGCGATTTATGTTCGTGGGTGAATCTTCGGATTTAGTCCCAGCAGACGAACATGCAATAATCGACCCATGGACATACAAGGAGGCAATACAAGATATTGATGCAAGATCATGGCACACCGCTATGGACTTAGAAATGGAGTCCATAACGGCTATGGATGTATATGAAAAGACACCTCTACCAGATGGCAAGGAAGCCATAGGTAGTAAGTGGATATACAAGAGGAAGAGATTCCGATGGAGAGGTTTCGCTTTTAAAGCCGTGCTTGTGGCGAAGGGTACACTCAGATTGAGGGCATCGATTTCGATGAGACCTTTTCACCGTAGCAATGCTCAAGTCCATCGAATTCTTCTAGCCATAGCAGCCCACTCGAACCTAGAGGTTTGGCAAATGGATGTTAAAACCGCTTTTCTAAACGGTTACCTTGAGGAAGGTAGAGACATCTATATGCAAAGAACCTCAAGGTTATGTGGTAAAGGTGAAGAGCATCTAGTATGGAAGCTTAAGAAGTCCATTTATGGACTTAAGCAAGCCTCCCGATCATGGAACTTACGCTGACGAGGTGGTAAAGTCCTATGGATTTACCCAGCTGCCTAGCGAGAGTTGTGTGTATCGGTTAGATGTCAACGTGATGTGGTATTTCTTGCACTTTATGTAGATGACATCCTTCTAGTTGGCAACAACGTGAAGTCATATCGACGAAAGAGTTGGCTATCCGATCGCTTTCAAATGAAAGACTTAGGAGATGCAGCACATTCTTGGGATCAAGGTTTACCGAGATCGCAAGAAGAAAATGTTGAGCTTATCTCGGGCGCCTTACATTGATATCGTGATTACTGCTTTAGTATGCACCGCCAAGAAAGGATTGCTACCTTCGCATATGGCGCCTTTATCTAAAACGCAACACCTATGACCAAAGGAGATAGAGGAAATGAGACAAGTTCCTTACGCTCACCGTAGGGAAGTCTCATGTACACAATGCTATGCACGAGGCCCGATATCCGCTATGCGGTAGCATAGTAGCTAGATATCGCCTAACCTCGACAAGCTCATTGGATCGCAGAAGCATATACCAAGCACCGAAAAGGACTCGAGATTATAAGCTAGTTTACCATGCGAGATAGTCTAATGCCTTTGGGTTATACTGCACTGGATTTCCAAGCCGACCGTGATGAGAAAAAGTCAACCTCGGCTATGTGTTTACCTTGGGAGGTGGAGCCGTATCCAAGTGAGTGCAAAGCAATGATGCATTGCGGACTCTACCATGGAAGCCGAATATGTAGCCGCTTTGAGGCTTCTAAGGAGGTCAGATGGTTCAAGAACTACCTCATGGATCTAGATGTGGTACCTGGTTTGCCCAAGAGTATCATAGTTTACTGTGATAACTAAGGTGCAGTGGCAAACTCGAAGGAACCACGGACCCACAAGGCGACCAAACACATAGAGAGAAAGTACCATGTCATACGAGAAATCCTTAGACGAGGTGACGTGCTGATTGAAAAGATTGATACGACGGAAAATCTAGCGGATCCATTCACGAAGAGCTCGCCGCAAAAGTCTACGATGGTCACGTTAGAGGACTTGGATTGCGCTTGATGGCACCCACTTAGAAAGGAAACTTTTGTATAAGTGGGAGAAGCAAAGTGATGGTTGTTTGTAATAGCTAGTAGAAAGACACATTGTATACTAAAAGTTTGCTTTAGTATAAGTGGGAGATTGTTGATTTGTATATCGAAAGCGCTTTGGTTGAGCTTGTATACAATGTTTCGTTACCACTATTACAATCTCCTATCCGATTTGAATACTTGATTGCATATATCCGTGTCCCTTATCTCATATATAAGTTAGATCATACAAGGTGTGTGAAGATCACGTAAGTCCGTATGATTGGTCAAGCTTAATGAGATATAAAAGTTTCACACCGAGACGACTTAAGGACGAGTTGTCGGTTTAGCCGCAGATAGATAAGAAGTGACTTGACTTAGTTGCTTGTCTATGCCGGTACGCGTCTCGACGTATCAAGGATCACAAGGAGATAAGTTCTTCTTCTCGACCGTCGTGAAGAACCAAGATCTCGGTGACTTACGATGATCTAAACCTCGATAAGGTATTAGGTGAGTATGAGTTCTTGACCATCACTTTGACTTGTTATGAGTGAGGGTTATATGTTCTAACCCAAGATTCTCCGCATCTTGGGTGGTGGCGATCTTGTATGTCACGCTAGTTATCATGTCGAGTCACCGTATCCGCTAGGATGATGACGCCCCTTAAGGAGCTCAAAGGTTTATTGTACTAAACCCCGCAGTTGAGTTAGCTCAAGCACAATAATAAGGTTGAGTGGTACTACTTAAGAAATAAGGATATTAATCGCTTAAGCAATGATTGCTAGAAATGATTAATGGACGCTCGATATCTTAAATACGGGATTCGTAATGTCTAAGTGCAAGCCCGACTCAACTTCGGTAATAAAGGGTAAGTCAACATTCTTTCTCTAGTGGCATGATCGAATGTTTATAAATTAATTTATGTTCGGGTGAACATAAGATAATTAATTTATTTGAGGCCCATCTTTATTCCTTGCATTTGATCCTGGGCCGCCCATCCAAAGCCCGTAGAGATCGGGAAATCGGCGCCTATAGCTCTCAAGGCAAGATTTTATTCTCTTTATCCCACAAGGATATAATTATATTTATGGAATATGCATAGATCATTTCCATATAAGATTATGGTAATAATCTTGAGAGTATGGAAATAATCCTAAGAGTATGGAAATAATCCTAAGAGTATGGAAATAATCCTAAGTGTATGGTAATATTCCATATAGATTATGGTAATATTCCATATAGGATTATGGTAACATTCCATATAGGATTAAGGTAGTGCATTATAAATATAAGGTATGAGATAATGTCTAGGACAC
This sequence comes from Salvia rosmarinus, assembly GCA_036937905.1. Taxonomy (NCBI): domain Eukaryota; kingdom Viridiplantae; phylum Streptophyta; class Magnoliopsida; order Lamiales; family Lamiaceae; genus Salvia; species Salvia rosmarinus. The sequence goes on from CM072818.1 coordinate 14,300,082, forward strand.
ACTCACAAATTACAAGCAAGATTTTCGGTCATCTCACATTTGAGAGAGAATTTTCGAGATTTTGTTGAAGAGAGCTTGGGTGATTTTCCGGTGTATTCTCCATAGATCGTCCTCACCGGCGTTGGAGATTGGGCAACCGGGACACGATCCGAAGATCAAAGCACGCAGTCTCGATCCGCTCAACTGCTCATCCCGCTCGATCCACCTCGATGGATCCAAAGGTAAACACGTGAAACCCCAACGTGTTGCGATTTAATTATATAGACGCATGCTAGGTTTATAATCAATGTATGGTGAATTAAACACCCAAGATGGATCCTCAAGCGAGGGTTAACATACGCTTTTCCTACAAAAAGGTATTCTTCCCTCCTCTCTAAATTCTTACGTCGATAATTAGGTATACAATAGGAATACTTACAAATATCTCATACTAATATACATATTTTGGTTATCAAGAAGATGTCACGTTTGTCGATTTATCTTCACCCTTGGCTTTTTGTTGCTTATTTTCCTTGAAAGAGCTATAGAGGTATGATTTACTTTGTTTGATTCCTTGACCATCGTTTATAATAACTTTCAGTGCATAGGAAAAGTTTTCTTTAATTATGATCTCTTTTTTAAAAATACTTTTGTAGAAGATAAGTTGATTCATGCAAGTGGTTAATGAAGTTGAGTGGATTATTAGATCTTCTTGCTAATTATGTCTTGATTTTCCGTCACCCTAACGCCTACTGATAATCTTCTGTCATTTTTCATTTCTACATTTTCCTCACATTGATTTTCATTGCGTTTTGTAGATATGGTTATGACCTCAAAGTCTATTTTCTTTAAGAATATTTGCATGTCAAATTCTACTATGACACTATCTTTATAAGTATAATATTATTTAGTGTTGTGGATAAGGCTTTAGACTCAAGAACTGAGCATACTTCATCTAAATTGCAGTCCTTGAAGCATCAAAGAGAAACCACGCTCTCTCACCAACTATTCATGAGGATCATGTAAACATGTAAGACTTTTGTAACATTTCATAGGTAACAAACTACAACTAAGCAGTAAGTTTCTAGTCATTTGGATCTGTATTTTCTGTAATTTTTCTATACTATTTAGTAAAAATTTGAATGTGCTTCCCACATTCATTCAATATTGCTCGACAAGCAGCTATAATTGTACAGAAAATGAAGGACTATTATGAAGTTAGTCCCCAATTATCAATGCTACCTCATTGACATGGGATTCATTGCCTCAATGGATGAACTTAAGATGCATTTAACTTATACAACTGTGCCAGGTATTTTTCCCTTTTCACTCAATTCTTATGTTGGCAATTTAGTATAAAATAGGAATACTTGGAGATATTTTGATCAATTTAAATTATTTTCACTACTTACATATATCACAAACAGTGATGATAGCTAATACATGATATTGTATCACTAGCAATACTTTCTAAAAGTTCACTTTGATTCTCTAGCTATGAACTTTACAATATACACTTTGCAATCTAGTCTAAGAGATGATATCTCATTTTTATATTAAATTAAGCAATGGATTTAAATCTGATGATGGATACAACCTTGTGGTTTTCTGAATACCGAAGTTGCTATATCTATGATTTGTTGAACAGTCACCATTTCAAATAACTTCAACAGATTCTCCCCACCTATTTTCTATGGCAACTTTAACACCAAGAGGTATGTTTTCTTTTTTCTCTCCGACCATGTTGCTTATTTTTTGTTATTTATCAACTTTTATTTAAGAGAATTCTATACGATTTTATTTTACTTATATTTGATGTTTGCTATGGAATAACTTGATACTGGACAATTGATAATGGGTGTTGGGACTATGTAATTCTTTTGATTGTTTATTGTAATGTCCCCATTTCTTTTGAATGTTTATGGTGAATTTTTTCCTACTAGGTGGGAAGTTCCTAAATATTTTATCTACTTTTGAATTTATAGTCTTACTTGATTATTAACTTATTTTTTTAGAGTACATTTGTGTTACTAGTTTATTTGTTATGGCATTTTCCTTTTTTCTTTTGCTTAACTTAATCTAAAGTGTTGTAGCGTGCTATATGAATATAGAATTATCAATTATAAGTCTTAACTCTCCTAATGAATATACAATGTAATATATGTGCTTTAGTATTCTTAATAGTATTAGTGATTTTGCTATTGTACTGTTGTTTTCTGTTTATTGTTAAAAAACACTTTCCTTCTTCTTCTTCTTCTTCTTCTTCTTCTTCTTCTTCTTCTTCTTCTTCTTCTTCTTCTTCTTCTTACATGATTCTAATTTTGGACTACAATTGAAATGAATTCTATGTGTAATATGTGAATTTGTATTTGGACGGTTTCATCATTTTTTGTAGTGATTCTTTACTCGTTAGTTAAATATTGAATTCATGTGTTGTTTCCCTTTTAAAATACTTTATCTTCTAATTAATTTATGATTTTGATTTAATTGAAATTTAAGTTATTGTGGTGTTGTATCTGTCATATCCCGTCTTTCTTAATAAGATTAGAAGGACTTTCGAACTTAGAATTTAAATGATTCGTGCCCGATGAAAGAAATTTTTTAAATTCCAACAAAAGAATTTATTTCATTAAAGCGATTACGAAATTATTATATATAATATAATAATTGAATATGATTTATACATATATTTATAAATCATTGTATAAGTAATATATATCAAGGTTTAATTAATTTATAATCTCTAAGATCGGACTTGGAGCTCGCAAGAATAAAACGTCTAATGGGCTTCAATTTTAAAAAGCCCAAAAGAAAAGCCCATTTGGAAAATCCATTCTACACTATATAAACTTCTTCTACCTATTTTGGAACCCTAGCCCCCAAAACCATTCTCTCACTCACTCATTTTCGTTTGCAGCATCAACAAGGGGAAAAAAAAACTTCAAAGGTTTAAAATTCTTAATCCTACATTCAGTTTAAATATATATGCGTTTGTATATGTTTGTGTGTTAGTTTTAGAGAAAAAGAGGATGGAGTTTGTATGTGTTGTGTTTGGGAATGTGGGTTTCTGAGAGAGGGAGACAGAGATGGTGAGAGTCGGCGACGGCGGTGGCCCGGCTGACCACTGCCGTCAACCGAAGATAGACAAGGAGGCACGGTGGCGGCGGTAGCGATGCCGTCGCATTTCGCGTGTGTGTGGTGATGGTATGAGTGAGAGACATAGATGGACGAGAGTGGGAGAGAGAAGCTGGCGCCGGTGGCACGACGACAACGACACGGTGGCGGTGGCGGTCGTTCTGCCGCGTGCGTGAGTGTGTGTTGTCGCGTGCGTGTGTGTGCGTGAGTGTATGCGTTGTGTATATGCCGTGTGTGTGTGCGTTGTGTGTATGCCGTGTGTGTGTCCGTGAGAGGGAGGCGTGTGGCGACAACCTCACCGGATCTGAGAGGAGGCGGCCTCGTGAGGTGGGCGCCGATGTGTGAGCCGAGAGAGAAGAGAGATAGACGTGAGAAGAGAGGTGAGAGAAGAGGCGTGAGAGAGGGACGTGAGAGAGAGATAGAGAAGAAGAAAAAAAAAAAAATAAAATATTTTTCAACGTCGCCGGAATCTGGCCGGCGACGACGACGGCGGCCGGAAAAGCGGCGCCGGAAAAGGGGCAGATTTTTAGGTTTAGGGTTGTGAAGTGTAAATGGGCTGGACTTTATTTAAATGCTATGGGTTTCATTTTTTTTAAAATTTGAAAGAGTTGGGCCTTTCTATTTAATTGTTTGGGCCAAATGTGAGGTGGGCCGAAAAATGGGTTAATTAAATGGGTTTGTGTAGTTTAAATTAAATGAGATGGGCTATGGAATATTTTTAATTCTGGGCAAGATTTTTAATATGGGAAAATGGGCTAGGATCTCCTAATGTTTTGGGCCTTTTCTGTTGGGCCGATTTTATTTAATTTATGGACGTTCTTTAATTTAAATTGTGAGTTGGGCTTCATAATTTATTTGTAATTGGGCCTTAATTAATTTAAATCTTTGGGCTCAATTAATTATTAAATAGTTTGGGCTTAGATTTAATTAAAAATAAAATGTGGGCTTAGATTTAAATAATAATTGGACTTTGATTTAATTAATGTTTGGGCTTTAATTTAATTAGTAATTGATTTGCTTTAATTAATTAAATCTTTGGACTTTAATTAATTAAGTAAATGAGGTTTAACTTTAAGACTTAATTAATTAAATTATAATAAGTCTTATTAATTAAATAATTAACTTAAACTTAAATATAAGTTTAAATTATTTAATTATGGTAAGTTAATTAATTAATTAATTAATTACTATTAAGTTTAATTAATTAATTGATTAAGTTAAGGTTAAGTTCAAGTTTAAATTATCTTTAATTTATGATTATGACTTACTTAATTAATGTAATTAACTTCTTTTAATGAAATTAATTAAGTTATGATGATTAAATAAATTAAATTATGTTAGACAAGTGCATAATTTGATAATTATATTATGTGTTATATTAAGCGAGATTCCTTAATATATACGAACTTAGTATGTATTTCAAGTATGTTATACTTTTTGTAAAAAGTATTTAACAAAAGAAGATTATGAAATTAATTTCCTTTTAAACGAAAAGTCGAGCAAGGGTATTGTTGGTGCCTTAGCCGATATAAATTAGTTTTCAAATTTAATTATATTTTGAAAACTCGGGCTTAACGAATCATAAGCTAGTATCCTCATTTACTTGAACTTAAGGTTAGCTTTTCGAGACCTATTAAGATTAGTGCTTCTTGTAGGTTTTGACGATCAAGGGGATTAACGTTGCTTTCCCGAGGCGCGTACTATAGTGTAATTCTTCAGGCTTTGTCCTATCAAGGTGGGCTTACTTTACAAAAGTATAATTGAGTTATATGCTCTGATATTTCATGAAATGCAAACTGTTTATCCAATAAAATGTTTTTGCGCTACTACTGCTTAAGGCTCGTAAATGTATCGATCGAGATTCTCTTTAAACCTAACACGTTAATTGAGAATTGTGTACACCGTTAGTTGTTTCGTGGGTTGATCTCCATCGGGCACCAACCAAGTAATGAGGCGTTATAAGGGTGCTTGTCTCGATGTGTTCCGAGTACGTCATGTTATTATGGGGCTTGTCCGATACGCCCGGCACATCATGGATTGTCCGGTTACGCCCCGATGACAATAATGGGAGAATGTGATCCGACGGTGGCTAGAGGTCCGGGATCAAAGCGAGTAAATGTAAGAGTCGTGACAATGGGCCCAAATGAATGAAATATTTTTGCATGCTTAGAAGTGGTTTCTCTTTTTAAAACCTTCTAAGTTATGTTATCATGATTGGATAAACTGATTTTACGAATTTATGAAATGTTTATGAAAATGCATGCCCACTGAGTACATTAGTACTTAGCCCAAATATTTTTCCAAATGTTTTCAGGTTGATCAATGGGCGCTGACGGGGCAGAGCTGAGATTTGAGTTCACTCCGTATTTTGACGGATTATTTCTTCATTTAGACTTCCGCTGATGAATTAACTCTAATTACATTTTCCTTCTGTCTATGACTCAATTATATCTTTTGATTGAGCTTAGACTCTAAATCATTGATGTTAGTATTTTTGATGTGTATTGGCTATCAGAAGCACGAAACTAAACTTGTGATCCTGAGGATAAATATTGTTTTGATTGGATTACATCCTTCGATGTCTTCCATTTTCATTTAGGAAGCTATTCCCAAATTCTAAGGGTTTATTGCCTCGATCATTCGAGTCAACTCATTTACTTTATATTTTCCATTATTTTTATTCGTCGCGCCTCGATTTACGAGCTTCCGTTATATCAAGAAATATCGGGCTGTGACAGTATCTTAATTTGCATTTCATGAATTATTCATTTTCAGTAGTGAATCTTGAATTCCATTACTTAATTTGGTTGAATTGATTATGTTTTTAATGAATTTTTGTGTCACATGTATTTTTTTTCATAGCTTCTTCATTATTTTGATACTTTGATTGCAGTTCTTTATTGTTTGTCGGTCTCCTTAGAGACTATCTTATTTACAAATAAAAAATTGGTGGGTTAATTTTTTTATGTTTGGTGTCATGAATATATTTTATGTTATTATTTATTGTATAAGGGATGTAAATTCATTCAAATTGTATAAATTTTGAAATTGACTATCATATCATAGAGAATCTTGAATTCCTTTAGTTAATTTGGTTGAATTGATGTTCTTAGCATCTTGCGTTACATGTGTGGGGTTTGTTCATTGTTTTGATACTTGATTGCAATTCTTTATTATTTGTTCGTCTCTTTAGAGACGATTCGTAGTGTTTATGTGTCAAATTCATTGATGATGTTCTTAGTATTTTGAATCTTGAATTCCTTTTGTTAATTTGGTTGAATTGATAATGTTCTTAGTAAATCTTGTGTTATATGTATTTTCTTATATTGTAATATCATATCATAGTGAATCTTGAAATCCTTTAGTTGAATTGATGTTCTTACTGAATCTTGTGTTACATTTATTTTCTTTTTCATAACCGAAATTAAGTTATTTATTGGTGTTGTATCTTAATTTGTATTTCATGAATTCTTCATTTTCAGTAGTGAATCTTGAATTCCTTTAGTTAATTTGGTTGAATTGATGATGTTTTTAATGAATATTGTGTTACATGTATTTTTTTTGTATGGTTTGTTCATTGTTCTGATACTTTGATTGCAGTTCTTTCTTGTTTGTCGGTCTCCTTCGAGACAATCTTAGTTATAATTCAAAACATTAGTGGGTTATTTTTTTGATGTTATGACACATTTTGTGTTATTATTTATTGTATAATGGATGTAAATTCATTCAAATTGTATAAATTTTGAAATTGACTACTATCATATCAAATAGAATCTTGAATTTCTTAAGTTAATTTGGTTGAATTGATATTCTTAGTGAATCACGTGTGGGGTTTGTTCATTGTTTTGATACTTGATTGCAATTCTTTATTATTTGTTCGTCTCCTTAGAGACGATTCGTAGTGTTTATGTGTCAAATTCATTGATGATAAAGAATCTCGAATTCCTTTTGTTAATTTGGTTGAATTGATAATGTTCTTAGTAAATCTTGTGTTATAAGTATTTTCTTTTTCATGACCGCTCATTGTTTTGATACTTTGATTGTAGAGACAATCTTAATGTTTATGTGTCACAACATTGTTGGGTTAGTATGTTTGATGTTTTATGTCGTCAAAATATTTTGTGCTATTATTTATCGTATATGTGGTGTGAATTCATTGAATTGTATAATTTTTAAAATTAAGTAAGATATTAAATTATTAGAACTTATTTGACGTTTGGTGTCATGAATATATTTTGTGTTATTATTTATTGTGTATGGTAAATTCATTCAAATTGTATAAATTTTAAAATTTACTATCATATCATAGAGAATCTTGAATTCCTTTAGTTAATTTGGTTGAATTAATGTTCGTAGTGAATCTTGTGTTACACATGTGTGGGGTTTGTTCATTGTTTTGGTACTTGATTGCAATTCTTTATTATTTGTTGGTCTCAAATTCATTGATGATGTTCTTAGTATTTTGAATCTTGATTTCTTTTAGTTAAATTTGGTTGAATTAATAATGTTATTAGTGAATCATGTGTTATATGTATTTTCTTTTTCATGAATCTTAGTGTTTATGTGTCAAAAAAATGGTGGGTTAGTATGTTTGATGTTTAGTTTGTTTTATTACTTATCATAAATGGGGTGTGAATTCATTGAATTGTATAATATTTAAAACTGAGTTAGACTGCGTTACTTATTAATATTAAATTATTATAACTTATTTTCTTATATTGTTATCAAAGCGAACCTTGAAATCCTTTAGTTAAATATTCTTAGTGAATCCTGTTACATGTATTTTCTTTTTCATGACCGAAATTTAAGTTATTTATTGGTGTTGTATCTTAATTTGCATTTCATGAATTCTTTATTTTCAGTAGTGAATCTTGAATTCGTTTAATTAATTTGCTTGAATTGATGATGTTTTTAATGAATATTGTGTTACATGTATTTTTTTTATGGTTTGTTCATTGTTATGATACTTTGATTGCAGTTCTTTCTTGTTTGTCGGTCTCCTTAGAGACAATCTTAGTTATAAGTCAAAACATTAGTGGGTTAATTTTTTTGATGTTTGGTGTATATTTTGTGTTATTATTTATTATGGGATGTAAATGTAAATTCATTCAAATTGTATAAATTTTGAAATTGACTATCATCATATCATAGAGAATCTTGAATTTCTTTAGTTAATTTGGTTGAATTGATGTTCTTAGTGAATATTGTGTTACATGTGTGGGGTTCGTTCATTGTTTTGATACTTGATTGCAATTCTTCATTATTTGTTCGTCTCCTTAGAGACGATTCTTAGTGTTTGTGTCAAAATCATTGATGATGTTCTTAGTGTTTTGAATCTTGAATTCCTTTAGTTAATTTGGTTGAATTGATAATGTTCTTAGGGAATCTTGTGTTATATGTATTTTCTTTTTCATGATTTGTTCATTGTTTTGATATTTTGATTGTAGTTATTTTAGTTAATCTTAGTGTTTACTTGTCAAAACATTGTTGGGTTAGTATGTTTGATGTTTTATGTTTTATGTAGTGGAAATATTATGTGCTATTATTTGTCGTAGATGTGGTGTGAATTCATTGAATTGAATAATTTTTAAAATTAAGCTAGACTTCCTTACTAATATTAAATTTTTAGAACTTCTTGAAATCCTTTACTTGAATTGATGTTCTTATTGAATCTTGTGTTACATTTATTTTCTTTTTCATAATCGAAATCAAGTTATTTATTGGTGTTGTATATTAATTTGCATTTCATGAATTCTTCATTTTCAGTAGTGAATCTTGAATTGCTTTAGTTAATTTGGTTGAATTGATGATGTTTTTAATGAATATACATGTATTTTTTTTATGGTTTGTTCATTGTTCTGATACTTTGATTGCAGTTCTTTCTTGTTTGTCGATTATGTGTCAATCTTAGTTATAAGTCAAAATATTAGTGGGTTAATTTTTTTGATGTTTGGTGTCATGAATATATTTTATGTTATTATTTATTGTATATGGGATGGTAAATGCATTCAAATTATATAAATTTTGCAATTGACTATCATATCATAGAGAATCTTGAATTCCTTTAGTTAATTTGGTTGAATTGATGTTCTTAGTGAATCTTGTATTACATGTGTGGGGTTTGTTCATTGTTTTGATACTTGATTAATTCTTTATTATTTGTTGGTCTCCTTAGAACTCGTAGTGTTTATGTGTCAAATTCACTGATGATGTTCTTAGTATTTTGAATCTTGATTTCTTTTAATTTGGTTGAATTAATAATATTAGTGAATCCTGTGTTATATGTATTTTTTTTTTTCATGATTTATTCATTGTTTTCATACTTTGATTGTAGTTCTTTGTTGTTTGTTGGTCTCCTTAGAGACAATCTTAGTGTTTATGTGTCAAAAAAATGGTGGGTTAGTATGTTTGATATTATGTTTGTGTTATTACTTATCGTATATGGGGTGTGAATTCATTGAATTGTATAATATTTAAATTATTAGAACTTATTTTCTCATATTGTTAGAACTTATTTTCTCATATTGTAATATCATATCAAAGTGAATCTTGAAATCCTTTAGTTAAATTGATGTTCTTAGTTAATCATGTTACAGGTATTTTCTTTTTCATAACCGAAATTTAAGTTATTTATTGGTGTTGTATCTTAATTTTCATTTCATGAATTCTTCATTTTCAATAGTGAATCTTTAATTCATTTAGTTAATTTGGTTGAATTGATGATGTTTTAATGAATTTTATGTTACATGTATTTTTTTTTCATGGTTGTTTTATTATTTTAATACTTTGATTGCGTCTTTATTGTTTTTCGGTCTCTTTAGAGACAATCTTATTTATAAATAAAAAATTGATGGATTAGTTTTTTTTTTATGTTTGGTGTCATGAATATATTTTGTGTTATTATTTATTATATATGGGATATAAATTCATTAAAACTGCATAAGTTTTGAAATTAACTATCATATTATAGAGAATCTTAAATTCCTTTAGTTAATTTGGTTGAATTGATATGTTCTTAGTGAATCTTGTGTTACATGTGTGGGGTTTTGTTCATTGGTTTGATGCTTGATTGCAATTCTTTATTATTTGTTGGTTTCCTTAGAGACGATTCGTAGTGTTTATGTGTTAAATTGTTGATGATGTTCTTAGTGTTTTGAATCTTGATTTCTTTTAATTTAATTTTGTTAATATTAGTGAATCATGTGTTATTTGTATTTTCTTTTTCATGATTTATTCATTGTTTTGATACTTTGATTGTAGTTCTTTATTGTTTTTTGGTCTCCTTGGAGACAATCTTAGTGTTTATTTGTCAAAACATTGGTAGGTTATTATGTTTGATGTTTTGTTTGTGTTATTATTTATCGTATATGGGGTGTGAATTCATTGAATTGTATAATTTTTAAAATTTAGTTAGACTGCGTTACCTACTAATATTAATATTAGAAGTTATTTTCTTATATTGTAAGATCATATCAAAGTGAATCTTGAAATAATTTAGTTAAATTGTTGTTCTTAGTGAATCTTGTTACATGTATTTTCTTTTTCATAACTGAAGTTTAAGTTATTTATTGGTGTTGTATCTTAATTTGTATTTCATGAATTCTTCATTTTCAGTAGTGAATCTCGAATTCCTTTAATTAATTTGGTTGAATTGATGATGTTTTTAATGAATTTTGTGTTACATGTATTTTTTTTCATGGTTTGTTCATTGTTTTGATACTTTGATTGCAGTCTTTATTGTTTGTCAGTCTCCTTTAGAGACAATCTTAGTTATACGTCAAAACATTGGTGGGTTAATTTTTTTGTTGTTTGGAGTCATTAATAAATTTTGTGTTATTATTTATTGTATATGGGATGTAAATTCATTAAAATTGTATTTCATGATATCATAGATAATCTTGAATTCCTTTAGTTATTCTGGTTGAATTGATATTTGTTGATATGCCTTGAATCTATCTCCCGCTTCAAAGAGTTCATCAGGGGTCTCGCTGCCCGATCAGCGAGTCGGGGGGTAAAGGGGGCGACGCTCCCTTGCCTGGGGTCGGGGGGAGACAAGTAGATGCTAAATTATTTCGTCATCTGGTATTATGAGTTGTGTTGTATATATATTCTGGTGTTATTTTATATTTGGTGTTTGATTTGAAATAAGTTTATGTTATGCAATTGATAATGGGTGAATTCACAAATAGTACTTCATTTTTTTATTCTAATGTACTATTAATTTCTTTTGAATGTACGTGGTGAACTTTTTCCTTTTCCTCTGGTGGGCAAATTTCTTAAATATTGTTCCTACCTCGAAGTTATAATCTTACGTGACTATCGAGACTATCGATTTATTTGGAGTACATTTGCAACTAACATTGTCTTTATGTTTATGTTTTAATTCATTGTTTTTTTATTGAATTTGTAATTATGATTTTAAGTTGCGTAAATGAATTCTTGGTTATGAAATTTTAGTGTTGTGAATATATTTTGTGCTACTATTTATCGTATATAGGGTGTGAATTCATAGAATTGTATAATTTTTGAAATTGAGTTTGACTACTTTACATATATTAATATTTCAAATGCATTAATAATATTTAACAAAATATTTATTGAAACTTATTTTTTAATACTTTTAATACTTTATTTGTTTTTATTTTTTGACTTTCGAAAAGAGAATGTTGGAGGTTGAACCCTAAACAAATGTTGGAGATTGAACCCAAAACAAAGTCTTACGTAGAAAAGATCTTTTTTTTTTTTTGGGGGTCAATTAATACATAAATTTTTAAAGGCTGCGTCACGGTGGATTCGAATCCGAGACCTTTGGCCTCGGGCATTAACCACTCTACCACTAGGCCGACACTCACACACCAAAACATACTTTATTTGTTTCTTATTTCTTGAACATAGTAAATTAGAAACTAGTTAAGTACTCCATTTGAGTTTTGGGAAATGTTGGATTAATGAAAACGAACTCACTACTAGGGTGAAAATATGTGTTGTGGTAGGTGGTGTAGTGATAGTCCTAAAAAAAAAACTAATAGAAAATGCCCGTTGTCGTATGTCGACATGACAACATACAACAAGTAGAGTTTAGAGCCCGTTGTTTTTTTCTAGATACTTACATTTAGAGCCCAAAATTGTTTTTTTCTACCACATAGATTTTTTCAATTTTCGTGCGTAGGTGATGATACCGTTGTCGTAGGTTGCATCTATTTATTTTGGACTTGTTTTCAGATTTATTTAAACATACTTTTAATTAGAGCCGGCAAAATGAGCCTTGCCCGAAAAGCCCGCCTTGGGTACCCGGGGTTTGGGTTGGTTTGAGCTTAAAAATTAAAGGCCCGAAAAAAACTGGCCTAAAAGTCTCGCTCAAAAACCCCGACCCTGAGGCTTCAAAAAAGCACGGGTTTTGGGCTAAAAAGCCCGCCCAATATTTTATTAAATATATATATTTTATAAATTATTTAATATATATATCTATAATTTTTTAATAATATTAATTATATTTTATAGTAAAAGTTTCTTACTAATTCACATATTGGTCAGGAAAAAATATTTTTTTTAATTGCAACACATCAAAATTCTGAAAAGAATAATAACTTCATAAATCATTCAAAAATAATTCATAAAAGAAATGATCTCCAAAAAATATAGGCTGATGATTCATTTACCTTATAATATGTAAAAACTATTTTAAATCATTGATATTAAATATATAGTGTATAATTAATTAATTTTTTATTATTTTAGGCGTATAAGTGGAATTGACGTTTAATAATATTATTTATATTTGATTTGTAATTACTAATTTATTTCTCCTTAAATTAAAGAATTAAAATTATACTTTGCATTACAAGCGTCGAATACATATAAATATGTCAAAATATACAAGAATAAGTAAGCTTAATCTTATCACTTATTCTTTATTTAAGTTGGAGTTATGAGATTTTAATTATATATTTAATTTTTTAAAATTTAAAATATTAATTTATATATTAAAAAATTAAAAATAATCTAAAAAGCCCATCACCGAAAGCCCACCCGGGGTTAGTTTGGCTTCATATATCTAGGCTAAAATTTTTCAGCCCGACCCGAAAAATATAAAGCCCGACGAGCCCGGGGCCGGGCCGACCCGACCCGCTACTTTGCCACCTATACTTTTAATTGATAATTTTTCTATATTTATATTTAATATTTAATAAAAAATTCATAACACAACAATCATATTTAATTAAACCAATCTTAAAAATATCACGATCATATTCCATTACAACATAATCAATCCTAAAATTACTAAAACATTTACATGGCAAGTTCAATCCTAAAACAATTCATTACAAAAAAAAGTTCAAACCCATCTTGAATTAGTCCATTGTTTCATAAAAATCAATCCTAAATTACTAAATGCATGTCACTTCCTCTCTTCACCATTTTGAGATTCAGAAGTGAGTTTTCTTCGTGTTCGAGAAATGTATTTAAAAATGAGAACTTTTGCGTAATAAAATCCTTTTAGTGGTACGATGGCTAAGAGTATTCTTTTTAAATATAAAGATCAGCTATCCTATAAGAGTTTAAAATGACTATCGAGACTCTGGGATCCTATTGTTTCTACTCCTTATCGAATATGAGGCCTTTAAAATTTTAGGGCCTTCTTGCAAGCTAGTTGAGTCAAATTTTGTTTCTTAACTCTTCATAATTTAGTGTCATATATTACATTCTAGTTTATTTGTTGATTCAAATTTCGTTACTTATAAAAAGACCATCTATATATGTTATCATCCTCTTATTTTCTAGATGTTATGAAGATAAAACATAATGTTGGGGAAATTTTTCTTAATGATATTAACAAATCAAAACTCCTACAAAAAAAAAAGAGTCCCAAATATAAAAGGTAAGTCTTAACTTGATTCATAATGTATACCATATATATAGGGCTAATAATGTAAGAACCATTTTTATCATGAGAACGTGAGAACCAAAAAATGGTGAATTCACTGTGAAAGTTAATGAATCCAAAAAAATAGATTTTTCGTCCCTCATGGGATTCGAACCCGGGTGAAAAATATCAAATTTTTAGATTCAGTGACTTTCGCAGCGGATGCATCAGTTTTCATAGCGAATTCATTTTGTTCATTGCGAAATTTTGTGGTTCTTAGTTCTCACGTTAAAAATGGTTCTTATTTGAACCTAACTCTATATATATAATAAGAACCAATTTTATCTTAAAAACAGAGAACTAATCTTTGCCGTTTCTTTTTCGAAATATGCGGTTGTGATTGTTTTAATTTTCAGATTTTGGTTTGCTTTGATATAACCGTGAAGGTTACAAAAGTAATTGTACATTAGTTTTAATTATAGGATCCCTTAATTTACGTTAACCATCAATGCATGTATACAACTGTTTTTTTATGCAATATTTTAATATGTAATGCAAATCATGTGATTCTTTGTTTTTAGTTTCTTCCATTCATTATTTGTTTTCTCTTCACATAGTTTTTAAGATTCTCAGTTGTGAATATTCAAAAGAAGGTTAATTTTAGTGAATTTTTTTTATTATTCGTTTCTTCCATTCATCATTTACATTTTCTCTTTACATATTGTTCGAGATTGCTTTTAATGAATATTCAAGAAGGTTGGTGTTTTTTCAAAACTGCACATTTTATTTTAATCACGAATGTAACTTCATAGATTTTTATTTAACAATTCATTTGTTACTTCATGTGATTCATTATATACTTTATTATTGGATTATTATTTTTTATCGTGAATGTAAATTCATAAGATGGATTTCATATTGCATATTTTGTATATACACATACATAATATTACGTATGGAATACATTTGTATGATGTATATTAGATAATTGTTATTATTAATATAACACAGTCATGCTGATCATATTTATTGACATTGTTATTCATTTATATCGCTTGATTATGCATTGCGTTTAGTATCAAAATTCATTTATCATATTAAGAATTTGGGATTAATTTATATAATTAATTATTTGTGTTGGTACTTGTCTTGGGGCAAGACATCTCGTATAGTATATGGATCGATATGGTTGAAAAATTGATTCGCTTTTAGGATATAATAACATAACACGATCAATAATTAATATAATGGATATACTTAAGTGCATAATTAAGTAATTACTTGGAATTATACAGATATTTGATTTTTTACCTTATAATTATTTTGAGAAAATAAAAAAGAAAATATATAATACTACCATGATAAACGAGAATTGATTTGGTTAAACAATACTATTTGGTGGGTATGTTTTAGTAGCAACAATAAAATTCAGTTTAAATTATCAATAATTCATTCAATAACAATATATGATTCATTAGTAGCAACAATAAATTTTAGTTTAAAATTATCCATAAGTCATTCAATACTAATTTATGATTCGTTAGTAAAAGCAGTAAAACTAAGTTTAAAATTATCTATCATTCATTCATACCAAAATATGATTCATCAATAGCAACATTAAAATCTAGTTTAACATTATTCATAGTTCATTCAATACCAATATATGATTCATTAGAAGAAACCGTAAATTCAGTTTAAAATTATCCATTGGATCATAATAAAATTTTATCTTTAGCAGAACACAAAGAAAAAAGTTTAATAAAATTTCATTTTGAAATATATTTGTAGATCTGGATTCACATGGTTTAATTAGCTGTGCAACTCGTATAATATAATTGTTATGCAGAACATGCGGTTGTTCAACTTCATTTTTGCTGCACCTAGATACATTGAGATTTTGAATCAATTTTACTGGAATTTCGAACGTTTTCACCGCCTTCATATTCGGAATTTACGACATTATTAATATTTTTACTGCCACAACTACCCTGCATTTATTATATAACTGCTATATTTCGAATTTTGATCCATATTTATCAAGGAATTTTCATTTTTGGAGAACTGTTGATTTTATCCGGATCAATGGATGTTATAGGTTCTCTGTTTTTACACTATAAATGGTTTTCATGTTAAACCCTCCCTATATGACGGTTTGTAAATTTTTTGAAGCAGTACAGTTATTACAATTGTGTTTTGAATTCATAGGCTTGTTTATATGATTCAGTTTTTATATAAAGTTATTCATTTTATACATACCAAATTCATTTTGGTTTTAGATCGTGAGCTTCTTTATATTATAAATTCTTATATCTCGTATTCATTTTACACACATGCATCTTGTATGATTTGTAAATGCATCGTGAGTTTTTCACACATGCATCTAATCGATTTGTAAATGCATTGTGAGTTTTTCACAGATACATCCGATACGATTTGTAAATGCATCGTGAGTTCGTGAATTTTTCACACATGCATCTTCTACGATATGTAAATGCACCCTGAGTTTTTCACAAGTGCACAGTGTTAATATTTGCAAAACTCGAAATTGCATGTATAATATCCCGAAGATTTAAAGCTAATTACGATAATTAAAAATAGTAAATTAGGGTTTCGACTGATAATCGAATTAGTAACTTATCGAAGATGGATTTCGATTATTTATGATATAATGAATTATTATATCATACTCACTAATGATTAGTGAATCAAGGAAAATATTTATAAAATTCTTTCGGTAGTAATATTTTAACGTCGATTGAATATCGAAAATTAATATTACGTGATTTTTCTAAGTGACGAAGCTTAGAATTACCTTTCATTATTAATGAAATGAATTAATAAAGTGATTACGACTTTATTACGACCAATTTGAGATGGGTCGATTATGAACGTTATGAGACGTTTCGAACGTCAACGTTTAGAGACGATTAGAAAAATAAGTCTAATGATCAAGGAATTATAATATTCAAATTCCTATGATTATTTTACGTAATTAGAGTATTAATTAGCATTAAAACAATGCTAGAGAATTAAGGAATAGTATTGGAATAAAATGTGTAATTTTCGAAAACCCTAATTTCGAAAATTAGGGTTTTCACTCATGAATCATCTTAATTATTTTTTCTATAATTTAATTTATAATCTAAGACATATATTATGTCATATAACTATAAATAGCATGAAAATAAAATGTGTACCAATTGCACTATGAAAGTGCCGTGTGTTTTGATATTAATAGAAGGAAGTGAAAGTCTTTTGATTTTACTATGTTGCGTTAATTATGTGTAATGGTATATGTAATAGTAAGATATTTTCTACACACAAATCAAGTTAGTAAATGAAGAATCAAGTGTATGTACCTTGTGTAAGAGCCGTCTAGTTGGACTTTGAAGGTAAGAAGAAATTCTAAAACTCTTAGGTGATTAAAGGATTGCATTTGACATTGTGTAGCATGACATTGTTGACTTGATCAATGTGGTATGTCATCACATAAAACAAACCAACTCCTCCTTATTGTTTTGTGATTACCGTGTAGTATTGAAAAATAAGGTGAGAAGGAATTTTGGATCTCTTATTTGATGATGTATACATGTAATAAAGTGTAGGATATTATATATCATGTATAAGACAAATAAAATAAAACTCATCCCTTGGAGAATCAAGGTGACCGAAGCATTGTGATCAAAAGTAGGATTTATTTTGTCCATTCAATAAATTTGTGTAAGATGTATTTACTAGTGATGACATAGCATTGAGTGAGTCACTAAATAAAATTGTCTTGCAATTGATGAGAAGTGCCGTGAGTTGTATGGCAAAGAATTAAGTGTAATACTTGATGCCACCCCTTTAACTTTAAATGTATTAAGTGTTGTGATGTGTATTTTACTAGGGTGGTAGGATGATGTATTTAAATAGTGAGTGAGTCACCCAAACACTTTTGTCTTTCATGTATGTGTTTGGACCGAGAGTAGTAAGCTAGGGAATTAAGTGTAGTATTTACTTTATTCCTTTAGTTTTAACACATAAGTGATAAGTAAATATAATAGCAAAACATCATTCCTTATAAACTCACATTACCGTGAGCATTGAGAGAAAAATTGAGTAAGGAGTGTTCTTCCTTTAATATCCCAAACCTTGTTATAAAAATCCTTTGCACAAATAATCCAAGCCGATTGAAAGGTTAGGAATCGAACACGCTTTAATTATACGTTTAAATTTTCGATTTCCAACCATTTGATTTTAATATATATATATGCTTATGTTCTTAATGCTACAAATATGAAGAATTATGCTATCATGTTTAGTGATTTGAAAATATTGTTTATTATGTTAAGTATGGTTCATATATGATGATTTAATTACAAATTAATTTGCTGTGAAATGAATAGGGGTGATCGAAATTTATAAAGTTCATGCGTTAATGGATTAATGATATATGTTAGTAATGGAGCTTATTGTGGATTATTTGGAAATTTTTGGAAATCATGTGTTATACATATATATGTACCGAAAATGTTAGGGTATATAAGGTTGATGTATAATTAATGTTTAAGTGATATTATAGCAAATTATTGATCTAGAGCATTGATTAAGTGCTATATGAATTTATCGGATTTTTAGAAAATAGTTTGATCATAAAATGGAAATTTTCAAGATGTATAAGGTTGGTATGTTGATGAATAAGTTGATAATGTTGGATATTATGACATAGTGATGATACATGATGATAATTATGGGTTGTATGATTTAATAAGAATTTTAGAAAATATTTGCTATATTTAGTGAAAAGGGCGAAAACATAGGGCATAGGAAATTGATGTCCAATTTTCCTATAGCTAATTTAATACCTATTATTGATACTATGATAATATAGGATGATATGTGATTTTATAAGAATTTTTGGAAGAGTTTTGTGAATTAAAGTATGAGGGCTGAAAGCTAAGCATGAGTAATTAAGAGTATTAAATTCTTTTTATCAAGAAAAATCACATATTATGTCCCTAGAATATATTTTAGACCTATTGAGAATTTATGGGATTTTAAAAACATAGTGCACTATGTTTATGGCGAAAGGTTATATTAAATAACGTTAGATGCGAAAATAATATGTAAAGTACAAGTTAGATCATACTTGAGTAAAATATTGATCATGTTTATTGATTAACGTGAAAAATTGAGATTTATGGTTAGATGATAAGAAATCGATTGAAAAATAGATTTAAATGAAAGTTGTTAACATATATGTGAATAATACGAAAAATATGCTAAGAAAAGTCAAAAACGTTGACTTAGGTCTAAACGTATGAAATACGTTGAATAAATACATTAATACGTTTAAAACGTATTAAATTTATAAGAATATCTCATTTGTGAGAAATGATTTCATAATTGAAATCATTTTTATCGAAAGACGTTCGTATGAGTTCGACGTTTAATCTAAATGATTAATATGAGACCGTAAATTATTTTACGTCTCTATCGAAGTACGAGAAGTTGTTAGCTAAGATATGCGATGAAGTGACGTACTATTTTAGTTGAAAGATGCGAAGCATTATATTAGAAAGTTATCAAAGTTTATTAAACTTTGAAAATCTTGAAAAATGTGACCAACGTACTAAAATAGTTTTTACGTAAAAGTTGGACACGGACGTGAGCAAGCAAAGTAAAAAGGAATCATATTTTGAGAATGGACGATCCAGGTGGGCTTTACTATACTCAAAATGATAAATGCTTATCAAATGATTTATTTACGATGCTTATTTTGTAAGAAATGATGAGGAAATGATTATTTAATTACCTGCCCAAAATGTTTATGTTTTATGTTTGTATCCTATCCATGATCGAATGATGCATATTGTTGGGTAGCTCCCAACTTATGAAATGTTTGAATTCGTATCCTTGTTAGTACCCGCAAGGATGATTGAGAATTCGTATCCTGTGCCGGAGTGGCAAGGATTTTGTGCACTATTTTGTGACTGTGTGCTGAAAGGGTGCTCGGCCGGTCACGGCGTCCGTGGGAGGAGGCCTCCTCTCCGGCGCGAGATGAGATGAGTTTATGAGATGAGAAATGATGATGTTATATGAGAAATGAAAGGAAATGGATATGGATCATACATACAAGGAAAATGCTTGGCCAAGTGACGTTTATGGAAAATGATAGAAAATGTGTAGTAAGCACGAGTATTTCTAATAAAACCTCGTGTTCTTGTGATGGGCGATGTAATTTAAAATTGATAAAATGATTTGGCATGAGTCCACTGAGTGCATTCTTGTACTCCATTCATGTTTGTTTTTAAATGTGCAGGTTGAGCAGATGATGGATGGAGGCGTGTTGAGCAGTCAGAACCCCTTTTGATAATTATATGTTAGAAACCTTGACTACACATCGTCATATGTGTATAATGTATTCACACGTCTTTCCGCTGCAATAGAACAATAAGTTAGCTTTTGATGTTGACAGTTGATTACCTTCAGATTATTTGAATTCTCGTGTTAAGAATCTGTAGGTCTCTCTCCACATGTAAATTATGTATATCTTGTATTTAATGGTTGAAGCTTCTTAGTTTACTTGAATTTAGTCCCATAATTCTATGATTAATTATCTTTCATGTTCCATAATTACTGTTCCAAGTATTAGTCTTCGTTAATCCGTCCTTAGGATTAGAGGGCTGTTACAAAGTGGTATCAGAGCGGTTCGTTCTTTGAATCCAAAATCTCCTTTAAGGTTAAGTCTAGATTGAGTCACTAGACTTCTAAAGATCAGCTGACTATGCTCAACACTCTATCACATCAAGCTCAACCGGAATGAGGTAAATGATTTCTCTTCAAAAGTTTTGAAATGAAAAGTCGAAAGTGAAAAATGCTGAAAATGATTTTTCAAAAAGAGAGATTTCCACAATATGCAGGTATGGGACTGCATATTTAAGGAAAGCTCAAAGGATTCCAACAATATGCAGGTATGGGACTGCATATTTAAGGAAAACTTAAAGGATTTGATATATGCCAGATAAATGATTTTCTCGGTTTTGAAAACGAAAAGTTTGAAAATGGAAAATGAATTTTTCATGAAAAATGAAAGTTATTGCAGATGTTGCAAATGAAGTTTATGCTGTGAAAAGAAGAGTGATGAGATGATAAGGAAAGTTGTTGGTTCGCTACCAACGTATGATAATGTCATACGAGAAAGTATTGACAAAGATATGTCAAAAATGAAATTTTTGAATTCATGAAATTCAATAAAGATTTATTGTTATTAATGTATGAAAATGCTCAAATGGACATTTATATGTCAAATATGATATGTTGAATTCTTGAAATTCAAAGAAGTACATGAGTACAAATGAGCTATGTTATGAATATTTGAAAATTTATTTCAAATCTTAAAGTTGATTATGATGATGGGTATGTTATCCCAAAAGAACGTAGACTGTTTAAGACGCATGATCCCATTTGCGAAAGAACATAGAAGGATGAATTATGAGGATTTTATTCCATCCTAAGAACAAAATCGATATCGAAATGAGAATCTCGAAATAAAAGACGAGAAGAGAATTTACGAGCAGAAATGGAAATGAGGTCAAATTGATAAATGTCACTATGCGATAAGTGACATGAGTATAGTCTTTTTATTTGGACGTTCACGCACGACGGAACTCCAAATCGACTATGACTTTTCGTTAGAAACGAAGTAGAAATGTGATCGAAGAATAAATTGATGCAAGTGTTGTGAATTTTTACAAAAGAAGAGACCACGATGTGGTAGAAAATTTTTGATTAGATAAATCGAAAAGTCAGTTCAATGATGTGAGTAAAGTTAGACTCGAGATTGAAAGCAAAAAGATGGATACGGGAACGAACACAAAGATTAAACGGAAACAATGTGAGTTTTCAAAACAAGAATGAATTCGGCGCGGGCTTTTCTGCACTGCGCAGTGTTTTTGTTTTGACCATTTATCCTTCGTTTGGACTTCGAATTACGCATGGTTTTCGCCTACGTACTCCTAACGCAATGTACTTTATTTCTTATGAAGGACCAAATCCCTGATTCCCTCTCCAGAACTTACGAGAATCAGTTGAAATTAGTTTATGGTTTATATATAATGAGAACTTTACAGTATGATAAGAATCTTAGAAAGTTACTAGAATGTAAGATTCCCAGTAAGTACAAGTAGAGCTATGACATACATGAGAACCTTTGATGACGACCTAATACGAGTATATAAGGTTTCAAATTCTACTCATTACCCAATTTCTGTCATTGAGTTTAACTCTATGACCTAGTGCCAATTGAGAAATCTCTTGAGGTTCTCACTGTTTCTGAAAGAAATTTATAACCCAAAGATTTATAAAGAGTTCTCTGAAACCAAGTCCTTTTGTGACTGAGAAAATATTTGTGACGGGTCTAGCCAGCCCATATGACCAAAGAAATCTCAGTAGTAGTCATTCTGGTCTTCGGACCCTAGATCCCAATTATTCAGTTCAAAGAGCATATGGATTCAATCATTAAAAGATGTTATTTTGATTTGTGAGACCGTACCTCTTGTAAACTGTCAAGATGAATTTTCTTCAAGTCTTGGGACCAATAAGTAGGATGAAGATTGACTTATCTTGTCACCTAAGTTTTGAATTAGTAAAGTAATAAACATCAAGTATGATGTAGGTTGACTTATTTTGGTAACCTAAAGGTTGCAAATCAGTAAAGTGACAGACATCAAGAAGTTATGATGTAAATAAGATCTCGATGAAACGAGATATTTTTCCTATGATACACATGGATGTGATGACCCTTGATGGGCTTTTCAAAGATTGATAACAGTGAAGTTATATCTTCATGTGACTGTTATAATAATGAAGTTATGAATGAGATACTCTATAGCATTGAATTCAAGAGTAAAAGTAGAGGAAAGAATACGATATCCTTGGGATATAATTTCCCCTTATTATGTCATAACGAGAGAGTTTACAACTTATCTTTAAGATAGTTGTTTGTCCTTAAAATCTCCTTAGTAGGTTGGGCATGTTTAAAGAATAAAGATGCATAATATTCTTTTCAAAGAATATATATGTAAAGGAATGATAGCATCTCAGATCACAAATCTCTCGCTTTATACCTCAATTAATGAGATTATGTTTGAGCATAATCGATTCCAAGTAATTGAGACTTGGTTAAACCAATGATAATGAGATAAAGGACATTACAAATGATGACGCTAAATGCCGATATAAGGATTTCTCTGGAAAAGAGTTTAAAGTAAGGATATATGAGAGATATATTCCTAAGATCGATAAAGTGAAAAAGGGGATTGAATCATTCATATTGTAGTAGGAATGAATGATAGTGATAGAGACATCACGATCTCTACGATAAGATTTAATTATCGAGATATCAATATCAAAAGATAGGTGATGTAGACCTAACCACAGAATGCTATTGATAAAAACATAACTGTACTGATACCCGAGAAGGATATGGTGAACGAGGTAACAAAAGGCTATAGTAAGGAAACATAATGTCCCAAGGGAAATGACAATGATGGATGAAATATATGTTTATTTGAATAGACGGGAACACCGTAGACCAGAGCCTATACTTCGCACCGAAATAGAACGAACAAAAACCAGGAAGGCCTGATAGGTATGAGAAAACTTCTGAGCATATAGTATTTTGTTCGGTATAGGTGCTTCACATTCTAACATTGCACAAGTATGTGTAGAAACGATAGAACCTAATTCAGAATAAACGAATCAAGAAATGAAATCTCCTCACCTATATGAGAATTATGGCCGTCGCAGGTGTTACTCAAACTTAGAATTGGACCTAGGATCGCCTAAGGTTCTAACAAATGATTTGGATCATAATATCTATGTGAAACGTAGATATAATTCAAGAAACAAAAGTTTCGAAAATGGATGTCACTTACGTGATTAGGGACGTGGGCATAGTCTCTTCAATGGGACATGGGCATAGTCTCTTCAATGGAAATTCTATGCGACATGGTATTAGTATCCACTATTGCTTTAATTTAAGTCTGGCTTATCTAGAAATATCATTTACGGATGGCGGGAAAAGGAGTATTACGGGTAAAAGTTAACCACAAGGCTCAAGCTTAGAACTCACACGGGCGATCGGCTCTTTTATTATAAACCGAACACGGAATTAGGACAGTTTTGGAGGAAATTTCTGCACCTTTGGAAGGATGCTCGTAACTATGGAGAGATGGATGAGGATGGTATCCAACAACTTATCCGTTGTTTGCCAACAGACTGGCAGGATTTTGCAAAAAGTATCAAGAGAATACATTCTCCATTTAGAAAATTCCAAGGTTTGGGTAGACTTACCAGGATTTGTCAACCGACTCAATTGTACATATAATGCGTATGGAACGGCACCTATGAGCACTTGTCCTAGTCCTCGGTAAGTTACACAGCATGATATAAAGGAATGGTTGTACCCTAATGTTCCAAACGACGTCCACGTCCAGTGCCATTAATTATACCTGAAAGAGATGAGAATGGCAAAAGGACAAGATCTTATCGCCCTCGAGGATTATGGGAATTACCGCTAACAACTCAACCTTATTTTGTGATAAAAGAAACACACGCTTCTAGTACTGAAGAAGAAACAGGGAGCAGTTTGACCCCTGGCTCTCTGAAAAGAGATAGATCGTCGGAGATTGAGGCAAAAACGTACCTAGAGAAAGGCAAATTTCCAAACGAGGAGTACGTTTCCGACAAAGGGCACTCAGAGACATAAAATACTTTGGTAATATGAGACTTATATGTAGGTAATGGATTATGTTGAAAATGGTATGGTTAGAATGGGTAAAATAAACGTAGTTGGGAATATTTTGTGTATATGTTGAAGTGGTGTCAAAATTTTGGATGTAAAAGGGACTAGACGCCATGTAATTAGTCGGCTTGATAGACCGACCCTCGTAATTAATGTATGTAAAGTCATCATTGAGGCATTTTGATGAAATATATTATATGGTTTTTGTAGAATGGTATCTGATGTACAAAAACGAATTGTTCCGAATAAGATATGGTTACTATGAGATTATAGTTATGCCATTCGGACTAACTAATGTACCGATACATTCGTGAACCTCAAAAATTGAGTGTTCCACACGCATTTAGACAATTTTGTCTTAATCTTTATGTCACGACCCGCCGCCTAAGGATAGCCAAGCTAGGTGAACCGCGACTAGGGAAGGGAAACAAGAAGAGGGGGATAGAAAGGGGGAAAAGACATGGGACATTGACTCAATTCGATGTCATCCAATCAATGATAACATCACCCAAGGGACGTCAAGATGTAAATAAATCTTAGTCATGCCTACTCGAATTAGGCATCAAGGAAGGATACTTGAAATGCAAGAGATCGTTTCATCCTAACATCATTCACCTACACATGGATAGCCAACGAAATATTCTTAAGATAAATAGATGTCGATCCCAAAGATCCGGATCGAATAGTTTAACACAACAAGGGTCTTAATTGGACATAGTGTTGAGCCCGAATTAAGACTTGACAAAAAGAGTGTACGCAGCGGAAATAAACATAAATACATGTATGAAGACATGTATAACTCTGAAATTCTCAAAATAAGACAAAATCTTCGCTCGACACTCCATCTTCAAACTTCACGTCTCAACCTGCACATTTAGAAATATATGCAGGGCTGAGTACAGAGTACTCAGTGAACACGTGCCAAAACAGCTTCATATATATATATATACTTGTGAATATTTATCATGCCTTCTTATCAGTAACGCAATGGGGTTTTATCTTAAAAAGGCCCAAGCTTACTAAATTCTTTGTGATCTAAAAGTTCGACTGCAGTCTAAGTTCTTTTGTAATCAATTCTATCTGCAATTTTTGTTCATGAAGGTGGCCCCCTTCAACGAACAATATCGGTGTAACGGAAAGTGGGTCACCTCTTCGTACAAAATGACCGGCCCGTTCGCTCGCGGATTCACAGTCATTAGGTGTACACTAGCCCTGGCAGGATAGCTATCAACTGCTCAGGACCCGAATTCGGTTATCATATAATTGGCAAAGCCAACACAGATAGATCTCATACATAAATTTTAAAATATTATTCGGCAAGACAAAACTTGAAAGATTTTCACTTCATAACTTTTTGAAAGAAAATCAATGTTTAACATAGCATTAGCTTTATTCATACGAAAGAAAGCCCACCTGGTTGCAGTCTTAAACAGGTCTGACGTCTCTTGGCAATGCTTTACCGTTACTCCCCCGATGGACCTTCATCGAAGATTGGAGGATAATAAGATGTCTAACCGAGAGAGTATTCTTTTAACGAGGTTCATGACAAAAGCTTGTTTAAGCTTTGCTTTTGTTGTTCGATCTTGATCTTAGTCGATTAAGTTAGATCGCTCTTGGAATTTCGTTAACTAGCTGCTTATGAGCTGAATGGGTTCCCTTCTTTAGAAGATTTAAATTGCTTGGTTAGGGTTGCGTTCGAGGTGGTCTAGTTTTACTAACATTATGAACGAGGTCTTCGATCAGCGCGTGGCGATAAGATGCGAACGAAATTTCGGCATGACCTATTCGTAGTAGGTCATCCTCGAATTCGACGCGAGATTTCAACGCGAGAATTGAACGTCGATCACTCTCGATTAGGCCGACAAGGCCTAATCACTTTCCTCACCTCTCAAACCCAACAATTCATCAAACAATTCTATTCATTCATAAGCCCTCAATCTAGATGCATATAATATAGCAATCGTCTAACATAATCAACGAAATTATTAACTAATTTAAATAACCAAGGTCTAAGTGATATAGGTAATTTAAGTTCAATTACCTTGGTTAATTAATTGAGTCTAGGTGACTTAATTAATTAAAGTCCACTTAACTCAATTAGGATCAAGGAAATTTGATTACTTAAGGTCCACCCGATTAATTAATCAAAGCATAATCTATTTAATTAATTAGAGTTCCTCTAATTAATTAATAAAATTAAACTAATTTAATTAAATAAAGTGCAAGTGCTTTAATTAATCATGGCCTAAGTAATTTAATTACTTGAGGTCAATCTATCTTTAATAGATCAAGTCCAAAAGACTTAATGGGTCAAGACCTAATTAAATTAATTAATTAAGGTCCAATGCTCTTAATTAATTAAAGTCCTCCTAAGCTAATTAATTAAGTTTAAGTAACTCAATTAATTAATTAAAGTCTAGCTCAATTAATTAATAAGGTCCATCTAAATTAATCAATTAAGTTTAAGTAATTTAATTAATTAATGTCTAATTATAAATAATTAAAACTTATCAACTTTATTTAATTAAGTTGATCTAAATAATTTCCCAAGTCCATATGATTTAATTAACTAAAGCCCAACTTCAAATAATTAGGTTCCAATTAAATCTTGATAGTCCAATTCTATTTGTAACTTAACTCCAACACAATTAATTAGGGAGGCCCATTTCTAATAATAATAGATCCAGCCAATTAATAAATGGCGGCCCAAAGCTCGGCCCAATTCGTGCATCTTTCCATCTCGGCCCGACCACTTCATCGAATAATTTAATCCATTGAACAACACTTATATATATATAAACCCATCCCACTAATAGAATTAATCTGGCCCAACCTTAATAATTAAAAGCAAAGCCCAACAAAATAATTAAAACAAACCCAACTAAAAAATAAAACAAAGCCCAATCCATTTTTAACTAAACCTACGTGCACAACCCCCATTCCGCATTCCTTCTTCCTCCACCACTCTCGGCGCTCGCCGCACCTCCTCCTTCCCGGCGCCACTTGCCTGCGCCCGACGTCGGTAAATCGCCTCCTCAGCGGTGGCGTACATCCGCCGCCACCTCGTCTCTCTCTCACTCACACAAGACTCACGCCGCCTCTCTCTCCCTCTCATTCCCTCGGCGCTGTCGCGACGCTTCACCGGCTGTCCGCAGCTCGCCTCGCGTCGCCACCGTTGCTCGCCCATTTCTCTCTCTCTCGTACATAGCTCACCCGACTTCCATTCCTTTCCACGGGACGTCCGCGTCGAGCCTCTGCTTCATCGTTCGTCCGAGGCATCAGCTGCTGCCCCTCCTCTTTCTCGCTGAGGTCGACGAGCCTGGCTTCTCCTCACGCCGTCTCCTCGTCGAAGGTCACCGACGTGGCTGCCGTTGGGGCACCCGTCGAAGTCTTCGGTCCCTCCTTGTACACGCACGTAGGAAGAAGGGGGGGAGGGGAAGCAGAGAGTAGTAGAGATCGAGCATAGAACATTATATTTGTATGTTCATATTTTGTTGTTCGTTGTTGGATTTTCTTACTGCTTCTCATTTAAAGATTGAGTATGCATATCCAAATTTCTACTTGTACTAAAACAGGAGAAAAACATGTATAAATAACGAATGGTTCAAAGCTTACCTTGATGAAGGTTTTGGTTGTATGGTTACATTTACGCTTGAGTATGCTTCCTCCTTGTTGTTTTATTTTCCTCTAATTGTTGTGATAGTGAGAGTGTAAAGGGTGAGAGTTTGAAAGAGAGTTGTGAGTGAAATTGGAATGCATTGTTGTGCTTTGAAATGGAGAGTGTATAAGGGTGAAAGCCCGAGATTGTTAAAGAAAAATGTCGTATGTTGAAGGACATCGCAGAGATTGTGTTGCGGAGTTGGGGAGGGTATGAGAGATATTCATTTGTCTCATGTTGCGGGGTTTTGTATATAGTTGCGAGATTGAGAAGATACATGAGAGAGATGGGTAATAGAAGTTAAAATGAGGATTTAGTCAACCTTCCATTTTTGGAAATTCTAGATATCGTGAATAATGGCGATTCGACTTTTCACTTGTTTTGTTCGAGCGGGAATCGGTGATCGTCACGCATTTCGTAATCCGATTTATCGAATCCGATCATACTATGTTATCATTTGATTATCAACCAATAAATTTTCTCGTTTATTCACTAAAAGAAAGATTTTACAACAATTCGGGTTAAATTCTTCGTAAATTACGATTTTATTTATACGGAGTATTACATTCTATCCCCCTTAAGAAAATTTCGTCCCGAAATTTAAGTACCTTGTGCAAAAAGATACGGATATCTCTCCTTCATTGTATCCTCGATCTCCCACGTAGCTTCATCTTGTCCATGGTGCCTCCATAGAACTTTTACTGATGTGATTGACTTATTTCTGAGTTGTTGTACTTTTCGATCGAGGATTGCCTCAGGTCCTTCTTCATAGCTCAAATCTGGATTGAGGGTTACTTCTCCTTGGTGAATTACGTGTTTTGGATCTAAACACGTATTTTCTCAGTTGTGATATGTGGAAAATATTGTGGACGTTTCCGAAACTCGGCGGTAGAGCTAGTCTGTAGGCTACTGGGCCTATCTTTTCCAAAATCTCATATGGCCCTACAAATTGTGGCCTCAACTTGCCCTTGACACCAAATCTTAGTATTCCTTTTGAGGGGGATACTTTTAAGAAGACCTTATTTCCCACCTCAAAATTTAATTTGGATCGGCGAGTATCCGCGTATGACTTTTGCCTATCTTGGGCCTCCTTGATTCTTCCTCTGATTTGCCGGACGATCTCAATCATTTCGCTGACTGCATCGGGTCCTAGCATTTTCCTTTCTCCTACTTCATCCCAGTAGAGTGGTGATCTGCACTTCTTCTCGTATAGTGCCTCAAATGGTGCCATTTCGATGGTCGCCTGGTAATTGTTGTTATAGGCGAATTCGATAAGCGGTAGCACTGCCTCCCAACTTCCACCCCTATCCAACACGACTGTCCTCAACATGTCTTCCAGAGTTTGAATAGTCCTCCGACTGCCCATCTGTTTGGGGATGAAAGGCGGTGCTAAAATTCAGCCTCGTTCCGAGTTCCTTTTGTAAGCTCATCCAGAACCTTGATGTGAATTTCGAATCTCGATCCGATGTGATTGATATTGGTATACCGTGAAGGCGTACAACCTTTCGGATGTAAAGTTGGGCTAGCTTGTCCGCTCCATGGGTGATTGAGATTGGTAAGAAATGAGCGCATTTAGTGAGGCGATCCACTATCACCCAGATAGCGGTGTTCCCTCTCTTCGACTTTGGTAACCCGGTTACAAAGTCCATTGTAATGTGCTC
Source organism: Salvia rosmarinus (assembly GCA_036937905.1). Lineage (NCBI taxonomy): Eukaryota > Viridiplantae > Streptophyta > Magnoliopsida > Lamiales > Lamiaceae > Salvia > Salvia rosmarinus. The sequence continues at coordinate 14,330,168 of CM072818.1, forward strand.
CCACTTCCACTCTGGAATCTCCAAGGGTTGTAACTTCCCATACGGTTGTTGGTGTAGGGCTTTGACTTGTTGACATGCCAGACATCTCTCAACAAATGAAGCGATATCCTTTTTCATACCATCCCACCAGAATCTTCTCTTTAAATCTTGGTACATCTTTGTACTTCCAGGGTGGGCGGTATACGGGGTTTCATGAGCTTCACTCATGATTTCGTTTCTAAGTTCCTCGCCGCGGGGAACGCATAATCGTCCTTCAAACATGATGGCATTATCCGGCGCCTCCTGATACCTCCCAGGGTTGTTTGTCCATATTCTCAGTCGAATTTTCTCAAGTTCATCGTCCTTTCTTTGCGAGCTAATGATGTGCTCTCTCAGGTCAGGCCTTGCAACCAAAGTAGCAACAATCTCATCCACTGACTTTGGTGGTTGCACCACCTCTAAATTCATCATTTGGAATTCTTGTATGAGTCTTTACTCTTGAGTAAGAAGAAATCCCAACTTGGAATGAGTCTTACGACTTAAGGCATCAGCTACTACATTAGCTTTGTCTGGGTGATAGTTTATACCACAATCGTAATGTTTTACCAATTCCAACCATCTCCTTTGTCTCATGTTAAGGTCCTTCTGTTCAAAGAAGTACTTGAGACTCTTGTGATCCGTGTAGATTTCACAATCGAACTCCATAGAGGTGGTGTCTCCAAATCTTTAAGGCATGCACTCTGACCAATTCGGATCATGGATATGATAATTCAACTCGTGTGGTCGAGTTGTCGTGGCGCATAGGCTATCACCTTCCCTCTTGCATGAGTACACAGCCTAGTCCATTCTTGGATGCATCCGTATAAATCATGTACTCCTTATGCATTGTCGGGACAGCTAATCTTGGTGTGGTTAACTTCTCCTCGAGTTCTTGGAAATTCTTCTCACACTTGCGTCGTCCATGCGTATTTGATTCCCTTCCTGAGCAATTGCATCATCGGTCTCGCTATCTTCGAGAATCCTTCTATGAATCTCCGATAATAACCTACCAATCCCAAGAAACTCCTGATCTCATTTGGGTTAGTAGGCGATTTCCAATCGTGCACTGCTTGCACTTTAGCGGGATCCACCTTAATCCCTTCTGATGACACAATGTGTCCAAGAAATGTGACCTCGCCGAGCCAAAATTCACACTTGCTGAATTTGGCATATAGCTTCTCGGTTCGTAGGGTTTCTAGGACGACCTCAAGGTGTACTTTGTGTTCCTTTTCATCCTTGGAATAGATGAGGACATCATCTATGAAAACTAAGACAAACTTGTCTAAGTACGGGTGAAATACCCTGTTCATGAGGTCCATGAACATTGTTGGAGCGTTCGTCAATCCAAATGGTACAACTACGAATTCGTAGTGCCCACATCTGGTTCGAAAAGTCGTCTTGGGTACATCTATTTGGTCTAATCTTCAACCTGGTGGTACCTGACTTGAGATCCATCTTCAAAATACATCGGTTCCTTCATTGACCAAATAAATCATCTATCCTCGGTAGAGGATATTTATTTCGATGTCAACTTATTCAATTCCGGTAGTCTATACACATTCTCAGTGTTCCATCATTTTCTTCTGAACAACACCGGGGCTCCCCACGGAGAGACGCTTGGTCTGATGAAACCAAGGTCCAGAAGTTCCTGGAGTTGCATCTTGAGTTCTCCCAACTCCTTTGGGGCCATTCTATATGGTGCTTTTGATATCGGGCCGATCCCGCCCGCATCAATAGTGGATTCTAATTATCTGTCTCATGAGTCCCGCGGATCATCTGGGAACACGTTTTGGTAGTCTCGCACTACCGCCATGTCGTCTATCTTTCTCTCAGCTTCAGTTTCTCCGGTCAGGTAGACTAGGTAAGCTGGATAGCCCTTTTTCAGCATTGTCGTTGCTTGAAGGGCAGAAATGATTGTCTTTCTCCCGCCCATGCTGATTCCATGAAAGTTTGTTGGTTCCTTTCCCGGAGGTTGGAAAGAAATTTTTCTTTCGTTGCACAGTATGGTAGCATAGTTCTCGGCTAACCAATTCATTCCCAAAATTATGTCTATGTCTTTCATCTTCATGATTCTTAAGTTATGGGCTGTGAGCTTAGATTCTCCGAGTTCCAATTCTAAGTTCGAGCAAGAGCGAGAGATCTCTATCTCTCCTCCTATGGGTGAGACTACCCTCATTCTAGGTTCGGCCTGTTCTGTTGTGAGTCCTAAGGTATCTACGCAGGCACTAGATATGAATGAATGTGAAGCACCCGTATCAAACAGGATTATAACAGGTATGTTAAGGAGTTCGCCCATACCTGCCAGGTTGCCCTGGTTCTTCTCAGTTGTTTACGCCGCCTGCATATGCTCTTGTTATTGCGGTTGCCTCCTCTTCGGCCATTGTTGGCGGCGCCGCTCATGAAATTCTTGGAAGGGTTGGGGTTGCCCTTGAATTGCTCGCAGCTGTGGCATCTGGGCTGGTGGGTTTGGTCTCGTACCCATCCCTTGCTGCTTCTTCGGACATTGGTTGGCATAATGGCCTTTCTGGCCACAAGTGAAACAAGCATCACTGCCAGCCTTACAGATTCCATCATGCACTCTCTTGCACTTTGGGCAGGGTGGTGTCTTTGATAGTTCCTCCGCCTTAGTTGGGAGCTACTCATTTTCTGGATCTGTTCTTTGGTAAGGTCGACCCATACGGTTTCCTTACCGCTGGTCACGGTTAGGATTGTCCCACTTACGTTTCTCTGCGGTTCGAGGCCGAGTGCGTGGGGGTCTTTGGAGTGGGGTCGTCGGTGGCTTGTCCTTTGGCATTGCCCTTCTATGTCTAGGGCTCACCGAGGACACAAGATAGATAATTTCCATGGCTCGCCAACAAGTATCCTAATCTCGTGCCTCGGACCGGCACAAAATTTCTCCGCCATTTTCTCGTCGGTATCCACATGTTGGGGAGCATATCTCGACATGTCACAGAATACTCTGTCGTATTCAGTCACCGTCATTCTTCCCTGCCTTAGGTTATAGAACTCGACCTCCTTTTTCTTTCGGTAGCTTTTGGGAATGTATTTATCGTACATCCTTGTCTTAAAATGTTCCCACGTGAACTCCTCCACCGCCGCATCATCGTTTTCACGTGCTTCCTACCGTGTCGGCGGACCCGGTTAGTTGGAAGGTCACGCAGTCGAGGCGTTCTTAAATGCGTGCGGCGTGGAAGTTGAATATACGCCCATCGCCTTATCCACGCCTACGCCTCAGATGGGTCTCCTAGCCCGTTAAAAACAGTCGGGTTTTGGCGCAGAAATAACTCCTCGATTCTGCGTTCAGGAGGTTGGGGTGTCGCTCTTTGCTCTCGTCCAGGGGTCCTCTGAGGCGTCTGCTGGTTTCTTCCCCGCCTCCTCTCTGGATCTTGTCTTCTTGGCGGCATTCATTTAACAAGGAATAACTGTTAGAACTCTTTCATATATGTATATATATATATATATATATATATATATATATATATATATATATCTTGTTACTCAAAACTCGATTAGTGTTCTATGCACATCGAACTATTGTTTCGAGCTTCTTTGCTTAGATTATAATAAATAACGAAATTAAACAACAAAACTCTTATAATCGCCGCAAAAAGACCATCTTGGTCATCGTATATATATATATATATATATATATATATATATATATATATAGAGAGAGAGAGAGAGAGAGAGGGATCAAATAGTACCCAAGCCCCAGATAGTATGTAGTACTCAATCTCATCCACTCATCTAATAGATCCTATGGTTCAGATTTTTTCGGATTTTTTAAGCTTAATTTCGCTAATTTTCGCTTCATTAAGGGTAGATTAGTAATTTGATTTGTTATGTGATTTCGAAAATAAACCATGCATATAGTTGAACTGAATAATGCATTCAAATGAACACAAAAATGCATTCACTTGAACACAAACATGCATACGAGTTTCAATTTTAATGCATGCTGTAAATGCGCCCCAAAGCATTGCTCGCGCGCACCCAGCGCCCGCTTGCACGCACCCATCGCCCGCTCGCGCACAACCAGCGCCACCCAACGCCCGCTCGCACGCACCCAACGCCGGTTGGGTGTGATGCAGTGTTATATTGTTTTAAATGTATCATTTAGTTGTTTTAAATGCAGTGACATGTTATTTCATATGTATTATTTATGTTTTGTTGTGGCTCTTCCCAAACCTAGCGCCGATGCGCACCCAACGCCCCTACCCAGCGTCGGAGCCCATCCAGCATCCCTACCCAGCGTCGGCGTGCACCCAAGGTCCCTACCTAGCGTCGGCGCGCACCCAACACTGGTTGTGTGCGATGCATTGTTATGTTATTTTGAATGCATTGTTATGTTATTCTCTATGCATTGTTATGTTATTCTCTATGCATTATCTGTGTTTTATGGTGCCTCGCCAAACCGAGCCGCATGAGACCCCAACGCGGACTCCTACCAGCGCGGACGGCACCCGGCGCCATTGGGTGCCTTCCCATTTTTCCCGAGCGAAAAATGGGTTGCCACGTGTCAAATTTCAGTGCGTCACGTGTACAAAATGTGTGGTCTAGATTGAGTACTACATACTATCTGGGGACCGGGTACTACGGGAACCCAACCCTATATATATATATATATACGAAAGGAAAATTTGCCTCATCGAGGACTTATACAATGAAACGTCAAAAGGATGTACATCTAGGTACATATCATGATGCACGATCTATCAACTCGTCATCATCAACTACCTAGCCACGGAATACTGTTAATACATGTTTCTGCGCTACAAAAGTGCTACGAATTTTTACATTTTAAGAGTCACGATTGATCTATTGCTAGGTTTCTAACATCAGGCATACATAATCAAAATGAATCGAACACTCCTAGCTACCATATGGAAGTCGATCCCTGTGAGCTCTCCCGAGTATCACATCTGGAGTCCTCCTCAAGGCCCTACTCAGGCTCTTCCTCCGGGTCTTCCTCCGGCTCCTGCTCGAGGTCCTCCTCAGGATCCTCCTCGGGCTCTTCCTCCGGGTCTTCCTCCGGCTCTTGCTCGAGGTCCTCCTCAGGATCCTCCTGGGCTCTTCCTCCCGGTTCTCCCTCCCTCCTCGAGGTCCTCCTCGGGATCCTCCTGGGTTCTTCTTGAGGCTCTTCTGGCCCCGTGCTCATCGCCTTTCTGGCGATTGAGTTCCTCCTAGACGTCGTATGACCTCCTCGCAGTAAGCTGAAATATCGCTGGACCCCTCATACCACGGGTGATGGGGCTGCATGGAAGCCGACAGACGATGGCTCTAACTTGGCCGTGCCCGATCTGCTGCCCATAGGTCTCTTCCTCCTCCTTGCCTCACACCTCCTAGTTTTCCCTTAGCAGCAGCCTCATGTATATCGAAGTATTCCTGGATCCTACGATCCGCCTCAGATGAGTCGTGGGAGTCAGGTTCTGCGAGTGGACGGGACGGCGGGGTCACCTCCCACGGGGCTCTGTAGCATGAAGGACCCGCCTCGAAGTCGTTTCATCTTCGACGACCGAGAACAGATACTGGCATTGCCGTCCTCTGGATCGGCAAGGGTGGAGCCGCCCTAGTAGGAGTAAGAGTCGGTAGAAGTGGATCCTGTGCTCCTGGTACAATACCTACCGGTGCAAGATCCCCGGGCCTCAGATACGGCCCTCTGGGTGCCTGGCCGTAAGCGTCGTAGAAGTAGTGGATCGTCGCAATGAATCCCAGAAAGTTGCCTTCCACATCATAACTCTGGCCCCCAGCATATATATAGTCCCTCACAATATCTCGGCCCGTCCCCGCCACCGATGGCGCATTGGATCGAGCGCATGATCCCATCGTAGTCTGTGGCTCCATGTGGGTGAGCCTCGCTCCATAGTCTGCGATAATGAGCTAGGAACTCTCCCAAATCATCGCCCGTGCATGGGGCATAGGTCTGATACTCCCGCATGTAGCTTCTAGGGTTTGCCCACGATGATAGACGCTTTCTGGCCGTTCGCTTCATCCTCACCATCTATCAATTAGCGGCACCAAACAATAAGTTTCCAGGTGTATCGGTACAATAACTAAATAATATAAACAACATGGAAAAATCTTATCTCCTTTTAAAGATGTTCATTTTTTTTTTCCTTTCAATTTAAAAATTTCTTGGTACGCAAGCACGGCTTGCCGTAGTCAACTCCAGTCATGACGATTATCGTTCTTATTCTTATAGTTTATAACTTAGTTCAATAATCATAGGTACTAGTTGTTGGGTTGTTCAGCACGAGTCTTTTAATGCAACAAGTTATTGAATCGGGTTATCCGATGTGTCTTATCTATAATGTTGCATTGGTAAGGCGATAATCGTTTTGGTTTGCTGTCTAGGATGAACATCTGGACGTTGCGAACACATTCGTGCCGTTGACTTCGATTGACATCATCTTCTACTTGCCTCTTCTTGACGTCTCTCGTTCCTCTTGAACATGATTAGGTTCCTCTACCTCTTTTTCTTTTGCGTGTTCTTAGAATCTATATTGCAAAGGAATGGGATGATTCCTTTCTTCAAGTCTATCCTTAGATTCTAGGAATAGAAACTTAGTTTCTCTTCGTCGTAGTGCGCAAATTCTTGCAGCCATCCTACGATGTACTATCAGGACGGAGGTCCTTATAACCGCTTAGAAGCTACCACTGTCTTTTCTTTCTCGTTGAGCATGATCTGATGGAGTGCTGAACTTTTGTCGACTGACTCGAATAATGTGGTAATTCCACGTGACTTGACTCAGATATTTCTAGGGTCAGAGCGAAAAAGTTGCTCTGATACCACTCTGTCACGACCCGGCCTGCCTAAGGATAGCCAAGCTAGGTGAACCGCGACTAGGAAGGAAACAAGAAGAGGGGGATAGAAAGGGGAAAAGACATGGGACATTGACTCAATTCGATGTCATCCAATCAATGATAACATCACCCAAGGGACGTCAAGATGTAAATAAATCTTAGTCATGCCTACTCGAATTAGGCATTAAGGAAGAATACTTGAAATGCAAGAGATCGTTTCATCCTAACATCATTCACCTACACATGGATAGCCAACGAAATATTCTCAAGATAAATAGATGTCGATCCCAAAGATCCGGATCGAATAGTTTAACACAACAAGGGTCTTAATTGGACATAGTGTTGAGCCCGAATTAAGACTTGACAAAAAGAGTGAAGCCAGCGGAAATAAACATAATACATGTATGAAGACATGTATAACTCTGACATTCTCAAAATAAGACAAAATCTTCGCTCGACACTCCATCTTCAAACTTCACGTCTCAACCCGCACATTTAGAAATATATGCGGTAAATGAGTACAGAGTACTCGATGAACACGTGCGAAACGACTTATATATATATATATATATATATATATATATATATATATATATATATATATATATATATATATATATATATACTTGTGAATATTTGTCATACCTTCTTATCAATAACGAATGGGGTTTTATCTTAAAAGGCCCAAGCTTACTAAATTCTTTGTGATCTAAAAGTTCGATCATAGCCTAAGTTCTTTTGTAATCAATTCTATCTGCAATTTTTGTTCATGAAGGTGGCCCCTTCAACGAACAATATCGGTGTAATGTAGTGGGTCACCTCTCCACACAATGACCGGCCCGTTAAGCTCATGCGACTCACGATCGTTAGGTATACACTAGCCACAGCGGATAGCTATCAACTCGCCAGACCCGATCGATTATCATATAATTGGCAAAGCCAACACGATAGATCTCATACATAAATTTCAAAATATTCTTGACAAGACAAAACTTGAAAGATTTTCAATTCATAACTTTTGAAAGAAAATCACTGTTTAACATAGCATTAGCTTTATTTATACGAAAGAAAGCCCACCTGGTTTCGATCTTAAGCAGTCGGACGTCTCTTGGCACAACTTTCTTGTTACTCCCCCGCTGGACCTTCATCGAAGATTGGAGGATAATAAGATGTCTAACCGAGAGAGTATTTTTTTAACGAGGTTCATGAAAAAAGCTTGTTTAAGTTTTGCTTTTGTTGTTCGATCTTGATCTTAGTCGATTAAGTTAGATCGCTCTTGGAATTTCGTTAGTTAGCTGCTTATGAGCTGAATGGGTTCCCTTCTTTAGAAGATTTAAATTGCTCGGTTAGGGTTGCGTTCGAGGTGGTCTAGTTTTACTAACGTTATGAACGAGGTCTTCGATCAACGCGTAGCGATAAGATGTGAATCAAAATTTTGGCATGACCTATTCGTAAGTAGGTCATCCTCTCGAATTTGACGCGCGAGATTTCAACGTGAGAATTTGAACGTCGATCACTCTCGATTAGGCCGACAAGGCCTAATCACTTTCCTCACCTCTCAAACCCAACAATTCATCAAACAATTATGTTCCTTCATAAGCCCTCAATCTAGATGCATATAATATAGCAATCGTCTAACATAATCAACGAAATTCTTAACTAATTTAAATAACCAAGGTCTAAGTGATATAGGTAATTTAAGTTCAATTACCTTGGTTAATTAATTGAGTCTAGGTGACTTAATTAATTAAAGTCCACTTAACTCAATTAGGATCAAGGAAATTTGATTACTTAAGGTCCACCCGATTAATAAATCAAAGCATAATCTATTTAATTAATTAGAGTTCCTCTAATTAATTAATAAGATTCAACCAATTTAATTAATTAAAGTCCAAGTGCTTTAATTAATCATGGCCTAAGAAATTTAATTACTTGAGGTCAATCTATCTTTAATAGATCAAGTCCAAAAGACTTAATTGGTCAAGACCTAATTGAATTAATTAATTAAGGTCCAATGCTCATAATTAATTAAAGTCCTCCCAAGCTAATTAATTAAATTTAAGTTACTCAATTAATTAATTAAAGTCTAGCTCAATTAATTAATAAGGTCCATCTAAATTAATCAATTAAGTTTAAGTAACTTAATTAATTAATTAATGTCTAATTATAAATAATTAAAGCTTATCAACTTTATTTAATTAAGTTGATCTAAATAATTTCCCAAGTCTATATGATTTAATTAACTAAAGCCCAACTTCAAATAATTAGGTTCCAATTAAATCTTGATAGTCCAATTCTATTTGTAACTTAAGTCTAACACAATTAATTAGGGAGGCCCATTTCTAATAATAATAGATCCAGCCAATTAATAAATGGCATGGCTCGCCCAATTGTGCATCTTTCCATCTCGCCCGATCTCTTCTGTCTAATAATTTGATCCAGCCCAACAACACTTATATATATATATAAACCCAGCCCACTAATAGAATTAATCTGGCACAACCTTAATAATTAAAAGCAAAGCCCAACAATATAATTAAAACAAACCCAACTAAAAAAAATAAAACAAAGCCCAATCCATTTTCTAACTAAACCTACTTGCACAACCCCTCATTCAGTTTCTTCTTCCTCCACCACTCGCCGGCGGCTCGCCGACCTCCTCCTTCCCGACGCCATCGCCGCCGCCGACGTCGGCGTCGCCGCTCGCTGCGGTGGCGTACATCCGCCGCCACCTCGCTCTCTCTCACTCACACAGACTCACGCGCCTCTCTCTCCCTCTCATTCCCGCGGCGCTTCACCGGCCGTCGATCGCTCGCCTCGCGTCGCCGCCGTTGCTCGCCCATTTCTCTCTCTCTCGTACGTAGCTCACCCGACTTCCATTCCTTTCCACGGGACGTCCGCGTCGAGCCTCCTCGCCGTCGTTCGTCCGAGGCATCATTCTTGCCCTCTTCTTTCTCGCAGGTCGACGAGCTGGCTTCCTCGCGCCGCCTCCCCGCCGAAGGTCGCCGATGTGGCTACCGTCGGGGCATCCCATCGAAGTCTTCGGTCCCTCCTTGTACACGCACGCAGGAAGAAGGGAGGGGGAGGAGCAGAGAGCAGTAGAGATCAAGCAGAGAACATTGTATTTGTATGTTCATATTTTGTTGTTCGTTGTTGGATTTTCTTACTGCTTCTCATTTAAAGATTGAGTATGCATATCCAAATTTCTACTTGTACTAAAACAGGAGAAAAACATGTATAAATAACGAATGGTTCAAAGCTTACCTTGATGGAGGTTTTTGGTTGTATGGTTACATTTACATTTGAGTATGCTTCCTCCTTGTTGTTTTATTTTCCTCTAATTGTTGTGATAGTGAGAGTGTAAAGGGGTGAGAGTTTGAAAGAGAGTTGTGAATGAAATTGGAATCTGTGTTGTGCTTTGAAATGGAGAGTGTATAAGGGTGAAAGCTTGAGATTGTTAAAGAAAAAATGTCGTATGTTGAAGGACATCTGCGAGATTGTGTTGCGGGAGTTGGGGGGTATGAGAGATATTCAATTTGTCTCATGTTGCGTGTTTTGAATATGGTTGCAGAGATTGAGAAGATACATGAGAGAGATGGGTAATAGAAGTTAAAAATGAGGATTTAGTCAACCTTCCATTTTTGGAAATTCTAGATATCGTGAATAATGACGATTACGACTTTTCACTTGTTTTGTTCGAACGGGAATCGGTGATCGTCACACACATTCGTAATCCGATTTATCGAATCCGATCATACTATGTTATCGTTTGATTATCAACTAATAAATTTTCTCGTTTATTCACTAAAAGAAAGATTTTACAACAATTCGGGTTAAATTCTTCGTAAATTACGATTTTATTTATACGAAGTATTACACTTTATGAATGATGTTTTTATCCATACGAAGAGTGAGAAAGATAATAATTTACATATCACAATGACTTAGGCCACATGAATAGAATTACCCAGCTCACGACTTGAAATAGCAGCAGTAGTATACGTACCAAAGGTTTTGGAGACAACACCTATAAGGAATGAATTGTAAGATCTTCATAGACCACAAAAGTTTGAATTATTTCTTCAAGCAAAGAGACTTAATTATGAGATAGAAAAGATGGCTCGAATCAGTAGAAGATTACAATTGTGATATAGATTATCACTTACGAAAGGCTAATGCAATATCTAATGCCCTAAGTTGTAAAATTCAGTCTGAGTTATAGTATATCCTTATAGAAAAGGGAAAACTCATCAGAGAGTTTAAGAAAATAAATCTAGAAATAGTTGAGCCATCAGAGACGATCATGAGTCGTATTGTCACACTCACGATTACGTCAGATTTGAGAAAAAGGTATAATAAAATAATAAAGGAAAGATGAAAGATTTGAAAGAATATGAGCTAAGAAGAGGAATGAAGGGCTGAAGATTTAAAAAAAAAAAAAAAGAAGCGTCGGACAATGTCATATTGTCTAAGGAAGGGTTATATATATTTCAAGCAATAATAAGCTTAGAAATGAAATCATGAATGAAGCTCATGATATTCCTCATACTGCCCACCCAGGAAACACTAAAATGTATCAAGACTTACGAGAAAAGTTAGATAGTAAGGAATGAAATGAGATATAACCACATTGTCGAGCATTGTCTCGGTTACCAACAAGTGAATGCATTATATCAATGGCCTTATAAGAGGTTATAATCTCAAGAGATACACAAATGAAAATGGAATGACATAGCAATGAATTTTATGACGGGTTTTGCCAAAGTCATAAAGAAGTCGCACTGCTATATGGGTAGTAGTGGATTGACTCACCAATTATATTCATGTCTGCCTATTCAGATGACTCGTGGATCTGATAAGTTAGCTCGATCGCACATAAAGGAAATCGATATTTACGTGGGTACCAAACCTATCATTTCGAGATAGAGACTCAAGTTTTCCCCTAGATTTTGAACTAGCTCACCAAAAAGGAGTTAGACACGAGATTCAACCTTAACATAGATGTCCCTTCACGGACAGATGGACGATCAAAAAGACAATATGGACGTTTAAGGATATGATGAGAACATTAATGTTAAATCAAGGTGCAAGTGGGAATATGTTTTACCACTTGTTAAGTTCACGTACGACCATAGCTGTCAAGCAACGATCAATCTAGCCACATGAGGCATTATGTGGAAAGAAGTATCGACCACCACTTTATTGTAATAAAGTAGGTGAGAGAAAGTATAAGGTCCTGACAACGTAAATGAAATGATCAAAATATCTGCCAAATGAGGCAAAGAATAAGAGAAGCCCAGGACAGACAAAAGTCTTACGCTGATACGCGTAGATCCGAACTGCATTTTGAATGCGAAAATAAAGTTCCTTAAAATTTCTCCATCGAGGGAAATTATAAAGTTTAAAGTACAAGGAATGTTGAGATTACAAGATCCTAGAAATGATAGGCCCAGTAGCCTATAGATTGGTACTTCCACCAAATTTGGGGAATGTACACAATAATTTTTCCACGTGTCATACTTAAGAAAGTATGAATATGACCCAAAACACGTGATCCATCATAATGACGTGATCCTTAACTCAAATATTGTTCGAGATTGCTTTTAATGAATATTCAAGAAGGTTGGTGTTTTTTCAAAACTGCACATTTTGTTTTAATCACGAATGTAACTTCATAGATTTTTATTTAACAATTCCTTTGTTACTTCATGTGATTCATTATATACTTTATTATTGGATTATTATTTTTTATCGTGAATGTAAATTCATAAGATGGATTTCATATTGCATATTTTGTATATACACATACATAATATTACGTATGGAATACATTTTTATGATGTATATTAGATAATTGTTATTATTAATATAACACAGTCATGCTGATTATATTTATTGACATTGTTATTCATTTATATCGCTTGATTATGCATTGTGTTTAGTATCAAAATTCATTTATCATATTAAGAATTTGGGATTAATTTATATAATTAATTATTTGTGTTGGTACTTGTCTTGGGGCAAGACATCTCGTATAGTATATGGATCAGATATGGTTGAAAAATTCGATTCAGTTTTAGGATATAATAACATAACACGATCAATAATTAATATAATGGATATACTTAAGTGCATAATTAAGTAATTACTTGGAATTATACAGATATTTGATTTTTTACCTTATAATTATTTTGAGAAAATAAAAAAGAAAATATATAATACTACCATGATAAACGAGAATTGATTTGGTTAAACAATACTATTTGGTGGGTATGTTTTAGTAGCAACAATAAAATTCAGTTTAAATTATCAATAATTCATTCAATAACAATATATGATTCATTAGTAGCAACAATAAATTTTAGTTTAAAATTATCCATAAGTCATTCAATACTAATTTATGATTTGTTAGTAAAAGCAGTAAAACTAAGTTTAAAATTATCTATCATTCATTCATACCAAAATATGATTCATCAATAGCAACAAGAAAATCTAGTTTAACATTATTCATAGTTCATTCAATACCAATATATGATTCATTAGAAGAAACCGTAAATTACATTTAAAATTATCCATTGGATCATAATAAAATTTTATCTTTAGCGTAACACAAAAAAAAGTTTAATAAAATTTCATTTTGAAATATATTTGTAGATCCGGATTCACATGGTTTAATTAGTCAGGCAACTCGTATAATATAATTGTTATGCAGAACATGCGGTTGTTCAACTTCATTTTTGCTGCACAAATGCTAATCCTAGATACATTGAGATTTTGAATCAATTTTACTGGAATTTCGAACGTTTTCACCGCCTTCATATTCGGAATTTACGACATTATTAATATTTTTACTGCCACAACTACCCTGCATTTATTATATAACTGCTATATTTCGAATTTTGATCCATATTTATCAAGGAATTTTCATTTTTGGAGAACTGTTGATTTTATCCAGATCAATGGATGTTATAGGTTCTCTGTTTTTACACTATAAATGGTTTTCATGTTAAACCCTCCCTATATGACGGTTTGTGAATTTTTTGAAGCAGTACAGTTATTACAATTGTGTTTTGAATTCATAGGCTTGTTTATATGATTCAGTTTTTATATAAAGTTATTCATTTTATACGTACCAAATTCATTTTGGTTTTAGATCGTGAGCTTCTTTATATTATAAATTCTTATATCTCGTATTCATTTTACACACATGCATCTTGTATGATTTGTAAATGCATCGTGAGTTTTTCACACATGCATCTAATACGATTTGTAAATGCATCGTGAGTTTTTCACAGATACATCCGATACGATTTGTAAATGCATCGTGAGTTCGTGATTTTTCACACATGCATCTTCTACGATATGTAAATGCACCCTGAGTTTTTCACAAGTGCACAGTGTTAATATTTGCAAAACTTGAAATTGCATATGTGTAATATCCTGAAGATTTAAAGCCTAATTACGATAATTAAAAATCGTAAATTAGGGTTTCGACTCGATAATCGAATTAGTAATTTATCGAAGATGGATTTCGATTATTTATGATATAATGAATTATTATATCATATTCACTAATGATTAGTGAATCAAGGAAAATATTTATAAAATTCTTTCGGTAATATTTTAACGTCGATTGAATATCGAAAATTAATATTACGTGATTTTTCTAAGTGATTTAGCTTAGAATTACATTTCATTATTAATGAAATGAATTAATAAAGTGATTACGACTTTATTACGACCAATTTGAGATGGGTCGATTATGAGCGTTTGAGGCGTTTGAACGTCAACGTTAGAGACGATTAGAAAAATAAGTCTAATGATCAAGGAATTATAATATTCAAATTCCTATGATTATTTTACGTAATTAGAGTATTAATTAGCATTAAAACAATGCTAGAGAATTAAGGAATAGTATTGGAATAAATGTGTAATTTTCGAAAACCCTAATTTCAAAAATTAGGGTTTTCACTCATGAATCATCTTAATTATTTTTCCTATGATTTAATTTATCATCTAAGACATATATTATGTCATATAACTATAAATAGCATGAAAATAAAATGTGTACCAATTGCACTATGAAAGTGCCGTGTGTTTTGATATTAATAGAAGGAATTGAAAGTCTTTTGATTTTACTATGTTGCGTTAATTATGTGTAATGGTATATGTAATAGTAAGATATTTTCTACACACAAATCAAGTTAGTAAATGAAGAATCAAGTGTATGTACCTTGTGTAAGAGCCGTGTAGTTGGACTTTGAAGGTAAGAAGAAATTCTAAAACTCTTAGGTGATTAAAGGCTTGTATTTGGCATTGTGTAGCATGACATTGTTGACTTGATCAATGTGGTATGTCATCACATAAAACAAACCAACTCCTCCTTATTGCTTTGTGATTACCGTGTAGTATTGAAAAATAAGGTGAGAAGAAATTTTGGATCTCTTATTTGATGATGTATACATGTAATAAAGTGTAGGATATTATATATCATGTATAAGACAAATAAAATAAAACTCATCCTTGGAGAATCAAGGTGACCGAAGCATTGTGATCAAAAGTAGGATTTATTTTGTCCATTCAATAAATTTGTGTAAGATGTATTTACTAGTGATGACATAGCATTGAGTGAGTCACTAAATAAAATTGTCTTGCAATTGATGAGAAGTGTCGTGAGTTGTATGGCAAAGAATTAAGTGTAATACTTGATGCCATCCCTTTAACTTTAAATGTATTAAGTGTTGTGATGTGTATTTTACTAGGGTGGTAGGATGATGTATTTAAATAGTGAGTGAGTCACCAAAACATTTTTGTCTTTCATGTATGTGTTTGGACCGAGAGTAGTAAGCTAGGGAATTAAGTGTAGTATTTACTTTATTCCTTTAGTTTTAACACATAAGTGATAAGTAAATATAATAGCAAAACATCATTCCTTACAAACTCACATTACCATGAGCATTGAGAGAAAAATTGAGTAAGGAGTGTTCTTCCTTTAATATCTCAAACCTTGTTACAAAAATCCTTTGCACAAATAATCCAAGCCGATTGAAATGTTAGGAATCGAACACGCTTTAATTATACGTTTAAATTTTCGATTTCCAACCATTTGATTTTAATATATATATATGCTTATGTTCTTAATGCTACAAATATGAAGAATTATGCTATCATGTTTAGTGATTTGAAAATATTGTTTATTATGTTAAGTATGGTTCATATATGATGATTTAATTACAAATTAATTATGCTATGAAATGAATAGGGGTGATCGAAATTTATAAAGTTCATATGTTAATGGATTAATGATATATGTTAGTAATGGAGCTTATTGTGCATTATTTGGAAATTTTTGAAAATCATGTGTTATACATATATATGTACCGAAAATGTTGGGGTATATAAGGTTGATGTATAATTAATGTTTAAGTGATATTATAGCAAATTATTGATCTAGAGCATTGATTAAGTGCTATATGAATTTATTGGATTTTTAGAAAACAGTTTGATCATAAAATGGAAATTTTCGAAGATGTATAAGGTTGGTATGTTGATGAATAAGTTGATAATGTTGGATATTATGACATAGTGATGATACATGATGATAATTATGGGTTGTATGATTTAATAAGAATTTTAGAAAAATATTTGCTATATTTAGTGAAAAGGGCCGAAAACATAGGGCATAGGAAATTGATGTCCAATTTTCCTATAGCTAATGTTAATACCTATTATTGATACTATGATAATATAGGATGATATGTGATTTTATAAGAATTTTTGGAAGAGTTTTGTGAATTAAAGTATGAGGGCCGAAAGCTAAGCATGAGTAATTAAGAGTATTAAATTCTTTTTCTCAAGAAAAATCACATATTATGTCCCTAGAATATATTTTAGACCTATTGAGAATTTATGGGATTTTATAAACATAGTGCACTATGTTTATGGCGAAACGTTATATTAAATAACGTTAGATGCGAAAATAATATGTAAAGTACAAGTTAGATCATACTTGAGTAACGTATTGATCATGTTTATTGATTAACGTAAAAAATCGAGATTTATGGTTAGATGATAAGAAATCGATTGAAAAATCGATTTAAATGAAAGTTGTTAACATATATGTGAATAATACGAAAAATATGCTAAGAAAAGTCAAAAACGTTGACTTAGGTCTAAACGTATGAAATACGTTGAATAAATACATTAATACGTTTAAAACATATTAAAATTATAAGAATATCTCATTTGTGAGAAATGATTTCATAATTGAAATCATTTTTATCGAAAGACGTTCGTATGAGTTCGACGTTTAATCTAAATGATTAATATGAGACCAGAATTATTTTACGTCTCTATCAAAGTACGAAGTTGTTAGCTAAGATGTGCGATGAAGTGACGTACTATTTTAGTTGAAAGATGCGAAGCAATATATTAGAAAGTTATCAAAGTTTATTAAACTTTGAAAATCTCAAAACGTGACCAACGTATTAAAATAATTTTTATGTAAAGGTTGGACAAGGACGTGAGCAAGCAACGTAAAAAGGAATCATATTTTGAGAATCGACGATCCAGGTGGGTTTTACTATACTCAAAATGATAAATGTTTATCAAATGATTTATTTACGATGCTTATTTTGCAAGAAATGATGAGAAATGATTATTTAATTACCCGCCCAAAATGTTTATGTTTTATGTATGTATCATATCCATGATCGAATGATGCATATTGTTGGGTTGCTCCAACTTATGAAATGTTTGAATTGTATCCTTGTTAGTACCGCAAGGATGATTGAGAATTCGTATCCCGTGCCGGAGTGTGCGATTTTGTGCACTATTTTGTTGTGTCTTTGAAAGGGCTCTCGGCCGGTCCACGACGTCCGTGGGAGGAGGCCTCTCTCCGTGCGAGATGAGATGAGTTTATGAGATGAGAAATGATGATGTTATATGAGAAATGAAAGGAAAGGATATGGATCATATATACAAGGAAAATGTCGCCAAGTGGCGACGTTTATGGAAAATGATAGAAAATGTTTAGTAAGCACGAGTATTTCTAATAAAACCTCGTGTTATTCTTGTGATGGGCGATGTAATTTAAAATTGATAAAATGATTTGGCATGAGTCTACCGAGTGCATTCTTGTACTCACCTGCATGTTTGTTTTAAATGTGCGAGTTGAGCGGATGATGGATGGGCGTGTTGAGCGGTGTAACCCTTTGATGATTATATGTTAGAAACTTGACTACACATCGTCATATGTGTATTCACACGCCTTCCATTGCAATAGAACAATAAGTTAGCTTTTGATGTTGACGATTGATTACCTTCGATTATTCAATTCTCGTGTTAAGAATCAGAGGTCTCTCTCCACATGTAAATTATGTATATCTTGTATTTAATGGTTGAAGCTTCTTAGTTTACTTGAATTTAGTCCCACAATTCTATGATTAATTATCTTTCATGTTCCATAATTATTGTTCCAAGTATTAGTCTTCGTTAATCCGTCCTTAGGATTAGAGGGCTGTTACAATATGACAACAATTAATATCATATTTCTTAAATAAATTAATCTCCTTGTCAGTACAATTAGTTTGCGAAATTATCAACTCAACAAATTGATACCTTAAATGATTTGCAATGCACAGACCCAACTCCCAAGTTCAAGATGCACGTCGCCGCCAGAAGATGAAGAACAACAATAATTTAAACCCTAATATTTTTTCTTTCTTGTGTTTGACTATAATTTTTATCTTTCCAACTAATTTTAAAAGTTAGCTGCGTACAATCAGGAATTGGGAACAACATACCAAAATTAATTGCACATAGATTACATTTATACCCTTGTAGAAATTATATTCCTATTTCCATTAATTCACTTGACCCTTTAATCTCTAATCCTAATCGTTCATTTATATTAAATGTAGGATATAGATTGGTTCTTAGTTTTTATCTTAAGAAGGGTTTATATGATAACCCTACCCTATATATATATATATTTAACACTCCCCCTCAAGCTGGCTTAGATATTAATCATGTCTAGCTTGTTACAAAGATAATCAACCCTAACCCCATTAAGAGCTTTAGTGAAGATGTCCTTCAACTGGTCTTTAGTTCTCATGTACCCCTATGGAAATTAGTCATCGTTGAATATTCTTACGAACAAAATGACAATCAATCTCAATATGTTTGGTTCGCTCATGAAAGACCGGTGTAGCTACTTTTAACCTTGTTAGTGAGTAGAATCTGACGATAAAATGATGAATTAGCTCACTAGATTCTTATATGGATTATATGTGTATTTTTTCCACAAAAAATAATAATAAAATTTGTTAGTGTAGAATCTGACGATAAAATGATGAATTAGCTCACTAGATTCTTAGCTCTCTCTCTCTCTCTCAAGCATAGGAGCCTTCCAACCCTTCTTTCTATTAAATTCCAGCCCATTCTTCTCCTAAAATCTTTGACTAGAACCTTAGCGCATCCAACGATGATAGTTGTTGATGTCGTTTTGATTATGTGAGGTAGGAGAAAATCAAACTTTTTCAAAGTTGAGAGTTTTTTGAATGAACACGTTAGCTGTAGATAATTTCTAGAAAATGTTGAAAGTTGAGAATATAAAAACATGATTAACTCTTTCTTAGGTGGAAAAATAAATCTATGTAAGAGCCCGATGAGGTGACTCATCATCATCCCATCGTCAGATTTAGTGACGTGGGACGTATTAAGAAAAACTCCGAAAGATGATTGTTTTTAGAAAACTTACACTAAATATAATTAACCCATTTAAATATTAGAAGAATGGTAAAGTAATTGACCAAAAAAAAAAAAAGAAGAAGAACGGTAAAGTATGATATAATAAATGGATCCTAGTATCATAGTTAAGAAAGTAACAATATATTAATAGATAGAGTTGGCAAAAGGTCAGATCGGAGCGGACCTACCCGAGCCCATTGGGTTTTTCCCCAAAAATAAAGTTTGGTTGGATCGACTAAAGAATCTATCAAATTGGAAAAATGGAACCCAATCAAACTCGAAACACCGTTTATAGTGTCAAAATTTGCGAACTAAGCTTGAAATTCTATCGGACCTAAATTTTTTTAATCTAGTTGAACCCAACATCGGGCAGGATTTACTTTGCCAACTCATCAACAACCATCGAAAGTCTCAAAAAATAAAATAATAAATAAAAGCATTGAAACTTACCTTTTTAAATGGTTGGATCTATCATCTCACGTCATGATTATGAGAGGTAAGAAAAATAGTAATACTCATGCCGAATTGAGTATAGTTGAAGATAAAATTGATAGACAAAAACTTAAAATTGTCAATCTATTTACATAAAGATGATGATGATGATGATTTAGATATTTTACAAATATTTAAATATTCGAGTCCATTTGAAACTATCTAGTGGTAAAGTGGATTTTTTTGTTAAAAAATGTACAAGAATGTGCATGGATTGGTTTTTCAAATATGGTTTATTCGTCTTTCGTAGTTTACATGTTATTGCACAAGAACGTAAATTTTATTCAATACGTACTGAAAATAACGATTACAAATTTCCCATAAATTAATATATATATCCGGCTATATGTTAATGTCAAGTAATCTGATATATAGTTCAAATATTAATAGTTCAGCAAACATATTCTAGCGAAGGATAACGTATGTATGTTAAAATTTAATAATAAAAAAGAACGAATCATAATTGTGTGATTAACTTATATGAGAGTATCTCACTGCTTCGTAAATCAACTCACAGGTAATAAATATCGTATATTTTACATAATATATTGTTATGTATATTATTTTTATTAGTGGTTAACTTAATGAGAGTGTTTCTTATTAATCCGTGATTCATAGCTCATAAGTAATAATTATCATTCATAATATATTGTTATGGGTGAATATTAAATATATTGTTATGGGTAAATATTACTTTAATTTCAAACTATTTTGGAAAATATCTTGAACTATCGATTTTTTAATTCCAAATTATCGATTTTATACCAAGTGTATCTTCCGTCCATTTTTTGACTCCGAAAATTATACATGTGGTTAAATTGTTAAATACATCGTGACAATCTAGCAAACCGATAAAAGGACGGGAAACATTTGATAAAAAATTTGATAGTTCATGATTTAAGAAAATATTTTCGATAAATTCGAGATATAATTGATAATGTCAAAATAGTTTAGATTTAAAATGATTTTACGTTATTGTTTTTATATAAAAAAAAGCATTTCTTTTATTTGGGAGAGGAAAACGTGAAATTGAATGTCAAACCTCTTCGTTCTAAAAAACAAAACCTCTCTTAAACGACTTTATGCTTTTTCACATATATGATTCTTTTTCTTATAATATATTCCTCCGTCCACTCAAGATGACTTGTATTCTTTTTTCGGACTGTTCCATTCAAGATAATCTGTTTCATTTTTAGGAAATAATTATCTGTTCAGAGTTATGAGACATATATACTTTTTATCATTTTATTTATTTTATATCATTCTCCTAAATAACCGTGACAAAAAGAAATAGACTGTTTGAGTGGAACGAATGGAGTATTAAACTTCTTCTTCTCTGTAGATGAAATGAAACTATTACACTTTTTCAAGTAAAGGTCTTATGATTAAAGGAGAAGAAAAAAAACAAGAAACCTAAAAATTATAACGACCATATGCTGATTTTTCAAGGATCGATGCTCATTAAAACTTTATAAAACAGAAAATCTATTAAAAAGGGAAAATAAAGTACTCATAATTAGTTCTGGTTTTACACTAAACACGTTAAATCAGCCTGATATGTAGGCAAATAAGTTAAAATAAGTCATTAATTCGTGAACAGCATAAACATTAAAAAATTAAATAAAACCATGTACTATTTTATACTCCTACATTAGTGTGTAGATAAAGCATCACATGAATCCACCTGCCAGTTTTTCCTTCTCTGTCTGACAGACTGTGCTCTCTCTCTCTCTCTCCGCCAAAGCCTCCACACACAATCCAGATTTGTCTGGAGCTATGTTCTAAAATTCCATCAATTTTGCAGTCCCAATCAAGATTTTGTTTCACCACTTATTCATAAACTCCAACAGTATAGTGAAGTTCACATATTTCAGAACTTTCCATTCACTCCACATTCCCCTTCTTCCATTTTCTCACACAAACTAACAATCACAAAATTCTACTAACCTTTTTCACATTTTGAGTTCCCAGATCTTGGAACCCTTTAGTTGATTCTTCACCCAATGAGAAATGGAGCACAAACATAAACTCATACTAGTCGCAACTCTAACCCCATCTCTCTTAACAATTATTTTCCTCGCAATTTTTTGTTTGAGAAGAAGAAAATCAGAAAATGGTGATAGAGATGTGGAATCGAATTTAGAGCGTAAGGGGGGAGATACAGAGGATCTGGTGAAATTCGAGGGCGGTGAAGATCTTAGTGTGGTGGAAATTCTTGAGGCGCCTGGTGAAGTTATTTGGAAATCGAGTTATGGGACATTATACAAAGCCAATTTGGTTAATCTAAATTGTGTGACGTTGCTTAGATTCTTGAGGCCTACTTGCACATTGGGGATTGAAGAGGTTATGCCTGCTATTGAGTTGCTGGGGTCTGTGAGGCACCCCAATTTGGTGCCTCTCAATGCATTTTATGCGGGACCCAGGGGAGAGAAATTGATGGTTCATCCCTTCTACAGTGGCGGAAATTTGGCTCAGTTCATCCAAGGTAAACTTGGATTCTTTTTAAAAGTTGAATCTTTTAGTGGTATGTAGATTGATCTTAATGTGTTTGATGAATATATGTAGGATTTGTTTACTGTTATTTTTTTCATGATTTAAATGTCTTGAATCTTGATTCTCGAATTGGACACCACTTAGTTGTAGAAAACATGCTTTTTCAATTTTGATTTAGAGGGTGTTTACCTAAGCTTATTTTGGACAGATGTAATGTGTCTAGAATTTATGGATTGTCAAAGCGTTTGGATAATTGAGGTTATAAGTTAGTTGTAGAAGACATGCTTTTTCAATTTTGATCTAGTTGGTTGTCTGCTGAACAAATGTGGTTGGCTGAGACTCTTGACATTGTGCTTTCTTTTTGCTGCTTGAAATGTGTTTTGATATCCTCTGTTTCATGAGTATTTGTGAATTTATCAGTGATGCATCTTGATAGGATTATATGACCTGATTCGAACGTTTGTTATCTGTCTAAATTGATTTTCAAGTTGTGAAACATCAAACATATGTAGCATGATGTGAAATTAACCTTCAAGAGTCGTATGTGGTATCATTTTTGTGAGTTTCGGGCACAGATTGAAAGGCCGTAAATGAGCTTGCTGAACACATAAGATCCTTAACACGTGTAGTTACAATTTCAGCTCTGTTTCTGCTCTATCATTTATTTGTGTAGTCTAGATTAGGTTGTTCTTTACATCTCAGTTTGATTTCGATAACGCCACTCTCCAGATTCAATTCCTGATTTTCCACATGTCAAAACAAACATATGGAAGAAAGGAAAACCCCCCTGCTAAATTGACTTAGGGGCGTTTACTTTGGGTGATATGATAGATAGATAAAAATAATCCAAGCTAATCTACCATTTACTTTGATAGATTGATTAATTTTGAATTTGTTTGACCATCCTATTCTTCATGTACTCAATCCTATGTTTTATCAATCTAACCTATCACTGACACTCAGAGTAAATGCCCCCTTAATGTGGTTGATTGTGCACAGATGGCAATGGTGAGGGTTATAAATGGCCTACCATATGCAGAATCTCCATTGGTATTGCTAGAGGAATTCACCATCTTCACACAGCTTTGGAGAAACCAATAGTCCATGGTAACCTCAAGTCAAAGAATATACTATTGGGTGCGGACTACAACCACCCATACGTGTCAGATTTTGGTGTGCGTCTTGTGTTGAACCCGACTGCAGGGCAACAAATGGTTGAAGCATCTGGATTCGAGGGTTATAAAGCCCCTGAGCTAATCAAGATTAAAGATGCCTGCGAAGAGAGTGATATCTACAGCTTAGGGATTATATTTCTGGAATTACTATCTGGGAAAGAAGCAATTGATGACAAGGATGGAGATTCTTATCTGCCAAGTGCCATGAAAAATGCAATTCTTGATGACCGAGTTACGGATTTGTATCATCCACACATTCTTGTTGGTCTTAGCAAAAATGAGAAGGTAGTTACGGAGATGGTATCCTCCGATATTTTCAGCTTGCGATGGCGTGTTGCTCACCAACACGACGTCTCCGGCCCAATATAAGGCAAATTCTCGACAAGCTTGAAGATATTGGAAAGTGCTGAAAGTCAACGAGAATGTCGACCATGGTCAACTCTTTTGAACATGGAAAACACTAACTGAGGTTGTGATGAAGGTTTCATCCAAGCACGTTTGCTCTTGAAAAGGATGACCTGTCAAAGAAAATGAGACTGAGTTTTGCCAAAGGTGAGACCAATTCTCAAATCCTAACTGCTTTTATTACAATCAAGGATGCTTAGTTGTCATTATCTAGATCTGACAGTTCCCCAAGGAAAGGGAAAAAACAAGACTATATTTGTTGAAGTATGATATGAAGAGCTTTCCTGGTCAATGTTATGGACAGGACATCTTTTCATTTGCTGGCTTGATAGATGAACACAAAGTTTCCGGCAGAAGCTATGCAGTTAGAGACCGAGCATTGTGAACGTCGGTGATTAAGTTACGGTGAAAAAGCTTGATGTTATGCTGCAAATTTTGCAGGGGACAATGGCTATAACACTTTTCTTAAGCTGCACTTGCTAAAGAGATGCACTTTTCTTGACCATGTAAATTTGTAATAACAATATCATCTTTGAGATCGTTTCATGAGTTGAAATCAGTAAGATGGCTGAGTCCAAACTCGCATTCGGTTGTGTTTGGTGTTTGATCCCGGCATGGGTGACTATTATATGGATCTTGACCTTGAGACAGTTTCATATAAGACTCATTTTAATATCTTACTTAAGTCAGATTCGAAATAGGAATATTAATAATTCTTATTCAATGGGTAACATTTTGTTTCTAGGCCTTTCAAAAAAAAAAACATTTTGTTTCTAGGTTCTAGGCTTTAAGAGAATCTTTGTCTTGCGTACTTCATGTTTTCTAATTGGATGCCCTCTTTGACAATCGAGGATAGGAATGGCAATGGGTCGGATCTGGATCGGATCTGGTTAGGTCCAGATCCAGATCTGATTTTTTTTGCTTGGATCCAGATCCGGTTCAGATCCATTGGGTCCAAAAAAATTAGATCCAGATCCAGATCCGTAAGATCCGCAGGGTCCAGGGTCTAGACCCGGATCCATATGTTTTCGCTTCTAAAATAAATTTTAAATCAACTATAATTCACAGTAACATCATAATAATCTAAATACACAATAATATTATAACAATTATTTAGAATTCTACAATTATCACTATATTGGAAGACGTTACTTACAAATTTCCTATAAGGTAGGAAATAACAAACAACTCGATCGTCGGTGGTGTAAGTGGCACGACCCGTCGTGAATATCGACTGATACATAATTGGGAGAATTTGAAATGGGAAATTAAAGAGTTTTAAGTTGAGATTAGGTATTTAATTATAATAAAAAATAATATATATATATATATATATATAATAAAATAAATAAAAAACTAACGTATACGCGGGTCGGATCTGGACCGGATCCGGATCTCAAAATAAATCCCAGATCCAGATCCGAAATATGGAATGGAATCCAGATCCGGTCCAGATCCATCGGATCCAAATTTTTGAGGATCCAGATCCTGAAAAATGGATCTGGATCCACGGATCTGGACCGGGTCCAGGATCCATTGCCATCTCTAATCGAGGAGAAGAATAGTTAGTTAAAGATTATAACTTACGATGTGACACCATATATCTAAAATAATACGTTACTAACTTCTATTAATTTGTTCTCTTATATATTTATTCAACTAATGTCATTTGAATAAGTTATATCAAATACTTTTATAAACTCAAATAAATGTGATATGATCTCGAAGTTCCCAAAAGTGTTAGCTGTCAAGATAATAATAATAATAATAATAATAATAATAATAATAATAATCATCTAAAACTATACGATATACCTAAATATTATTCTAAATTTGGTAGCCAGCATTAATTTAATACATGAAAGTAGTGTAAAAAAAAATTAATATGCCTTTGGTCAACAAGAAAACTAAAAAGATAAAACTAAATCCCGGTCTTTGCATTTTATCCATTTGATCGAGTTTTCAAAAAGTTGTGCTAGATTGATAAGATACTAACTCGTGCTTATTTGCAAGCTTCTTTGCTATTTGTGTCTTCAAAAGTCTGCTATTTGAATTCGCTGTTTTTGTTGCTTTTAGGGTTTAAATTTGTAGATGTCATGATACTAATTTCTTTTAAAGTTAGGGCTCTTAAAAGTTGTATTTCCTCTATCCCATTTAAAATATTCTATTTTTTTTGTCTTATTATAAATATCTCATTTTATTTTAAAAAATAATTATCCCTTCAAAAATTATAGACTCTATCCATTTTTTAATACTTTAACTATTTTATATAAATTTTTTAAATACATGTACCAAAAAAATGAGACATCTTTTAAAGATGGAATATTTTCTATGTTAAAAAAAGGCTGTACTTTCTCTATAGTCGACTTCAGTTGTTACGTCATGTCAATTTCACTTGAAATTAGTACATGTACTATCGGTAGTGGTTAATTGCAAATTAAAATATCAATGTTTCAAATGTTTAAACTAATTAAGGTCAATTTCTTAAATATTGTATTAATATCATAATCTTTTGATTTGTTTTAAATTCATATCTTCTAAAAATTTTCCAAAAATTTCGATAAGAAAAATGACCACACAAGAGGAAATCTAAATTATGATTTTAAAAGTCTTCAATTCAATTTTAAGTTTAAATATTAGATAAATATTTAAATCTCAGCTGCAATTTCAATCAAAAATTTAGAAATTTTTTGCAATGTTTTAAGCATTAAAATTTAATTTGCAAAAATATTAAAAGGGTTGAGAATTAATTTGCAATCATCCCTGTCTGTAGTAAGTAGTTTTATATCTATTTTACATATATTAAACATACTAACTCAATTATTATCTATAAAAAAATCATTAATAACTATTTGAACTTCTTTATATATACAATATTATAATTAATAGTAGAATAATGGTTAGAAATTACTAATTAATAATAATGATAAGCAATATCATCTTGAAAATGAACATATTGATAATGAAATTTTATTTAAAATTGTAATTCCAATTTTATTCTTTGATTGTTTAGAAAAATTATGAAATGTGCAACGTTTTATTTTATTTTTTCTTTTTAAATATCAGGTGAAGTGTAAAGAAAAGAGATCAAGTTGAAAAAGAGATCAAATGTTGAAATAAATATCAGGGCAGGGCAGATAGTTGATTAAAATTTTAAGATTAGTCATACATAAAATCGAAGTCATGGTTTGCTACACTGAATATGTATGAAATATAATTTACATCGACATTAATATAGTTTTCTAGATAAGGTGCCCAATTGACTGCACCTTTATTTAATTTATAGTTAGAAGTGTGTACCTTGTGGAGAAGAAATCTGTGAGATTAATGTTTGAGAGTTTAACATGCGTTAAAACAAACAACAAAAGTATTTTCAGAATGAAGAAAACCTTACTATTGGAGAATGCGTATTATTTGCTCCGCCGCCGAGAAAATGATTCTCAAGCCAGAAATAAAAGTATAATTGGAATACACATTAATAATAGCATTATAATACACTTATTATCATTTAAATTTCACAAAAACTCTTGTATATTTGTCCGTACGATACTGACGAACAAAAGTATAATTTATATTGAAAAAAAATACTATAATTTATTTTTTACATTGTAATTTAAAAGTATTATTTGTCTTAAATAAAAGATTATCATTAAAATACATATAGATGTCAGTACAGGAGACCATCTCTTTAAATTTTAGTAGAGTCATCTGGGTTCAAGCTAGTATATTAACTGGAAAGATTTGAAGTACTAGGTTGTGCAAGACAAATTCGGCGAGATATGCAATTATCCACAATTTATATGTATAGAAGTCATAAAATTGTTCAACATAACTCATAACTTTTCATTTTTCACTATGGCTTCCCCAAGAATACCCTATAATAGTTCGTTAATATTTTTATCCTTTGTGGACATTAATAATAGCATTATAATTTACACAAAAGCAATTTATTGGAATCTTAACTCAATTGACTGCAGGAGCAACAACATCCTTTATTCTTTTATAGAGGAAGTCTCATGTTAGACGCTTAGGTAACAACACCCTACTCTAAGAAAATAACTTGAGTGAGCTTACCACCGCTAATTTCATCCTTATTTTTTGTTAAAATAATTATATATTGATTATGATGAATAAGAATAATTAGATTTTTTTAATTATAATTAAACTATTAATTTTTAATTATAATTTTTAATTCAAAATTAGAATTTATTAATTCATAATTATGGTTTATTAATTCATAATTGATGTTTATTAATTTATAATTAGGGTTTATTAATTCAAAGTTAGGGTTTATTAATTTATATGTAATAACCCGCAGTTTTTAACAACCTAATTACGGTCTTTAAAACCCGTAAAATAAAATTTTGCCGTGAAATCAAATCACATATGAAATCAAGTATGATTTCAATTGTTTACAAGGAATAAATTCACACACTCACCAAAGTCGTTGAATGAAAGAAATCGAAAGTTTTAACTTTTGTCTGATGACATTTTAACGACGAATGCATATCGACTATTGAAATGTCACGATATTTCTTAAGCAATCGAGCTTGGAATTATATTCTATTATTAATGGAATATTTTTATAATGAGATTGCGAGTATTTACGACCATTTTAAAAATGAGTCGATACGTAACGTTTTGAGACGTTTTCAAACGTCAAAGTTTAGAGATAAGATGAACGATGGTTTTAATGATCAAGAAACTTTAGGAAAGTATTTCTTATGGTATTTTTATGATATTACAGTACTAATAAGCATTTAATTAATTCTTGAACATTAGAATTAATAAAAATCTCTCAACTAGTTTCGAAAACCCTAATTTTTCGAAATTAGGGTTTTCCTTCGAAAATTTATGCTCTTTTAATTATCCTATGCTATAATAATTATCTAAATCATATACCATGGTGTATATACCTATTAATGACATGAAATAAAATTTTTAACCTATGATTTAACCAAATGGCCGATAGCCATGTTTTCTTGGGCATAGGTTGAATTATTTTCTTCCTTTATACTATTTAATTAACCTATGATATTAAATATCATCTAAACCATATATTATGATTTATATATCTATAATTAGCATGAAATAGGAATTTTATCCTATAGTTTGGCCAAATGGCCGAGAACTACATATATAGTTATATAAATCTTAATTGTTTCATTTACCTCACATTTGCATGTATGTATGTATAATTTCAGATTTTATACTTGAGTCTCCCACTAAATACATATACTTTACCTATTTCCAAGATATCTTGTGTAAGCACTAATGATTGGGAACCCATTAGTGAATAAAATAGCATTAAAAGTTGAAAGGTCTCTTGTGTGTGCAAGAGGGAGAGGGCCGAGCATAGGGGGGGTTATGGGGGTAGATATTCAGATTTTCTCATTACCTCACTCACTCAAACACTTAAACACTCCAACTACATCATCCTCTCTCTAAAACCTCTCACTTCTCTCAAGAACATCTTCTTCCCTCTCCATTTTTCTGAAAAAGTCGAGAGCTTCCATTAACATTTACCAAGCTTGATTTCCTTCCTATCTCCCATACCACACCTTGATATTTTGTATATTGTTCACTTAATCTATATCAACAAGGTAGGTGTCGATTCAACATGCTTGTTCTTGTTTTAAAAAAGCGTCGAACATGGTGCAAGGGCATTGCATGTGTTCTTGACTTTTTATTTTTGAAAGATCTTGTGTACATATATTAGTTGATGATAGGTAAATATGAGTGCTTGTGTTCTTATTCCTTCTAAGTCTTGCATGTATGATCTAATGTGAAAAACTTTCGAATCCATGGCTATGTGATGTTCTAAGAGGGTATAGCATATTATTTGGAAGCCTAAAACTTGTTTTAAAAATTTATGTGAATTTGTATGACAAATGCAAGATATGGCCGAGTGCTATAAGGAATTGTTTG
Organism: Salvia rosmarinus; assembly: GCA_036937905.1. Lineage (NCBI taxonomy): Eukaryota > Viridiplantae > Streptophyta > Magnoliopsida > Lamiales > Lamiaceae > Salvia > Salvia rosmarinus. The sequence goes on from CM072818.1 coordinate 14,360,233, forward strand.
AGCATGAATTTGTAACCTATGATGTTTTATAAGTTCATAGAAATTATTTGAAAATTTTAGAAAAATCTATGCCATTTTTCTTTCTAAGAACCGAGGCTTTTAAATTTCAAAGATAGGTATAAGATGTTTAATTTGTGCATGCAATGGTATATTCTTGAATTATAATGTGTTGGGAGTACATGACAATTTAATTGACATTTTGGAAGAACCTATACTAATTTCTTTCCAAAATAACCGAATGTATATATATATATATGTTGATGTAAAATTTTTAATTAAGACATGCAATAGAATATTATTGATCTAGGATGTAAATCATGCACTATATGTTTTGTTTTGAAATTTTGGAAAATCATATCCATTTTTATAAAAAGGCCGAGACATATACATGCCCATATATTGGTATATGATTTAAATTTAGGACATGCAATGGTGTTCTATTACTCTAGTGTATGAATTTTATATCCTATGATTTAATTGGAAATTTTAAGGAAAATCCTATCAATTATTTTGAAGAAATACCGAGGCATATATGTATATATATATATTGATGTATGATCTTAATTTGTAACATGCAATGTTATATTATTGATGTTGAGTATGTTTTATGCATCCTATGTTTTGTTTGAATTTTTAAAAATCAATTACAATTTTTATTCAAATAAACCGAAAGCCTTGAGCTAAGTTTGGTGATGAATAAAATTGTTCTTGATGTATTTTATGGTGTTACATTGTTACACTATAATGTATAAGCATGTTATAATTGTTTGGAAATTTTATAAAATTGTTTGACATGCTTAGTCAAAGGGCCGAGAGTTAATATATCATTTACATGGTATATAAATGTCATATTATGGATTATATGACATAAGTATGTTATGGACTAATATTTGGACCTTATGTTAATTTATTGGAATTTTAGAAAAATTATTGGGCATTTATTTTATAAATGCCGAGACCTTGTATTAATAATAGGGTGATGATTGAAAAATGCCTAGTTGATCTTATGACATATTAATGACCATAGTGTATATTAATACACTATATAATATTTGAAAAAATTTTAAACATCATTTGGAAATTTAATATAATTACCGAGAATGTTTAAGGATTTTCAAGGATTTTTAAATCCTTTTAAATCAAGTTTATTAATAAATTATATGTCTAATATTATTTTAGACATATTTGGAAATTATGGACAATTTTCGAAAATATTTGGTTGTCAAAAATTCAAAATAGTCGTGAGCTATTTTAAAAATAGAAATAAGGATTTTAAATCCTTAAATTCATTATTTATAATGAATTATATGTTTAAAAATTATTTTTAAACATATTAAAACAGTTTATAAAAAAGAAATCAATTGGAAATTGATTTTCAAAAAAAAAAAATTAATACTAAAATAAGACTTAGTAATTAAATTACTAAGAAAAGTAAAAAATGTTGACTTCTGACATCAACGTACGAAAGACGTTCGATAAATACGCTAATATGCGTAAGACGTATCATTTGCTAATGATATCACGTTAATATGAAAAGATTTCATGTTTAAAGTCATGAAATCGAAAAACGTGAGAAAACGTTGGACCATTTACCAAGAGGGGTAAATTGGTCATTTATAACACATATCTCGTTTCTATCGAAGAACGAGAAATGTTAAATTGATACGCGTTTGAGAAACGAATTAAATTCATTAAGGAATTCAATTCACGTCGATATGAAATATCGAATTTGATTATAGACTTTGTAAGTCTCGAACTACGTAAACGACGTACTAAAGCATCCTTTTTATATAAAGGTGTGACGACGACGCACCACCGGCGTTGACGAGTAAGGAAATCGTTAAAGACGAACAATAATTTCCGGTGGGCTTTATTACTAAAACGTAAAAACTTTCTTTTCTTTTCAACTGTTTTGTTTACAGTACTTTTCAACTAATGCTAAAATTCTTTAAATGATTACCTGCCAAAATGTTTACGTTTTGTGTATCGTATCCTATCCATGTATGACGTGATGTTGATGGGTTATTCCCAACTTATGAATGAAAATCGATATCGGATCCTATGTTGGAAGGCTTATACCTGGCTAGGATTAACGTGTACACAGATGGTGACTGTGTGCTGTAAGGACAATTCACGGCCGGTCACGGGGTCGTAGAAGGAGGCCTCCTTCACGACTTTCGACTATGATAACATGATGGAACGATAATAAGGGATATGGATCACGTACACCAAGAAAATGCTTGGCAAACAACTTTTATAAACTCGTGAAAATATTTTAGTAAGCCTGCGCATTTTCAAATAAAACCTCATGTCTTACCACTATATTGGCGAGTAATTCAATGAAAATAAAATGTTTTCAAGCATAAGTCCACTTTGGGTACAAATTTTGTACTTAGCCCTGCATGTTTGTTTTTAAATGTGCAGGTTGAGCTCGGTTGCTGGTGATGGAGGAGTGTTGAGAAAGCCATATGTCCTTGATGTTCGGTAGGAATGGATAACCTTGAATACATATCGTCATATATGTATTCACACACTTTCCGCTGCAAACTCTGAATTGTTTTATTTTAAATGTTGAATATTATAACAAGTGAACTATGAAGTCCTTCAGATCGTTATATCCTTTGGATCTGTTGGCTAAACTCTTTTGAACTGAAACGTTATAAGTGTTTGTTTAATCTTAAGTTCTATATTCCTAATATTAGTCCGCTCACTCCGGGTCAACCTGAGTGGGGTCGTGACATTATAATTAGGGTTTATTATTCAAAATTAAAGTTTATTATTTCCAATTAAGGTTTATTAATTCAAAATTAGAGTTTATTAATTCAAAATTAAGATATATTAATTCAAATTTATTATTTATTAATTTATAATTAAAGTATGTTAAACTAATTAATTTTAATTAGTTAATTAGGATTAATTAATTAAGATCAATTAATTAATTAGGGGTGGACTCACTGAGACCACCCCTACTCTAATTAATTAAAGCACTGAAATTTAATTTAAATATATATTATACAAATAATTTTTTCCTTTTCTTTGAAATGATTAACGAGATTATACTTTTGACGTAAATACTTTCAGAATTGAAATTGAGAATTCATAAAGGACAGTGCAAATTTCTAATATAAAATATGATAGTTCCTAAACAAAGTCAAGCGGAATCTGAAATAAATTAGAACTTGTAGGCTACAAGTCGTAAAGAACCTTATAAAATAAGTCGGGAAATAGAAATCCTTAGATAACTCGACCCATCATCAGATACTCCACATCTTTTGGGATGAGAATATGCGAATATATTCAATGTTGGCAGTTATGAGGAACTAGTTAGGAACTACTGTATAAAAATATTGAGAAAACAAAAACAAGACTCACGAATTATTTAGAAAGTCTATCACAAGGTGACTATACTTGGGGACGTTGCCAAGGCAGGAATCTTTAGGTGGTATATATATTGTCATGTCCCGTCTTTCTTAATAAGATTAGAAGGACTTTCGAACTTAGAATTTAAATGATTCGTGCCCGATAAAAGAAATTTTTAAATTCCAACAAAAGAAATTTATTTCATTAAAGCGATTACGAGAATTATTATATATAATATAATAATTGAATATGATTTATACATATATTTATAAATCATTGTATAAGTAATATATGTCAAGGTTTAATTAATTTATAATCTCAAGATCGGACTTGAACCCGCATGAATAATATATTTAATGGGCTTTAGTTTACAAAGTTCTAAAAGTGAGCCCATGGGACAACCAAACCCTAACTATATAAACTCCTCTCCTCCTCATTCTTGAACCCTAGCCCCATTTTTAGAAAATCCTCACTCTTTTAACTTCAACAAGACAAATCCACACAAAGGTAGATTGTAAATCTTCTATGAAATTTTATATGTATATACGTATATATGTGATGTATGTGGTGTGTGTGCGTGAGTGAGGAGATGGGTCGCATGGGCGTGGTGGCTCCGGCCACCGGCGTCCGTCCAAGAAGAGATGGGTTTGTGTGAGAGAGAAGGGGGCATACGAAAATAGATGGGGAGGGATGGCTGGTCGGCGCGACGTCGCCGGAATCCAGCATCCCCAGCGGCTGTCACCGTCGTGCGCGAAGGTGTGTGTGCGACGGCATGTCGCCGTCGCGTGTGTGTTGTCGTCGCGTGTGTGTGTCGCCTTCAACGTGTGTGTGCGACAGTGAGAGAGATGAACACGAAGGTGGTGCGACGACGGCGTCGCCGGACGTGTGGCGGTGGCGGTGGTGTGTGCGTGCGTGCGTGTGTGCGATGGGTTGCTGTTGCGTGTGTTCGTGTGTGTTGCCGTCAAAGCGTGTGTGCGTCGTGGAGTGTGTGTGTGCGTCGCCGGAGAGAGAGAGAACGCAGCGGCAGCAGCTGCCGAGAATGAGAGGGTGAGGCGGCGCCGACCGGCGACGTGCGTCTCAGTGTGTGTGTGTGTGTGCGTTGTGAGTGAGGGCGAGAGAGAGAGAGACGTGAGAGGAAAAAATAAAAAATAAAAATGGGTCGCCGGAATTTTGGCCGGCGACGGCGGCTCGCCGGAAAAGCGGCGCCGGAGAAAGTGGGTGGAGAAAGTTAGGTTTAGGGTTATTGTAAGAAATGGGCTGGGTTTATTAAAGTGCATTGGGCTTGTCCCATTTTTAATTAAATGTTTAGTTGGGCCCCATTTTTTTAAAAAAGTGGGCTGGGTTTTATGATTAAATGGATGTGGGCCTTGAAATAAATGAGTGGGTGATTATATTAAATTAAATGCTTTTTATTTAAAGTATTGTGTTGGTTCTTTTAATTCAAAGAGTTGGGCTGAAATTATTTAAATGAGTTGGGCTTTAATTAATTTAATTAATGATTGGATTTTATTTTAATTAATGACTAGACTTGTTTTAATTAATTGAATCTTTGGATTTTAATTAATTAAATGAATAAGGTTTAATTTGAGACTTAATTAATTAAATTATATTAAGTCTAATTAATTAAATAATTAACTTAAACTTAAATATAAGTTTAAATTATTTAATTATGGTAAATTAATTAATTAATTATTTAATTACTATTAAGTTTAATTAATTGATTGATTAAGATAAGGTTAAGTCAAGTTTAAATTATCTTAATTTATGATTGAGACCTCTTTAATTAATGTAATTAATTTCTTTTAATGAAATTAATTAAGTTAGAATAATTAAATAAATTAAATTATGCTAGTCAGTGCATAATTTGATAATTATATTATGTGTTATATTAAGCGAGTCTTTAATATATATATATGATTTTAGTATGCAATTTAATTGCATTATACTTTTGTAAAAAGTATTTAACAAAAGAAGATTATGAAATTAAATTGTTTTTAAACGAAAAGTCGAGCAAGGGTATTGTTGGTGCCTTAGCCGATATAAATTAGTTTTCAAATTTAATTATATTTTGAAAACTCGGGCTTAACGAATCATAAGCTAGTATCCTCCTTTACTTGAATTTAAGGCTAGCTTTTCGAGACCTATTAAGATTAGTGCTTCTTGTAGGTTTTATCGATCAAGGGGATTAGCGCTGCTTTCCCGAGACGCGTAATATAGTGATTCTTCAGGCTTTGTCCTATCGAGGTGGGCTTATCTTACAAAAGTATATTTGAGTTATATGCTCTGATATTTCATGAAATGCAAACTGTTTATCCAATAAAATATTTTTGTGCGCTCTACTCTGTTTAAGGCTCGTAAATATATCGATCGAGATTCTCTTTTAATCTTATACGTTAATTGAGAATTGTGTACACTGTTAGTTGTTTCGGTGGGTTGATCTCCATCGGGCACTAACCAAGTCGTGAGGCGTTATAAGGGTGCTTGTCGGATGTGTTCAGTGCGTCGTGTTATTATGGTGCTTGTGCGATACGTTCAAGTACATCATGAATTATCCGGTTCGCCCCGATGACAATAATGGGAGCATGTGATCCGACGGTGGCTAGAGGTCCGGATCAAAGCGAGTAATGTAAGAGTCGTGACAATGGGCCCAAATGAATGAAATATTTTGCATGCTTAGAAGTGGTTTCTTTTTAAAACCTTCTAAGTTATGTTATCATGATTGGATAAATTGCTTTTACGGTTTATGAAATGTTTATGAAAATGCATGCCCACCGAGTACATTAGTACTTAGCCCAAATATTTCAAATGTTTTCGGGATGATCAATGGGTCTTGTGGTGAGTGAGATTTGAGTTCATCTCAGTATTTTGACGGATTATTCGTATTTAGACTTCCATGATGAGCTAGCTCAAATTTTATTTTCCTTCTTGTCTATGACTTGAATTATATCTTTTGATTGAGCTTAGACTCTAAATCATTGATGTTGGTATTTTGATGTGTCTTGGCTATCAGAAGCACGAAACTAAACTTGTGATCCTGAGGATAAATGTTTGTTGATTGATTACATCATTCGATGTCTTACATTTTCATTTAGGAAGCTATTCCCAAATTCTAAGGGTTTATTGCCTTGACCATTCGATTCAACCTATTTTACTTCACATTTTCTATCATTTTTATTCGTCACAATCGATTCTGAGCTTAGTTATCTTAAGAAGTCGGGCCGTGACAGAGTGGTATATCATCAGAGCATAAGTTTTCTTTCGTGTCTCTGACCGCATAATCTTTTCATGTCGAGTCTAGAATAGTATCCCTAGACTTCTTGTAATCTCAGTGACTCTCAGCTCACCGTCACGCCAACTGATCAACAAAGGTATGATTTTAAAAGTTTCAAAGTTGGATTTTGAAATGATGTACGCCATTGATGAATGTTTCCATGTGGATTACAAGTTATTTTCAGATGTTGATTTGTGAATTGCCTAATTGCTTTCACATTGTTATCGTGAGTCATTGTATTCAGATAACTAAGTTTATTGTCGTGTTAGGGACAACCCGAACCCTTAACGACCCAAATGAAATTGATTGTCGAATTGGATTTTCAAATCTTTTCGATGATGCATGATACTTTTGGAACTTACATGACAATAGGTTTCACAAAAGCGAAAATGTTGATGACGATATTTTTTGGATTCATATCCTAAAATGATCGGAATAAGTTATGGGTTCTCTCACGAACTGTTTGTGTACTCAAGGACTGTTTTGAAAATGTAAGTCGTGATAGCCTCGCTATAACAACTTAGAAAGAACTAGTTCACTGTTTCACATAGAAGCGCTTGAACATAGAAGTGACATGGAAAAGATTGAGGATTCATTTGAGTTAAACCTTTATGGTTATGATTAGTTTTATCATATAAGTGTTATCTTATAAGAATGGAAGACGCACCAATAGGAGGTGACATGGAAGACGTACCGATAGGGAATGGAAGGGGCAGAGGCCGTGGATGCGGACGAGGACGAGGACGTGGTCGTGTACAAGGAAGAGGTTTTGTCCATCAAGAGCCTAACCCACAAGTAGCACCGAACCGTACGACTGAAGAAAAGTTCCGCAAAGAGAAACCTACGACGTTCGATGGACTAGGTGATCCGATGGATGCTTTGAGAAATGGATACGAGCTGTGGAACGGATTTTCAACTATATCCGATGTGAAGACATGGAAAAGTGAAGTGCGCCACCTACCAGCTTGTGGAAGAAGCAGACTTACGGTGGGAGTCGATGAGACGCACTATGATGAGGAGGAACTCGAGAACCTCACGTGGGAAGAATTCAAGACCGAATTATATGAGAAGTACATACCGTGATGCTACTGTCGGAAAAGCGAGCGAGTTGGAATCAAGCGAGAATTAGAACGATCATTGAATATGAGAGCTTTCAACCAATCGTCAAGGTATGCTCCACATCGGTGGACAACGATGCAAAACGCTACGAGAAGTTCGAAACGGATTACGTCACGAAATATCGATTTCCCTAGCAAGTCAGGGTGATCTTACTTATGCAAAAACGCTGAGCAGGGTTCTTACCATCGAGTCACTTACGCGAGAGAAAGGAAAAGCTCCCCACAAAGTCAGGCATGCGCCATTTCAAGACAATGGCAAAGGAAAAGAAAATGGAATGAGGGTAATGGAAACTTGAAAATGGGAAGAAACCACGAATCGAATCCGGCGAATCAAAATCCGCCTCCAATGATGGGCGAACACCTTTTCCGAATGCCGAAATTCCACCGGCAATTATCGAAGGGGCAAATGCTTGTTATTACTGTGGAGAGATTGGACATTTGCTCCAGCGTGCCCAAAGAAAAATGGGAAAGCACCCCAGCACCAAACCACGAAATCAACAAAGGCAAATCCATGGTCCCGGAGAAACCAAGGACAACCACCAAACGCGAGGCCTACGCTGCAACCGTAAGCAAGCGGCCGAGCGAAAAATCGGCGGTATGATCAGTGTGACTAGTATACCTGTTATAGCTTTGTTTGATATGGAAGCATCACACGCTTTCATTTCACATGCTGCTTGTAAGGCTTTAGACTTAACTCCTGAACCATCTAGTGAAGCTTTAGTGATTAGCACACCAGGTGAAGAAGGAATGTCTGCTGAATATATTGTCTCGAACTTAGAGTTGAACATAGGTGCTGAACAATTTAGGGCAGACTTATACGTCATCTCTATGATAGAATTTGACATCATCTTAGGAATGGATTGGCTCACCAAAGTCAATGCCACAATCTTGTGTAACGAGAGAAAGATCTCCTTCCAGACGCTTGGAAAGGAGGGGAGAAATTTTCATGGGATAAGAATGGAAAAAGGAGTATCAGTGATATCTGCCATGAAAGCCACCAAGATTATGAAGAAATGAGGTTACTATGCAATTCTCGTCAGTTTGACAAGAAAACCAGAAGTGGAGAAAACGATTAGAGAAGTTCCAGTGGTTCGAGAGTACGAAGATGTTTCTCCAGAAGAATTGTCGGGTATGCCACCAGATTGACAATTAGAGTTCACAATCGAATTAGAACCCGGAGCAGCTCCAGTATCAAAAGCACCGTATAGGACGGCCCCACCCGAATTACAAGAACTATAGATTCAGTTGCAGGAACTGTTGGATCTAGGTTTCATACAATCTAGTGTATCGCCATGGGAGCACCATCTATTCGTCGAGAAGAAAGACGGAACATTTAGGATGTGTATCGATTACGGAGAATTGAACAAACTCACTATTGAGAATAGATATCCTCTCCCGGGATAGACGACTTGTTCGACCAACTGAAAGAAGCTGGAGTATTTTCCAAGATAGACCTAAGGTGCGGATGCCATCACCAAAATGAGAGGGAGGATATTCCTAAGACAACGTTTAGAACACGTTACGAACATTACGAGTTCACGGTGAGGCCGTTTGGGTTGACAAATGCCCACTGTTTTATGGATCGATGAATAGAGTCTTCCATCAATATCTTGATAGTTTCGTCTTAGTGTTTATCGATGATATTCTCATCTACTCTAAGACCGAGGAACAACACGAAGAGCACTTGCGTGTTGTACTTTAGATTTTAAAACGAGAAATTATATGCCAAATTCAGCAAGTGTGAATTTTGGTTAAAGGAAGTGATGTTCCTGGACATATCGTGTCACCGAGGGAATCAAAGTAGATCTGCTAAAGTGGAAGCCGTCAAGGATGGAGGACACCATCAAACGCCAATGAGATCGAAGTTTTCTCGGCTTGGCGGGATACTACGAATATTCATTGAAGGATTTTCAAAATTGGCTAGACCAATGACACAGCTTCTAAGAAAAGGGACCAAGTACATTTGGACCGAAGACTGTGAAAAGAGTTTTCAAGAGCTCAAGACAAAACTAACCACTGCTCCAGTGTTAGCAATCCCAGAGGAGAATGAAGGATTCGTAGTTTATACGGATGCCTCAAAGTTGGGACTAGGTTGTGTACTAATGCAAACCGAAGGTGATAGCATACGATCTCGTCAATTGAAGCCCCATGAGTTGAATTATCCGACTCATGACTTAGAGTTAGCTGTAGTCGTGCATGCTTTGAAGATCTGGAGACACCACCTCTATGGAGTCAGGTGTGAAATCTTCACAGATCATAAGAGTTTGAAGTATTTTTCGAGCAGAAGGATCTGAATATGAGATTTCAAATTTTATTTATTACCCAAGTCTGTCATTGAGTTTAACTCTATGATCTAGTTTCAACTGAAATCACTTGAGTTTTCACTTTTCGTGAAAGAAGTTTACAAATAGAAAATTTCATAAAGAGTCATTTTGAAACCAAGCCTTCATGTGGTGAGAAGTATTTTTGACTGTCCAGCCAGCCCATATGACCAAAGACATCTCGATGAGTCGTCATTCGATCTTGGATCCTATATCCCAATTATTAAATTCAAGGAAAATATTGGTTCAAACTCTCAAAAGTACGATCACCTCGAATTTCAAACCCTTACCCATGTAAGTTGTTTTGATAAGTTTTCTTCAATCCTCGAAACTAATAAGTACGATGTAGGTTGACTTACCTTGTCACCTAAGTTTTCGAATTTGTAAGTGATAGACATCAAGTTATGATGTAGAAGTTCTCGATGAGACGGGATATATTCTTTCCCTATGATACACATAAGTACGACGACCCTTGAGGGGTTTTGCAGATACTGATGACATTAAAGTTATACTCTCATGTGACTGTTATGAAAATAAAGTTATGAATGATATACTCTTTAGCATTCAGTGCAAGAGTAGAAGTAAAGGAAAATATATGATATTCTTGGGAAATAATTGTAATATCCCGAAGTTTTAAAGCTTAATTACGATAATAAAAATCGTAAATTAGGGTTTCGTCTCGATAATTGAAATAGTAACTTATCGAATATTGATTTTCGATTACCCTGATACGAGGATTCTTATATCATATTCACTATGATTAGTGAATTAAGGAATATAGTTGTAATACCCCAATCGTCTAAAATCGATTTGAGATTAATTAGATCGTTAATTAAAGTTTTCACATCAGAAATTAAAAGATTTAGATATCAAAGATTTATTTTGATTAATAGATGATGATACCTAAACCGTAATTCAAAATCAAGAAAGAAGAATAACTTTGGAATTTTCGTAAATAGTGTCTCAAGAACATGAAAATAATATTCACGTATAAAAATATTAGTGCATGTCCATTTTGAAAATATCTTATTTTTACGAGATGAACGCGATATGAGAAGTTTTGTTTTTATGATGATAAGTGAATATTAACCAAGGAATATTTTATTCTTTTCGGTCACGAGACTTTACGAGGATGATTAATTTCGATAATTAATCCTAGTCGATTTTATTTTACACAACGAAGCTTGAAATTTTATTCCAACTTAGTGAAAATAAGAAATTGAAATGTATGCGACTTCGAATAAATATTTATGGAGCTTGACCTTAGTGGTATTTATATATAAATATTTCAAGTTTAAGATTGTAATAATATTTTGAAAGTATAGATATGACTTTCAATCTAATTTCTTTACCATATACTTATCGTTGGGGTTTATACTATGGCATATTTATATGTAAAGTGGTTGAAAAAGTCTTCCTATGATGATATCATGTAGTGATCGAAATTGGTGAAGGAAAAGTGATAAACAAAGTCTTAAACTAATTGGACCACATGTATATTTTGGAAATCATAGTACTATATATATTATTGAAATTTTTTAATGGAACAAATGTCCTCTTTCTTTTATCTAGTGTTGACCGATCACTTTGAGAGCAAAAGGTGAAGAATAATTTTAAATTGTGTCCACATAATTTTAACTATTGAAAATATTTATTCTTTTTATTTACTATGGTTAATGACAACAAAATATCATCCTTTATCTCATGGATGACCGACAATGAGTGAAAGAAAAGAGATGATAATGATGCAGGAAAATTTTGTTTTTACCACATTGATTCTGAATTAAACTATTTATTATTTAATTTGTGAATGAAAATATCTTCCATTTGGTCAAGCTATGACCGTACATGATGAGGTTTAAGATGAGAATTCTTTTAAAAAGTTAATTTCTAACCATGTATTTTTATTTAGTAATTAAATTGACTATATAATTAGATATTTCTATTACTAAAGGATAGCATGAAAAAGAAACTTCATTTATTCTCTTCCATATCTCTCATCACCGTGCTTTAAGAAAATAAAAGAGAGAGAGTTATTCAATATTTTCTCAAGAATTCAAGTGCGATTATCGGTTTCTCGACAAATAGATCCCGATTAAGAGGTTAGAAATCAACTAACCTACTTAGTTATGTAAGAAAAATGAATTTTTATCAAGGTTTAATATGCATATATGTTTCGAATTTTTTTAGGAAAATTTTGATGATGTGCTTAAATGTTTTAACTTTATAAGTTAATATTGTTTATATAATGTTTATTAGCTTATATGTCTAGTTTGGTAGAAAGACATGGAAGAAATTTTTTTTTATTTGATCGAGACTTTCATGAGAGTAGATGAATGATTCATTTAATTTTTAATGGTGTATTTAAGTATGGATATGAGATTAAAGATAGTAGTTGAGCATAATATGCTTTTGTTGAAATTGTTGGAGCAAGTTTGCAATATAATTGAAAATGGACGATCATGATGATGATGTGAGGATAGTGTTTTGTGATTTTTAGTTGTTAATTTTAAAGGTGGATTATTGATTGGGAGTGATAGATGAGCATATATAATTTAATTGATAATTTTTGAAGCATATTTGAAAAATTTATAAAGAATGAGTTTTTGAGAAAATAAATGAGTTTTTATGTTTTAAACAATGAACATGGTGATTTTATGTTATAAAATCATACTATTATGTGCCTAGAACATGTAGGAATTTTTGTAGATTTTCCGGAGCATGTTTAGTATTTTTTTTATTTTTGGAAATTATTTTGATAAAAATATAGCTGCTGTGAATAGTAACCGGGAATAGTAACAGTGGAATTTTAAAATTCTTTGGCTGACTTAATGTTATGATATGAGCATGAAGTTAATATATGATATGAGTAATGATGTATAGAAGGTTAGGAAATTGTTCTTGGAATTTTCTCGAGTTCGTTTCATATTTTCCAAATATTTATTTCGCTAAATGAATTCGAGGCATAACCATGCATCTTAAATGGAATTGATTTCATGAGTGAAATCATTTTTCGATAACTATCTAGTATTATAAAGTTTTATGGGAATGTTTGATGTGAGAATATTTGATGAGAAAATACGAAATAGATGAACTAGAGTTTTCAAATGAAACAATAACCTTACTTAGTTAAATGTGCAAAACCCCGAAAAGTTAAAACTAGCTAAGTACTAAACCACGATAAGGTTCAAGAAAGTTATCGAGTCCGTTATGAAATCGCTCGTTGCTAGAGACTTAAACAATGTACTAAGTTAGTTTCTTACATAAAGGTGAAGTACGGAAGTAGTCGACGAAGGACAAATGAAAGGCATCGAGTTAGGAGGAGATAATACCAGGTGGGCTTTACTATACTCAAAATGATAAAATGCTTACCAAATGATTTATTTACGATGCTTATTTCCAGAAATAATGATGAAATGATTTATTTAATTACCTGCCCAAAATATTTATGTTTTATGTATGTATCCTATCCATGAATAAATGAATGATGAATGTTGTTGGGTCGCTCCCAACTTATGAATGAAATCGATATCGGATCCTATGCCGGAAGGCTTATACCTGGCTAGGATTAACGTGTACACCTAATGGTGACTGTGTGCTGTAAGGACAATTCACGGCCGGTCACAGCGACGTAGAGGGAGGCCTCCTTCTACGGCGTTAAATGATAATGTTATGATGAGATGAAGGGATATGGATCATACATACAAGGAAAATGTCTGGCCAGACGAACGATTACGAAAATGATGAAAATGTTTAGTAAGCACAAGGCCTTTTAAATAAAACCCTTGTGTCTTACCATAATGGGACAGTGTAATTTAAAGAATGTAAAATGTTTTTGGCATAAGTCCACTGAGTGCATTATTTGTACTCACCTGCATATTGTTTTAAATGTGCGATTGAGTCAGTGATGCAATGGAGCGGTGTTGAGCAATAGGAAGGTTGTCATTGAAAGTTATACCTTGATAGTACATCGTCATATGTACATATCACATGTTTTCATTGCAAGAACATAAGTTATATAGTAAAGTCCAAAACATACTTGATATATGTATTACAGTTTAATGTTAAATGGTCTCCCTGTTTATTCATCCCTATTTAGAGTAATAATTTCTGCTAAATCGTACTTAGGATTTAGGGGCTGTTACAATAATCTCATATTAATATTTTATAAAGAGAGAGATTACAACTTATCTTCAAGATAGTTTATTGTCCTTAAGACCTCGTTAGTAGGTTGGACATGTTTAAAGTTGGTGATGCACGAGACTCTTTTCAATGGACATATAAGGAATGATAGCATCTTTGTTAACAAATCTCTCTTTATACCTCAACCCTTAGAATTATGCTTGAGCATAATTGATTTCGAATATCTGAGACCTTGTATGGTCGAAAATATTGATCACCACTTTGTTGGGATGAAATGAGTGAAAGAAAGTTACTAGGTCCGGATCGAGTACAACAATATTGGAAAGGTCGATCACATCAAGCAAAGAATCAAAGAAGCTCAGACGGACAAAGTCTTACGCCGACAAACGCCGATCGACTTAGGATTCAATTTCGGGATCGAGTTTTTCTTAAGGTTTCTACTTGAAAGGGAGTTATACGTTTGGCAAGAGATGAAAGTTACGACCCGCTATATAGGACTTTTCGAGATCCTAGATAGGATAGACCTTGTAGCTATAGGTTGGCTTTGCCACCAAACATTTGAGACGTGCACAATGTGTTTCATGTCTCGCAATTAAGAAAAATACGTGTTTGATCCGAAACATGTAATTAAGCACGATGAAGTAGTCTAGCCGTGACTTAAGTTATGAAGAAATACTGTCCAAATTTTGGATAGAAAAGTTCAAGTTGTGAACAACAAACAAATTGTTCTCGTCAAAGTAAAGTGGAATCATCACGGTATGGAGGAGGCCACGTGGGAACTTGAGAAAAAAATGAAAACTAAGTATCCGCTTTAGATTACAGGTATGGAATTTCGAGGACGAAATTTTTATAAGGATGGAGGATGTCATATCCCGTCTTTCTTAATAAGATTAGAAGGACTTTCGAACTTAGAATTTAAATGATTCGTGCCCGATGAAAGAATTTTTTAAATTCCAACAAAAGAAATTTATTTCATTAAAGCGATTACGAGAATTATTATATATAATATAATAATTGAATATGATTTATACATATATTTATAAATCATTGTATAAGTAATATATGTCAAGGTTTAATTAATTTATAATCTCTAAGATCAGACTTGAGCCCGTACAAATAATATATTTAATGGGCTTTAGTTTACAAAGCCCAAAAGTGAAGCCCATGGGACAACCAAACCCTAACTATATAAACTCCTCTCCTCCTCATTCTTGAACCCTAGCCCCCATTTTCAGAAAATCCCTCACTCTTGCAACTTCAACAAGATAAATCCACACAAAGGTAGATTGTAAATCTTCTATGAAATTTAATATGTATATACGTATATATGTGATGTATGTGGTGTGTGTGTGCGTGAGTGAGGGAGATGGGGTCGCGGCGGCGTGGTGGCTCCGGCCACCGGCGTCCGGCCAAGAAGAGTGGGTTTGTGCGAGAGAGAAGGGGGCATACGAAAATAGATGGGGAGGGGGGATGGCTGGTCGGCGCGACGTCGCCGGAATCCAGCATCCCCAGCGGCTGTCACCGTCGTGCGCGAAGGTGTGTGTGCGACGGCATGTCGCCGTTGCGTGTGTGTTGTCGTCGCGTGTGTGTGTCGCCTTCAACGTGTGTGCGGCGGTGAGAGATGAACACGAAGGTGGTGCGACGGCGTCGCGGGCGTGTGGCGGTGGCGGTGGTGTGTACATGCGTGCGTGTGTGCGATGGGTTCTTCATTGCGTGTGTTCGTGTGTGTTGCCGTCAAAGCGTGTGTGCGTCGTGGAATGTGTGTGCGTCGTGAGAGAGAAGCGTGGCGGCAGCATGAGAATGAGAGGCGAGGCGGCGGAGGCCGGCGGCGATCGCGTCTCGGTGTGTGTGTGTGCGTTGTGGTGAGGCGAGAGAGAGACGTGAGTGGAAAAAAATAAAAATAAAATGGGTCGTCGAATTTTGGCGGACGGCGGCTCAGAGAAAAGCGGCACGAGAAAGTGGGTGGAGAAAGTTAGGTTTAGGGTTTTTGTAAGAAATGGGCTGGATTTATTAAAGTGCATTGGGCTTGTCCCATTTTTAATTAAATGTTTAGTTGGGCCCCATTTTTTTAAAAAAGTGGGCTGGGTTTTATTATTAAATGGATGTGGGCCTTGGAAGTAAATGAGTGGGCTGATTGTATTAAATTAAATGGGCTATTTTTATTTAAAGTATTGTGTTGGTTCTTTTAATTCAAAGAGTTGGGCTGAAATTATTTAAATGAGTTGGGCTTAATATTTTAAAGTGTTAGTTCTCATTTATTTAAATGTATTGGGCTTTAATTAATTTAATTAATGATTGGATTTTATTTTAATTAATGACTAGACTTGTTTTAATTAATGGAATCTTTGAATTTTAATTAATTAAATGAATAAGGTTTAATTTGAGACTTAATTAATTAAATTATATTAAGTCTAATTAATTAAATAATTAACTTAAACTTAAATATAAGTTTAAATTATTTAATTATGGTAAGATAATTAATTAATTATTTAATTACTATTAAGTTTAATTAATTGATTGATTAAGATAAGGTTAAGTCAAGTTTAAATTATCTTAATTTATGATTGAGACCTCTTTAATTAATGTAATTAATTTCTTTTAATGAAATTAATTAAGTTAGAATAATTAAATAAATTAAATTATGGTAGTCAAGTGCATAATTTGATAATTATATTATGTGTTATATTAGCGAGAGTCCTTAATATATATATATGATTTTATTATGCAATTTAATTGCATTATACTTTGTAAAAAGTATTTAACAAAAGAAGATTATGAAATTAAATTGTTTTTAAACGAAAAGTCGAGCAAGGGTATTGTTGGTGCCTTAGCCGATATAACTTAGTTTTCAAATTTAATTATATTTTAAAACTCGAACTTAACGAATCATAAGCTAGTATCCTCCTTTACTTGAATTTAAGGCTAGCTTTTCGAGACCTATTAAGATTAGTGCTTCGTGTAGGTTTTATCGATCAAGGGATTAGCGCCGCTTTCCCGGCAGCGTAATATAGTGATTCTTCGTGCTTTGTCCTATCGAGTGGGCTTATCTTACAAAAGTATATTTGAGTTATATGCTCGATATTTCATGAAATGCAAACTGCTTATCCAATAAAATATTTTTGTGCGCTCTACTGCTTTAAGGCTCGTAAATATATCGATCGAGATTCTCTTTTAATCTTATACGTTAATTGAGAATTGTGTACACTGTTAGTTGTTTCGGTGGGTTGATCTCCATCGGGCACTAACCAAGTCATGAGGCGTTATAAGGGTGCTTGTCTGGATGTGTTCCGGAGTACGTCATGTTATTATGGTGCTTGTCTGGATACGTTCCGAAGTACATCATGAATTGTCCGGGTTACGTCCCCGATGACAATAATGAGAGCATGTGATCCGACGGTGGCTAGAGGTCCGGGATCAAAGCGAGTAACAGAAGAGTCGTGACAATGGGCCCAAATGAATGAAATATTTTTGCATGCTTAGAAGTGGTTTCTCTTTTTAAAACCTTCTAAGTTATGTTATCATGATTGAATAAATTGCTTTTACGGATTTATGAAATGTTTATGAAAATGCATGCCCACTGAGTACATTAGTACTTAGCCCAAATATTTCCAAATGTTTCGGGATGATCAATGGGTCTTGTGAAGAAATGAGATTTGAGTTCACTCCGTATTTTGGACGGATTATTCCGTATTTAGACTTCCGCTGATGAGCTAGCTCAAATTTTATTTTCCCTTCTTGTCTATGACTTGAATTATATCTTTTGATTGAGCTTAGACTCTAAATCATTGATGTTGGTATTTTGATGTGTACTGGCTATCAGAAGCACGAAACTAAACTTGTGATCCTGAGGATAAATGTTTGTTGATTGGATTACATCATTCGATGTCTTCCATTTTCATTTAGGAAGCTATTCCCAAATTCTAAGGGTTTATTGCCTTGACCATTCGAGTCAACCTATTTTACTTCATATTTTCTATCATTTTTATTCGTCGCGCATCGATTTACGAGCTTCCGTTATCTTAAGAAGTCGGGCCGTGACATATATATATATATATATATATATATATGTATATATATATATAATCGCTCATTTAATAATTCAATCAAAACAATCAAGGTTGTTGGGTAATCGGACCATTTGAAATTTAAAGAGTTTACTTTGAGTTATAGACTAAATTAACAATACACAGAAGTGAATATTTTGCAGATTATATGATAAAACAAGTTCAACATTGTTCAATTTATAAAAATATTTTAGGAACTACTCTAAATTAATATTGTACATGTAAACTATAAGTCGAGTTAGTTTTGTAATCCATCCTTATTCACTAATTCAACTTTTGTGTATAATCCAATGACCTTAAATTTGAAGAATTCGTCCATGTAGCCTACTCCCAATGGACTACAATGACGATGAAAATCTAAATGTTCTCGAAAAATTTGACTATCTTTTTTTTTATTTCAGATTTTATTGCAAGAAACAACGTACGGAAAGTGTTGCATTAAGGTGATAGAGAGACCAACAAGACCTTCAGATTATACGTAAACTGCTATGCAATTCCATATTTACACTTGATATTCACGCTATTACATTCTCACATAAAAATTATACAAAAAATTTCAAAAAATTCAAGACTTTCCTTGCTCATGCGTAAAAGAGGCTGTTTGTTCTATCCCTATTCTGTCTGCTTCACACTTAGCATCTAAACCTGTAATGAAAGCTTCACACTTAGCATCTAAACCTATAATGAAACTCAAAAAAAGTGAAGAGGAGATGGGTATTTATGTTTGCTTCTCAGATTTCCATTCCATAATCGCAGAAAGAAGGGCGAAATTGGGAATTAGGTGCTTGTGAGGCAATGGTAGTTCAGTTATAGGCGACGTATCTTTCTCCAGGAGCCACGCCTCGATCGCCCTTCTGTCGTATGTATAGCCATCCGCAGCAACACAAGGATCACTCATTACTTCCTGCAGTTTTAACAATAGCATAATATTGTTTGAATTACATGACATCGTTAAAAAATAATGAAAAACGTCATCACGTCATAACAAATAAAACCAACATGAGATATTGTCTTATATAAGAAATGTCATAAAATAAAATTAAATGATGAACCATCACTAGTTTAAGCTGGCAACTATTCAAATATTTTACAATCATCTCTCAAGATATCCTAATAACTTTCACATAAATGTTCATAACTAATTTTCTTTCCCTTATATACGTTAAATTTCATATACCTTGCAAAAATAAAATAATTTAATAAACTCATATATAATTAAACGAACAATCAATAATAGCTTCAAAATTTATAATAGTTCAATATAAGTAAATTATGAGTGTTAGTGTAATGGATATAGAGGGTGTTTGGCTGAGCTTATAAGCTCTCAAAAACCTGTTTTTGAGAGCTTATAAGCTCAGCCAAACACCCTCATAATCTTACAAAACTTTTCTTGTACCATCACAAGTTGACCATTAATCCTAAATTTAAATTCAAAACTACGATCAACAATAAATAAATGTAAAACAAAAGTAGCAACAACCAAGATATTTAGGATTTAAAATTAATAAATTCCAACAATTATGATATGAAGAAGAAAATGACCACTTTGAGTTGAAAATTTTCACTTAGGGCGAGGTGTTTTGACATGTGATTCAACTCTCCCCCTCAACATAACAAGAATTTCTTTTTCAATTCTTATTATTAAATTAAATTTCCTACATACTGAGAGAAAAAAGGAAGGAAATAGGCTTACTCTGAGAATGGGGCATGTAAAGTGTTTAGGAGGTGGTGGTGCAGAAACTAATGCCATATCCCAAGCTCTCTCAGCAACGTCTTTCAATTTCTGAAGAGCGGGAAGAACTTCGTCTTGTAAATCAGGTCTATCTCTTCGTCTAAGTTCAGTGCATTTCAATGCAATGAGAGCCAACTCCTTTGCTTCTTCAATCGGCCATGCACCACACTCTGTGTCTAGTACCTCCAACAATCGGTTATCATCCACTGCACTTTCCACTTTGTGAGCTAGGGCAATTGCTGGTTTTGCTGTTAGCAATTGAAGGATAACCATCCCAAAGGCATAAACATCCGACTTGGGGCAGACTACTCCTGTTCTTTGATACTCGGGGTCGATATAGCACAATGTACCCACTGGAGCTGTGTCCTTGTATGCTGCGGATAATAGAAGAGAATCTTCGCCAACCATAGTTGACAGGCCAACGTCTCCAATTTTACTCACGTAATTACGATCAAGCAATATGTTTGCTGGCTTTAGATCACGATGTATGATTGCTCTTGGCTTTGAATTATGAAGGAAGACAAGAGCAGAAGCTACTTCCCAGGCAATTCGGACACGATCAAACCATAAAAGTGGAGGAGTGTTGTTTCTCCTGAACAGTCTATCTTCAAGGCTACCATTCTCCATGAACTCATATACCAAGCAACTTTGGTCAGGACATGCACCCAAAAGAATCAGCAAGTGCGGATGACGAATTTTGCTCAATATTTTCAGCTAAAACAATAAAGAGAAAGCATTCAGAACTTTGGAAATCTCAATCCGGTTTTATTTGCTGAAGAAAAAAAAATATGAGAGGTGCTACGTTACATTTATCAAAAAGACATGATATGTTAAAGTCCTTGTTTGTTGTCCCACATCAACTCAATAATGATCATGTATCCTACATATAAGTTTGGATAACTCTCCCCTCTTTATAAGGCCTTTTAAGGGGGGCGAGTGGCCCATTTCTAACAATATGAATTTCACAAGGATCGTATCAGCTATTAAAAACTCATTCTTATTCTTTTAAATAAATACATACCTCTTGCTCAAATTGTTTTACTTTGCTTCCTTCCTTAGCATGGAGAACTTTCACAGCAGCAGTTGTATGCTGGAAACTGCATTTATATACAGTTCCATATGCTCCCATTCCAATTTTAAGATTCTCAGAGAACGATGACGTTGCAGCTATAATTTCTTCCCATGTAAACTGACGGTATTGATAGAAATGGCCATTCAAGATGCTTTCAAGATTTTCTTTTTCTTTGGTTTGACGAGACACTTGGAGCTCTGCTTCTTTTCTTTCCTCTACTTCTCTTTTAGCACATTCCTTGACAACTTCAGCTTCTCTTGAAGCATTTTCGTATCTCTTCTTCTCCAGTCTGGCCAACTCTTTGGCTTCTTCCTCCTTTAAACTTATCAGTTTGAGATTAATTTCCTCCTCTAGATGACGTTTCTGAAGTTCGCTTAACTGAAAGAGAGCAGGGAAAAGCACATAGCATGTTATCTTAAAGTAAGTTCAACTTATATATCAGCAACAATTACTGGAGCACCGTCATTTTCACATGGAACATTTCTGAATATTGTTTAAAGATAATTCAAGGATACCATGCAAGAAAATTCTGTAGTATTGGTATATATTAAGCTAAACTTGAGGGTGCCCTTAAAGATGCATGTTCGGTGCAAGAAGGCAGCATATGAGGCTTAGCGCACAAAATGGAAGATTTATTTTACTTTATAAGTTTGATATTTTATTTCTTAAGTTGTCACTTCTAGTATGGAATAGGGCTCTTGCATGGGCCAAGAATAAGTAGATGTTTAACTACTATTTTTATAAATTAGGGTTTCTAATCTTGCCATTATCTTAGGAAACAGAACAGCGTTGAGGCAGTGGATTATTCGGGTTTCTCACATTTATAGAGAGGGCAATCAAGGCAGTTGATGATATAGCAAGTGCTAGCATGGTGAATGGTTGGTGGCGTACTGCCCATGATTCTATTTCAGAGTGTATTATTCGTGATATGTATTTTCATCTTATTTCAGAACTTCTCCGTAGCTGGGTACTCTTTTTCCCTTATGGTATCTTTCCATGTGGTTATTGCCAAAGCCCAAAGGGGTTTTGACGAGGCCTGGCCTTGAATGATTTCCTTGTGGTCTCCTTGGTTTTTAGGTTCATTTTCTTCTCAGCTTTTATAATAATAACCTCAATTATCTACCTTCACTCTATCCCTACTCTATCTTGAAAATGAGTTAACATCTAAGTTGAAGCAGCAAAAGAATGGTGGGTGTCCAGACATGTGTATAAATAGCCTTAGTTATAGAAATCCACCTTTCTAGAAGCATCAATTGCCTCGCCTTGGGCCATTGCATACATTCCTCGTATATGTCTGAGTTCGATTCTCAATTTTTCGAGCTCAAAATTGACATCACCCTGCAACAAAAGACTAGAAGTTACTCTTTGGATATTTTATATTATTCTGCAGTTCTTGCTTGGAGGTTCAATGTGAGTGATAATAATACTTCTAGTCAGTCAAATTATCAGCTGTAGCATCCGAATTAAAGGAAAGTACGAGACTCGTATTATGTAGTTAAGGCAAGACAACAACCATTCAGGAACAGCAGTCAATCTGATCACTGATCCTGAACTTGACTTGACTGAATCTAACTAGAAAATTAGTTCTTGCCCATATTAGCAATTTTTTTCCACGTCACATATATATGCAACTTCAAAAATTCTTTAGAGATTTCTTGCTCAATATACAACAATGATCATATGCTCCCAAGGTGATAATTAACATTTAGTGGAGATGCCAGACTAATAGTAAACTTATAACTGGAGAGAGAGATAAATTAGGCAATTTATAGAAGAAAAGGAAGAAAAAACCTAACAACCCTGGAATGCACAAGCTGCAAACTTATAACTGGAGAATGAAGCACAAATTATTGTCAGCATAAGCTCTATACCTAGCATTTCAAATTCTTGTGGTTAAAGGAAGTTCCTGGCTCACATATATGCATAGTAGAGCCCTTATAGTATGTCGTGCATGAGTTAATGCAAAGTAAATCCATTGCAGGTTACTGGAAAATGTGCGGTACCTGATCCTTGGTAGAGGTCTCAGAAGTCGACGCATGGTGCAATAAAGTATTTTCTGCCACTGAGCTTGTGAAGCCGGAGACCTGACAAGTTTTGTCATTGACATCTAAACCACCGGAGAAAATGTTTGTCCCACTACTTGCTTCAGCATCCAGATAAAGATTTCTCGGATCCATGACTCCACTTGAAGGCATTCTTTTATGAAGAAGAGTCAGATTTATGGTGGAAAGAGCTTGGAAGCGCTGCATGGGCAGTGAAGCAGAACGGAAATGAGCGGATGACCCTTGGTCTGTCCAATCTGAAGACATAGAAATGTGGATCACTTTTCTTCACAAACTTGTCTGCTTAATGAGTATTTCAGGTCAGGCAAATTGGACATTGACTGTTCTTTCTAGGTGAATTCATTATCGAAGTAGAAATGGATGGGCACTCATGCGGAGATACTGTTTACGCACAGAAATATAGCACATTGTCTCTTACATGATCGTCTTCCTATCATATAAATAAGGTCTAAGACAATCTCAGATCCAAGACTGAGTCTGGGTGATAGAACTTTAACAACATCAAAACAAACCCCAGACAGCTTCATTAAGTCCATGAGCACTAAAGAGCATCTTATAAAACTAACAAAATGCAATCTAATCAAATGCAACTAAGGCATCAGGTATGTTTCTTCGACCAGACTAAAATGTTAACTACGATGGAGATTCTAATAAGAAAGCAGGGCTTTCGTGTGAAGTACCTGTTTGTGAGCTCGAAGTATTGCTTGAAGAATTAATGGAACTTGTGTCGCTGCTGTCATCTCTAAAGCTTTGGTTTGTTTCTGAATCTGATGGCCGAAGTGATGATAGTTTTCCTTTGGAAACAGCATATACAGTGCAAAAAGCTGGACAGCATTCTGCTATTTTTGAGGATAATGTTCGTGCCCTGAGCATACATTAGAAAATTGTGGTACACGTCTATTAAAAATTCACAAGAATGATAAATGCACAAAGCTCGTTGCAGAACCTGCGACGTAAAATTTCAGCTTTATATTTTATTTAATGATCCTCAAAGGAACAACTTCAACTGTATATTAACACACACACACACACACAAAATGATTAAGCTCTGGACAAATTAGAGAAAAAAATGTTAGTGAATTGATGTTGATCCAATATGTCCATAGTTAAAATTTGTTGTATAAGTTGATGACATGACTACAGCTTCAAGACAAACTTAGAGAAAGCATACATGCCATCCGTCTCTGCGGCTAATAGTGTACAGCCCAAAAATAATAAAAAGTTACACTTTAATGTTGAATCATCAACCAATTTTGTGCATTACCTTGAGAAAATACTGCTAGATGAAGCACCAATAACAAGTTTATTGATCTTATGTTTGTGAATATGCCCAGAAATTGCAGTTACAATATCATCCGACTCTATCTGCACAATTTCCACTTGCACCTGCATGTAGAAGAAGCGTTATTAAGCACATTATCGAAGCAAAGACGATCTTCCTAGAAGAAACCAACCACATGTACCTTTCTTTGACTACACATTTTTTTGTAAGGAAGAAGCTTTTCAGCTGCTTGCCACTCCACATCCTTCTTATACGCAGCTGCTACATCATCTCGAACTTGAGAAAGTGGAATAAAATTACCCACTGTTACATCAGAACACTACATAATCACCTCCAAATAAAGATAGAGCAGGGAGAGAAATGCATCCCACACTTTGGTATGTGGAGTTTATCGATGTTCACTGCATATTGGGACGTTACATACACAGAAGGAAACAAGAGATGAATGAAAAACAAACGATGGTAGAAATTATATGAAGTTCATTACTTACTCTGTGGGGTGTTTGCTATCAAGGATTGACATATATATTATACTATAGGCTAATCTATTGTTTACTAATATGGGTTGGAACTATGAGATATCCCAAGGCCCTTGATGATTTTTACAATTTGAACTAACTTGTTTGATTCATATCTCATTGAAAGGGGTAAGATTAGAGAAATCCTAATAACGAAGATAAAAATACGCACTGTGTCATCCCACACAATCCATAATCACTAATACAAACTACAAAGCCAAGGGAATCAACAACTTACTCGGAGTTGGGATACTCGATACAAGAGGGCGGACGTGCAGCAGCTTGAAGTAAACCAATCCTTCTGGAACAAATTTATCCAGTGCCCAGCTGAGTACATGTTTGGTTTTTCTACTTCCACTTATAGCCACTGCAACAATTGAATATGCTGGTGGTGGTAATTCATCCAACCCTTCTACTCTTTTTAAACTCTTCTCTGCCATATTTATGCTTCTATAATCAATAATCTGCAATACCATACAATCCAAAGTCTGCTTACATAATGCACAAATCTAATCCAACTCACTCAAAACCAAAAACCAGCTGACTATTCTGTTGCTCAATTTTTCAAATTGTTCATTCTTCTGCCACATATTTCTATTGTTCAATCAGGTCAAAGAATGTTAAAAAGAGAGATTCAGTGACATAGTTGAAACCAGGTATCCAAATTCCTGCCAAATTACAGTAACAGCTTTCTTGAGAATTTCTCCATATTTCTCAAATGCAAACAAGAACATCATATAATTCTCGACTCCCAGAAAATATATGCACTTCATTACCTGGAAAAATAATCTTAAACAAAAAAAACATATAAAAAAATTACATACAAGTCATTTTGTTTCTTCCAAGTACAAATTTCGTTTGAACCCATTTCAAAGCCCATTCAACTGGGAGTCGAGAAAAAGGAAAAAGAAAAAGAAAATCAAATTCGATTTTTACCAGTGCTGGATGCCTGGAGCTTCAGACAAGTTGTAAGGAGTTGGTCAACAGCTTCACCGGCTTCCACATTTAAGGTTGAAACATGACGGTTCCGTAACACAGTCGATCATCTCCGACATGACAATTATGTTATGATAATTACTAGTGTCTGAAATTTTCAATTTAAAATGCGGATATGCATATAATTTACCAATATATTCTGTTCGAATGTATTTAGTAGTGATATAATTGATATTCACATGTGGAAAAGTCATCAGTTGATTTAATTATTTCTGATATGGACGGATGAAGGCTCACGAGTTGGAAGGTTCCTAACTGCATATTAATCTGTCTTTGAACTTCTGTTAGATTTTTTTTTTTTTAGCAATTTAGATTCGTTTACTCCCCATAGACCCGTGTTACATGACTTCTCCTTTTTGCTCACATTTTACATGCAAAAGGTTTTTGAGCTTTTATTGGATTTTTCAACCCCCTAAAGGCTTGAACCATGTTACAAAGACTCATCTTTTCCGGCGTGAACCATGTTACAAACTTTTTTTTTTCTTATTTTACCCTTTTAAAAATACCTTTTATACAATTTTTAGAAATTCAGAAAGAAAAGGTTACTATAAACTGAAAAAGAAGAAGGCAACAGAAGAAATTAAATATGAGACAGTGTTAATTTATCATTTGTCTCATTTAAATGGTTCCAACTTAGTACACTTTAATTTTAGAAATTTAAAACTATATAAGAATATTGTTAACATAAATATGGTCAATCAGAGGGGGCATCGAGTCAAGGTTTTCAGGAATGCCAGCTGTAAAATATCTAAAACTTTGGCAAAATTAGGAGCCGAAAATCAATTCATACTTAAGTTTAGGGCTATTTTTCAACTTGGAATAGGGCGTCGAACTGTTAACTTAATTGGGCTATATTCGCTGAGGTGAAGGCTGTGATTTTTGGGATTTGCTGCTGTTTGGAGAATAGCATCTACCCAATTGAAGTATTTACGGACTCTCTCCTGGCTGCACGGATCATGGCTAAACCGGATGAGGAAAAAGATCTGCTTCCGGACGACATCTTTGATATTCTACAGGTTGCTCGTTCACATATTTTCATCGGAGTGTTTCATATATATAGAACGACAAACAAAGTTGTCCATTTTCTTGCTCAATTGACGTTGAATTGTAATCGTCCAGTTTGTTGAAACGATTTTTTCCCTAGTTGGTTAGTGGATCTTGTAAGAGAGGATTTGGTGGAATAATATTATCATGATTTATGTCAAAAATTAGAACTAGATCGATTGAATCGTTTTAAAAAATTGAATGATCTGTAAATATTTAATTCTTTATATATATTAACCTTTTGCATTAAAACATATAAATACTTGAAAAATATTCTTTTAGAATAATTCTTAAATAAATTATATATTCTATCATCCAAAAATATATATAATTGTTTATCAATATTTATTCATCATCATAAATAATTCAAAGTATATGTATAAGAAAAAAAAAAGTTTAAAACAATAGCAAAAAGAACGAATACAAATCTTTATTAATCCCTACCATCATCATCTTATTTTCATAATCACCAAATCAACAACAATTCTACAAAATAATCATAATTAAACATTAATGTATTAGAAATATTAATTGCAAGTAAAAATAAGGATTGTTATTTAATATTTTGAAGTTTTTATTTATTTCAACAGTCTAATAACCATTCGATAATTTAGTTAAACCATCAATCTGAATTCTCTTGAGGGGGTGCAGATGGTTATGGCGCCGTTCCAAATTTTGAAAGGTTCTGTATTCGAATCTTGCCAGCAGTATAGAATATAATTCTTTTTTTTTTACCAACTTTTATCCAATTTAATCAATTTTTACTGGTTCACGTCGGGTCAATGTAATTTTAAAATCTACATAAAATCCAACCGATGTGCTTGCCGATTCGTGATTAAACCGGTCTGATCGGCCGATTCTGGCTGGTTTCAATTGACCAGTTTAGGTTCTTAATGATTTAAGTGAAGATTAATATTGTTTAAGTTGCTCGCAGCGACGATGGGTGCCATTGAATCAACTTGTAGCAGACAAAGAAATCATCTTGTACGATGAAATTCTTTGATGTTACTGAACCAAAATCGATGAATCATACACCAAAGTATTCCTCTTTTCAAAATATTAAAGTCCATAAATTAATTACATGAACCACGTTATATTTTATCAAGAAAAATCTTATAAAGCACTTGTATATCAAACTCAACTTACATGTCAATAATCTCCTTCACTAGTTGCTTCCAGCTTTGATCCGACCACCAAACTACTCTCAATAATAAGGTCGATCTTTCCTTTTGAAGAATTTGGTTAAAACAAGAAATCAAATAACCGAATAACCCACAGTTCCAAAGGCCAGACTCAGCAGAAATAGTGGTAAAAAATGCAAAATTAAATAATAATTCATAATTCATTTTGGCAATTTTTTCGCTTATTTAATAATGTACAGCGCCTAGGTTGGGTTCTTCTGGCTTATGGTGCAGTAGATGATCGTTCTTGGCTGGTATCAATCCAGCTGAGATGGCTGGGCAACTGTCTGACAGACTTTAAACCTTTGCCTCTACGGGCGTAGTTTAGTTGGTTAAGAGCTAGCAGATTTGGAACAATGACCAATGATCGAATCCTAACAGTTGCAGTGTGGGAGTTTCACCCTCTTTAGGGTGACTCCTTGTGGGCACTAGGTAAAGTGCTCATAGCTTCTTAACCGCTGACTCACCGTGATTTATCTTCTCATATTCTCATGAACTGGGGTGTGGGGACTCCGAGGGGAGAGCTTCCCCTTTTTTTTGGAACAAGTTAGAGAAGGAGGGTTTGGATCTCCATAAATCAGTCCATGCATCAATTAATTACACCAATTAAAGCCATAATAATTCTGCTTCCTATAGTGAACATAACCAAGTACTGATGGCTTTAAATATTGTGCTCACTCCAATTAATACTTTATTTGTTTCAAATTCGAATTAATAATATGGTCTTTCTCATGCAGAAAATATTTATTTGAGTCAACAACTTCCAGCTACACAATGCATGTGATGCAAGTTGCAACAACTGTTGTTGAAGGGCATCGATTAATTGGGCACGCAGTGTCGTAAATAATAGAGGTGCAACATTATTGAAACATACATGCACGTTAAATTTTGGGATACTATTAAATACTGCTACATGTAAACGTGACACCTAAACTATTCATCTATTTACTGGACATTCATTTTCAATCTTCTCTCTTGTTGCTTTTTACTTGTTCCTTGTTGGAAAAAACGTATAGAACAGTACAGAACTTATCGGGCGTATTACAACTTAAAACAGAAATGTAGAAATAGATCAAACTAACAAATGACTAAACCGTATTGTAAAAACAATTGAAACAAAAACCGTAGAGTGATGCCGAGTCGAGGAGGCCTCTTTCCGCGAAGACGAGATACGCCCGGCGGTTTCTCTCGGTTACGGCGTATCGTCCCCAAAGATAAAACGGCAACGTCTCGTGGGTGGCAAGACCATGCACCAACGAGCTCCGTGAATGGAACGAGGTGAGGGCGAGCTTGGACACGAACTATGTATGCAGAGTGCTTTGGAATGCTGATTAGCGATGGGTGGCTTATCTTTGAGACATGTCCTATTTATAGGCGTCGTCCCTCGAGGAAGCATCTTGAGTCAACACCGCATTGATGTCGGGTGTTACGGAGTTATGTCCCTCATTGAGTGCGAGGGGTTCTGCGGTTTCGGAGACAACGTGCTCACGCTTCCGCGCAGAGCCTTCATGTCGGAACGTTACAGATAGTTACGACGAACCGACAACGCGTGCGTCCCAGCTTCATTGGACGATCCGGACGTCTCTTCGCGCACAAGCAGCCCAACGGATTGGGTTTACACGAGTTGGGCCCCGACCAACTCCATCGCACGGCGGCCCAACGGATTTGGCTACACGAGTTGGGCCCGGACCAACTCCATCTTTGGGCTCGATCAAACATTGATCCAAAATATAGGCAATGGCCCACCAACCGAGCCCACGAAGCAAGCCCACGAGCAGGCCCAAAGAACGACCAAAGACCACCCAAAGACCAAGATCCAAGATCCAAGATCCAAGATCCACGATCCACGATCCACGATCCACGGACCACGGACCACGGAACCGAATCGAAACTCGAACGAATCGAACCGGACCGGGTCAAGTCGAGCCGGTAGCACGACAGCATGGCGGGCGGCGGCGGCGGCAAGTGGGCTTTCCACCCATCACTTGTGCACATAATTATACTAAGTGTTCAATGAACCACTTATATAGACAATTAATGAAGG
Source organism: Salvia rosmarinus (assembly GCA_036937905.1). NCBI lineage: Eukaryota > Viridiplantae > Streptophyta > Magnoliopsida > Lamiales > Lamiaceae > Salvia > Salvia rosmarinus. The sequence continues at coordinate 14,390,442 of CM072818.1, forward strand.
TACATTAATCAATGTGGAATAAGGATTAATTAATCCATGCTTATCCCCTTAATCACATAACTCCATGTTTAAGTGACCAACTTTGATCCACTATTTTTCACTCACCGGAAATCAGATTTGAGAATGTGAATACACCACGATCATCTACTCGAAACGTAGATCGATCCTATACCGTTTAATTTCACAAAATTAAACGTTACGTCACTCAAAATCTTGGTCAAAGTAGCTTCCTGGAAACTTGACCACATATAATATATATATATATATATATAAATCACGATTTCCAACAATCCCCACATGAGTGGAAATAGTCATATGCATGTATGCGAGACCTGCCGATCCTCAAGAGATGTTAAAATATTTGGACATGTGGTTTATGGCCTCAACCTTCCATAGTTAGTACCATCGGTGCACAGCGAATTAGTGGACACGATGCCTTGAACTATTCCCCACAACGTGCCTCGAGACAATGATATTAACACTTTAACACCTCAACCTCTTCCGCTCTCACGTTTGATTCCATTTGGCCATAGACATCCACTTTGGATTCATAAGTGTTTTGTTTGAGCGCCCCACTGCACCGACATAGGTGATTCTTTACCGAGTATCTTGCCATACTCAACCTCCTCGGGTATCTTAGGAATCATTAAGAGTCAACGACTCAACCTCACCATTAGGCAAGTTTTTCAACACTCGTTTGCTTTCTATGGAACAGACTAACTTGAGTGTTTACACACGAACTCTTATAGCTTAGTTCTCCCATTGAACCAAGTTCTTGGGATCTCCAGTCATCATGGTTGGGTTACCACTATGATTGTTCTTAAGATGTGGATTTTAATCTCATTCCCTCTAGCAACTTGATCATTTGATCTCGGTTCAAACCTTTGGTTAACGGATCTGCCAGATTATCTATCGACTTGACATAGTCAACCGAGATAACCCCACTGAGATCAAATGCCTCATGGTATTATGTCGTAACGATATGTCGAGACTTACCATTATATAAACCACTTTTACCCTTCCAATAGCTTCTTGACTATCACGGTGAATCATCATCGGTGGCATTGTGTTTAGACCAACATGGAATATCTTCCAAAATTACTGAGCCACTCGGCTCTCACCGCCTTTATCTAAAGCTATGAATTACGATTCCATGGTGGATCGGGCTATACACGCCTGTTTCATGAATCTCCAAGAAACATCACCTCCCCAATCGTGAACACGCACTCCACTTGTAGAAAGTGAATCTTCGTGTCGATATCCATTGGCATCACAAGCACTTTCAAGCACGGGGATATCTCGTAAAATGCAGCCCATGATTTTGAGTATACTTCAAGTACCTCAAAAACTCTCACTAAAGCCTTCCAATGCTCATTGCTTGGATTGCTCGTGTAACGACTCAATTTGTTCACGACGCAAGCTATGTCGGGTCGGGTGCAATTTGTAAGATACATCAAACACCGATGACCCTAGCATAGTCTTCTTGCCCAACGTGTTCACCCCTGTTCTTACTCAAGTGAACATTGAGCTCCAATGGGGTCTTAGCAGGCAAACTATCAAACGCGTTGAATTTCTTAAGCACTTTCTCGACGTAGTGAGATTGTGTCAAGATAATTCCATCTTATCTTCTTAGAATCTTGATTCCAAGAATCACATCGCCTAAACCCATGTCATTCATGTCAAAATTTCTATTTAACATGCGCTTTGGTCATTAATGACTTGAGTATTGCTACCCATGATCAACATGTCATCTACATACGGACACACTATAACATAACCATTATCGGTGTTCTTAACGTGACACTTTTATCACACTCGTTGATTTTGAAACCATTTGCCAACATTACATTGTCAAATTTCAGTGTCATTCAGCGCTTGTTTCAAACCATATAGAGACTTCACGAGTTTGCATACCTTGCCCTCGGCGGTATAACAAACCCTTCGGTTGCTCTATATATACCTCATCCTCGAGGTCACCATTCAAAACGCAGTCTTAACGTCCATTTGATGAATCTCAAGATTGTGCAAAGCGGCAATTGCGAAAGCACCCTAATAGACGTAATCCTCGTCACGGTGAATAGGTATCGAAGAAATCGCACTCTCTTTTGTTTAAACCCTTTGACAACCAAACGGGCCTTATACTTTTCAATTGATCCATCTGCCTTGTACTTTCTTTTACGAATCCATTTGCATCCTAAGGGCTTACAACCTTCTAGCAAATCAACTAGCACCCAAGTGTGGTTTTGCAGAATGGAATCAAACTCGCTTTGAACAGCCTCTCGCCAGAGCATTCCGTCTGACCAAGCATAGGCTACTTTGATCGAAGTTGGTTCTTCGTCCAACATGAACGCAAAATAGTCAGGACCAAAATCCTTTGGCGTTCTGACTCTATTGCCTCGTCTCGGTTCCGACCCCTCTGGATCAGACCTCGATCGCTTATGCGATATCGATTCTTCCTCCAAAGGTTTAGAACTCGAAGCTTCACCATCAGCTCTATTGCTAGAACTGGCTTCACTTTTATCCTTGTCTTTACAGGGATAAACACTTTCAAAGAATATAGCATTCCTTGATTCAATCGTCGTCCCCACAGTCATATCCGGTACCTCTGACCTGTGGATCGGAAAATGATAGGCGCCGTTGTTCAAGGCATACCTAATAAAGATACAATCGATCGCTTTAGGTCCAATTGTAACTTGTTTAGGAAGAGGCACCTCAACCTTCGCCAAACACCCCACACTTTGAGATATTTCAGACGATGACTTTCTTCCTTTCCACAACTCGTGAGGAGTGACATCCTTACTCTTGGGTGGAATTTTGTTCAAGATGTAGTTGGTCACAAAACAGCTTCCCCCATAAGTTCGGGGCAACCTCGAACTAATCAACAAAGCATTCACCATCTCCTTAGTGTTCGATTTTACGTTCAACTTATTAGATTGAGGTGAATAAGGGCTGTCGTTTGATGTATTATACCACTTCGTTGCATAATGCCTCAAACGAGCTACATATTCTCCCCCTATCACTCGAACAGCCTTAATTCGACAAATTAGTTGATTCTCGGCTTGTTCTTGAAGTTTTAAAAGCTTCAATAGCCTCGTATTTACTTCTTAGAAGGTAAAGATAACAATATCTTGTCACATCATCAATAAACGTGATGAAGTATTTTTACCACCTCTAGTTTGTACAAACTTTAAATCACACACATCGGTGTGAATAAGTTCTAGAGGTTTCTCGCTCCGCTTCACCGAATGAAACGGTAACTTAGCCATTTTGACTTCCACACAAACCTCACATTTCGTTTGTGTATTCACTTCATTTAACTTTAGTAAATCTAAATTTACTAATCTTTTTATTGCATTTAGATTAACATGTCCTAATCTACAATGCCATAAATCAGAGCACTCAGTCAAGTAAGAGGAAGTAGATGCATTTTCATTCATAGCAATCTTAGGTACACGGCGCACAACCATTACATTCAATTTGAAAAGACCCACAGTAAGATAACCCCTACCAAGGAACTTCCCAAACTTAGTCAAGACAAACTTGTCCGACTCAAAAACTAGTCTAAACCCCTTGTTAACTAGAATTGAGCCGACACCAAATTCTTGCGGATGTCCGGGACATGCAGCACATCCTTCAATGTGATCTCAATGCCGGACGACATTTTAAGCACTACATCACCAACTCCGCAACCTCGTGAAGCTTGGTTCCCCATGTTGAGCTTCCTCCTCAACAGAGCTTGTAGGTAGAAAGCGCATCTTTTCGGCGCAGACGTGCGCGATTGCGCCAAGGTCGATGAACCATCCACCTTGATTCTTGACGTGGTTGACTTCTTCGGTCACCACAGCAGCCAAGTCATCCTTGTCCCATTTGTCAAGTCCTTCTCGACAACGCTGGTAACTTGTTTAGCCTTTCTTCTTCTGGTGACGACGGTCCTTACTCGTGTGGCCATGCTTGCCACAATTATAACGATCACAAACTTACGGGCAACCACCTTCCTTTGCGCTTTGTCTTTGACATCGGGGCGAACACGTTTGTTGGAGGACCGCCTCTCCAACAGTTGGCTCTAGCATCGATCAAGCCTTTCGCTTTTAAATCTTGCTTCTTCACGTCCGGACTCGATGTGCGGTTTGACGATCAAGTCTTTAAGTGTCATATCCTTTCGCTTGTGCTTAAGGTAGACCTCAAGTCTCTCCACCCGGGTAACTTCTCAATCATCAGTGGCGACGACAAAGCTGTCCGAACCAAGCAGCCTTGACTTGAAGCTCGTGTACAATGAGTTGAAACTCTTGCACTTGGTCCATGATCGGTCGAGAATCGACCATCTTGTAGTCCAAATATTTGGCTACAATAAACTTCTTTGTACTGCATCATCACTACGGTATTTCTTTTCTAGCGCATCCCACATACATTTGGATGTCGTTACAACAAAGATAAACACTATACAAGTTATCTTCTAAACTACCAAGAATAAAGTTTTACAAAGATAATCGCCAAGCTTGATTGTCATATCTTTGCTCGGACGTGAAAGTCCGTCACTTGAACCCCAAACGGCGGGCTCATCTTCCACCAAGAAATTGGCGAAGCCCAACGTCAGTGGTAGAACAAGATCTTTTCTGCCATCTCTTGAAGTCGGATCCTCCAAACTTGGCGGCTTCTCGGGCGGCATCATCCTGCGATATGAGCAGACGAGATCGATCCAAAATCGGATCCACCAAAGACCACTTTAAGTGTCTTGAAACATGGAACTCGAATGAGAACCACCGGTGTTAGATCCCGTGGATCCAACGATCGACCCAGCTGAAAAGTGCGATCGTCGAGCCAATGGAACCACTAAAGTGGAACCAAACGTTGAACCACTAAAAGTGTAACCAACAATCGACCCAAAGGGTCCAATGGTTGACCTCAAGGCATCAAACCAAACATGGCCGTAGCCGTTGTGCTGTAATGGCGGCGGCGGCAGGTGGCGGCAATGCCAGGAGGCGGAGTCGGTGGCGGTACGATCGACATCTCCAAGCAAAGGTATTTAGTTACGAAAGTTTTAAGTCAATTTTAAGGTCTCAACTCCTTCGTGGCAAGTGTTATCTCGTCTTGCGATTGTTGGAAAAACGCATGAACAATACTGTAACTTACTGGGGTATTCAACTTAAAACAAATGTAGAAAGAGATCAAACTAACAAATGACTAAAGCGTATTGTAAAACAATTGAAACAAAAACCGTAGAATGATGCCGAGTCGAGGAGGCCTCTTCCGCAAGACGAGATACTCCCGGTAGTGCTCTCGGTTACGCGATCGTCCCCAAAGATAAAACGGCAACGTCTCGTGGGTGGCGGCCCGCCAGCACCAACGAGCTCCGTGACTGGAACGAGGTGAGGGCGAGCTTGGACACGAACTAGGTATGCAGAGAGTGCTTGGAATGCAGATTAGCGATGGGTGGCTTATCTTTGAGACATGTCCTATTTATAGCGTCATCCCCTCATGATGAGCATCTTGAGTCAACACCGCATTGATGTCGGGTGTTACGGAGTTATGTTCCCCATTGAGTGCGAGAGGGTTACGCGGCGGTTTACGGAGACAACGTGCCCACGTTTCCGCAGAGCCTTCATGTCGGAACGCTACCGGCGCGATTCGACGAATCGGAAAGCGCGTCGTCCGGGTTCATTGGATGTATCCGGACGTCTCTTGAAGTGCACAAGCAGCCCAACGGATTGAGCTTACGAGTTGGGCCTGGACCAACTCCATCACACAACAGCCCAACGGTTGGGCTACACGAGTTGGGCCTCGGACCAACTCCATCTTTGGGCTCGATCAAACATTGATCCAAAATATAGGGCAATGGGCCGCGGCACGGGCACGGCATGGGCACGGGCGGGCGCGGTGCGGCGGCGGCGGGCGCGCGGGGCGGCGGCGGCGCGTGGGCTTTCTAGCCCATCACTTGTGCACATAATTATACTAAGTGTTCAATGAACCACTTATATAGACAATTAATGAAGGTACATTAATCAATGTGGGATAAGGATTAATTAATCCATGCTTATCCCCTTAATCACATAACTCCATGTTTAAGTGACCAACTTTGATCCACTATTTCTCACTCACTGGAAATTGGATTTGAGAATGTGAATACACCACGATCATCTACTCGAAACGTAGATCGATCCTATGCCGTTTAATTTCATAAAATTAAACGTTACGTCACTCAAAATCTTAATCAAAGTAGCTTCCTGGAAACTTGACCACATATAATATATATATATAAATCACGATTTCCAACATTCCTTGGCGGTTTTTGTCTTGTTGGAAGCGTGTTTTAAGTTTGTGCAATCAAATGTAGTTTTGGATTTTGTGCCAAATGTATTAGTTCTTAACCAACTGAGTTAAGTTCGTGTTTTTCATATCTTTCGAGAAGAAAGCTGGTGGTATTCGGCTCCACATTTTCTTGAAAATCTTTTATTGACCGACCTTCATTGACCTTCATTGTTCTTTCTTTCTTAGTTTTATTCTTTTCTTTCTGTTCTCTTGTTATAATAGACTAGTACTCTTTTTCTCTTACAATATTTTTCTCCTTAGATTTTCGCAATAAAAGTTTTAACGAAGCTCGGTCCCTAAATCCTTGGGTTATTTATGTTTTTTCTCTTTTAATGATATATCACTATTTCACTTTCATCGTATAAAGTGATAGATCAAGTTTGACCTTCATTCCCCTTCTTTTTCTTTTAGAAGATAATTGTTATTTAGATCACAATATTTGATCCCTGTTGGGACATGTGTTAGAGTTGGTTAACTCTGACTAAGTCTCCTCATTTCAAGGAGTTAGTTTGTTTGTATAGTTTTGCCGTTTCTTCTCTTTGGTGTGCAGGTTACGACATGTTTCGCGGGATGCGATGGTAACACATGAAGACCATAGAAACAGATCGCTAGAGATCGGTGGACAAAGTCGGTTCGGTTCCTACTTTCCGGAGCAAGTTAAGCAACCATCTACCACGACTTAGTCACATCTTTAGTGGGCGGTTAAGTGGTCCAAGATATGCAAAGGCCTCTCAACGTCTATAAAGGAGAGCCAAAGCAACCGCAAAAAGCGCAACTCTTGAAGTATCAATCAAGATCATTTATGTTGTTGAGTCTGTTTCGTAACATTTCCAATATCACACGAGTGTTTTAACTTCTAATGGTGTTAGAAGGTTGTTCTTTTAGTACACGAGTGTTGTGAGGAAATCATAAGTATTTTCATATATCTTGAGAGATAGCTTCTTAGCTTTTTCATAGATCTCGATAGATAGTTTTAGTACTCAACTTTCCGACTTTATCTTGTGGTAAAGTAGTGAGTTTTGTAACGTTATTGTAAATCTTATAGTGAATAATTTTGCCGTATTGGCATCTGATTATAATTTTAATCAGAGAAAATTTTTACTCGTGTTCTTCAAGTTTTAATTCCACTTGTTTTACTACGTGTGTGGATAACGATCTACATGACGATTACGTGTTTAGGCGAAGCAACACTTTCAATTGGTATCGAGCTTACACTGATACAGGTGAGATCCCGTCGGAATCTTCGCTATAATTTCGCCATGGATTCAAACAATTCTGGGTATTATCGACCACCAATCTTGGATGGATCGAATTATTCATACTGGAAGACCAGAATTCGCTCATACATCAAATCCATTGATGTCAAAGCATGGCAGTCCGTGGAGAACGGATGGTCAGTCCCAAAGACCACTGATGTTCAGGGCGATGTTACCCCAACACCGTCTGCACAGTGGACACGAGATCAGGTTGACGACGCAAACTTCAATGAGAAGGCCCTCAATGCCATTTACGCATCCGTGGACATGACAATGTTCAAATTGATCAAGAACGGCGCGTCTGCGAAAGATGCATGGGATGTTCTTCAACGACATTGTGAGGGTGATACAAGTATAAAGGAGTCTCGACTTCGCATTCTCACTTCCAAATTCGAGAATATGAAGATGGGAGAAGAAGAGAACATCAACGACTACACCAAGAGGATATTGGATATTGTCAATGAGTGCCAAGATCTTGGTGACGCGATAAGTAACAAGTTGCTGGTGTCCAAGGCTCTTCGAACCTTACCCGCAAGATTTGAGATGAAGGTCACGGCTATTGAGACATCTCAAACGGTTGCAGCCATTGAGTTCATGGATCTCATGAATGCACTCAAGACATCTGAGATGAATCTGGAAGAAAATGTGCAATCAATAAGAAGTCGATCGTTGCCTTCATCACTGGAGCAACATCCAATGGAACATCGCGGAGATAATCGAGTTAGATGATGAAGAGGAGCTGCAGGAGATCAAAGTCGATGATGTTACTCTAATCACCAGGAAATTCAACACTATGGTAAGGAAGATGAACAAGGAGAAAGCTCAAGCCAGGCCTATGGATCAAAGAATGGTAGAATATCCGTCTTCAAAACCTCAAAGCTTCACTCCACAAAGACCAGTGAGGAAGTCTTTTTCCTCAGACACGTTTAGGTATGATTCCTCCAACATTGAAGGTATCCAATGCCGTGAGTGCAAAGGATACGGTCACTATGAAAACAAATGTGCAAATACGCTAAGAAAGAGAGGAAAGTCGTACTGGGTATCATGGAGTGATGACGGAGCTGAGTTCTTCGAAGAGGTAAATAATGACAATGACAGCTGCGGCCAAGATTGTTGCACAAAGACTTCACGTCGCGATTGCCAAAACATTGTCGACGACGAGGAAGATGCGCCGGTTTGATCCAATATCAAACAGGTATGGTCTCGACTATTATTCAAGTTTGTTTTGCTTAAATGCTCTTGTGAATGATACAGATTGTGAGGGCGATTACGATGAAGACTCTATCGCCATAGTACAAGAGTTGAAAAAGCTATACGACGAGTTACTTGGAAAATGGAAAGGACAAAGTCGAGATCTTGAGCTCACATCAAGAGAAAACACGAGGCTGAAAGCATCTTTGGCTAAGCTTGAAGTCTTGGTAACACAAAGGGAAGTCGAACTAAACAAGGTGACATGTCAACTTGAAGTGGCACAAGGTACGTTCAGAAAGTGGAACACAGTGCGCCTAATTAGATGATGCGTTGTTAATGGGTAACCGACATCTTCGGTTTAGGTTTTACGCATGTTCCTAACACTGTTGTTCCCACAATTGTCGCCACAAATGGGAAACCATTCGTTAAAGAAGGTGAACCGGTAAAAAGGGTAAAAATGACACGAAGAAAACATAGAAAATACGTATGTCATTACTGCTCTACACCTGGTCACATTAGGCCTTTCTGTTATAAACTGAAGGCTGATAGGATGATGCCTAGGTCATGTTATATGAACACTTCGGTGCATTGCATCTCAAAGACTGCTCGCAAACATTGCGATGAATACGACCAACAAGGGAACTGACTCAAAGAAAGTTTGGGTCATGAAAGATGATATAAAATGCCATGTTGTTTATACTGCATTGAAAACTAACATTTCAGGTTCATGGTATTTTGATAGCGGCTGTTCCCGTCACATGACCGTAATGTGTCGCTTGCCAACAATGAGACGTATGATGGGGTAGTGTATCATTTGGAGGTGGTTCTAAAGGAAAAATCATAGGCAAATGACTCAGAATGTCCAAGGTTTACCTAGCCTCAAGAATGTTTTGCAGACGTCTGAGGTTTAATGGCAAATCTTATAAGCATAAGTCAATTATGTGACGAAGAGTTGCAAGTGAAATTTGACAAAGATTCTTGTGGGTCTATGATGGTAAGAACACATGTCTCATGAAATGACAAAGGTCACCGATAATTGTTATATGATCGACGCAACCAAAGTGCAATAAGGCACAAATCGATGAGAGTGTGTTATGGTATCAAAAGTTAGGACATACTAACTTTAGAAATCTTGACAGTTGAACAAGATGGAAGCGATCGTGGACTACCCAAACCGCGTGTCGGAAAGGTGGTGCGTGGTGATTGTCAAGGGAAAATGCAGACCCATGTTCCCACGTTGTTGTGCAACATCGCGAACAACATTTCGTACAACACTGCTTTGAGCTGCTCCACAAGGACTTAGTAGGACGTGTCGAGATAGAAAGCTTGGGTGGCAAGAGGTATACATATGTTATTGTGGATGATTTTTCAAGGTACACGTGGACATTCTTTTTACGAGAAAAATCAGACACATTTGAAACGTTTAAAATCCTCTTTGCTAGAATTTTTAACATGTTTGGTGTTCAAGTGTCAAGGATCCGATCAGATCATGGGAGAGAGTTCGAGAATATATCTTTCACAAATTTTTGTGAGAAAAAAGGGAATTTTACAAGAATTCTCTGCGCCAAAGACACCTCAACAAAATGGGATAGCTGAGCGCAAGAATAGAACTCTAATAGAAATGGCACGAGTTATGTTAAGCTCAAAAGGTGCGTCCAAACGCTCAGGCGTGTTGTTAACACCGCACGTCATATCAACAATCGCGTGAACATTCGACCGGTTCCTTCAAAACACCATATGAAATTGAAGGAAGGAAACCAAATCTCAAATATTTTCGCGTGTTTGGGTGTGTTTGCTACATCTTGAATGATAGAGTATCTCACCAAGTTTGATGAGAAGAGCGATAAAGGAATTTTCGTAGGTACTCTAAATAGTCAAGCATACCGTGTATATAATCGAGATTACGGACCATTCAAGAGTCCGTAAATGTTGTTTTTGATGATCTTGCTAATCTCGCAGGGAAAAGGCAGGATGAGAATGTGGCTGAACTGATAGAAGATTCAGAGAATCCTATTCCACAGGATGTTCGGAGCAGTGAGATCACCACTGCGGACGCCACAACCACTGGAACATCTACACGAACATCTGAAGGTTCCAAAGGACACGGAGGATGAAACCAAACCGACGTACAACAACAAGAAAGCGAGATCCTCCGGAAGAATACGTAAGAATCATCCGATCTCTCAAGTCATAGGTGATGTTCAAGATGGTATTCGAACACGAGGTACAAAGCATTGAACTACTGAGAGATGGTATGTTTTTCATCCATATGTGCTTCAATGCGGTTTTTATATGCTTCGTCTCTAAAATTGAGCCTAAGAATATAAAAGAAGCTTTGGGTGATGAGTTCTGAGTAGTTGCTATGCATGATGAACTTAACCAATTTGTTCGAAATGATGTGTGGTATCTTGTTTGAGACCGTTGACGAAATTTTATCGAACAAAGTGGATTTTCAAGAACAAATCGGACGAATTTGGTGTCATAATTAGCAACAAAGCTGAACTTGTCGCACAAGGATACACTCAGTGGAAGGCATAGACTTTGACGATACATTTGCACCGGTTGCACGCATTGAGTCCATAAGGTTGCTCCTAGCCATTGCATGTTATTTGAACATCAAGCTATATCAAATGGATGTCAAAGGCGTTCTAAATGGTGAACTCAAAGAAGAGGTATATGTTGAATGACCCAAGGATTTGAAGATCCACATAAGCTAACCATGTTTTCGTGTTAAAGAAAGCATTATACGGTCTTAAACAAGCACCGAGAGCATGGTATGGTCATTTAACAAAGTTCTTAATTGATTTTGGGTTTGTTCGAGGAATCTTGATGTAACATTGTTTATAAACGAAATCAAGATAACATTCTTATCACACAAATTTATGTGGATGATATGATTGTTGGATCTACCTCACAAAAATGCTTGATGAGTTTGCAGGTGCTATGTCGTCTAAATTTGAGATGAGCATGGTAGGAGAACTAACATATTTCTTAGGTCTCAAGTCAAGCAAATGGATGATGGAATTTTCGTGTCCCAAAGCAAGTATGCACGGATATGGTGAAAAATTCATTGGAAGGAGCAAAGCATATGAAAACATGATGGGGTCAAGTGACAACCGACGGAGATGATCTTGGAGAAGATGTTGACCCAACACTCTGGATCAATGATAGGAAGTCTCCTATATCTCACACCACACGACTGCATTTAATGTTCGTGTGTGTTTGTGCCAGTACCAAGCTAAGCTTAAAATGTCACATTTAAAGGTCATCAAACGTGTTATCGGTATGTTTCGAACACTGACTGGCATTTTCTTTTCAAAAGACACGAACACTAATTTGGTTGGATTTAGTGATTCGGATTGGGTGGAGATACGGATGATAGAAAGAGTACGAGTGGCTGTTTTTTACCTTGGAAATAATTTGGTGTCTTGGCATAGTCGTAAGCAAAATTGTGTGTTTATATCTTCGCCGAGGCGAGTACATATAGATGGGAAGTTGTTGTACACAACTCCTTTGGTTGAAACAAATGCTTAACGACTATGGTATTGTGAGCACCGAGTTGGTATATTGTGATAACATAAGTGCAATCAATATCTCTAAAAACTCGCTCAACATTCTAGGACAAAACACATAGATATACGTAGACATGTTTTAGGGCCGGAACCGCGGTTTAGGGCGGGCCGGCGGTCCGGCGGTTCCAAATCGACGGCCCTAGCCCGGCCCTACAAGCTAGTCGGCGGTTTAGGGCCGGGCCTGAGCCGGCGGTCCCGGTTCGGGCTCGAACCGCCGGTTTAGGCCGAGCCCGGCGGTTCGGCCTGTTCGCGCAGCGATTTTGTATCGATCCGTTCTCTCGTCCGAGCTCCGATTTTCGATCCGCTTGCGCTCACGAACTCGTATCGCGATATACTTCAACTCTTATGAAGGGTAAAATCTCCAATTCTATCTCAAGTTTTCTGAAAATTCAATCAAATATGCAACAAGTATCAAAGTCCAAGATTTTAACAAACTTTTAAGTTTTAACTTTTAACTTTAAGTCTAAAGCTTAATAAACTTGTAAATATTTTTAAAGTTGTAAAAATTTGTAAACTACTAAACTTGTAAATATTTTTAAATTTGTAAGTGATTTTTTTATGTTTGAACTTGTAAATACTTTGCATTTGTTAAAATACGTATAAATATAAAATATGTGTCAACACTTTGCATTTTTAATAAATGATGAGTAAAATTACATAAATCCATTTATGACTTTTACATAGGGATGAAAAATAATAATAATAAAGGACTTGAGCTCAATTTAATTTCTAAAATTGAGTTGCCTACATATCCTCATAATCATAGAGAATCAAAGTCCATGTAGTTCTTTTAATTTCTAAATGCTCTACTCCGCCTCCGCACCCGATTCGATCGATCCGTTTCGTGAAGGCCTCATCTTCGCCTCGTTACCATCTTCCCATTGTGGTTCTTGAGCTCTAAGGTCGGCCCTACACCAATCATCGAGCAACATTGTAGCTTCAATGTTCGCCGGCTTCATGTTGCTTCTTCTTTGATCAAGCATTAGTCCTCCAATGCTAAATGCTTGTTCAACGGATACGGTGGATGCCGGACGGCAAATAACTCCTTTGCCATGATTGAGAGGATTGGGTACTCTCTTTCTTCGACCACCACTTCAAGACATCGATCGAAGGACCGCTATCTTCAACACCAAAGACAAAAGGAGTTTGCAAATATATATCTAATTCACTATTACCTTGTCCTCTCGGCCTTCGAATGTTCTATTTTGGTACATCAAGTCATTTGTTGCACCAAAGGATCAAACTCATTCATATCAAAAGGAAAATTAATCGTAGACATCATAGAAGAAGGAGGTGGAGTTTGAATATCATCATCACTACCATATTTCGACCTATATTCTTGAAAAGATTTCTTAAATTCTTTTCAAGATTATATTTGATTTGATCTACATCCGGAGATCAAAAAACTATTTCTCCTTCTATACTAGCACCTTGAAAATCCATTTTCCTAAAAGCATCATAATAAACATTAAGCATTTGACAAGTACCATCATATTTCCATTTAGATCTAAACACTTAGCAAGCAAAAATTGTAGGTATCTCCTAAAATATTTTAGCCACTTTTGAACCATAAAATAAATTACACCACATAAAGATGGTTTACTAAAACAACTACGAAAAGACATGGCAATATGCATGCAATGTTCTAAAACCATAACGAAGTGCAATAATAAACTCCCGATAATTGTTTCACACACCATGAAATACCTTTAACAATCGATATAAATCCATGCAAGCATCCCAATGAGACTCATTAAGATGTAATTGAATAGATGTAAACTCTTTCTAAAAATCACATAAATGACCCTTATATGAAATAGTACTATTAAGCATTTCATAAGTAGAATTCCAACGATGAAAACATCCAATTTGAAACATGTATAAGCAATATTTTTATACGACAATATTTTTGCCATTTCTTCCCATAAGTTTTGAAACATGCAAACATTTGATAGCATCTCTAATAGGACTAACGGATTCTTGAAAATACTAAGTGCATCTTGAACACATAAATTTAAAATATGACAAATGCATCTAGAATGAAAGTATTTTCCTTCAAAAGAAGGTGCGATGCTTCAATAAGTTGAGGAATACTAGCGGTGTTTGCGAAGCATTATCAAAACCAACGGAAAAATTTTATTAATCAAAGTATACTCATTTAACACACCAATTATAATATTAGCAATACCTAAAGCATTATGAGGCTCTTCAAACTCTCGAAAAGCAATTAAACGTTTTTGCATAACCCATTTCGAATCAATCCAATGACAAGTAATACCCATATAAGAATTCTTATTATAAGCATCCGTCCAAACATCGGCACAAATAGAAACTTTATGACCTAAACGAACCAAATATTTCTTTAAATCATGTTTTTTTTCCATGCATTGTCTCCTAATCTTCTTAAGCATAATACTTCTACTAACTTTGCATGCATTAGGACCAAGTCCCTCTTTATAACATTCTTCATACGTAACTCTATCGGCATAATTAAAAGGGAGTTTTTCCATAGCACAATATCTAGCCATCGCATCTTCATATTTTCCCTTATCAAATTTAAATAAAGTGGACGTACCCGTTGTAGAATATTGAGAAGGGGTTTTAATTTGAGCTTGGTTCGTTGATATTCCATACTCATGAGGATGAGAACCCTCCATGTGCCTATTGAGCGCTCCGTAACCTCCTTTCTCGATCCATTTGTAGGTTTTCGTGCAATAGTTGCAATAAGCAACGATATCTCTTTCGACCGTCGGGAAGAGGTGCTTCGCTAACACTTCCACTTTTCTAAAGAAAATATAACAAGATATTGTAAGAACTATGAACATGAAATTAAAATTGTGAAACTAATTTGTAAGAAACGTAAAATTTACGCACTTGAAGTGCTTCACAAAACGCTTGACTTAAGTTCCTTTGATTTTTGTGGTTGTGGCGATATCTTGGTCAAAGTCGTCATATTCTTCGTCGCCTTCTTCTTCGCCGTCGTCTTGGTCGCTCGAGCTCACGCCACCGAAATTGGGACTTCTTTCCATTCGATGCACCATTTCATAAAATCGAGCATCTTCTTCGACATGTAACCTTCGCAACTTGCCTTGAGATTTCCTCCGCCGCTAAGGCCCTTCGTGAACGCTGAGTTGGAATGTTTCCTCCTCACTGAGCTCCTTCATCGTGGCCTTTCCTTTCCTTGTTTAATCGCTTAAAGAAAGACATGATGATTGATGAAGTGAGAAAGTTTGAGAGTTTAGAATAAGAATGGAGATTGAGAGAGCTTGAGAACTTGAGAGATTGAGTTTGAGAGTGAGAATGAGAGCTTGAAAGCTTGAAAATTAGATGTAAATGAGTGAATTAAGGTTGAGAAATGAGAGATTGAAGTGAGGATAGAGTTAGGATGATGGATATATTTATAGGAGTGATTTTGGGGTGAAATTAGAATATAGCCGTTTTCTAGCCGCTTTTTAGCCGTTGAACCGCGGTTTAGGGCGGACCACGGTTCCAACGGCTCTAAGCCCGCCGGTTCGCCCACAACCCTAGTTCGCCGGTTCGACCCTAGGCCCTTGGTTCCAACGGCTATAACCGGACCGGCGGTTCCATCAAAGCCCGCCGGTTCGGACCGGCGGTTAACCGCCGGTTCCGGCCGATTTTGAACCGAGCCCTGCCCAGGCCCTAGCTCACTTCCCGTTCAGTTCCGCTGATCGCCGGCCCGGCCCGAACTGTTGACTTTAGGGTCGGCCTAGGGGTCGCCCGCTGTTCGGAAAGCCCTGCACGCCTAGATATCTGACACCACTTTATAAGAGATTTGGTGGAGGATGAGGTAATCGTGTTAGATTATGTGAAACCGAAACAAAATCGCCGATATTTTCACTAAGCCCCAGATCACGAGAGATTTATGAGTCTTCGTAGATCTCTTGGTCTTTGCTCGCCAATAAAGCTTGAATATATTTGTTTGTATCACAAAATGTAATATCCGAAGGTGATACAACTGTTTTGATAACACTTACTGTGTTGACGTTTGTTATCTAACATGTTCTCCAAGCGAATGTACTCAATATGATGAAGAATATTTAATAATACGTAAAAACACCAAAGTAGTTTGGGGGCATGGCGTTACGTGACGATGCTACCTTACAAAACTAAGTGCAGACCATGATTGCTTTCGAAAGCCTAAAAATAGTGCAATCGAATTTTACATGGGACTGTATTTATATGTTTTATTCTGATTAAAATGAGCTTATGTTTATGGAGATATTGTGATGACATTCTGTGTAATACCCCTAAAAATCCGTGAGTGAATCCTGCAATTTTGGAATTTCGGTTCTCAGAAATCCTATTTTTTGGAGATATCGTGAAATAGGTTAAGTGGTATCACATTTATTTAACTGCTTTGTGTCTCAACAAATTCCCATATTTATCTCATATTTAAATGGCACCGTATGATGTGGAGTTTGTTACCTTAAATTAGGGTTTGTTAAAAGAGATATTTTTTGGATTTAAATCACATCACCTGCATGCCTATCCACTTGCCTGCAACGCTGCCTATAAATCTGCCGCACTGACACGATTATGTCACTTATCAAATCACAGTGCTTATACTCATTGCAAAAAGGTCAAACGCTCCATTTTATCACATTCATTTGTTTTGCACGCTTAACCTCTCTCTCTCGTAAAATGGATCCAGCTACCTCCGCCTTGCTCACTGGTTTGCTAAATTTTAGAAAGCTCACGAAAATGCAACAAGCATCGGCGGCGACCCAAACACCGCCTGAGACACCTGGACCAAGCACGACTCCGGTGGTACCAGAAAAGGTTCTAGCTCTTGAAATGGAACCTATGAAGGCAACTCCCATTCTGACAATATATCCCGAGGAAGGCGGCGTCAAGCAAACGGAGAAGGGAGTGAAAAGAAAGAGGGAAAAATTGCCAACAAGAAAATCGGAGCGTATACCACGGCAAGCACGTCTACAAGGCCCAGGATCACCGGTCCATGTCGACATTACTGAGGAGGAACCGGTAATTTTCTACCGACGAAGGAACAAAAGAAAAAGTGTCCTCCTCCTAGAGAACTCTCACTAGAGTCTGACAAACCGCGTGATGGCCAGACTGCTACTGAGTCATCCTCCGAGTCAGAAGGAGAAACATGGGTTTCCCGGAGTGACTCCTCAGATCCTCAGGAAGAAGACGAAGGTTCGAAACCACAAGAGCGTGACCAACCTGATTCAGACTCCAGTGAGGACGACATCTCACTAGGCAAAATTCTTCAGGAGCTTAAGAAAGCAAAGATTGAAGGAAGAAAGAAAGAGAGTACGGTAAAGACTACCGATCCACTGTTCCGCCTATCGCTCCCACACCGATACAACCTCTGTTCCTCCGATCGCTCCAACGGCATCTCCATCCACTGATCCAACGGCACCTCCAAGTCCCTACTCTGAGGAAGAAAATTGAGATTCTAGTTTCGAGAATCCATCAATGTTTGCTGATTCAGACATTGAAGTGGAAAGAGCCATCTCTTTCAAGTTTTACTCAAAGGAATGCCAAAAGCGTTGGGAGCAATTCAAGCACCTAAAATGCTTGAATGAGAGAAAAATTGACGAGGTAACTTTTGCCCAGAATAATCTTGTTGAATTCTTGAAAGAACGTGGTCTATTTCAAACTGTTTCGGCTATTAATCCCTACCCCAAAAACATGATAAGGCATGTGTATGCAAACATGGACAAATCTTTTGCTGAGTGTACATCAAAAAAATACTGTAAGGTGTATTATAGGCGTCGGATTTTTAATATTACTTTTGTGTGATCAACGAATTTTATGGGATTGATGAGTTATGTAACTCATGATGACGCTGATGAGATCGCAAAAGAAATAACAGGATGAAGGGTTAAGAAGTGGAAGAGTCCTATGTCCAGTGGGAGTTTAACATATCTGCATTCTGTTCTGTTTAAATTGATGACGACTAATTGGCTTGTGTCGTCAAACAGTACAGTAGCTACTATGCAACATGGTATTCTGTTGTACAAGATTGAAAATGGTATACCATTCAACTTAGGTAAGTTGGTGGTAGAACAAATAGGTGCGATTCTTGTAAATGAATCCATCTTTACTCCCGCTTCCATCATCATTATATCAATTGTTGAAGAAAGCAGTGCGCGGATGGACCACGTGACGTCGCTTCGAGGACTTTCAACAATTCTCCATTAGCAACACCTTGTTCTCGGAAATAAGCTTCCAAATTTACCATGGAATAATCCCTCAAAATCCACAGATGGACAAGATTCCGAAGCTAGATCCGAAGAGATGATTTCATTACCCCGGTCAAGTGTGTGTGCTATGCTGGAACGCATACAAAAACTCGAACAAGTCTTTCTCGACTGTAAGGTCACCGGCTTGAAGTAACAGTTTTAAGGATTGACTTGCTTGCCTCCTTTCTTCTCAAAAAGGGGGAGATCAAGTAGGGGGAGCTGAAGCTGGAATGTCAAGTGGACATGGAAATATGGACGTGGACGAATGAAGACATTTGAAATGTTTGCTGGCTGATAAACTCTTGAATTTTTAATTGTTTTTGGAACATATTGTGTTGGTTGTTTGATGATGCTGGACATCCTATGGTTCTTATGGACATCTAAAAGTTTTTGCTTATCAATTGCATGATGTCTGCTGTTTTAGTGGTTGAATGGTTTCTGCACTGATGGTTACATTGTTTTTATGATTGTTGATGAATGTGTGGCAGGAACTGTTAAGAGGATATTTATGTAAACAGGGGGAGAATATTTACAGGGGGAGTGTTTCTTTGAATTAGTATATATTTGGGATTCGAGAGTCAGTATATATATCATGACTTTTTGTGTATATGAAGGTTTTGTGAAGAAAGGCAAAAGGGGGGAGTTTGTTAGAGTTGGTTAACTCTGACTAAGTCTCCTCATTTCAAGGAGTTAGTTTGTTTGTATAGTTTTGCCGCTTCTTCTCTTTGGTGTGCGAGTTACGACATGTTTCGCGGGATGTGATGGTAACACACTTGAAGAACACGTAAATGATCGCTAGAGATCGTGGACAAAGTCGGTTCAGTTCCTACTTTCCGGGAGCAAGTTAGCAACCATCTACCACGACTTAGTCACATCTTTAGTGGGCGGTTAGTGGTCCAAGACATGCAAACAAGGCCTCAACGCCTATAAAAGGAGAGCCAAAGCAAGCGCAAAGGCGCAATTCTTGAAGTATCAATCAAGATCTTTATGTTGTTGAGTCTGTTGTAACATTTCCAATATCACACGAGTGTTTTAACTTCTAATGGTGTTAGAATGTTGTTCTTTTAGTACACGAGTGTTGTGAGGAAATCTTTAGTATTTTCATATATCTTGAGAGATAGCTTCTTAGCTTTTCATAGATCTCGATAGATACTTTTAGTACTCAACTTTCCTACTTTATCTTGTGGTAAAGTAGTGAGTTTTAATAACGTTATTGTAAATCTTATAGTGAATAATTTATATATTGGCATCTACATATTATAATTTAATCAGAGAAAGTTTTACTTGTGTTCTTCAAGTTTTAATTCATTGTTTTACTCGTGTGTGGATAACGATCTACATGACGATTACGTGTTTAGGCGAAGCAACACTTTCAACATGAATTTTAATAAAGTCGATTTTGATTAAATCCTTAAATTTATTAGGATTATGAACCGATGTCTTGCTTACTCTTGCATATTAGCAAACAAAATATCGTTGGAGCTCGTAGATTAGACTTATTTTGGAGGATATTCAGTTTAGGGGAAATAGAATTGAAAAGGCAAATCTAAAAGCCGAAAGTCAACCTGGTATTATAACATGTACTCTTTTTTTTTTGCTTAATACATTTTCTACTGATAAGATTATATCATTTTATATAATTGCGCTGAAAATTAAATATATAATAGAGATATAATTTGCAAATCTATATTTGTAAACAATACACTTTTTTCATTAATATAATAAGATCATATGCGGTGAATTGTACAACATATACATGAATACTTGATAAAATTTCAACACCAGTCTCAGTTGAAAAAGAAAAGGAAAAGCTAAGGAAGTATAGGAGGAGGCTATGTCTAGCGGCTGCCAAGGCGGTTGCTTCTACCACGAAATGCGACACCACCAACCGAATTGGTTGATTCCATTTCCGACGTGTTAGGAGTGGTCGAGGACGAGGACGAGGATTGTGTTGCAGTTGCCCCATTTAAGCGGTAGCTCCTTCCACGAAACACATATTCTGAAGAATCACGCTCATTTCTTAATGGAGAATTCATTTGGTATCCCTCACCCCAAAAGGCAACCAATTTATGACTACTATTAGTTAAGGATTCAAAATTGATCTTATCTCATATATGCATCACTTTTCTATCTCATTATTTTTAAACAGGTAAATTAAAAAGAGTTGTCTTTGTGTGTAAATTGGTGCGACCCGTTAAATTTGAGTCACTTTTTACGACAAAAATAGTTTATTCTTTATAACGAACCAACAATAATAGAACAGTCAAAAGAATAATACGAACTAATAGTGGGATGGAATAAGTATATCTTTTTCTCTGTTTAGAAAAAAGGAAAACTTATAATTAAGGATATTTAACTACGATTATTAGAAGGATACACCCATTTAGGAGTCTTGATGATATTCTTTCCGGTAGAAATCGGATAGAGCACCGAGAGGAAGTAATAAAGATGTCCGGCGGCAATGCCGACCAAGCCTTGTTTTATAGGATTTCCAAGTAGCACATCTACTAACAACATATACCAAGGAATGTAAAAACCCTGAAACAACAATTAAACAAAAATTTTAATATTATCTTCAATTGTTTTTTTGCTTCAATATCTTGTCTCAACAATTTATTTAACATAGATTTTCTTATACTAAAAACTTTATCGCGAAATATTATTGTAACAATCTAAAACATCAAGAATAAAATTATAATTTTTTAAAATATTAGGCCATTTTTTATACACCACTCAAAACATTATGACAATATTTAAAAAAATCAAAATTATTTTTAAAAGGATAAATAACAACTAATATCCCAACGTTTCGACCTTTTTCACTTAGTGTCCCAACATTAGCATTTTGTTAATAAAATCCCAAATGTTTCATAATTTTTCACTTAATGTTCTTCGGTGATATTCTAGCATCCAATGCTTATGTGGCTCGCCGGAGAGTCCACATCAGCAATCCACGTAGAAAAGGTGTAGTAACAGATCATATCCCGATGATTGAATTTTTTTCACTTAGTATCCCAACGTTAGCATATTGTTATTAAAATCTCTAACTTTTCATAATTTTTCACTTAATGTCATTTGGCGAGTTTTCGGCGGTCATATGCTTACATGACTCGCCGGAGAGTCCATGTCTAAATAATTAAAAAAATAATTATAGGAAACGGCATTATTTCTCGCATGCAGCTTCAAGATTGGTCAAAGTACTAAACGATCTCCTCCTCGAATCGATCGATAAAAGGTTGTCGGAGATGGTGTTGAGGGTGTTCGATTTGATCTGTTAGTGCGTGTGGGGGAGGACATGGATGTTACGGCACGACGTTGGATTGGTCGTGATCTCGAAAAATATACTTAGGATTTCACAAGCGACGAGTGAGAGGACGGTGAGGGTTCTGAACTCGGTCTAGAGGTTTCCGACGACGACGGTTGTGTTACAGGAGATGGTGCATATCAAAGTGGTGGTGAAGTTGTGCTTGGTACTGCAGGTCGAGTGCAGGGTGAAGACAAATGAGAGGGCAGGGAAGATCTTAAAGCAATATGTGAGAAATAACGTCATTTTCTATAATTAATTTTTTTTAGTTATTTAGACGTGGACTATCCGGCTAGCCATGTAAGCATATGAGTATCGAAAACTCACCAAATGATATTAAGTGAAAAATTATGAAACGTTAAGGATTTTAATAACAATATGCTAATATTGGAATATTAAGTGAAAAAGTTAAAACATTGGTATATAATTTATTACTATATCTTATCTACATGAATTGCCAACGTGGACTCTTCGACGAGCCACGTAAGCATTGGGCACCAAAATCTCATCGGAGGACATAAGTGTAAAATTATAAAAAGTTTGTAATTTTGTTAACAAAATAATAATTTTTTATGATACTAAATGAAAAAGGTCGAAACATTGAAATATTAACTATTATTTACCCTTTGTAACACATACCTTCAACTCAAATAGATTATGGATATTGACACGAGCATTTGGGAACTCTCGCCCCCATACATAAGCCAGCACGTAAACTAAACAGGGCCCCGTGAATCGAGACCAGAAATATGGAATTCCTGCGACAACCTAAATTCATAGGTTAAATTATATAAGATACAAAAATATATATATATATATATAGAGAGAGAGAGAGAGAAGAGTTTAAATAAATATATGTTAACGGTAAAATTATGAAAATATTTACACTGGACATATATTATAATGTAATTACTTTATATATTTAGTATATTTATTTTATTTTATACATTCAGTACAAATATTTTTGCAGTTTTTACGATGAAAGATTTTTATTTTAATCAAATTCAATATATATGTGCGTGGATGTTTGTGGATGTTTTCAACATATATGATCGAGTGAATTCATTTGCCATAGAATTAAAAACAACGTGCGATCGGGTAATTCATCTGCCAAATAATTAAAAATTGACATACCGTATATATAATTAACACTTCATTATTGTCTAATGTCTACAAAGAAAAATTCGCTTAAATAAATTAACAATTACCAGGAGAGTCATGGCTCCAAATATATACATCCATACTAAATCTGCTGTCCTCTTATCAAAAGGTCCCCTCTCTAATTGAACTCCATAAAGTAATCTGCAAGATTTTACCATCGAAATTTGTTTGTTTAAGATAATGATAGGTTACATATTAAAAAGATTTTCAATGATTTGTTAAAAAATAAAAAGAAAGAAATGGTGGTATTGTCATCATTACATAGTTAAGAGATGTAGCGCGAATTTTAGAGAAAATGGTCCTAGAAAGAAGAAAGGTGTGATGAGTCTCCAAACCTGCATATATCAACTCAAAATAAATTAAACAGCTAAATATATTACATAAACAATGACATATCTCGTCCAAGTAGTTGTGTGATTTGGCTAAGGTTGTTTTAGATATTTTATAATTTTCAATATCTTGTAAGATGTTTCAAGTCTTAAAAATATTTAGATAATTAAGTTTATAAATTAGAGTAGGTTAGAGAGATACAGAAAGAATATATTGTAGTTAGAGAGAAAATCATAAAGGAAAGGGAGATGAAATTGGAATAGTATATCTTTTAAATAATAAGACATACTATGATTATTTTTATAAATTAATTCTTGGTTATAAGCTTATGAAAATTAAATAAAGTTGATGAATTTATTTTTCTGAGAGCTTATTTTTAGATCTTATAAGCTATTTAGGATTCTATTTTACCAAAGTCAGAAACTTGCATACCATTCAGAAGCACGATTAAAATTTCATTAGGATTTATTAATCACAATTAAAATTTAATTACAACAGATGCATCGTACATAGGGATGTCAATCGGGCCAGCCCGCTCGGGTTCGAGCTAACCCACTCGGGTTATCGGGTTATTCGGTTCGGGCTATTCGGGTTGACATTTTTTTCGGGTTAGAAATATTCAATCCTAACCCTAAACTCTCGGGTTTTGGGCTAACCCATCGGGTCAATCGGGTCAGAAAGCTTAAGGAAAAATAAAATAAACTATATATATATATATATATATATATATATATATTGATAATAATATATTTATAACAAATATTTTATATTAAGCATTGGAGTAAAAAACAAATAAGTGAAAAATAAATATAATACAGTCCACAAGTGTTTTTTTTTTAATCTTATTATACTAACTTTGAAGAGCAAACAATAAAAATTAAAAATAGTGCTCATAACTAAATTCTTTTTTTCTAATATGCTTTAATATTCGCATTCCGTGTAACTAAATGATTTCTAATAATATAATACAATTATAGCGGAATTAAAACTTATATCTAGAAAAAATTTAATAAGTTAATTCAATATAATACTATTTAAATTATATTACAATATCAAAAATAGAAAATAATGCTCACACCTAATTTATTTTTTAATATATCTGAATATTCATATTCCATAATAGCTAATTCACTATTTAATATATATTTTATAAGTTAATTCACTATAATACCAATTAAAATTTATAACTTGTAAAAATTAATAAGTTAATTCACTAAAAATAACTAAATAAACAATCTATAATAGCTACAAAAGTTACGATAGTTAAACATGAAAAGTAATTTTGAAATCAAGAATTCGTATTTCTAACTATTAGATAAAGGGATAAAATGAGTTGAGTTTTTTTTTACTATTTAGGATTCTATTTTACCAAAGTCGAAACTTGCATACCATTCAGAAGCACGATTAAAATTTTATTACGATTTATTAATCACAATTAAAATTTAATTACAACAGATGCATCGTACATGCATTTGTATATACAGGGTGTGCCTCTTTACCAAATATTTTTCAAGAGTCTATAAACTTGAAAAGCATATCATAAGTTGTTTAAAGAGTTTATAACTCAACCAAACAGCCCTAGGTGGACTCATCTATGAGATTGATAATATACCATGGAAATGTGGTAAGTGTAAAATTGGTTTATGTTGGAATTTCCTAGTTTTAAAATAAAAAGTTTTGTCGGATTTTGTAAGCTGAGGAGCACCTTATTGTTATATAAGTTTTTGTTAGAAACACTATATTATAGTCTTTTTAAATTCGTTTAAATTTCTTTCTTAATTTCCTTTGTGGTCTTGATAAATTAATTAATAGGATAATTATTGGTAGTTTATCATATAGGTTCTAGTTATTATGGTTCTAAATATGGCCCGAATTAATCCAGTTTTAGCTGATTTTTGTCTTAAAAGTCTAGGATTGAAAATATGGATTCTAAAAGAATCCGAATAGATCATAGTACGAACTAATATTAAAAACAAAGAGTACCTGAAACTTTTTAAAAATATCAGAATAGAAAAGTGCAATGGTTGGAGGATTGTAGAGGTCCAAGTGGTAAGCACCGGTGGTTAACAAGCAGATCACTGCATATGTCTTCGTCACTGGAGGTAAAGACTTGTAATATCTACAAAAAAATTATTGCTTCCATCTCAAATCCAACAACAATATTGTCATGTACATACATATATCCGAAAATAAAATCTTATAAAACATTAATAACACCTTAGCACAACAATATCAACTGATTGCCGAATAATTTAATTAAACGAGAACTATATATAGGGCATATTTAATACAACTAGACGAAGTATACGTGTGTAAATTATTCAAGATCATGAATGGTTGTTAGATTAGGTATGTAGATTAATACACAATCATACAGAGCTGAAGTAAAACAGAAAGATTGTGTACAACTTACTCCATCGGCGTAGACATGGCTCTTGATGAGGTTGCTAAATCAGAAAAGAATTCACAGAGAGAAAGAGGGAGAGAGATGGTTAGCTTCTTGTGTTGTTTATATATATACGTGTATATATATATAGGGAATGGATCGCGTAAGAATACAAATTTTGGAAAGAATAAGAATGAAACATTGAACGTATAAAATTATTGCACTAAATGTATAAATTTGTTGTATCAAATTCAGCATATAAAGTGTAGTACTGAATATAAAGTTGTTGTATCAAATTTAGTGCAACTACTTTATACGTTCAATGTTGCATTCTTATTTCTCATCAATATTTATATTTTTACGTGAATCATCTCCTATATATATATATATATATATATATATATGGTGTTGTAAATTCCTAAGAGAAGACTTGGAGTCATCCACGAAGTATTAAAGTCATGAAGTGCAGGAAGAAGTTAGTAATTAATTGTGCATAGGGCAATTGAATTGCCAAATACTTTTAGGAAACTCTAGTGATTGGAATTTTGTTGGTGGTTGGTAACGTTATTGGTCAGCCAGTTGGAACGCGTAGTGGAAACTCATTTAATGGGAAGAAAAATTTAGAGGAAAATGTTTTTTATATTATTGTTCCAAGTCTTGTGGGGCCCTAAGCCATATGACTTATCAAGTCAAAAGTCATGGAATTTTTGTCCATACACGTATAGTCCGTCCGCTAAAGCTTTTTTTTTTTCCTTCATCAAACCGGAATTACTCATTCATTTGAGTCTATGATGAGTTCATCTTGCTACCCGACTGTGTCGAATTTAGTTGTTTGTTACTCTTAGTTTAGTTTTAAATCTAAATTAATTAATTTTATGTTTCTCATGCCATGTCCTTACCAAAAAGAAGTTCAGGATGAATACGGATTTTATTTACTCATCTATTTAATTTAATTTTTCTTATTTTTTTTATTCTAATGATGCATAATTAATTTTTTAGTTGATCCTAGGATTTGTATGATTTAATTTAGACTATATGATTGATCTTTTAATACCAATTTACCTTTCACTTCATGGTTTATGATTCTTGGTGTTTGATTTAATGTTGAAATAAATTGATCACTATTGATGCATGCTAGTTATTTAGTTAAATATTTAACGGCTTTAATTAAGTAATCAAATTCAAGAATACACAATGCAATTAATCTACATACTTAACGGATTTTTAGAAGTAATTGTAGAAGGAGTCAATATATTTCCTTGAGACCTGACGGAGATTGAATTTATGCTAATCAACGATTACAAGACTTATCGAGAGAGATTGTGTTATTTATGTATCTTCTACATGATTTGCATTAAAATTTGGTAATTGGATTAATAGGCTAATTGCATGATTTAGATTGAGTTAATACTTTCCAAAGGGTCAGTCTTGCCCATATGTGTTTTAGATCTCCTTTCTTTACGTTTTTCTAGTTTTCTGTTTTGTTAATCAACACCAAACCTTAATAATCTAGTTTAGCTTGAATACCAACAAAGTTTCTACATTTTATTACTTGTTGTGTGCTTGATTTCTAGTCCCTATGGATATGATATTCGACTTGCTAACTTGCTACAATTGCAACGTGTAGTTACGGAAATATTTGCTAGGATTTTAGTCATCAGGTAGCAATTGCGGTCACCATGGTTTTAATTGTCTGTTTGATCATTGTTTGTGGTCCTAGCTAATAATATTAGGAGCATTTCATGATAAAATCATAAAAAACAAGTTTGAATCGAGGACAAATGTACAGGCATTGCCAAAATGGTAGTCTAAACATGGATATTTAAACTTAAAGTGTCCATGCACTGAATGCAAGAACATAGTTTTCCTCCCTCCTTACACTGTTAGGGTTCATCTATTGAAAAATGGTTTCAAACATAACTATCAAATCTAGTGCATGCATGGTGAAAGTCTAGTGTCTTCACAAGATGTTGTTAGAATGTCTGGAAGAAAACCACATAATAAAATTATCATGGATGTTGCTAGTGTGAAATTCAACAATGATGTGCTTGAAGAATCTCCAAACCCTATAGCCCAAAAGCTTCTATGATCGTTTGTTGGAGATAGTGGCGCTAGAGTATCCTATAGGTGGCAATTCATGCGTGTCAGGTCGTTATCGGGTCGACACGATAACGACACGACACGATAAGGTCAAACACGAACACGACCCGTTAAGGATTCGTCTGACACGAACACGACACGAAATGTACTGACACGGACACGACACGAACACGAATATGACACAATTTTTTTCGTGTTGACACGACACGACATAACACGAAACGATAAATTCAAATTAAAATTAGAAAATAAATTAATAAAAGAAATAAAAATATATAAAATAAAATAAAATTAATATTAAATATTTATAAATATTATCAAATTATACGAAAACGACACGATCCGACACACGATCCGACACGAACACGAATGCAACACGAAAATTATCGTGTTACACGAAAACGACACGGATCCGACACAAACACGATACGAAATTATCGTGTCCTTATCGTGTCGACACGATAAGGATACGAATACGATAAGGCTGAACACTAACCCGTTAATTTCGTAAGTGTTCGTGTCGTGTCAAAAATTGTCAACCCTAGTATCCTAGCATATCAACCAAAATATCACATTGTTCAAGTGTCAATGGTACCCTTCTTCATTTGGGTATGTCGGTGGATCACAACTTTAAGTTAGTTTTCGTCAACCAAACTCACCGTTGTAGCAAGCTACTCAAGTTTATTATTGCACATATCCAAGTAAAAATGATGCTATGAGCGACTGGGTTGGCAGCTGTAAAGTAAGGCAAGACCACTTGTAGAAGTCTCGAAGAATGACGTGCTTCCGACATTATCTCAATATTTTCAAGATGAACTTGTAGACAAAACGCCTCATATGAAAATTGATAATGATCAACAACCAGTTCATCCAGATGGTGGTTTGATATACATAATACATCGTAGATGATGACGTTGAAAGTGATCAAGATGGAGATGTTTTAGAAATATCAGAATCATCATATAATGATTCAGATGAAAAGTAGTTCTTGTGTTTATGTATATATATTTGTATTTTAACATTGTAATGAACAAAATGTTTGGAATTGATGTTGGTTTGATATATATTATGCTACCATGCACATGTTTGACATGAACATTTTCAAACAAGTTTGGATATATTGGATTAGAAGAAAAAAAAAAAAGCATTAAAATTATTATTTAATTTAACAACGAATTAACAATGAAAAATCATGATGATCCGTTATTGATTAACAACGACATTCCATGGTTAAAACGTCACTAAGGGCGTCTTTGGTAGACATGTAGATATAAAAATATAGATAGTCAACCTTGTTGTTTGGTAGATTAGTTACAAATATAGATTACGAAAAAATAAAAAAAAAATAGGCTAGTGATCACTAGCTACCTAGCGGTCGCTAGCCTGGCAAAAGTAACCCGAAAATGAGGCTAGCGAACGTTCGCTACCTACGTAGCGATCGCTAGGCTAGTGATCACTAGCTATCTAGCGGTCGCTAGCTCAAAAAGTAACCGAAAATGAGGCTAGCGAACGCTCGCTACCTACGTAGCGGTCGCTAGCCTCATTTACTGTGCAGATTGGATACAAATCTGGGGTGAACGTGAGTTACAAAACCAAACTCAACAGTGGATTTTAATATACCTAATCGGACCTTATCAGGCCTACCAAAGATGCCCTAAGTATAAACCATTTATGTCGTGGCCGTTGTTTAACTACTAATTTTGGCGCCTCATAAGTCTGTAAAAAAAAACAACTTTGTTGGAGTTGATGCATAATTATATTTTTTCTTTTATGTATATTGGATTTTTTTAATCAGAATTTTGAGCCTCCAAAAATTTATTAAAAAAACTGGACCACTAAAATGATGGCCCCCGGGCCCATGCTTGGGGCGTGTTCCAAGGGTCTTTAATGGTGTGCGATTGTTTGAAGCTGGAGAATCAGATCCCTTGGTGGGTATTGCAATCTCTAGTTTGCTTGACATACGATGATGAGTGAGAAGTGATACGTAGGTTCTTGAGTTTCCAGACATGCAGCAACTATGAAGAAGACCTGAAACGACTCCCATGGGACGATGATGATGATGATCAATCTCTGCACCTTCTAGAAGCGCAACACGATATTAACCAATACAATGCGGAGAAAATGGAGGGTTTCGATATTGAATCCTAGAGTAGCTGCAGCGATGTGAGCTCGCCATGTCCAGTTTTCAGAGGATGCAAGTTATGGCGGCGAGGGAAGAAGCAGAGCCCAGTAACGGGGTGCTCCACCTCCCCGCTCTGGTTGTCTCCACCTTCTCCAAAATCGTGGCGTTGGAGATGCCACCGGGAATTCGCTGCGTGGACTGTACCGTGACATTGCATCTTGCCTTGATGAAAGCAATGGTCGAGAAGCCAAGGGATCTCTTTAATGGCAAATTCTTTCAAACTTATCCGAGAACTTCCAATTTCCAAACGCATTTTAATCTCTTAATTAATTTACTTTACAAATAACACGTCACATGTATTTAAGCCTTTGATAACAATGAAATACTAAGATTCAATTCGAAACTGTAAGAAAATCCTGACTTAAGCAACATATATATACTAGATAACCATTTTCATGAATATGATACGTTGAATCACACCAAGAGCAGTTTATATTGTCAGATATTACAAAAACTAGCATTCAAAGTAAAAATCGACAGTAAACACTGCTTCAATGCATTTCAGCAGGAGTAGCACTTACAAGACTCCGTTTCTTCAATATTTTCACCTAAGATAGTATATGTTTGAGTACTGAGTCTCCTTGAAGTGACAGGTTGCTACCATGGAACCTTGAAAAACATCCTCATTAGATGATACTAGGTCCCTTCCATGTCTCATATTGTCTCCACACCAACACATACTGATTGTCCAATTCAATTCATTAGATAAGTGTAGCAGCCACTGCATCAAGCTCGGGAAGCTGCTCTTGGTTCTGGTTGAGCGCTTGTCAACCTCTTGAATGAGCCGAATATGTCCCTTGGAACGTATTTTAGTCGTCAGGACCGGTTGCAAACAAGCTAACAAGGCCTCGAAACACTTGAGCAGATAGCTGTTGTGCAAGAAAAAGCTCTCCATCTACATTCCATACTCCCTCCTTACCAAAAGATTTGAATGTGAAAGCTGGAGTCTGCACTCAAGCATGGAAAAAGTCAGCGAAACACAAGGCAGGAAAACAACTACACAAGAAAGATGAAGAAACATACTTTATGGTGTTCGACAAATTTATAGCCCAAGGGTTCCCCACCTTTCCTAGCAAGCTGAATAAGGTGCCTGCATTTGAAAAGATAACAATAAAATTCATCATCCAATTGCCACAACAGCAATCATGAATTGCTGGAAACAAAGAACTGCAATCAAGCGCAGAGATGAATCGGTAGCATGTGAGCCTATTCAGATGGAAGCTTCTAGAAACAGACCCGTGAAATCAAATTAATGGAGCACAGTGGTAGGACAATGATACTGAACCATACATGGTTTTGTTACAGGATGCAGGTTAACAGAGGTACCACCTTGTCTATGCAAAGACATTCAAATCAAAGGACTGTGGCCGAGCAATGCACTTTTTATCCTAACTGTTTTCTATGTCAATTGTACCCAACCAAGTCCCGGTAGTATGTGAAAGGTTTCCAAGGAGTTTGTTAAAGGAGAACAGCAGGAACTCAAAAGAACAATAATATAAACTGAAAAATAACAAAGCCAAAGAGAAATTCCCACAAAAGAGGAACTCTCCTGCCAAGCTCAAGCGCCCTTTCTGATCTAAAAGCCTAGACTGGTCTTCTCTTAAGGAGAGGACCCCTATTTATTCTGGATCCTTTCTTTATCGGTATAGGACTCTGACCTAATCATTAGATAAAGAAATAAATAACAAATAAACAACTGATTAAATAACTATTAACAGAATCAATAACTAAATATTGCTGTAGCAATAGCACGCCCTTTTTCTTCTTTTGATGTCATAAAATCCTTCTCTAACAGAATTCCATTATAACTATACTTTGACAAAATTGATGACATAGTACTGCATAAGTTAGAGCTGTCACGTTTACATGAAGCATATTGAGCAAGTGCCTATCAGTAGAAATGGCCTCTAGACTGAATGTTACTATTCTATCAAGTACAGCATTTCCCTGAATTTGACAACAAACTATTTATACCTTCACTTTGAAAGGTGACATGATATGAACAGCTTACAACACCAGGTTTAAACTGTTTTTCCCCACTTAGTTTCTCACAAACAACCACATAAGATGAAGGTGAAATATTTTGGTCATGCTAACATGCAGCCTGTGAGCACACACATGTGATGTGTGTCTAACTGAATGAGTTAGAGAGAGAGAGAGAGAGACAGGGTCCTAAAAATTACCACAAATAAGAAGGGTGAGGGCAGTCTTTTATCAATATAAGATGCAGGAACCCATCAGAAAGATGAGCATCAGCTACCAGGCCATCAGGAGCCTTTTCATTCCGGCAAGATATCACAGCAGCCCCAACACTCAGATAACGTCCTTTGGACCGCGACCATTTCAGTCCTTTAAAGTCTTGGGCTAGGCTGGGGGATCCAGTGATTGTGTGATTGGATTTTGAATTACATATTGCACAGTTAGCACGGCAAGTCATCCGATCAGGCTTTTCAGGAAGACACCAAAACCTCCTGCTATGGACTTCAGTATCTGCTTCAGGACTCAAGCCAGCCTCATTGGGTTCGACTTCAAGATAACTAACTTCTGCCTCATATGACCTTCAGAAACACATTAACAGAACAAAAAGACAGATATAAAAACAATATAATGTTATATTCTAATTATAAGAGCAATAGATCAAGAGTCTGAGATTAAATAATCATATGATGCTATGACTGAACATATGCAATTACCATAGAAATTGAAGAGTAGTTATAATTGTCATAGAAGCAACAGGGAGATTGTTTCTCCTCAATATGCATTTTTCGGAGTTCATGAAAACTTTCCCTCAGACCAACCTCCTAGGAGAAGCTTCATGAGTTCTATTACCACTTAATTGACCACCATAATTCATTATTTGATCCAGCATATCCTTGTGAGCCAATCATGTTTTTCACATTATCACCTATCACACAAAGGGTCGTTATCAATATTGCAGTTTTTACAGCAGTGCAATGGCGTCATCAGCTACCACATACACATTAAATAAAGCAATAAGGTACGCCAGCTGCTCTCTTTACCTAGATTTATACTAATTTTCTTAATTGATGCCCGACTGACAATGTCATTACTAGTTCCTAACCACCACGATTACTACCATGCATCAATATTGTCAAAGAGACTCCAAAATTACTGCCATTTTTAAAGCACAAAGCTGAAGGAAATCCGCAATACTGAATCTCTACATATGTCAAGACCTCCTACAGCTTCTGCTTATCAATCAAATAATGCAGTATTCCTTACTTGTGCTGAAGGAAAACCTTTGTCCCGGCATAGTCATATCGCTTAGGCCCCATCCACCGATACTTCTCGCTCTCGGTAATGACATCTCCATAAAAGCCATACCTAATATTGTCAAGACTGATTATTAGATTTAAGTAATAAAAAACAACATAGCATGCGACAAACTTCTACCCATTTAATATGCAAGTCCAGGGTCGTGACTTAGAAGATATTTTCTCCATGAACTGGAGGAACAACCGTAGATTATCTCATGGAACTGAGACAACCTTTATGATGTGTTCGAATTGAAAGATTTAAGGGTGGATTTGGACAAATGGTTTGAAATCCACAATTAAATCCACTAAACTTGTTTAGGAATAAACTCAAATGAATGAACATAGATCATTAAGTTTGGTTTATTTTTAATGGATTCTTAAAACCTAGTTGTTTGAAACTCATCCTCCTTTCCTCTCACACTCAGTCAAAAACTCATGCACATAATCACCCCAACACAGTCACACACACTATAAACATTACCATTTTGCTCAATGTCTATATTATAGATAATTTAAATTATATATAAATTAAATCAATCATTTAGATCTTTATCACATATGATTATACTTCTTACCTTTTTTTTAGTGAATAATGATAGAAGATAAATCACAAAAGCTCCATCAAACTTTGTTTTCAATAAACTTGAAACCAGTGGATTTCATTGCTTTACAACACAAATCCACCTAAATCCCAAGAAGGGATTTCGAAACTATTGGAATATCAAATATCTCAATCCGAATCCAACCTTATGATTTAGTCTTCTTGGGAAACATAAGAGATGAGCTTGTAAAGACAAGAGGAATTAAATGACCATTCGTCAGGAGATCATCTTGAGATCATGTGATAAAACTCAAGAATGAGAACATTCAGGATAAAAATTGGAAGAGCCTTATATCTGCCTCTCTTATAGAAGGGGCCAAAAGTCTGCATCTGATTAGTGTAATGCATAGACACATCTAAATTTGACCACAGAATATATGGGATGGTTTTCAAACCTGATTAATAAGCATTAAGAAGAGATTACTGATTGTAGACAGAAGAATACCCAGCGAAAGAAGCAGCATAGCGTACACAGGGTTCTTCATTTGCTGAATTTGTTTTCTTCCATCTTACAACTTGAGCTACATCAAGGTGCACCTTTTTCCGAGGATGATGTGCAATGCTGATGTTACAGCGTCTCGAGCCCCAGTCGTACTGCAAAAGGAAAAACCAAACATCAAAAGTTCTATCTAGATGGTTGACAGAAGTTTCTGCTCTCACTAGTGGAAAGACTAATATGAAGCTCCAGCTGTATATAAGAACATGTAATATTTGTTCCATGAAAAAAATTTGCGCCTACAAACAAAATATTTGATAAAGAAAGTATGCAAATGAAGAAAAGTATAAGGAAAAACTTAAAAGTCTGTTCACGGAATAATGATCATCAGGCAAGTATATAACAAGCTTGGAAAGAGAGTGGAAAGAAGAACAAGTGATAATCTCATATGTGAAGAATAATCAAAAATCATCTTGCCAATCAATTTTAAATCATAGTAACAGATAGAGTTTCATAGAATAACTGACATGATCATGAAAAAATAGGTATTTATTACGATATGAGACATCTTAAAAATTTCTGTCACTAATGATAATATTTACTTATCACATTTTATGACAAGGTTTGTATATAACAGTATGCAAGACTTCAATGTATCTAAAGTAAAGTAGCTTTTGAACATCACGACAGAGCTTTTGTTAGAAGCCAAGGACTCAAATATAACTTGCATCTCTTCATAATATAAAATGCAAGAACAGAAAGGAGCCCGTGCCAATTAAAATGGTACATGATATGAGTTGCATCAATATTTGTTTCTCATTACTGGTCTCAAGGAAACATAACAGACATATTTATTAGCATATATTTTTGTGGTTATGCCTCTGCTGCAAGGTGATAGAGCATATAGATTCAGAGACCATGAATTGCCACCATGCCTGCTATCCCCGAGATAAACTCATATTACCATCTAGGTTTGAAGATAAGAAATTTTCCCAAGGGGGATAAAAGCTCAAAATCGTAAGATGATACTCAAGTCTTTCTTTCACTTCCTTGTCTTTAAAAGTTACATCAAGTGTTTTAGGCAAATTAGATTTCAATAGAACTTTAGTCACCAATTGCAAGTCAATAGAGAATTTTAACTTACTAGACGAAAATCGAATGCCACTCATCAGGACCCATTATCGATTTCTTTCTTATGGATAATATCATCACTATTTACAGTCTGAATTAGTTCCACAATGCAACTCTTTGAGAATCAAGTATAAAGTCATACACAGCCATAAATCACATCAAAATCTTGATACAACAGTTCTTACTCTGTCTTTAAACTAAAAGTCTAAAGCAAAAATTATCCGATATTATTTTAACACCATTTTAATTATTGTCACAGATGAATAGGGTGATATAGATCTTTCTCAATCCTCATAGTGGCAGCTTAATCTAAAAATGTCTGTAGGAACTAATCTTAAGAAGAAAAAGAATTAGTTTTACAGAATTCAAGCAAAGATTAAACCAAGTTCTATGTGCCTCAGAAAAAAGACATAATGTGACAGAAGATAAAGCTGAGTATACCAAATAACGATGGCATCAGTAGATCCAGCAGGGATAAGCCCAAATCTGAACTTGTCATTTGGAAATGGAGATTCTGAATCTTTCTCTGCATAAATGAAAAGAAAACAATGGACAGACAGAACATCACAGAAATAGATACCTTTAATATGAATACTGAGGAAATAGATACTAACTTCAAGTATATGGGTTTTACCAGAAATTTCCCAGGTCTAAATGCAGACAAAAATTCATAGCAAGTATCTTTTGAAAAGTCATTACACAGGAGATGATAACATACCAAAATTAGGGGATTCATGTCCAACGTGCTCAGAGCCCCTCAGAAGAGGAGATCCATCTTCATTACGATCACAGTGCTCCGAGATTGTTTTGTTAACATTATGATTTGAAACACCACATTCACTCTCAGCCGGAGGCGTTATATCTGAAGGAGCTGGTGGATATGGAGCTTTATGTCGTGACAAGAGAACACCATTAAGAATTTCATTGAAAAATCCGTCACCCCCCTAGTAACATTTCAAAAATAAATGGTATATGAGGAAAAAGAGCGAAGAAATTAATCTAACATGAAATAAAAAATCACAATAACAGCATGTGTATGTAATATCTTAGTGCAAAGTCAAGCTAGTTCTGGCCTAACAATCCTTTGCATCATGCAATATACATGGACACGCCAATGGTTCACAGAGAATAAGGAAACCCAAAGAGAAGTATTGAATAAATTACTCAAGCAACAAATCTTGCATTAAAAAGGAATGATCAAAATTTAACCCAATGTAATTCATAAGAAAATACATCAAAGGTAACATTCATAACTTCCTAATTGATGAGCCAAGTGCAGGTGATAGCTAGATCAAAATTATTTCAACACTTCAGAAATAAATTATGGTAGAAAATCAGGGGAAAAAGAATGAAAGAAGAAAAAAACGCTAATGTAAATTCCTGGCATGTGGAACCATGATAAGGTGAAACTTTACAACAAAGTGACCCCTTCCCTATTCACCTAGAAACAGAAACTTCATAAAAGGTATGAAAATGAAGTTGGTGATGGTAAGCAATATATTCCATCACCACCACAGAGCAATAAAATACTGCTGCCATTCAGCAGAAAACTGAGTGACAAAAGTTAAGTTCGACTGTAGTAAGGATGGTTTTCTTTCATTGGCATTTCTCAAAAATGGAAAATGTATGTCTGGCAGCATTCAGACAATAAGAGGTTCTTATTGCAAAGTTCAGTTCATCCCTGTCAGTTATAGATATTGTCTAATAAATGGTTTTTCTTCAGAAATTGTGAAAAAATGGCAAACAATGTGTTTTTCAGCATCCATCTCTTTCAAGATCTATTAAACATGAAAGAAGCATCAATATTGGCAAATTTTACACGACATCTGAGATCAAACACAATTCTAGTGACCAGAGAGCACTCTGAAATGGTAAGAAA
Source organism: Salvia rosmarinus (assembly GCA_036937905.1). NCBI lineage: Eukaryota > Viridiplantae > Streptophyta > Magnoliopsida > Lamiales > Lamiaceae > Salvia > Salvia rosmarinus. The sequence continues at coordinate 14,427,785 of CM072818.1, forward strand.
TACCCTCTTGTTCGCATTTGATTTTGGAATGCTTAAAGGCAAGGTCTAAAGATCATGTTTTATAATTAACTTCTTGAAATTCTAAGAAAATTCAGTGTCATGAGGCTTCAATTTCGGCTGTATTTCAATATAGGAGATGCTTACTGAAATAAATTACACTCTTGGTTGATATAGCACAATAAATTAGTGAAAATGACTAATTAATTGTAGAACATGACAATCACATCCAGATGAGGGAAACAGTAATGAAGCATGAAGCATATATGTAACAACCCATTTATGCTACCATATATTCATGTTCTCTCACAGAACAACCCATGTTCCATAAAATTGAAAAATAGATACATAGAAGAGGAACAACTACTTACAACAGCTACAACACCATCGTACAAACTTAGCTCCCTATTTGTAATTGAGGACAATATATCTCTTGCATGTCCAGCCCTCTCCGTCACTATTACCTGAAAAAAATAGAGTACATGAGAACATCATTTTTCCAATTTTACTAAATTGGACTATATAAGCTACTACATGATTTAACTGTTAATGATTAATCCTAATGCATAAAACAAATAATGAAGCCTTGCAAAACATAAAATTGATGAGATCAAAACCTACAATCAGGTCCAAGATAATAATTGTAATTTTTACAATATATTTACCATGCCAAACAAGTTATGCCCTAAAACAACCATGAGCAGAAGTATTTTAAGTATGAAGACTCTACACCTAACATATTCTTTTGGAAACCAAAGAAATAACTAAACCATAAGCATACCTTAGTTTTAACTTTGCCCTGAGAAAATAGGGGAGCCACTGTTTCCCATATTTTGCATCCATGTCCTTTCCCACTCCTTGGATGAACTAAAACCTAATCACTTAAAGAGTTAAGCCTAAAAGCAAAAGGAAAAGGACATTATTCTTCTAGATTTACCATTTTGAGCTTCCAAAATGATTAACTATGCTAGAGAAAGACTAAACCAGAAATTTTTATAAGTAGGCAAAAATATGATTGTCACGTCACATACCAGAAGATTCTTAGGTCGGTTAACTTCCACATGCAGATGAGAATTAATCTGGTTAACCCAAGACATACAAATCTCTAAATTCTTATGACCAAAAGTGTAAACTGATGGGGTCCAATGAGATGATAAGGTCTTTGATTTGTGGACAACATGGATAGCAAATCTGTACATCTGTTGAAGTGAAGAGGAAAAACCATATGCCATGAGTGTATAAACTGTAGTAAAAATAAAAAAATAAAGGTAACAGGCTTAGTAGTAGCTAACATGTTTCACCTCAGAAGAACGATCTAAAAGGGATACTTCCAAGCTGGCAAGAGCAGATTCATGGACTAAACCCCAATCAATGAAGTTAACAGCATAAACATCAGCAATATTAACCTCCACTTCTGTATTCGAAACAAGTTTGAATCCCAGACAAGAAAACTTATCCCCTTCCTGTTGTAATACAAATAAAACATCTTATGCGATTTGACAAAAGTGCCATGCAGTTCACATAGCTGACTTCCACATGGACAATTCACAATATAGAAAGAGTAACACAAATAGGCAAAAGTTTGGGAGGACTACACAGAATACGTTTCTGGAATTAGTTTTCAAATCACAAACCACTAAATGCTGCCAATACGTATTATTTGCAATGTTGTGGTTTCAGTTAAGTCTCTGTAAAGTGAAGTTTCAGTCCATTAATCTGTCTCATGTTCTTATATCATGTGCATGTTTTTTCTTTACTCATTCGATCAACTCACTTTACAATAAAAAATGGTAAGCATTTGAAGTTAAAAAAGCCACAGCCACCAAAAAAGTATGCATCTCTTGTTGCACGAGCTTCATTCCCTAAGTCTTATATGCAAACAAAAGAATATATTTTATCAGTACTAAATAAAATTTGTTGACTAACTGCAGCACTTGATCATGGAGCCTTCAAAAGGTAAATTGCAACTAAACCAAAAGCTACGATCTTAACTAGCATAAACACCTCGCTGAACTCACAATTAACCATATAAGAAAGAAATGTTTACAAATTTGTGTGCTTGTGTTGGTATAGTGGTAGAGTGGTTAATGCCCTAAATCAAAGGTCTCGGGTTTCGAATCCACCATGAGGCGGGCATTAAAATTTCTATATTTAATTGATCAAACAAAAAAAAATTGAAGTAATTTTAAATAGCATATTAAAAGAAAAATCCCTGTCCTTTCCTAATACAGTTTTACATTACTACTTGGTGCAGCAAGCAGAAAGAGAAATCTCCGTGATGGCAGGCTAACAAATACCTAATTTAAATGATTTTTGGATAAATAAGGAGCAATAAGCCGACTAATATAAACATTAAAATAAGTAAAAATGAAGAACTGAGTCCTCAATAAACAGAAATCATCTTGTGCAAACATCAAAACTTCTATCAGATAAGAATTACGAAGAATTAATCAACTGACACAAAACATAATCACAATAATTGCTGAGATCTTTCTACTTAAAGTTCTCATCAGCTCCAAAATTCATGCGAGATAGAGAGATGGGGTAAAATTACGTTTTTAAGCAGAATTAGGATAAAAATATATATAGGACAAAAATTACTAACATCATTCAAAGAATCAACCAGTTTCCATGACAATCCATCTGAAGTATGCGTAAGATTGACTTCGCCAGTGCGATCCAATAAAAAGTTACAGCCGGAAACGGAGGGCTCATCGCCATCAGTAAAATCTGGGATTGTGGGAGAATTAACTCTCATAAACCCATTTTCGCTTTTTTCCATGTTAACTTTCGTTTGAACAATTTGGAACTGCGGTTTTAAGTCTCAAAACTAATTTTTTTGGAAGCAATCAAATTAAGATAAACGGATTAGTGTTACATGATCTGAAAATTACAGTCGAATATGTGATCTCTCTTTATTTTCTTCTTCTTTTTTGTTTTTTCTATTTTTCTGATTTTTCATTTTTCTTTCTCCATTTTGTGTTTTTGCAAGGGTGATTAACTGAGGATTATAATCAGTTTGTTACCAATCCAAGAAATGTACTAGCGATATTTTATTTCTTAAAATTATTAATATTTTTATATTTTTAAAAACTTTAAATGAATTTATAAATTATTTAATTGATATTAATTTAATTGTTATCATTTTGTTTAAATTGAAGTACTATTTAGTGTCATCTATTGATAGCATGAAATATCAATATTATATTATGTTTATTAAATTATCAATATTATATTATATATATATATATATATATATATATATATATATATATATATATAAAAGTATTCTACGAGGTTCAAATTATGGTAATTGAGTCTATTAATTTATGTTAAAAGGATAGGAATTGTGATAATTTAATTTATCATTAAATTAACATATAATATAATTATGTTTTATATCACGTATCCCACTTAAGAGGTGGTATTCAAAATTCCACAAATATGTTTAATACATATTAGGCTCTTGTTTCGTTAAAGACTTTGTATTTTGAAAGAAATAAAATATTAGAATGTAATTAGTATATTATATATTTTAGCTTGTAAGTGATGGTTTCTCTATAATAACGATAAATAGGAGATGGGCACAAACATTCCTATCAATAATAGCAAATTATAGTTCTTTTGGAATCAATCAAAGAGCTTACGATGCTGAAATTGGTAAGGTTGTCGAAATAAAGTGAATAAACATGAAGATGATAAATGATGAATAAAAGAAATCTTGGAAGGTTTGGAATATCCAGAAGATAGATGGTAATGAAGTAACGGTGAATAGCATTAGGAGTAGTGATGCAGCCCAAGTTTTATGAATTTAATTATTATGTGGTATATGAACCGCATTTTGTATCAAGATTTTTGCGATTTTTTGCACGATTATCTGTAGTCATGGTTTATTAAAACTTCTTTGTAAATTAGAGTTCTACTTTGATTAGAGTCCTTCTTTGATAAAGATTAGACTTCATTTTTCAATATAAAGGCAGAAGCGTACGAAAATATTCATTTTGATTTACGAATATATGTGAGTTTTATTCTCTCTTCATTAGCTCTTGAATTTTCTTGTATTTGCCAAGAAATTCAATTATCGACGATCGACGAGACATCCATCCCGTTCGTGTGTCATTCATCGTCCCGAGTTCCGTCAACTGCCTAGTTGGGGTATAGGCGAAATCTTGACCTATATCACTCGGAGGTTAGATTCGAGAGGTTTTGATATTCCATCTGTTCGTTCTTCCGTTCGCGTCGATAGATCCTTCGTCTCAACGAGGATTGTATCATTTAGTATCGAGCCGATCTTCCATTGGGTCGGTGTCTCATAGGGTTCGCCGGATCGCCGATCGAGGCGATTGGGTCTTATGGGGTGGGGATGATCGTCCACATTGCCGGAGGCTTATCCCAAATTTGGATATTAAGGTGGATTCCGCATTTGGTATCTTGCGATGGCTAGTGAATTGAAGTGGGTGAGTTCGTTTGATATAGGTGATGACTTGGTTGAGGACAAATCCTTCTCAAGAGGAGGAATGATGGAGTCCGATATTTCACCCATTACTTGATATTGTGGGCCACGTTTTTAGTTTTAATTATTTTCGTGACCCATTTAAATGTTAGATTAAATAGTATCATAGTTTAATTAGGTCTCTTATAGTAATTAGTTTCTGTTTTGATTAGGAATCCTTCTTTGACAAGGATTAGGGTTCTTTATTTTCCTGCTTTGATTAGGAATCCTTATTTGACAAGGATTAGGGTTCTTTATTTTTCACCTATATAAAGGGCATGGCGTATGAAAATATTCAAATTTTGATTGATCGATAAATGTGAGTTTTATTCTCTCTTCATTAGCTCTTGAATTTTCTTGTGTTTTCAAGGAATTCAATTATCGACGATCGACGAGACATTCATCCTCGTTAGGTGTCATTCATCGTCCCAGAGTTCTTCGTCGACTATCTAGTTGGGGTATAGGCGAAATCTTGACCTATATCACTTGAGGGTTAGATTCGAGGTTTTGGGATATTTCATCTTGTTAGTTCTTCCGTTCGCGTGTCGATAGATCCTTCGTATCAGCCGAGTATCGTATCAGTAGTATTGCGCAAGTGCGTGTCGGGTCGTTATCATGTCGATACGATAATGACACGATACGATAAGGCCAAACACGAACATGACCCGTTAATGATCTATCTAACACGAACACGTAAAAGAACAGGACACGAAATGTACTGACACGGACACAACACGAGCATGACACGAACACGAATATGACACGATTTTTTTCGTGTTGATACGACACGACACAAAACGATAAATTCAAATTAAAATTAGAAAATAAATTAATAAAAGAAATAAAATATATAAAATATAATTAAATTAATATTAAATATTTATAAATATTATCGAATTATACGAAAACTACAAGATCCGACACGAACACGAATACAACACAAAAATTATCGTGTTACACGAACACGACACAGATCCGACACGAAAACGATACGAAATTATCGTGTCCTTTTCATGTCGACACAAACACAATAAGGTTGAATACTAACCCGTTAATTTCGTATGTGTTCGTGTCGTGTCAAAAATTATCAGTCCTAATTAGGAGGGAAGAGAGAACGATGGAGATAAGTTGGTCTGGCTAGTTCGAATAATCGTGGAAATGAATAAAATTGGTGGAAGTAGATAATGGGTATCAAAGAGCATGGTTTCGCTAAAATTAGTTGACTATCTGGCATGCCACATGAGGTCGGTATTATCTCGACTATTATATCGGGGCTTAGGTCAAGCGTCCAAGAGGGCCGACTATTCGTATTGTTCATCCAAAAGCAGTAAAGATAGTAACAAATAACACATGGTCAAAGAACTCGCACTCTCCAATCGAACATAAAATACTTCGAATAATAATAGTCAAAGAACTAAATCGAGTTTTCAGACGATAATAGGAAAAAGAAGAAAAAAAACAACTCAAGAGCGTACAGAAGAACATAAAACGTATTTAAAGCAAAACACGATAGCCAACCCACCTCAATCGCTTTTCGCTGACAAGCTCAAGTTTTGTGCTCTTTTTAGTGTCTTGTTTTAGATCTAGATCGAGTCCTTTTATGTCTTTTGTTTGTGTTTTGTGTCTGAGATGACACATTATTGAGGCATTGCATAGCGCGACAGAATGATAGAATGAAGTTACATTCCGTGAAAGAAGTATTGGACAAGGCGAAGCATGAAAGGCAAGCTGCAAACAACATATTGGAGCATGTATCAACCGTGTCAAGATTGGGCATGTTGTTGGGAAATTGTTATTATCGCAATGATTTCTTTTACATATACTCGTATTGCCCAAGAACGGCAAAAGGGTAAAACACTATCCAGGTACCACGTGGAACTCAAGTTTCACAAAGATGGTTGAGGGCAAGATGAGATAGAGCTTGACCAAGACAGTAAGCTGAATAGAGAAACAGCAACGCACTTGTTGTGGGCAACATGTCAAAAGAGTGGATCAACCTTTTATCACAAGAGCGAATAAGGAAGGATTCATTTCCATCCTTATCGAGAAGATACTCAGAGATCCAGGAACGAATCCAGACCTACCTTGAGCAAAGCAGATTCATTCTTGGGCAAGGCGAGATTCATCATCTGCAAGATTCTAAGGAACTATTAATCCTTATCCGAGAGAAAATAAGAAAAGTGTATCATTAATTTGTCCGAGAGATACGATCAAAGTAGATATGCACCTGATAAGAAAAATCTTGGGCACGCCACTAAAGATGTCAACTGCTGGCCACTGTGGATGAGAGGCCAACCCAATACTCATGCTCTATCTATATATACAGCTCAACCAAGACCATAACTATTATTTAGTTGGTTACATGTTAGATTTAGACTCCAACCTTAGAATCATTTACTGTTCCAGAATTGAATTGTAAGTTTTATTTTCCGTTCTTACTTTTCCAGAACTGGACTGTAAGCTTTATCATTGAATTTCATTCATGTTTTCTTTTATTTTTGTTTTTATTAATTATTTACTTTTTGTTCAGCTAAGCCTTTTATTTTGAATTGGGCAAGATGTGATAAAAAAAATTATCAAGGGGCTTGAGAGGTCGAAATGAGCAATTAAAATTTGTGAGATTGTGTTCCCAAATAGTATAGTTTGATTTCATATGATTAAAATCGACCAGATTAGCTAATACTCCATCTGTCTCACTCAAGATAGAATGTTTTCCTCTTTGGGTCGTCTCACCCAAGATGTCATGTTTCCTTTTTAAAATAATTATATCTTCAAAAGTTATGGGATCTACATACTTTTTATCGATTTAATCACTTTATACCCTTCTCCTAAATAACCGCGTCGAAAAGAAATAAATCGTCTTGGGTGTGACGGATGTAGTAGATTGTTAATTAATCTTGTTGGACAAGACCACCAGTAAATCGAATTAAATGCTAGCGTCTAGTAATGCTCAAGAGTACCACGGGCATGAGCGATTATGGTGCAGATTAAATGTTGTTTGCTTTAATCGTACCTATTGAAGCATACTCATAGGGGGATTGTACAAGTTAGGTCATTGCGCATAAGCGAACCTTGGGCAGTGTTACACTTAAGGGTACGTTTGGGGAATCATGTGTGTGACGCGTGAAATAAAAACATGATTGTTCTAAGCTTATAACTAAGAGATATGAGATCACAAGGTAAATCAATGAATTAATGACCAAGCCCGAACAAGTTTAACAAGTTGACCCCGATCCATAACCTCTTTTTATTTTGACGAAGTTACTTTTATTTCTAGGTTACCTTTTCCATCTCGTGTTGACCAAGACGAAGTCTGTGTTAACCAAGATGGTCTATTCTTAACTCATTTTCTTGTATCACTACGGCCAAGAGAAAGCTACACCAACTCATCTTGGAATTAATCTTATATTTACGGTTGGTCTATGCATGTGGTAGACATTAGGAAACTTATAAATTTATTTTTTATGAGGCTAAAGGACAACCAAATCATTCACTCTACCTGTTTACTGACCTGAAATATTTCAAAATATTTATGGATTGAATACTAATGCACTTAGCGGGTGTCATGCATTTTTACAAATAGTTCATAAAATAAAGATAATAGTTCTTGCTTTACATGAATTATAGAAGGTTTCAAAAATAAAAGTACTTTATATGAAACACAAAATCTCATTTGCTAACTTTGTCTACCTGTTGTGACGCAAATTCTTACTCTTCTCAGTTGTTCATAAACACTTGGGTGATCCCTGATAAGAGATATCTTCAGTAGATTTCAGTAGAACATCTTCGGACCATATGCTTGAACATGTGCTCGCAACATAGATCCTTCATTTTCGAACAAATCCATCTCACACAGAAACGAACATGGATTAGCATCACTAGGATCTAACACCGATAACTTAGATGACTTGCTCTGATGCTAATTGAAAAATTGATTGTTCCATGGCACATATGGTGAAACACTTGCGTGAAGTAGGAACCACCACACAAACATAAATAAACAAAAGCAGCTAAAAACGACAAGATAACTTGGTAACCCATTTTAGTGGTAACACACATACGCCAGGAGGGCCTCGCCTAGGGAAACAATCAACTATCTGAAGTTAAGTTACAAAGGACTTACAATAAGACTCCACCTTACAACACTTAGTAACTTCTCAAAACTCTACCAATTGTACACTGCTAAATGTGTATGCACCATACGCAACTTGAACTTGAACGTGAACACATTATGTTCACACTCAATCCCTATACTAAAGAATATAAAAATCTTTTACAATGATGACAAATCAACCAAAGTGCACATTTAGACTACTCACAAGAGTACGAGGTCTAATGTAATGTGATAAGTGGACCCAAGTTGTATCCACAAAGAAGACTTCCACAAAGAAGACTTAATAGGACAATGTAAAGTGTCTAATACCAAAATCAATAAATCCTAAACATTCTAATTTAGTTGTTTTGGTAATCATGAACACCAACGAGAAAAAAAATAGAAATCAAATAGGATTAACTAAACAAGGCAAAAGCAAGTATCAAAATATCGGAAATAAACTAGGATACAAGTTCTTCTCCTCGTTAAGTTAATTAATAGGGACAGTAAAGCACAATCAAGTCATCCACGCAATCTTCCTATCAAGAATCTCAAACCCTAACTCACATATTTATAGTTTGGATCTAAGATAGTTCAATCACTGGGATGAATAAGATTATTAGATTACTCATTTATGATAAAGTTTAATTCCAATTAAGTCAAAATCCTACAACAACTTCATCTTTCGATCCCATTCGTTGTAAACACAATCAAACAAAGCCAATTGTTCGATCACAATTTAAACAATTCAATCGATATGTGTAATCACAATCAACAATTAATCAACAAGCGTGATTAGAATCCTTTATAGGGATTGAGAAATTAATTTCATAATATAAAATGATTCAAAAGCACATTAAATATATAAATATCATCAAACATAAATCACAATTAGATAGAAAGATGATTCTTACAATTACATGTGTAAATCATGGTTTCAAAATTCGTATAGAGTCTTGCCAATCTCCAAAAGATGAAAAAATACTAGGGTTGTAAATGAGCCAAAATATTCATAAGCTATTCGGAGCTCGCCTCGATAAAAGTTCGTTCGAGTTTGTTTAGTGAAGCTCTTTAGCTAAATAAACCAAGCTTGAGCATGGTAGTATTCGGTTCGTTAGCTCGTGAACAAGTTCGTTAACTGATTTAGCTTAAAAATATAAAATTATTAACTAGATAAAATTATTTTCTTTCTATAATTAATAATTATTATGTTATATCTCTTAACTACTTTTATTTGTTATAAGAAATCAATAAATATATTGTGTTATTGTGGATAAACTAATTTATTTTAAAATAAAATAATTTAATATTCTAAACATATATCTAAATTTGGAAAGTTTGTTTGAGTTCGACTAAAGCTCGAATAAGCTCGTGAGCTCGAAATATTCGATAAATAAAATTTGAGACTCGATTCGATAAGAAACAAATCAAGCTTGAGCACGATGATGTTCAGTTCGGTTCGGTGCGATTACACCCCTAAAAAATACTACATTCTTAAGATTGAGAGACCAGTTCTCCTTCAAAGCATGAGATTATATCTTTTTTTTCAAGTTTGAGAGATAACTATATATTTTCAAAACTAAAATAAAATACAAACACGCATAAAAATCCACCCAATGTCGGTGTGCTAGGAGTGTACATAAGTCGAGTAGAACCGAATATCAACAGGCTCAAGCTCGGTTGGTGAAAATTTTAATGTGTTCGAGCTTTAATTTGAGCTCGAGCTCAACTCGTTGGAAATTTTCTTAGCTCGCAAACAGATCAAACTCGGCTCATTACAAGCTCGTTTAGTGATCTTCACCAGAATCGAGCCCAAGCTTAATACAAATCTTCAACAATTTTTACCCAACTCGGGCCAAGCCCTATTACTCGTGCTCAAGCTCGATTCGAGCTCGCTAATAGTTCAATGACATAGTGTTCGAGTTCGGTTAGCTTTTTAATAACTCGATAAAAAATATAATTTACTTTTATTGCCGAGAACGTTAGCTTAATTAAAACTTATAAAAATTCTCAAGTGCCCAAACAAAAAGATATAAATTCTCAAGTGTCCAAACTTATATAACTATTACTGTTACTACTGGATTAGTCATTTCCTTTTATTTGAGTATAGCTATTTGATCGATCTTAATTTCGTAAGGGAAATAAATCTTAAGAACACCAAAGATTTACGTGGTTCGATCGTGAATAAGATCTCGTCCACGGGCAGAGAGAGTATGTGTATTGAGGTGTAAGGCGATTACAAAGAGAGTGAATGAATCTATGTAAGTCTAATCTAGCCTCTATTTATACACAATGTATTGACTAGATCTCGAATCAAGTCTTCTAACTAGGATTCGAGATCCTATCCCTCTTGAATTAGGATTCTTTTAGATATGGTGAGCTTCTGCGTTCCCACCGGCTTTAGGAGTCTTCATGGGCGAACTTGTCCGGCCGAGCTTGATGTCGGGTTTACTTGTATTGGACACGATGCTTGGGCACAGTAGTTGGGCAGTATCCTATCACAACCCCCAAAAAGACGCTTGACGAGGTCATCTTTGGATTGGGGTTGTTGTGACGGCGGGGTTGGGACGATTGGTTGACTCAATGCTTGACATCGTATATCGTATGCGATGCTCGCAGAGCGTCTGCCGAGGTCTTTGTTGTTTGTATCTCCGGCGGTGTCACGGCTTCTTGCACCGGCGTCACGCCGAGTCTTGACCGGCTTCACCTAACGGTGTTATGCCGAGGTCTATGACCGGCTTCACCTAACGGCGTTTAGCCGAGGTCTTCGACCGCTTCACCGACGGGCGTTATGCCGAGGCCTTCGCCCGCTTCACCGACGGGCGTTATGCCGAGGTCCTATGACCGCTTCACTAACGAGGCGTTTAGCCGAGGTCTTCGACCGCTTCACCGACGAGGCGTTATGCCGGTGCCTTGACCGCTTCACCGACGGGCGTTATGCCGAGGTCTTCGCCGCTTTACGGCGAGGCGTTAAGCGAGGTCTTGTGACTGGCTTCACCTGACGAGGCGTTAGGCCGAGGTCTTCTTACTTGCTTCGCTTGACGAAGCGTTATGCCGAGGCCGAAGATGGGATTTTACGCCGTTCTTGAGCTTGGACGCTGGATCGCATTTAATCGCATTAAATTAGCGGGTTGGATTCCCGATAAAGTACATATTAGGGGAATGTCTTCCTTGATACGCAATATCTCTTATCACTTGCCTTCTACATTTCTCTGAATTTCAAAAACTCTCTGCCTTCTGCGAGAAACAACTACTCTGCGCCATTGACGGCTTGAAGCTCCTTGTCTTCTTCATCGATAAACAAAAGTAAGTAATGGCTACTTCTTCTCATAACGAGTCGCCTGAGCGTCAAATCGTGTCTGTTTCCCCGTCTAATTCGTTAGCGTCTTTGCCTGTTTTTACCCGTGTCCATATGCCTCTTTCTCTGTGTAGTCTGCGATTCCCCTCAGTGGGGGATTGCGGCAAAGTGTCTTCTTTTTCTTCAATCCTAGGTATTTCTGATATTAGGGATATATGTCTTCAATATAGTATTCCCTCTAGTATTGAGTTCGTTGCCCCCCGTCCGGAGGATAGGGCTTGTGCCCCTCCGGATGGTTTTATTACCGTGTACGAGGACAGCCTCAAGGCTGGTCTTCGTCTTCCTTTCCCTTACGTATATGTTGAGTTCCAAGAGATGTTTGGCCTATCTCTTGCCCAACTCTCGCCGAACTCATTCCGGCATATGACTGCCCTAGGTGTCTATGCCTATAGGCATAATTTTCCTTTGACCTTGGGGCTTGTCCTTCGCTTTTTGCAACTGAAGGGCGGCTCGGGGTGGTATTATCTATCACCCCGTAGGAAATTTAAAGCCAAGATTAAGTCGAAGATCTCCAACTGGCAGAAGAAGTTCTTCTTCTGTCGGTTTGAGGGACATATGGAGTTCCTATGGCGATCTGATAAGATCGCCGATGTGTTCGTTGACAAGGACTTCGGTGACCTGGAGGAGACGCTGGACAAAATTGGCCTTGTTGACGAGGTCTTCTCCGAGGCCGAGCTTGCGGGCGGGGCTTAGCCCTATGATCCTACCTCCGGGGTGGAGTCGGTGAAGGGTGAGGCCCCTACTTCCTTTTTCTTTATTGCTTGATTATACGTGTTGATGCTGACCTATGTATTTCTTGGTAGTGAACCTGCTGAAGGAAAGAAAGAAGAAAAGGAAGGAGCCGGTCTCGTGGTCGAACCGATCTACGTGGCCGAGCCGAGGTCTCCGACCTTGAAGGATTTCGAGGACATGCCGAAATGACCGTGGGACTTCGAGATCCCTTCGCAGCAGCCACTCAAGCGCTTGAAGAGGCGGAAGGATGAAGTCCCCAGTCCTCGGTTCTTTGCCGGGCCGAGTCTTGAATCGTCGGTTCAAGCCCAAGCCTCGTCTCTTTCACGAGGTTTTGTACTGTCCTTATACTTTGTGTTGCGATATAAAACCGTGTTTTCGACGATGTATATAATGTATGAAATTCGAGGACGCGTGGCGGCGAGTGTCAAAAGTATCGATCTTGTATCGGATTACTTGAAGGCGCCGTTCTGCGGTTTGTGGGGTGGCCGGTATGCTCGGGAGGTGGAGGAGGTGAATACCCTCCTTACTCAAAAATATCCGAGGCGAAGCTAAGATCCGGACCTCGTCAAACAAAAAGCGGCGGATGCTACGGCCATTGAGGCGGCGGCGGCAAGGGCCAGGTCGGCGGAGGCAGCTTTGGCGGAGGAGGCGGCAAGGGCCGAGGCGGCGAAATCTGAGGTTGCCTTGATGAAGGCTGAGGTGGAACAGGTTCGCCGTCGGGAGGCGGACATGGCGAGCTCGCAGGGAGAGACGCTTCGTGCCTTTGCGAAGAGGTCATTCATGTCGGCGAAGCCCGGATGGTCTCGGATGCGGCCGAAGTGCTTAATAAGCGCGCCGTCTCGGATGCAATCGAAGATGTCGCCGAGGACTACCCAGACCTGGACAAAGCCAAGTATGGGTACGAGGAGACCGAGGACAATGTCCTGAGACGGGCCTATTTTGATGTGATCGTCCGCGGCTGAAGAGCTTCCGTGTGCGAGAACCTCGCCTCCTCCTCGGTTCTTACATCGCGGAGTCCGTTCGCGCTTTCCCGTGGATCGGGATCCCACGACCGAGTTTTATTATCCGATTATGCAAAGGGATCGGGGTGCGGTGATGCTTCAAAGGCGTCGAGACTCGGTGGTTCCCGAAGGGCCGGTATGCGGGCCGAGCCAGGCGGAAGAGGCTGCGGCTATCGAGGCGTCGGAGGCGGCGAATGTGGACGTGGCCGAAGCTTCCGGAGGGGTCAGTTGATCCCCCCATCTTTTTTACCCTTCTTTTTTTTTTTTTTTTTTTGAATGTAAATGTACATTGATTTTTGCCTAAGGGCATGTTAATAAAATGACAAGTTTATGTTAAGAAACTTATCTCTTTTTTTTTTTTATTCAGTTGTCTCCTGAAATGCTTGATGCTTCTCCTTGGTTGAACCAAATCGAAGACCTATCGCGGGCTCTTGAGTTGAAAGAGGTCGAACTCCTCCATATAAAGGGGCAGCTTGGCCACGTACAGGCGGAGTCCGATGTCAAACATAGGGCCGCTCAGGAGAGCTGTGACGAGCTCCAGGCTCGCCTTTTGGAATTGGAGGAGGCGTTCGAGGTCGCCAGGAGAGGCCAGTGATAGCCGAGGAGCATGCCGAGTCGAGGAGGTTATCCACGAAATGGTGGGATGACGATCCGGAGGTTGAAGCCAGGTTGTCGAGGCTGCTGCCCGTTGTTCGAGTGCAGTAGCGAATATGGTCGGACCTCACGGCAATTCACGGGCGATGCAGCTGGTGAAAAGGCTCGGGAGCATATCTGGATCGTCATCGCCGACAACCACACTCGACGAAATACTTCGACGGGATGCAGAGGCCTCTTCTTCTGGGAGCTTCTCGGTCTAGAATAAATGAACCTAATTATGACGATCCGGAGTGGCGCGCACAAGAGGCGTGCTGTTGCCCTTGAGCGTCGTGGACCTCCATGCGTCGAGATCGGGCGTCATCAAGTGGTCGAGGCCGAGCCCACAGAGCTGCGTCGTCCAGTGACCGAGTCATGGGGCGGGCCCGTAATATAGACCGAGGACGAGGTAGAGGTGGGATTAGCATAGATGAGTCTGAATTCCGATTTTTCTAGGGATTGGCTCGACTTTTCCGATCCGCTCCGTCCTCGTAAAATGTAACTCGTACACCTTTTATTTAATAAGAATGGTTTGTTGTTGACTTTGTATTTGAACAAGAGTAATATCTGAAAGTAGTTCGTCCTCGTAGAATTCCGTTTCGAAAGAAATCGTTCTCGTCTGAAGGTGGGGTTCTGTTTCTTGCCGAGGTCGTCGGGAGGGTGGTCCCTTGTCTACATAGAGAACACTTGAAATAAGCGAAGGTAGTCGATCTCGTATGTAGGAATGGTTCTGTTTTTGCCGAGGTCGTCGGGAGGGTGGTCCCCTTCGTCTACATAGAGAGGCGCTTGAAATAAGCGAAGGTAGTCGATCTCGTATGTAGGAATGGTTCTGTTTTTTTGCCGAGGTCGTCGGGAGGGTGGTCCCTCGTCTACATAGAGAGAGCAGCTTGAAATAAGCGAAGGTAGTACGATCTCGTATGTAGGAATGGTTCTGTTTTTGCGAGGTCGTCGGGAGGGTGGTCCCTTGCCTGCACAGAGAACGCTTGAAATAAACGAAGGTAGTCGATCTCGTATGTAGGAATGGTTCCTGTTTTTTGCCGAGGTCATCGGGAGGGGTGGTCCCCTTCATCTACATAGAGAGAACGCTCCGAAATAAACGAAGGTAGTCTGATCTCGTATGTAGGCATGCGCGCGTTTAGATTTACATTCGTATGAAACGAATGTAATCTGACCTCCGTCGAGGGAATTTGTCCTCCGTAGAGGGAAAATAATGTGAAGATTAATTATGCATTAGTGACAAGTAGAACTCGTAAAAATAAATATTTTATTGATAAAAGGCAATGCGACCACCAAATAAGACTCGGACTCTAAACAGGGACTTTTAAAATATGACCGAACAAGACCCGACCATTGACACTTATGCATAATATTTCTTCGGATGGATGATGTGCCATGCGTTGGGTAATTGCTCACCGGACAATTGAGCGAGCTTATAGGCCCTTTGCGAGGACTTCGTCGACGGTAAGGTCCTTCCCATGTGGCTTCCAGCTTGCCGAGCTGCTGCTTTGTTGACTTCATTATTTTGAGTACGAGGTCGCCCACTTGGAATTGTCGGGTTTTAACGCTGGTTGTAATACCGAGCTACTTGTTGCTTGTCCGAGCTTCGCAGATGTGGCGAGGTCTCTTTTCTTCGAGTAAGTCTAGATCAGCTCGTAGATTTTGCCCCATTTGCTTGGCGGAGAAGTCGATGGTGCGAGGACTCGGTACTCCGATCTCTGCGGGATCCTTGCTTGGTTCCATACACCAAACGTATGGTGTTTCTCCGTTCGAGTCCGAGGTGTAGTTCGATGCGACCATAAGACACATGGTAGATTTTCCACCCGAGGCCTTTAGCTCGGTCGAGGCGAGTTTTAGACCCTTTACGATGGTCTGTTGGTAACCGGTCGACCATTTGCTTGAGGATGGGCCACCGGGTGAACTTTTGTTGGATCCAAGCTCTTGACACCAATCTTTGAATGTCTTATCCGTGAATTGTGTTCCGTTATCCGAAAGGAGGATATGGGGATGCCGAGCGACACACTATGTTCTTCCATACGAGTTGAGGCGTTCTTGCTTGTGATTTTCGCCAGGGCTCGGCTTCTACCCACTTCGTGAAGTAGTCGATCGCAACAATTAAAAATTGGGCGTCACGGTGCTTTACAAAGGGCCCACAATGTCAATCCCCATTGCATAAGCGGCCAGGGCTCATGCGGAGGTGAGGTCGGTGCAGGGTAGCCTTGTACGTTCCCATGGATTTGACACTTCGGACACTTTTTTACGAGGTCCATTGAGTCTTGGAACATTGTTGGCCAATAGTATCCCCATCGCATGACTTTCTTTGACAAGGCTCGGGGTCCGATGTGGCTTCCGCACGAACCTTCGTGTATTTCTCGTAGAACGTAATTAGCTCGGTTCGGCCCCAAGCACCTTAAGAGAGGTTGGAGATATGACTTTCTATATAGGACTCCCTGCTCAATTGTATATCGCAGAGATTTGTTCAGGATCCTCCTAGCCTCCAGCTTGTCGTGGGGCAGTTCGCCCTTCTCCAAGTACTCTCGAATGGGAGTCATCCAATTGGGTTCTTCATCCGAGACTATGTTAACCTCGGCTCCGTCTTCGGCATCGTTTATGCTCCTGCTTTGGACTTCCTCTACTGGCGGGTTCGTTGATGACGAGGCCAATTTACTTAAGATGTCAGCTCGGCTATTTTGCTCCCTTGGGATGCGAACTATCTGGAAGTGTGAGAAAGTCCGTTGCAGGCTTTTTGCTTTTTCAAGATACTTCTTCATTCTGTCGCTTTTTGCCTCGTATTTTCCCAACATTTGGCTTACGACGACTTGAGAATCGCTGTGAACTTGCGGCTCGTGTCACGGAGACTTTGAGCAAGGCGAAGTCCTGCGATCAGTGCCTCGTACTCCACTTCGTTGTTCGTATTTTTGAATGTGAACCGAAGTGAGTAGGCGATTTCTTGGTTGTCCGGGCCTAGGAGTAAGATACCTGCTCCGCTGCCTGTTTTCCCAGAAGCCCCGTCAACGTAGAGTTGCCAGCACTCCCTCGGTGTTTCAACCACGGGTTCGGCTTTGGCATCGTCGTCTGATTCGGTGGGCTTGGTTTTCGACGGTTAGCCTCGGCAAGGAAATCCGCTGGGGCTTGACCTTTGATGGCTGGCGGGCGAAAGGATATATCGTGCTCGCCCGATTCGATTGCCCATTTCGCGATTCTCACGATGCTTGGGCTTCGTCAATACTTGCAAGTGGGTAGTCGGTGAGGACCAGATGCGATGTGCATGGAAATGCGGACGTAGTCTCCTCGCGGCATTTACCAATGCTAAGGCAAGCTTCTCGGTGATACCTCGTTTACGGGCCTTTTAGTGCTCGGTGATGAAATACACGGGGCCGACGTCCTTCTTCGTGCCGGATCGCACTTATGGATTCGTCCGAGGCGGCGAGGTAGAGAAAAGGACTTCTCCCTCTTCGGGACGGATAGAGTGGGGAGCTCGGCGAGGTAGCTCTTGAGGTCTTGACGGACTGTGCACCTCGTCCATGAGAATTTGAGGCTTTTGAGTACCTTGAAGAAGGGTGGCTGCTTATCCGCGACTTTTGAAAGGAAGCGGCTTAGTGCGGCTATGCGACTGTCGACTTATGTACGTCATGGATAGTCTTGACATCTTCATTTCCAAAATGGTTTGGACCTTGGTCGGTTTGCTTTAGCCCTTCTTGTGAAACCCAACACCCTAAGAACTTTCCGGACCGGACCGCAAACGTGCATTTACGGGGATTGACTTTAGGTTGATTTTCGAAGAAGCCGAGGGCGATCCGGTCGGCCACACATGCGACTTCTTCCTTGCTTTTGACGACGATGTCGTCTCGTATACCTCCACATTCCGACCTATGTAGGGCTGAAATATTTTGTCCACCATCCTTTGATAGGTAGCCCTGCATTTTAAGGCGAATGGCATCTTTTATATATCGAAGACCCAAGTCGGTAATGAAGGCTTTCTTGGCAGCGTCTTCGTCGTCCATCGGGACTTGGTGATACCCTTGTATAAGTCCAAGCGAAGACTTCGTGCCCGACCAACGCGTCGACCTTCTTGTCAATGTTGGGAAGGATAGCAATCCTTTGGGCAATCTTGTTGAGATCGGTGTAGTCGATACACATTCGCCATCCCTCCTCCTTTCTTCACCATCACCGGGTTGGCTATCCAGTCGGATATTTGACCTCGAGCAAGTGTCGTGCTTTTAATAGTTGGTTCACCTCGTCATGAATGACTTGGTTCCGTTCGCTGCGAAGATTCTTTGCTTTTGTCGAACTGGCTTTATGTTCGGGTCGATGTTGAGCGGTGGTGATGATACTCGGCGAGACTCGGTCATGTCGAGGGAGACCAAGCAAACACGTCCGAATTCCCTTAGGAGTTGGATGATCGATCCTTCACTTCAGTGCCGTGGTGAAACCAACTGACGACCTTCAATGGCTCGTCTTTGTACAATGCGACCTCTTCCACCGACCGTCGGGGGTGGCGATGTACTTCGGACTCCAACTCTTGGGTTTCTTTAATTGCTATGCTGTGGGTGTTGGACCGAGGTCCGGCACCTCGTAAGGCAACTTGCATACACTCGCTGGCTTGCTTACGATCGCCTCGGATCACGGCCGTTCCTCGTGGTGGGTATTTTATCGTCGGTGATGCGTTGAGCATACCGCCCTTACAACGTTCGGCCAATCTCGCCTAGTATGATGTTATACGGCGAGTTGGCCTTCACTACTGAACCGCACCACCTTGGTTGAGGTCGTTGGTGCTTTCCCACCGTGACGGGTAGCTCGATTATTCCTTACGGCGCGTCTCTTCCGGACGAAGCTTGGAGTGGCGGCGGTGCTGTGCGGTGTGCTTCTTCTACTCCTAGCTTGTCAAAGCAATCCTTGAAGAGGATGCTTACCGACGCCATTGTCAATGTAAACGCAGCGTTTTACCAATTTATTTGCGACTACTACGGATCACCAACGCATCCCGTGAGGTCTTGTCGCAGTGCGGGTCGCCCCGGAGAAGGTGATCGCCTCGTCCTTTCTGAACCTCTTATTGGTAGGTTCGCCGATTCTAGGACTTCGGGCATCGGCCTTCAGGGAGGACTTCGTGACTCCACGGGGGAGCCCCGTAATAGTGGAGACCACCCCGTCATATTGGGGCTCGTCATCTCCTTCCTCGTCGGTGCTGCGCTTTGTTTTTTGTAGGGGGCACAATTTCCCCTCTTCCTCTGCTTTTTCTTCTTTTGACTTTGGTCGGCTTGACGACTCTGTCCTCGGTATTTCTTCAGGGATCCGTCCTGAACTAGCATCTCTATTTCACCCATGAGCTCGTTGCACTCTTGATGTCGTGCCGTAATCATCATGGAATGGCGGATTATCCGTAGGTCGGCACCTCTTCCTCCCGTCATCGGTCGAGGCTTCTCGACAGTTCATATGGAGTGCGTGATTTCGCTCTTAGCCGTCAATCGGGGTGTATTGAGATCGTTCCGGCGTCGCGCGGACCGAGCCTGGACTTTATCGGGCGATGTAATGCATCGGTAACACGCCCCTTGGTTCGATCTTCCTTCCTTCGTCTCTTCTTCCTTTTCCGGGGTCCGGCTTTATGCGCTTCGCTTTCTCTTGTCGCCTCGTCCGCTTTGGCGAACCGGTGAGCTATGCGCCACAGCTACATTGCGATCGAGGTTCGTGCCAGCGATCTCTAAGATGCAAGGCCCCGGCAAGATGCCGTTTTGGAAGGCCGAGATGACTAACGGTCGTTCACGTCTTGACCTTCAAACACTCCTTGTTAAACCTTGTCATGAAGTCGTTGATGGACTCATTACGGCTTTGCCTTATGGTGAGGAGGTGTCTGATGGCGTTTTGATTCCGCCTTTTGGAAGAACCTTGATGGAAGGCCGCCATCGGTCGCGATAGGGCGATGCTTCCGTGGTAGACTGTCGAACCACTGCGGGCGTTGTCGACAGTAACTCGGGAAGAGTTTACACATGAACCGAGCTAAGGCGTTGGTTGATCATGTTGTATTGGAGCTGCGAGGAAGTTACGTGGATCCTCGACCGTCGTGAGGCGATGCTTGGTACCCGTACTTATCCGGAGAGAAGTGTTGAGTATTCTATTTGAGAGCGGGTGGCTATCTTCCCGTATCCATCGAAGCCGTCCTCCGGGGCGGGACGGTTCGACGATCGAACTCGTTTAGGTGACTCGGACCGACTTGGCGACCACGATGCCTTTTCTGCTGCCGTCCCACGGAGATCGGGCGGAGTTCGCCGGATGGATTTACGGCGATCGAGGCCGGCTTGCGGCGATCACGGCGTCCTCTCGCGTTGCTCGTTCCTTGTGCGGTCGGTTTGGGCCCCGACCTCTCGTTGTGATGCCTCGTATCTAGATGAGGCTTCGTGTACCGTTCTTGGGGCGTGGCCGACTGTGCTTGACCGAGGAACCGGAAAGCTCTCTTATTCTTCTCGAGAAATCGCCAGACGGCGTCGTCGAGGTTCACTTATGGAGCGGAGGTTCCCCGGATTATTACTACGATTGCCTTCGCTATGGTAACCGCCTCTGCGGGCGGGGTGTCCGTGCTCGTCGAGACTTTGGATATGCCCCGGGGTTTCTTCTCCGATTGGGCTCTTCCGAGTTGAGCTCGGCGTTCCTTTCGCCGTCGGCGTTGTTGTTGTCGTGACGGTCCCGGATGCATAACTTCCGGTGTACACGGTCATGATTATTTCCACAAAGCGGTGGTTGATCGAAAACACAAAATTTCGTTTCCCACAGACGGCGCCATGATCGATCTTAATTTCATAAGGAAATAAATGCGCAAGAACACCAAAGATTTCGTGGTTCGATCTGTGAATAAGATCTCGTCCCACGGGCAAGAGAGAGTATGTGTATTGAGAGTGTAGAAGCGATTACAAAGAGAGTGAATGAATCTATGTCGTCTAATCTAGCCTCTATTTATACACAATGTATTGACCTAGATCTCGAATCAAGTCTTCTCTAACTAGGATTCGAGATCCTATCCTCTCAATTAGGATTCTTTTAGATATGGTGAGCTTTCTGCGTTCCCACCGGCTTTAGGGTCTTCATGGGCCGAACTTGTCGGCCGAGCTTGATGTCGAGTTTGCTTGTATTGGGCACGATCTTGGGCGCAGTGGTTGGGGGTATCCTATCACTATTCATGAAATATTTTACACAATCGATGTGGGATAGTTTTAAATACACTCTTCTAACTTCTAAGTCTCTAACAAGCCATTTTCTGAAAAGAAGATATATAAATAAGAAATGCTCACAAATTAATAAAATAGAGAGAGATAACTTTTATCATGATTTATTATAAGTAATATTGACTACTTTTTTTCCTTTCTTTTAATTAAAATGTCCAATAGACGGTATACCAAATGTATATTAATAGCTTATATAACTATGTATACAATATTGAATATTATACATTATGTCTATTATAATATTTAAATAGCTCCTTTTAAATGGCTTATACATGTATGTACATAATATTCTATATTATACAATAAAGCATGTATATCTATTATAATCAAGTTATGAGTAGGAAAAAAATAATATTGGTATTTTGGTGGAAGTAAGTTATTTTAGAATGTTCAATAAGATTGTTAATAGAAATAAAAATATATGTTAAAATAAAAATTTGGCGAGATGATCATTAATTTATTTAGAATAATGACAATACAGTAGAGCTATCTATAAAATAATTATTTAAATGTATGATTTTAATAGAAGCAGTAACCGATATCCTGCCGTAACCAATGAAAAAATGACATGTATCTATTAAAATGAACATCTAACTATAAATAGGTATTAAATATATCTATAATAATAACAATAAAGTGTAGACGTAAAAATAACTAGTATATTTAATACTCAGTTTATAATTAAGATATATAAATATTTAGTAGTTTTGGTCATATTTGAGTAATTAATAAAAAATATGAAATATTTAATTGTTAAACATTTATGACGAACTTACCAATTATTCAGTAATTACATTGTATCTCGTATTTCTCATTTTAATAGATTGGATAAAATACTAGAATTAAAGTTACCAAATCACGAAACAATTGACTGAAAAAAATATTATGATGTATGTAACTTCGGGAAAAAAAAAATTAAGTTCTTAGTTGATAATGAATTAATTGTAACTCATATAGTTCATGTATCCTATATAATTAATTTCTTTTTTAAGGGTTTGTTGGAAAATTGTTTACAGAACATCACAACTTGTCGGACGTATTACAACTTGAAAAAGAAATGTAGGAGATTATCAAACTAACAACGAACTTAAAACAAGAAAAATAGAAGAAACTGAAAAACCGTATTCTAATGCCGAGTCGAGGAGACCTCTTTCCGCAAGACGAAATACGCCCGGTGGTGCTCTCGGTTCTGGCGTATTGTCCCCAAAGATGAAACGGCAACGTCTCGTAGGTGGCAGCACCGCAGACCAATGAGCTCCGACGAACTGGACGGAGGCGATGACAGAGCTTGGACAAGAGCTATGAATGCAGATAGTGCTTTGGTATGCTGGAATTCATATAGGCAGTAGATAGCTAATGATGTGGAGACATATTTTATTTATAGACGTCGTCCCCCTCATGAGGAGCCTGCTGGAGTCAACACCCGTATTGATGTCGGGTGTTACGAAGTTATGTCCCCCCTTGAGTGCAGAGGGGGTTACGCGGCGGTTTCTGGAGACAAGGTAGGAGTTTCACTCACCTTTCCCGTAGGGCCATCATGTCGGGCACGTCGACAATTCTGACGAATCAGCGGCGCGTGCGTCGGGTTCATGGGCGATATCGGACGTCTCTTGAGTGTACAAAGAAGCCCAACGGATTTGGCCACACGAGTTGGGCCTCAGACCAACTCCATCCTTGGGCTCGATCAAACGTTGATGCAAAAGATACGGGCATTGGACCACGGAATCAGGCCAAAGACCACCCAAAGACCAATTGCCAAGATTCAAGATCCAAGATCCAGTCCAGTCCACGGACCATGGAACCGGAACATGAGCCGGAGTCGGGGCGGGCGCTGGTTCAGGCGTGGCGCGGCTGCTATCGCGATGTCTTGCGTGTGGGCTTTCCAGCCCATCACTTATGCACATAATTATAGTAAGTGTTCAATGAACCACTTATATAGACAATTAATGAAGGTACATTAATCAATGTGGGATAAGGATTAATTAATTCATGCTTATCCCCTTAAGCACATAACTCCATGTTTAAGTGACCAATTTTGATCCACTATTTCTCACTCACCGAAAATCAGATTTGAGAATGTGAATGCACCATGATCATCTACTCGAAACGTAGATCGATCCTATGCCATTTAATTTCACAAAAATAAACTTTACGTCACTCAGATTCTTGGTCAAAGTAGCTTCCTGACAACTTGACCACATATATAATAATTATATATATATATATATATTCACTGATTTCCAACAATCCCCCACATAAGTGAAAATAGCTATATGCATGTATGCAGACACAGCTCAGTCCTCAAGAGATGTTAAAATATTTGGACAGGTGGTTTGTGGCCTTGAACACTCCATAGTTAGTACCATCGAGTACACTGACGGATTAGTGGACACGATGCCTTGAACTATTCCCCACAACGCGTGCCTTTGAGACAATGGTATTAACACTTTAACACCTCAATCTCATCCGTTCTCACGTTTGATTCCATTTTGGCCATGGACATCCACTTTGGATTCATAAGTGTTTTGTTTGAAGCGGCCCCACTTCGAACTTACATAGGTGATTCTTTACCGAGTATCTTGCCATACTCAACCTTCTCGAGGTATTTTAGGAATCTTTAAGAGTCGAAGACTCAACCTTACCACTAGGCAAGTTTTTCAACACTCGTGTGCTTTCTAGGGAACAGACCAACTTGAGTGTTTACATACGAACTCCTATAGCTTAGTTCTCCCATTGAACCAAGTTCTTGGGATCTCCACTCATCACGGTTGGATTACCACTATGATTATTCTTAAGATGTGGATTTTAATCTCATTCCCTCTAGCAACTTGATCATTTGATCCCGGTTTAACCCTTTGATCAATGGATCTGCCAGATTATCTATTGACTTAACATAGTCAACTGAGATAACCCCACTTGAGATCAAATGCCTCACGGTATTATGTCGCTGACATATATATCGAGACTTACCATTATACAAACCATTTTTCGCCCTTCCAATAGCCGCTTGGCTATCGCAGTGAATCATCACCGGTGGCACAGGCTTAGACCAACATGAAATATCTTCCAAAAAATTACGGAACCACTCGGCTTTCTCACCAGCTTTATCCAAAGCTATGAATTCTGATTCCATGGTGGATGGGCTATACACGTCTGTTTCGTGGATCTCCAAGAAACACATCTCCCCCAATCGTGAACACGTACCCACTTGTAAAAAGTGAATCTTTCAAGTCAGATATCGAATTGGCATCACGGTACCCTTCAAATACCACGGATATCGCGTAAAATGCAGCTCATGATTTTGATTATACTTCAAGTACCTCAAAACTCTCACTAGAGCCTTCCAATGCTCCTTGTTTGGATTGCTCGTGTAACGACTCAATTTGTTCACGACGCAAGCTATGTCAGATCGGGTGTAATTTGTAAGATACATCAAACACCCGGTGACCTTAGCATAGTCTTCTTGCCCAACAGGTTCACATATGTTCTTACTCAAATGAACATTGAGCTCCAATGGGGTCTTAGCAGGTAAACTATCAAACGAGTTGAATTTCTTAAGTACTTTCTCGACGTAGTGAGATTGTGTCAAGACAATTCCGTCTGATCTTCTTAGAATCTTTATTCCAAGAATCACATCAGCTAATCCCATGTCCTTCATGTCAAAATTTCTATTTAACATGCGTTTCGTGTCATTAATGACTTGACTATTGCTATCCATGATCAATATATCATCTACATACAGAAACACTATAACATAGCCATTACAGTGTTCTTAACGTAGACACATTTGTCATACTCGTTGATCTTGAAAATATTTGCCAACATAACATTGTCAAATTGCAAGTGTCATTGCAACGATGCTTTTTTCAAACCATATAGAGACTTCACGAGTTTGCATACCTTGCCCTCTTGACCAGGTACTATAAACCATTCAGGTTGCTCTTATATACCTCATCCTCGAGGTCACCATTCAAAAACGTAGTCTTAACATCCATTTGATGAATCTCAAGATTGTGCAAAGCAACAATTGCGAGAAGCAACCTAATAGACGTAATCCTCGTCACAGTTGAATATGTTTCGAAGAAATCGTATTCCTCACTTTGTTTAAACCCTTTGACAACCAAACGAGCCTTATACTTTTCAATTGATCCATCTGCCTTGTACTTTCTTTTAAGGATCCACTTGCATCCTAAGGGCTTACAACCTTCTCACAAATCAACCAGCACCCAAGTATGGTTTTGGAAAATGGAATCAATCTCGCTTTGAGCAGCCTCTCGCTAGAGCATTCGTCTGGCCGAGTATAGGCTACTTTGATCGAAGTTGGTTCTTCAGTATCAGCTCTATTGCTAGAACTGGCTTCACTTTTATCCTTGTCTTTACATGGATAAACACCTTCAAAGAATATAGCATTCATTGATTCAATCGTCATCCCCACAGTCATATCCGGTACATGTGACCTGTGTATCAAAAAACGATAGGCACTGTTGTTCAGTGCATACCCAATAAAGATACAATCGACTGTTTTACGTCCAATTGTAACTTGTTTAGGAAGAGGCACTTCAACCTTCGCCAAACACCCCCACACTTTGAGATATTTTTACGATGGCTTTCTTCATTTCCACAACTCGTAAGGAGTGACATCCTTATCCTTAAATGGAATCTTGTTCAAGATGTAGGTGGTGTCAACAGACTTCCCCCACAAGTTCAGGGCAACCTGAACTAATCAACAAAGCATTCATCACCTCCTTAAGTGTTCGATTTTTACGTTCGATGCTTATTTTGGTAGGGTGAATAAGGAGATGTCATTTGATGTATACCACTTTCGTTGCATAATGCCTCAAACGGAGCTACATATTCTCCCTCTCTATCACTTTGAACAGTCTTAATTCGACAGTTTAGTTGATTCTCAGTTTCGTTCTTGAAGTTTTTAAAAGCTTCAATAGTCTCATCTTTACTTCTTAGAAGGTAAAGATAATAATATCTTGTACAATCATCAATAAACGTGATGAAGTACTTTTTACCACATCTAGTTTATACAAATTTTAAATCACACACGTCAGTGTGAATCAGTTCTAGAGGTTTAGTGCTCCGTTCTACCGAATAAAATGGTAACTTAGCCATTTTGGCTTCCACACAAACCTCGCATTTCGTTTGTGTATTCACTTCATTTAACTTTAGTAAATCTAAATTTACTAATCTTTTTATTGCATTTAGATTAATATGTCATAATCTACAGTGCCATAAATCAGAGTACTCGGTCAAGTAAGAGGAAGTAGATGCATTTTCATTCATAGCAATTTTGGGTACACGGCGCACAGCCATTACATTCAATTTGAAAAGACCCCTGGTGAGATAACCCCTACCAAGGAATTTTCCAAACTTAGTCAAGATAAACTTGTCTGACTCAAAAATAGTCTAAAACCCTTATTAACTAGAATCGAGCCCGACACTAAATTCTTGCGAATGTTTGGGACATGCAGCACATCCTTCAACGTGATCTCAATGTCGGATGACATCTTGAGCACCACGTCACCAACTCCGGCAACCTCGGAGAAGCTTGGTTCCCCATGTTGAGCTTCATCCCATCAACAGGCGTGTATGTGGAGAAAAGTCTCTTGTCGGCGCAGACATGCGCAGTTGCGCCAGTGTCGATAAACCATCAACCTTAATTCTTAACGTGGTTGACTTCCTCAGTCACCACAGCAGCCAAATCATCCTTATCCCATTTGTCGAAGTCCTTCTCGACAACGTTGACAACTTGTTTAGCCTTCTTCTTCTTTGACTGACGGTAGTCCTTCATCGTGTAACCATGCTTGACACAATTGTAACAGTCCTCGTCAAACTTCGGGGCAACCACCTTCCCTTTGCATTTGTCTTTGACATTGGGACGAACATGTTTATTGGAGGGACCGTCTCTCTCCAACAGGTTGGCCTTAGCATCGAGCAAGCCTTCGCTTTTAGATCTTGCTTCTTCACGTCAGACTCAATTCGCAGTTTGACGATCAAGTCTTCAAGCGTCATATCCTTTCGCTTGTGCTTAAGGTAGACCTTGAAGTCTCTCCACCCTGGTAGCTTCTCAATCAACATGGCGACGACAAAGCCGTCAAAAATGTGTGCCCTTCGCTTGAACCTCGTATACAATGAGTTGAAACTCTTGCACTTGATCCATGATCGGTCGAGAATCGACCATCTTGTAGTCCAAATATTTGGCTACAATGAATTTCTTTTACTGCATAATCACTACAAGATTTTCTTTTCTAGCGATCCCACATACATTTGGATGTCGTTACAACAAAGATATACACTATACAAGCTATCTTCTAAACTACTAAGTATGAAGTTTTTACAAAGATAGTCGTCGGTCCTAATTGTCATATCTTTGCTCGGACGTGAAAGTCCGTCACTTCATCCTCGATGACGGCGGGCTCATCTTCCATCAAGAAGTTGGCGAAATAACGCCGTGAGGTAGAACAACATCCTTTGTCGCCATCTTTTGAAGTCGGATCCTCCAAACTTGGCGGCTTCGACGACGCGGCATCATCCTTGCGGTATGAGCAGGCACCGAGATCGATCCAAAACTGGATCCACCAGCACCACTTGAAGTGTGCTGAAACATGGAACTCGTATGAGAACCACGAGTGTTAGATCCCGTGGATCCAACAGTCGATCCACTGAAGAGTACAGTCGTCGAGCCTATGGAACCACTAAAAGTGGAACCAATCGTTGAACCACTAAAAGTGGAACTAACAGTCGACTCAAAGGGCCAAATAGTTGACCCCTAAGACATCAAACCAAACTTGTCCGTAGCCATTGTGCCAGAAGTGGCAGCGATGGCGAGCAGCGGTGAGGAAACAGCAGCGGGCGAGTCGGTGGATGGAGCGATCGATATCTCCAAACAAAGGTTTTTAGTTTCGAAAGTTTTATGTCAATTTTAATGTCTCAACTCCTTGGTGGCAAGTAATATTTCGTCTTGCGAATGTTGAAAAATTGTGTACAGAACAGTACAACTTGTCGGGCGTATTACAACTTGAAAACAGAAATGTAGGAGATGATCAAACTAACAATAAACTTAAAACAAGAAAAATAGAAGAAACTGAAAAACCGTATTCTAATGCCGAGTCGAGGAGGTCTCTTTCCGCAATATGAAATTCGCCCTGGTAGTGCTCTCGGTTATGGCGTATCGTCCCCAAAGATGAAACGGTAGCATCTCGTAGGTGGCAGCACTGTAGACCAACGAGCTCCGGTGAACTGGACAGAGGCGATCCGGCAAACTGGACAGAGGCGATGACAGAGCTATGAATGCAGATAGTGCTTTGGTGTGCTGGAATTCAGATAGGCTGTAGATAGCTAATGCTGGAGAGACATGTCTTATTTATAGGCGTTGTCCCCCCTCATGGGGAGCCTGCTGGAGTCAACACCCGCATTGATGTCGGGTGTTACGAAGTTATGTCCCCCATTGAGTGCAGAGGGGGTTACGCGGCGGTTTCTGGAGACAAGGTGAGAGTTACACCCACTTTTCCTGTAAAGCCATCATGTCGGGGCGTTACGGCGATTCGATAAATCGACAGCGTGTGCGTCGTGTTCATTGACATATCCGGACGTCTCTTCAAGTGCACAAAGCGAGCCCAGCGGATGGGCCACACGAGTTGGGCCTCGGACCAACTTCATCTCAGGCTCGATCAAGCGTTGATCCAAAAGATACGGGCATTAGGCCACGGAACCAAGCCCATGAACAAGCCTCCAAGATCCAAGATCCAAGTCCAAGTCCACGGGGCTGGGCGCGGGCCGACGACGGCGGCGCGCACGTTTGTGCCCGCGTGGGCTTTCCAGCCCATTACTTGTGCACATAATTATACTAAGTATTGAATAAACCACTTATATAGACAATTAATGAAGGTACATTAATCAATGTGGGATAAGGATTAATTAATCCATGCTTATCCCCTTAAGCACATAACTCCATGTTTAAGTGACCAACTTTGATCCACTATTTATCACTCACTAGAAATCGGATTGAGAATGTGAATACACCATGATCATCTACTCGAAACGTAGATCGATCCAATGTCATTTAATTTCACAAAATTAAACGTTACGTCACTCAAAATCTTGGTCAAAGTAGCTTCCTAGTAACTTGACCACGTATATAATAATTATATATATATTCACTGATTTCCAACAGGGTTTGTAACAAGTGACTTTGTATTACACATTAAAATATACTAAAGAACATGCAAAGCGCTGGCCTGAATTAAATTATCTTTTTATATTGTTCCTTTCGAAATCATCCAATACCATATGCTTTTAATTCCTATACATGATGGACATCCATTTAACTGGATACATGAACATTTTACTAAAATTTAATATAATCGTATAGTCCACAATTATTGGTTGAATAATTGTATAACATGATTCATTTTTTACAATGACTAAGCATAGACGTGGGAATTAATCGACACATATCATTGTTTTGTATTTGTTTTAATTATTTCATAAAATAGTTTGGTTAAAATGACATGGTCTGTTGAAAGTTTTATAAATAAATCTAGAATAAGGTATCAACAAAGTGACGTGTGTTCAAGTGGTTAAGAATTGTTAATATTATTATATTGACACAGGTTTGATTCTTTTTAGCCACAAATATTTTGAATTTTTGCCTACTCCAGGCTGGCTCTCGATTCAACTCGTGAATATGTTCACGAACTGGCTCGTTAAAATTCGAGCCAAACATGTTCACGAGCTTACGAGTCAAATATCCCTAATCTCGAGCTCCGCTCGAAAATCTTATCAAGCTCGATTTGAGGCTCGAGTTAGGCTCATTTATAAACGAATGAATTTCGAACGAACTTTTTTTGAGTCAAGCTCCGAATAGCTCACGAGCGGCTTGATTTGTTTATAGCCCTAGGTGTGCCGCGGGCGACCGCTGGGTGGTTTCGAAGATCGGCCAACCTAACGCTCACTGGGTGGCTATGGATGCTCCCGATTTGTCCTGTCTCAACGCCCGCGCTGGCTGCCAACTGCAGCTGGCAGTTGTTGGGTTACGTTGTTGGATCATGTTGCGTGCAAGCCAACCAGTGGTGGTTGGCTTGTGTTGTTGTTTCCTCATATATCCTCGGCCAGCCAACGCTGGCTGGCCCCCAACTGGGACTAGTCGTCACTACCGGTCCATCTCAACGTCGGCTGATCCCCAACTGGGACTAGTCGTCATTGCAGTTCCATCTCATCTCGTTCATTCTTCCAAACTCAAAGCTTGTTTCAAAACAGTACCTCTACAATGACTAACCACAAAACCTACAAAATAGTAAAAGAACACGGAACTTAGCCAAAACTAAAAAGAAAAGACTCGATAAACTCAAGAAAAGATGATGCAATTGGTAACGGACATCCAAAACCATAAAAAATCGAACAGAAAACATGACTAAACAATAAAATGAAAGCTCAATAGTGTTTATCTCACAAATAATCTAGTGGTAGCACAAATACATAAACTTGTATCAGGAAAATACATAGACTGATAGCACTTGTTAAAGATGTAATAACATGAACAAGGAAAATATAACTTCAACTTTTTTTTGAACATAAGTTGGCCCGTAAATATTCTCCAAACCTAAATTTTGACTTGTAGACCGAGCAACATATATTCCTTATATGTAGATACATTTCTTACATAGTAAATTTGCCTTGTAGAAGAGTTATAGTCCAATAAAGAAACAATCATGTATATAAGACATCTTGTCACAACACACTTGAAAGCACACGTACCTCAGAAAACACAACTGAACAAAAATTGTGTCTATATAATTGACAATCTTCACTAACAATAATGAATAAATATAATAAGTTGTTTAAAAAATAACGATTTATACTTAAGGGCGGAGGGCCAAAAATACCTTTATGGTTCGTTTGTTTAGCAGAAAAGTAAAGTTAATTGGTAATATGATTCCTAGGAAAATGATTCCAAGAAAATTGAATCTTGATAGATTCCTTATCCATTGTTTGAAAAATACCAAGAAAATTATTAGGATTTCAAATAATAATAAATAATAATATATAAACTATGGTTTGTATTTTGATAAAAAAAAATATTAAATACATAAGTAATGTAAGAATCTTATGACTACGAAAAAGAATATTTAAGATTTACTGTAGAGTAAGAATCTTGAAATATTGTATTACTTTCCTTATTTTCAAAATTCTTTTTATTTTCTTATCTTGTAAAAATACAGTCAAACGCAAGAATTTAAAATTTTAAAATCATATTATTTTCCCAAGATATAATCCATATCAAACAAACAAACCCTTAAAGTCATCCCCATGATACAAATATCTCTGTGACATTATATTTGTGTGATACACAATTTTACCTATCAATCCTTTGTTTACTACAAAGGATTGTGAAAGATTAAAATTGGGATAAATAATTTTCTTTTATTTGGAGGATTATTTCAATCATACCCATATTTATTGGATTAAAATTAATGAAGAACAATTTAAATGATTAAAATAATATCGGGCTTTGAGATATCCTAAAATATTAATCTTTAAAAGTAAACACTTGATTAGGTTGGATTAATTTTATCTAAATTTCATGCAAAGTATACCACCTAAAGTTGATAAAATAACATTATATTTGGAGCACAATAACCCCTACCGTCACAAAAACTAGTGCAAATTCCCCTTTGAACTGACGGCCTCCTTAAAGCCGTTTCCAAAAATTCGATTTTTTTTTTCATTCTCTCCCTCCTCTCTCTCTCTCATACATTATACATATATACATATATACGTATTGAATGGCGCAGGACTTGCTTTAAAACTGTGTTCAACCATTTTTGGCCCTGAACCCAATGCTAAAAAAAATATTACACGTGCTTGATAATAACACAATGTTCGTGTTGATCCATAAAATGCAGTGTACTTTTACTTTCCGGAGATCTATAAAACCATCTTCGTTATGTAGCTTGACCATGGTTAAAGTATTAAAAGAAATTACAAAAATTATCCATGAGTCAGCTGATCAATGGACCGATGGCCAATTATAGCAATTTTTACAATAATCAGTAGCAGGTGACATAAATAAAATTGTTGAAGCCAAAGCTATATTAAAGTTTGGAGTAACAACTTGTGCTAAATACTTGGATCTTCTTTAGATCAACGCACTCAGCTAGCGCATTACTCAGCTTCCTCAAGTCATCCATTGTGTGCACAGCGCTCAGAGTTACTCTTAATCTGACAACAAAATAATAATAATAATAATAATAATAATAATAATAATAATAATAATAATAATAATAATAATAACCAAGTAAATTGCTATAGCTATTCCCAGCCCAAGAGTACGACAAATTTGAGTACAACTTAAGAAAAGTGCCCTTATAAATAAAACCCAAGGTATGTTCATGGTGTGTTAGATTGATAAAATATATAATTAAATATTTAAATAATTATATGATCAAACAAGTTTAAAATAATTAATCCATAAAAGTAAATAGTTAGTAGCCTATAATATATTTATGAGGCCACTTAGGGGTGCCGACGGGCGCAACATGTGGTCTGGCCTATGGCTGACAATTCGTGCGTGTCGGGTCGTTATCGTGTCGACACGATAGCGACACGACATGATAAGGCCAAACATAAACACGACCCGTTAAGGATCTGTCCGACACGAACACAAACACAAACGAAATGACCGAAACGAACTCGACACGAACACGAATATGACACGATTTTTTTCGTATTGACACGATACGACACGATAACGACACGACACGAAATGATAAATTTAAATCAAAATTAATAAATAAATAAATAAAAGAAATAAAAATATAAAAATATAATTAAATTAATATTAAATATATAAAAATATTATCGAATTATACGAAAACGACACGAACCGATACTAACACGAATGCAACACGAAAATTATCGGGTTACACGAACACGACACGGATCCGACACAAACACGACACGAAATTATAGTGTCCTTATCGTGTCGACACGATAAGGACACGAACACGATAAGGCTGAACACTAACCCGTTAATTTCGTACGTGTTCGTGTCGTGTTCTCGTGTCTTGTCAAAAATTGTCAACCCTAGTCTGGCCCCCCCTTTAATTTAATTTAATTAATTATTAAACTCTAATAGGGGATTAACAAACTCTAATTATGATTAATAGATTATAATGGTGATTGAAAATTTTAGATTAGATTTAATTAACACTAAATGGGATTGATTAACTCTAATTGCAACTAATTAATATTTAATTCATAATTAATTAATATTAATTAAATAACTGCGGCCGTCCGCATTGTGCAGATGGCCCCAACAAGTTTTTGCCTATTTTTATCTAGCCATCCTATCACCTAAAATAAACACACCTAAAAAGCTAAGGTCTAGGTCTGCAGCACCAAAGACTACCTAGGACATTCCCAATCTTGAATTATCTTATTTAACTAACCATATCTCCAGCACTCCAAGTACTAATGTGAAATAGGGACACTCAAGCCATATATAGTATGTATGATGGCAACATTGGGCTCAAATTCAATACACAGATACAATTGAGCTTACCTTAGCATTGGAAAGAAAACTAACTGCCACATAAATTTACATGGTTTGCTTGAAACACTCAATTATCAATGATGGCACTGTATATTTTTAATTTAAAGGAAGTTGCTATGCGAATAAGTAAATTATTTGTGATCGTGTTAAATTGTTATCATAGAGCACATATACATCATGGATGAGGGAACAACTAGGTATAACTGTAAAATGGGGATATAGAACCAAGCAAAACTGCAAACGCAATTTTTAGGATTACTACGAAATTTCAAAATGGGATACAAGTATGACAAACCTGCAGGAGTTTGGAGGTACTGTTGGAGGTCTGATTGCAGTTATGTGAAAACCTAATTTTAAAAGATGCCTGTTTCACAAAGATGAAGATGTTAGGTAGTGTGACCGCAAAGATCGAATATAACCACGCAGACAGAGAGAGTTTGACCGGCTAGCTTGCAGGGCCTTTTCTTCATTCCCCACAACAAGCGAAATGATGTGACTTTCTACAGGAATTCCTGTCAAAGCACGGAATTCATGCACCCGTTGCTGGATAGCAGTCCTACGCCATGCTTCCTTCTTTGCAATAATGACAGAAGCTGCAATATAAGGACAATAGTTTAGCATGATTGCATGAATACTGAAGATATATTTTTATTTTCAAACAATGACCCTTTTATATAATGTAAAATGGAATTATTGTGAAGAGCAATTATCTCGTTCTTTACAAGAGTAACACATAGGATATAGCATAAAAAATATGTAGTTACATATTAATCATACTAAATATGCTGAGAAAATTCAAGAGTCATCCTCATAATCTTATACAGGACAACATAATGTATAAACTAAATGACAAACATGTGCTGAGATAAATTTAAGAAACAAACCATGGGCAGCAGCAGCTACCGGCACTGGTGTAGAAGTTGAAAATATAAAAGCACGGCCACTAGATTGAATGAGCAACTTCCACTTCTTGCTGCCATCCACATGAAATATAAGACATGAATAATTTACTCAGTGATTTATCAAACAAGTAGTAATTGTTACATATGCTCACCAAACTAGGGTATATAGCATGAAACTCGATTTAGGTTGAATTTCTTCTTAAAGAAATGAAGTGGGTTGTGTCACTTGTATCAGATAAGATTTAAAAGTCTTCCTATCCAACATTGGCACACAATTGACATGAGTCTGATTCAGATTAATATATTTGGAGTTGCATCAAATCC
Source organism: Salvia rosmarinus (assembly GCA_036937905.1). Taxonomy (NCBI): domain Eukaryota; kingdom Viridiplantae; phylum Streptophyta; class Magnoliopsida; order Lamiales; family Lamiaceae; genus Salvia; species Salvia rosmarinus. The sequence goes on from CM072818.1 coordinate 14,463,090, forward strand.
ATGGAACTTGTTCAGAAGACAATATCATTTATAATTAATTTAAATTTCTTAACATGCAGTTAAGTTCAAATTTTGATGTATTCAAAATCCATGTTGCTATCCGAAATTATACGTGCAGAAAAATTTGAATCCACAATACTACCTGCATGCAATGAATCCACCATGACAAAATATCTTAAAAGGAATTCAAAGTGATCAATACTACCTGCATGCAATGAATCCACCATGGCAACCCGCAGCTTTACTCAAAGTGCCTATGGAAATATCAACATCATCTTCACAGTCGAACATTTCAGCTGCACCACCACCATTTTGCCCACATACAAATGTAGCATGAGCCTATAAATTCAAGGAAATATGAGCCAGCCTAAAATACATGTATAACACAGTTGCAAATTAAGACAGAATTATCGAGAACATTATGAGGAACTCAGTATCAAAAATCATCTCCAGAGTATTCCTTGATGCTATTTGCTTCAAAGAAAGCAAGAACTTTTCTTTTTCTACAGCAACAGTAGCTAGCCATCATGCAATTCTTTTACCATATTTCTCCTAGATTCTTCAATTGAAATAAATGAATAAGAACTTACATCATCAATTACAAACAGAAATCCATGCTTCTTACGGAGCTTTGCCAGCTCAACCATGGGTGCAAAGTCTCCATCCATGCTAAACAGACTGGAAAATGAACAAGTTTAAGAATCCGAACTTTCATGATGTTATAATCAAAGTGATTTCAGAAGCTGAATGGAGCAATGTGAGAAGCATTTACATATCAAGTGTAAATCACACCCCATATAACGGAATCATTTCTTCGTATTTATGTTTTCAGTTTGTCTTAGAGTAGTGGCACAAGATTTGCACCTCAATGATAGAGAAGACAATGAAACTACAATGTCTCTAGGTCTAATGTTATTTATCTAGGAGGAAAGGTACATCTGTTCATCAGCTTGCCGCAAATTAGAATTTCACAACAAACTGAAAATTATATGAACAAATACAAATTGAAAACAGAATAGAAGCAAATATGTTCAAATCAATCATTGAAATAAGTGACTGACCTATCAGTTACAACAACTTTTTTCTTCATCGGACAGTTTGACCTGTTGTTAATCGAACAGTCAGTGGAAGCCTTCCAACTTTCAATTTATCAAAGAGAAAATAAAGGCAAATGGATAATAAACTCAAAAGAATCCTACAATAATTCATCGAGCTGGCACATATCACAGTGCCTGTAGACAAATGCCACAGCATTTCCTTGTTTCTCAGCGAGGCGAACACCATCAATTATCGATGCATGATTTAGGGAATCAGAAAATATAGCAATTCTATCATCTTTTGAAGGTTTGCGACCAGCTATGACCCTACCAATATTTCCGACTGCTGTCATGAAGGCCATGTTGGCTGAGAAGCCTGTTGGACAAAGAAGGCAATCCTAATATTTAAGATTAGAACAATGATGAATGAGTTTTTGGTAAAAGAAAGAATAATGACAGATGATCAAGTATATCCTAACCATTGAAAGTAAATAAAGGATAAATTTTAACTGCCTTATGGATGTGAAAAAGATCATCACTGGATCCACTATAGACAATAACCCACTCAACATATAGTTTAGAATTGCTGCAACTTTCCAATCTTGTGTGCATTGTGAGATTAGACTTAGTGAAATGAAGTTATTCTTTATTATACTCAACACCAAAATTATAAACATCTCTGCTTCTAGTAACAAGCAGATTTTCTCTGCTGTGAAGGATACAGCACTTGAAGTTGAAGCTAGCTAGCCATAAATAACCAGGAAGAGGTACCTTATTCAGTCTCAAGAAAAATCAACATATTCTATCTAATAGCTAAAGACATTCACAGCATGGATACACAATGATAATTGATAATACATGAATAGTTTATGAAAGCATACAATTTATACAGAATAAGACTGGACGCACAAGACTAGTGCTAGCCACAAACTTCAGCACTTGAATAGTTCAGTGTCTCTTTGGGGGCATTTACTATTTAGGATTGATATATACATGATTAAGTATTTTATCCCCATCACAAGGTTTTCTCCTATCCTACCATTTCCCATGAGATACCAATCAAGCAATTTAGCTCAAACTGTAGAAATGATCCCAAAGTTCCAATCCATCTTAGTAAACAATAGATTAGCCTATATTATTTTTATCTATAAACATCTCACGTTTGAAAATCTCCAACAAATATGATCTCATTAAAACTAGAGATAGAAGTCATACCTCTTTTCGCTTTAGGTATGCCAATGATGATTCGAGCAACCTATGGTAACTAGTGTATCCACAGATCAAAGCAGATCCTCTAGGACCCATTCCATGTTCTTGAGCTGCCTGCATAATGATACAAACTCATGTAAATATACACACGGATAACAACAGACAAAATGTAGTTAGAAGTGACGAAATTCGGGCATGCCTTTGTTGCTGCATCTCTAACCATAGGATGCGAACTCAATCCCAAGTAATCATTTCCGGAGAAGACAATTAGCTTCTTAAACTCCCCATCTGCTTTATCAGCGGCTCTTACATTTTCATATACCACATCGTTATCGTCCCCTACAAACTCAAAGGAAATGATCAATGTGATTTCTTTCTAGGGTTACTGAGTTCTCCATTCTTACATATAGAATTCTCTCCTCAAGCAGTAGAAGCTATAAAACTCAACAAAATTCAGATCTTTAATTTCATCAATTGAGCCCCCCAAAAAAGTAGAAAATGACATACAAAAGAAAAATGGGGGGTAAAGAAAAACACCTGAACTGGGAAGGTCGTGCAGCCATTTTTGGAATGTGGATTGAGAAATTTGGAGTTCAACAGAAGCTCTGTCCCATTTGTTGGGACCATCAAAGACTCGAAATTGTTCGTCGGGATTGGGAATGGAGGCGGATTGATGAATGGGTCTGAGAGAACGTAAAATTTTAAGGGTGTGGAGTTTGGCGGTGGCTTCTCCCACCCACATGTCCCACCCATTTAGCTCCATTCTTCACGCACAACACACACTGCTGCACGAGAATTGGGAGCTTCTAGTATTAATTTGAAGTTGCTAGTTGATGGTGTTGCTATTTGCCGCGACATATATATTAATATAATAAAGTGGTCTTTTTTTTTCTTTTTTTCTTTTTTTGACAAGACGAGCAAGTGTGAATTTTTGATAGAGTTTATTTGGAGCAGGCTTCTCGAATATCCCTGTAACCGTTTGTGCTTATTTAATGAGGTGTGTTAAAATAGATGAGTGAAACTTAAGATAAAGCATTTTTAGATTATTGGCGTATGAATATACAAATTTTGATATGATTTTTGCAAACGAACTTTAAAATGAATATATAAATATACGAATTTTAATTGATTTTGATTTTACACACGAACCTTAAAAGGAGTATATAAATACACGAACTTATTAATTGTAATAATTTTGCCACAATTTATTTTTTTGTTATTGAAACTGATATTGTATTAGATATGATGAGTTGGCGATGATATGAAAATCTTAAAGTTAATGTGTGAAGAAGAAAATTTGTAATAGCCTACTTGTTCATCATTTACTCCATTTAGAAATGACGGATTTAAGATTTGAAGTGCTCTCTTCGTTTTGTGTGTTTGTATTATATTCTTTTATTTTATTTTCTTTCTTTTCGTGAAGTGTATATATGTTTTGTGTGTATTAATAAGTCAATGTGCGTGTTTTGCCAAATGTAAATATTTTTTTAGTTTTGTATTAATTTATTTTTAGATCGTTATATTGAAAATTTAAAACAAGCAAACAAACCTTTTAATTTAAATCATAATGACGAGAATCCACATTTCATAATAATAATAATAATAATAATAATAATAATAATAATAATAATAATAATATTACAAATAAAGTCGAGATAAAGTTTGAAGTCCAAGTCTTAAATTCTTGCAAGAGCACTTAATTTAGATGCAAAAATATGACTTCTTAAATAACATTACACGTCATTCGACCTTCCACGCACCTCCAAGTTCAAGTACCAGAAAAATAAATGTGTCAATCGGTATACTCAGTGTGGGATATTATGCGACTTTGTCCAAGTTAATAAAACGGTAAACGCGTATGACTATAATGACATAACCTCAATTTGCATGGTGGCGACATAATATAATAATCTCGTTTCGCACTGTGGCATACCAAGGATTGTGACGTCCTGGACTCATTTACGAGCCCCTGGCGAAGTAACATAATTTGTGCATCATTACATAAATGAGGGCACTTAACAGGCATGAGACTCCATGCTACTCATCAACATAATTTTCATAATAACACATACGACCAACACATAATATTAAAATGGACAACAATAATATCAACGACATAACTTTAAATAAATCACCACACCTTAAATAGTGATTCTTGAAATGAAATCGAGTAATTAAAATCACGTCAACGTCTCTTAGTCACACCGCACCTAGTCACATAATTTTCATAATAATTCATAAGGGCCTAAACTTTAACTTAAATAATTTAATTGGAATTAGAGAAATATTATATATATATATATATATATCATTTTAGACCATTTTTTAATTTAATAAAATGGCTTAAAAATTATTTTCTATAAAATTATCATGAGACTATCTTAATTTCTGAATATATAGTTTTATATACGAAATCCAAAAAGATTAATGCTATCTAAATTTTTGAAAATTGAAGCCTACCTTTTAAAATTATATAATACTCCTCCGCTATCTAAATTTTTGAAAATTGAAGCCTACCTTTAATCCAATCAAAAATTATATAATATATTACAAGAACCTTTTCTCTCCATTAAATTTATTAACATCACAATCATTGGCTTAATCTTTGTGCAAAAGTGTTGTGTCAATTGGGTTGGATAGGAGTATATTACAAGAACCTTTTTATTAAATAGGCCCCAATCATTGGCGGAGCCACACTGGGGCCTGGAGACCCATGAGTCCCCCAACTTTTTGTAAAAAAAGTACTAGTATATAGATAATCTATAAATAATACAAATGTATAATCTAGTTGAGTTGGGTAAGGTTCTCCTCTCCCAATTGTGAGAACCGAGTTTGACTCTTGGGGTTGACAAAAAAGCCTATTTTTGGTTTTTCTTCTTTATCTCTCTCATCAATTATGCTCTTCCTTTTTTCCTTTAATGCGTTCAATTTTTTTAAAAAATTGGTTATATCTTCTTTATCTCTCTCATTAATTATGCTCTTTTTTTTAATTTGTTCCATTTTTAAAATCTCTCTCCTTATTTTATGCTCTTCTATTTTTTATTTAATTTGTATTGAGTTGATAAAATAAAATATATATGCAAATAATAAAGTTTTATATTGAATTAATATGATTAATCTAATTTTTAAAAAGATTATTATAAACTTATTCTAACAGTAACAGTTGAAAACATCTAAGTTATTTGAATTCTTATTTTAAGTCCTAAAGATGTTGTTCATGATAGAACAATCAAAATATAAATTGATTGAATATATGACAATTATTTTAGAAACATAAGTATTGATCACATCTTTATTGTCACAAGTTCTTTTTCCGAAAAGTCTAAGAATAAAATTTACCATTCTTTATCAAACTTTATGTCGAATAAGTATCATTTTAGTCTAACTCTAAACTACACTAAAATTCTAAATGTTATGTAGTTTTTATCATATTGTATTCCAATCATACACATTTTATGTAAAGCTACTCACTTACATCAAATTTCGTGCGAGTGCGAAAATACATCATTTCAGTGCAAAATCCATATCAAAATGACGTTATACATTATATTTGCTCTTTTTGTTCACGTTATGAAATGATCACATTTTTTTAACGTTGTCGTGTAATTCAGATAATATTAAACGATTATTGAAATTGTTATAATTAGTTTCTAATTTTATTTTAAAAATTACACTTATATTTTTTCAAATTTATAATTATTTGGGCCCTTAGAAAATTATTTCTAGCTCCGTCACTGGTCCCAATACCCGTTATTTAATCCCTCAAAACTCTCATTCACTTTCTACATATTTCTTCAATTATTTGGGACCCAATAATAGTTCAAATCCACTAACTCAACCCCACAATAAACTCTCGGTTCCCTTTCTCTCGCTCTCCTCATTTCACTTTTCTTCCTTTAAAGTCAAATTATGCATAAACCCAAAACCACTAAATTATTCTTCTTCTTCTTCTTCCATTCCCGACTTCAGCAGCCCAAGACTCAACTATGACTTATCCTAACTCGGCCAACTCAGTCAAGACTTGGCTACTCAACTCAGCCCCTCTTACCCTTCAACTCACTGACTCGGGTATTAACTTGGCTGACATCAAAATTTGTTAGAAAATTTGTGAGAAATAAATTACTGGAATTTATTTACACTTTGAGTTTATGTTCTTAAATGAAAAATAAATATTAGAATGAAAGAAATTCCAATATTCAATATAGGAATCGAAAACTTACAGTGAAGTCGTTAGTTGAAGGGAAAACCTTCTTTTTGGAAAATGTTGTGATTGAGAAGAGAAGAATGTTTTGTAAATAAAATTCTTAAAGAGTGAAATGTATTTATAGGAAGAAATGTAGTGTAGAAAACTTGCTTGAAATAGAAAAATTATGCTGAAGTGTTTGTATTTAAACGAAATTGAGAAATCGTGATTCCTCTATTCTATCCAGAGACATAAGATAGGTAAACACAAAAATACAGTGTCCGTGAAAAATGACAGCCTAGCTAGATCTATGGGATAGCTTCTCAACCAAATGCGATTTTGTAAAAAAAATCATGGACAAAATCTTATAAAAGTCATATGAAAATCCAGTGAATCCCATGCCAAGCCGGCGATATAAATGCAGGTTTGAAAAGCTACTTTGAAAAATATGTTGATCAATAGAAATTATTGTGAAGGGGCAATTTTTTTATTTTATTTTTAAAATGAATATATATTTATATATCTTAATTATTATTATTTCTTAAATGGGCATTTAATAATTTCTCATCACAATATGTGTTTCCTTAGTAATGTGGCCAACTCCAAATCAAGCATAGTATATTTAATTCCCTCATCACAATATGTGTTTCATGAAGATAATTAGCATGCGTTGGAATAATTTTCAGTAAATATATTTATAATTATCTTCAATGCAGCCACCCAAAATTGACAATAACCATGTAATCATTCAATTGGTAGAGAAAGCCTGTTTTTTTTAACGATTACTTTGAACCGTTGTAATCTATATAAGAATGATATTAAGAGCTCGTTTAGTAGATATGTTTATATATGTTTAGATAGATAAGAATAAGATGTGTATTGTAGATAATGTTAGATTAGTATCGTATCTTATTGTTTGGTAGATAAGATATAAAAATATAGATAGCTAACTTGTTTGTTTGGTACATTAGTTAAAAATATAGATTAAGAATAGAAATAACAAATGTAACCTTATGACAAATAAAAAATGACAATTCTACCATAAACTATATTTCCCCAGAGAACTACTCTTCTGTACGTAATATATGACGAAAAACATTATTATCAGACAGAAATTCGACTGCAATTTTACCATATGACATTAGGAATAATTAATCTTTAGTCTAGGTAGACATAAATTTCTCCATCGTCGCCAATATTTCTTAATTTTTATATAAAGAGACGAAGACAGATTTTAGCAACTAATGTAATGATGAATTGAATACACATTTTAGCCTCAACTATTTCAATATTCATCGCTTCAAAAAATCACACACACCACGCACAATAGTGAGCAACCAACAATGGACGACTTTCCAATCGACAAGATCCAAATCTCCAGCGCCTCCTTAGCCTCCCTTCTCCACCGCGCCTCGTCCGTCGTCGGCGATACCCACGGATATCTCTTAGGCCACGCTGTCGTCTCCACCTCAAACCCCCTCTCCAACCACCACACCGCCGCCGTCCCCACCTCACTTCTCATCAACACCATCACCTCCTTCCTCTCCTCCCTCCCATATCCCTCCCGCCGCCACCGCCTGCCTCCTCGGGTTCTCCTCCTCCAGAAAACCCCTCCGCCCTCCATGAAAGACACCACCGCAACTCTCTCTCCTCCACCTCTCGCTATCACTACCCAAAACTCCACCTCTCTCTCCCCATCTCTTCCTCCTCATCACCACTCCGCCTCAGATCGCCTAATCCACACACATGAATACAAGGCGTTTAATACAGAGGCAGCTCCTTCGAGCCCAAGAGCTTGTCCATCTTCAATATTGGTCCTCTTTTCGATCGCGGTATGATTCTTTCACCCTAATGTGCGCTTCCGATGATAGGTGAATTGAGAGGTCCGAATGCGATGATGGAGGACGAAATCGAAGAAGTAGGGGTAGATTTGTCCGAGCTTCAAAATGTGATATAGTGTGGAGTTGTGGGGTGTATATCTAATGGGTGGGTTAAGTTATGGTTACCGGAGGGAATAGTGTTTTAACCACGGTGAGCTCTAAAAGCAGCCTACGAGTTTAGTAATATAGGATACCAAACAACTAGTTAAAACAAGATATGTTAGCAATCTAGGCCTTATAAGGACTACCAAACAAGCCCTAATAAGAATATTTAAGAAAATGTGAGGTTTCATTACCGCCAACTATTTGTTGGCATATTCAAAAGAGAAAGATAGTTTGCCTATTGAAATTATTGATATTAAATACCAATAAGATCAAAAGCACTCCTAGAAAAGTTATGCTCATGTTTCTATTTTGTATAATATTTAAAAAATAAAAAAATAGAAATTGCTAGGTGAAGGATTTTGTCTTTTGATTAGTCCCTTATAATGATCTTTGACAAAAAAAATCTAATCAAAAGCACGCCTAAGAAATTTATGCTTATGTTTCGTATTTAATTTTCTAGACCTATGAAATATTAATGTAAATTAGATCAATTGTTTTCAAGTGAACCAAATTGTCCCGATATGCTAATAATTGTATCGATTGACTTTCAATTGGATTTTTTGTTCGATTTGCTAACAATTTGATCGATTTGACTTCGATATATATCCATTTGTTTTTCAAGTGAACCAAATTGTCTCGATATGCTAATAATTGGATCGATTGACTTTCAATTAGATTTTTTATTCGATTTGCTAATAATTGGATCGATTGAACTTCGATATATATCCATTTATTTTTCAAGTGAACCAAATTATCCCGATATGCTAATAATTGGATAGATTGACTTTCAATTGGATTTTTTGTTCGATTTGTTAACAATTGGATCGATTTGACTTCGATATATATCTATATATTTTTCAATTGAATCAAATTATTTCAATATGCTAATAATTGGATTGATTGACTGTCAATTGGATTTTTTTGTTCGGTTTGCTAACAATTTGATCGATTTGACTTCGATATATATCCATTTGTTTTTCAATTGAATCAAATTATCTCGATATGCTAATAATTGGATCGATGGACATTCAATTGGATTTTTTGTTCGATTTGCTAACAATTAGATCGATTTGAATTCGATATATATCCATTTGTTTTCAACTGAACCAAATTGTCCCGATATGCTAATAATTGGATCGATTGACTTTCAATTAGATTTTTTGTTTGATTTCTTAACAATCGGATCGATTTGACTTCGATATATATCCATTTATTTTTCAACTGAACCAAATTATCCTGATATGCTAATAATTGGATCGATTGACTTTCAATTTAATTTTATGCTCGATTTGCTAACAATTGGATCGATTTGACTTCGATATATCCATTTGTTTTCAAGTGAACCAAATTATTCCGATATCTAATAATTGGACCGATTGACTTTCAATTGGATTTTTTGTTCGATTTGTTAACAATTGGATCGATTTGACTTCGATATATATCCATTTATTTTTCAAGTGAATCAAATTATCCCGATATGCTAATAATTGGATCGATTGACTTTCAATTTAATTTTATGTTCGATTTACTAACAATTGGATCGATTTGACTTCGATATATATCCATTTGTTTTTCAAGTGAATCAAATTATCCCGATATCTAATAATTGGATCGATTGATTTTCAATTGGATTTTTTGTTCGATTTGCTAATAATTGGATCGATTTGACTTCGATATATATCCATTTATTTTTCAAGTGAACCAAATTGTGCCGATATGCTAATAATTGGATCGATTGACTTTCAATTTAATTTTATGTTCGATTTGCTAACAATTGGATCGATTTGACTTCGATATATATCCATTTGTTTTTCAAGTGAACCAAATGGTCCCGATATGCTAATAATTGGATCGATTGACTTTCAATTGGATTTTTTGTTCGATTTGCTAATAATTGGATCGATTAGACTTCGATATATATCCATTGATATATATCCATTTGTTTTTCAAGTGAACCAAATCATCCCGATATACTAATAATTGGACAGATTGACTTTCAATTGGATTTTTGTTCGATTTGCTAACAATTGGATCGATTTGACTTCAATATATATCCATTTGTTTTTCAATTGAATCAAATTATCTCGATATGCTAATAATTGGATCGATTGACTAATAGATTGTTCGATAGATTGACTTTATATATATATATATATATATATATATATATATATATATAATTTGTTTTTCAATTGAACCAAATTATCCCGATATGAATAATTGGATATTTCAATTGTATTTTTGTTTTTCAACAATTGGATCGATTTGAATTCATATATTTTGTCAAGCGAACTATATTGTCTATATAATTATTGATCGATTAACTTTCAATTTGATTTTTGTTCTATTTGCTAAAAATGGATCGATTTGACTTGATATATATCCATTTATTTTTCAAGTGAACCAAATTATCCCGATATCTAATAATTGGATCGATTGACTTTCAATTGGATTTTTTGTTCGATTTGCTAACAATTGGATCGATTTGACTTCGATATATATCCATTTATTTTTCAAGTGAACCAAATTGTCTCGATATGCTAATAATTGGATCGATTGACTTTCAATTTAATTTTATGTTCGATTTGCTAACAATTGGATCGATTTGACTTCGATATATATCCATTTGTTTTTCAAGTGAACCAAATTATCTCGATATGCTAATAATTGGATCGGTTGACTTTCAATTGGATTTTTTGTTCTATTTTCTAACAATTGGATCGATTTGACTTCGATATATCCATTTATTTTTCAAGTGAACTAAATTATCCCGATATGGTAATAATTGGATAATTGACTTTCAATTGGATTTTTTTTTTTTTTGATTTGCTAACAATTGGATCGATTTGATTTCGATATATATCCATTTGTTTTTCAAGTGAATCAAATTATCCCGATATGCTAATAATTGGATAGATTGACTTTCAATTTAATTTTATGTTCGATTTACTAACAATTTGATCATTTGACTAAAAAGTACTCTGTCATGACATAGATATAGCAATCCATTTTTTGCTGATAATTACATGTGTGAGAAGTGTCCCAAACATGAAGTCTCTAAAGATCAAATTCCAATATTATCATTCTGACATCTTTACTCATGGTTAGATAAAAATATTTATTGAGAATTGTTCCAACACTACATTCCAATTAATTGTCTTCAATGTGCCCAAATTTATAACTGTTCTGGTTCTCCAAGTTTTGAGAAGTACAAAACTTTTCATTCTCCAAAGTATAATAATGCGACCATTCAATGCAGATGTTTCCTATTCCATTTACTACGCTTATGAGAATATTAATCTAAATGAGATTCAAATTAGATATTAATAAGAACATTGAGAAGTTAAGTTATAATATCTACCAACTGTTTGCTGAAATGCCCAAAAGAGAAAGATATTTGTTGTATCCAAGTTGCACGCCTAGAAATTTAGCTAAATATTGATACAATGTCATCTTGATAAACTTAAAGAAATTTCAAGAAAGACATGTTCTAAATTGTGATCGTTTCATTCTGATGTCTTTATTCATGTGTAAATAAAAATATTTATTGAGAATTGTCCCACACTACATTCCAATTAATTGTCTTCAATGCAGATCACCCAATGTTCTGGTTCCCCAAGTTTTGAGAAGTACAAAACTTTTCTTTCTCCAAAATATAATCATGCGGTCATTCAATGCTGATGTTTCCTATTTCATTTCCTATGCTTATGAGAATATTATTCTAAATGAGATTCAAATTAGATATTAATAAGAACATTAAGAAGTTGAGTTACAATATCTGCCAACTGTTTGCTGAAATGCGCACAAGAGAAAGATATTTGTTGAATCTAAGTTGCACGCTTAGAAATTTATCTAAATATTGAAACAATTTCATCTTGATAAAATTAGAGAAAATTTCAAGAAAGACATGTTCTAAAACTAAAAATCAGTGGTCCAAAATAAATAAAAGCAAGAACATCTAACTTAACAATACAATAACAATATTCATTTCATTGTGTCCCCAACCAAAACGATCACACCTAACTATGCCCCTTCCAAAATGAGTTGCAGCACAAGTTGTGACATACCCACGAGCATTCGCATTGCCTCGTCTGCGACCTCTGGAGTTGGTCCCTCTACCCCTTGACCGATGAGTTTGATTCTTTTCGATGCTGCTTTTAATTCGATTCATTCTTGGCATTCCTTTACGAGGGGTAATCATTGGTTTCAAGATAGGAGCCGATGCACTAGCGGCTTCCTCTATCTCGAAGGTTCTTGTACATCATGTTCTACCGAAATAGGGGTCCATGTCTGAAGCTCCTCTTTAATTACCCTGAACTTATCTTTGAGATACTTGATCTTCTCATCAGATTGGATTGCCATGTCCGTGCACTGTAGAAATTCTCGTTCAATCTCTTGAAATATTTGATACTCTTTTGTCATTTGAGGGTATCCACTTGCGAAAAGTATGCTAGAATGTGGCATATATACGTCCTTGTGCCATCTTCACAGTATGTATCTTTGATGCACTTATTCAATATCTTTGTATGATAAAACCTTCAGTCTATTATGACCACACAAAATACCCTTTGATTCGAATAACCGACAATTACACTGGACATGCTCTCCTTCAGACTGATACTCCACAATGAACTCGTATTTTTTATGATACCAATTATCCATAGTTCCCCTCTCACAAATTTCATACGTTTCGAGTATGTCATCACCATTGTCCTTGACTTCTATATTGCAGCTCCAAATACGTTTAACTTCTTTCTGAAATATGACAATAACATTGTTGGTGTATGCTTTTTGAAATTGTTCTTCCCACTTAAATGGTGAAAATACACTGAATGGGTCTGCACTTTGAGTTATAATCAGCTTTGAGTTCATTCCGAATCTTATCATTGACTGAAATTTCATATTGCTCCAAGAAAGTCTTCAAAGTACTCCTCGATGTAATGTAATTATCAAAGAACGCATGCATCGACTCACTCCTTTGAGTAGAAACCATACCAGTCCAAAAACAATGATTCAAGTACACTAATATCCAACTTTCCCTTATATCTAATATTTTCTTCAACCATTTATTATCACGTAAATCATACTGAATGAGGAATTCATCCCATCTTGCTTCAACTTCAGATATACTGAGGCTTTCATACACTATTGCTTTGAAATTAATAAGAGCTTGTTTGGAATCTTCAACCCCTTTGAAATATTTAGGAATCTTGCTTAGTATATGCCATAAACACAGTCGATGCTTGCTTTCGGGCATAATTTCCCTCACTGCTATTCTTATACTCTTATATTCTTATACTCTCATCTTAATCAGTCATAACTTCCAACCAGTTGCTGAAAAACCATTTGAATGATTCCACACGTTCGTGCGTCAAAAGATCACATCCAAGTAAGATTGATTCATGATGGTGATTCACTCCAACAATAGTTCCAAATGGCATATCATATTGATTCACAAGGTACGTTGTGTCAAATCTTACAACGTCATGAAATTCCTCATATGCAGCTCTACTTCGTGGATGAATCCATATCACATTGCGGAGCATACCATAGTCTTCGATGTCCATTAAATAGAAAAAAATTATATCTTTTTGTTGTAACCTCTTAAGCAGCTTATGCATTGCATCTGCGTCTCATTCTCTAAGTCTTAACCTTCTTCTCTTATCAATCAAATTTCGACAATCTTTGATCGTTGCTCCTAGATTACTCGGCCCACCAACAAAAAGTTTCCATCAACCTTACATTCTTACATGGTCTTAATCCTGCCATGTCTTGGGCTTCCAACTGTAGTTTCATATGAGCATACAAGGTTCTATGAGGTGCCATAAAAGTAGAAATTTGTTGCACAAGATCATGTGTATGGGTATTGCATACTTTCGATACCATCCAATGACCATTGTCCTGTCTTATTGCATTGAGACGACATGGACAATTAACTCTCTTAGTAAATTTCTTTACATCTGTCTTTCTGCCCCTATCACATGCTAGAATAAGATACTTATTAGCACGAATATTTCTTGTTGAAATGCAAAATCCTTTCAACTTTGCATAAGCTTGATATGCTACAAAGAGAATCTCTCTAGTATCGAATTCCATGCCAGATTGAGGACCATCTTGCATCATTACATCAAATGTTTGGTTATCATCCAGAGAAACGTGTTACGGAGCAGTTACCTCATCTTCTTCGTCGCATTCGTCTTCTTCATCGTTTTCGTCTTGTGCAACTTGCTGTGAGAATTGATAAGCTGCTTCCGTTTCTGAGTCTGAGACTCCATTCTCTACTAAATGAGTTATTGCATTGGAATCTTCGACATTGGCATGGAAGAGCTCATTCATTTCAGCTTCTATTTCGTCCATGGAAATATGTAGTTTGTTTCTGTATTCTTTGTGATATGTTTGCTATTGCTATGAACTGAAAATATGTAGTCAGTTCTGTATTCATTTTCAAGTGGTAAGAATATGTAGTTTGTTCTGTATTCCTTTTCATTCAATACATGGAAATGTGGAGTCTGTTCTGTATTCTTTTTCATTGATATTGTAAAACCAATTTTTTATTCAATAGGGGTAAAATTGTAATTCCATAAGATGATTTTAATGTAAAATTAATTTTTTAATAGATCAAATATTAAATAAATAATATTTTCATTTAATAAAGCTGATTATGGCTGGCCACGTTATGACCAAATGGCATCACTCAAAAATTTAATACCCAATCTTATAAGTTATATGCTCTTTTTATCCACACGTATAACTTCTCAATTCTTTTAACCAGGTATATTAAATTAACCTTAGATTTTATTGAACTTTGGTTTGTCCCACAAATTTACAGGTTCATGTCTCATTTTTTTGTAGCTATGGCTGATTGCCTTGAATTCTTCACATAATGAATGAGATTATGTATTTTTTACTACTTTTTTCCATTTTATATTTTATTATTATTTATTATTTTAGCATATGGGATTTCAATTATCATATGTTAATAATAATTTATGATTGTAGCTTAGTGGATTAGTGTTACCTATATTAATTACAATTGGACATCAGTGTTTTAAAATGTGTATTTCAATATTTCCATCGACACAAAACAGGAAAAAAAAATCAAAATATATATATTAAACCACAAGCATAATATATATATATATTTGGTTCAAATAAGAACTATTTTTATCCTAAAACTATGAATTATAAAAGTTGATGAATCCGTTGAGAAAGTTAATGAATTCAAAATTGAATTTTTCACCGAATCTCATGAGGACGGGATTCATTTTCCCAAATTCATCAACTTTCAATTCATCATTTTGGTTCTCACATTCTCACGTTAACCTCCCATATATATATATATATATATATATATATATATATAATTCATAATTAAGCATAATTTGATGACGGTTTTCTAAAAACCCCCCATTAATCACCGTCAAACTAGCCTTCGGCAACTTTAGCCGTTGTGAGCACCCGACAGCTAACCTTATCAAATGCTAATTTGGGCGGTTAATGGTGTTTTTAGAAAGACTGACATCAAATTATGCATGTGAATATATCTATTAATATTTTTGGTTAAAAAAGAAAAATCAATTAGCCGTGGGTCAACTCTCACGGTGGCCAACCGGCTGCTTATTGGACCGGTTTCGATTAATTGAAAATGAAATTCTCCAAATTCAGTAATCGAAACCGATCGGTTATCCAATATCCAATTAACCGATCGGATAGTCGGTTCGATTATTGGATAACCGAAATTATCCAAATTAAATTTCTTTATTTACTTATTTGGCTAATTGAACTAATTTTTAATTTAATAATAATAATAATAATAAATTATTATTATTATTTGAATCTAATTAAACTTATTTTTAACGTAATAATAATAATAAATTAATAATTATTATAATTTTGATTATTCGGGTATATCCATTTGGTTATCGTTATACCCAATAACCTAAATTAATCTTAAATCACTAATCGATACCGATTCAATAACCGAATTTATCGGTTATTGGATACCGATAACCGATCGACATCGTTTCGGTTTGATAATAACCGATATCCAATACCCGTTTGATCACCCCTACCAACATCAATCTCACAACAACGGCTATTTGGTTATTTGAGATCAATGCATTTTTTAATCCAAATATAATATTTAATATTTTTTTGATATTGGATTATTAAATTTAAAATTTAATTTAAGTTAAATATTTTTAAATGAATTGTGTAAGTGTTCAAGTAATTGTTTATTTTAAATGGGTGGTTCCAAAAATCAATGTGAGCGTCCCAAAATCCATATGACATACAGTTTATCTTACACACCGACATTGATGCAGCTTTTTATCCAAAACTCTATGCAAGGATAATTTTATCTATTCAAGTGTTAATGAGTAGTTTTGATATCAACTTTATTTTTGTTGATAAATTTGATAAAATTTTATATGTATCTTATAATTTAGGTTATTTTTACTTATTAACACTATTTTTTCATATCTTTACATATCTTATTTCATTAGATGAGCCTCCTAGTACATATCTTATGAGTCTTACACACCGACACTAATGCAGCTTTACATATCTTATTTTATACCTTTATCTATTCAAACATATACTCAAGTTCTTGAAAAGACTCGAGATTATAGGTTAGTTTATCAATCAGACAATCTAATGCTTTTGGATTATTCGATTCGGATTTTCAAGTTGATCACGATGATAAGAAGTTTATAATGGCTATGTGTTCACCTTGGGAGGTGGAGCTATATCTTGGTGGAGTGCAAAACAGTGTTGTAATGCAGACTCCATCATGGAGATCGAATATGTAGCCGCATCAGATACTACTAAGGAGACAGTATGACTCAAGAACTACATCTTAGATCTAGGTATGGTAGCTCGTTTGTCAAAGAGTCTCACAACAGACTCCGATAACTCTTGTACAGTAGCAAACTGGAAGGAACCACATATCCATAATGCGACAAAATATATAGAGAGGAAGTACCACATCATACGAGAGATTGTACGACAAAAAGACGTGCTTATAGAGAAGATTGGTACTACAAAAACCTAGTTGATCCATTCACGAAGAGTTTGCTGCAAGTAGTCTACGACAAACATGTTCGAGGACTTGGACTGTGCAAGATGGACCCCACTTAATTTAAGGAAACTTTTGTATAAGTGGGAGAAGAAAAGTTATGGTGTTGTTTAATAGCTAGTAGGGAGACATATTGTATATTAAAAGTTTTGCTTTAGTATAAATGAGAGATTGTTTGATTTATATATTAAAAGCAGTAGCTTTGACTTCCATCCGCAGCTTTGACTTGCCAGCTACTGGTATGACACCTACTCATATTTTCGACATCTTTGTTTTCAGCAGCGCCGATTCTTCAGTTTTCAGTCTTCCGACATCGTCTTTAGTCTTCGACTTTGCTTTTCAGTAGCTATGTTCATCAATATCGCCGTACATCATTCTTCAGTCTTCAGTATATGATCTTCAACAATGCTTCTATTGAGTTGCCCTGTTATTGATACTCTTATCAGTACGACTGACTTCAATACTGCTTGAACTCAATTAGTCTTGGGTCTGTCTAAACTGACAGTTCTTATGTTGAAACCTGTAACCTCCATAACATGTGAGTAGCACTAGGGCTGACAATTCGTGCGTGTCGGGTCATTATCGTGTCGAACGATAACAACACGATATGATAAGACCAAATACGAACACGATCCTTTAAGGATCTATCTGATACGAACACGACACGGAATATACTGACAAGGACACGACACGATACTAACACAATATGATGATTTTTTTCTTGTTGACACGACACGATAACGATACAACACGACATGAAACGACAAATTCAAATCAAAATTAGAAAATAAAAATAAAATACATAAAATAATAAACAAATTAATATTAAATATATATAAATATTATCGGAACTATAAGAAAACGACACGATCTGACACGAACACGAATGCAACATGAAAATTATCGTCGTGATTCACGAACACGATACGAAATTATCGTATCCTTATCGTATCGACACGATAGGAACATGAACACGATAAGGTTGAATGCTAACCCATTAATTTCGTGCGTGTTCGTGTCGTGTCGAAAAAATTATCAACCCTAAGTAGCACTATATTACATTAACAGGGTAATCATCAATGAATTTTGAGTTCTAATCAAAACACACAGTTAAGATAGAATTTTCCCAACAAAGTCAGTCAACCGAATCAAGCCCTAAATAACATTTCAACTTGAGAAGAAAGCTAAGTGAGATCATGACATATCTTTTTGTAAGAAATTGGAACAACCGATATTAGTAGATAAGGCACACGAAAACCTAAGCCACCATCCATCTTTCTATAAATATAAGACAACTAGGGATTATCCTTGCCTGACTAATTTGTCCGACTAGACATATTCTATTACTTTATCTCTCTTACATTAATTGCTTATTTACTATTTATTTATCGTCTTTTCATCGATTATATTTTATCGTTTAACTTACTTGAGCGTTAGAGACCCTTTCATTTATACCTCTATTGGTGCTCATAGGAATGCTCTAACGTGTTCTTTTGTTATGAAATTGAATTAAATGAGAATTTGGTTGTTGGAGTATTCAATAAGAAAAAAAATCGACCAAATCCTCACAAAAAACAAAAGTAATCTCACTCAAAATTCAAAATAATACATCATCATTGTCCTATCTCACATTAATATTTCAATGGGCATGAGATGTAGCATTTTTTATAAATAGGTATAGAATGTACAAATTTCAATAAAAATGTGTATTTTTAAATTTGACTCCCTTAATTGTATCTATTAAATAAGGACCGAATGAAATAAAAATATGAGGATTTATTAAAACAAAAAATTGAAGAAGGATCTAAAGAAACAAAAACTAATACTACATTTTTAGATTTTCTAGAATTGTATTTAGTCCTTTATTTTTTCCTAGTTTTTCCTTTCGATTTATGTTCCCCAATTTTTTTTCTATTTCATTTATGGAATACTCTACAAAATATTCAATATTTATTATTAATAACGTTTTTTCCATTTATGATCCATCACTATCTCTATTTATTACTCTTAAGAATATCATTTATTTATATATTTATCACCCATGATAACCACTAATTTAATTAATATTATAATAATTGTGATCATTACTATATTATAATTATTTAACAGTTTTTATTAAAATTCGTATTGAAGACTTGTACGAAAATAAATGGGGACGAAGGAAGTATATTATAAATATAATGGAGGCTTTGAGCTAATGAAAAATTTACTACTTATTATTTTTAAATTGAGGGTTATTATGAAAAATATGAAGGTTATACTTCCTAAAATGATTAAAACAAAACTGCTAGCCCATTGAAATAAAAAGAAACAACATAAAATTAAAAACATTCACTTCATCAGCGCCGCTTCTTCATTCTCATTTCAGATCTCGCAGTGGTTCTTCTTCACTCAACTCTTTTCCATTTTCTAATTCCTCTTCCCTAATCTTACCACGCACTTCACTCTGGTGGTGGTGGTGGTGTTGGCTGTGGCGACGGCGAAGACGGAGGACGATTTTTGGTTTTTCAGATGGTCCGATGAGAAGAGCAGCCATGATTTTGAGAGATGCGGTTGATGGCTAATCTTTAAGGTAGTAGGTCTCCATTTTTATAGAGGGCAAAACTTGGCAAGCTTGGGCTCCAAGAACAAATCTCAGTTATCAATACCAACAGTTTTGAAGCCTAATAGATAGATTATCCAACGGATTTTCTGAAGCAGGGCTTAGATGGATTGCTGAAGAAGATTGCCTGTTTAGGGCTTTTATATACATATAGATACATATTCTGGGTTGTACAATGGAGTTCACCGAAACGTTTAAACAGGCGGGTCCCAGCGCATTTTCGCCTAATGCTAGATTTCTAGCTGTCGCGGTGGATTATCGCTTAGTAATTCGAGATGTTCACACACTCAAGGTACCTCCTTTTTGATTTTCTTTTGGGTTTGATTTGATTTTGCAATTTGAAGAGTTGGCGGGGTTTTTGGTTTTTAAACGATGCGATTTATCGTGTGAGTTAAAATTCACAGAATTTGAACACGCGTATTGAATTCTGCAATCCTCACTAACCAAGAGTACTTAGTCGAGTTATTTATCTAGGAAAAAGAGTAGGTTGAAGATTATAAGCGTGTTCGATATATATGGAGAGGACTTGTCTGGGTGACCGCAATTTTGCAAGACGGTGTATACGATCCAGCAATGTTTCTTGTAAAACTAGTACACTTGAAGAATATAGGACATGGTTGATGGATTCATTAAGGTGGAGCATTGAGTAAAACGATTGCTGTAAAGAAGGTTTCATTTAGTCTTCGCGTTGATGGTATAGCTTTTGGGGGAGAATACCCCAAATTTAGTGTTTTGTACCAGGTGTGGCTATAAATAGATGTAATAATTTTATAATTGTGTTAGTAGGGAAAAGTGCATATGCATCTGAATTATTCTTTTCGGTCAATGCATCAGTTTAAAGATAATAGTTATATTCAGTGTTAAACCAGTGCTAGATGTTAAGCATGCCAGCGTTAGTAACTAATGAAAGGTCTACGTCCATTGAGGTATATTTTGGTCACCGAGTTTTAGGATTTATCTTATGTTGATTGTGTTTGAGTTGCTTTAAAGGTGGTTCAGTTGTTCTCGTGCTTGGACAAAATAGCATACATTGAATGGGCCCTTGATTCCGAGTATATACTCTGTGGTCTATATAAGAGGCCTATGCTACAAGCATGGTCTTTGGCGCAGCCAGAGTGGACATGCAAAATTGACGAGGGTCCTGCGGGTATTTCCTATGCAAGGTGGAGCCCTGATAGTCGCCACATACTAACGACTTCCGAGTTTCAGCTGCGGTTAACTGTATGGTCATTATTGAACACTGCCTGTATACATTTGCAATGGCCAAAGCATGGCTCTAAGGGAGTATCATTTACCAAAGATGGCAAATTTGCAGCGATATGTACTAGGCGCGATTGCAAAGACTATGTTAATCTTCTTTCCTGTCATTCCTGGGAGATTATGGGCGTTTTTGCTGTAGACACATTGGATTTGGCTGATATTCAGTGGTCACCTGATGATAGTGCAATAGTCATATGGGATTCCATTCTTGAATACAAGGTACTTATTATTTCCCGTGATTGAAATCATGTTTTAGCTGATATAAGTTATATCTGCATACTGTAGCTTGCAGTTATCATCCGCAATAATGAGCTTTATTCTGCAACCCTACAGTATGTAAATAAATTTACTTTCTCTTTACCTATTCACATGATTGATATACTTCTATCTTTTCTCAGGGGACACCACTGTCACATGTGTGCATTCCCAAAACATAGTTCCTTATTATCTTTGAAAAGTTGGAAGTACAGCTTGGTTCCTGTTTTTCAGTTAGAATTGGAAAATGAAATTAATGATAGTTTATTTGCAGCGCCTCGTATGCCAAAAGTATCAACTTTAATTTTGTTAAAGAGAGAAGACAGAACAATATATTTTGGTATCATTCTAATCGTATGTTTGTAACTTTTTATTTCATTACTTTTGGAAAATCTATAAACTCGTTGCTGTGTCTCTGAATGATCACTTTTTTATGAACAATTGAAACTTAGAATTTAAAAGAATTCGTTCGTTTTGGTTGCCTTCTACTTTTTGCAAAAATATGTTCCTTTCCTTATGCATAACTTCCAAGCACAGTTTTCTAATTAATGGCCGGTGATCTTCATATTATGAAATGATGTGCAGAATCACTGATGATTGATAACATCAATTGAGTTAGCATGCATATCTTTAATTATGTTCAACTTCAAGAACTTATTCTTTAGCCATCGTGCCTTATGTCTAACAAAATCTTTCATATTCTTTAACATTTTTAGGTTCTGATATATTCTCCCGATGGTCGGTGTCTGTCTAAGTATCAAGCATATGAAAGTGGTTTAGGAGTAAAAAGTGTTTCTTGGTCACCCTGTAGTCAATTCTTAGCTGTGGGGAGCTATGACCAAATGATTAGGGTTTTAAATCACTTGACATGGAAAGTGTTTGCAGAATTTACACATCTATCCAATGTTCGTGGTCCTTGTGCTGCTGCTGTTTTCAAGGTTGGAAAAGTTCTACTTTTTAACTGATGATTATGTATTCCTTTTTAAACTCCTTTTATATCCTTTTCAATTATCCAGGAGGTTGATGAGCCCTTGCTACTTGACATGTCAGAATTGTCTCTGGGTGATGAATTTATCCAAAGAAATGCTGGTGAGCTCTCATCATTCTTGATTGTCTGACTCGTCTGCTTTGTTAGACTGTGAACAATTTTTTCTGCCTTGTTAAATAATGCAAATGCAGCTGCTTAGAGGTTTCAAAATAGTGCATAACATATGGAGAAAGTTTTGCAATGTTTAAAGTTTGTTAACAAGTCAGTTGTGCTTCCAACTTGGTTATCCTGGGTTGGGAAGTGCAACATATTTGTTTACTAGTTTTAATTGTGACCTTTCTATTTATATCCAATGAATCTATAGTAAGTACCACAGCTTTCTTGATGTTTAACATTACGCATTGCTTTTTAATTTTTCTTCTTTTGTTTTCCTCATTTATCCAATATTTTGAGATTAAAAAAAAACAATTCTTTGACTACCACAACACCATATTTTGCTCGACTTGGTGCACTAGCACTATCCATGTTAATTAACTGTTGCTGAAAATCTAATGCATCAGCATGACACAGCTATTTTACAAGTTCTTTTGTGCAATAAGCTAGTTCATATAGAGGTTCTAGCACAAGTTCTCAACTCATAAGATTATAAGAATGGTCGCTTGTCGCATTCCCTTTAGAATGGATTGCATCTTGATTTAGATGAGTGATCTTTTATCTAATGCAACTCTGCAGTTAACTAAACTTCTCCAGTAAGTTCTTTATAAATGCCATAAAGAAAATTTCCAAGTACGGCTGATTTGAAATGGCTTTATGCTCTGTTTTCTTTTTATGCGGTGCTCATTGGTGACCCCTATAATGGTTTCATCTGCAGATAATGCTGCTGAGACATGCATTCAAGTTAGATACGATATTTTGGAGGTGCCGGTTACCCTTCCTTCACATAAGCCTCCTGCAGATAAACCAAACCCCAAACAAGGGATTGGTGAGGCCGAGCATATGCCACTAATTTTCAATTGTTATATTTTATTTTAGCATGTGTTACAGTTCTCTCAAAAGCTTAAAAGAAACTGCAAGTTTTGTGGGAGTATCATTGAGTTCATCCTTTGTCCCTATTGAGGAGGGGTAAACTTGTGATTTTCTTTTATTGGAGCATTATATCCTGCCAAAGACAACTGCTCTATACTGTTTGATGTGACAAGATCAGCACATTCATATTTGTACGCATGAGTAGCACTGTAGCAGCATCTGTTTGGTTTGATATCTTAATGGGCAATACAAGGATATTTGACAGTTATTTGCTTTGCTATTGCCATGAACATTCTAAAACATTTAGATTTAACATGTTGAGATTGATGATATTTTATTACAGGCCTCATGTCATGGAGCAGTGACAGCCAATTTATGTGCACCCGCAACGACAGCATGCCAACGGTTATCTGGGTATGGGATGTGCAACGTCTAGAGCTTGCAGCCATCTTGATACAAAAAGATCCGGTTCGAACTGCAGCTTGGGATCCTACATGCCCTCGTCTAGTTTTATGCACTGGAAGTTCTAATTTATACATGTGGACGCCTTCAGGTGCGTATTGCATCAACGTTCCGTTTCCTCAGTTCTCTGTTCTCGACTTGAAATGGAATTCCGATGGGAGCTGTCTTCTTCTCAAAGACAAGGATTCATTCTGTTGTGCTGCTGTGCCCCTCTTGCAAGAATCCAGTGATTACAGCTCCGATGATTGAGAATGTAATTTGCAGCATAGATGTGAAAGGTGTTATAAGATGTAGTTAGGAATCTTAATTGTGGAATGTAATATGATTGACACAGAAACAGTCTTAACTCTCTGTATATCACTTTGCGTGTTAAATTCATTTGCTTTTCTTTAGATTAGGATGTTGATTTACAATTTCTAATAGGAAGTTTAAGCTTGGTTAAAGAACATATTGATAATCTTGAGTATTGATTAGGGTCGAATATTGAATGTAATGATGTATGGACGTATTATTCTCTTACTTATTGCTTTGCTCGTCCCAAATAATCATATTGAGTAAAAGAACAATTCTTGAATTTTGTTTTACGTTTTAAAATTATCAAGCTATATACATAAAACATGCATTTGTCTTGAAAGTTTGTAAGTAGAATTGCTTGTCCTGAAAGAATATATTGTCATGGCTCTTGAGATTATCCTTTTGGTTGTCTCTATTAGTCTATTATGTATCATTATTTCTTTGTTTCTTGGTACTTTTATTCTTTCTTTCTTTTTTTTTGATTTTAAAGACCGTGTCGATCATTGCCGTTCGCAATTTTCACGGATACTACCCATTCATCAATCAGGGTTTCTCGTCATGTGAATTTGACTCCATCAGTGTCGAGCATCAGACCATATGAGTGAATAGGGCCTAAAGTGGCCTTTCCAAAGGGTGTATTTTGAACCAATGGTCTCTCTCTTTCCACCTAATCCTGCCATGTTGGAGATGTGATGTACTCCATCTGAAGATATCTTGAATCTCTCATAGGTTGTGCGATGACCATGATAAGATCTTGGTATCTCGATCATCATATTCATGTGGTACCAGTAGAGCCGGCAAAATGAGCCCGGCCCGAAAAGCCCGTCCGGGGTACCCGGGGTTTGGGCTGGTTTGAAAACTAAAGCTGAAAAACCGGCCTAAAAGTTCGTCCGAAAAAACCCCAGCTCTCTTCGGCCGGCCAAAGCCGGGGTTTGGGCTAAAAAAGCCCGCCCGATTTCTATTAAATATATATATATTTATAATATTATTTAATATACATATTTATAATTGTTTAATAATATTAATTATATTTTATACAATTATTTATTTTTATAGTAACAATTTTCTTACTAATTCACATACTGGTCAGGAAAATAAATTTTAAAAAAAATAATAACCCTATAAATAAGAATAAATATGCTCAAAATATTTTCATCACTAATTCTTTATTTAAGTTAAGGAGTTATGAGATCTTAATTAAGTAATTTTTTTTTAAATTTAAAATATTAATTTTATATATTAAAAAAAATTAAAAATTTATCTAAAAAAACCCGCCCGCCCGGGGTTGGTTTGGGTTTCATATTTTTAGGCCCGAAAAATTTCAGGCTCGACCCGGCCCGACCCGAAAAATTTAAAAGCCCGACGAGCTCGGGGTCGGCCCGACCCGACCCGCTACTTTGCCAGCTCTAGGTACCAGTGAATCATTTCTTGGTGTCTCCGCTCCTGACCGCTCGGTCAAAGTGGCTCTCCCAATATACAAGAGCATCTCCAGGGGAATGTTTTGGGGATGCATCGCCTATATTAATAGGGATATCAATGGGTGAGTTTTATCCAGACCAGAATCAATAAATAAGTAATGGTTCTGGTTCCTAAACCGACTCATTAGATATTGGATCCGGACCAGATCCGGACCATCAATTATGGGTCTTAAGCGGTCCGGATCTGAGCGTGTCTGAAACCAGAACAGGACCAGGATAAAATTGGAACTGAAACCGTTGCTTTATAATTTAATGGGCTATGAGTGATTTCGGATCGGGATGGATAAAACTAGCTCATTGACAAGCCTACTTAAATTTAGGCTTGTCAACAGACGAGTTTTACTCGGACCATAACCACTAAATAAGTATTGGTTCTACTTCTGGAATCGAAATCAGATCTGGATAGGATCATCAAACTATGGATCTAAACGGTCCGGTCTAAAGCGGGTTTGGAACCGAAATCGGAATCGAAACCAGAACCAGTGCTTTAAAATTTAATGGGTTTTGAGCGATTCCGGATCGATTCGGGTAAACCCACCAATTGATATTCCTATCTATATATACCATTGTGAGGATGGAGAGGGAGAGGGAGAGATGAGAGATGAGAGGTGGTATCACCTCTTAGGAGGCATGGGAAAGTATATTGAGATTTTCATATTTTATTATTTTTTTCTTTTTCTGCACTTTTTGTGTGTTTCTTGTTTTTTTTTTCTATTTCTAATTCTGCATTCAAAATATATTAACAAATCATAGATGGAGTTAAAAAAAATCACATTCAAGCATAAAATGACGGTAGCTTTCCAAAAAATAGGTTAGCCACCGTCACAACAGCGGCTAACCTCTTCGGTAACAACTTCGACGGAGGCTAACCTATTTTTGGAAAGTCGTCGTCGTTTTATGCTTGAATGTGAATTTTGGTTTTTTTAACTGCATCTATTATTTATTAATATTTAATTATAATTTTGTTATTTATTAATTATGTCAAATGCTTAAAATTGAATATTATAATTTTTTTAACGGATATTAAATTTTTTATATTAATTGAAAGTAACTATCATATTAAATAAAATTAATAAATATGAAATTTAAATAAAATATGAATAAATATTGAGTGAGTTAAAAGTGAGTGAAAAGTGATGTGTATAATGATGTCAGCAAGAACTTGAGTTTGATGAGGTATTGTTGAAGGTGAATAAAGGAGAAGAGTAGGGGTGGAAATCGGTTCGGTTTCGATCAACCGAACCGAAAATTCGGTTAACCGAAACCGAAAACCAGAAAATATGCTGACCGATAACCGAACCGATCGGTTATTCGGTTATCCGAATAACCGATCGGTTCGGTTATCGGTTATTTGGATAAACAATTTTATTTTTTTAGAAGCATCATGTATCCTGTGTACATCTCGGCAATAACAATCATGTATACTATTGGATGAAAAAATCCATGGATCGAGGCCCCAGATTCAAAGAATACTCCGATCTCAGAGAGAGAAAGCTAAGGATGAAAAAATCCATGGATCGACCAGAGGAAGAGATCCAAAACCGATCTGTTTTGACGCCGAAAGCGGTGAAATTTAGTTCCAATTTCTCCACCCGCCGAAGAGGCCGGCTGGCCGTCCGCCCGCCCAATCGGTACCAGATTTCTCGTCGGCTCTTCGGAAGGAGAACAGGAAGCCGGCCGCGCTGCCTCCCGTGGCGGTCGAAGGCGAGCAGGCGGCGCACGGCGGCACAAGAGTTGGGTGGGCGACGGCGCGACGCACGCTGCCTGTGTCTGTGTGCAGAGGGCAGAGTGGAAGGCGAAAGACGGAAGGCGAGAAGGCGGCGGCAATCGAGGCGAGCCAGGCAGGCGACTGGTGTGTGTATCTAGGGTTCCCCTTCGAATATGGGTGAATGGAGATGGAGACTTGGAGTGATTCTAAAAAATGAAAATGAAGACAGAAGACAACACTTCCGCTGTGCACACACACGACTTTAGTTAGTCTTTAGTTTTAGTATTTTTATTTTTTAAAATAATATATAATATATATATATATATATAATTATTTCGGTTATCGGTATACCCATTCGGTTATCGGGTATACCGATAACCGAAATTTTTGAATTTCCAAAACCGAATACCGAACCGAATTTGGAAATTCGGTTATTCGATTAACCGAACTCAAAAAAATCGGTTTGGTTTGGATACTAACCGATTATCCAGTTCCAAATTTCCACCCCTAGAGAAGAGGAATATAATAATATGTCTGAGATGATATAAACAAAAACCTGTAAATGGGGAGACACCACTGGAGATGCTCTAATTAAGCATAGGTGACTTGTTTTCTTCTTTTCCAACTTCCTTTTGCATCTTAGACATGTTCCGAGATCCACAATCTTTCCATTAGGATTAACATTTAATAGTCATATATAAAATTAATTTCTCGATAAAAATTTAGGCTCTGATAGTAAAGATAAATACAAAAAAATATTTGTTCATAGCCATTTTAAAGTGAGTTTAGCCAAACATGACAAATAGTAAAGGGTAAAATAGCCCGTTTGAGATTAAGTGCATACATTTATAAAAGTGGTTAATTTAAAGTTTTTTCTTATTAGAAATAGGTAGATATATTTATTAGGGTTAATGGTAGTAAATATTCACTCTGTCCACTAAGAGTGTGTCATTTGGTGGACGATACGATTTTTAATAAAATGTTTGATAGATTATTTGAGAGAGAAATAATGTCACTATGTAAGAAATGTATAGTTGTGACATTGAATTATAAAGATTGAGTGTCCCAAAAATGAAAGTGATACAGTCTTTGTGGACGTCGAATAAAGTAATTGTGATACACTCTTGATGGACGGATGGAGTACTTGTTTTGAAAAAAAATATACCCATGAAAAATAAAAACATATAAAATATATCCATTTTTAAAAAAAAATTGACATTACTACCCTTAATGAATAAAATAAAATCAATAACTTTAGTTAAAAAAAACCTAATTCAATTCCCCCAAACCCACCACAGCCAACCTAGAGGTGTTCATAGTTTCGGTTCCAAAATTTTGAAACCGAAACCGTATAACTTGTAGACAGAAGGGGTGAGTATAACCGAACCGAAACCGAACAACTAAACCGAACAGATGGGTTTCGATCGATTTCGATCGGTCGTATACGGGTTTCGATTTCGGTTCGGTCAAAAATATTAAAACTGAAATAGGTTTCGATCGGTTCATAGTTTATAGTGTTTCAGGTTTTATTTTGACTGAACTGACCGAAACAATAGGTAGGACCGTAGGGTTTGGATTTTTGATTTAGTTCCCCTTTTTTGGTGTAAACTGCTGCAAAATTCGAAAACCTATTCTCTCTCTGCAAGTGCAAACTAATCAAATATCATCTCCTCTTCTCTCTCTCCTCTATCTCGCCGTAGCTGTTGCCAGAGATCCTCTTCTACAACCTGCCGACAGTGCGACGCCATCCTCTGTCTCTACCGGCGTGATGCCTCTTCTCTATCTCTGTCGGTGCCAGCGCAACGACGCTCCTCATCTTCAGCAGCACGGGACTCTTCATCCCCATTAGCAGCAACACGACATCGTGGAGATTGGGGACACAAATTTGAAGAAGCAGGGGAAGGGGAAACAGCTCCACACTCGCAGCCAGATTTTCAAGTACGCATACAACCATATCGAGAAGGAGAAATATAATGGTTAGTATAATGTGCTTATCCCTTTTATGTAGATTTGTGTTGTCTTTCTTGTGCAAATTATTTGGATTCTTGGCCTACCGGAAATGTTGTGTGATTGGGCATAATTTGGATGTCTCAATCCAAAATGTCTTGTTGTTGCTCAAGTTTAATTTATTCTCAATGTTCCTTCACCCTTGTCTATGATAGAGAATTTAGCACTCCTACTTTGTATTTGTAAAATGTTGGTGGATTTTATGAAAGCTTAATGGACTAGATATTAGATTGAGCCTAATTAAGTTGAATGTTAGACATTAATTAATCAAGCCCATAGCCCATTCAATTAGGTAGTGGGTGGTTATCCTTTATATGGGAAGTTAATCTTTGAGATTAACGTGAGACCAGAATACAGAGAACACACACGAAAGAAAACACACTGCAAACTCAATTGGAGATTCTTGGCGTCTCTCGTTGATTTTGATATCGAGGAATTGTTCTTGCGCCTGATTAAAGACACGTGGATACCATAGTTGTGGAAACGCTCTCGAATGATACTTTGGAAGATTTACTACTACCTTGGAAGCGTTATAAACACGTAAGTCTTCAATCTTCGTGTTCATAGGGCTCATCGCATGTTTAATTATAGATCTAGACCAGTCTTGATGTTTTATTCCGCTGCGCATTAGATGTTGTCAAGAACGAATCCTAACAGTGGTATCAGAGCCAGGGGCTCGATCTATAATTAATTAATTCGTGTTCTAATTTAATTGTGGATTTTCGAAAAAATTTGGAATTTTGAAAATCTGATTTTTGAAATCAGAATTTTTTGTGTAATTGAAAATTATAATATGATTTTGGAAATCAGAAATTAATTTTGTTTTTAGAAAAGAAAAATGAATTTCTGAAAATTCTGTATTGTTTTTGGAAATTGTTTCTGAAATTGGATATTGATTCGCCGGAAAATCAACACCGCCGTCTCACCCCTTCCTCGCCGGCGTCGGGTTGCGTCGGTCGACGACGCGGCGCGAGTCGCTCGTGCTCATCGTCGTCGTCCAACACTTCAATTTGCGAATTGAAAATCGAAAATTAAAATCTGAAATTGAGTTTTGGAAATTGATTTCGCCTGAAAATGCCTCCCTCTTCACCACCGATTGTGCCACCGCCGGGCATGTGAAAGAACATCGACTGGGTCGCGGGCGATGGCCGTCTGTCATGGCGTTAGGCGCGTGCGCCGCCTTTCGATTTTGCGTCTACCGGTATTGGCGAGCGAGAGGTGGCGGCGCGGCGCCGGCAACGCCGGTGAAGTCGCACGCTAGGCGTGGGCGTGTCGGCTGGCCGAGTTTTTCCGCACGCCGCTGGGCGGGCGAGCACGCATGCGAAGTCGCGGGGTGAACGACGACGGATCACGGCGACGGCGGAAGGGAGGCGGTGCGACGACGCTGCGTCAAACCCTAACGGGCGCGTGCCCGCGGGCTTGGGCGGTCGTGTGGATCGGGCGGCGGGTCGGGTCGTAGGTGGGCCGCATCCGCTACCGGGCTTTGGGAGCTGGGCCGCTCACGGCTTGGGGCATCTGTTGGGCCGCGGCTTCGATCAATTTTAGGGACTTTAAAAGTGGCGACCATTTGGGTCGCTTCATTTAAAAAAACGCTTTATTAATTTTGAATTAATAAAATTTAATTTTCAATTACACAAAATAATTTATTAATTGGATTAATAAATTTTGTCTAATATTATTATTTTCAAATAATAACATTAATTTCGATTTTGTATTAATTTAGAATTAATACAATCTACTATGTACATGAATTAATTTATTAATTTAGAATTAATAAATTCAATCACAATTTTCAAATTAACTTATTAATTAGATTAATAAATTTAAACTTTATTATTATTTTGAAATAATAATATAAGGTTTGATTTTATATTAATTTAGAATTAATATAATTTACTTATGTACATGGATTAATTTTATTAATTTAGAATTAATAAAACTAATCACTATTTTGGACATTAATTTATTAATTAGATTAATAAATTATAACTTTATTATTATTTTTGAAATAATAGTATAAAGTTTGATTTTATATTAATTTAGAATTAATATAATTTACTAGTGTTCATAAATTAGAAAAATTGATTTATTAATTAGATTAATAACTCTTATTAGATTATTATTTTAGAAATAATAATGCTAAATGAATATTTATATTAATTTGGAATTAATATAAATGCCTAAATCCACTTTTAATTAGAGAATTAAATTATTAATTAGATTAATGAATTTATTCGTTGAGCCCTATTTGCTGTTTTCTGTGATAAGCATGCTATTTGATTTTATGCTTATTTTAACTATAGTAGTTAGAGACCGTTTTATTGTTTGGGTAGGCGGCACCCAATACTTGTAGTCCGTGTTACTATGTTTGGGTAAGCGGCGCCCAATATATGTGGTCCGTATTTCTATGCCCTGGTAGTAAAGACCCAAGAATTGTTTGATTTAATATTGGATATTAAAATAAACAATTAGTATCACATGTTTTATCCCCACTAAATACAAGTCTAGTTTTTGAAACAAACGCATCATCCATCATAATTGTATGAGGATCCTAGCCTCTTTCGTCCAAGAGTTTTACACCAAAGTGTTTACTCCGAAATCGACAAGGCAAAGGCTCATTCATAGATGCATGATTGGCATCGTGTGATGGGGTTGATTTGCTTAATTATTTTGAAACAGCCAAAGCGATCAAAATAATTAGTGGATGCATATTAATTGGATTAATAAACCAAGAATTGTAAATTTATTTGTTGTGATCGGTTTTGGAAACTGACCAAGTATTATTATTATAGTCATTAGCCAAAGCAGAGGCTATAACAATATAAGACTTGAATCACTACAAATCAATGTTGCAATCGGCTTTGAGGCCCACCGAGTGATATTATTTACAGTCATTAGCCAAAGCAGAGGCTGTAATAATATTGACTTGGATCTTGGATTACTAAGATTTATATTTGTTATAAATCCGTATTTTGCATTTGGGGGTGCAATATATGTTAAAATTAGTGGGAGCTAATCAATACAATAAACCCTTGTTTGATTAGTGATACGATTGTGATCAATGTTTACTTTGTTCTAATTTGCTGTTTCTTTATTTTTCGTTCAGTTGTTATGGAGACTTTGTTAGATAAATGTTTGGTGGAAAATAATTTGTGACTGGGTCAAACTATACGGATTGGCTACGTTGCCTGCGTTTGGTATTAAGGGCGGATAAGATTGAGTATGTCTTGGACAAACCAATCAATATCATCCCGGTGAGTGTTCTCCCGAGTATGCCTCGTTTGACCGGGTTTCATAAGAAGCACGTTGAGGATGCTATGTCGGCTCGAGCATTATGTTGACTTCTATGAGTTTAGAACTCCAAAGCAACATGAATGCATGCTACCCTATGAAATGATTCAAGACTTGGAGAGTTTGTTTGCCTCGGTGACACAAGCTTCGAGTATGAGATACTCCGAGATCTCTCAAGAGCACGCTTCATTAAAAGGGTACCGGAAGAGAGCGCCTAAAATTTAAGGCACAAGGTGCAATGGGTGATAGCTCGGGTATATTTGTCGTTGAGATAAATATGTCATAAATAATTCACATTCTTGGGTATTAGATATTGGTCGTGGCTCACATTTGTAATAATGTGGAGGGGCTTAGTGACAGCAGGAAGGTGAATCCTGGGGAGGTTGACCTATGCGTGGGAAATGGAGTAAGAGTTGCTGCCAAACGCGTGGGGACTTATAGATTGGATCTTCCTTCGGGTTATAGACTAGATTTACATAATTGTTATTTCGTTCCAGCTATTTCAAAGAATATTATTTCCATTCCTATGTTGGACATAGAAGGGTTTTCCTTCCATTTTGGAAACAGTCGTTGTACTTTTTCGCTTAATGGAGTGTTTTTGGAAATGCATTTCTTTCGAATGGTTTATATATGCTTGAATGTGAACGAGATATTCTCAATGTGCAAAACAAACGACCTAAGCTAAGTAATACGAATAATACTACTTATCTTTGGCATTGTAGACTTGGTCATATCAATGAGAAAAGGATAGCAAGACTGAGAAAATTAGATTATCTCACACCATTTGATTTTGAATCATATGGTACTTGTGAATCTTGTCTGAAAGGAAAGATGACTAAGAAACCATTTTCTGGGAAAGGGTTACGAGCCAAAGAATTGCTAGAGTTAATCCACTCAGATGTGTGTGGACCATTTCAACTCAAGCAAAGGTGGATATTCGTTTCATAACTTTCATCGATGATTTTTCAAGATATGGATATGTGTATCGATGAAACACAAATCGGTGCTCTTGATAAATTTAAGGAGTTTAAGTTAGAAGTCGAAAAACAACTTGGTAAAAGCATTAAGAATCTTCGATCAGATCGAGGAGGGGAATACTTAAGCCGAGAGTTTCTTGATTACTTGAAATCACATTAAATCCGGTCAGATTGGACACCTCCGGGAACACCACAAATGAATGGTGTATCCGAGAGAAGAAATCGAACTTTATTAGATATGGTTCGATCCATGATGAGTTTCGCTAGTCTCCCTGTATTCCTTTGGGGCAATGCCTTACTAACTGCCGTTTATATTCTGAATAGGGTTCCATCTAAATCAGTCGAGAAAACACCATATGAGTTATGGTGTGGTAAAATAGCAAGTCTTAAACATATGCGGACCGGGTTGTTACGCTTTGTTAGAAAGATGCGGTCGATAAGTTGGAATCAAAAGTGAGAAATGTTATTTTGTGGGATATCCGGAGAAACAAAAGGATATGAATTCTACTCACCGGAGATCACAAGGTGATCATTTCTAGGAATGTGACGTTTCTTGAAGACTCCTATGTTTCCAAGTAACAAGGTCACAACGAGGTAGATCTTGAAGAAATTCGAGAACCACAAAACAACAAAGAGGACGAAAGATTGTTCAATGGTGTGAACAAGAATTCAGTGGGAGTATTTGACGATCTATTGGGAGGGGAAATGACTCTTAGAGGGTCACCTCACTACAATGAGACTCATCAAATACAAGATGACACAACAGTTGTGCCATCTGATGACACAATAGTTGTGCCACCTCCACCTCAAGAAATTCATGAGGAAATTCTTGAGAATCTCCAAAATGTTGATGAAGTCAACACGGAGGAGCTTCCTACTCACGTTCAAAATGAACAGCATGAACCTGCGCAAACAACCCAACTCAATAGGCCATAGAGGACTCGTCGTGCACCCGAAAGATTGAATCTAATGGTTGAGAACCAAGATGATGAAGTCGAATCGGATGATGATGAACCTAAGACCTATAATGAAGCAATGTCTGGCACCGATTCGAAGATGTGGCTAGAAACCTTAATATCTGAAATGGACTCGATGTATTTCAATCTAGTCTGG
This sequence comes from Salvia rosmarinus, assembly GCA_036937905.1. Classification (NCBI taxonomy): domain Eukaryota; kingdom Viridiplantae; phylum Streptophyta; class Magnoliopsida; order Lamiales; family Lamiaceae; genus Salvia; species Salvia rosmarinus. The sequence goes on from CM072818.1 coordinate 14,498,041, forward strand.
GAACTAGTTGATGACTTACCAGATGGGGTTTACCCCATAGGCTGCAAATGGATCTTCAAAAAGAAGAGAGATGCAGATGGTAAGATACAAACCTACAAGGCTAGGTAGGTTGGTGGCAAAGGGTTATAGTCAACGTGAAGGCATTGATTATGATGAGACCTTTTCACCAGTTGTAAAAATCAAGTCCATTAGGATATTACTTGCAATAGCTGCATACTACAATTTTGACATTTGGCAAATGGATGTCAAAACCATGTTTCTCAATGGAGAACTAGAAGGTGATGTCTACATGAATCAGCCTGAAGGTTTTGTGTCCAAAGAGAGGCCGAATGCAGTATGTAGGCTAAAGAAGTCCATTTATGGACTCAAGCAAGCATCGAGGAGTTGGAATATTTGCTTTGTGAGCTATCAAATTGTTTGATTTTGTCGAAGCAAAGAGGACCCTACGTTTATAGTAAGCGAGAATGGAAACGTTGTCTACCTTGTAATATATGTCGATGACATTCTAATTATGGGGCGACCGATCCATGATGCAATCCGTGAAAGACCGGTGTCTAAATCCTTTATGATGAAGGATCTTGGTGAGGCCTCCTACATCCTTGGGATCAAGATCTATCGGGATAGACCTAATAGATAGTTAATGCATCATAATCCACTTACATGACAAATTGCTACGGCATTTCTCAATGGAAAATTCTAAGAAAGGATTTCTTCCTATGTGACGTGGCATCAAGTTGTCTAAGAAGGATTGTCCTTCTAATGACAAAGAAGTTGCTTGCATGAAAAGGATCCCATATGCTTGGCTATAGGATCAATCATGTATGCCATGATATGCACTAGGCCGATGTGGCCTATGAGCTTAACATGATGATGATTCAAAGCAAAATCCGGAGAGGAGCATTGAAATCTGTTAAGACTATTCTTAAGTACCTTAGAAGGACTAAAGAATATCTCTTAGTCTATGGTGAGTAGCGAGCTATCGGTGTTGGGTACACCGATGCTAGTTTCAAACGAAACAAACATATTTCAAGACGATATCATCGATTAGAGAAATAATAGAAATGAACAATGTAAAATTAGAAAGAGTACCCACCGACAATATCTTAGTGACCCTTTTACCAAGTCATGAGAGCTTGTGTGTTGTATATGTGGGATGTTGGCTTTGATTCGATGGGAGTTTAAAGTTTGTATGTTTTAGAAACTCCTTTGTTGAGACATACTTACTTTTGATCACAATCGAAGATAATGTTTTATCTATGGGTTTTGTACATTTAATGGAATAATTATTTTGATGTTTGTCGTTATTCTCTTATTTGTTCCTTGAATTATCATTTGTTATTTTTCTTGTGAGACATCAATGATATAGTATAATTCTAAAATAGCCTAACCAATGATCATCAAGAATGAGATATTGATGATATGTTATAGGTTAGCATGTAGTGCGCATCACATTCTTAGAGAATGTAGTGGTTCTCACAACTACGAGATATTTGATATCCGTGATGGACACATGAATACTTTGGAGAGTATTGGTATACCCAACTATTAAATCGTTTGTTTGATGTCTACGATTTCTTAGTGTGTGGAGTATGTAATAGTCCTTAGACTTGAGGTCATTATACATTTTGTTTGTTGAGTCTTGTACTTTGACCAAGGCAACGCTATGAGTGGCAAGACACGGCTTGGATTGGGTGCATCATGAGACAAATGAAAATGGTAGTTGAGCCAAGAATGAGATTCATTCCTCGATTAGATTTTCGAGTGAGCACTTATTTTCTATATTATTCGACCATAAAGTCATTGGCGAATGAAGAGATATATTCAATTAAAGTAATTGAATATGATCATACGGGTCTTATAATAAAGATGAGAAAAATGATTGAGCTATTGGGATGACACGTAGCAAAATCTAGGCTCAATTGAGTGTGTCATGAATGAAAGGATATTACATAAACTTCATATAAAGGTTTGTTTACTGTTTTCCACGTAAACGTCCGTCATATATCGAGTTATTTGCACAACGCAATCCAAGAGTTTTGTGCGCACTTTGATTAGATCATCGTCGGTAATGGGGCCTATTGGGTCACACTATCAAGTGTATTGTTAATCAGTTCAAGGGTATATGCATAGTGCACGGTATGTTGTCTAATGCTAGACCAAGTGGGAGATTGAAAGCTTAATGGACTAGATATTAGATTGGGCCTAATTAAGTTGAATGTTAGACATTAATTAATCAAGCCCATAGCCCATTCAATTAGATAGTGGGTGGTTATCCTTTATATGGGAAGTTAATCTTTGAGATTAACGTGAGACCAGAATACAGAGAACACACACGAAAGAAAACATACTGCAAACTCAATTGGAGATTCTTGGCGTCTCTCGTTGATTTTGATATCGAGGAATTGTTCATGCGCCTGATTAAAGACACGTGGATACCATAGTTGTGGAAACGCTCTCGAATGATACTTTGGAAGCTTTACTACTACCTTGGAAGCGTTATAAACACGTAAGTCTTCAATCTTCGTGTTCATAGGGCTCATCGCATGTTTAATTATAGATCTGGATCAGTCTTGATGTTTTATTCCGCTGCGCATTAGATGTTGTCAAGAACGAATCCTAACATTTTAAAAATAAAATGGTATTTGAATCTTGATCTGAGGTGTTTGTGTGGAATCATGGGCAATTTCATAATTCTACTAGAACACATCAGGTTTGGTTTAGTGGTAGCAAGCAGATCTCGATATCAAGATGTAACAATTGCTGCCTTGATGTATATGCAAATTTATTAATGATAGCAAGGCTTGCTGCTGCTCAAGTTGTAGCTTGAGACAAGCACATTTGAAAGGAGGGGGAAAAAGTTCTATTGTACATGTAAATCATAACTGGTTTGAAATAAAAATATATGATGCTTCTTTACATCAGTGTTTTGAGGTTGTTTATCATTTTTTGTTTTTATATTTTCTTATTTTTCTTAGTTTTGATTGATAGCAATTTAGCACTTAGCAATATTCAATTGAAACACTGAAGCGATCAGAAAATGTTGATATAACTGTTTACAGAAAAGTTTCTAATACTTGCGAAAGAAATGGATTGAATTTTTTAATTTATTTTTATAAAAATGAGCTACTGTACTTCATTTTATTTTTATTAAGAAGATTACCATTATAAATGTTCAATGTCATCATTGCTCATACTCATTATGTTTATAGAAGTGCAGTTATTGATTGTTTATTAATTGTTAAGGAAGTGGTTGTTGTCTTCATTTCTATGACAATAGGAAGTCATATCCTCTCCAGTTCTTAGACAATATCTTGCCAATTAAATTATAAAATATTGTTGTGTTATTCTTCATATATCTACACATATTTTAATTTAGGTTGTGACGTCTCAAAGTCAAAATCAAACTCAAGTTGATGGTGGTGAAGTTTAACCTATTACAAGTGAGACCTCCCGTGAAGGCGTTTCATCAACAACTAATGTAAAGAAAAAAGGTGGAAGACCGCAATCTGACGTGTGGGATCACTTCACTGAGTTTGTTAACGAGGATGGGGCAAGAAAAGGTAAGTGCAATTGTTGTAGTGTCGAATACTTTGCTGACCCAAAGAAAAATGAGACTTCTTCACTTAGGGCTCACCGTAATAATTGCAAAAAGAATTCAGCTATTGTTATTGTCAAGGAAGCTCAATTGAACTTGTAGCCTGTAACTGAGGGGGTTGATGAGAACATGGGTAGTCTTACCTCTTGGAAATTTGATCAATAATTATGCAGGAAGAAGTTGAATGAAATTATAATTAAGGATGAACTTCCATTTAGAATTGTTGAGGGTGAATGTTTTAGGGAGTTTATTAGCACATTGGAGCATAGGTTTAAGCTTCCTTCAAGGTGGACTATATCTAGAGATTGCTATCAATTTTTCCGAGCTGAAAAAGAAAGATTTTGTGATCTTTACATTGAAACATGTCAAAGTGTCTGTATTACAACAAATACATAGACTTATTTGCAAAAGTTGAATTACATATGTATCAGTGCACATTTCATTGATAAATCTTGGAAGTTAAACAAAAGAATTATCAATTTTTGCACTATTGAGACACACAAGGGCGAGGAAATGGGAAGATTAATTGATAATTGTTTGTGTGAATCGGGCATTGCTAGGGTTTTTTCATGCACTGTTGATAATGCTGCTTCTAATGATACATGTCTGAACTATTTGAAAACACGATTGACTTCTCGAGGTTCTAGTATGATGAAAGAAAAATACCTCCATATGAGGTGTGTGGCTCATATCATTGCTTTAATAGTGAATGATGGGTTAAAAGAATTAGGTTCATCTGTGAAGAGGATACGAGATGCTGTTAGATAGGTTAGGCAGTCTCATGCACGATTGGTAAAATTTAAAGAGTGTTGTAAAGAAGAAAACATTTTGTGCAAGAGTTTGATATGTTTAGATATGCCTACTAGATGGAATTCGACATACCTAATGTTGAGTGTGGCTTGTAAGTTTGAAAAGGCATTTGAGCAATATGATTTCAAAGATCCTTATTTTAGGCTAAATCTTGAGGATGGGGTTCCAATGGGCTTTGATTAGGACAATGCAAGGATGAGGAGAGACATACTTGAGGCTTTTTATGATTTGACAATAAAATTTTGGGCTCATTGTATGTCACTTGTAATGAATTCTTACATGAGATCAATACGGTTAGTGACCTATTGAAGGAGTGAGTTGGTAGTGACGATGAAAATGTGAAATCAATGGGAGTAAAAATGAGGGCAAAGTTTCATAAATATTGGAGAGATCCAACTAAGATGAACAATATCATTTTCTTAAGTGTGATTATTGACCATAGATATAAGTATAAATTTCTTGAATTTGTACTTATTGAAGAATGGGGTGAAGAAGTTGGGAAAAATTTGGCTCAAAGTGTCATTGATAGTTTGCATGAGTTATACGATGTTTACAAATTATTGCATAATGTTCCAATTAGTAGTACAACATCAAGCCAAACGGAATCCTCCTCCGAATATTTGGGAATAATCGTGTTATGGTTAAAAAATTCAAGACCAAAGGGTCAATGAGGGATCAATTTCTCCAATTGATGAATTGGATATATATTGCAAAGAAGCCGTTGTAGGGACGGAAGACGACTTTGACATCTTGTATTGGTGGAAGATAAACCAACATAGATTTCTCATTCTTTCCCTCTTTGCTCGAGATATCTTGGCGGTGCCTATTTCTACCGTTGCATCGGAATCCGCTTTTAGCGCCGGAGGAAGAGTTCTTAATCTTTTTAGGAGTTCTTTAACTCCTAAAATTGTGGAGTGTCTCATATGCACTCAAGATTGGTTGAGGAGTTCTAAGGATCTAATCTCAATTGAAGAAGATTTGGATGCTCTTTTGAAGCATGAAGAAGGTCATATATTATTTAATATTCATCTTCATTTTTATGTACTAATTATATTCATTTTTTTTGTATTACACTAACTAATTGTTGTCGTTTGTTTTTGTTTTGTAGGTTTGAAGAGTCTTACTTTGAATGATGTCAATGAAGTGGTTCAAGTGAAGACTACCAACAATCCAACACCATCAACAACGGAGACTTGAAGCCTTGAACCATTGAAGTGTTGAGAATTGAATATTTCCGTGTGCAAGATAAACTGTTACTTATGTGAAGTTATTGACCATTTGTGAATTGTGGTGACTTTGAAGACTTGAAGTTGTAGAATGGACTTTGTGGAATATTTGGTACTTTAATTTGTTACTTATGACTTTATTTAATTTTAATTATCGGTGAACTTTATATTTTTTTATTGTTGCAAAAGCAAAAAAACAGGAAAATGTGATGAAAACAGGAAAAAAATGACAAAATACACACTTTCGGTTTGGATCGAAACCAACCGAACCGAAACCTTTCGGGTTCGGTCGGTTTTGGTTGGTCGATATTGTCACTTCTGTTCGGTTCGGTCAAAACAATATTTTTTTTGGTTTTTCAGTTTTATCGGTTTGGTTCGGTTTTCGACCGAAATCGACCATTACTGCTTGCCTTTATAGGCAGTTTCGATTCGGTTCGATTTGAACTCGACTCACGGTTCGTAGCTTAATTTTTATTTTTTTATACTTGTAATTTTTTATATATATTTGTTTAAAAACATATGAAATATATATAAATCAAATTGTATTTGTATAATATTAAAATATTTGATTGCATAAGTCAATTACAATGTGTTAAATCTAATAAATTACAACCTGTAACAAAAAATTTCAATAACTTCAATAATGTTGTGTGTGCGTGTGTGTTGAGGCTATAGATGTATAGTCCGTAGAGTTTAGATGATTGTTTTACGAATGATAGTAGAGTACAAATCAAAGAGAAAATGAATTTGAGTTTCTAAAAGATATCATTCTTCTTAATTTCTTCTAATTCTCCAGCTTATAGGGCCGACCCACAACCCAACCGGATTAGCCTGTATAACTTCGCGGACCCATCAGTCCAATTCATATAACTCAGTTTTGTTTCTGAGTTACAAAAATTGATGGTAAAGCATTAAAGAAAACCATATTCGTGGTAAAATTACACAATTTTTATAGTAAAATATGGACATGGGCTGATTTCATATCATTGACACATTCACTAATAATCATTTATTCATTTTGAAGATTGTATAAATTAGACGCGCAAGTGAGGATAAGGAATCCACTGGCCAGGGTCCACCTCTACCCCACCGACCATTGACAAAGCCTGCCGACATGTTGATGCAACATGTATCCTGTGCAACTTTATACTACTCATCATATTTATTTCTATACATGTTATTATGTTACATAATAAATTATAAGATTTGTGATTACTAATTAACCAAATATTTTGGTTGTTCATTTATTTTAAAACTATATTTGGTTGATATTATTAATGAAGTTCTATACAATACATACACTTATAAAAGATGTTTAAAAAAAATTCAAATATGAAAAAATAATGCAAGATTCTCCATCCGAGAAAGAAAAAACTCAATAATAAAAAGAATAATTTTGAAGCTTGTAGTAGGGATAAGGTCTATACTTACAAGATAAATTATGCAATAATCGTTCTTTTTCCTACAAAAGGAGAGTAAGAAAGGAACGAAAAAGAGGAAAGACAATGAAGATGTAAAGGATGATGAATTTTTCTAGTGCATTTGATAATCGTTCTATTTCTAAATCGTAAAAATTTGATGATACAATAATGATACTACTGCATCTCATTTATGTTTTCTCACACTTACGACTTAAAACCTCTGATTGTTTTTACTTTAAATGATATTAGCATTTTAAAAACAAATATTAACATAAAATCATCCGATTCATCACTTTTTTCATTTCATTTATTTATTAATATTTGTGCGTGAAATTACAAAATCATTAAAGTAAACTAGCATTGAGTTATGCCATTGCCCAAAAAATAATGCCATGTGTCAAAAGCAAATGGCTGGTGATATGATTGAGCTCGACTTGCGGACCAATTTCAGTCACAACCGATTGGAGCAACTCAACAAATTTTTATTTTCATTTATTTTACTTTTCCTTGTCGCCCGCCTTTCGTCACTGATATTTCTAGACTTATATTAGAATATTATTGGAGTATGGAGCCTGAAATGGATTGTATATTTGAGCATGATTTCGGTGATCCAACTCGATGAAGAGTTGGACTGGAGTCCGGGGGCGGTAGCCTCCGAATCAAATTTTTGGATTTATATTTTTTGGGCCCAGACGAAACCCTAATGGACTTAGGGTTAGAGTTAAGTTATTCTCTATATAATAACCGTTTCTCAATGTAATATGTATCCGAAATTTATATTGAAATCATTGGTTTGACATCGTCCCCAAACGTAGTCGCAAGACGAACTGAATAAATAAATCTTGTGTTCTTTATTTTATGTCGTGATTGTGGTGTGTGTTTTTCGCAACAAATATAATAATGATCCTAATATATCTAATTTATTTTTTCTTATACTTTTAGCTCAAAACTTCTTACTATTATTTTTACTTTGAATGATATTAAACTATCTTTAATAATAGTAGAGTCCACAAAAGCTATTTCCATTTTAACAAAATAAAAGTATGGTCCACAAAAGCTCATTTCTAAGAGATTCAAAGATAGATCACACCAGAGACTAGTCCCTTGTAATAAAATACAAGGCCGAGTTTGGAAAAGTCTATTTCTTAAGAGATTCACAGACAAGAGCAATCCTTACTCGATAGCTCAAAGCCGATCAGCATAAAATCATGTGATCCATCCTTGTTCACTGGCTTCTACTTGTCCTTTACTAGCTTGTTAGTGTCCAGTTACAAGATGGAATGGAGCTCCCCTCGGCCAATAGCCATTCCACAACCTAGACTACTCCTTCCTTGTTCTTTTGGGAATGCTCAAACTGTAAGATTTATCTGTATAAAGAATGAGATATAAGTCCAATCCTCATCCTTTCTCTTTCTCTATATAAACAAATAATGAAAGTAAATGGAGCATTGAGTTATAGTTGTCCTATCGAAAGAAAAAGAATTTAACATGTAACTATTAATTTCATCATATGCAACATTTCATTTATAAAGGATTAATTATAGTTTATTGTCTCAATTTTCAGCGCTTTTCAATTTATGGCTTCAACTTTCAAGTTTTTCTAGAATGTTTGAACTTTGAGTATGGTCCGAAAATATTTTCCAACATCGGAATGCTGACTAGGACGATAACTAATTTGAAGTGGATTTTTATTTTTCACATGTACATGAAATGATGATATTTTGGCTTTCTGGGTTACTTATGGTTTATGGCCTCAATTTTCAAGTTTTTCTATAATGTCCTGAACTTTGGAAATGTACTAACTTATGATCCAATTTTTTTCAGGCATCAGAACGTTGACTAGGACAACAACATAAATTGAGGTAATTTTTTTTTCACTTATACATTCGAAATGACGTCGTTTTAGCCTACGACTTGGAGGAGCTATGAGGTTTCGACGTCTTAAATAAGAGGAAGAGATGTTGCATGCGAGCTGAACTATGATATATTGATATTGGATCTGAAGATGAAGCGATTTTTTAAATTACTCTGCCATGAAGCTCACCAAAATCCTACAGGTAAAGCAATTTAAAAAAAAAAAATCTCGTTCAATTTATGTTGTCGTCCTAGTCAGCGTCCGGTGTCGGAAAAAAATTCGGGTCATAATTTAATACATTTCTCAAAGTTCATGACATTATAGAAAAACTTGAAAGTTAAGGTCATAAACTAAAAAACTTGAAAGTTATGCCATAAACTGAAAAACACTGAAAGTTGAGATCATAAATTATAATTAACCAAGAAGGCCAAAACGTCGTCGTTTCATATACAAATGAAAAATAAAAATCAACTTCAAATTAGTCGCCTTCTTAATCAACATTCCGGTGTCGGAAATATTTTTGGGCCACAAGTTAAATACATTTATCAAAGTTTAGGATATTTCTAAAAAACTTGAAAATTGAGATCATGAAAACGTTAAAAATTGAGGTCATAAACTATAATTAATTATTTATTAAATTATACTATCCGTAATGAAGTGAAATGAGCATTGAGTTATAGTTGCCCAAATGCTTTTAAATACGCGATGGGGGAGACGTATAATTATGCCCCATTTTGTTGCGTTTACAATTCCGAGTTAAATATCGTCACTGCAAGAACCGTAAAAGCAGTTTAAGCAACGACGTCGGTTAAGTTTCTTAGTTGCGCTTTGATCTTCAACCGCCTCACCCAAGTTTACACCATCTCACAAACCCCTCAACCACCTCTTCTTATCAAAATATCAAAATCCCCTTTTTCCATTCAAATCCATCGACAACTTTATGCTGTGTTTGGATTCAACTTCTTAGATTCTCTTCGCTGTTTTTTTCCTCTCAATAATTGATAACCAACTCAACTTCAATATTTCTCTTGAGTTTGGATGTTCTTGAGTGAATGCAGAATTTTTGATTTGAGAAAATTTGAGAAGAAAAAGGATATGGAAAACGGCGGCATCAGCTCGACAGACACAGGTAACGGAGGGGAGGATGTCTACAGTTCTAAAGAATCCAATGCTTTCTCCGCTGATCATCTCGTTGTTATGGTGCACGGGATTCTTGGAAGGTAATCTTTTTCTTGGTGGAATTATTTGATTGTGCTTTATTTGCGTCCAGATTTTGTGTTACATAATTGAGTTGCTGTGGTTGGAAAGGTTGGATTTTTTCCCGAGCGTGATTTTATCTATGGGGTTGATTTGATCGATCGGTTGATTGATGCTAACTTCGCGTTGAGTGACAGTGAAAAGCACTACAAATACAGATCACATACCCTTTTCTGTAATGGAGCGTAGGTTGTGAAGGTTTTCTTACTCAATTGTTATTAATATTGTTTTTTGGTGATTGTGTCATTACAGTGGATCAGATTGGAAATATGCTGCCGAGAAATTTGTTCAGCAGCTTCCTGATAAAGTTTTTGTTCACTGTAAGTTGTTCCTTTCTATATTAAGTAAGTGTGAGAAGGTTTACTATTTGCGTCAAGATCTTCCTTATTTTTGTGCAATCCATTCTCTTCCCACTCGGAAGTGAGAAGATTCCTTGTCCATTTTCAATGTGTCATCCAATATTGTTCCAGTTATTAGTTATATATTATAATAAATACATGTAAATGTCCTGCAGTTTCAGTCTTTGTATCATGGAATCTAATTAATCGTCATGAATTTTCAGTGCTCCAGTTTTTTGTATGATTCGTAGGTGATGTTATACAAAAAAGCAGATGTAGGAGCCTGCACAAACTTGTGCAGCCTTTTTAGTTTTTTATTCTGGTTCTCAAAGAACAAACTAAGAAATTTCCTGCTTGGCTTATGAGGGGATTTTGTTTTCATTAGATAGATGATGTGTATTCTTAAGGACGTATGGTAGTTTTGTTCGATAGGGTTATGGTATTCACAACTTACTGTGATTCAATAGTGGAATTTATAATTTGTCTCATGAAATCATCTTTTTGGTTAGAAAATCCCAACTCTGTTTAGTTTCCTATGATATCTATTCTCTGTACTTCCTTACTTCTAATACTTAGAAATATTAGAGTTGCTTTTTCCCCACATCTCTTTAAAACCCTTTTTGAACTGCAGGTAGTGAACGCAATGCAGCAAAGACACTGGATGGTGTGGATGTAATGGGTGATCGACTGGCTGAAGAGGTTGTTTGTCATTTATGTTATGCCTTTTCCTTACCACTTCACAACTTTAATATCTAGTACAATATACTTTGGTATAGGATTTTCATACAATGGTTTTAATTATTAACTGGTATTGAATTTTCAGGTCCTTGAAGTAATTAGAAGGAAGCCTAGTTTGAAGAAGATTTCTTTTATTTCACATTCTGTTGGGGGCCTTGTAGCAAGATATGCTATTGGGAAATTGTATAAACCTGCAACGAAAGGAAGTGGGGAAGAACTATTAACTAGTCAAGAGTCAAAGGGTAAAATAGCTGGTCTTGAACCAGTTAACTTTATGACTGCTGCAACTCCACATCTTGGTTCTAGGGGTAATAAGCAGGTTTGTCTTTCTCTGCTCATTGCCCCTTCATTTTTCTCTGGTATTCGTGTGATAAGCAAAAAATTTGAATCACTTGCATGTAACACCTATTGCTGAGGCAGTGTGCCAGTACACATTATTGTGTCTATTTCTAGTAGAGGGTGGTTATTGTATCTGTGGCACTTGTTGCTATTGAACTGTTGATTTTGTGATTTAAGGTCTTGGAGCAGAAGGAGGGTTTACATCTCCAAAATTATTGAGAAAACTTGAACTTGGAAATCACATGTTTTTCTTCTAGACAATGTTATTTGGGCGGATAAACTTGGTAGAGAGAATTGCCGAATACTTAACTACTTGTGGCAATATAAATAATTGAATCTCTTAAGTTTTAACTGATGTTTTGATTTGGTTAGACTAGTGTAGATTCAGTTTTATGTTGTGAGAGAGCATACTTATTGGTACAGGTCTCTGACAGATGGTTTCTTTTGGAAATTCATTATATCCAAGATGAATAACACTATCGAACATCATTTATTAGTGATGTTCCTTAGTTGATGGAGAAAATTGAATGAAACCAGATAATGATACATGTCATGAGTAGAAAGAGAAAGTACGGCATGTATAGAGGTGCAGTTGATGGATAATGACAATGCATGTAATTGATGAATACAAGTTTGGCGTGGTTGCAAGGTGGTGGTTATATGAGGAGATATGTGTAGTATGGCTTGTGCTAACGACATGGTGTTGGAAGTGAAAGAAATGAGTGGGAAGAGAGAGATGATAGAATCGGATGAGAGTCCTTTCCTTTTCCCTATCTTGGGAAAGGGGGGGGGGGGGGCAGGGAGGGATGGGTTGTTGCATATCTTAAGGAGACGAGAAAAGGAAGCAATAGCTGGGTGGGGACGAGAAAAGGAGAGCAAGAACTCTAGTAGATGAGAGACTGATAGAGTTAAGGTGACACTGTAGGAACAAACTGGAATCAAATAGAAAACATCTGAAAAATGCGAGGCACACAGGCGATGCCTGCATGAGCTTGCTGATATGAACTTCAGCAATAATTTTTATCCCCTAAATGACTAATTCTACTACTTGAATAACAGGAATTAGGGCTCCAGAAACAAAAGCCTGGTCCATCCCTTTATTCTGGGAACTAAGGCTCCAGAAACAAAAGCCCGATTCATCCCTTTATTCTAACCCTAAACAACTTAGCACTTAATAACTTTATCAATTAAGGAAGTAAAAGATAAACTATGAAAATGAAATAAATGGGGATAACAGGAAAGGAATGATAACAGAGTTGGAGGTTTACAGATGGTGGTGTGTAGCGTGCAGTTTTGGTAAGATATTCAAATGGTTTCAAAACATGTTTGTATGTAGTTTACATCATTTAACCGAGAATGAGATATAACTCTAAAACATTAGGATCCATTCCATTGGATTTCATGCCTCATTGCCTTCTCTGAAATGTGTCATGTAAGAGAAGAAAGTGTTGTGTTTACTTTAAAACTTCATAATTGGTTAGATATAATTTATCTTGTAGTTAATCTGTGAGCAATGAATTTATCTTGTTTACCTTTTAGCGAATTTATGTATATTGATGATCAGACTGTCTTTGGCGTTTGGTGGTTTTTATTGCACCCTACCTTATGTTTGTTAAAAGGACATATGTTTGACATTACTTCATCATTTCACATCTGCCAGGTACCGTTTCTCTTTGGGGTTACGGCTTTTGAGAAAGTTGCTAGTTGTGTAATTCACTTGATATTTAGGAGAACTGGCAGACACCTTTTTATGAACGACGACGATGAAGGAAAGCCACCATTGCTAAAACGCCTGTTGGAAGATGATCAAGAAGGCTGTTTTCTGTAGGTTTTCTCCTTGTATCTAACTTAAACTGAAGCAAATTAGTAGCTAGGTCTAGATGCACAGAAAGAATTGGTATTTGATTCTACAACTAATGGTATTTTTATTTTAACATCCCTATGCAGGTCTGCTTTGCGATCGTTTGAACGTAGGGTAGCATATTCAAATGTTGGCTATGACAGTATCCATGATTTAGACCCTATTAATTACTAACTTTCTGCACTAGTTTCTGTGTCATAAGCAATGTCCCTGTATTTCTTAACAAAGCATTGCTCAGATATTGTGGGCTGGAGAACATCATCAATAAGACGCAACAGCGAACTACCCAAGGTCTTACCTTTGCCTTGCTGTTGTGATTACTCTTATCATATTTCACTGCCTTTCTCTGACTTTTAATCTTTGACAGTGGAAGGATTCTGTTGATGAAAAATATCCCCATGTTGTGTATGAAGAGCGCTGCAAGGCATATGACAAGGAGTTGTGTGAGCCTACAGTAGTAATTGATGGTTTAGATGAGCTGGAAGGTTTGTGACTTCCTCTTCTTCCTGCAGGGTGTGTAGAAAGCTACACTTGTTAGATTTTGCTGTCAGTTTGACCTCACATCAAAACTTCTTCCCTTTTATCCACTTTCACTTCTTACTAGAAGAGTTCTGTTGCCAATTTTGTTGATTTTTGCAAGTAAAAAGTTCTTAAAATGTGTTTCATTTGTAAAAAGTTGGATCATGTATTATATTCTGGGACCTGTCTTTTATAACCACTTGCAACAAAAGCAGTGTGGAAATGCGTGTGGCACAAGAAATAGTAGAATTCTGCTGCATGTGTATCAGTTTATGATTGGTGTCTGATGCTGACATGGTTGAGGGAAATCTCTCATCGTATCCCTCACTTTTGAAATATTTCCCTTTATTTCCTTATGTGCTCTGGCCATCTGATATATGTGATTCTGCTAGTGTTTGTCATAATTCTTTTTTGTTTGAGAAACAGTTTGTTATCTTTCCCATCTGCTTATTTTGCTATACTAGCTAAAGTTGAAAACAACTCTCTCGCCAAAACTCGTAGGGCCCAGATAAACAAACATATTGGTGTGCCGAAAACTGTAGCTTGTTGCATGCTGGCATTCTTAGTTCTTAGAGCACTCGATTTTGTCTTCGGGGGTTCTCCTGTCAGTATAAGTTTGTGCTATTTTGTTGCACAATGCATGCTGTTACTATGTAATTTAAAATTTCTTTTCTTTCCATCCCTTTTACAGTTTTACGTTTTCCTTTCCTTTTGCATGTTTTTTCTAGGGTTGCTTCTCTAGGTCAATTGCCTGGTTTATGTCGGTATATTCCCTTTTTTTATTTACCTGTTCTGTATGTTTCTGATTTTAATGTTGCTATAAAATCTTGTTCTAAACAGAGGAACTAGTGAATGGCCTATCTCGTTTGTCATGGGAGAAAGTCGATGTAAGCTTCCATAACAGCAAGGCCAAGTTTGCTGCTCATAGCATTATCCAGGTCTCTCTCACTCTATCCTTCTGTGGCCCTTCCGCGTCTGCTTTTGCAGTTACTAGACAGTAACTTGATCTCCTACAGTAACATTGCAGATTCACTGTGTTTTCATTTTTCAACATATCAGCATCTTTGATCACTTATTCTAAACGCGATGTAGCTTTAGTCTAACATGAGCTATGTCAAATTACATAAATGGTTTTCTCTTGCCGGAAACCCATTGTAGCTCGGGTTGATCATTTTTGCGGGGTGATTGTGATGCAGGTCAAAGACCAATCCATTCATTCAGATGGTGCAGATGTTATACAACATATGATTGATCGTTTTCTTCTATAGGAGAGCTCCTCCGTTGGTTTTGTATGCTATGTTGGAGGTGACGCTACGACTGTGGAAACGGGATGGGTATTTGTATCTTCTCTTGTTCATGATTATGGCTATAAGTACTAACGATGCTGGCTACAGGTTCGTTTTTCTCTCGATTGTATGCCAATTCACGAAATATTTCGTTTCAAACAATGCAGCCCTATTATGAGAACTCTGATGTATTAACTGCCATCTAATGTAAATGTATTGATAAATTGATCCATAAATGAGAGTATTCTATTGGTAATGTTGTACTTTTGTTAGGCATAACTATTTCCATGTAGGGTAAGTTTAATGCTTTAGCCCTTGCATTGCATCGTTCTTCGAATAGTGACATGTGGCAAATTGTTGGACCTAATTGATTGATATTCTAATTAATCTGATCTCAATCAATTGAGAACTCCTGAAGAGAATGTAATCCTGGAGGCTATAGCATCAAATTTACCCACGACTTCCAATTTAGGTAGCATCGTTGAAAATTTTCTTGTCAAATAGTACTATGGTAGAGTTTGATTGAGAATTATTTCTATTAATAGGAACAATTAATTATCTGCTCGTTTGAACTACAAAGAATATTTAATTGAAGCTCGACACCCTTTCGACTTGTCTACAATGCAGAACTCTAAAAACAAAAATATAAAAGTTGGGCATTATGGAACCCCTGTTTAGAAATAAAATTATAACTAAAAAAGAAAAAAGAAAACTAATAGCTTGTTCCAATTTTTATTTTTTTCATAGAAAACTAATACCTAGCAACATGTAAAGTCACAAGCTGACAATTCTCAAACGGAAAGCCTCTTGAAAATATCTTGGGGTAAATAACATGGAAAAGATCCCTAGTAGGAGCACGACAAAGTTTGTAGGTTTTAAAAGTTCATCAACTGTCAGTTTTGGATAGAGTCATATTTGAAAACAAGTTTTAAGTTTGAATTGCATTATTTTGACATGTAATTCTTGTTTGGCTTTTGATTGAATTTTTGGAAAATTTGGACTAAATCAAAGAGAAATTGCATTCTTGGAATGAAGTCTATCTTGAAATGTAGCTATAGGCGAAAACCAATCGACAATCTGACCTCAAGCAAGGAAAAACTTTATTTTTATCTATTTTTGGAGAAAATATCTGTAACAGTATATCTCAAACAACTATGTGGATTCCTATCTTTCTTGGTATCTCCTACATTACGATTATATTGAACAAATAAATAAAATATATTAGAAAAGAAAATAATAATTGAACATCTAATAAATGCCAACCGTATTAATTTATTGAAACAAATTGGTTTTATACATTTCGTGTAAATTGGCTATTATCTTTGATTATTTTGATCTTAAATGAATATTTAATTAATCCACAAAGTTGATAGAAAGCTCAATGAATCGAAATAAATATAGGCTTAACAATTTTTAGTTGAAATATTTAAAGATAAAGATGATTACAATGAAAACATAATAAAGCTTCATCAATATGGTTATTGTGTAATACTCTTAACATAGATATAGATATGGAGATATAATTATTCAATTTTTAATTCAATTATTATTATTATTATTATTATTATTATTTAATTAGGGGTTTAGGATATAGGGTTTATGATTTATGAGCATAGATGTTTAAGGGTTTAAGGATTTAGGATTATCCATATATGATGCATTCGTCCGAAAATTTTAAATGAATTAATAATTATTAATTTAAACTAGTGATCAAGACCGTTCAAATCGATCTTAGATAAAATAAACGAATAATGTAATCAAAGTGTGACACTATTCGCACAATTAAAGTTGTTTCTTTCAATTTCTATTTTTTAGCATCAATTTCACATATCTTGTAATTTTTTATATTATAGTGTCTTTTATGATAATCGAACAATATGATAAATATCAACTTTGTAATGTTTTATTATAAGTATTTCATTATATTATTCTATTGTCGCACTATAATGAACGAGCATCATATTGAATTAACCTTATATCTTCTAAAAAAAGTATAATAATAAATTAGTGAAATTTAAAAAAAAAAAATAGAAATGAATGACTATAATTGTGAGAATAATGTCATACATTTGTTATATTCTTTATTTTCTTTTATAACACTATTGGTCATAATAAAAAAACTAGAAGATATTTTTAAGATTGAAATTATAAATTAGAAAATAGAAAAAATGACTATAATTGTGAGAAAAAATATCATATACGTTGACCACATCGGTCAATATTCCATAAATTATTCTAAATTACATTATATTACAAGAAATTATTGAAATTAAAATAAAAATTTAAAATAAAAAAGAATGACTATAATGGTGAGAATAATGTCATACATTAATCGATTGACCACATCAATCGATCATATAGAAAGTAAGCTCCGACAACAAGGTTTAAGATTTAGGGTTTATGAGTATAGGGTTTGAGGGTTTAAGGATTTATGATTATTCATATATGATGCATTCGCCCGAACGTTTTAAATGAATTGATAATTGTTATTTTAAACTAGTGATGAAGACCGTTCAAATCGATCTTATATAAAATAATCAAAACAATGTGATCAACCTGTGACACTATTTGCACAATTATAGTTGTTGTTGTTTTTTCAAATTTCAATTTCTAACATCAATTTCACTAATATCTTGTGATTTCTTATATTATAACATCTTTTATGAAATAATCGAATAATATGGTTGATGTCAAATTTGTAATTTTTATAATAAGTATTTCATTACATTATTTTATTCTCACACTATATTGCATGAAACTTCATATTTAATTAATCTTATATCTTCTAAAAACAAGCATAATAAGAAATTAGTGAATTAAAATAAAAACTTATAAATGAAAGGAATGATTATAATTTTTAGTATAATATCATACATTGACCACATAGCACATTGGGTGCCTGACACATGGTGTCAAGTGTCAGACGCATTATATTCGTAAACCTACATATTTTTTATAATATACATAATACTACTATACCTATATATGCTTTTCACATATTATATATTTGTAATATTTAAAAAATGAATTAATTTTATTTTAAAATATATGGAATTTAATAATCTTAAATCTGTTGTTTTTAATTTTTTTAAAATATTGATTTAAAAAAGTTAAAAGAAACTCAAAAGGTTCTAAAAGTGAAAAAAAACTAAAAGAATCGTACACAATAAGAGAGAGAATGAATATTAGAGAAATATTAGTCAATTAGTAACATTTGGATTTAAAAAACATATTTTAAATTTTTATTTTTAAATCATTCTCAAATTTTAAAACGATGATAATTTTTATATTTTAAACTCTTTTTTTTTACAAATCATGTATCAAATTAAGATCCTATCACAACCTTTAATATAAGATGCATATTGCATATTTTAATATGAACCAAATTGCCCAATTTTTAGAAAGAAAGAAAAAAGAATATGAAGAAAAGAAAGAAATAATGAAAAGAGAAAAAAAGAAAAGAAATTATGTTATGGATTAGAAACACACATTAATTAGTTCCTCTTGAAATTAAGTAGAATTAATTATTTCAACTAATATTTTAATATAAATCTATTAAACATAGTGACAAATTTTAAGAAAATTTGTTAGGATATCCTACAAGTTCGTGCATTAAATTGCAGAAAATAATTACTATAAATATGTAAAGGATATATTAGTCATAAATTAATATAATTAATTATAAAGGTGATTTATAAACATTGAACCGATTTGATTTAAAATTTAGTGGTATTTTATACATATATAATATGTAAAGAAAATCATTATCTTTGAATAATTCCTTTTATTCTTGTAATCCGCAGAGTCAACTGTCAAGTTTGACAAGAAACTCGATTTTAGCAGATGCTGCAACCGGTATGGCGGTATCCTCATTAAAATAAAAGAAAAAGCAGATACCACAACGGCAGCTCTCTCTTGTTTCTAACTGTCGTACAAGCGCGCCGTCGGTGCTGAAACTCTGCCAGCGATGGATGCTGCTCTCAGCTCCACCTCGCCTTCTCGTTCTCTCTCTAGAAATCCCGTTCCCTTGACTTCTCCCAATGCGAAGAACATCAAGTCAGTTACTTCTCTCAGCTTCGCGAATTTCGTCTTCACCAAACAATTCTCTCTCAGAAGGCCGTTGAATTCGCGCCAAGTCCGAGCCTCGGAAGACGGCGCGATCAAAGCTAGTGAGGCTCAAAATGAAGATTTCATCCTCGAAGACGTCCCGCACTTGACCTCTTTCCTCCCCGATTTACCGGTAAGTTTTCCTTCTTCTTAGCTCTCATTGTTAACTTGGAATATATAGTTTTTGGATGCTTGTATAACATTTTGTTTCGATTTATTTTTTTGTAATTCTGGCATGATTCAGGTGTATACAAATCCATTGAAGAAAACACAAGCTTATGCAATTGTAAAGTAAGCCAAATTTTTTTATCGCAAACATATGAATTGGTACTTCTGATTTAAGAGGTTAGGGTATTGAACCATTTATTACTTGTTGTATTGTCATAGGCAAACATTTGTTAGTCCCGAAGATGTGGTGGCACAGAAGGTAAACTCAGTTTCTACAAGTATCCACTATGTGCATTGAGATTTAGTGAATCCATCATTATTTGGGGAATCAAAAAGTTGCGTCTTGCCTCCTTCAGGTTGTTGTTCAGAAGGAAAGTCCAAGAGGTGTACATTTTCGGCGTGCAGGGCCCCGCGAAAAGGTATTGTTTGTTCTTTTAATTGTTTAATTTAATGGTTATTTTTCATTAGAATGCAAAATATCATTGTCTTCAGAGGAATGTGGTCATGATATTTTAATTATCTTGCTAATTTAGGTGTACTTTAAGTCTGAGGAAGTTCGTGCATGTATCGTGACGTGTGGAGGTTTATGTCCTGGAATTAATACAGTGATACGTGAGATAGTTTGTGGGTTGAATAATATGTATGGTGTAGAGGAAATTCTTGGAATTCAGGTTAGATTCCTAACCTGCTCTAGTGCCTAGTTTATTTTTCTACTGAACTTATGGAATATACTTGCAATTTCTGATTGATATATTATTGTTCGTTCCTCTTATTTCTTGGGTGAAAATTATCTTGTTTTTATATATGTCATCCTTAATGTTGCATTGCTATTGTTGCCTCATGTGCTTCTATAATTGTTGGTAATGTTTCTCATGATCTCTATTTTTTCGATTCTTAAATCTTGGCATATTGAGGCATCATACTTTGCTGCAAGATGGTAGTTTAAAAGTTTTATGAGGCATGAAGTATCTTAGTAATTTACTCCCCTTGTAACACCCAGTGTTGTCGTTTGTTGAACCTATAATACAATATGTCAATCATAATGATGAGAATTTCAGGGAGGATATAGAGGGTTCTATTCGAAAAATACTGTCCAATTGACTCCAAAATCTGTCAATGATATTCATAAGCGTGGTGGAACTTTCTTGCAAACGTCGAGAGGAGGTCATGATACCAATAAGATAGTTGACAATATTCAAGATAGGGGAATAAACCAGGTATATTTCATCCTTCCCCTGGTACTGTCTTTATTACTACCATTAAAGGAATTTCATGATATTTTTGGGTTACCAGGTTTACATAATTGGAGGGGATGGTACACAAAAAGGTGCTGCAGCAATTTATAAGGTGCTTTTTGAAATTTTATTTAGTGCTCGTTTTGTGGTCAATTAAATGTTTCTCAGATGATGATTTCCATATCTTTAAGGAAGTGGAAAGGCGGGGAATTAAAGTGGCAGTTGCTGGGATTCCCAAGACCATTGATAATGATATCGTTGTAAGTTATGTTAGATTGATCTTCCATGTAAAGCGGTATTAATATTTTCCTTATTTGACTGATGATTACTCATTTATTTAATTGAGTAAGTTTGTAAGCTTCAACCTGTGGTATTGATTTCCATCTCTCAATCTTAAGTCAATTATCTAGAAATGATTTGCTATCCATCACTCGTGAGTCTACAAATGAATGCCAACAAAAATGGTTTGTTTTGTTGAGGCTGATGGGTATTTTGCCCGATGAATCTGATGTAACTGATACTAGCCCATAGCTTAACCTATTTTTCAGATAAATTACCAGCTCTTTGATTTTATCTACTATTGTATTTTAACGCTGTCATATGTGTACTATGAAATACTTCAATCCGTGAATGCTTGCGATAGTTTTGGATGTTCTGAAAGTGTAAATAATTTTATTCCTGCAGAACATGATTGTGACAGGGAATGGATTATTTGAAGAATTAATTATCTTTGGTTATTTAATTTCCTTTTTAAAAGGACATCTTCTCATAATTCTTCGGTTCCTCCCCTGCAACAATTATATAGGTGATAGACAAGTCCTTTGGCTTTGATACTGCTGTAGAGGAGGCTCAACGAGCAATAAATGCTGCACATGTGGAAGTTGAGAGCGTAGAGAATGGAGTTGGAATCGTGAAACTTATGGGCCGATACAGTGGTAAAATAGGATTAGCATTCATCTGCGAACTTTGATTTTAGTTTTTATGTGCCCTTCAGGAAAGCTTGATCTCTTTCTGCAGGATTCATCGCCATGCATGCAACATTGGCAAGCCGTGATGTGGTGAGAGACATCAGCTAGCCTTATTTGCCTTTATTATGCTCACATGTTTCTCTCTCTCTCTCTCTGTGCTTTCTCCTTATTTCGTCAATCAGAGCCGTTGGTTCGACTATCAAAGTTCTTCAAGTCTTTCCTTATCTGTAGGAATATACTACAGACTTCTGTAGTAGGAATATACTATCAAAGTTCTTCAAGTCTGTCCTTATCTGTAGGAATATACTATGACTTCTGAAACATATTACTAGAAGTTCCAGATCTTTTGATATCCTTCTTCATGATTAGGGATTTAATATCAGGCTGGGGTGTAAAATTAGTGCCTGTTTCAAATACTTTGGAGAAGTATGATTGTTTTTGAAAAATCTGCTTACAGGTTCTGGATTGTGTCAGGATTGTTGCTTGATACCAGAGTCCCCATTCTATTTGGAAGGACAGGGTGGGCTGTTTGAATTTGTTGAGCAGAGGCTGAAAGAAAATGGACATATGGTGATTGTGTTGGCTGAAGGTACAGGACAGGAATATGTCGCTCAGAACTTCCATGCATCTGCTGAAAAAGATGCATCTGGGAATAGGCTACTGTTGGATGTTGGCCTCTGGTTAACACAAAAGATTAAGGTATCTTAGAGTAAAACAACATCCTCTGTGTGTTTAAATCTCTCATTAATTTCTTTTATAGTAATTCTGTACATGCACGTACAAGTTTCTCCCTTTTATTTATTTTTATATATTACAAACTCAACATGTGGGATTCTGGTAATTGTGTAGTTCAATTCTTTGACCTTAATATTTACTACACCCCATCTGCGCTTATATGATACTGCATGCTCTTCAGCTTCATTTCCAAGGTTTTGTTCATATTGGACATGACATGATGTTTTTCTTTTATTTTAGCCTGTTTCTGTTAATAAATCATGTTTGTGGCACAGCCACTTCCTACTGATATCACTTATCTGTCTATTGGATTAATACTTCTGAAATTTTTGTATGCTTTACCATCTGTTTTCTTTAAGGAAGTCTCTCTTGGTATAGAGGGGCTGTGTGAAGATACTTTGTACCTGAGATGTTGTATTGTAGGACTCAGTATCAGATTTTCCCTTCTCAGTCCGTTTTCCTATTGAACTCAGATTTAGTTTTCTTCCTCAGGATCATTTCACGAATGTTCGAAAGATGGCAATCAATATGAAATATATAGGTAATATTATACTTTTCGTTAACTTTAGTACACCTTCTAATCTTTGAAACACTTAACCGGAAATTTATCTCTTTTAATTTTTATATTTGCCTTATCTGTTATCTTTTGGTCATTAACTTATTAAGCTTTTTAAATATTGGCAACATATTAATGAAAATGGTAAGAGATTGTACTCCATATATATTGCAATTTACATTATAGATGCAAGTGTAGCGAAATTAGATAAAATTTTCCTACACCATAATTCAGGAAAAATGCATAATTTTGTCCCTATTGAGTTTTGTTCTGCATTGATCCTTTGGAGTTTCATTTTTGTTGCGTTGATTCGTTGAACCCTCAAGGGGACCCAATTCATGCATTAATAGTTTCTATCACCCTAAAGACTTTTGCCTTAGCATTTTGCTTTGAGCGTCATTATTATACGCATTAGAGATTGTTATAAACATCCTCAGGAAGTTGCAAAGTAATAGTTAGAAGGCTCATTTGATAATGACAAAGTCTCATGTGATGACATCCTTATGTAAGGGCACATGGAAACTACACTCTAATTGGAATTGGGCATGGGAATTTAGAGTATGGTCTCCATGCATCCTCACATGAGAACGTCCTCATTGGAGACCATCTCATTAGATCGCCATTTTGGAGACTTCGGGTGTGAATCAAGTATATTCTACTGTTAAAGGAGAACCATGCAAGAACTAGAACTAAATAAAGATTATAATAGGATCATATGAAAAAGAAGAAAGAAACAATCAGGAGAACACATTCTCTTGCCCAAGCGCGAGCACCAAATCCTGGACTTAATCCAAGCCCACGCAGAGGCAGCCCGTAATAATTGTGGGCAATAATTAAGCAACTGATTAAATAAAAAATACTAATCCGAATAAAAAATAAAATAATTAAATACTAGATAATAATAATAATAATAATAATAATAATAATAATAATAATCTGTCTGAACTGATGTGGTTTAAGTTGCACCGCTGGCATTTCATTCACTGAAGCTATGCACAGGTTAAGGAGTCAATTTTACTTATAATTTCAGGATCCGAGGGTAATTTTCCTGTGTCCTGATAAAGATATGCTCATAAAATATGACAACGATTCTTCTCTTTCAATGTGTTTTCTAAATGTAATAGACACGCATGGACTGGGAAAGTCATAGAGAAAACTCCAGAAAACAATAACTTGATTATGTTTTAATAATTTGTTTTCTATTCTTTAGATTTAAGTCAGATTTTGCTATCAGTACTCTTGTTCAGCTATGATGTTTTATGAAGTTATAGTTACCTCGGCATCTAATACTTCTTTCGAACTCTGTTTTTATCTAATGGGTATGCACTACTTCTACAGACCCGACATATATGATTCGAGCAATTCCTAGTAATGCATCAGACAACATCTATTGCACACTTCTTTCTCACAGT
Organism: Salvia rosmarinus; assembly: GCA_036937905.1. Lineage (NCBI taxonomy): Eukaryota > Viridiplantae > Streptophyta > Magnoliopsida > Lamiales > Lamiaceae > Salvia > Salvia rosmarinus. The sequence goes on from CM072818.1 coordinate 14,522,467, forward strand.
GCCATCCATGGAGCTATGGCAGGGTACACTGGCTTCACCGTTGGTCCTGTAAACAGCAGACACGCCTATATTCCAATCAGTGTAAGCTATTTCTAATATGTGATCAATCAACTTAGTTATGAAACCGAAGCAGTATTAATATGCTTAAAAAGTGAAACATGTAAGATATTTGGATCTCGCAGAGTGCTTAGTTCCTTGCCTTGCTAAGTGAACCATTACTTGCAATATCTAATGTGATGGAATCTGGTTAGATGCATAAATAGCTACTAAATATATAGATGCTTAAATGTTTCTTTCTTTTTTAACAACTGTTTGCCTGAGTGCAATTTCATGCTTTTGATTTCAGCGAGTTACAGAGACCACAAACATTGTGAAATTGACAGACAGAATGTGGGCTCGACTTCTTGCATCTACAAATCAACCTAGTTTCCTCAGTTGTGAGGTCGTGCAGGAAAGATTTCCCAATAAGATTGATGATGACTTTCATAATTTGAAGATTACTTCTATATAGATAGAATTGAGGGACTGTTCCATGCGTCTCCAATTGCTAAAGGTGTCTCTTGCCTGTTGTTGTTGTTATTGTTTATTGTGGTTCCATAGGCAGGTAATCACATTGATTGGAAAAGGTGATATACCATTTCTCTGTTTGTGATGATTCGAGACTGTATTCGCTCGACACTCTTGTTTCAAGTACGTAGTATTGATCTCATATTATAAGAAACACAGAAGCTCCACGATATGTTTTTTTTTCTTTCCTTTCGTATTAATGCACAAGCATAACCCTAGGAAAAAAAGCAATAAAAACAATCCAAGAGGTTTACTAAGTGTGATAGGATCATAGATAAAACATATGATTGATTATTTAAATGATTAGATGATTAAATAAATTCAAAATTAATCAATCCATCAAATAAAACAATATGTTAGTCTATACTCCCTCCGTCCTTGATAAGGGCAATTATAAGATTAAACATTAAACTATTTCATTTGTACCAAAAATGTTCTAACTTTCAATAATATCAATAAAAGACTCGAACTAATTACATTGTACCAAAAATGTCTTCCCTAATATTTTTTATTAACGGAATGTTGATTGAAATTTTCACGTGATAAAAGTGAGTTCATGATTTCAGTAGGTTAGTGAGTAATATTAAAAGCGAGCTTTATGTCGAGCATACCATAATATTGTTTTATGAGACTTGATAAGTGACTATTGACAAAAAAAAGGATGCAAAATTTCTAAGTAATGACTTTCATGAAAACTTTTAAAGAATGTGACAAGAAATTTGTAGATATAACACAACACAAATACAACTAATGGAGTTTATATTATACGATACTTCATTTGAATTTTTTTGTTGTAGAAACAATATTCTGATTCTAATTCTAGTTCCTTAAAAATTAATATTTTCTCTGATAAAATAAATCATGAAGTACTTTCTTTACCAATAGAAATGATGCTATCAAATAATCTCATGAGTCTAAAATACTAATCTCATCTTTAGTAAAAATTTCAAAAGGTATATCAATTGTAGACTTATCAAACTCTATAATGACTCTTTACAAAGCTTTGAATACGTAGGCAAAAATCATTCAAATTCTACATGAACAAAATGAATGCAACTAGAAAATATAAATTTAATATTCAGTCAGACACCAACCTTAAATACGCAAATAAGAGATATCACATGCAATCGGATGTTCACCAATAATTACCTAAAAAAAAATCAAATGTGTTCATATTTACTGTCTTCCCATCAAATTCGTCAATTAATGGTCATCAACTAATAACCAAAACAAAATATACACCAAATATCTGTGCTTACAAAAACGGATGACTAAATAGAGCCATCATAAACTTTAAAAATGATTCTGATGGAAATGACATTGTTTTTACCATGTGAAAATCTCAGTCAATATTTCGTTGATAAAAAATATTAGGGAATACATCTTTGGTACAATGTTAATAGTTTGAGACTTTTATTGATATTATTAAAAGATTGGGATATTTTTGGAACAAATCAAATAGATTATGATTTAATACAATAATTTCCCCCTTGATAGTTAATCTTTGATTTTGGTGACATCGGTTTTAATAAATGCAATGAGTGTAAGGTGAATAAAGAAGGAGACTCACGTTGTAAAATATATTATGTGAGTGAAAAATATAGACTACGAGTGTTCTTTTCTGTAAATAAGTGAGTTGATTATGGGTAAAAGTTGCGTGTTTTGTGTGGAGGCCATGTCCAAAATTGGAAAGTAAATATTTTTTTGGACGGACCAAACGGAATTAAGTGAACATATTTTAAGGACGGAGAGAGTATTATTTTATGAGTTAATTATAGTTTATGTCATGATCTTTGGATCGGGTTGCAGAAATGGTATGACATTTGAAAAATTGCAAAGATAGCATGACCTTTAAGTCGAGTTGCAAATATGGTCCGAGCTTATATTTTCGGACTGAAAATTTTGGCATGGAATGCCCGATCTAATGTGAATATTTTTGATTCATTTTATAAAATATATTTTCTAGTTGACCATCAAATTCATTTGATACCCTAAAATATGCCGTTTTGACGTTCAAGTGAAAACTATATTTAAAAAATATATTCTCAGGCATAAAAAATGATATTGTTTTGATGCTCAAGTGATAAATATATATTTCACGTAATTTCACAAAAAAAAATAGAATATCTATATCGACTTTGTGTTTTCCACGTCCCAGAGCTATATTTGCAACTTGCTGCCAAAAGTCGGGCTATTTTTGCATTTTTTTCAAAGTTTAGATCATTTTTTTTTAATTCAGTCCAAAAATAAAACTATAAACTATATTAATCCTTATTTTATCTATCTACTTGATAAAAATTCCCTTAGAATACAAATAAGGAGTGCACGAAAAACAATCATAAAGCAACTATGAGTGGAAATAACAATAAAATTAAATTAATAGATAGGCAAAAAAGTTCAAACCATAAGATGTACATCACTTTCGACGAGAATTAACACCTTGTCCTCCGGGTGGAAATCATGATATAACAACCATATCAGAATATGGTGGCTATTCCAAGTGACAAACTTTCATATGAGAATATTTCATATGAGAATATATGAGAACTACACCTAGTTGACATTTAATACTTTCGATTGAGATTTATTAGTGTCCAAATAAAATTTAATAACTTTAATTGATTCTGGTTCCCACATATCGTCCCTGAGGATGCCATCGTTTCAAAGTCTAAAATGACATGGATAAATTATTTATGACATAATTGGAAGGTTTGGCAACATTTAACTGTGCATTTTGTCATCCTTTATTTAAGAGAACTAGATTAAATAAATTTAAATTTCACCATAATTATTACATTATTGTGTCATAGATGCAAAAATATTATGGAAAAATAGATCTTTCAATTATTCAATCTTAACAATTTATTGATATAACTCTATACATCATACACACTTTCTGCTAGTTTCAATAAAATTTCTCACAATCATTTGTAAATTACTTAGTGAAAAGTTGATATTAGGCAAAATACTACGATTAAGTTCTGGCATAAGAAACTGTCACAGAAACCTTTTGTGACCGACCAGACATTAACAATATTTTGAAGATACACTTTACATTTATAAGAATATTTTTTCCGAATATACTGTCTTCTTACCCATGAATATGATGCTATCGATTAGCTATTATTTGGTGATTTGTTTTTTCTTTTGGCTTTCGAGTCACCAACCATATTATGACATTAAACCATAATTGATGAGACGCGATGAGTTGGACGTGGATGAAGACACTCGATTTACAGCGATGGTATATAGCTAATAACTTAATTAAAACATCAAATTTATATGATAAAAATACTAATGAGATAATTTCTTCCAAAGTATAATTATAAACTTTTTTAGAGCTACACACTCAGTTCACTAACCTCTTTAATTGACTCGAATACCCAATCTACTAATTGAAAGAGAAGCGTCGAGTTGCGGTTCGTGATCAATACGAGTATAATATTTAAACAAGAAGTTTGACATGTTATAACACCTATGTTTATATATGCATAAGTTCAACACTTATGATGAAACTTAGAGCACTAGAATTTGCGAAGGAGAATCTACTAATAACTTTACACGATACGTACCTATTACTGTAATATGTGCATTTCTACTGCCTAATTTTCATTCTAATAGCTACTATTCATTGATGAGAAAAAAGTAGCACTCATATTTTCTCACTTTGAAAATTATGATTCCTGGATTGCGACATCGATCATAATCACTTGACATCAGACATGGTCTTGCTTGTCGTAATTCCCCCTTGATCAACACTATGGCTTGGCTTTTTCCAAAGTATCTTTACGTCAGAAATCACATCCTTATTGAAACTTTTTGTAGGATCATACGCACGAAGATCGCACTATAATTTGAATTTAGGATGTGGTCTCCGATGTCTGTTCGCTTCGATTCTCTCTCCTCCTTTTCCGGCCGGCGGAGGCCGGCGGTCCCACTTTCCCGGCGTCCATGGGGAAGTTCAAGATGGCCTTACTGCCTCTAATCTTGAAGGCTGCGCAGTCGTACGCCCTCGCCGCATCCACAGCCGTCTCGTAGGTCCCCAGCCACACCCGGCTTGATTTCCGGGCCGGATCCCGGATCTCCGCCGCGTACTTGCCCCAGGGCCGCCTCCTCACCCCCCTGTAACGCCTCCCCGCCATCACTGGCTCCGACAAGAACACCTCCGGCTCGGGTTTCACAACCGATGGGCTGATTTGGGGCTTAGTTTCGACCTCAAAGAAATCGGGCTGTAAATCCGGACCGGGTCTGTTTGGGTCCGAAAAAGAGTTCGAGCCCGATGAAGGGGAGTCGGCGGCGACAACGTCGGAGAAGTAAACGTCGAAGCTGTCGAAGAAGGAGTCTGCACAACTGAAGTCCTCAAAAAGGTGCTGCCGTATGAGATCTAGTGCATCAGAATTTGCCATCATCACTAATTTTTACAAAATAAAAAGATAAAGATAAATACTATATAGAAAAGAGATTGATGATATATAGCTTTAATTTGTGCAAATAAAATGTTTTGGGTAGTGAGTTTATGGATATGTTTAGTGAAGAAGAGAAGGAAATGGGAACATATATATAAAGATAGATGTGTGGGAAACGTTTGTAGTGCTCTCTCTATTAGTGGCTTGGGGACAAAAAATTAGCCTGTATGTGGTTGTAATATCATTGTCCTCCTTATAGTGTCTGTAGGGCCCTCTATGCTAATCATAATCGTACATGTTTTCATAATAGTATAAGATTCTCACAAAAATTTCTGTACATTTATCTGCACATAACGAATAAACAAAAATATCATTTATTATAAAGAAAAATATCATTTACATCAAATAAAAGTATCAAATACATTTATACTGAAGCAACATATTAAAGTCTGCAAGTGTGGACGGATGTATAGAACACCACTTCTAATACTATATACATTTTTCTATGTCGACCATATTCTTCTTAATTCTGTTTCTTTTTAGTTAGGATTAATTTTATATGATAATACTACTTTTATTATTTTTTGTTTACAACAAGACTATTAAATATTGCCACAAAAAACATAGTCTTTAAAATCTATATATTAAACAAATTAGTCAATATTAAAATTGACGTGGCTTCTGGAAAAGTACATTGGACTAGTTTGTCTGCCACCCTAAACGACGTGTTTCCGAAATTACAAATTACCCAATAGCTCATGTGTGCCTTTGCGACAACCATGTTAGATTCAAATTTTCCCGATCGATATTGTAGACAACACAAATTTAAAAGTCTTTTTGTCAAGATTTAAAAGTTGTGATGTTAAAAAAAATGAGTGAAAAATTATGTTATTGTATACAATTACCCATTTCAATTAGGATAAAAACCTTTGCGTCATTGTTGAGAGTGTGCTCTAAGTTGATATGTAATAATCTATAAATTAAATTAAAAGATAGATTGGACTATAATTTCTTTTATATAAATTACACTTTTAATAAAGTATTAAAAAATAATAAAGCTATGCGGCCATATTATGGCTGACCACACGGGGATACTTTAATAATTATCAATATAATTAATTAACAAAATAATAATATTAAATTAATATGTTAATCTTTTATATAAATACCATTTTTTCACCTATTCTGAAAAGTATTAAATTTATTAAATTTAAATTAAAATTAAAATTTTTCATTCGATAGGGGCAAAAATATAATTCCATAAGATGGTTTTAATGTAAAACCAATTTTTTAATAGATCAAATATTAAATAAACGATTTTTTCATTCAATAAAACTGATTATGGATGATCACATTATGGCCGATAGCATCACTCTAGAATTAATTGATAGAGTGTTTTGTTGTATAGAATTAATAGATTCAATAAATTTAAAAATTATGTATAACCATAGATAATATCACAATATATAATCAAGTGTTTCGTACAATTTTATAATGCTTTTAGATTTGAATTTATTCACTCTTCAAAACCTAAATCCATTCAAAACCAAAATAAATAAATAAATAAATAAATAAATGTAATACTTGAATCTCACATTAATTTTATAAGACTTCACATATTCAAAACCTAAATATATTTTTATATTTTGGTTTTTAAGATTATAGTTTTTCTTAGTAAATATGTATCGACTCATGTTCTATATAAATTTTTATATAATGTATCCAAAATATTTATCTTATTAAATAGTGCAGTGAATAAACCGTTAATTTGACCAAATTAAATAGTATAAATTAAATCAAAAATTATTTATTTGATCAAATTAAATTAAATTAAATTAACTATTAGTATTGTAGTTTGATTGATAATAATATCAATCACTCCACCAATTAAATAGTTTAATTTGGTTGAGATTTAAAGAATATAAATATTTATATATAGATAGATGTGTGGGAAACGTTTGTAGTGCTCTCTATTAGTAGCTGGGGACAAAAAAATTATCCTGTATGTGGTTGCAATATCATTGTCCTCCTTATAGTGTTTGTAGGGCCCTCTATGCTAATCATAATCGAACATGTATTCATAATAGTATAAGACTCTCACAAAACTTTTGTACATTTATTTGTACCTAACGAACGAACAAAAATATCATTTGTTATAAAAAAAAATATAATTTACATCAAATAAAAGTATCAAATATCATTTATACTGAAACAAAATATCCAAGTCTGTAAGTGTGGACGGATGTACAGAACGCCACTTCTAATATTATATACATTTTTCCGTGTCGACCATATTCTTCTTAATTCTGTTTCTTTTTAGTTAGGATTAATTTTATATGATAATACTACTTTTATTATTTTTTTTACAACAAGACTATTAAATATTGCCACAAAAGACACCGTCTTTAAAATTTATATATTGAACAAATTAGCCAATATTAAAATTGACGTGGCTTCTGAAAAGTACATGTGGACTAGTTTGTCTGCCACCATAAACGACGTGTTTCCAAAATTGCAAATCACCCAATAGTTCATGTGTGCCTTTTCGACAACCACGTTAGATTCAAATTTTCCCAATTTCGATCGATGTTGTAAACAACACAAATTTAAAAGTCTTTTGTCCAGATTTAGAAGTTGTGATGTTAAAAAAATTGAGTGAAAATTATGTTATTGTATACAATTACCCGTTTCAATTAGGATAAAAACCTATGCGTCATTGTTGAGAGCATGCTCTAAGTTGATATGTAATAATCTATAAATTAAATTAGAAAATAGATTGGACTACAATTTCTTTTATATAAATTAAACGTTTAATAAGTATTAAAAAAATTGAACTTCAATTTGTAGCCATATCTATCTAATGGCGATGTATACGCACTTACGTGCACAATAAGATTTTTAGGTGCATGCCCTAATAAATGCATTTTATATGGAGTCCCTTTTCTTTTCTCTTTTTTTTTTTTTTGAAATCGGACCAATTTACAAATACGCTCAATCCGTTGTTAACAATAAATATTAGCACACATTTAAAATTAATATTCACTGACTGGAATTAAGAGAAAATATTATGAAATATCACAAACTGTGAGTGACATATATCTTATAATCTAAATTATGTTAAATATGGTGATAGAGCCAATTAATTCATTTACTTGAGATTTAAGATTTAATACATATTACACTATATGGAAATTCTAATTTATTTAAATATTTTGAATAATCAAAAGGAGTTGCGATAAGAAGACAATAAAGATGATATTGATGTTATTGATTAGCCTCCAGCTACAATTGAGTTGTTCTAATACGGTGCTCATATTAACGGTTAATATGAGATAAATCATTAATTCTAATATATGATATCATTGCAAGTGGCTTCAAATAGGTCTATTCTGCTACTTGTCAACTTGGAGGAATGAATTGGCCCCTCATGCTTTACGCTGTCTCTTTGCCTTATTAAATCTATAAGGCAGAAAAATATCCGCGAGGGTAAGAAAATAATTGGGTCAACTCTTGAAAAATTATCTAATTTTAATATATTTTGATTTTAGCCATGATGAAAAAAATGAATTTTTTTGTAGTAACGATCCTATTTTTTATTTGTAGCAAAATAGATAGAGTTCATATATCAAAATAGTCACAAAGATAAAAAAAATGACAATTTTTTGTTTAAAATATTATTTCCCTTAATTCACTTGAAATAGCATTAGTTCACGACTGAGAAGCTCCGTGGTTGTGAATCATAGGCAAATTGGTGAAAACAATTAACTCCGACGTTGTGAGTTGTAGACAAAACATCATCAATTCATTACTAAGAAGTGTCGTGGTTGTGAACTATAGATAAAATAATGGTCAATTTATTACTAAGAAGCTTCGTGGCGATGAATTATGACAAAATATGGTCTGTTCACGGCTAAGAAGTTTTGAAGTTATAAATTATAGGAAAAATAAGATCAATTCATGACTAAGAAGCTTTGTGGTTGTGAATTATTACAATAGCAACAGTAAAATTATAAGAGAGACTATAAATTTTCTTTATCTTAATGACTGTTTTTTATAAAGACTATTTTATTAGTTAACTGGATAGATATTAGTGCAACTACTCGTATTTGTTAAACCGTTGTATCTTGGAGATAATTCTTTGTAGAACCGCGTGCCTTGTAGCGAGCAATATTATCTTCATGGAGAAAGAGTCTAACTCTTGCCTCGGTTATTTATAGCATTCCCTTTATCGTTATATTCGCATTTCTACATACCCGCTTATTAACAATCGCAAGATAATATTTGTGGAAATGGCGACAAGTCAAGCAACGTTCGAATGCCCCTGCTCATGCCGAAAGCGGAAAAATTCTCGTGTTCAATTTAAGCGTTGGCAATCTAAAATGCTTTTCACCGACTACTCTCAATTTGGCCCGTTTCTTGAATGAGTCACCTCCTACTGTGGAGGAAGATGAGACCGATGAACAAAAACGCAATGCGTTAGATGCATGGCATCATAGCGACTTTCTGTGTCGCAATTACATCCTCAATGGGTTGGACGACACTCTCTATAGTGTCTACTCTAATGCCAAGACGTCGAAGGAACTATGGATCTCTTTAGAGACAAAATACAAGACGGAAGATGCGGTCTAAAGAAGTTTATCGTCGGACGCTTCCTAGATTACAAAATGGTGGATAGCAAGGCGGTGCTTGAACAAGTGCAAGAACTCCAGTTGATTACGCACGATATTCTCGCCGAAGGTATGGAACTTTCGAATCATTTCGAGGTTGTCGCAATGATCGAAATTACCACCAATGTGGAAAGAATTCAAGAACTATCTCAAACACAAACGCAGGAGATGGGACTTGAAGATCTTATTATACGATTGAGGATCAAGAAGACAACCGCAAATCGACAACATGGCAAAGAAATCGTCTATGGAGGCAAAGGCAAATCTAGCCGAGTCAAGCACCAACAACAAGAAACGCAAGTTCAACGGGAAGCAAGACCAAGAAACAAAAGAGGATCAAAGGAGATTGCTACAACTGTGGCAAACCCGCACATGGCGAAGGATTGTCGGAAACCAAAGAAGAAAGATGGTCATCAACAAGCAAACGTGACGGAGGAAAAAACGGTACCCCTTGACTTATCTGAACTCGATTTATCTGCTGTTGTAGATGAAGTCAACATGGTAGGCAACCCAACTGGGTGGTGGGTTGATACTGGTGCTACAAAGCACATCTGTGCTGATAAGTCAATGTTCTCACATATGAACCCGTCACCGAAAAGGAAGTTGTACATGGGCAACTCCGCAGACTTCCAAGATCGTTGGAACGGGAAAAGTTGTGCTAAAGATGACTTCGGGATTGAAAGTGACGTTGACCAACGTGCTGCATGTTCCCGACATTCGCAAGAATCTTGTGTCCGGTTCTGTTTTGAGCAAAGCTGGTTTTAGACTAGTGTTTGAAGCAGACAAAGTTGTAATGACCAAAAATGGTCACTTTATAGGAAAAGGCTATCTAGATAATGGCCTTTTCAAGCTTAGCGCACTCAATGTAATCTCCAATGATGAAATAAAGGAAAGCATTGCATATGTGATTGAGTCTCCTAATTTATGGCATCATAGATTAGGACATGCAAATTTAAATACACTACGAAGATTAGTGAATTTAGAGCTATTGCCAAAGATATCTTTTGATCAACATAATAAATGTGAAATTTGTGTTGAAGCGAAAATGGCAAAGAAACCTTTTCATTCGGTGGAAAGATCAACTACACCTCTAGAATTGATTCACACCGACTTATGTGATTTAAAACTTGTGCAAACTAGAGGTGGAAAGAATTATTTTATAACATTTATAGATGATTGCACAAGATTTTGTTACGTGTATCTTTTGAGAAGCAAAGACGAAGCATTCGAAGCTTTCAAAAGTTACAAAAGTGAAGTTGAAAATCAACTCAATGCCAAAATCAAGATGATTCGAAGTGATCGTGGTGGCGAGTATGTTGCACCGTTTGAAGAATTTTGTCGTGAAAACGGTATTATTCATCAAACAACGGCACCTTACTCACCACAATCAAATGGTATTGCCGAGCGGAAAAATAGAACATTAAAGGAAATGATGAATGCTATGTTGATTAGCTCGGGCTTATCACATAACATGTGGGGGGAAGCTATCCTTTCGGCAAACAAAATATTAAACAAGTTACCCCAAAAGAAACAAGATAAAACTCCATATGAATTATGGAAAGGTAGAAACCATCCTACAAATACACGAAAGTGTGGGGTGTCTCATAAAGGTCAAGTACCAAAACCAAAACAAGTTAAGATAGGCCCTAAAACTATTGATTGCATCTTCATTGGATATGCAAACAATAGTAGCGATATCGTTTTTGGTACACAAGTCGGAAATACCCGACATGCATGAGGAATGATCATAGAATCAAGAAATGCTATATTTTTGAAACTATATTTCCCAAGAAAGAAAAGAACGACGCAAGTTCTAAGAAGAGAACTTATAAAGAAAACTCGTCAGAAAATATTGGACCAAATGTTGAGCCAACACCTACACCAAGACGAGGAAAACGAACAAAAACTGCAAAGTTCTTTGGTCCAGACTTTGTGGTTTATTCGTTGGAAGATGATCCTAAGACAATCGAGAAGCATTGTCGGTCCTCGATCTTGCTCTATGGAGAAGCTATCAATAGTGAAATTGAATCTATATTAAACAATCACACTTGGGAAATCGTTGACCTTCCTCCTGGTTGTAAACCTTTAGGATGCAAGTGGATTCTAAAGAGAAAGTTCAATGCCGATGGAACTATTGATAAGTACAAAGCACGTTTGGTAGCCAAGGTTACAAACAAAGGAAGGTATGACTACTTTGATACATACTCACCGTTACAAGGATTACATCCATAAGAACGCTACTTGCTATAGTTGCGTTGCATAATCTTGAAGTACATCAAATGGATGTAAAAACAGCATTTCTAAATGGGGATTTAGAAGATGAAATTTACATGGAACAACCTGAAGGGTTTGTTATCCCCGGACAAGAAAACAAAGTTTGCAAACTTGTTAAGTCTTTATACGGACTTAAACAAGCACCCAAACAATGGCATGAGAAATTTGACCAAGTGATGATGTCAAATGGATTCAAAATTAATGAATGCGACAAATGTGTTTACATTAAAGGGACATCCGATAATTTTGTCATTGTATGTCTTTATGTTGATGACATGCTCATAATGGGTAGTAATCGTGATATAATCATGAATACTAAAGAAATGTTAAAGAGAACATTCGATATGAAAGACTTGGGATAGGCGATGTGATTCTAGGAATTAAAATTTCTAGAACACATGATGGAATTGTCTTATCACAATCTCACTATGTTGAGAACGTGCTTAAGAAATTCAAAGCTTATGATCTACCTCCGCTAAGACACTGTTGATTTAAGTCTACACTTAGCCAAAAATCGAGGAGACCCGATATCCCAATTGGACTTTGCTAGGGTCATTGGAAGTCTAATGTACTTAGCAAATTGTACAAGACCCGACATAGCATATTCAATTAGCAAGTTGAGTCGGTTCACAAGTAATCCAAGCAAGGATCATTGGACCGCATTAACTAGAGTTCTAAGGTATTTAAAACATACTTTGAACTATAGTTTACACTACACAAGATATCCAAATTGTTTTGGAAGGATACGGTGATGCAAATTGGATATCCGATACAAAAGACTCCAAATCCACAAGTGGATTCGTGTTCACCATAGGTGGAGGAGCAGTGTCATGGAAATCTTCTAAGCAAACTTGTATAGCTCGATCTACAATGGAATCCGAATTCATTGCTTTAGATAAAGCTGGCGAAGAAGCCGAATGGTTAAGAAATTTCTTAGAAGATATTCCTTGTTGGGAAAAACCCATACCTCCCGTTATGGTGCATTGTGATAGCATGTCAGCCATAGGGAGAGCTAAGAGTAGCATGTACAACGGTAAGTCTCGACACATTCGTCGAAGACACAATACCGTTAGACAATTGATCACGACTGGTATAATGTGTATTGACTATGTAAGGTCAAAAGACAATATAGCGGATCCGTTTACTAAAGGTATTAATCGTGATCAATTATACAATGCAGTAAGGGGAATGGGATTAAAATCCACTCTTAAAGAACGTTCATAATGGTAACTCAACCATGATGATTGGAGATCCCAAAAACTTGGTTCAAAGAGACAACTAAGTTATGAAGGTTCGTTATACACTTGAAATCTCAATAATCCATTCTCGTAGTGCTCAAGTGTAACCTGCAGTTCGTGGTAAAGGGTAAGTTTTAAAGAACTTTTAATGATTCCTATAGCCTTATTGGTGGAGTATAGCAGATACTCTTCATGGAGATCACCTATCTAAGTGTGAAGTGTGGGCCGCTTCAAATAAATAACACTTATGAATCAAGATATGGTCCAGGCCAAATGGACACAACGTGAGAACGAAAGATAGTGTATCTATTATTGTGTATGTGTTATTGTCTTGGTTTACACAAAAATTGGTCGGTTCAAGACATCGTGTTCACCGAGCAGTGAGTAAATCCGATAACACTATACTAAGGAAGGTTCAAAGCCAACAACTACCTATCCTAAAGCAATAATAGGTCATCGGGACATTGATAAAAATTGCATTTGCATTAATCGTCATTCATGTGGGGGATTGTTGGAATAAATTTATATATGAGCTTAGATTTGAAATCTACATTTTGTGTAGATCAATTTAGTGTATTTATGTGTTCAAATCCATTGTGGGATGAATGAACAATTAATGCACAAAGATGGCTTCTTAATGGTGGGAATAAGTTTTTATCCCACATTGGAAAAATAAGAAGCTCTAAGCTATTTATAAATGAGTTCACATCAATAAGGAATAATCAGTGTGCACCATCTACAAGACCCTAGTGGTTTTAATTAGCTATTTTATGGCTAACCCAATGCTACGAGGATGGTGCGGCACCATCCGAGTCCGAGAGTCCGAGTCCGAGCACGCACGCCGCACTTGTCGCATTGGGCGCTTTAGAGGCGCACTTTGCACTTCGCGTCGCACGCATCGTCGCGAGGAGCTTTGAGGAGCCAAAAGTTTTGCCTACATGGCACCGGAGATGGCTTGGGCGACACGTTGGACTCGACTACGTGGCGGGACGGTTGGGCTCGTGCATGGACGAACCATCACGTCGGTTCGGCTAACTCGATAGGCCTCGATCGACGCATTTGGTTCGGGTCGCCATTGGGCCTTCGCACCACTTCACAAACAGGCACCGTGGACTATAAAAGGGACCCTGCAGAAGATGATTAAATACACCTGAACGAAGATAATCAATCGACTCATACATTCTTCAAAATCCTCTCTGTCCCGACTATCTAGTAGTTCGCCGGAAATACGCCTAGTAGTGCAACTACCGTATTTGTTAAACCGTTGTATCTTGGAGATAATTCTTTGTAGAACGCGCAATCCTGAGCAATATTATCTTCATGGAGAAAGAGTCTAACTCTTGCCTCGGTTATTTATAGATTCCCTTTATACGTTATATTCGCGTTTTCTACATACCCGCTATTAACAGATATGAGGTTTGATTTTTCCGAAGATGGAAAAAATGAGAGGGCATATTTTTTCTCATAATGATAGCGAATTCAGAAAAAACAAATTATTGGATCTTGAAAAATTATTCAATAGTCGAAATTTTCGAAATCTCTATTTCTCTGTCGGTCAAAAGGTGCTATCATTATTTTAAAAATTTGTGTCCAGTTTCAAAATTATAGCCAAATCACTGAACCCTAAAAAGCGCATTACCTGTTTCAGCCAAATCATATACCCCAACAACACCATAAGTCGGCATTTTCTATTATTAGAAGTCAATCTTTTTTTTTTGATTGGATATTAGAAGTCAATCTTGTGCGTGTGTATATACATACTGTGTCAAGAATTTTAGGTGCGTACCCCTTAAAATGCATTTTATATTATACTCCTCCGTCCCACCCAAGATGGTTGTTTCATTTTTGAAATGTCTCACCCAAGATGACGCTTCCTTTTAGAAATAAATAACTCTTCAAAAGTTGTGGGACCGCCTACTTTTTATCACTTTATTCACTTTATACCATTCTCCTAAATAACCGTCTTAGAAAGAAAGGAAATTCTTGGGTGGGACGGAGGAGTAGTTCTTTACAGATCGAAATAATTATAAATGAGCTCAATTTACGGATGATAGTTTGGATATTTATAAATAAATTATATAAATGAGCTTAAGCACCTTTTACGTATAAAAATGAGATTAAGCACCTTATACTAGTAAAATTACTTAATAGAATGACGTATTTCAGATCGTAAAAAAGTAGTATATACTATCTTTTAAATAGGAACTTGTGCATTTTAGCTTTTGCTTTAATAAGCCTTTGTACTTTTCGCTTGAATTTGTATCTTTCTTTGGTAATGTTATATCTTGAACTCAATCCCCTATAATAAAAATTAGTTAATTTCATCAAATTGCACCTCAAAGAAATTATGCCGATGGGGCTCACCGCATATTTTTGTGGTTCATCTTCCAAAGTTTTATTTATTTGGCTTTGTTATGAATTTATTAATATTATATTATATAATATGGCGAAATATATCAAACTACACACATTTCTAAAAGTGTATACAGTACATGCCATTTTACAAAATCAATACACAACATACCCATTTATATTTTTAATATATATTTCTAGTGAGTTTCGCCATTTGGTCGGTGAAATGACATAACACCGACTCGAAAACATAACAAATCAATAAATGATTGGAAAATTATTTTCGATGTATTGGATATTATTATTATTTTAAATTACTTTATATATGAATGATATCATTAAATCATTAAATTATGTATCTCGACCGAGAGAGGATTTAATTAAAATCGACTGGAGAGAGGATTTAATTAAACATTCAAAATTTTGAATAGGTCATTGGATGCATCTCGTAGGAGAGGAATTTAAAATCGACGGAGAGGAATTAATTAAAATCGACCGAGAGAGGATTTAATTAAAATTCAAATTTTGAATAGGTCATTGGAGACGGATTTTTAATACAATTTTAATTAATTCAGATCGGAAACATCAAAGAATTAATAATTAGTATTAATTCATGTTGAAATTGGTCGAATAGGAGAGATGAATAATGAAATGAAATTAATACTAATTATTAATTCATGTCTCCGGTCGATCGGTAACATCAAAGGGTCGACCGGAATCAACGATTTTTCAATCGGAAACAAGGCTAATTAATTTAAATTGAATGTATGATATTTAAATTAATATTTAAAGGTAATCTATGGAAATTTTGTAAAATATTGAAATGTCAAATTATAACACAACTTATGAATTTTGAAATATTTAATATTGAAATTATCCTTCATATTTACCGTATTAATTAATAGTGTACAAAATAGTACTACGAAAAGTAAAAGCTACACTAAAATTGCGTAAAAATTGAAGAAGACAAATAAATTACAAATAAAATTGCGGAAAATTGAAGAAGACAAATAAATACGTAAAAGTAAACCAATAATTGAACCAATTCTCTCCTATTTATACAATTCGATAGTAACAAATACAAATCCAACAAATTGCTATTGCTCTTGCTCCTCGAATTTTCGTTCTTCATTTCGATCCACAACCCAGTAGCTGTGTCTCAACAAGTAAGTTATTCGAATTTTTATTTATTTTCGACGTGTTTTGAATTTATTGTTGTTTATGATATTAATTTGTGTTTAGATTTATTATTGTTATTTTTGTTTAGATTTATTATTGTTTATTGGTATGGATAAATTATTGCGTTTAGATAATTAAATTAATTGGATAATTCATTTAGTGTTTTGAATTTATTGCATAATTGGATAATTTGTTTAGTGTTTGGATTTTATTGTATTATTAGTATATATAATTCGATATAATTCGTTTAGATAATTATTTATAATTATATAGCATATAATTAGTTTAGATGAAATTAGATGTTTTATACGATTTTATGGCTTTTTTATATGAAAAAATAAATGAATTAAAGGAATCCCTCTCCAGTCGATGAATTAAAGGAATTATATGAAAAAATAGATAAATAAATGATTTTATGGGTTTTTAAAAAAATCATAAATGAATAAAAATTAAATTACATTAAAATCCAACTCTCTCCGATTAATTCCTTGATTCCTACGAATAGGAATCAAGGAATTGGTCGTGGAGAGAGGGATTTTAATGTAATTTAATTTTTATTGATTCTATAACATAATTAAATTAATTATTCATTCAAAACATAAAATTGGTCCACGAAATTATCAAATTAACACCGATTCCTCGACCGGAATCTTGAATTGTCGACCGGAATCTTGAATTGTCGTCGAGAGAGAGCTATTTTCAATCGGAGAGCTTATTTTCGAACGGAATCTTCTAATTATCAAATGAATTTAATACTAATTATTAATTGATGTCTCCGCCGATCGGAAACAAGGAAATATCGACCGGAGACATAAAACTATTCGAATTTAGAGAGATTTTTGTTTTAGAAATTAATTTTAAATTAAATCAATTAGGATAATTTTAGATTTATTAGGATAATCTTGAATTATTGTTAGGATAATTTTAGATTTATTAGGATAATCTTGAATTATTATTGTTGTTTTAATTTTAAATGAAATCAATTAATTTTAAATGAAATCAATTAGGATAATCTTCCAATTATTGTTGTTTATGATATTAGATTTATTATTGTTAGTTTTATTTAGATTTATTATTGTTAAATTTTTTAGATTTATTTTGTTTAGATAATTCGAGCAATTTATAATACTATCTTTAGTTTTATTTAGATTTGTTATTATTATTTTGTTTATTTTGTTTATTATTCCTATCTTTAGATTTATTATTATGTTAGATAATTCGAGCAATTTATAATACTATCTTTAGAATTATTTTGTTAGATAATTCGAGCAATTTATTATTTTGTTTAAATTCTAGCAAATATCTTTAGATTTATTATTATTTTGTTTAGATAATTCGATTGTTTCTGCAATTTATAATTATTGGATAATTCGTTTAGATAATTGCTGGCATAATTCGTTTAATTAGACTTAGATTAGAGCGATAATTTTAGTGTAAACATTAAGACATTAGAAAATCATGTTAAGACCAGATATTTATGTTAATATAATCTTGTATTTGTTATAGATGTCGGGATGGAAGAGCATTATTGTTCGATATGGAGGCGATGGGATCCTTCTTTATGTTACATTATGGGTATCACCAAATGCCTTTGTTCGAATGGACAATGTAATTTTGTGGGAGTTCATAGAGATGATTAATGAAATTATGTTGGGAAATTAGTTGAGTACAACCTACCAACCGCATTATCTATCGAGATCTCGGAGTGGTAGAATTATCAAATTACTTTTGAGTAATGATGATCAACTTTTCGATTGGCTCATGATGCCCAAGCAGAGGTCTATGTGACTCACGATGCCGACACATCCCAATCGGAGCAAGAACTATATAGACCTTCGTTTGAGATACC
Source organism: Salvia rosmarinus (assembly GCA_036937905.1). Classification (NCBI taxonomy): domain Eukaryota; kingdom Viridiplantae; phylum Streptophyta; class Magnoliopsida; order Lamiales; family Lamiaceae; genus Salvia; species Salvia rosmarinus. The sequence goes on from CM072818.1 coordinate 14,540,999, forward strand.
ATCCTCGCCAACATATGACTACACTTCCCAAAACATATCGTTCGATCGTCGTTGACACAACAATTTACATCATCGATTGGTTTGATCTCGATACATCTCAATATATGCCGCAACACATGGATCCATCCAGAATTTCGCTTTCCCAACATATGCCGCAACCACAACCGTGGCCGATACACTTGTTGAGGACAAATATGACGACGACTACGTTGAAGAAGAAGAAGATGAAACAGAGTCAGATGAAGAGGAAGAAGATCGCGAGTCTGCTTTGGTGAGCTATGGCTCATTTGTAGAGTTTGACGCATGGATCCGTCGAGAGGGTGGATTCGGGAAGCTTCTATCTACGATTATGCAGAGTAACACGCAAGAGCACGTAGGAGGCCTAGAGCCAGAAGAAGTTGAGGAGATGAGGCAACTGGCTAGTCCTCGTTATTCCTCATGATGCTTCGCCAATCTCTTTGCTCGTCCTCCGGACTCGGTTCCGCACCCACGAAGTGAGCGAAGGTTCCATCTTCGACAACAAGGGTGAACTGAAGATATCCGTGGGGCTATGGCATTTGGAACGTCGAGTAGAATTTGTTATTCCTCGATCCGATAATTCGAGGATTACATTCAAATGTCGATATCATAATCAGTGTCCTTTTCTACTACGTGCATCGCAGCAAGGTGGATTTTGGTTTGTCCGCAAGTTTGATGCTATACATACTTGCGCACAGAACCCAGTGAATATCGGAGTAAGGAAGGTTAATGCCCGTGTAATTGCAGCATACATATCACGAAAAATACGCCAAGACGGTGAAGTGCTAAAGCCGAGGTCCATTATGGCTGATTTGCGGAGAGTACGGTGTACACGTTACATACAAGTAGCAATGCGAGCCCGTAATAGGGCGATCGAGATGATATACGGTGGACATGAAGAATCATTTCACTACTACCGAGTTATCGGCATATGTTACGGATGAGCAATCCGGTTCGATGATGACTTGGATATTGGATCAGATGGTCGGTTCCGTCACCTCTTTGTCGCCCTCGGTTCATGCAGATTGGCGTACACATTGTGCCTCCGACCCGTGATTGTAGTCGACGGTACGCACTTGAAGGGCCGCAATAAAGGCATATTATTCGTTGCCGCGACAAAGGACGGCAACGAGCAAGTTTTTCCATTAGCTTATGGAATTGGTCCGATCGAGAATGATGTCTCATGGACTTGGTTTCTGTCTCGACTACAAGCTGCTTATGGATCAAATCCAGAGATGTTGATTGTTTCAGATGCCCATGTCAGTATAATGAACGCGGTCAGTGTGTCTACCACGATGCAACACACGGATTATGCTACTACCATCTGCTGAAAAAAATCACCCCGTTTGGGCAACCATCCGCAAAGTTATTTCAGAAAGCCGCTTATGCGTACCAAGATGCACACTTTGAAAAAGCGATGGCTATGTTAAAGTCTCTCGTGAAGGCCGATGGTAGTGGCGCATATACCAAGTTGGTGGAGGTTGGAGTGCGGTGGGCTAGATCACGCGCCCGTTAGGCGCTACAGTTTTATGACATCGAACATTGCCGAATCATTCAATTCTCGAATATTGTGGGCTAGACGATTGCCAATTTGCTCAATGATTGAGGCAATCCGTCACATTACAGAAAAATGGTTCGATGAGAGACATGAAGCAGCAAAGAGGTACGCGGCTGAATTGACCCATCAAGCAACGCGTAAGATGATGGTATCAATGGAACTATCACGCAGATCGATGTAGTGCCCTCATCGGACTCCACTTTCAAAGTCAAGCACGGAAGCAAAACATTCGAGTCAATCTCAATACGCAATCGTGTGCGTGTTTGGAGTGGGACATGGATATGATACCGTGTTCTCATGTCATTGCAAACTATATATGGTACGAATTTAAGTTTAATTATGTTAATTTTTTGATCAAATTGATTTCACTTACATATAATTGATTATATAATTTTTAGTCATAAAGGTCACCATATATCTAACTATGTGGGGAGTACTACCATTACGCAAAGCTAGCGAAGCATACCAGATCGGATCAATCTGCTCACCACAGTCTACTTGACCTACATTCCTCCGGATGTTCTTTGGAATTACGCTTATGCCTCCTAATAGAGTCCGTCAGGTGGGCGCCGAAAGTGGGTCGATATCGTCATCCAATGTAAGTGGGATCGAGTAGTAGAAGTCGTGCACTACGGACATGTAGCTTGTGTGGTAATGAATCTCATACGCTGCGGAAGTGTCCTTACTTATCCGAGACAGTGACATTGTAATGAAAGAAAACATTCATGTAAAGATATTATTAACATTATTATTATTTTAACTTAATCAAATTGAATTGAATTGAATTGACACTAGAAAAAACATGCTGACAATGACGGAAAATTGTTAGATTTCGTTGTTTTGGATTTTGTCAATTATGTTGGATTTGGTTGAATATTGTTAGTTTTGTTGGATTATGTTGGATTTTGTTGAATATTGTTGGTTTTGTTGAATTAGGGATTCAGTTGGATTGTTGTTGGTTTTGTTGGATTATGTTGGTTTTGTCAATTGGGGATTCATTGGATTGTTGTTGGTTTTAGTTGGATTATGTTGGTTTTGTTGGATTATGTTGGATTCACGAGGGTACACGAGCGTGCACGAGGGTACACGGAGTGCACGGGTACACGGAGTGCACGATCGTGCACGGTCAATGTTAAGTGAATCGTTAAACATACACTTTAACCTATCAAGCAAACGAGCTTAATCGATAAGATAGTCTATCGAGAAATGAATAAAACCGATCTCGAAAACAGGCGAGGTAAGGAAACGCGATCAAGACTAACATGCATCCGTCGATGTAGATAAAATAAGCAACCAAATCACATACTAGCACTCCATCGCTTCTAAAAACTCGTGAAAATCAAAGTTTTCACTCTATTCAAACAAACAAACAAAAGTATCAAAAAGAAAATGAAACAAAAAAAAAAATAGGACGGAAAAGGAAACTTTTACCTCATTTCAGGCTCATGAAAACGATTAAGGATTGTATAAGAAACACAAGGAAAATAATTTCAAAGTAATGAAAGAGGAAGACGTACGTGTGATGAAAGAGAAAGATTACTGATGACAGCCAACTAAAGGCCCTGCTATTGATGGTGGTTCATAGAGTTGCTTATATTTAACTAGTGTTACAGAAATTTTGTACCAACTTCTCATTTTAAACGTAAAATTCTGTGCCTACTTCAGGGGTACACGAGCGTGCACGAGGGTACACGGGAGTGCACGGGGGTACACGGGAGTGCACGATCGTGCACGGTACACGGTCGTGCACGATCGTGCACGGGCGTGTACCCCCGTGCACGAGGGCACACGGCGTGCACGGCAGTACGCGCGTGCACGATCGCACGCCGTGCGCGACCGTGTACCGCGATCGTGTGCCGTGCGATCGCAGCACGATACGATCGTCTACGACGGCGTGCGGCGATCGCACGGGCGCAGTTTCTCGCACGATCGTGCGCGATCGTGCACGTCGTGCACGCATCGCGTACCATGCACGATCGTACACGCCTGCAATCCCCAATCCAACAAATTGGTTAATTGCAAATTCGGTTAATTGAATCCAATTCAATCCCTATTCGGTTAATTGCAAATTCGACAAAACTATTAAACTTACAAACTATACATGTAATATACAACATTCGTTAATATACATGTAAAAAAAGCGGCAAGATAACCTCTAAAATATGGATAAGCCAACTGACTCAAAAATAGCCAACAACAAGCAATAGCCAACAACAAGCAATATACTGAAAGAGGTCACACCCCATAACATATACATAGAGGTCACAAACCTCTAATACAAACAAAAATATCACTAACACGATAAAAATCAAATATTCGATAAATAATATGAACATCCATTTGCATCCAATATACCAATACATACCAATATACAAATACATACCAATATACTAGTACATGCTAATTTCTACCTCTTCCTCTTCCTCTTCCTCCCGACTTCTTATATGGATCACATATCTCATATATATTTCCACCTACTTTATGTCTATATGTTACAACATTAGACATACCCCATTCGATGCTCGGTGAACCGTAAATAAGACGTTCCACGTCATGCACGCAAATGGACCATCATCGAAATCGCCTTCTCGTCAAATACCTCGAAGAGGCAGCTCGTGTAATAACCGCATCATTATTCCATGGTGGTATCCGGTGGGAGTTAGCCTCGAACCATCTAGTGAAGAGAAAAACGGCCGCAATAATCTAGTCAGCACACGAAGTCCATCATCCTCGCATCCACTGATCCCGGTCCATCCTCCAAATACGCGAGTCAAACAAAGACGAATGACCAGAGTGCATATCCACGCGTACTATCACGAAACGCTCGATGACGCAAGGATAATGATCTATAAAAGTTAATATTTAGATAAAATAAACAAGGACACGTAACTATTTAGATAAATTAATATTTATTGTATTAAATAAGGTTACCGCGTGGCACGTAACCATGATGTATAACCCGCCATGCCGAGGACAACCGCTATCCAATGCGATGGTGGCTGCCATGTAAAGCAATGCTCTCGGGGTCATGATCAATGGTGCCTCACGCTGGTCTTCAATGTAGGACGCAAGGATTGCGTGTACCGGACCATGAATTTTGCAAAACATCTATTCAACATTGAAAATTAATTAATTAGAGATACTACACATATATACTATATATTGATTGTATTAAAGACTTACGAAAAACTAGTATCAAGGATGATTGTGTTTTGATAATCCACCCCATCCAATAAGTCGATCCCGCATCGAGTCTCATCCTCAAATACACCATGAATAGATCGACGACCGCAAAATTATTTTAGGATACATATCAATATAAGTAGATGTACTTAAAAACGAAGCATATTGTATAAAACGCATGCCGAACATCAAAACGCCTGATTTTCGATATTCACGAAAAATGCAACTGGACTTGTCGATCAAGACTCAACAACCACCATTGCTTTATTTGTGTTCAAGAAACGTTGGTAATTTACCAATGTATCATCGGATAATGGACGTGGCATCGGGCTATTCACGTATGGTGACCTCATTACAGTAGAAGGTCTCGTGCCTGCTCACCCTCCGGATCCCGAACTACAAACATTTAATTTAGAGAAAATAAAAACATAACAAATATAATGAAATATTATAAACCGCCAAATATGAGACTTAATAGTTACTGCTCCTCCAACTGCTGCAGCACGGGCTCGAAAGTCGCCTCACGACGTCCCCGAGGCGAAATCACTAAATAGGTCCAGTCCCATCATGGAATGATGAGATGTAGTTCCGGATCGGTACCATGGATCCGGAGTGAGTAGCGGGAGGGTATCACCGGGTCGATGCGGTCGCCTCGGTGGCTCAATATGTCCACTGCCTCGGGGACATCCGGACCGGGCGGTGATGTGGTCTCGATCTTCATCTCGCGTCGTCGCCGTCGGATGAAGTGGGACATGAGGTGCATGTGGAGCCGTATCATCCCTATGTGTGCAACCACATCGACTCTTCTCTAAGAGGTTTTCAAACCACTTCTTTATCTTTGGAATAAATTTGTCTTGATAGACCTCTCCATGCGTCGCATCGCTCGTCCTCCCTCCGGACAGATTCCTGATAGATTCTCGAATCCAACGACGATCGGCGAACTAAGACGCCAGGTGCCGACCACCACCGCTCGATGAAGCCGCCTCCCTGTCTGTCTTCCCGTATCCGCCTCTCAACGGATGGACGGCTATCCACATATAGCCGCAGCTCATCAACAATCGGAACCTCAACGAACCCAACCGACGATGTCCTCTCGGCTGGGTATCGGGTGAAGGCTCGAGGCTCGCTCGATGGAGACCCCGAAAGATCGTGATCCTCAACAAACCGTGGAGCCCCTCCTGAACTCGACGTTCGTGCCGAGGCTCATCCACCGGAGGTGGATGACACACCACGACGAGAAGGGAACTGCCGTCCCTCCTCAAAGGATTTGACGGTATAACAAAAGTCACACCGAGTGGAGGGTGTGAGATGACACCCGATGAACGGTGCTAACCTCGAATGAGTCCCGCTCGATGGATGTGAGATGATAACCGACCTACAATAAATTGAAAGATGTTATTTAATATTCTAATAAATACAATACCTCATACATGATTTAAAATTATAATAAAATTCAATACCTCTTGCTCAAAAAGTGATCAGAAGTCGCGGTGAAATCCTACTCTTGAACTTCCACCTCAACACTCTTGACATCTGTTGTGGGATTGATGTCGTCCCATCTATACTTCCCAAGCTCGGTATGATCTCGAGTGACCAAGCATATAGTGCCCAGATCGTCCGTAAAGTGGTATTGAGCATTAGGTTGACATCGCGTCGTATAATATCTCAAGATCCGTAACTGTAGCCCCCACTAAATCGCAAAACGCCTCGGATCGTCAACCAATGCCCAAACCCAATCAGCTATTATCTTCCGTATCGTATCCAAATACGAACCCATGAGGGTAATAACGTGGCCACACGTAAATAGTGACTAAGATCTACATCATCACTAAAACCATTACTACAAAATCTATCTACTAGATTACGAATGTAACTGTGTGTGCCCATAAAAAGACTATAGACCTCAACGTCGCTCAAGTCGTAGTCTAGTGGGATCAAATGATGATGACCCAAATGCGGTAGGTGACTAGAGCATAATCTTTAATCGAAAACATATATATCTTCCATTGATGAAAAATACATCTCCTGATCGTAGGCTCTATCCGACGGAGACTAAATGGTGCAAAGAAAACTAGACTTAGGCCGGAGTCCAATCAATCGATGACCAAAGCAACCCCTAAACATATCTACCAACTCTTCACGCCTTATCTAGCAAGACATTCTTAATATATTTAAAATAATCATCCTATAATAAGTCTTTACATCCGCCACCACATTTATCGTGGTAGGCCTCAAGAAAACAGGATCGACCTACAATTATATCAATGTCACATATTACACAACGTCAACAAACCAACAAACTACTACAATAATTATTTCATTTGTATATAATTCACATCAATAAACATCCTATCATACAAATATAAAAATAATTAGAACTACAAATCACCTATCAAAATCGGCCATAACTTAATAATACAATTTAACCATTCTAAACCATAAATGAAATATTATTCAATCATATACCATAAACGCTATTTATTCAATCATATTCCAAAATGATATCTCGAAACATATGCCATAAACAATATTAACATACTCAATAACATAATTCAACGATTCATATTCAATTATATACAATCATATTATTCAATAACATTTACCAACATTTATCCAATCTCAATAACATAATTCAACTACTCATATTCAATCATATACAATCATATTATTCAATCACATCTACCAACATTTATCCAATCTCAATTACAAAATATATTTAAGGTAAACATAACTAAGGGTTCACACGAAAACATACCGTAAATGCGACATATTGCCTTGAAAATAATACCGCATCATTACAAAATTCAATTAATAATTTCAATTAATAACTAATAATTATTTCAATTACTAACTAATAATTAGAAAATTAAATAATTCAATTAATAACTAATTATTAATAACTAATTATACAAAATTCAATTAATAATTTCAATTAATAACTAATAATTAGAAAATTAAATAATTGATTAATAGACAACAAATTAATTCAATTCTTGAATTAATTTGTTGTCTCGATCGACAATTGAACTTTCCGATCGGTGATGGCTTCCTTCACCGATCGGAAAGTTCAATTGGTCGATCGAGACAACAATTAATTAAGAATGAATTAATTTGTTGTTTCGATCGACAATTGAACTTTCCGATCGGTGAAGGCTTCTCCCGGTCGACCGGCAGAAGCCTTCACCGATCGGAAAGTTCAATCGACAACAAATTAATTCAATTTTTGCGATAAAACCAACATTTATCATTTCAAATTTTACATTCCACTTATAAATCTAAAATATTTCCTATCGGAATTGTAAAACCAACAATAACCAACAAAATATTTCCTATATTTCCTAAACATTATTATAATCTTACAAATCATCAAAAATCATCTTAACATATCAAAACAAAATCGCAAAAATCGTGATAACTATATTTATAGCAAATAATACGGCGAAAACATAAACATACCAAATATTCTCGCCGATTCGAATAAGCAACCAAATATTCCTTTCAGAAACCCTAATTATTAGAAAATTGAGTTAATACATAATTATTAAAAAGTCAATAAAACTCTCCGGTTCGACGGAAACATCCCAATCGAAACTTCAATTTTATAAATTATTTTGGCATTACCTCTTGTTCTTCACGCTCTTCTTATCTTTCGATCGCCTCTTCTTATCTTCGACGGAATGGAATGGTAATGGAAATACAAATCGAAATTGACGAATGGGAATGAAAATTGAAGAAAATTGCGTGAATGTGGGTGAGTTTTTTTAAAATTGCGAAGAACGAAATTCAAATTTTTTGAAGAAGGTGAGTTTTTCAAATTTTTGAAGAAGAATTTGGAATTGAATGCGTGAATGTGGGTGGAGTTGGCTTAGAAATTCAAATTTTTTGAAGAAGGTGAGTTTTTCAAATTTTTGAAGAAGAATTTGGAATTGAATGCGTGAATGTGGGTTGGGTGGAGTTGGCTTAGTTAATGTTAGCACAGATTCCATTTCGCACAGAAAAAAAGAAGGAATCAGATTCCATTTCGCACAGAAAAAAAAGTAGATAAGACGTCTGCAAAATTTCTGCAAATTTTTAACTGTGTTGTTCTGCAAATTTTATTGTTTTCGAACAAGAATATAGTTTTTAATAGGTTTGGGTATAGGGTGTAGTTAATTTTAGTTTGGATATGGGGTGAACTTAATTTTTGATAGTTGGGTATATAAGTTGGGCCCCCATATAATATTATACTCCCTCCCTCCGTCCCCAAAATTCCTTCATAGTTTTCATTTTTGGGACGTCCCCCAATTTCATTCCTATCTATTTATGGAAACTATCTTTCCAACTTTACCCTCAATAATATTCTTTATTTACACATTTTACCACCCATGGTCCACTACTATTTCTATTCTTTACCCTCAACAACCTATTATTTATACATTTTTACCACATATGGCCTACCATTAACTAATTTAATATTACATTAATGTGAGACTCTTATTCCCCTCACAATACATTAAACAACTGTCATTAAAACCCGCACCCAAGATTTCAGGAAGGAATTTTGGGGACGGAGGTAGTATTATATTATATTATACTCCATCTGTCCCATTTAAAATGTTTCACTTTTCTTTTTGGATTGTCTCATTACAAATGTCACATTCAATTTTAGAAAATAATTATACCTTCAAAAAGTGTGGGCCCTACCCACTTTTATACCTTCAAAAAGTGTGGGCTCTACCTACTTTTTAACACTTTAACTACTTTATATTTTTTCCCTAAATACTCGTGCCCAAAAGAAATTGGACACTTTAGGTGGGACGGAGGGAGTATTATATTATATTATATTATATAACTTTTGTTATTCTTAAAAAAAATAACGCCGACATTGTAAAAAAGAAAATGATATAAACTACAATTTGCTGTGCCTATTTGAGGCGTATGAAAATGAGGTTAAGGTATGTATATATACATAGTAGATAGGTAAATATCACTTTAAAATTTCAAATTATATTTATTTTAATAAAAATGTCTCAAATTATTAAAAATATTTATTTAAACCACCTACTATCAATAATGTATCAAAAATATTATGCGACTATTTCTTCCGACCTTGAAATCTTGACATAGATGACACAAAGACTTAGGTGGCATCTCCATGTGACATCAGACGACAGTCATCAAGATTTCAAGGGTCGAAAATATTTTTGATACAATAATGATAGTTGAGAATTTAAATAAACATTTCTAATAATTTGAGACACGTTTTATAAAGAGACTATGTTTTAGGGTTTAAATTAATATTTAAGCTAGTAGATAATAATTAAGGGAGATCTTATGTCGGTGACTCATCCGTACAGTTGGTGGTTAATCAGCGTACATGTATATAGTACAAGTGTACGTTGCACGGCAGCCGTCCACCGGGCATGCCCTCTGAAATCTTCCTACATTCATTGAATTTTAAATGTAGTATGCCAACAATTATTTCATTTCTGTCGACCATTCTTTAAAACACAATCTCATTTCACATTATTGGCTATACAACTGACCATATTAATTGATTTTTGGCTATCGAATAATATTTTACACAATGATATTGTTACATATGTAAGTAGGGGTAGCTTAGAAGTTAGAACTGTCGTGGTAGCTCGGATAGACTGATAAAATTGGGAGGAGGGGCGTTAGAGTTAACGATTTCTAGTTCACAAAAAGTTTAGTTTGATTGGCCAAATTGAAAATAGCCCGAGTATGATCAGGGGTTATTTCTTTTGTATGTCAAATCGTTCTGTAAGTTGAGATTGGTATGATACCTATAGTTAATACGAGTTTATATTTTGATTTAAAAAATAAAGAAAATTCATCTCAATTGACATAATTGAAAATAGCTCAATCCCGATTAGATTGACTTCTGTGTGAATTGAATTAATTGATATCCCTATATATAAGTGGTATAAATTCACAGCCCAATCGCAATGAATATTAACCTGAAGGGGTGGTCTCCTGTGCGGCTGTGCGAGCTGCTCGCACAGTGAGACCACCTTAATTAATTAATTAGTTATTTAGTTGATTAAATATTATTAAATTAATTCTAATTAAAATTAATTAATTTACTAAACCTTAAGTGTAAACTAATAAATAATATTGTGAATTAATAAAGCCTAATTGGAATTAATAAACCCTAATCATGAATTAATAAATCTTAATTTTGAATTTATAAAACCTAATTGGAATTAATAAACCCTAATTATGAATTAATAAACCATAATTATGAATTAATAAACCATAATTTTGAATAATAAACCCTGATTTTGAATTGATAAACCTTAATTGTGAATTAGTAAATCTTAATTGTGAATTAATAAACCCTAATTTTAAACAATAAACCCTAATTATGAATTAATAAATCTTAATTATGAATAATAAATCTTAATTTTGAATTAATGAAAATTAATTATGAATTAATAAATTAAAAATCTAATTATAAATTAATAAAACTTAGGTGAGCGGCATGGTGAGGCTGCGCTCACCCAATTTGTTTTTTCCAAGTCGTAAAGATCATCAAGGCAAATATATGCTAATTTTAGTTTTCTTGTTTAAATTATAAACGGTTTTTTTTTTTTGCTATTTTAGATAATTTATAAATCAAGTCAGAAATAAATTCCGTGAATAACTCTCAAATACATATATAAACACAGAGATTTTTTTTTTGAGAATTCATTTGTTTTTTCGGTTGAGCATATATACAGCCTACTTTAGTTAAAGGTTTAATTTACTCATTTTAATTCTAAATTACGAAATTGGCCAAAACTGCACCTAATCTCTTATATTAATAATTTTAAGAAATTAACTAAATTAACAAATTACAAAAATATAGATCTAGTTTATTTAGGTTGAAGCATACTAGATAATTATGTCATTTTATTTCATAGAACATCAAATTATATCTAGATGTTTACATTATATACCGTAAGGTATCATTGTTTTGGATGGAAAAAAAATCATAATTAATTTCTACTTAAGAATGAAATTGGTGTGGAAATATATGGAAACACTAACCTATGCCGAATTAACTATGTTATCAAGTCGAACTCGGGCTTTATTTATGGAATACTTTGAGAATTATGAGAATATTCATCCGCCTAAATGAAACTATAACATTTTTACTTCAGTTCACAATTTTACTATAAAAATAAATAAAATATTTAATATACTTATTACTAATTAAAGTATATAAAAATAAGTTACTATGTTATTAATTTTATATGTTCAAGCTAGTCCATCCAATAAATTTACTCACGAGTTAACAAGTCGAGAAATATTAAGCTCAAATTTGATTCATTTATTCAACAAGCTAAACAAGCTCCAATAATTTTTTATCCAGTCAAAACCCAAGTAGCTAACAAATAGATCCACTATGCAGAACAAAAGGACCATTAGTTTGCTTACTGTTGAAATGGCAATTGCAACATGACTTTTTTTGAAGTCCCCTCATCTGTTTCACACGTGTGTCGTTGTTTTCATTTTTTATCATTGAAAAGAGAATCGGGATTGAATCCAACCATTCACCATTGAATATTTTTTTGAATCAAGAGATGAGGAACTGAGATTCGTATATCGGTCACTTTCCTCTTTTAGCAAAATACAAATCTAGATTATTGATTGTTATATGATCCACCATATAAAAGAAACAATTATGTATTATAAAGAAACAATGAATAAAAGAAATATTGATGTGTATATAACAAAGCAAAGTCATAATTTTTAGAAGGAAGAAACTTTTAACTTTTGTTATGACACCACTAATTAATAACAATCATGTGACACCAATTGTGTGCGTATTGATGCAGTGGTAGAAGAATTAACGCCCACGCCAGCGCCCTTGCTCGAAATGGCAAGTGACGCTACTTTTAAATTTATGTATTTAATTGACAAAAAAATCATATGACACCAACACTGTCACTCAACAATGTGTATGAAACGGTGTCGATTATCATTCGGACTTATGTCTGCATTATTTTATATTACCTGACATTTCCAAACTAAGGTAGCATAAAAGAAAAACTAGTGCAACCCGACTAATAAAAATCAATGGCAGTTATGTCATATGTGCAATGTCAAATCTAACTAAGACAGGTAACTCTTTTGTCGATTCCAAAGAATATGCAAAAGTCAAATTTCACATTTTGAAGCACAGGGTTTTCAAAGAATTTTTCCCCCTGATGATTCTTTTACAATGACTTCTGAGAAAGCATTCAGATTAGGTTTTTTTTCTTCAGTTTGAACAGATGAAATTTCTCGTCAACCACCGGTTAAAAAATTATTGTAAATTCACTATTCTTCATACAATTATATGAAGCGATTTGTCTGTAATTGGTTTTAGTCAAATGGTCGTCAAATTTCCACCACCAAACAAAACTGACATATATACATGTATAGAGAGAGAAGTGATATGCTAGTAATAGCGTGAGCACCTTTTGGATGATCACGTCTGATCAATTTAGTCACAAATAGAGATGGCAATAGATCTTGGATCCGATCAATATTCATGGATCGAATTAATCTGGATCGGATCCAATTCATGAGCAATTAATCATGTACATAGAACATGCTCTAGCTAAAAAAACTTAATCCTGTTACTTGCTTTTGGACGATTGTAATGTTTTTCATAGATTAATGGTGTAATGACTTGTTTTTTAATTGTTGTTATTATAGGTTTAGAGGATTATTATGGTATAATGGTATTATTGTGAATGTTAGAAGAAAAAATATATGGATCTGGGTTTAGATCCGTGGACCATATGGATCCTATAGATATGAGTCTGGATCTCATTTTATTGGATCTAACGGATCTAGATCGGATTTGGGCTGGATCTGAATCCGGATCAAGTAAAATCCGATCCAGATCCGTTTCATTGTCATCCCTAATTTTTTTTTCTTTCTTTATACCCTGATGCTACAAATATTCTGCAAATAATCCAATTTAGTCGTACTCCATTTAATTAATTGTTATTCCTCTTCCTTTGAAAAAAAGTCGTAAAGATATCTTGACGAGATTTAATCAATAAATAATACAATTCAACGAATTAAATGTCTAGTTTACATCAGATATTAATTCGAGCCGCTCTTGGAGAATTGGAGTTTGATTTGATCAGCCTAGTCAAATGACATAGAGGTAACTAATAAAATAACTATTATTATATAGTAAAAATAAAAAAAATCAGTAAAATAAAAACTCATTTTTATCATTTTATCCTTATTGTATTTTATGAGTTAATATGTAAAACAATAAATTTCACGAGTTAGCAGTAAAATCACATATTTTACTAGTAGGAGGCTTCCAACCCGTGAATGCCACAAAAACAACTGCATTTCACTAGTTGGGGATTACCAACTCGTAAAACAAATGATTTTGGCACTGTATTTCATAAATGTCCCAGTATAACTTGTGAATTACATCACGATTGTGAGTTTGATAGTGAATTGAAGAAATTTTTTACTATAAACAACACCAAGAAAATCTTCAAATGAAACTAAAATAAAAAATATAACATACTATCTCTTATATAAGATCAAGAAAACCAATTTTGGAAGATTAGATTCAAAGTAAAAATAAATTCAAGGGAAAATAGCTCCAACTTCAAAAATCTGAAAAATATATATATGATTTTAAGGATGAAATTCATAGTTCAACAACGAAATATTGTTATTTACAACAGAAAATAGTAAAATCAAATAACAAGCAATCATCATTCCACCAACATTACCTTGTCAGGAAGTTTGTCGAAATATTACCAGAATTTCCTATAAATTTTGTGGTCTGAGGGAATAAATAAACAAAGGTTTTTTAATATAGTTGAATCTTTGTTTAAAGGAATAAATAAATCTTTTGGAATTTAATGAATTTGTTTCAAATAAAAGAAAGGGTATGAACATTCAAACTTAATATAAGGTAAAAGAACATGATAACAAGGGTACAAAAGTAATTTAAACCAAAAATATCTATTTTGTAATGTTAAAAGATAATTTTGTTTTATCTCTACTATATGAAAAGGTCATTTTGATAATTAACCCAATAGTAAATGTCACTATTATATTGCATAAAGAAATAATTAGAATCTCGTGGTAATTTACAATACCGTGGTAAAACAAATAACATCAACGGTTTCTTTCTTCTTCTTCTCCCCTCGAAAGAGCAGATACTTTTATCAAAGAGCCACCTTAAAATCTGAAGGTTCATTCCATACATAAGGGAAAGAAAAACCCCCTAGATGCTATAGCCAGCGAATGTGCAACAAAATTGGCATCCTGTCGAACGAAGGCAATGCGAAATAGTAGGTTGGCATTCAGAATGACTTTACAGCATTTCACAGATTAAGATGAGCCCGAGCTTGCAAGATACCCTCAGCTTTCATAATATTACGATAAAAACTTGTGTACATCCGAATGCAAGGTGCATCCATCCGAATTAGAATTTATAATTACCAATTTGAATTATTAGTCTCTAATTAGAATTCATTAGTTAAAATTAGGATTAAGCAGAAGTATCGTGCATCTGGATGCATCGAGATGTGCCTCTAATACTATAGATCTAGTTTAATTTTGAAGCAAAGTGAAAACACTTTAATTTACGTTATGAAGTTCATGAAGGTCAAGGAGATAAATTTTATCCGGAAACTACTTTCGAAGACCATTAATTAAAAGATCCCACTTGAAGATAAAAACAATAATACCACAGATACAGTTGAGATTGTAATCGACAAATTTTCTTTCATAAAATATACTCTCTCCGTCTATAAAATTCGTTTACTCATTTTTTCTTTGGATCATCAATGAAAACGTTTACTTTTCTCTTATGCACATGGACTCCACATAACTTCCCCCCTATACTATTCACTTATTTACAAAAAAACCTATTATGACCTACCCTTTCAAATACACTTAACATTAATTTACTCATCTTTACCTAATACTTATTACAATTGTGGGCCCTCTTCTTCACTAACTCTAAATTCATAACAATTTATTAAAATTCGTACCACTAAAGTCTATAAACGAATTTCATGGATGGTGATAGTATTAAATTTGCTTATCTTAAGCGCATTATTTATTTGAATATGTGCAATTTGTGTCACACTACTTTCGTACAGTGTTAACAGAAAAGTCACGGGACTTCAATTTCACAAGCGGTTCCTACGAAGTTAGTCAGACAAATATTGGTATTCATCTGCTTATAATTCTTTAAAAATGTCAAATAGTTGAAACCATGCACAACTTTACGATTTACTAGCACACTTCTAGACCATGTTTACTAAGGCTTCATGGAAACATATGGATGAGTTTGTTAAGAAAATAAGAGAGAAGGTAGAAAGACAGAAGGAGAGAAGGAAAAGGGGGAGAAGCCGCCGTCTTTGTTGCCGGTGACAGGAAGGAGGCGTGGGTGGCGTTGAGATGGATGACGAGAGGAGGGAACAGTGGACGTCGAGGTTGGCACAGAGGAGACGGACGAGGCGGGGTCGGCTCGGGCTCTTGCTCGGACAACGGAGGGGAAGTCCCGTTTTACTGATATAGACTCGTCGACGAACTACCAAGAGTCCGTCGGTGATCAACAAATATGGAGTTATCCGTCGGTAGGGCTGTATACGAACCGAGCCATACCAAACACTACCAAATTCGAGCTCGACTCGTTTAAATTTTATTCGGCTCGAGTTCGAATTCAAACTTTCAATTGAGCTCGAGCTCAGTTTATAAATTTTTTTAGCTCGCGAGCAGCTCGAATTCGGTTCGATAACTATTCATTTATGAGACATATTCGAACTCGAGCTCGAACTCTGGTTGTGTTCTGCTTTGCTCGTTTTCGAGCTCGAACTCGAGCTCCTATTCGGTTTGATAATGTGTTATTCGAGTTCGAACTCGAATTCGAGCTCGACTCTGCTTAAAACACTATTTTAGCATAATTCATTCTATGATTCCATTAAAGGATGCATAGTCTACTAATCAATTACAATCAAACAACAATTACAATAAGAAGTTTAACAAATTTTCACAACTAGCATAAGAAAAAGATGTCTGATTCTAGCTAGTTTTGGATGAGATTCATATCAGAAAAAAGATATATGATTCTTGCTAGTTTTGTATATAGACTATACAATCTATAAAAATAATATACTATTCAATATCATTCGAATACATCTATTGTATTCATCTACTTACGAATTATTATTATCATATTTATCTGATAGTAAATTAATTATGTAAGTTAGATGTTATTTATTTTAGAATTTTAATGATAGAGATATAAATATAACTATCTAACTCATACTTGTATATTTATACATTATAATGATCTATATTAATATTTTTGTTCATAAGATAACTTAGTAGGTCGTGTTATTTTTTTAGTTTTCCAACTCAATATTTCATTTGATTAATTAATTGTTAATTTAATGATTTTATTTTATAATACACATGAAAATATATTTATTAAGATATGATTAAAAAACACAAATATAGTTTTCAAAAGTTTAAAGTATATGTGAAACAAAAGTATTTGGTATTATGAACTAATATTATAGACTATACAATATATCTATATATATATATATATATATATATATTCAATATCATTCTATTACATTTATTTTTCAAAATCTACTTATGAGTTATAAATTGTAATTGTTTTATCTCATAGTTACTTAGTTATATAAGGTAGATGAACTTTATATTAGAATTATGAATTATTATTATATTTATCTCATAGTCAATTAGTTATATAAGTTATTTGTAATTTATTTTTAGAATTATAATTATAGAGATATAAATATAACTATGTAACTCGTGTATACTTGTATACTTATACATTATAATTATCTAAATTGATATTTTGTTCATAAGATAGCTTAATAAATCATGTTATTATTTTTAAGTTTTCCAAATCAATATTTCATTATATTAATTAATTATTCATTTAATGATTTTATTTTATAATACACATGAAAATATATATTAAGGTTTGATTAAAATAATATATATATATATATATATATATAATAAATAAATTGAATATACTATTCAATATCATTCGATTATATTTAGTTTTCAAAAATATTATATGAGTATAAATATGATAATTAGTTATATAAGTTAGATGAAGTTTATACTAAAATATATTTTGTAATTTATTATTTATTTTAATTATTTGAATATATAAATAATTTATTATCGATACTTAAATCGATATGGTTATTTGTTGCTAAATAATTATAATTAACATATAATTTATAATTTATTTTAATTATTTAAATATATATAAATAATTTATTATTTTATACGTTAGCGAACATGTTCGAATTAAGGTTCACGAATATGTTCGAATAAGAGCTCGCGAACATGTTCGAATTAGGGTTCACGAACTGGTTCATTTGAGTTCGAGCCAAACATGTCCGCGAGTCTACGAGTCGAACATCTCTAAGCTTGAGTTCAGCTCGATAAACTTATCGAGCTCGATTCGAGGCTCGAGTTCGGCTCGTTTATAAAACGATCGAATTTCAAACGAGCTTTTTTCGAGCCGAGCTCCGAGTAGCTGACGAACGGTTTGGTTTGTTTACAGCCCTATCCATCGGTACAAAAAAAAATATTTGTAAAAGGGGGAAAATTACCGTCGATCTAGATCGTCGGTATGAGACCTCCATCGCCATTCCGTCGCAATTTGAACGTAATTATTTTCTACATTTTGATGCATATATTGTATGTTTGGGTTAATTTCCTAAAAGATTATTAATTTATGTTATGGAATTTATTGATAAAACGTAGAACACAAACAGCGACTTCTCCAATCCATCCTTTCATGAAACAAAAACTAAACATAAAAGGTCGCAATTCTCAAGTTCAAGTTGCCTCTTCTCCGCTTGATTTGTAAATATTCATTTTCTTTAATTTCTTTCTTCTTATCTTTATCATAATTGTTAGAAAATTTCTATCAAAAGATTTGGTTCTTATCGATAATCTTGTTTGAGATAATATATATTTTTATCACATTATGATTGAATTTTGATTTAGAATTAATTGTAAATTTATCTTAAAATTATCCGATTTTTTTTTTTAAAAAAAAAGCTATGGAATTACTTAAGATGAATTGGGCTCCCTTAAATAAATGTCTGACTCTACTCCTATAAATTTGTTGTAAAATAAGCTATTTAATCCTTTATTTTGCTGGGTCCCCAACGTATATACAGAGTCCCTTGCACCACCCAAAGAAGCTCGGTGGCACGAGGATGAACGACCAAACAAATCATAAAGACCGCTAATGTTAGTAATGATTCGCAAATAATCGTTAATGTATGTTTTGGAGAAAAAAAAAAGTCAAGATTTCATAATGCAATTACACCAAAGAATTTGATACATGTTAACGTCCTCTAATATACATTTTTCATTATCAACTTCTCCGTCAAATGGTGTGTGTGTTGGCCTGTGGTAGAGTGGTTAATGTCCGATGTCAAAGGTCTTGGGTTCGAGTCCATCATGACACAGTCTTTAAAAATTTCTGTATTAAATTGAAAAAAAAAAAAAATTCTCGGCAAATTATTTTATCAAACTCTCTTAAATTATTACTTTATTGTCTGATATCTAATCATTTTATTGAAATTGCTATTGGAGATCTTTGTATTGATATATAGCTATATTTTCGAATATTTAATTGGAGACGGCTGGAAATGTGTTTGCATGAGTATGTGATTTTTTGGATTTGAGATCGTCAAATTTTTGGGCGCAATTGCATCATTGAGGATTTTGACTTTTTTTTTTTGTCAAAACATACTATAAAAGATATTTGTAACTTTGGATACTTAAGGCTATTTACGCATCACTAGAAGTCACATAAATATGTTCTCACACTTGTTACAGAAAAAATGTTAGAACCCTTCTTAAAATTCTTCTACGTTTGACTTTTCTAATTTATTTTTGCATCATGTAATCTCATTCAATTATTAACCAGAAATAATGGAATGCAATTTCACAATTTAGACAGAATTAAAGAACACACCCGCCTCAACTACGCCCTAGATTTATATATAGTACTTGGTCAATATCGTTGACTACACACACGGGTGTCAGGTATCACCCGTTCAGACCCAAAGTCTATGAGTATTATGATTCTTGATAATTCACTAAATCAGTTAATTGGTTAGGATTGGGTATTGTGTATGCTTGAAAATCGAGTATCTAATATACCCAAATACACATATTTAATTTAATTTTAATTATTTTTATACTTTTAAATATTAAATTATTAATTTTTTATAAAAATAAAAGTTTCGAGTTAGTCCTAAATGACCTACCTCTCTCCTCATCTATTGCCTAGAGATGCCATTGGATCTCGGACCTGATCCAGATCCGTGGATCTAGATCCATTTTTTAGGATCTGGATCTTCAAAAATTTGGACCCGATGGATATGGATCCTACCTCTATATTTCGGATGCGGATCGAGATTTATTTTTTGAGACCTAGATTCGGTCCAGATCAGACCTATGGATCCGTTAATTTTTATTTTATTTCATTATATATATATATATATATATATATTATTTTATTATAATTAAATATTTAACCCCAACTAAAAACTTTTTAATTTTCTTTTTCAAATTCTCCTAAAACAAATCTGCTTCCAATTTCATTTCAAATTCTCTCAATTATGTATCAGTCGGCATTCACGGTGGGTCGCGTCACTTACACCACCGATAATCGAGTTGTTTGTTGTTTCTTACCATATAGTAAATCTGTAACTAACGTCTTCCAATATAATGATAATTATAGAAATTCTAAATAATTGTTATAATATTATTGTGTATTTAGATTATTATGGTATTAGTGTGAATTATAGTTGATTTAGAATTTATTTTAGAAGCGAAAACATATGGATCCGGGTCTAGACCCTGGACCCTGCGGATCTTACAGATCTGGATCTAATTTTTTTGATCTAATGGATCTGGACCGGATCCGAACCTAAGTAAAAAAATCGGATCCGGATCTGGACCTAGCCAGATCCGATCCAAATCCGGCCCATTGCCATTCCTACTCTTACCTCCTGTAGTGTCGCAATGTTTCTCTCTGCCTTCTCTTTCTCATGCTGCCCAACGTTGTTGGTGGGCCCACCCTACCCCCTTCACCTCCAACGCTCCAACTAGTCCAGCCTCGCCCCGTCGTGCCCCAAATCAGATAGGCTATAACCTAGTTCTATTACCTCTTCGCCTAGTCCAACCCCAAATTCAGCAGCCTAAATCCTAGTTTTGTCGCCTCTCTCCACGTAACCGTTAGCCCCCGCCCCACCACATCGTAGCCTTCGGCACTGCGCCCGGTCCCATCGCGGTGTCTCCTCTGCTCTTACTCACTCTCACCTCTAAGTCCCGTCGCTCTATCGCCCGCCCCTGTCCTAGCCGCCAGTCTTCCCCCCTACCAGTTCTAGGTCTGCAAATAGATGGATTGAAAAAAAAAAAAAAATGAAGAAGCGCAGCAGTGAGGTGCCAAGGTGGTGAGGTCCAAGAGAAACTATTTAAAATCGGTGTTTACAGTACCTTAATAACCGATCTGGTACCCGAGTCGGTATTAAGATACCCAACTAACCAAAACGAGGTGATTCAGGTGACTGTTTTTGGAGAAAATCAAGATTGGGTACCATATAATTTTGAATAGGATACCCGACCCGATCCTTATAGTCAGTCCTATATCATAAATAACGAAGTATACTCTTTCTCAAAAAGAAGAAAAAAAAAAGAAATATACTTGTTTTTTCTAGAATAGGAAAACTAAGAAATGATACAAGCGAAATCAAACCATATCAATTATATGTTAGCAGACTAAGAAAATTTATTATTATAAAACAAAACATTGGGTGAGTTCCGTCTCACCATGAACTCATCCTTGTTTTTATTAAAATAATTATACATTAATTATGACGAGTAAGAATAATTAGATTTTATTAATTTATAATTAAATCTATCAACTTTTAATTAAATTTATCAATTTTTAATTGTAATTTATTAATTCACAAGTATGATTTATTAATTCACAATTAAAGGTTATTAATGTATAATTAAGGTTTATTAGTTCAAAAATAAGGTTTATTATTCAAAATTAGGGTTTATTAATTTCAATTAGGGTTTATTAATTCAAAATTAAGATTTATTAATTCACGGTTTATTAATTCACAATTAGGGTTTATTAATTCACGGTTTATTAATTCACAATTAGGATTTATTAATTCCATTTAGGCTTTAATAATTCAAAAGTAAGATTTAATAATTTACGATTAGAGTTTATTAATTCAAAATTATTATTTATTAATTCATAATTATGATTTATTAATTTACAAATAAAGTTTATTAAATTAATTAATTTTGATTAGAATTAATTAAAAAATTAATTAGGGTGTCTCACTATGCACGCGGCGCGCATAAGAGACCATCCTTATTATAAACTTCATTTACATAATTGCTCATAAACTAAACAGAACCAAGCAGAAGACACGAATCGCACTAAAAAAATCTTGTACAACAATCTCGATTTGAAAGACATTTCGAGATTCTAACTCGTAATAGTTAATCACAAACTCTACCATCTTTATTTCGAGATAATATCAGATAATATATATTTAGATATAAGAGATGTATTAAAATAACAAATTAATCAGAACAAAATCCCAGTGGGACTCTACATAGGATGGACGAAATTTACGGCAACAATAGGTCTTGATTGGTCAGCCCAATGATCAAATGCAAGGAATAAAGATGGACCTAAAATGAATTAATTATCTTATGTTCAGCCCAGAACATAAATTAATTCATAAACATTTATTCATTCCACTAGAGAACAAATGTTGACTTATCCTTTATTACCGAAGTTGAGTCGGGTTTGCACTTAGACTTACGAATCCCCGTATTTAAGATATCGCACGTCCATTAATTATTTATAGCAATCTGATTGCTTAAAATAATTCATCTCTTTAATTCCTTAAGTAGTACCACTAAACCTTATTATTATACTTGAGCTAACTCAACATGCAAGATTTAATACAATAAACTTTTTGAGCTCCTTAAGGGGACGTCATCATCCTAAACGGATACGGTGACTCGATACATGTAACTAACATGACATACAAGCACTGTCACCACCCAAGATGCAGAGAATCTTGGGTTATCTCATGTAACCATTGATCGCTAATATTCCTACCAAATAAATGATAGTAAAAACAGCAAGTATATATATCGTATCCACAGGGACTGCGACTCGAGAACACAGCGAATAATCAACACAGAATCTTGATTATTATCCAGGCAACAAAATCAAGGAAGGATATTATAAAACTAGACTCGAAAATAAAGATAGGAATAAAACTCAGATATAAAAGACTGATCCTAGGGATGTACTTAACCTAACCAAATTCACACAATTAACCTATTAATCTGTTCACCAATTTAATCCACATTCATATGAAGGATCACTAATATAACTATAGTTTCCGCCAGGACAGCCTATAGTAGTAGGTTAGCCTAAACTCTATCTCCGTCGGGTCTCGAGAAGTAAGCTAATTACCAAAAGCACACAAGATTTAACCTCCTCTGACTCACCTATCTCAAAGTCGGTCTCAAGGCAAAAGCGTATTATAAATTCCGATATCGATTATGCAATTAATTCCGCCAAGACATCAATCACATAACTAGCATGCATCAATATTGGCGATACCAACACATGAGAATTAAACCCAAGAATTATAAATCATGAATGGGACGGCAAAAGCAGATCAATGATTAATTATATAAATCTAGTTAGACATACAAACCCTAGGATCAATCTGAAATTTAGCTACGCATAATTAAAATAACAAAACAATAAATAAATAAAAATAACATAAACAAAATTAAATAAATAAAACCGTAGAATTTCGCGAAGAACAATTGTAGCGACTTGAATTCGGAAGAAAAACCGAATTCTAAAACTAAACTATGAAATTGGAATGAAAATACTTAAAGTAAAAGCTAAACTAAATTAAACGGGAAAAGAACTTGCAAAAGAAAATAAAGAAGAATTCGTGTTCTGCTCTAGAATGGTCCTTTTTAACTACTGATCTATCTCCCTATTTATAATAAAACATAAGCTCCCTTTTTTCATAAATTCTCCAATCCTATTTTGACTCTGAATCAATTCCCCAAAACTCTCGTCCAAATCCCACTCCAATTCATGCTTGAATCACGCAACCTAAGGTCTCGCCTCGCGAGACGCTATCGCGAACAATAGTCGCGAGCCAAAGTCACGAGAGAAGCCTCGTAATGCGCATCCAAGCTGCCTCGCGAGTTGCTTGAGAGAATCCCATGAAGGTCATGCGCGAGACACCTAAATGTCTTGCTCAACTATTGTTCCTCTCTATCTTTGCTCTCTACCCTTCTCTTGCAATAGGAATCCGCGAAGGCCTTCAAAATTGCTGAACATTTAATGATTCTCGCGGGTTTTGCCTTGCAACCTTTGGTCTCGAGCAAAACTCGCGAGCCACGTTTTCCTTTGGCTGTGTAATGCGCGACTTCGCTGTTTCGCTCCGTTCTCTCGTTCGGACTCAGTTGCGATCCGTTTGCGCCTCGGACTCCTATCGAGATGCTCTTTAACATAGTACACTTTTCACAACCATCTTTTTCAAATCCATTATGTCATATTCACCGTCGTTTTCAAGCGATTTCTTCGCACGAGCTTGCGATTGAGCTATTGATTCCTCTTTATCGTGCTCCACCTTTTGACATTAAAACCTATGCTAAAATGACATGAAATACACACGGCATAATATCTTCCAAGGTAAACATAAATATATCAAAAGACAACTCAAAGATCACTTATCACTTAGAAGCGAAGCGAATAAAGCCTTATAAATCATGTAAAAATGAGGCTTATCAACTCCCCAAACTTACCCTTTTGTTTGTCCTCAAACAAATTAGAACAAAAGAGAGCGACCGAGAGACAGGTGAAAGTCGAGCGATAAAAGCAATAAGCCTCGAGCAATGAGCAATAAGCGATTCACTCAAATGAATCAAATCACAACATCTTTCGTTAAATTCCACACATCATAATAATCATAAGCACAAGCCTTCTCAAACTTGAATCCTCACGACATGGATATATATATAAGAAATCTCAAACACTCAAGTGTATGAAGGAGGATGTGTATGCTCTCAAAGTTCAAAATTACATGGAATCTACCATAAGCTTGCAAATCGTCTAATTCTCCATTGCTCAAATATGTGCTCAAGAACTAAGATCAAAAAGGTCTTTATAAAAGGTTATAATGTAGGCTCTTTGGTAGGGTCGGATATATTTAGGCTAAGTGACTCATAATCCCATAATGAAAAACACCATAAGTAACACAAGACATAATTCCCAAATTTTCACAATTCATTTCAATTCTTTATACCAAGAAGCCATTTTTCTTTAAGCACTCCATAATTTTCATATAAGTGATATACTCATCTCAAAGCACTAGCTACTTACCCATTTATGTTCTTTTCACACACGTGTGTCAATCAATTTTGTTATTATTATTATTTTTTTCTTTGAACTTATATGGGTAAGCAACTATTTTTAATAATCACTTTCTTAACATTTATTCTCTTTCATTTCTTTTTCTCAACTCTCAATTTCAAGCAACCAAAAATTTCACTAACTACATAACCCAACCCACGGCTATATGAAAAAAATTAGGTAGGCTCAAACGGGCTCATCAAAGGATAATAAGATACAGGTTAGTGTTTGGATAGTGTATAGGTTAAGAAAAGAATGCCTAATATCATCTCATAATTCTTAAGCACATCAATGCAACCTCAAAAAGAACCGAGCAAGTTCTAGAGAAACACATGCTATTTCAAACTAATCACACGAAAAAAACAAGGCGAAAAGATATGGCGATTAGCTCAAGTCTCACGGGTTTCAAAAGTGTGATCAAGTTCTCAAAGGCTCAATACTCACAACAATCATAACATGCTTGTCTCACAAAATCAATTGCAATAGATTTTCTAATAAAAACAATTCTCATCATCGGTGCTCGTCATTCAACTCAACCCACAAAATAGACACAGAACCCAAACAAGAAAGACAAAACAAAACAAAACAAAACAAAACAAAACAAAACAAAACAAAACAAAACAAAACAAAACAAAACAAAACAAAACAAAACAAAACAAAAGAAAACATTGGGTTACCTCCCAACAAGTGCTAAATTTAAATGTCTTTAGCTAGACCCAAACTAACCTCAATCACTCTGGCGATTTGGCAATGACTTCTTCCCAAATCGTGCTTGCCTCGATATTTCGCATTGACCATGAGACCACCACTTGAGTATGGAAGTGGCCTCACAAACTTGAACAAGACACTCGGAGTTCCATGCAGAGTCCATCTTTTCTTTCTAGCACCCTTGTCATTGGGCGGTTCACATCGAAGCTCGAGATTTGGCTAACAAACATGATGGTGATTGGATGACACTCTTCATGCTCGGACTATCATGTTGCTTGATGGCATCATATATGGATATTTTCAGCTCCTCATCGTTCACACGAAAAGTCGGATCGCCTTCCGCACATCAATTAAAGCACGACCGATTCTAGAAAAGGCCGACCAAGATTAGTGGTTGGTGTTTAAATTCGAGAATATCAGAATAACAAAATCGGCGGGAAAACAAAATCCGAATCCTTACCAACACATCTTCAACTATGCCCTTAGGATATGCAAGCGACACATCGTCCATCATTAATGAAATTGAGGTCTTCTTGCTTTGCCCACTCTAGCGATTGAACACATTTAATGGCATCGATTTATGCTCGCCCCGGATCACATAAAACATTGGAGAAGGTGTTCCGTGATCTCGCACTCAAAGTGAAGCTCCCGGATCCTTTTGCTTGGTGGCAACTTTCTGCAAGATAGCACGCATTCTTGAGAGGTTGATCTTGTCAAATTTCCCAACTTTTCTTATTCGCGATGCATCCTTGAAATTTGGCGTGTCCGGGCATATTCGAAGCGCATCAAAAGAGGAAGATTAATGTTCACTTTACGGAAGATCTCTTTGAAGCGGCGTACTCCTCATCATATTCGTTTTCCTAAAGCGCTCGGAAAGCAGGGTGTAGGCTTTGGCGACATCGATCATTCGCGACTTTGGTTCGCGCATTTTCCTCTCTTTCTTCTCGCGAACGCCTCTCTCCTTCTCTCGCGGGCGCGCCTTGATCTTCGCGTTAGGAGTCCATAAACTTCCTCGCGATGGCTTGTCGCGAGGCCTTCTCTGTCGATGTTCGCGAATTTACCTCGCGAGTCTTTCTCTCTGACTCCCTCGCGACGAGCTCCCGCCTTCGCCCGCGACCTCTTGTCGCGATGATTCATCGCGAGGTAATGGCGCGACGTGCTCTCCGTCTTTGTTCGCGACCTCTTCCTCGCTATACTTACTCGCGAGGCGAGAATTTGGCTCTCCCCTCGTATGATCCTCTTGGTCCCTTTGGTACTCCGGATAATTTATGTAGGCTCTTCCACTTCTCGTATGAATAGCATTGCACTGATTCGGAGGTATATGATTCTTAGGATTCTGTTCAGTGTTGCTTGGGAATTGCCCTTGCCTGTGCGTTCCAGCTCTCTCATTGGCCATCTGCCCCACTTGGTTCTCCAACATCTTTACTTGTTTTCCAAGGGCTATCACTGTATTGTTGATGGCGTTGACCGTGCTCTCCAGAGCGTTCATCCTATTCCCAAGCTGCTGGATCTGAATATTCTTCTGAGTCACCATTTGTTGGTGACTCGTTGCTATCTGGCGATTGCTCGCCAATAATTGTTGCATCATATCCTCAATGCTCGAACTTCTTGGGCTCCACAATCATTCCATTATTAACAAAAAACCGGTGGTAATTCTTGAGCATTACTGCGTTAGCATAGGAAAATTGGGATGATTCTATTGTTGGGATGATAGGCGGATTCCTCTCCGATTCCCACAGCCATTACTCCTTTGGTTCAAAATTGAACCTCTTGATATTCTGCGCCATGGCCACGGTCATACGCCCTTTCCTCTCGACACGTACTCCTTCCGCGAGTTGTGAACTTCTCAACAAGTCGTCATACTTGTCGTCGACTCTCTGACCCACTCTTCGATCATTTGTCTCTCCATCGACCATTGATAGCTATTGGATGTCATCTCCTCAATAATTCTCAACGCCGTCTATTCCACGATTGAGCGAGGCATCCTCCGGTGGCGCATCTACAATGCTTGGTGTTAGCACCGAGTCCACTATAAAATTGCGTTACTTGTTTGCTCGGTGAAAACCCGTGCTGTGGACACTTTGAGCAAGTTTACGAATCGCTCCGGGCCTCGAACAATGACTCATCTCCCGACAGCGCGCCAAAATTTGATCGCTAATATTCTAGCGTGAAAAATGGGAGATCTCGGCAATGATCTTACGAGCCTGGCGGTGGAAAATATTTAGGCGAAATTTTCACGAGGCTGCTCCCACGTGATAATTCTCGATCCGTCCAAGCTCTTGAACCGTCTTTCGCTTGACTCCTCGGTAAAAATCCGAACATCCGCATCCGGATGGTATCGGCCGACTCTCGCTACGTTTGATAGTATCGCATATATCGAGAATGCTTCCAGTGAGCATTGGGGTCTTGATGACCCTCCCCAAACTGCTACCTTGTATCAAGTGATGAGGCGACTTTAACTCAAAATTATTGGCATTGACGTTCGCCCCCACCTCCACCTTGGGCCGATCCGTAGGTGGCACATACATGTGGTTGGCGGTAAGGGCTGTGCTCGACCACCCATCGGCCCGTCGATTATTCAGCGCCGGATTGGCGTTGCATTCTTCGCTAACATCTCCTCCATTTCGGCCATCCGATCGTGCCTCGCATATATACGCCATTGTCATTGTCTTCTTTCTTGGCTCTCTCTTATGTGATCTTTCAATCTCAAGATCCAGAGAATAATTTCTTTCCTTTGGGATCTTGTAATCATGCCTTTGCATGAGAGATAAAAAAATCGATCGAGAAGCAACACGAAATAATAAGATCTTTTTTTATTTTAATTTTAATTTTTTTTTTTTTAAAGGCTGAATTAATAACTACAACCCGAAAATTATCACTATGCAATCTAAATGGTCCCGTGTGGCGCGAAAATTTGATCGCTAATATTCCTACCAAATAAATGATAGTAAAAACAGCAAGTATATATATCGTATCCACAGGAACTGCGACTCGAGAACACAGCGAATAATCAACACAGAATCTTGATTATTATCCAGGCAACAAAATCAAGGAAGGATATTATAAAACTAGACTCGAAAATAAAGATAGGAATAAAACTCAGATATAAAAGACTGATCCTAGGGATGTACTTAACCTAACCAAATTCACACAATTAACCTATTAATCATTCACCAATTTAATCCACATTCATATGAAGGATCACTAATATAACTATAGTTTCATGAGACAGACTATAGTAGTAGGTTAGCCTAAACTCTATCTCCGTCGGGTCTCGAGAAAGTAAGCTAATTACCAAAAGCACACAAAGATTTAACCTCCTACACTCCTATCTCCGTCGTGGTCTCAAGGCAAAATCGTATTATAAATTCCGATATCGATTATGCAATTAATTCCGCCAAGACATCAATCACATAACTAGCATGCATCAATATTGGCCAGATACCAACACATGAGAATTAAACCCAAGAATTATAAATCATGAATGGGACGGCAAAACAGTATCAACAGATTAATTATATAAATCTAGTTAGACATACAAACCCTAGGATCAATACGAAATTTAGCTACGCATAATTAAAATAACAAAACAATAAATAAATAAAAATAACATAAACAGAATTAAATAAATAAAACCGTAGAATTTCGCGAAGAACAATTGTAGCGACTTGAATTCGGAAGAAAAACCGAATTCTAAAACTAAACTATGAAATTGGAATGAAAATACTTAAAGTAAAAGCTAAACTAAATTAAACGGGAAAAGAACTTGCAAAAGAAAATAAAGAAGAATTCGTGTTCTGCTCTAGAATGGTCCTTTTAACTCGATCTATCTCCTATTTATAATAAAACATAAGCTCCTTTTTCATAAATTCTCGATCCTATTTTGACTCAATCAATTCCCAAAACTCTCGTCCAAATCCACTCCAATTCATGCTTGAATCACGCAACCTAAGGTCTCGCCTCGCGACGCTATCATGAACAATAGTCGCGAGCCAAAGTCACGAGAGAAGCCTCCGTGTGCGCATCCAAGCGCCTCGCGAGAGTTGCTTGAGAGAATCCCCGAAGGTCATGCGCGAGACACCTAAATGTCTTGCTCAACTATTGTTCCTCTCTATCTTTGCTCTCTACCTTCTCTTGCAATAGGAATCCATGAAGGCCTTCAAAATTGCTGAACATTTAATGATTCTCGGGTTTTGCCTTGCAACCTTTGGTCTCGAGCAAAACTCGCGAGCCACGTTTTCCTTTGGGCGTGTGTCTGCGACTTATTTTTAGCTCAGTTCTCTCGTTCGGACTCAGTGCGATCCGTTTGCGCTCGGACTCCTATCGAGATGCTCTTTAACATAGTACACTTTTCACAACCATCTTTTCAAATCCATTATGTCATATTCACCGTCGTTTTCAAGCGGTTCTTGCGCGACGAACTTGCGATTGGTATTGATTCCTCTTTATCGTGCTCCACCTTTTGACATTAAAACTATGCTAAAATGACATGAAATACACACGGCATAATATCTTCCAAGGTAAACATAAATATATCAAAGACAACTCAAAGATCACTTATCACTTAGAAGCGAAGCGAATAAAGCCTTATAAATCATGTAAAAATGAGAACATCAACCATCACCCATAACAAGTCAAAGTGATGGTCAATAACTCATACTCACCTAAAACCTTATCAAAGTTTAGATCAACGTAAAATCACCGAGATCTAGGTTCTTCATGACGGTTGGATAGAATAACTCATTTCATTGTGATAAATCAATACGTCAAGACGTACCAGCATTGACAAGCAACCAAGTCAAGTCACTTTTTATCTATACTACAGCTTATACCGAAAACTCATCCTTAAGTTATCTCAGCTGTGATCATTTTTATATCTCAACTAGCTTGACCAATCATACAGACTTCTGTAATCTCTACATACTGTATGATCTAACTTTTGTATGAAATAATGAGACAACATATGCAATCAAGTAAACAATTCAAATAGGAGATTGTAATAGTTGTAACAGGAAACATTATATACAAGCTCAATCATTCTGCTTTCAGTATACAAATCCAACAGTTGAACTCGAAACCTCTCTGTTAAAATATATGTGATGTTTAATTTGATTGACAAGGCTTGATTCATAAAATAATGTTATTTTATCATATATTTGATTTAAATGATTGAGCCTGTTACAGATAAATTGGCCCTTACTCCTATCATCCATTTGAGTGATAATTTATCACCTTAAATTAGAGGTGATTAAGTAATCATCAGTTATTGCAAAAGCTCCAAAAATTAAATACACTTACCAAAATTATTTTTGATCATCTTTGTCTTGAATTTTTGTATTTTTTAGTTATACCATAAGGACAATTTTATACTAAATTTTAATTATACCTTCAATTTATATTATACACAATTAGTCACTCAATTCAAATACAAGATTAAATAATTTAATTAATCTCATTCTATTATATCATATCAATCTTATTTAGCATATCCATCAAACCAAACGCCCACAAGCGCTAATTTTATTTGTTGTACGAAAATGCAAATGTTATATCTTCTATAGAATCGAAACCAACTATCTAATAATCATACCATAATGAAATCTCAACATTTTCTGTCAAAATTGATCAACTGACTGCAAAAATATCTGAATGTGGGATTACATTTATTCGTAATACTACTGAATAATGGAGAATATAGATATTAATTTTTGGCGATCCCCGATAAGGATAGCTTTCATGCAATTATGAATTCAAAAGAAATAAAAAATAAAATAAAATAAAACCTGTTCGTTAATAAAATACATAAAGTATAAGAAAACTGCGAAAACAACATAAGTTTGCTTTAGAGAGCTTTCAAGAATTGAATACGTTTGTTTTGTAGCGGCTGCTGTTTTATTACGGAAGGCATGCTGGTCCCAGACAGCCACATTAATAATACGAGTGATAAGATCGGCAAAGATAAAACCTCAATTCATGAAATTAATTAGTCTATTTTCATACTATAACACTTACTTCGTTTCCCCTTTATCCCATTTTGGTCACAAAAAATATTCACTTTCTTTTTATAGACATGACCCCCACATAAATCCTATAAATTTTACCCTCAATCAATTCATTTATTTACAAAAAAACCCACTATGATACATCTTTTCTACTCACATAATAATCTTATAACGTGAGTTTTTCTTCTCCACTTACATTATATTTATTATTATATTTATTAAAATTCGATGCAACAAAATTAAAAATAAATATCAAGAGACGAAGAAAGTATTTGATATCGACACTTCCAGAAAATCTTACAGTGTGCACATGGTGATTGGATAATTGATTCTTGGAAAATTATTCAAATAGATTGGTGTAGTCACTCTATTTTTATTAGACGAATTTGCTATGTATATAATGCAAATGAATTCCAATTATGACAATAGTCACTTGAATATAATACAATCCTGATATATTATGCATTGCATACAATACCTATTAACGATAATAATTGTTGCATATATTACGTAAGACTGGCCCGATAATCCAGTGAGATTTCTTGTTGGGCTAAGTCATGAATTATTAAGGTATAATAGGCTTTTGATTAGTGCTGGGTGGAATTATTGAGCCAGTGAACTCGGGTGGGTTCAGGCCAGCAGCCCTAATAAATCATATTCTTTGTCGGACTCGGCCGTTTTTTAGGCCCAATTGATTTTCACGTCGGGCTGAGCTGGCCCAAATTCCTCCTTTAACAGGTCGGTGGTGGTGTGATGTCTACTTTTATAAAATGATTAGTAACAGTTGTAAACGAGTATTGGTCCCAAGACGAGTCTAATCAGGTAGGGGTGTGCATCGGTCGGTCGGTTCGACCGATCGATCAAAATTTTTAAAACTGAAAATCGAATCGAACATATTTTTTTAAATCGAACCGATTTATAGTTTCGGACCGACCGAAAACCGAATCGAAAATCGATCGGTTTCGATCGGATCGAAAAACGGACCGAAACATATATTTTATATATATATATATTTTTAAATAAACATATTTTAATCCTAATTATTTAATTAAAATATTAATTAATTATTATATAAAATATATAAATATATAAAAATAATATTTTCGGTTCGGTTCGGTTACTGACCGAACCTAAAATATAAAACCGAAAATCGAACCGAAAACCGATTTTAATTGAAAATTTGAACCGAACCGAAAATCGGCTTTTCCAAAAATCGAACCATTTCGATCGGTTCGATCGATTTTTTCGGTTCGTGCACACCCCTATATTCAGGTATATTGGGGAGGGGGATATGTACTTAGTAAAAAAAAAAATTGGTTTGGTCCAAGACTGAAGTTAAATTGTCATGATGAGTAATCTAATTCATTTAGGTTCATATTAGCTTCTCCTGATAGAGTGAGACACAGTCAAGATAATACTCATACTAACAGTTGAAAAGCTTATGAGTTGGATCATTACCTCATTGAGTGAAGTGTGGAAGTGTGTGACACTAAGATTATACTCGCTTTTGAAAAACACTTTTACTCAAAACAACTTTCACAGGTGGATAGAAACCTGATATGGTTTCATCAAACACTTAAACGTTTATGTGACATGCAATGTGTATGATAGATGAAAGTAGTAGATAAAATAGTAAAGAACAAAAGGTTTTTAAGTTGGTTCAGAATATTCATCAATTCCTACATCCATTGCACCTTATCAAAATAAGGAATGAAATCAAACTTCACAGTGACTCCCTTACATATAATAGCAAGATATTGTTCAACGTTTCATATAGTTGTGACTTGATATGCTTTTGTCCCTATTCTTGAAGTTGTAGAAGTAGTTCTTCACTCGATGGCTAGATCTTCTATTTATAGTTAGAGAGATAGAACCGTTCGTTGGGGTTAATTCCATGGTGATGGGGGTGCAATGCATCCCCCTCTCACTATTCATTTAAATATTAATATTACTGAGAGGGGGATGCACTGCACCCCCCTCACCATGGAATTAACCGTTCGTTGGAGAGATAATCTATCCTCTAGCTATCTTTGGTGTCGGGTGAAAATTTTAGTTGGATGTATGTTTGAAAAGCCATATCTTTTTTGTGCTAGTTCTGTTTTTTGTCCCGAGTCAAGATCAATCAGCTTTCCCAAGTATGAACCTAACAGTTTTAATGTCGAATTCCAAATAAGCTCTCAAATTTGTTCAAAGGGAATCTAACTTTGAATTGACTACACACCTACTGACAGTTAACAAGTGTACTAACTTGGCTAACTATCTAGTCGAGTCAAGTGCATGTATTATGAGGGTAGACTTTATGCTAGGTGGTACTCTCCGGGAATCGATCACGCCACGTGACACCTCCAATTAAATTATTGTATCCACCCAAACTATCCGACTGATTTGCGCGGGGACCGGATTTGACCATGGTTAACCTTACATTTACCCCAGTCACAGTGTACTTACGCCCTTGCCACTGACCACGTAGGAACTCTATGATCATATCGACCCATTGTCAACGTAGTCTCAGAAGCTTCATCTTTAACCATTTTTGAATCGCCAAGCCTCATAGTAAGAGGGTGTTTGATTGAGCTTATAAGCTCTTTAAAACAGTTTATAAGCTGTTTAAAAGTTTATAAGTTGTTGCAAAGTGTTTAACAAAATAAGTTCTTAAATAGCTTATAAACTATGAAAATAAGTTCAAACAGCTTATAAACTCCCATAAAAATAAGTTGGTCAATCCTAACTTATTTTTTCATAAACTTATAAGCAATCATGAATTTATCAAATAACTTTATTATAGTTTATTATTTTCTACATATATACTATCAACTTTATCCCTCGTCAATTTTATCTCTCGACATGTACAGTTTAATGGTGGTAGAATTGCATCCAACTCATTCCACATAGCAGTGAGTTTATTGAAGTATACCAAAACACTTTGATTACCTTGTGTGTATCCTCCAATTTCCCGCTGCACCCTCGCTATTTTGGGTCCGTTGCTTCGTCCGAATCTCTGATTTAATGCGTCCCACAGCTTTTTTTGTTGAGTCTATATGAACAAAAGCATCAACTAGCTCCTTTGAAATTGAGTTGATAATCCATGAAGATATCATGTAGTCAGCCTTGATCCATGCTTTGTAGTGTGGAGCCGTAGCATCTGGTTTGGCTATGCTTCCATCAAGCAATTCAAGTTTGCTCTTAGCTCCTAGAGCTCTTCTCATGATTTACTCCAATTTAGAAAGTTGCTTCCATTTAATTGTGCGAGACGAGTGCATCGGGGATGATCCGCGTTGTGCAGTTGTAGAATTTCGTTAACTTGCTCACCTCCGATCCTTGTGACTCGCATTCGTTCTCCTATGATCTTCATCTTCATTTCTCTGAAGTTCCTCTTGCATAGCATCACGTTGTCCAGCTTCTTCTTCCTCTAGCACATTCCATTGCCAAATGTGAATAAAGCTTACTGCATGATCCTACAAGTGAAGGATCAAAAGATCACTACCGATACATTCATAGATACAGGTAGTCAAATGGCAATGAATGTTGGACAACAACTCAATGTGAGGCAAAGTGCGTTTGGAAGCGATGCAGGTTTGAGGAAGAAGATCGAAAGAGGAGAAGCAAAATCTATCTTGCTTCGTCTGCGGTAGAAATGGTCATGAAGATAAGGAGTGTTTCAAACTCCATGGATTTCCTGACTGGTACAAACAGTTAAAGGAAGCTAAGGGAAGAATGAAGGCAAATTTTGCTGATACAAATTCTGAAATAGCGAAATAACAAAATGGCAAGTACATATCCTGAATGGAGAGAAGCAATGGATTCTGAACTATCAGCACTGGAAGAAAATCAGACTTGGGTTCTTACTGAGTTGCCACCCGGTAAAAGATCAATTGGGTGTAAGTGGGTCTACAAGGTTAAGATGAATGTGGATGGTTCAGTAGAACGTTTCAAGGCTCGCCTTGTTGCTAAAGGATATAATCAGAAATATGGGATAGACTATACTGAGGTATTTCCCCGTTGCCAAGCTAGTCACGGTTCGGTTTCTCATTGCTACTGCAACTGTATACGATTGGCATATCCATCAAATTGATGTTAACAATGCTTTTTTACATGGATTCCTACATGATGAGATCTACATGTCTATTCCACAGGGTTATTCTAAAGCCAAACCGGGGCAGGTTTGCAAATTGTTGAAGAGTTTGTATGGCCTGAAACAGGCCTCTCGTGAGTGGAACACTGAGTTTTGCCATCATCTTATTTCCTTTGGATTCACACAGTCTTCTCATGACCACTGCCTCTTCGTGAAGGGAGCAGGTTCCACATTTCTTTGCCTCCTCGTTTATGTGGATGACATCCTTATTTCAGGACCTGATGAGAATTTAATTGCTGAGGTAAAATCCTATTTGAATGCAGCATTTACAATTAAAGATCTTGGCTTGGCTAAGTATTTTTTGGGGATGGAAATTGCGAGGTGTTTCGGCACTTGTCTAAACCAACGCAAATACATATTGGATTTGCTTGAATCCTCTGGACTTCTTGGTCACGACACGCCACTACTCCTTTCCCGCAAGGTACCTCTCTCTCTGCCACATGTTCTCCTCTCCTTGATGAACCTGATACGTACAAAAATTGGTGGGCAAGTTGTTATACCTTAATCTCACTCGACCCGATCTCAACTCGTTGTGCGGCGGTGAGCGATTTGTAAGCAAACCATGTAAGCATCATTGGGATGCAGCCATACATGTTTGAAATACTTAAAGGATGCCCTTCTCTTGGCTTGTTCTATCCTCTTGGTTGCAATTTGCTTATTCTGACATATAGTGATGCGGTTGGGCTACTTAGCGAGACACGCGTCGATCTTTAACAGGTATTGTGTCTTTCTAGGTCATTGTTTGATCTCTTGGAAATGTAAAAGCGGACTACCATTTCATTTCCTCTGCCGGTAGTACGCGCTTAGTGCCACGTGCACGCGAGCTCACTGGATCAATTTTACGTGTCTTGATTTTGCTATTGTAGTGCAACTTCCCATTCCTTTGTCTTTGCGACAACCAAGCGCAATCCACATTACAAAGAACTAGGTTTTCACGAGCATGCGAAACATTTGGAGATTGATTGCCATCTCGTTCGTGATCGTTTCTGTGAAGGCTTTCTCGTCCCATCTCATATCTCCACCAAAATTCAGTTGGCTGATTTGTTCACCAAAGCTCTGCCTGGTTCCAGATTTCAATTTCTTCCCACAATGTAGTCCATTGAGTTCTTCATTTTTTCATTTCTGCATTCTTCTTTCTTTTTCTTTATTTCTTCCAGATTTCTTTCTCCAATATTATACAAAATTAACATGGTATCAGAGTTTATGGTTGGAGTTTGAGTTGATTGCAGAGATTGGGGTTTATAACTAATGTGGACTGCAATGGTAACTGGCTTTGCACAGAGCTAAGCCGAGGGAGGCATTGGAGTGGTTCGAGAGAATGCAAAATATATAGTTTCCCCCTCTCATTCACACCAGAAATTCGTGAAGATCAATGCGAGAAGACAAAATGACCGGCGCCGCGGCGGCGACAGAGTTCTCATTTACCCTAGCTCGAGTGGCGATGGCGCAGACCTGTCAATCGACAGGCTACAAAAGGCGAAAAGGCACGCTCTCGAAGACCTAACCGACATCGTCACGGATATTTAAAGCGGTAGCCAAATTGGCGAGAATCCGCCAATTCGAACAGCCACAGAATCAAACCTCTTGACATCATCGCGGCGATCGAGGAATTGGCGTCCATCAAGGCTCGACGGCGTGGAAGTGAGACCGCCATCGTTGTGGAATTCAGTCGTGATTAAGGATTTGATGAAGTTAGTAAAGTACCAAACTCCGTTTGCTCAGCCGTTGTCGCCGAGGAGGAGTTGCTCCGATCGAGGGAGAGTTATCGAAAACAGGGATAATAGCGGGTGGTACAGTGACGGGAGATTGAAGCACGTGCCGCGGTGGTTGCCGGCGGTGGAGGGGGGCGGAGAGGCGAAGGAGATGGAAGAGGAATGGCTGGATGATGAGTCAGACTTGATTCCAAAAGCAGAGGCTGCAGAGGAGGTTGACTTTGGGAACGATGCTTATTTGGACGACGATGATCTTGAGCAGATCCTTGGATCAGATATTCCATCTATGGATTCTCCTCTTCAATCAAATTGTCAACCTGCAAATGGCAGCTTTGTTGAGGAAACTACAGATTCTGTAGGGTTCCGCTTCCACCTCACCGATGAGGAATTGGTGCGATACTATCTGCGGCAGAGGTTTCCGCTTCCATGCGATCTTTGATATTGATATCTACAAGGCCCGAGCCTTGGGATCTCCCTAGATTCTCAAAGCTAAGGTATCAACTATATTCACGCTTGATGAAGGAATGGAAGTTTTTGGAAGATCTACTTCATTCCTGTTAACAGAGATGCGCAGGTATTGCTCAACTATATCATCCCTCTTTTACGCTATTGATTTGAAGAAAGGGCAGCTTCTGAGGAATGTGTTTTGGGTTGATGCGATATGTGAACTTCGGAGATGTAGTGTTGTTTGACACTATGTATATGAGGAACGAATCCCATGCCAACAAGTTTGAGTTCTTGTTGCTTGGTTGTGGTTTTGTTGCTGATGAGATTAAATTCTCGTATGCTTGTCTGATTCGCACTTGGCTTAGGGGCAATGCACGACAGCACGGGCGTCCTAATTAAGGTGATATTTGTGCTGAAGGAGGTCGTCGCTCAAGTTCTTCCTGGGTCTCGCCATTGCTACAGTCTGTGGCATGTGTTGAGTAATGATAAGTGGATTGAGTAGTTGCATGATGATCGCCTGAGATGGGTTCCGATGTATATGAAAGTTATATTTTTTTGCATCCACAACGTTTGGAAAACGTTGTTTCTGTTTTAGACAGATGCTTCCGCTGTTGATGTGAAGGGGTGGCTCAAGAAGGTGGCTTCTGCTAAGAAAAGGCTGAAGAGAGAAACTCTTCAAGATGAGTCGATGTCGAGGAGATCGATTCGATTGAATGACGACGGTGTCTTACTCATTTCTACTGATTTTTGTATCGGTTGATTTTTTTACCTATGCCTATACTAGGGTCGATGGTGATCTTAGGGAAGATCGATGGTGATTTTAGGCTTTCTTACCTATGCCTATACTAGGATCGATGATGATCTTAGGGAAGATCGATGGCGATCTTAGGCTTTCTAACCTATGCCTCTACTAAGATCGATGGTGATATTAGGCTTTGTTTGAATCTGTTGGATTCGTGAGTTGCGATTTCTATATTCGGTTCAAAGTATTTCTAGAACTGTATAGTTCTTTGGTTTTCTCTGTTCGGATCGGTGGTGATCTGTGAGAGTTGCTAAGATCGTGATAAATCCGACGTCATTTTCGACGTGTGCTTGGAGCAGGATTTGAAGACGAACATGATGATGGTCTTTGGCGAGATTCGGGACCTCGTTTTCAGTTCATTATGTCCAAGCTTGGGCTGGTGGATCTCCACCATCTCCAGCTTGCCGGGGGTTGTAGAAACTATTAGTTTGTTAGTTTGTTAAGGGAAGTTAGTTTGTTACAATGTGGTTAGAGTAGTTATTTTAGTTTGTTAGATTTTATTCTTGTATAAATACCCTATGTAATTGTCATTTGTTGAATAACATGAAATATACAAAATTTCCCACAATGTAGTCCATTGAGTTCTTCCTTTTTTCATTTCTGCATTCTTCTTTGTTTTTCTTTATTTCTTCCAGATTTCTTTCTTCAATATTATACAAAATCAACACTCTAATTATGATTTTATCTCTTTAACTCATGATTCTTTCTCTAGCTTATAAGATCAATTATTCAAACACTTTAACAACTTATAAGCTCTTGAGACATTACCTCTTATAAGTTCTTGAAACATTTTATAAACTCTCTAAAATAAGCTTAACCAAACACCCCTAATCAAGATGTCCTAAAATGAAATATATTCATCAACCAAAATATATATTTTTTGATTCGTGCAATTTGATTTTAAAGAAGTCTGCCCAATCCAATCTTGCTCAAAAGATCCAACCCTTGAAATCTTGAGCTCGAGCCACTGGGATACTCAGTGTGATGATGGTTATGCGTTTTTCCGAAAATACCCCCATAGAGCCAGCAATAGTTTTTAGAGTCCCTACCCAGTACCCATACCCAACTACTCTTCCTTCCAAATTTCCCCAAAATTTAGAATCCCTTTGCAAAGTTTTACCAAAGAAAGAAGGGTAAATATCAATTTAAACCCTAAACTATATATGTTTTATCAAAAATATCCTGTACTTTCAAAAATATCAATTTAAACCCAAAACTATCATATTTTCAATTTAAATCCTAAACTATCCACGAATACATGGGCATTTTTGATACAAATATGATAATTTGGGGTTTAAATTGATATTTTTGAAAATTCAGAATATTTTTAATAAAACATGTATAGTTTATGATTTAAATTGATATTTACCCAAGAAAGAAAAGCATATTGTTGTTTTTTAGACTGTTCGACTAACCGTCTTTCAAAAAATAGTCGATTTTGTTTTTGTTGTTTGAAGTATCCGTCATCAGCAACATGACTGGAGTCAAAGGGAGACATGGATGAGGTACTGATCCTCTTGAACTTTGTTTTCTTGTTTGAGTTTAGCCCTTTTGCAAAAGATTTGGTTCTCTGAATAGTGTATGTATATTGCAAGTTGCACTATTCTTGTCTCAAAAGAGAAAGCTCTCCATCGGGATCTCCCACATTCCAGTCATATGAAAGTATAAGTATAGTTTGCAAAAGTAACAGGTCAAGTCGGCCCCAAGCCTGTTGAGCTTTTACATTTTTCAGGCCGGGTCGGGCCTATTTAAAAATTTTCGAGCCTAAAAATATGAAGTCCAAACCAGTCTTAGGTGGATTTTCGGACGGACGGGTTTTTCTTAGATTAGTTTTCTAATATATAAAATTAATATTTTTAATTATAAAAAATAAACAATTATATAAAATATAATTGATATTATTAAATAATTATATATATGTATATTAAATAATATTATAAATATGCATATTTAATAGAATACAAGACGGATTTTTTGCCGAAATCCTGGTATTTTTGGCTTGCCGTGGAGACCGGGGTTTTGGATGACTTTTAGGCCGATTTTTCAGATCTTTAGTTTTTAAGCCCAAACCCCAGGTACCTAGGGCGGGCTTTTCGAACCAGACTCATTTTGTCGGCTCTAAGTATAAGAGAATAAATCATAGTAACTTAGGGTGAAACTCTCACGCTGCTGCGGTTGGTAGGACGATTCTTGTTCTGAAAAAAATAGCAATAACCCTCATTGCCCCTTCCATCCGAGCCATCATGCAATTTTGTTTCTTCACGATATATTTGAAACATTTAATTGAAGATTGAATTTCTGCTTGGGTTTTGTGGTATAGTTCATGTTGAAATTATTATGTTTGAAATCACAATATGGTTGAAGACTCAAAAAATCCTCCCCCATCACGGCTGGCCCCTTCATAGTCCCTTTTGCAAATACTAATGAAGCATTTTATTCTAGGGGTATATGTGTTGCAATGTATGTATGTATTTGCCAAATTTTTTGCTATTATATGCTTTAAACACTTTATTGAATATCGATTTTAATTTTGAATTTTTGCAGTCATATGACGCTGAGTGGATTGCCTTACTGGGAATTTGAGTATTTTACAAAAGTTAATGTAATATATATATACTTGATATTTTCGGAATCGAACATGAATTACTTCAGCAACTATGAGGGAGGAGGTGGGAGCGGCGGATTTATTTATTTTAAAATTAATTTTATTACAGGTATGTTAATCACTTTATTTATAAAATGGATATAATTTATATGTTTTAAGATGTATGGATGAAAATGGGTATTTTGCACTATTAGTATAAATCAAGACAAAGTTTCATGTGAAAATATTTTTACATAAGAATGCATGAGAATTACACTCTAATTAAAATTCTGCATAGGGATCACATAGGTGGAGATCATATTTTTATTGGGATTTAGAATATATACCCCATATTTTTCATGTGGTGACGTCTTCATAGTAGACTACCTTATATATTTATGAAAAATATGAATCAATACTAGGGTCCCATGCGTAATACATATATGTAAGTTACTTTTGGCCCTAGATGGATATCTATATTATTTACTACTTAACTATACCTCTGTTATAATCTAAAATTAACTACTTTTCTAGCTAGTGTTTTTTCCACAAACAATTTGAAATGCACCGAGTATATTTGCATTTGATTTTCATTAGATCATGTTAGAGTTCTCCTCTTAATTAGAGGTTAGGCTTAAATGGGTCCAAGAATCCAAGTGACCAATTATAGTTTTTCCATTTTTCCTTTAATACTTATATCTATATTAGAATTCTGGATAGGTTCATACTCGAGTGCAAGGCTCATACTTGAGTGCAAGTAGACTCACTCCACTTCATATGTGTAGATTCTTCTTAGAGTAACCTTTTGACACATGAAAAGCATTTCGTAGCTCATGGTAGTAATGTTATTTTATTTTGTTTCCATGTCTAGATGTTAGGGGTGCACAATTTTTTCTTTCAAAAATCAAATCGCATAAAATTGAAAATTTAAATTTGATTCATTATAACAAAATGTTTTAATATGATCCTAAATTTTTTTATTAAATGAAATTGTATATCTTGTAATAGATAGCTATTATGTGTCACAAAAATACATTTGTCTTCTTAATTATTTTGAAATCAATTTAATATATTTTTTAAATGTAATAAAATTACACTTTCATATGTAACAAAATTAAGTAGATGCATGTAGATTTAACCAAATTTTGTTACATCTAAAGATGTAAATTTTATGACAACTCTCTTGGTGTCACTGAAATCATGTCATTACTAGAAAATTTTGTTGTATGATTCGTACATTCGATTTTCTCGAAAATAAATTTTGATTTTTCAATCTTCTTTAGTTTAGGATTTTTTCGAGAGTATCGAATTGAAATATATATATATATATATATATATATATATATATATATATATATATATAATTTTTTCTAATTAAACAAAATGAGTTTTGAATATTATTAATTGTTGATTTTGGACTTGTTGAATATCATATATTTTGTTAGGCTATTGTTATTGATATATTTTGAAAATGATTGTAATCAAGGGATTTTTTTTTCCAAGAGGCGCACTCATGTGCGCTCCACATTTATGTGCGTCTGAGGTTGGGTTCGATTCATTTCACTTTTATTTATAATCAATGTTACTTATATTCGAACATCGATAATAATTACACCTATGATAGCGATTGCGGGTTCCCCATGATATCAAAAAAAAAAAAGAACACCGATAATTTTTACAGAATCATGTTTTCTAGGTAAAAGGTTAAAAAATTACAAAGAGAAACAATTATCACTTTTCTTAAGAACTGTCACCTTTTCCCATAACAACTGTATATTAGATAGTTGGTAAAAATATTTCTTAATTTTTTTAGATCACATGTAACTTTTATTAAGAAGAACTATCATTTTTCTTCATATCAAGTGTCACTTTTAATTATAAGAATAGTCATTTTTGTGTGTGTGTGTATGCTAGTGGTAGAGTAGTTAATGTTTGAGGCCAAATGTCTCAGGTTCGAATCCACCGTAACACAACTTTTAAAATTTCTATATTAATTTATCTCAAAAAAGAAATAGTCACTATTATTGGAAACAATTGTGACTTTCTTCATAACACTATCACATTTATATAAATAAGAACTGTCATTTATATATGTGGTGGATCGTGCATCGTGGATCCACCTATCGGATCAAGTACCGCAATCCCAACAGTGACGAAGCCAGGAAATTTTTTCTGGGGGGGCCAATTAATTATAATTTTAAAAGGTAATAAAATAAAATTATAAAATAATAATAATTTAATAATATAATGAGTTTATTATAATCCTTTTACAAATTTTATTGGCAATATTAATTCACATATAAAGAAAAAGAAAATAAGTATAGAAAAACGAAAAAAAGAAAACATGTAACTAAAAGGAATCGAACCAAGATCTTCTAAATGTGAAATAAAAATCCTAACCCATTAGACTATAATGGATTTAGTTATTAAATATTTATAGAGAGCACATGTTTAGCTAAAATTAATTCACATAGTGTTATTATTTGCATACATATTTTCTTTTATTAACATAAAACAAATTATATAAGAAAGAAAAAAAAAAAGATCTCAAAATAAAGAGAAAAAATAGAATGGAGAAAGGTGGAAAAAAATGAAACGAGAAAAAGAAAGAAAGAGAGGAGGGAAAAAAAATGAAAT
This sequence comes from Salvia rosmarinus, assembly GCA_036937905.1. Classification (NCBI taxonomy): domain Eukaryota; kingdom Viridiplantae; phylum Streptophyta; class Magnoliopsida; order Lamiales; family Lamiaceae; genus Salvia; species Salvia rosmarinus. The sequence continues at coordinate 14,585,309 of CM072818.1, forward strand.
AAAGATTAAGAGGAAAGAAATGAAACGAGAAAAAGAAGGAAAAGAGAGAGAAAAAAACAAGGACGAGAGAGAGAGAGAGGAAAGAAGGGGAAAAAAACAGAGAAAATGCCGGTGAGTTTTGAACTCGGGTCAACGAAACTTAGAGAAGGAACTTAACCACCAGGCTAGACAAATACTTCAAATATTATTTTGCATATCAAATATATACCTATTATTTCAAAAAAGTTGAGGGACCCATGGACCCCCAGGCCCCCATGTGGCTCCGCCCCTGATCCCAACCGATATCAAAATCCATGTTATTTATATACATGGCGGATCGTGGATCCCGTTACCGGATCAGTACCGCGATCCGAATCGGTATCAAAATCTGTGCACATAGTGAAGCTGAGCGCACGAGTCTCTATATTTATCAAAAAGTTCATGCCTTTAATTTATGTTATTAACAGTTAATAAATTTTTTACTAAAATGTTAATAATTTTGCATTTAAATGAATATTTATCTATAGGTAGGATACCTTCGACTAAATTAATTAAAAATAAAGTATATTGAGAATGTATTCAAGATGATCATAACTCAAGATAAGTTCCATAAATTTAAAATAATATCTCAATTCTTTGCTTCTGAATTGAGACTTAGTTAGCTACCTCCTAGTAAACAGAGCAGGGACATGGAAATGCTCAAAACCCATCATTGTTTTAGACATTTAACATTATATTTAATAATAATCACAATCAATCCAACCATTTAATTAAAAATTCATTTTTCCTCTACATACGTCATTTATACACACATAACCAATAATTATCAATTTTCTACTTTATCAATAATCACACATACACACATATATATATAGAGTTAGGTTCAAATGAGAACCATTTTATACTAAAAACTAAGAACCAAATGAATTACTATGAATGTTGATGAATCCGTTGAGAACGTTACTGAATTCAAAAATTCGAATTTTTAACGGGTTCGAATCCCATGGAGGCGAAAATTCTAGTTTTGGATTCGATAATTTTCTCAATGAATTCATCAACTTTCTGATAATTCATCATTTCTTGTTCTACGTTCTCACGATAAAAGTAGTTCACGTTAACCTTCCCTATATATATATATATATATATATATCAATAATCACACACACACATATCAATAATCACACACACACACACACACACATATATATATATATATTCATTATTTATTAATTACATATTATCTGTAATTATTTTGTTATATTTTAAAGTTATAAAAAAAATATTTGATATTTTTCATCATTAAAATATTGAAAATAATTACTATACATTTAAGATACAAACTCAATAATAATATGAAAATTCCAAGATACGGATACGAAAATAAAAAATACATACTACGAAGTTGAAGTGAAATACTAAATTACAATACAAGAAGATATATAATAAATTTTTAATTATGATATTTTTTAAAAATAAATATTATCCACGTTGACCATATAAAAATGCATACTATTGGTGACCCCACCGCCATTATTAAGTTGGTCTTCCAACTAATTCAGCAATTAATTATTATATGGTAAAATAAATTATAATTCTTCGTATAAATCATTGTTGTTTAACTATAATAAATTGAAATTGATCATCTGTGAAGATGGTATAATGCACTTTCATGTAGTGGCTATCAACAAACTTGTTAGCTCATGATGGGCATGTTTAGTTAATATCCATAATTGAAGGTTCGTTGAGATATTGATGGAATCCTCGTGGATGATGAGAATGCCGCCTTTGCAGTGGGCGACAAAATAGAAAAGACAAACAGAGACGTTATCCGATTCGAATGTAGAAAAACAAGTATTACTTGATGTAATTAAATACGTGAATCCATCGCAAACAAAGGAATAAACAAATGACTCGTCCCACATAATCACCACTAGTTCTATATCTACATAGAAAAAAAAAACCAAAAACATGCATAACCCCACTAGCCAACTTTCATAAATTGCTAAACCACCCCAGACTTTTTCCCGTCAGGTGCGTTTGGTCCCCAACTAAACTTCATTTTCACCAAACTCAAATTCAATTCGGATCCTCGATTGTCTTTTTGACTTGACCTTTCCTCGTAGATGATCGACACGTGACAATGTTAAGGATCACGAACGATTCAAATTAGTCAATCATACGCGAATAACCGATGACATTTGTGGATAAGGCGACAACGGCGGCACCTCAAATATCCCTTTCCCATCCCAAACGGCCGTCCAGCTAGACGGCGTTAGTGGTACGGCCGCCGTCACCTCACTACTCTCCGTTTTCACCTCTTTCCTCTCTCTCTCCTCACCCTCCCCGTCCCTCCGCCTCTTCCGGGAGTCGATCTGCGGCGGCGGCGGCGGCGTGGTGGTCCAAACTGCCGATCTCAAGCGGGAAGTTGAGTATAGCCTTGCTCCCCCTGAGCTTGAACGCAGCCCTATCATAAGCCTTGGCGGCCTCCATCGCCGTGTCGAACGTTCCGAGCCAAACCCTAGTCCCCTTTCGGTTGGGGTCGCGTATCTCAGCCGCGAACTTCCCCCACGGCCGCTGCCGCACGCCTCTGAAGTGCCTCCGGTCGCCAGAGTTGTCGACGGCCGCGGCTGCAGGAGCAATATTAACAATATTCTGCTCCCACTCCGCTTTCTTGATCACTCTCGGTATGGCTATGTTGAGGGCAGGCTTCACTTTCTCTCTCGCAATCTGCGGCTTGGTCTCGAATTCGAATTCAAGATTGGAGAAGGAGTTGGTGGTGAGATCGGAGAGAGTGGAGCTCGTAGAACTCGAGGTTCTTGAAACTTGGGATTGAGATGAGCAGTAGGTTTCTGCAAAGGCAAAATCATCAAGGAGGTGCTGGCGTATGAGATCAAGAGCTGAGGTTTCATCGGGAGAGGCCATAGATTTATTTGTTTATTTTGAGATAATTGGAATTTATTTATTTTGGTTGTGAGTGGAAAATAGGGAGTGAGAATGTGTTTATATAATAGTTGATGTAGGAGGCTTCGGAGCGGTTTCGAGAGAGGTGAGAGGAAGCGGAATTCGCACAGAAGACTTGAAATTTAATAATTTAGGATGGAAAATTTTACTTTAAAATGGTGAGATCGATTGCCTTGTCGTTTTCCTAAACTTGTACAGTGATGGTTGCCTCATTTCGTATATATATATTAATATGGTCCCGTGGCCATGTCGACCACTATAAGACTATCTTATTTCGACGTTGCTTCCTCACTCAAACGTGCGAACCAACTTATTTTAAAATTTTGGCGAATGACTCAAATTTTCCAAGGAACAAGTATTTACTTATTGGGTCGTTGCTTTTTCTTTTGATTGGTTTACTTTCGTTGAAGATATACGAGATGATTTATATACACTAATTCTTTTAAGTAATACGAACTTCCGATCTAATATAGTTGGAGGAAAAACGTCTTATCAATTGAACAAAACTTATTTGCTTGATACTTAAGGTGTTTTTTTGTCAGTATTAATGGAAATTCATAACTTTTATTTTCGATGCATACTGTATAAATTTATTTTTATGTAGTAATATGCAAATAATAGATAACTAATAGACTATATTTGAAAATTTAAATATGACAGATTCTAAACATTGGTAGAATTCGTGCTTGAGACCCTTAGTTGCAATTTTTTTTTATCATGACCTTTGATCATAGTTTTAAAAATAGCTCGTGCTTTGAAAAATGTATCTCTACTTAACCATCAAAGTCTTAAAATTGGGATGTGCGCCCATAATGTTGCATATTTGTTCGTTTCTTCTTCATTTCTAATTTTCTAATCTTTAAATAAGTTTATCAGTAGAAGATAATAGAAAAACGAAGAAAAGTTCAACGTTTTAATATCGAAAATTCCATCACGTGCTATTTTTAACGTCGGACTATTTTCTAAACTCAGGCCAAAGATTTGATCAAACAAGATAATTAATCATTATATATATAAAAGATGACCAAATAAAAAAAATCCTCCTATGTTAATTAGAACCAATTTAAATAACTGATATTTTGATGATCTACTATTATCATAAAAGAGAAGCACTAATGTAGTACAAAAAAGCATTACATACAGAAGCATTAATATACACATAGAGACGTATAATTCATAGTTTCAACAAAAAATATTCTATTATAATCTTTAATATATATATATATATATATATATATAGAGGATCATATTAAAACTATACCTATTATGTTAAAATTGAACGACGCATTATTGAAATATACAAAAATCATGATTATAAAATTAGCGTTTTATAGAAAATGTATTATTTTATGTGTAAAAAATATTATGCTATTAAAAAAAAGAGATTTATCACTAAAATTATATTTCTCTTTAAAAATTAAACAAAAACAATTTTTGTCACTTTTTGATCCATGAAATTCATTTCAAAATAGCTTGATTTACAAAAACATTTTATTGTGTAATTAAATATAGAATTTTAAATCATTATAATTATGAAATAAGTTTCAAACATTTTTATGGATAGTTAATGTATATACTATATAAAATTGGGAAGTAAGATAAGAATGTAAGATAAGTCCATTTTACCTAGCTACAAGAACTTATTGGGACGAGATGATAGAGCCACGATATCAAATATCTATATGGATAGAAATTTAAAGTGGAGATATAACGACATATGTTCCTTGATTCCGAATGAAATTACTTACTCATTTCTAAGAAATGGAATATGAAACTCAATACTCATCAAAGAAAAAGGAACAAATTAATTCTGTCCCACTTTTTCGTGTTCAACACTCTTTTATTTTTTGTAGAGATACAGAATAAAAATTAAAAAAATTATAAACCATAGTTATTGTAATATCGATCCTAATTTATAATTTTTAACCAACAAACTCAAATACAAGAAAAATTATAGGAATCTAAAAACATGTACTCCCTCCCTCCATTCTTTTTTAAGTGTTCTATTAGTATTTTTTTTAAATTATCATAGTTCACAATTTGAGAGTAAAATTATAATGTATTTCCTATTTACTCTTATTTATTGTTCTTGGGATTTGATAATTAGTTATATGAATGCATTTATCATGATGATTAATGAGTGTACAAATGTAAATTTAACTACTTTTTAATTTGTGCGATTTAACGACATATGACATTTAGAAAAGATCGGAGGAAGTATGGTAAAAGAACACAAGAAAAACACAGAAAATAGGATAAACCGAAAGTTAACACGGAATTTCGTAATAATGCATAAATATCCAAAAGAAATCCATTCTCTTTTCTCGAAACTTTCGTTTCAAGCATCCTTCAAAAATCATGTAAGATTTATGTAATACCTATGTCATCTAATATTATAAAATGAATTGGGAGCACATTCTTCGAACAAGATAAGGAACAAATATAAAATTTGAATATATAAATATATTAGAATGCTGTTCCAATTTATAATCTCTATAAAGGTTTGACTTTTGACTAATCTTGTCCATTTTGAGGCCTTTGTGCTCATCAAGGCATAACTAAATATAGACAACTGTGTTGTTTAGAGTTTGTCTGAAATACGTATCTCTTCGTGGTCGTGGTCAGCATTTATTATTATATTTTTAAAATTTTCTCTAAGTGTTTCATTAATTTTTTTCTTATTTTGTAATAAATATCATAGTTGAATTTTGAGAGTAAAATTATGATATATATCATATTTATTTTTATTTAATATTTTTAAAATTTGATAATTAGTTGTATGAATACATTTATCATGATAATAATGAAGTTACAAATATAAATTGATCTCATTTCTCGATTTATGCGATTTGACGGTAAGAAATACTTAAAAAGATTTAAGGCTGTAAATTGTGTTTTGGTTTAAAGTATTCACCAGATATGATTAAGCTGAATAATTAGTAGTATTAGTTTCCATCTGAACATTGAATTGAATGTCCATCGATGCCGATATTCGTGGACTTCATAAGTTCACACTGTTCAAATTAATATATTTTATTGTATGAAGGATCAATTTTACCAATATTGTGTATATTTTTTTTATGGACAATTGATATTTTAATTAATCGAACAGACTGATAGATAAAGCTAGCTGGAATAGTTAGTTAATTAATTCATTGTGATGAATTACTTTGAAATCTTTTCCGTCATTAAAAGTAAAATAAAATAAAATAAGAAAGACTGAATTTAAACAATAAAGTTTGACTGAATCCAGAATATTTAGTTGTTTGACCCTAATAATTTATTCTTTAAGAAAACATTAGTTTCTCCGAATAATTGACACAAGAATCTTATTATTCGTTTAACACTTAAACTTGGTTGGTGAAGTAAATAAAACCGCCCATGACTCAAATAACAGCAGCTGGGAGCTCCTTAATTAGATAACAAATTGCACTTAGGTTCAGCATTAGTGTAAAATCTTCACGACTAAGTACTTATTTAATTACTGAAAATTTTAGGTATAGAGGTGTTTGGTGAGAACATATAACAAAAGCTCTCAAAAACAATTTTATAAGCTCAGCCAAACACCCTCATAGTATTCATGATATATATGTTATCTTTATTATGGGGTGGTCTCCTATGCGGATCGCGTGCACAGTGAGACCACCCTAATTAATTTTTAATTAGTTATTTAATTGATTAATTATTATTAAATTAATTCATTTAATAAATTTTGATTATGAATTAATAAATCATAATTATGAATTAATAAATAATAATCTTGAATTAATAAATTTTAATTTTGAATTAATAAAGCCTAATTGGAATTAATGAACCTTATTGTGAATTGATAAAGCTTAATTGTGATTTAATAAACCCTAATTATGAATCAATAAATCATAATTTTTAATTAATAAATTATAATTAACTAGTTATTTAGTTGATTAATTGTTATTAAATTAATTCTAATTAAAAATTAATTAATTTAATAAACCTTAAGTATGAATTAATAAATCATAATTATGAATTAATAAATCCAAATCTTGAATTAATAATATTAATTTTGAATTAATAAAGCCTAATTGGAATTAATGAACCTTATTGTGAATTGATAAAACTTAATTATGATTTAATAACAAATTAATAAATTATAATTGATCTTAATCACCTTAATTAATATATAATAATTAATATACCATAATGGGTAAGCTCAGCTTCACCATGATGGTGAGGTTACGCTTACCTTAGTTTTGTCCTTTATTATTTATGTTTTAACTAGAGAGATTATAAAGTATATAGTATGTACTACTTCCATTTTTTTATAAGTGTTGTTTTGTTTTACTTTTTCTTGTTTTTGAGTAAGTGTTCTAGTTCGTCAGTAAAATTGTAATATACTTCTCTTCTTATCCTTATTAATATACTTTTAGAATTTGATAATTAATTGTATCTATATATTTATTAAGATAATTAATAAAGTTGCAAGTAATTTCTCAATCTTTTTTTTGCATGTGTAATTTTGACGGCTGAGAATACTTCTAAAAAGCGAGAGAGAATATTGTATACATATATACACACATTTAACAGTTCAAACTTTTGTATACTGTCAAGTTGTGTGGATGTTGCATTAAATATTCGTCATTGGTCCACATAAAATTTGACTCAATCATCTAGGACATAATACAATGACATTAAAATATTTTATTTTATTTATATTATTTTAAAGTTATAGTATGATTAACATACAGGAGATGATGGGCCACTTATGCAATTATTAATATCCAGTCCATCAAGTACAATTTTTTTATACATTTTCTGTAATTTTTCAAAATAAATAGATATTATGCTATGTCTTAAAGTTCGTGCAATTTATATATTAACACACAACAGTTTTTATAACTGGAAGCTATAGTTGTGCAAGATTAAATAGAGTAGCATTATAAAAGCAAGGAAAAACAGAATTAGAAGAACCTAAACAAACCCTAGAGGAGATAGAAGATTAATTTTATTAAGAACATGTCCGAGTCCAAAGGATTATTGGAATTCTTTAAAATATAATAGTGGTTTTAAGAAAATATGGTGAAAATTATTTGAAATAATAACATTATAAAATCAAGATATCATGGTCAAATAATAAAACGATAATCATGGTTTAAAACATATTTTTTGAGATGGGAATCATGGTTAAAACTTGATCATAGATTAAATATCACCTCATCAAATTCGCCATTTGGGTTCTATTGAATCTCGTTGGAATAAATCCTTTTGGTATTATTAGAATTGAGATCATCCTCTTAAAAGAGATTCATTGAGGGAAAGTGTACTTCAATTTATATATTGAAGAAAATCTTTATCGAATCAATGTGGAATAGCAGAGTGACTTTAATAATTAGTCTCTTTCAATCTTGTAGAGACTATTTATAACATTAATTACAGGGTAACAACAATAATTTTGAATCAAATATAGGACTTGATCATTAAGAACACACTTTAATTACCTACTAGTATTTTTATTTATCCCGTAGAAGTAATTACAACTGTATATATGTATAGTGTGCCATCCATAATAGTATCAAAATATATTTTATAAGTACACTCGTATGGAAAATTTATAATAATGAAATACAATGCTTCAAACAAACAAAGAGGTTGGGCTGTTCACTTCATTAATTTGACTTCACTTTACTTAAGATTAAAAATAGGGGCGGCGGCCGGTTTATAAATAAGATTTATTATTTGCATTTAATTTATAAGAAAATGAAATACAAAATGAGCCAAGGCTTTTTTATTTTGAAAGGAAAATTAGATTTGATCGAGCAACCAATTACTCCATCTGTCCCGTTTAAAACATCTCTTTTATTTTGGATACAGTTATTTAGGAGAAAACTATAAAGTAGTTAAAGTGTTAAAAAGTGGATATGGTCCACACTTTTTGAAGTGATAATTACTTCCTAAAATTGAATGAGATATTTTAAATGAGACAACCCAAAAAGAAAAGTGAAATATTTTAAATGGGACAGAGGGAGTATTAAATAAGAGGATTTCCAATCAACTCATACATGTATTATTATTATATTAAATAAGAGGATTTCCAATCAACTCATACATGTATTATTATTATATATCTATTAATGTTACCTTTTTTACACATTTTTATCGAAAAAAGTATTCCAATTTTTCACTCTGCAAAATATAAATGATAATTTCAACAAGAAATATGACAAAATTGAATAATATGAGGTGAGACATTGCTTTCAAGGAGGCACGTGAGACGTGAGTAAGACCATTGGACCAGTTTCTTGACTTTTAGAAATAGAGATAATACTTTTCAACAAATAAAAAAAATTAAATTGAGAGAGAGAGAGAGAGTACTTTTCAACAAATAATTAAATTCAAATTACGTGCCAAGTTGGATTTGAATGGGGTCACCTTGTTCTCATCAAGTTGGGCTAGTTGGCTGCGTCCAGGCTGTTGCTTGTGGCCCCCCAAAGAATTCAGTTTTTGTGGCAGGGGAATGCACCTAGATTATAGCTGCACGCATCTTCTTTTCTTAATATCCTTTTCTTTCTAATGTTTATTTTTCAACAAACTAAATATCTAAGGAGTGCTCGTATACCATTGGACAAGACAGTATTACTTAAGAACGTCCTTTTATATGAGTATGCAATACAAATCACATTTCAATTGGAATTATGGGTGGAGACTACATGCACGAATATTTGGAATTTAGGATCTAGTTTGCATGCATATTTAACAAAAAACCATCTCATTGAACAATATGATGTTAATAGTACCATTCAAAAATAATACTCCCCCTCCGTTCACCAAAATCGTTCATCGATTTTGGTGGTTAATCGAAGAAAAGAGAATTGTAAAAAGCAGTGTAAAGTAAAATGTGTATAAAAGGTGTGTCATTTGGATAATAAATGAATATATTAATGGATTGTGAGTGTAAAAGGTGGGTCATGAGTGTTTTTTTTTAAATAAGTGGATAAGTTTAGGGTAAAAATATAAAGTTGATGTTTCTAAAAAGGAAAGTGAACATTTTTAGTGGATAGATAAAAATGAAATTAAATGCACTGGATTGGTGGACGGAGAGAGTAAATCAAAATTTCTAATTTCAGTTCATGTACAATGTATTGGCATGGTGAAATACTTGTTAAATTATGATGCTAGATGTCTCAAGTTCAAGTCTTGTAATTTAAAAAAAAAAAACTTATTTATCTAAAAAATTACTCTAAACTAAAGTCCCAAGCCTTTGATTTTGAATGGTCAACCGAATTATAAATTTAAATAATCAAATAGACAGTTGGTAATATATATATATATATATATATATATATATATATATATAAATATAAATATACATATATAGACCGTGGGCGTATACATCAGAACATGAGTGAATTATCATTTAATTATGTGGGCATCTTTATAGCCATAGTTGTCAATATTATTCTATCCTAAAAATAGGGATATCAAAACGAGTGGATTTTATCCGGATCAAAACTCATGATTCTGGAATCGATTCATTAGATACTAGATCCGATCTGGATCCGGACCATCAATTATAGGTTTTAAGTGGTCCAGATCTGAGCGGGTCTAGAACTATAACCAAAATTGAAATCGAAATAACTGTTTTATAATTTAATGGGCTATGAGTGATTTCGAATCGGTATGGATAAAATTGGCTCATTGACAAACCTACTTAAACTTAGGCTTGTCAATAGACGGATTTTACTCGGATCAGAACCAATAAATAAGTATTGATTCTGATTATAGAGCCGAAACAAGATCCAGATCGGATCGGACCATCAAATTATAGATCTAAATGATTAGAGTCTAAAGTTAGGCTAAAATCAAAAACAGAACTGCTGCTTTAAAATTTAATGAATTTTGAACAATCCTGGATCGATTCGGGTAAAACTCACCCCTTAATATCCCTAACTGGAAGTACATATCATTTCTAATTTATGCAAGTAAGTCGCATGTTCTAAGAAATATAAAATATTATCTTTTCAAAAAATCTACCTTATGCAAGTAATTCGCATATTCTCATTGATACTCAAACAAAATTCACACACATGTTGGCGAAGCCAACCATTTGTCAGAGGAATCAGAAACGTTATAGTTAATAAAAGCTCATAAGAAAATTTTATAGGGCAAACAAAGAAAATATAAATAATAAACAAGTGCTATTAAATACCTTAATTTTCACACTTCAAGATATAATATTAACAAAAAACAACTAGGATTTATTGATGTTCATAACAGAAAACAGAAGTTAGTACTTATAACTAGAGTGATTTGTCATTAAGATTCATATACAATGAACTATGTATATGGTCTTTAATAATGTAATAAAATTATCAAGTAATTAAATTATATAATTTACAAAAATAAAAAAATTTAACTCACTAAGAATAATTAAACAAACAAAACCATATATGATAGATACAAAAATTGAAATAATTCAACTTGGTGAGTAAATTATAAGTTTCAATGTAAGGAATGATGCTCTACAAAACTCAAATCTTAATTCCCACTATAAATCTATAATGAACACGTAATCTAAATTCAATCATCGGAAGATAAAAGAATTATCAAATGAAAAAAGACTAGCAACAAAAACGAAATTTCTTCTGATAAGAAAAACAACAAAAGAAAGAATAAGAAAAAGCGGAAAGGAATATGATTTGGTGGAGAGTTGAATAGGACACACTACTCTTTGTTGATCTCACGAGAATACGAATTATTTAGAGAATCAAATTTCTACTTGAAAGATTTTTAAATTTTAATATATATATATATTAAGAGGTGATTTCCTGTACGGACATTTGTATATGCGGATAATGATATTTTTCTTCAGTATAAATGATATTTTTCTTCAATAGAAATGTTACTTTCGAATTATAATGTACAAAAAAATAATATTTTTCTTCAATATAAATGATATTTTTGTTAAAAATAAATGATAATTTTATCCGTTCGCATATTTTTCTTGATATAAATGATATTTTGTTAAAATAAATGCACGATCTACCGACGGATATAGAAGAATTTTTATGATATTTTAAATATTCCAAGAAGGAACCCCCCGCTCCGCCCTGCGGCCATACATATATATTGAGAGAAATCAAATAGAAACTATTTCTCTTGAAGAATCATTGTGTGATCTATTGTTATTATAAAATAATTAGTATTCTATATATAAATGAATAGTTCCACAAAATAAAGCGTTATATATATCAAAATAAGGAAAATTTTGTATATATAATAAGCAATATTTCTACTGTAAATATTCACAATGTAAGAGTTGGAAATCGATTCTTAGTTTATTTAGAAATGATTTTTTGTTGATCCAATCTATATATAGAGAGTGAGGATTAGTCAGGTAAAAATAAAATTATTTGTAAGAAATAAGAATAAATCCAAGCCATTGATTTTAATAAATTAATAGACAATATTAATTTATAGTGTGCTACAATACATTACTATATATGCTATACTTTAATTTCGCAGGATTTATTTAAAGGTTATATTAGTAATTTTGTTTTATGTTAGAAACAATTATTTCATTGATTTTAGGGATTTATTGTAAACTATCTTGTAACTTCTTATTTTAGATAGATTATATTTTTTATTGCACGAGTAGAATAAATTCGTATCATTTGTTGTACAACAATAAATTATGTTGCGTGATATATAATGTGTCCAATATATTTATTAAATATGTCAATTGTTTTTATTATATATGTGTTACATAAAGTATAGGTTGTGCAACAATAAATTATGATGCGTGATGTGTAATGTGTACCACGTATTTATTAAATATGTGTTATAGTACGACTAATTTGTGCAACATTATATTGAGCAGATTATAAAATCCCTACTTTTCTGATAAGTGATAAGATTATCGAAAAGTGAAGAGATTTATGACTAGAGTGGTAGAGTAAATATTTTTTTAATACCAAATTTACCTTTATTCGAATTATTTAACAAAATAAAATCTGAAATCATTAACTAAATTTCTTTTAATCTGGACTATTGATATGAGCTAGATGTGTGGATATATATATATATATATATATATATATATAGTGAAGTTAAATAATAACGAAAATTCTATTTTTGGATGCAGTAATTTTTCCTACGAATAACAAATTCATCATTTTTTAGTTCCCATTATTAAAATAACTTTTACGTTAATGTCACTTATATATAATCTCAATATCTATATATAAGGAAGGATTGACGTGATGTGAGAACCAAATAATGATGAATTCGTCGTGAAAATCGATTAATCTGCTGAGAAAGTTACTGAATCCAAAAAAATTAAATTTTCGCTCCATGAGATTCGAACTTGGGTGAAAATTCTAAATTTTAGGATTCAATAACTTTTTCAGCAAATATATTAACTTTTATAGTGAATTTATTTTGTTCACGAGTGAGTTTTTGTGATTCTTTGTTCTCACGTTAAAAATAATTTTTATTTGAACCTCACTTTATATATATATATATATATATATATATATGTATACACACATAGAGAAAGAGAGAGAGAATCATTTTTATAGTGGGAATAAAAAATGATGAATTCAATGTGAAAGATGAATCTGCTTGAAAAATTATTGAATTCAAAAAAATTAAATTTTTGCCCATCATGAGATTTGAACTTGGGTGAAAATTCTGAATTTTTTGGATTTACTAACTTTCCTGTTGGATGCATTAACTTTTATAGAGAATTTTTTTTTTCTTACTGAATTTGCATGGCTCTTAATTCTCACATTAAAAATTATTCTTTTTTAAACCTTTCTATCTCTCTCTCTCTCTCTATATATATATATATATATATATATATATATATATAGAGAGAGAGAGAGAGAGAAAAATAAAACACATTCAAAAATAAGAAATGAGAACAAATTTTAACCATTGATTTTTGAAGATGAGTGGTTGTGATTAAATCAAATTATGCTATAATTGTAATTATAGAATATTATGAAAATTATCGTACCCTATGAATTGTGATAACTTAATCTTGAACTAATGGCAAATAGATGATGGAGATGAATTTTTATTTTTTATTTTAAGAGAATTTGTATTATAAATCATCCATATATATATTATATATATATATATATGGATTGGTTACAAGGAGAATCCCTTTTAAAATAAAAAATAAGAACTTATACTCATATTTATTTCATCTAATCTAATGGATCATAAATCTAATGGATCATATAATTCGTGATTTAAAACAATTTTAATTATTTGTTTATACTATTTTATGATTTAAAACGTATTAAGGGTATTAAGGTCAATATAAAGATTCGTCTAGCCTTGATTTTTTTACCCATGTGCAATTCACATTCTTTTTCTACAATTTGATTTTCTTTCTGAAATTAATAATTGTGCATAGGATTGTAAGTAGTTATGCGAAATAAAACAGTAACTAAGAATCAAACTTACAAAATTGAGAATCCTTATTTGAATAATAATTAACGTAAATTTTTTACCCTAAAATAAAGATTACAAATAAGAATTTTGCTCCGTAAATCCCACAATTTATGAGTGGAATAAAATAATGATATACGATTATGGTCATTTCCATTATTCGACAAATATGCATAACTAGATAGTTGTGCATTGAACATAAGACAAACTTGCATATCATCCGTTATGTGGATGAACAATATCGTGTTAGCATATTTATGAACAACGCACAATGATCATAAAACAATGTATAAAACAACGTTTACTATATTATGAGTTACAACAATATAGATACGATAGTAGCCGTTGTGTGCATGAATCTTGATGTTAATTAAGTAAATATTTTCAAAATATGTAGGATGGTCTCGTGCACAACAAATATTTCAGTTGCGCATAAGATTTTATGATAAAAGCATAAGCCGAACAAAATAAAAATAAAAATATAATATGAATTTCTCCTAAAAAATCTACTATGCAAGCAGAACATTTCAATAAACAAAAATCTGTAATATGCTTTCATACATACCATAAAATTTGAACTAGATGAAGATAATAAATCTTTGCAACTAATCACCTACCGTAAATAATTATAAGAATCCCATAATTTAATGAATAAATTGGTTACACTAAAAAATAAAAATACAATAATAACCTTATTAATAAAATAAGTAAATAAATATCATACAATAACATTATCTAAGTTGACGGATACACCTAGATCAATTCATATTATTAGTTCACTTTTATCAAAATATATACTTGTGGTTCTCATTTGATCAATCTCATATATATATGTCACAGCCCGGTTTGGCTAAAACTTACCGGACCGCGACTCGGTTTCGGGTTAAGTGAATATGAAACGAATAAGATTTCCAACTTATTTCATCTACGAAGAAACATAGATGTTTCAAACAGAAACAAGAATCATGATGGATCAAAATAGCTTATATATATATAAAAGGTGGTTCCAAGGTTTCAACAAGCAGCAGCTTTTACAAAGTTTTAACATAGTAACAAAAAATAACAGAGTCTCAAGAGTTTGATAGCGGAAATACGTGTGAGACATGCATGTGAAGATGCATTCTCAAGGTGAACCAAAAATACATCATACGTCTTGTCAAAATGTTCCGCTCAACTTCCGCTTTGTTCATCATCCGCTCAACTCGCACATTTAAAACAAACATGCGGTGAATAAAAATTGCACTCGGTGGACACATGCGAAAACATTTTACTTTACGAAATATTGTCGCCTCATCACGGTGAAGACACAAGAGGGTTTTGTTTGAAAAGGCCTTGTTTTACAAAATACATTTTCTCATTTCTCAAAGTCGCCTGGCGAGTCATTTTCATATCACAACAACCACAACGTATATTCCAAGTCGGCTATGGATAAACGCGCCGGGAGGGAGGCCTCCCTTCATCCGGACGCAACTGATCGCAACCGGTGATTCAAAAAACTGA
This sequence comes from Salvia rosmarinus, assembly GCA_036937905.1. Classification (NCBI taxonomy): domain Eukaryota; kingdom Viridiplantae; phylum Streptophyta; class Magnoliopsida; order Lamiales; family Lamiaceae; genus Salvia; species Salvia rosmarinus. The sequence continues at coordinate 14,601,182 of CM072818.1, forward strand.
TCGCAACCGGTGATTCAGCCGCTGATCGCAACCGGCGATACAGCTAAAGCGTACACAACCCTAGCTAGCTTTCTCCTTACTCCTCTAGCATAGGATCCGACCAGTAACTTCATGTTGCCCTGGCAACCCGAATGGACATATACAAAACACAAAACATTTTCGGCGCATAATATCGTATCTCAAAATTTTTCAAGAAAATAGTACAAGAATAACATAAAACATTTTCCAAAAGCTCGTAATTAGTTTTGGTAAGAAAGCCACCTCGAGGACTTAAGGTTTCTTAAGTCACTAGTTTCTATTCTCGGTTTCGCTCTCCTTCGAGTCGGACCTTATCAATGTAAGAAACGAAATTTTAGCATATCATCATGTCACGTAAGATTCTTCGATCCGAACGTCACGTACTATCCTTCCATTCATTCTTTTGTTCAAATCGTTCGGTGAATCGACAAAGTCTATAACGTTCTATCGTCAAATAAGGCTAACGCCGGACTTATTTTGACGTTTTCCTAATCAATTGATGTTGATTACGAATTTTCTTGATTTCTAAGGAATATTCTACCTTTTTAGTATATAATGTACGTTTTAATGTACTTGCGTAACGTAAGTTACATTGTTACTAACGTACTACGTCACATAGATCACGTATTATCGAATTACGTGCCCTTTGACCTTGGTCAACGTTTTTGGTCAACAATTTTGACCAAGTCAACACTTAGTCAACAATTTTGACTTTGGTCAACAAAAAGTCAACATTTTGACTTTTTCAATTTCTTATGAAATTCTATCATTTTATGTGCAATTCTTGTTCTAAAATTCCATAAAATTATATTATGTCTAAAACATTATTTTAGATCATTTTATGTAATTACTTTGGTCAAATAAAATCATATACCTTAGAATTGTCTTATATGGTTTCGGTTTCATAATTCACTAAGTAAACAATTTTTAAAAATTCTAATAAATTCACATAATACTTAATCATCCTTAACTATGCTTACTATAACATAATTGTTATTTATTATGGACTATTGAATTTAATCTACCTAAGTCATATTTCGAAACTTTGACTTAGGTCCAATTAATTTTATAAATTTCAATAAATTCACACAACCATATTTTATGAATCTACATCATCAATAGGACATGATAACACTTAAATATGGTTTATATCTCAATATCATATCATATATTAAATTTTTCAAAATCTTGAACTTAGGTACTAAAGTTCTCCAAAAATTCTATATAAATTCATATAAACTTATTTAATACCTAGATTATTATTTCATGCTTAAATCAACAATTAAAATCAAAATCATCAACATATCATCCTCCTAAGTTTTCGGTCCAATTTTAAATTAAATAGCATGCTTGATTTTATGATATAATCATACTACATGCTTGATAACATCATATAAACATAATATCTAAACATATTAGCATGTGTTATGTAATTTTCGAAAATCACATGAACATACTAAGCTTACAATATAAATTCTAACGTATATATGAAACTCGTAAGAAATCTAACCTTTTAATCGGTATAGATTTGATCGGTTATGCTTATATGATCTAAGTTTGGAATCTTGCACAAGATGAACACTCTCTCCTTCTCTCCTTATTATTTTTGAAATCTTTAGTATTTGATGAATAAATGAAGAGCTCCTACCATGTATTTATAGGCATTTGCAAGTGGTCTTAATAAAATATCTAATGTACAACTTGCATAAAATCTTATCTAAAATCTTATCATATCTTATCTAAAATCTTATCATTTTACAACTTGCATCCACTTGCTACCTTATCTCTTAGTTAGATTCATTGTATCATCCTTATCACAAATTAATTAAATCAACACATTGTAGGCTATAATGTGTGTGTGTCGCCTATTTTAATTTATTATGGTGTGTTTTTATTTTTTTCTTGTATTATATACTTTATTATGCTATATTATAATTAATTTATAAATTATGGCATATTTATTAAGAGTAAATTGAATTAACCACATAATGTCACATGTGTGACATTCTCGGCCATGCTCAAATAAATAAGGATAAATTTTTTTATTATTTTTATATTATATACTATATTATTATCTTATTATAAAGTAGTATTTGAAAAGTCAAAATTTCAACTCCATGAGTGGCACTATTATAAGGTATGAAATTAAATAAATTTTAACCTTATTGCCTAAGGTTTTGCCCCCCTCATGCAATGAATCTAGGATTACTTTTTCCAATTGATAACTATGTCCATTTACACCTAATATAGGATAAGATCCAACTCATACCTTATCCTTAATTATAGGATAATGTTTATCACATAAATCATACTTAAAGACCCTAAAATTTTCGCCACTTTAGGGCACAAGTGCACCCCCACTTGTGCAAGTTGTAATACACCTCATTTTTTCCTTAATGAAATCATAATAATATAATAATTATCATATATAATTAATTAAATAAGAATAAAAATTAATTTGCACTTAGAAAACCCTAATTTTCGATTTTCACTAAGGTATTCCCAAATATTTTATTTCCTTGTATAAAATAGATACTACATAATTATGTGACATTTTATATGTCTTAGATAATATATTTAATCATAGAAAAGTATTTAAAATAATTTAGATATTAAAACCCTAATTTTCAATTAAATATTTTCGAAAATTATCAAAATATGTTACATCTCATTCTTAAATTTTCTAGCATTATTTAATGATAAATAATGCTCTTATATAATAAAATATTTATAGAATTTGAATTTTATAAATTCGAGATCATTCGATCGAGTTATCGACTATCTCTAAAACCGCGTTTAAAACGTCTCAAAATTCTTATAGACAATTATCTTTAAAACGTCTAAAACAAAGTTTGTTACAACTTTATTTATTCCTATAATAATAGAAATTTTGAAATTAAGCTTATTAGCTTAATAATCTTGAAGACGAATCGCGAATTTATTCGACGTTAGAAAATTACGTTTGAAGGAATATTGGAAATTATATTCCTTAATTCACTAAGCTTCAGTGAATCTTATACAGAAATTATCAATTATGTTTGGTCAAAGTCAAGAGTTGACTAATTAAGATTTTAATTATTGAATTAATAATGCTAATTACCGAATTTATTATCGTAATTCAGTATTAAAACTACGGGATATTACATTCTACCCCCCTTAAAATAAATTTCGTCCTCGAAATTTGCATACGCTCAATACGTTCTTGACTCCTTCTCCATTATTGCATTCTCAATTTCCAACATTGGTACTTTGTACCCATTTGATCTTCGTATGACCTTAACTTTTATTCGTATCTACTCATCTATCGATTTTTATAGACGGTGAATCTTATGTTCGAATCTAAGTTTAAGCGAACTTATGCTAATGTCGTATCTCCTGCCTTTGATAAAGAAGATTCGTATTTCTTTATCTCGTTTCGTACTAAGTTCTAAAATACTCGCATATAATATCGTGGTCTCAAAATTCTCATAGCAATAATATATTCACAAGTATGTTGAAAGCGTATTCGTACCTGTCGGGTTGTTTTGGTCATTTTCGGTTTGTTGGTTGAGGGCGAAAGCCCTTGCCTGTCGTGGCTGCTGTATTCCCCTTTACGGTTGGGCTTGTTGTGGCGGGTTAGGTCTACCTACCATTCCTTGTCCTACTTGTGGGCAATTATTTGCAAAGTGCCCTTGTTGACCACATCTAAAGCAGTTCACACGTCCAGCTAAGCAAGGACCAATGTGATGCCTATAGCATTGTGGACATTGAGGGCCAGTTAGTTTTCGTTGGTTGTTTTGACCTTGTCCAAAATTTATTGGACGACCTTGCCCTGCCCTTGGATCCACGGGGTCCTTTGATTGCTGACCATGGCTTTCTCTCACCTGGTTGTAGTAGTTGCCTTTGTTATGAACTTCCTCCCATTTCCTTTACCCTTGTCTTCTTGGGCTAAAATCGGTTTATTCTCCGAATGCTTCTACATGTCCAAAGCTCGTCCTAAAGCTTGGCATAGGTCATTGCTCCATGGTCGGCAAGAGATATCCTAATCTCGTGCCTTAAACCGATCTAAACTTGTCGACCATCTTTCGTTTAGGTATCATCAAATTCATAGAAAATCTTGACATATCACGAATATCCTATCGTATATCACATTGCGACTTATCTCCTTGCTTGAGGTCAGAGAATTCATTTTCCGCTTCTTTCTATAACTTTTGGGAATATATTTATCATATAATACCGCTTTAAAATCTTCCTGTGAATACCTCCATTTGTTCCTCGATCATAACTTTCCTTCTCGGTCTCCCACCGAAGTCTCGAACCCGTTAATTGAAAGGTAACACGGAGAGCCTTTCACGATTCGCATAATGCAGAAATTGAAGATTCGTTCTATTGCCCTTACCCATAGTTCAAATCATTAGGGTACCAGTCCAGTTAAATGTAGGCGGGTTTTGCTTGAGAAATAATGCCTCTATTCTACGAGGCGGTGGTGGTTGTTGGGGTTCAGGTTCCGGAGTTTCCTCTCTTCTTCTACGTCCCAACTCTCTTCTAGGAGGCATTCTTAACGTTTTTAAACAAAACAAACGTTAACTTCTAAATTAATAACTAGCACATAACTTCTTTATAGGTCATGGATCATAAAACATATTACACGCCAGATATTTTCCTCAAGTTTATCTATCGTACTAGATTAATTCGCGTAAGCAACAGTCAATTGTGCCGTGTAAAATCTTAAGTGAGAAAACTATGCCCATGTTGCGAGTATTTTTCGAAACTTCCATTCCTTCGCGTAGCATTCCAATTCTCGTTCATCAAGTCGAACTTAAAGGCATTCTAGGTTCTCAAATTCTCGTGTTTTGTCAAACACTACGTCATACATGGAAGATAATTTCTTATGATCTTGTTCAATCTAAGTTCTTTATGAAACTTAGAGCTCATCTACATTCTTTTGAAATACAACACAATTTCATAATTCAACTTCGTTTCATAAACATACTTTTCATTCAAACTTACTGACATATAACTTTATATATGTCCATTATCAATACTCATATACCAACCGGGTATGAACTCAAACAAAATCACATACCAACCGGGTATGATATCAAACTTCTTTAGACAACCACTCGTTTGTCTCATGAATTATCACGATTCAAAACTACTCATTTAACGGCATGTCCACTTTAAAACATTTTCACAAATACTTATCAAACTTTAACATAACTTTTCAAAACTTTTAACACATACCTTTTTATCAGAAATCTCTTTCCTTGTTGGTTGAGCGTGATGAACAGGAGCGTTGAGCGGTGATGACTGCTAAAAAGTCTAGTGATTCAAGCCAGACCTTGGATAGAAAAAATATTTTTGGTTCAAAGCAAACGAACTGCTCTGATACCACTCTGTCACAACCCGGTTTGGCTAAAACTTACCGGACCGCGACTCGGTTTCGGGTTAAGTGAATATGAAACGAATAAGATTTCCAACTTATTTCATCTACGAAGAAACATAGATGTTTCAAACAGAAACAAGAATCATGATGGATCAAAATAGCTTATATATATATAAAAGGTGGTTCCAAGGTTTCAACAAGCAGCAGCTTTTACAAAGTTTTAACATAGTAACAAAAAATAACCGAGTCTCAAGAGTTTGACAGCGGAAATACTTGTGAGACATGCATGTGAAGATGCATTCTCAAGGTGAACCAAAAATACATCATACGTCTTGTCAAAATGTTCCGCTCAACTTCCGCTTTGTTCTATCACCCGCTCAACCTGCACATTTAAAAACAAACATGCAGGGCTGAATAAAAAAATTGCACTCAGTGGACACATGCCGAAAACATTTTACTTTACGAAATATTGTACTGTCCTCATCACAGTAAGACACAAGGGTTTTGTTTGAAAAAGGCCTTGTTCTTACAAAATACATTTTCTCATTTCTCAAAGTCGCCTGGCCAGTCATTTTCATATCACAACAACCACAACGTATATTCCAAGTCGGCTATGGATAAGCGCGGGAGGAGGCCTCCTTCATCCGGACACGAATCGATCGCAACCGGCGATTCAAAAACTGATCGCAACGGTGATTCACCACGATCGCAACCGGCGATACAACTAAAGCGTACAACCCTAACTAGGCTTTCTCCCTTACTCCCAGCATAGGATCCGATTCGTAACTTCGCATTGCCCGTGCAACCCGAATGGACATATACAAAACACAAAACATTTTCTGGCAGACAATATCGTATCTCAAAATTTTCAGTAAAATAGTACAGTAATAACAGTAAAACATTTTCCAAAAAGCTCGTAATTAGTTTTGGTAAGAAAGCCCACCTCGAGGACTTAAGGTTTCTTAAGTCACTAGTTTCTATTCTCGGTTTCCGTTCTGCTTCGAGTCAGACCTTATCAATGTAAGAAACGAAATTTTAGCATATCATCATGTCTGCGTAAGATTCTTCGATCCGAACGCACGTACTATCCTTCCATTCATTCTTTTGTTCAAATCGTTCGGTAGATACGACCACGATCTATAACGTTCTATCGTCGAATAAAGGCTAACGCCGACTTATTTTGACGTTTCCTAATCAATTGATGTTGATTACGAATTTTCTTGATTTCTAGGAATATTCTACCTTTTAGTATATAATGTGCGTTTTAATGTACTTGCGTAACGTAAGTTACATTGTTACTAACGTCTTCGTCACATAGATCACGTACATCGAATTATGTGCCCTTTGACCTTGGTCAACGTTTTGGTCAAAATTTTGACCAAGTCAACACTTAGTCAACAATTTTGACTTTGGTCAACAAAAGTCAACATTTTGACTTTTCAATTCTTATGAAATTCTATCATTTTATGTGCAATTCTTGTTCTAAAATTTCCATAAATTATATTATGTCTAAAACATTATTTTAGATCATTTTATGTAATTACTTTGGTCAAATAAAATCATATACCTTAGAATTGTCTATATGGTTTTCGGTTTTCATAATTCACTAAGTAAACAATTTTAAAAATTCTAATAAATTCACATAATACTTAATCATCCTTAACTATGCTTACTATAACATAATTGTTATTTATTATGGACTATTGAATTTAATCTACCTAAGTCATATTTCAAACTTTGACTTAGGTCCAATTAATTTTATAAATTTCAATAAATTCACACAATCATATTTTATGAATCTACATCATCAATAGGACATGATAACACTTAAATATGGTTTATATCTCAATATCATATCATATATTAATATTTTCGAAAATCTTGAACTTAGGTACTAAAGTTCTCCAAAAATTCTATATAAATTCATATAAGCTTATTTAATACCCTAGATTATTATTCCATGCTTAAATCAACAATTAAAAATCAAAATCATCAACATATCATCCTCCTAAGTTTTCGGTCCAATTTTTAAATTAAATAGCATGCTTGATTTTATGATATAATCATACTACATGCTTGATAACATCATATAAACATAATATCTAAACATATTAGCATGTGTTATGTAATTTTCAAAAATCACATGAACATACTAAGCTTACAATATAAATTCTAACGTATATATGAAACTCGTAAGAAATCTAACCTTTTAATCGGTATAGATTTGATCGGTGTCGCCTATATGATCTAAGTTTGGAATCTTGCACAAGATGAACACTCTCTCCTTCTCTCCTTATTATTTTTGAAATCTTTAGTATTTGATGAATAAATGAAGAGCTCCTACCATGTATTTATAGGCTTTTGCAAGTGGTCTTAATAAAATATCTAATGTACAACTTGCATAAAATCTTATCATATCTTATCTAAAATCTTATCATTTTACAACTTGCATCCACTTGCTACCTTATCTCTTAGTTAGATTCATTGTATCATCCTTATCACAAACTAATTAAATCAACACATTGTAGGCTATAATGTGTGTGTGTCGCCTATTTTAATTTATTAAGGTGTGTTTTTATTTTTTTCTTGTATTATATACTTTATTATGATATATTATAATTAATTTATAAATTATGGCATATTTATTAAGAGTAAATTGAATTAACCACATAATGTCACATGTGTGACATTCTCGGCCATGCTCAAATAAATAAGGATAAATTTTTATTATTTTTATATTATATACTATATTATTATCTTATTATAAAGTAGTATTTGAAAAGTCAAAAATTTCAACTCCACAAGTGGCACTATTATAAGGTATGAAATTAAATAAATTTTTAACCTTATTGCCTAAGGTTTCGCCCCCCTCATGCAATGAATCTAGGATTACTTGTTCCAATTGATAACTATGTCCATTTACACCTAATATAGGATAAGATCCAACTCATACCTTATCCTTAATTATAGGATAATGTTTATCACATAAATCATACTTAAAGACCCTAAAATTTTCGCCACTTTAGGGCACAAGTGCACCCCCACTTGTGCAAGTTGTAATACACCTCATTTTGTCCTTAATGACATCATAATAATATAATAATTATCATATATCATTAATTAAATAAGAATAAAAATTAATTTGCACTTAGAAAACCCTAATTTTCGATTTTCACTAAGGTATTCCCAAATATTTTATTTCCTTGTATAAAATAGCTACTACATAATTATGTGACATTTTATATGTCTTAGATAATATATTTAATCATAGAAAAGTATTTAAAATAATTTAGATATTAAAAACCCTAATTTTCGAATTAAATATTTTCGAAAATTATCAAAATATTTTACATCTCATTCTTAAATTTTCTAGCATTATTTAATGATAAATAATGCTCTTATATAATAAAATATTTATAGGAATTTGAATTTTATAAATCCGAGATCACTTGACTGAGTTATCGACTCATCTCTACAACCGACGTTTAAAACGTCTCAAAATTCTTATAGACGAATTATCTTTAAAACGTCTAAAACAAAGTTTGTTACAACTTTATTTATTCCTATAATAATAGGAATTTTGAAATTAAGCTTATTAGCTTAATAATCTGTAAGACGTAACTGCCGAATTTATTCGACGTTAGAAAATTACGTTTGAAGGAATATTGAAATTATATTCCTTAATTCACTAAGCTTCGATGAATCTTATACGAAATTATCAATTATGTTTGGTCAAAGTCAAGAGTTGACTAATTAAGATTTTAATTATTGAATTAATAATGCTAATTATTGAATTTATTATCGTAATTCAAGATTAAAACTACGGGATATTACAATATATAAATATATTTATATATATATATATATATATATATATATATATATATATATATATATATATATATATATATATAGTTGGGTTGTCGTAATACCCGATCATCGAGATAGTATGTACTACCTAATCTACACCACACATTTTGAACATGTGGTACCACCACAAGCTGATATGTGACACCTCATTTTCTTTCTTCTTTTTTATAAAATTTTCGTAAGGGGAAAAGTGGGAAGAAAATAAATCAATCTTCTTCTTTGTCTCCTCTCCTCCTATCTTCTTCTTTTTCCTCTATTTTTTTACAACGACTGCAGTAGGGACGACAACGACAGCGGTAACGGACGACGACGGACAACAACAATAATACATACGAACAACAAAATCAATAGATTTTGGGAAAAAAATTGAACAAAATTGATGGATTTTGAGAAAAAAAAGAAGATGGATTTGATAGAGGATTGAAGAATCGAGAGAGATGATGGCTATGTCAGTGGTTCACGGTAAAATTCACCGATTAATCGGGAAAAGAGACGACGTAATTGAAGGAGAATGATGGATGAAAGATTTGTTATCGAAAAACACAAAATTGCATTTAACAAATCATAAAACTACATGTTGGCACGAAAACAAACATGCATTTAACAAAACATGCTCATGCATTTAATAAAACATGTTCATGCATCTTATAAAACGTAAAAATGCATTATTGGCCAACTAGAGCTAAAGGATGTACGAGCTTGCGACGGGGTGACACGCGAGTACGAGCGCGCGCTGGGCGCGGGGCATGCACTGGGCATTGGACGTGCGCTTCCAACCTACATGCATTATTATGTTCAACTGCTGCATTTTTTTTGTTCATTTAAATACATTGTTCAATTCAACTAAATGCATTGTTTGTTTTTCACAATCGCATAACAAATCAAATTACTAATCTACCCTTACTGTAACGAAATCACCGAAATTAAGCATAAAAAATCCAAAAAATATCTCCATCATAGAATCTATGATATGATTGGATGAGATTGAATATTACATACTACCTCAGGCTCGGGTATTATTTGATTCCTCCTTATATATATATATATATATATATATATATATCCATCAATTTTATAATATAACGATTAAAATTAATTATAAATCGTTTATTACTCATAGATATTAATGATAAATTTTTAGCTCTATAATCAAGAAATTTTTTATATCATTTACGATAACTGTTCTCATATGTATAATCACTACGATTTCATGCACAACAATATAAATTACATGAACATAACAATGAATTGGAATGTGATAGCATACACAAGAACTACGATTATATGAACAAAACATGAACTACACGAACAAGAAATAATAGAATATGAAAGATACAAATAGAAAAAATAAAGATTCGACTATTTTTATCATTAAATAATTATGCATTATCAGATTTTATTCGATCTAATGGTGGTTCTTGGTTCTAATTATGCAACAACTTTATACGCCTAATGTTATATTCTTATTTCTCACCAACATTTGCATTCTCACGTGATCCATCCTATATATATATATATATATATATATATATATATATATATATATATATATATATATATATATATATATATAGGTGAGTTATAGTGAGAAGGTTCCTTAGTGTAGGAAATAAGAATAGTAGACATCTTTCATATTTGAATAGCACAATCGAATTACTATGTTGTACATATTAGTTTAGCACATATTTTTCCTTCGTAGCACATATGCTAAATATATTTCTTTAGCACATCTTTTATTGCAGCAGTAGCACAAGAATTGTTCTAATGTCGCACAATAATCCGCGTAGCACATAAAACACAAAATCGTAGCACAACCGAAATTAAATCTCAACCATTGATCTAGCAAATCAAAGACCAGATTAATTCTTATTTCCTACCAAATTATCATTTCCTACATGAACCATCTCATTTATATACATATATATATATATATATATATATATATATATATAGGGGTTGGATCCAGGAGAACTCATCTTTTGAGAACTTGAGAACCATGCATAAGACGTTGAAGATAATACAAAAAAGATAAAGTTGTGCATAACGAAAACTTTCTAAAATTGTTGCACAACAAAATAATTTTAGAAAGTTTTCGTTATGCACAACTTTATACCGCTTTGTGCATCATCTTCAACGCCTTATCATGGTTCAGAGTTCGCTATAAATATATATATATATATATATATATATATATATATATATATATATATATATATATATATAAGGGATAAATCAAATAAGAACTCATAGTTTTTTGAAAAATAAGAACTAATCATGTCCTAATATTTTGCTTGGTTTGATGGTTGAGATTAATACTTATTTTGAAATTATTTTTACAGTTTTTTTTCGTAAATGCTAATATAGTAAAATTGTTATTGATTGCAACCGACTTTTTCTAAAATTATGAAATTCTATGCTATATTTATGGTACGTATTTATTAGCAGATATTTATGCTTTTTATTTGTTTTGATTTTCTTAAGAACTTCGAAAACATAATTTCTTGAATATTGTACTATAAAGTTTTTCTTATAAAACATAGCAAATATTTATGGCAGCATCGAGTTTGTAGATTCATATGTATTGTTTTACTGATTGTTGTGTACAGTACCGAACTACATTATTCATATTTGAAATATATTTGTATAATTACATTTAAGTATCATGCACATATGACCGTTATGTGCAACTATTACAATCATATGCACAGCTATTTAGTTATGCACATAAGCGAATTACGGAAATTATCATAGTTTTATATATCATTTTCCACCCCCGAATTATGAGATTTTCAGTGCGAAATTCTTATTTGTTATCTTTAATTTGAGATAAAAATATATTTTTACATTAATGATTATTCAAGGTAGTTTTACTTGCTTACGTTAATTATTATTCAAATATGGATTCTAAATTTTATAGGTTTAATGCTTAATTACAGTTTTGTTTCGCATAATTATCTACAATCTTATGCACAACCATTATAATTATATGCACAACTACCAGTTTGATGAGAGAGAGAAGGTGAATCAGGATTTGGGCAAAAAAATCAGGTTTGAGCAAATATTTAAATTTACCTTAATACCCCTGACACGTTTTAAACCATAAAAATAGTCAAACTCATTTTTAAGTATGAATTAAATATTATCCATTAGATTAGATGAAATCTAAGGTGGAGATAAATTTTATTTTTATCTTAGAGATAGTTCTCCTATAACCAACTCCAATATATATATATATATATATATATATATATATATATATATATATATATTACTTCAATATGACGACGGCGTTATATGCCAACAATACATTTTATACCAACAACACATATTTAATTATAATTATTTCTCAACAAATGCACGACCTTTACTATTAATACCTTTTCAGCATTCATGATATACTTTCTAATCTTACCTTATTTCAAAGTACAGCTATCGAATCTTGAAACGGAATGGATTTGTTCTCCTTTTCAAATTAACAAGAGGATTTGGGTCAAAATCAACTTAATCTTCAATTTGCTTACCTACTACATGCTTTCCAGCAAAATTATTGAATCCTGATTATTTAAAATATTTTTGAATTGTGGGTTTTGTGTAATGGTGCCGCTTTATTGAGATTAAAGTATATAAAACGACAAGAAAAAACTGCTGGAGCTGTTTCTAAGTCTTATAGGTTGGATTCCATTTCAAACGGCTGATATTTTTAATTAAGATACAAATTCAATTCCTCATTGCATGTTTGCATTTCGGTGATTGCATTCACATTTGACATTTCTACTTTATATAGTTAATTCAAATTATTAATTAACTGTACGTGCACGCCGCAAACTCATGCACAGTACTGTATAATATGTACATTATATCAGAATGAACATTTTTTAGACTTTATGATTTAAATATATTGCGATTTTAAATAATCCATTTCCTGCACAGAGAAATTCCATACAAAGATGGTTTCAAAAAATACTAGCAGAAAACTACCGACAAGTACTCAGTTTCAAGAAAGAGTTGTTGGGAGACAAAGTTGAGAATGATTATTTCAAAGTTCTTAATTTTGGTGGATCTATGAATGTCTGAAGCGCCTGTCAATTTCTAAAGTAGTATATATACAATAAAATTTGATAAAAACACTTAGGAAAAATTATCTAAACTCATAAAAAGAGATATTTACATGTACCAATTTTAATTTTAATTAATGAACATCACTAATCTTTCAAGATAATATATAGATTAATATTATATACGTATAGGTGGCATTGCTTACTATTTTATGTGGATATACAAAAATTTGAAAGATAAATACTTAATGTATATTTTGATAGATTTGGGAATTAAAGATCTATAATAAATATTACCTTTTCACAAATGGGTCGATGATGATTGCGAGAATGAGTGTTGAGGCGAAGATCTTTCACAAAAACTTATAAATAACCAACCATTGGTCTGCAAACAAGCCCGGATGAAGTTATTCGGTAAAGAATGTGACGCTCAAGTTAGAACGTGTGTGTGTGAGTATGTTTATAACAAATGTATCGTAAAGCAAATAAATTGCTTAGGAGAATAAGTGTGTATGTGTTTGTGCATGTAAGGTAACAGGAACTGTGGCACCCAAGAAAATAGAGGTATGTTGGAGTATTGTGGATTTATTCAAGGTCTAGCTGATGGTTCTGGTATCAGAGCTCCGATTATCCTCAGACGTATTTCCAAGATGACGTACTAGCATTAAATACTTTATGCAGCTTGTCCTTTAAAAGCGTTTGTCTCTTGTCGGGATATGGGCCGTTTGACCTGCCCTTTCTGATTTTGGTCATAGATCTCGCATGTCTATTGAGCTTAGCCCAAAAAATTCATGTCTCATTGCATCATTTCAAAAAATGACTGTTCTCATCCCTCATAAATAAGGAACCTTCCGTGCTAGAAAACCTTTTGCATTTCGTTTCTAATATTATCGCTTTGTGCAAGTTATTTCCTTCTTTGGCAATTGCATTTTGCTATCAATGCACACTCTCATTTTCTGGCCATCCTCGTGTTTCCAACACTTCCTCGAAAATAAATCTCTACCATATACTTTTTCCTTCTCCGTTCTTGATGAAAATTTATTTTACATCTTTCTCTTCACACATCGCTTCCCATTTTATGCCACCTTTTCCTCCTAGTTCATTGGTTGCTTCTACTGCGCCGATAGTTTTTTCGTCTTTGTTTTTGTCATAGCCCAACTTCTTAATCAAGAGATTAGACTGTGACTAATGACTCTACACGAACTATTGGGACTAATGACGATAGAAAAATCCATAATGTGATATGACAATAATGTATGGATAATAAATAATGGGTGACGTCAAATGATGTATTAATTTTGATCCGAACGAAATAATTCGTTTCCATAAAGTCGAATGAATAAAAGAAATAACGGAGGTAGGATAATCAACAACATTCGACTTTTTGTCCAAAAACGGTTTTTCCACAATTACAACAACAACATAATGATCATTCAAGTCAGAGTGTGGCAACAGAAAGGGCAGTTGAGTTATATGTGTGAGGACATATAACTCTGGGCAGCAAAATATACAATACGCACAACATTTTCAATTTAACCACAAGACGAAGAGAACATCAAAATTTGTTCAATATAAACTTTCTAATAACATAGCATCATGACAAGTCCGACTCCAACAGTCTCAAACATCAATTATAAAAAACAACCAAACCAAATTCCCTTCGAGTAACAAAAAGATATCAAGGAGTTCGACTCCAACATTTTCCATGGACCGTAACTACCAATCAATACCAAGTTTGTTTTCAACAACAAGAGATATCAAAGGATTCAATCCCAATGACCACAACCAACCGTATGAAACAAACTGAATAACAAAAGATGTTTCCAACATATAAGGCAGAAACCATAAACCACAATAACCATAGTGTTCCCTTTCCAATTCCATCTCCAGAGTCCCAACTCAACCTGCATGTTTAGAAATACATACAGGGCGTGAGTACATAAAGCACTCAATGGAGATATGCCGAAAACATTTAAAACTTTGCTCTTAGAGCTATAAGATTGACTTACCGTAACTTTACAATGCACATGGGTTTTAGCGAAAAACATGTGCATGCTTTTCATAAATAAACACTTAGTTGCTTTCATTTTCATAACATCATATCAAATGCATATGCATGGTCTATGTCTGCAGACAACTTTCTCTTCCCATATCCACGTACTTTCTATGTGTTGAGAAGTAGGCCTCCTTCTCAAACACGCTATGACCCGAAGGTCGCTATCCGACGTCGGTACATTATTTATTTATTTCTTTTTCGTGGATAGGTAATGCATCATGCTTATTCTCAAAATTTGGCAAGTCAACATTTTTTTCAAATAACATGCAAACATATAATGAAATAGTAAAATTAGCACGTGCTATGTTTAGTTCGAAAGCCCACCAGTAAACTTTACTCGATAAGTTTAATCAACTTCCCTTCCTTTTCTTCTTCTTTCTCTTTGATCGCTTTGCCCTTTTTAGACGTACCTTAGATTAATCGATAATATCAGTATTCAAATAAAGGACATTTTTCAACTTTCAACATACATGAATTTTTTTCTTATTCATTCTTTTCTTTTCTTATGTTTTGTTTAGACACTTTTGTCTAAACTTTCACCTATACGAATTTAAGTCTTTCGGGTCATTGCATCCTTCTATTCTTTAAACATTTATCGTATTCGACTCATATGAGTCTATTTTAGTAACAAATGAACGATTAATAATTATTTCGCAATTAC
The DNA here is from genome assembly GCA_036937905.1 of Salvia rosmarinus. NCBI lineage: Eukaryota > Viridiplantae > Streptophyta > Magnoliopsida > Lamiales > Lamiaceae > Salvia > Salvia rosmarinus. The sequence continues at coordinate 14,617,207 of CM072818.1, forward strand.
ACTTTAATGAACTAAATTCACATTCTTTTCTTTATTTAAACACTTTATTTCTTCTTATTAAGTTATTTATGCATAACTTTTCGACTAATCGTCTAACTTAAACTTTCATTACAAATTAAGTAACAAGCCATCAACATACTTTTAATTTTAATTTATCTCACTCTAATCATACTTTAGTCTTGTAAACCATTTCTAATTAATTAATATCACATAACATAACTTATCCAAAACATGAACTAATTCAAACATGAATATGTACATAAGCTTTAGATTTGCACCTTCTTAGCTCTACAAATCCCAATTAAGCTCCATTAGTCATTATTTACATAATAAGTTCATAATCCACAAGATTTACAAAGAATAACATTAAACTTTGAATTTCCCCTTTTTCACATAATTTTCGAAAATTATGACAATATGTATAAATTATATTTTTCTTCAACTTTCTTTCTAATTCTAATCTAATTATCACATATTAACCTTAAACAACAATAATAATGGCATATATCAACTTTAACATAATTATATCAACTATACATGCAAACTAAATTTTTTCACTTTCAACATATTAGTTTAGAAAATTCTAAATAATTCATATAATGCTCAAATCATCATATTAAACTCATATATCAAGCTAATTGAAGAAAATAAAATCAACATAATACTTCTCCAAATTTTGAAATTTTCAAAATATATATATATCCTAAATTTATTTTTTGCTAGATTTTCTTTCAAATTACTTACCTGAACATGCTTAATCACATAATTATAAACTAATTTCCAACATAAGACCAACATATCATCACTTCAATTTAAAGTTCATGAATTAGGGTTTTTAGTTCTAACTTTAATTTTACAATTAAACCATAAATATTTCATTATTTCTACACCAATCCATCAAATATCACCATATACCATCAATAATCACCAAATATCACTTAATTCTTCAACTTCATATCATCAATGTCTTCATAAATTTACCAACAATAATTAAGCTTAAGAATTAAAGAAAAGATAGAAATATACCTTTTTCCAACTTAAGATCAAGCTTAGAGATGGAAATTTTGGAATTAAATGGCTTGATCAAAACTTTTCTTCAAGTGTGTGTTTTCGAAAACTTTAGGAGCAAATTGGAGGATTTTTGGAAGTGATGAATAGTATGGAGGGTAGTTTATATATATCAAATTCTATTTTATTTTGATTTAATTTAATAAAATGCTTAATCATCCATTCTAGACTATTCCCATTTAATGCTCCTATTTTCATGTTTATCCATAATAATATTAATATGATATGCATATATATGTTATCAAATGTTAATAATTATATACATATTACTTGTTTTTTTTTTTTAGAAAGTAAAAATAATAACATTCTAATCTCACATTCATAAAATCATACTTAATACATAACATTAAAATGTAACATATATAAAAGCATAATTTAAATTTTTCTATTGTTATAACATTTCTTTGATCATTAAGATCAAATAATCAATCTACATAATACTTTGAATTTCTAAACAAAATCTTTTACTTGAAATTTTTAGGATTCGATTATCGATCTCATTTTATTTTACTAAGTGAAATCAAATAATTTGGATCTTAAGTGTGTTTATTTTCTTTTTATTAAGGATGCAATGCATTGTTTAACCTTAATCTTTAATTAATTACTAATTAAAAGTTAGGGATCTTACAGTTTTCTTCTTCTTCATCTTCATCTTGTGAAGAACTTTATCGTGCCATCAACTCGTACTCAAAGAGGAAAACCTCATCTTGTCAAACGACTTCCCATAAACTAAAGACCACTAGTATTCAAGAAATAGAGTTTGGCCCTACCACCATGACCTTGCCTCAATTATGCTCGCTCCAAAATACATTACACAGATTAGATAGGTGGTTTTTTAGGATTTCAAGGTTTGATACCAGATTTGACGATGCTCATCCCCCAAAAGATGGTTTTCTGGCAAAGGCAGATAGATGCAAGTCTTCGTTTTCCCATCTTCTCTTTTTTGGTAGATATAACGCACTTTTATGAAATCTCCATCAATCAGCTCTAACCCACTTCCATTCGTAGAGGTCTTTTTTCATATTATGCTTACAAGAATATAATATCCTCCACACTTCTCAAATTATCTGCGCAGGTCACGATAAAAGTATGCAAAACACATAAAGACACGAAGCATGAAAAAGAAAATTAGGCATAAAATTTTCTAAAGGCTGCAATATTCGAAGGCCTAGGCAAAGGCTTTTCCTTAGTGTCTATCAGCTCATAAGAACCCTCACGGAGTACTTTAGTGATCACGTAGGGTCCTTCGCAGTTCAGATCAAGCTTCCATGTAGATTTCGCAGCGTCTACGCATCGCAAAACAAGATCTCATCTATCAAATCGTCGAGTCTGAACTCTCATGTTATCCAGCTTTGCCTTTGTAATATCCCTAACTTTCATATGCTTAAGATCTAAATTATATAATTTCATTTAGTGAAATGAAATGTGATCGGCAAATGAATTCTAAAATTTTCTAAGCAAAAGATTTTTGTTTAGAAATTTAAAATGTTATGTAGATTTATTTTAATGATCAAATAAGTGTTAAGATTATCAAAAATATAAAGTTATGTGATTATGTGTATTACCTTTTCATGTTATATTGTAATAATGAATTCTATGGATATAAGATTTTTATGTTATTAAATTTTCTTACTTAAGTAATGAAGAACAATAAAGAGTATATACATATAATTATGTTAGATATATATATATATATATATATATATATATATATATATATATATATTCTTCTCAATAGGATTAGAATGACTTTCGAACTTAGAATTTAAAATGATTAGGTACCAATGAAAGAAAACTTTTAAATTCCAACAAAAAGAATTTACTTCATTAAATATTATAAAATGATTACGAGAATTATTATATATAATATAATAATCGAATATGATTTATATATATATACTTATAAATCATTATATCAATAATATTTTGCTAATGTTTAAATATTAATTCATGGTCTTTATGATCGAACTTTGAGCCCGTAAGAATAAATTATCTAATGGGCTTCAGTTTGAAAAAGCCCAAGAGAAAAGCCCATTTGACAACCCCAAACCCTACACTATACAATCTCCTTCTTTGGAACTCTAGCTTCACAATTCATTTCTTTTCCACTGCAGCCTCAACAAGAGGATCCAAAGGTCTAAACTCTTAATCTCTTTCTTCAATTCAAGTTTATGTGCGTTCATGTTATGTATGTGTGTGGGTACGAGTGAGAGAGAGACGAGAAGTGGTGGCTGGTCGCCGGCGATGGACGCCGAAATCCGACGTCGGCAGCGGCGGTCGCAGCCGTGTGCGTGTGTGTGTTCGTGTGTGCTGTCGTGTGTGTGCGTTGGCGTGTGTGTTGTGCGTCGCGTGTGTGTTGTGGCTGTATGAATGGGAGAGAGAGACATTCAGAGACGGACGAGGGGGCGATGGTGGCACGATGACAGCGTCGTCAGAGACGGCGGCGGCGCTGCGTGCAAGTGTGCGCTGTGCGTGCGTGTGTGTGCTGTCCGTGAGAGGGGGAGAAGAGAGGGAGGCTGTCGACGGCGACAACCTCACCGGATCTGGGGAGGAGCGGAGGCAGCGGAGACCTCGTAGGTGTGCGCCGGTGTGTGAGCCGAGAGAGAAGAGAGATGGACGTGAGAGAGAGAAGAGTGAGAGACGTGTGAGAGACGTGTGAGAGAGAGGAGAAAAGAAATAAAAAAATAAAATAAAAAATGGAGGTCGCGGAATTACGGTCGCCCGGCCGCTGGCTGATGGGAACAGTGCGGAAAAGTGTGGGGAAAGATCATAGGTTTAGGGTTTGTAAAGGATATTGGGCTTGTTCCATTTTTATTAATTAAATGAGTTGGGCTCATTCTTTTAAATGGGCTAGGTTTCATTTTTATTAATTAAAAGAGTTGGGCTGGGTTTTCTTTTCATGTGTTGGGTATTTAATTCAAAGAATTTGGGCCTCATTCTTTTTGGGCCGAGAATGATTATGGAGTGGGCTAAAATGTTTTAATGATTGGGCTGAGTTTAATTCATGTTTTATTTTTATTTCATGTATGGGCTGTACCTTTTTAATTGCTAATGGGCTATGGACTATTATTAATTTTAGGCCCAAGTCTTAATAAGGAACATGTGTTATATATTGTATTAAATAATAGTTGGGCTTAGATTTAATTAATGATTGGGCTTTAATTTTAATTAATGACTAGACTTGCTTTAATTAATTAAACCTTTGGACTTAAATTAATTAAATAAATAAGGTTTAACTTTGAGACTTAATTAATTAAATTATATTAAGTCTAATTAAATGAATAATTAACTTAAACTTAAATATAAGTTTAAATTATTTAATCATTGTAAGTTAGTTAATTAATTAATTAATTACTATTAAGTTTAATTAATTAATTGATTAAGTTAAGGTTAAGTCCAAGTTTAAGTTACTTTATTATGATCGTGATCTATTTAATTAATGTAATTAATTTCTTTTAATGAAATTAATTAAGTTAGAATGTTTAATAAATTAAATTATGTTAGACAAGTGCATAATTTGATAATTTTATTATGAGTTATATTAAGCGAGATTCCTTAATATACATATATGATTTTAGTATGCATTTCAATTGCATTATACTTTTGTAAAAAGTATTTATCATAAGAAGATTATGAAATTAAATGCGTTTTTAAACGAAAAGTCGAGCAATGGTATTGTTGGTGCCCTTAGTCGATATATATATTAGTTTTCAAATTTAATTATATTTTGAAAACCCGGGCTTAACGAATCATAAGTTAGTATCCTCCTTTACTTGAACTTAAGGCTAGCTTTTGAGACCTATTAAGATTAGTGCTTCAGACGCTTTATCGATCAATGGGATTAGCGTTGCTTCCGAGACGATACAAAAGTGATTTAAATCGAGCTTTGTCCTATCAAGGTGGGCTTTATTTACCAAAAGTATATTTGAGTTATATGCTCGATATTTCATGAAATGCAAACTGTTTATCCAATAAAATGTTTTTGTGCGCTCTACTGCTTAAGGCTCAGTAAATGTATCGATCGAGATTCTCTTTAAACTTAATATGTTAATTGAGAATTGTGTATACTAGTTAGTTGTTTCGGTGGGTTGATCTCCATCGGACACTAACATAATCATGAGGCGTTATAAGGGTGCTTGTCTGGATGCGTTCCGGAGTACGTCATGTTATTATGGTGCTTTTCTGGATGAGTTCCGAAGTACGTCATGAAATTATGAATTTATCCGGGTTACGTCCCGATGATAATAATGGGGCATGTGATCCGAAGGTGGCTAGAGGCCCGGGATCGAAGCGAGTAACAGAAGCGTCGTGACAATGGGCCCAATAAATGAAATATTTTTGCATGCTTAGAAGTGGTTTCTCTTTTTAAAACCTTCTAAGTTATGTTATCATGATTGGATAAACTGCTTTTACGAATTTATGAAATGTTTATAGAAAATGCATGTCCACTGAGTACATTAGTACTCAGCCCAAATGTTTTCAAATGTTTTCAGGTTGATCAATGGGCGCTGACGGGGCAGAGCTGAGATTAGGGTTCATTCCGTATTTTGACGGATCATTTCCGTATTTAGACTTCCGCTGATGAACTAGCTCTAATTAAATTCTTCATTCTCGTCTATGACTTGAATTGTACCTTTTGATGAGCTTAGACTCTGAATCCTTGATGTTTAGTATTTTGATGTACATTGGCTATCAGAAGCACGAAACTAAACTTGTGATCCTGAAGATAATTATTGTTTTGATTGGATTACATCATTCGATGTCTTCCATTTTCATTTAGGAAGCTATTCCCAAATTCTAAGGGTTTATTGCCTTAACCATTCGAGTCAATTTTTTACCTTATATTTTTCCGTATTTTATTTGCCGCGTCTCGATTTACGAGTTTCCATTATATTAGGAATTGGGCGTGACAGAGTGGTATTAGAGCATAAGTTTTCTTTCGTGTCTCTGACCGCCAAAATCTTTTGATGTCGAGTCTTGGATAGTATCTCTAGACTTCTTGTAATCTCGGTGACTCTCACCACCACGCCATGTTGATCAACAAAGGTAATTTTAAAGTTTTCAAATGATCCTGAAAAATGTGTGCGAAAAAGGATTGGTATATAAATAGTCTATTGACTTTTACATATGCCAAATGTTTATCGTTTATGCTTATAAAGAGGAATATCATTTTGGGCCAGCAAGCCCTTATGTCAAGCAAAGTATTTTATCATGATGAGTCTCTCCGAGCCTACATGACCCAGTTTCAAGGAAGAAATTATGATGAGTCTCTCAAGCTCACATAATTGAGTTTTGGGAAGAAGAAATGAAAGAGAAAAGATTTATCATATTTATGACTTATGAGCCTATGTGGCAGTATTTCAATTATTTGTCATTTTGAGTTTTGACTCTATGACTTATTTTAATGTTAAAAGATACCTTTTGAGTTTTAACTCTTTGGTAAGAAGTATGTCACACATAAAGGATATTTGTCATATTAGGTTTCTCACGACCTTCATGACACACAGTTATCAGGTCAGAATAGTGTAGTCTCATGGTTAGCGAGATGCATTAGTTTATGCTATAATAGGATTGCGATCCTTATGAGATAGACCTTTACTCTACAATAGAAGCGCTTGAACATAGAAGTAACATGAAAAAGATTGAGGATTCACTTGAGTTACACCATTATGGTTAGGATTAGTTTCTCATATAGGTGTTATCTTATCAGAATGGAAGACGCACCAATAGGAGGTGGCATGGAAGACGCACCGATAGGGAATGGTAGGGGCCGAGGCCGAGGTCGAGGACGAGGACGTCGTCGTGTACAAGGAAGAGGTTTTGTCCATCAGGAACCTAACCCACAAGTAGCACCGGACCGTACAACTGAAGAAAGGTTCCGCAAAGAGAAGCCTCCGTTGTTCGATGGACTAGGTGACCCGATGGATGCTGAGAAGTGGATACGAGCTGTGGAACGGATTTTTAACTATATCCGATGTGAAGACAAGGAGAAAGTGAAGTGCGCCACCTACCAGCTTGTGGAAGAAGCTGACTTCTGGTGGGAGTCAGTGAGACGCACCATGACTGAGGAGGAACTCGAGGACCTCACATGGGAAGAATTCAAGACTGAATTGTATGAGAAGTACATACCGGGATGTTATCGTCAGAAGAAACAGAACGAGTTATGGAACTGAAGCAGAGAATTGGAACAGTCATTGAATACGACATAGCTTTCAACCAACTGTCAAGGTATGCTCCACATCTGGTGGACACTGATGCCAAACGCGCTGAGAAATTTAGAAACGGACTACGCCATGCGATATCGATTTCCCTAGCAAGTCAAAGAGACCTTACCTATGCACAAACGTTGAGCAGAGCTCTAACCATCGAGTCGCTACTTCCAAATGAGAAAGGAAAAGCTCCCCTGTAGGTTGTGCATACGCCCTCTCAAGACAATGGCAAAGGAAAGAGAAAGTGGGATGAACGAAACAACGGAAACTTCGGAAATGGGACGAAACCTTGTTGAGAACCAAAATCTAAACCAACCACAACGACATCAACAACAACAACCTCCAATTGAAACGAAACCCTATGTTTGAAGTGCCAAAACCACACTCGGAGAATGCATTAAAGGATTAAACGTTTGTTACAATCATGGACAATTTGGGCACTTTTCCATGGCATGCCCAAACCCGGGAAGGACGAAAGAACAAAGCAATAATGAACCAAAGATGACAACCAATCACGGTGTCAGTATCAAGCCAGGGCTTATGCTCTAAACCAACAAGAGACAACTCGAGACCAAGGTGACATGACAGGTATGACTACGTGTATATCTTACGTTGATATGGGAGCATCTCACTCCCTTATTTCAAATATAGCACGAAAAAGTTTAAGTCGGGGCAGAATGTTTTAGAAATCAGTAATTTCTTGAGAAATACAAAAACAAGCATAATGATGTAGCCCTAAGTTAAGACTTAGGCTATGAGAAGAGATTGATAAGGATATTCAATCATAAGATCATGATATTTATTAGAACAAAGTAGATTGTTCTATATGGAAAGTACGTAGAATCGTTAAATACGAACAAGAAAGAGTGGAACCATCATAGGATGGAGGAGGCCACATAGAAGCTGAATGATAGTGCAAAAATCTAATACCCCAAGTTAGAGATCAAAGTACATAAATTTCGAGGACGAAATTCTTATTAGGATGGAGGGATGTCATACCCCGTCTTTCTCAATAGGATTAGAATGACTTTCAAACTTAGAATTTAAAATGATTCGTGCCCAATGAAAGAAAACTTTTAAATTCCAACAAAAAGAATTTACTTCATTAAATATTATAAAATGATTACGAGAATTATTATATATAATATAATTATCGAATATGATTTATATATATATACTTGTAAATCATTATATTAATAATATTATGCTAATGTTTAAATATTAATTCATGGTCTTTAGGATCGAACTTTGAACCCGTAAGAATAAATTATCTAATTGGCTTCAGTTTGAAAAAGCCCAAGAGAAAAGCCCATTTGACAACCCCAAACCCTACACTATACAATCTCCTTCTTTGGAACCCTAGCTTCACAATTCATTTCTTTTCCACTGCAGCCTCAACAAGAGGATCCAAAGGTCTAAACTCTTAATCTCATTCTTCAATTCAAGTTTATGTGCGTTCATGTTATGTATGTGTGTGGGTACGAGTGAGAGAGAGACAGAGACGAGAAGTGGTGGCTGGTCACGGGCGATGGACGCCGAAATTCGACGTCGGCAGCGACGGTCGCAGCCGTGTGCGTGTGTGTGTTCGTTTGTGCTGTCATGTGTGTGCGTTGGCGTGTGTGTTGTGCGTCGCGTGTGTGTGTTGTGGCTGTATGAATGGGAGAGAGAGACATTCAGAGACGGACGAGAGGACGATGGTGGCGCGATGATGACGTCGCCGAGAGGCAATGGCGGCTACAAGTCTGCAAGTGTCTTGTTGTGCGTGCGTGTGTGTGTTGTCGCCATTATGTGTGTGCTTAGCGTGTGTGTGTGTCTTTGTCCGTAGAGGGAGAGAGGAGGCGTCGACGGTGACAACCTTACGGATCAGGGGAGGAGCGGTGGCCTCGTGGGTGTCGCGCGGTGTGTGAGAGAGAGAAGAGATGGACGTGAGAGAGAAGAGTAAGAGACGTGTGAGAAGAGGAAAAAGAAATAAAAATAAAATAAAAATGGAGGTCGCTGAATTACGTCGCGGCGATGGCGGTTTTAGGGAACAGCAAAAAAAAATGTGGTGGGGGAAGATCATAGGTTTAGGGTTTGTAAAGGATATTGGGCTTGTTCCATTTTTATTAATTAAATGAGTTGGGCTCATTCTTTTAAATGGGCTCGGTTTCATTTTATTAATTAAAAGAGTTGGTGGGTTTTCTTTCATGTGTTGGGTATTTAATTCAAAGAATTTGGGCCTCATTCTTTTGGGCGAGAATGATTATGGAAGTGGGCTGAAATGTTTTAATGATTGGGCTGGGTTTAATTCATGTTTTATTTTTATTCCATGTATGGGCTGTACCTTTTTAATTGCTAATGGGCTATGGACTATTATTAATTTTAGGCCCAAGTCTTAATAAGGAACATGGGTTATATATTGTATTAAATAATAGTTGGGCTTAGATTTAATTAATGATTGAGCTTTAATTTTAATTAATGACTAGACTTGCTTTAATTAATTAAACCTTTGGACTTAAATTAATTAAATAAATAAGGTTTAACTTTGAGACTTAATTAATTAAATTATATTAAGTCTAATTAAATGAAGAATTAACTTAAACTTAAATATAAGTTTAAATTATATAATCATTGTAAGTTAGTTAATTAATTAATTAATTACTATTAAGTTTAATTAATTAATTGATTAAGTTAAGGTTAAGTCCAAGTTTAAGTTACTTTATTATGATCGTGATCTATTTAATTAATGTAATTAATTTCTTTTAATGAAATTAATTACGTTAGAATGTTTAATAAATTAAATTATGTTAGACAAGTGCATAATTTGATAATTTTATTATAAGTTATATTAAGCGAGATTCCTTATTATACATATATGATTTTAGTATGCATTTCAATTGCATTATACTTTTGTAAAAAGTATTTATCATAAGAAGATTATGAAATTAAATGCGTTTTTAAACGAAAAGTCGAGCAATGGTATTGTTGGTGCCCTTAGTCGATATATATATTAGTTTTCAAATTTAATTATATTTTGAAAACCCGGGCTTAACGAATCATAAGTTAGTAACCTCATTTACTTGAACTTAAGGTTAGCTTTTCGAGACCTATTAAGATTAGTGCTTCTTGTAGGTTTTTTCGATCAAGGGGATTAGCGTTGCTTCCCGAGACGTATACAAAAGTGATTTCGTCAGGCTTTGTCCTATCAAGGTGGGCTTTATTTACCAAAAGTATATTTGAGTTATATGCTATGATATTTCATGAAATGCCAACTGTTTATCCAATAAAATGTTTTTGTGCGTTCTACTCTATTTAAGGCTCGTAAATGTATCGATCGAGATTCTCTTTTAAACTTAATATGTTAATTGAGAATTGTGTACACTAGTTAGTTGTTTCGGTGGGTTGATCTCCATTTGACACTAACATAATCATGAGGATAATTATTGTTTTGATTGGATTACATCATTCGATGTCTTCCATTTTCATTTAGGAAGCTATTCCCAAATTCTAAAGTTTTATTGCCTTAACCATTCGAGTCAACTTTTTACCTTATATTTTTCTGCATTTTATTTGTCGCGTCTCGATTTACGAGCTTCCATTATATTAGGAATTGGGGCGTGACATATATTGATAATATTATTAATAAGAATGAAGTGTAGTGTGAATGCATTAAATAAGGTGAATTCTAGAAAATATGACTAAGCATGTATTTAATTACAAAGGATGGATAATCATGTAATAAATTATATTAAAAATAAAATAGAATTTAATATATATAAAAACACCTCCTTACTATTGAAAGTCTTAAAAACCCACCCATTTCTCCCTAAACTCTCGACCACACACACTAAAACACACACTAGGATAAAAAAAAATATCAAGCTATTTCTTCCATATTTTCTACTTCCAAGTTTGATTTCAAGGTTGAAAGAAGGTATAATTCTAACTTTTCTTTAATATTTAAGCTTAATTAATGTTATACACATGTGAAAATATTGAGGATGTTGGGTTGAAGGATTGTGTATTATGTTATTATTATTGGTGAATATTGATGATATATGGTGATATTGATGGTTTATTGGTGAAATAATGAAGTAATTATAGTTAATTGTGAAATTTAAGTTAGAATTTCAAAACCCTAGTTCTTGAGCTTGAAATGAAAGTGATGATATGTTGATGTTATGTTGAAAATTAGTTAGTAATTATGTAATTAAGCATGTTTAGGTAAGTAATTTGAAAGAAAATTTAACAAAAAGAAATTTAGAATATATATATGTATTTTCGAAAATTTTGAAAATTTGAAGAAATGATATGTTGATTTTATCTTCTTCAATTAACTTGATATATGAGTTTAATATGATGATTTAAGCATTATGTGAATTAATTAGAAATTTCTAAGTTCATATGTTGAAAATGAAAAATTTTAGTTTATGTGTTTAGTTGACATGTTTATGCTAAGGTTAATATATGCTATTATTATTGATGTTTAAAGTTGATATATGATAAATAAATGAGAATCATTAGATAGGCACAGACGAAATCCTAATTTTGTGTCCAGCCGCCTGGCCTCACGGCCTAGCTCGTGGTCGCTAGCTAGGTCGCGATGATCTGGGCAGCGCGTTCCTACGATAAGCTCGCGGCTGGATTCGCGTCCGTTTGTTGTGCTTCGCGGTCGCTAGCTTAGCCGCGTGAAATCGGGCAGAAGCTTTTCGGAGGCTCTCGCGGGCAGGGCTCGCGGTCGCTTGGCTTTGCCTCACGGCCTCCCTAGCGGTAGCTAGGTCGGTCGCGAGAAACTGTCCAAAATGCATTCGCTTCAGCTCGCGACTGGGCTAGCGATCGCGAAGGAGGTCGCTAGCCCCTGTTCTTGTCCTTCTTTGGCTCGTGCTTCGTTCCGTGCTTCGATTATCAACCTATAAGCCTACAAAACACCAAAAGGGAACCCAAGAGCAGTATTTTCCAAAAATAGCTAAAAGCATTAAGATCCAATCTATAAACGTACTTAATAGATCTAAATTCATCTTAAAATATCAACAATAAACGAGTAAAAATCGCGTTTATCAAACCCCCAAACTTGAAGCATTGTTTGTCCTCAAACAAAAAAACAAAACAAAAAGAAAGAAAGACACAACGAAAGATCAACGAGCGTCAGCAAAGGTGATCACCATATAAGCCTCAGAAATCTTTGAAAGTTCGAAATCATAAGCGCACATGACGACATTAGTCAACTCGATAATGTACAATAATTGAAAGCAAAAATCTCATTCAATTCAACCCTCACAAAGGCATGTGTATAATGTAGTGTACACTCAAACTCATAAGAAAATTAAGGACGTGTATACACTCAAAGATCAATGCAATGTAAAATCTTACCATAGGCTTGTCGTTTCTCTAATATCTCCACCACATCAAATGCGTTCAAATTAGGATAAAAAATATATTTTCATAGGTTGTAATGTAGGCACATTGGTTAAGGTAGGGTGATATATGGCTAAGTGACTCAAACTTTACTCCAAGCACCCCCATTTATACTTTTCGAAACATATGGACTTTGTCCATTTTCCTTTTTCTTTCCAACTTGCTAAATCAACGTTTATTATACTTGAGAAACCTAAATTTTGATGAAAAATCCCTTTATGCTCACATTATTCACATAGGGCCCATTCTTTTCCACAGAAGTACCTTTCTAACCTTTAGCCCTACGTAATACATCGATTTATTTCATTTTAATAGAGCTTATATGGTCCATTCGTTTCCACAGAGGTACCATTTGTTTCAACACATGTACATCTCTATCTTTTATCCCAACTTAGTATATCAACTCAAATTTACCCCCCTTGATTCCCATATCCATCCTCACCTCCTATCATCCGGTTAACAGAAAAATAAAGTCTAATAAAGGCTCAAAGAAGGTGACAAACGGTATATATCATTGGGTTAGTGTATGGATAAATCTGTGGTTCACAAAGATGGTCTTTTATCATTTCCATATTCGAAACACATATTGCAGCCTCGACACAGAAAACACGGCAAGTTCTAGAAGATGATTACATGCACGATATCACACAATTAAAAGCGTAACAAGATGTTTATACAAATGAAGCTCAAGTCTCACGGTTTAAGCAAATGGTGAAAACAACAAGCTAAGGAATCTCAAGTCATCCATGCGTCTTTTCTAACATATCATGTGCACTATCAACATATTTTTCTAAAATTTCTATCATCATTGGCAAATGGATTAACACATTTTACTTAAACTCGTTGATAGACAAACACAACAACGAAAACAAACGACACGACAAAAGCCCCAAAATATAAAAACTTAGGAAAATAAAGCGAAAACATAAAAAGACTCTCAACCAACCACACTCTTCCACTCCCCCCCAAAAGACACAAAACAAAACAAGAAAGACCAAAAAAAAAAAAAAAAAGCGAAAGCAAAACAAAAACAAAAAGATTGGGTTACCTCCCAACAAGTGCTTAATTTAACGTCTTTAGCTAGACCATCACATACCTCGATCAATCTGGCGTTTTGGCAGCCGACTTCTTCCCAAATCTGTGCTTGCTCCTATACTTAGCATTGACTGCAGACCACCACTGAGTGTGGAAGTGGCATCCCCCAAACTTGAATGAATCACTCGGGGTTCCATACCAAGTCCATCTCTTCTTTGTAGCATGCTCCTCAAATGGTCGGTTGACATTCAAGCTCGAGATTGGTTTAGCTGTGGCAGTGGTGATGGAATAACACTCCTCCTTCTTTTGGATAATCGTGTTTCTTGATGGTATTATATATTGAAATTTTTAGCTCCTCATCGTTGACACGAAAAGTGAGATCACCTTTCTGCACATCAATTAAAGCACGACCAGTGGCTAGAAAAGGCCGACACAGGATTAGTGGTTGATTCTTGAATCGGTATGTCTAAAATAACAAAATCGTAGGAAAGACAAAGTCCCAATTCTTACCAACACATCTTCAACTATTCCCTTAGGACGTGATGGTAGCTTTGTCGGCATCATCAATGAAATTTTAGTTGACTTCATTTTCCCCGCTCAAGCGATTGAACAAAGATAAGGGCACAGATTGATGCTCGCTCCCAAATCACACAAAGACGTTGGGGAATGTATGCTCGGCAATTTCGTACTCGATGTGAAACTTCCGGATCCTTCATTTCATGGCAATTTCATTGTAATATCGCTCTACATTCTTGAAGGTTAATTTTTCAAATTTCCCTAACTTCTTCTTGTTTGCCAAAGCATTTTTGAGAAATTTCACGTATCCAGGCAAGTTACTGAGCACATCAAAGAGAGGTCTGTTGATGTTTACTTTTTGGAATATCTCTTTGAATCGGTCGAACTCCTCGTCATATTTCGACTTAACTAGACGACTTGGGAAAGGTACCGGAGGAGTGTACGTTGGCAGAATCTTCTTCTGGACTGCCTCGCGGCCACCCTCGTGATCGCGAGGATTGTCGCTTGGCGCTGGAGCTGCGTCTGCCTTCTTCCTCACGGCCGGGCTAGCGGTCGCTAGCTCGGTCAATAGTTCTTCGGCAGAACCTTCTGGACTCTTTCTCGCGGTCGGCCTAGCGGTTGCTATGTTGGTCGCTAGCCTCTCGGTAATACGATTTGTATCATTCATCGCGATTGGGCTAGTGGTCGCTAGCTCGGTCGTGAGCTCCTCCTCGCTCATCGTACGTCCATCTTCTCGTTCTGGTTGGCTCTGATAAGCTTTTCCACTCCTCAGATGGATGGCAAAGCACTGATTTATCGGGTTTACCTCTGTAGTGCTCGGAAATTGGCCCGACTTTTGTTGCGCATTCAGCTGTGCAGCTATTTGGCTAATCTGGTTCTCCATTATCTTCATGTGTTTGCCCATTGCTGCTACGGTGGATTCCACCTGTGTAATCCTCGACCGATCGTCTCGATGAACGAGTTTCTTTGAGTTGCCAATTGCTGGTTGCTCACAACCAACTGTTGCATCATTTCCTCTAAGCTTTGCTTCTTCGGCTCCTGAATCATCCCATTCGCACTACTGAAACCCGCCGAGATTCTTTGGAAGTTGTTGGGGTTAGCATACGACAAGTTGGGATGATTCTTGTTGTTAGGATGGTATGCCGGAATTTTCCTGTGACGATTCCTCGATTTATATAATTTACGTTCTTCGTCTCGAATCGGCTTTTCGTGAGTGAATTTCTCCATGAGATCGTCATATCTGGGATCGACCTCTACTGCAACTGCCTTTACCACAAGCGTCCTCTCCATCGGCCATTGATAGCTATTATAGCCATCTCTTCTATAATTCGGCTAGCCTCCTCCACTCGGCGGTTCAACAAGCATCCCCCTGCCGACGCATACACAATGCTTCTCGTATGCAGTGTCAGCCCACTGTAGAATTGTGTGATCTGCTGTTCTTTGGAAAATCCATGTTGAGAGCACTTTCTCAAAAAGTCCCTGAATATCTCCCCATGCCTCGAATAAAGATTCGTCTCTTTGTTGGGAAAAGAGGGAGGTCTCGGCTATGATTTTCTATGCTTTTGCCGGCGAAAAATATTTCGAGAAAAACTTCTCGCAAAGTTTTCCCCAACTGCTTATACTAGTACGATCCGAGCTCTTGAACCAATCCTTCGCACAGTTGCGCAGAAAACCGAACATGCGCGTCCGGATCGTATCTTGTGGCACCCTATTTTGCTTGATGATGTCACATATATCTAAGAATGTCTCTAGATGAGCATTCGGATCTTCTGTCACTCCTCCCCCAAACTGCTCTCCTTGTAACATGCTTATCAGGGCCAGCTTCAGTTCGAAATTGTTCACATTTACTTCGGGGCCCCATCTGCCTCCTTGAAATTGTTCAGTAGGAGGTCGGTACATATAGTTCAGTGGTCTTGTCTCTGTAGCGGGGAGGAGTCCCATGTTCGTCATCTGGCACTGCATCTCATTAAATTCTGCCAGAAGACGTGCAACATGCTCGGGAGGTACACCCCCGTTATTCGAATTTGGATTAACTGACATCTCTTGCTCTCTCATTTCTCGTCTCCTTCTCCTCTGAGTGCTTTCGATCTCGGGATCTAAATTTTTTTCAGGAGGTCCCTGAGATCTTGTAATCATATACTACCTGGAGAAAAATGGAGAAATCAGCTCTGGCAAGAGATAAAGAATAAAATAAAATATACAACTTGAATTAATAAATCCAAATAAACGAGTTATTCCTATATAATCTTAACAATCCTCGGCAACGGCGCCAAAATTTGAGCGCTACTTTTTCTAACACGAAAATGTGCAAGTAGATAGGGTAGTCGAGTATCGTATCCACAGGGATTGTAACACAAAAACACATAAGCTAACTCAACAATAATTCATCATTATCCAAGGACAGATTTGGTTTTGAAAGGTTTTGGGACTTCGAATATTAAATTCAAAGTCAAGAGTAAATAAAACAATAAAGCAAGCAAAAAAAACTCAAAGAGATAATAAGAGTAAAAGACTAACCATAGGGATGTATTAATCCTACCCACAGCGTATGTTTATCCTGCTTCCTATTAACCAATTTTAATCCGACGGGATGGAAGATCACATATGTAACCAACAATTTCGATTCGATAATTGTGGCGAGAGATTACTAATTTTCCCTATTAACATTACGCCTCTAGGTGAAAATAAGCAACTCAAAAGATCACAAAGAATATGCTTCATACGAATGTTCCTATGTCACTACGATTGAAGCGCTTATTCAGACAGTGCATTCAAGATCGATTGACAATTAAAGCTGTTAAGAAATTAACTGGCAACTAGATATGCATCAAGATTGATCAGAAATTAACACATATTATTAAGCACCAAGAATCACAAATCAATGCCTAGAAGGTAAATAACAATACAAGGAATCGCAACACTTAGGATAGAATCATAAAAACCCTAGGATTAGAATATAAATTTAGCTAGATATAATAATCGAAATAAAATACGAATTAATCATAGAAATAGAAATTATATAGATAAAACCCATAATGTGGCGTCTGAAAAACAATCGTTGGATTCGTATCCCAACCTCAGCGGAAAACGGGAAAAACACAAAATTCGTTCGGACGAAATCGTTCCAAAGCGATAACAATGCGTAGAACAAATGTAGAACAATGGAAATCTAAAGCCTAGATGAATATAAATCAAAGCTAGAGTAAAAAATATATGAAAAACTGAAGAAAACTGAATGAAAATCGTGCTGGAGGAGTTGTGGGCGTGGGAGCAATGCTTGCCATATATATAGGCACAGGCGAAACCCTAATTTTGCGTCCAACCGCCTCGCCTCACGGCCTAGCTCGCGGTCGCTAGCTAGGTCACAAGGATCTGGGCAGCGCATTCATTCGATAAGCTCGCGGCTGGATTCGTGCCCGTTTGCTGTGCTTCGTTTCTGAGCTCGCGGTCGCTAGCTTGGTCGCGTGAAATCGGGCAGAAGCTTTTCGGAGGCTCTCGCGGGCAGGGCTCGCGGTCGCTTGGCTTTGCCTCGGGCCTCCCTAGCGGTCGCTAGGTCAGTCGCGGCCGTCTGAATCGTTCGCCATTTCCGCGATCGAGCTAGCGATCGCGAAGGAGGCCGCTAGCCCCTGTTCTTGTCCTTGTTTGGATCGTGCTTCGTTTCGTGCTTCTATTATCAACCTATAAGCCTACAAAACACCAAAGGGGAACGCAAGAGCAATATCTTCCAAAAATAGCTAAAAGCATTAAGATACAATATATAAATGCACTTAATAGTTCTAAATTCATCTTAAAATATCAAAATAAATGAGTAAAAAACACCTTTATCAATGAGGAGAAGAGATTGAGTGAGAGAGAGAGAGAGAGATATGTGGGTTGAGAGAAAGATTTTTATTTTATTTTGCTTATCCACATTTTTTTAATTATGTATATCCATGTCGGCATGTAACATTGTAGCTCGGGCGGTACACGTCCATCTTCAAGTACCAGATGTTTTCTTTAGTTCACATAATGATAGTTTTCGAAAACGATGTGTATTGTTTTGTAAATACCTTTACAATGAGATATTTTGAAAAGACTGGAATACAACGGGACATAACATAATATTTATCTAAATATTTATTTAAACTATCAACTATCAGTATAGTATCAAAATGTTCCGTGTCCATTTTCGATTCCTGAAATCTTGACATCGCTAACGAATGCCACATGGATTTACTTGGCAATTTCACTATTTAATTAAAAAAACAAACTTACATGAATTTATGTGGTATATGGCGAACCATGTCAAGATTTCGTTGGCCGAAAAATGGATGTGAGATATTTTCGATATAATACTAATAGTTGATGTAAAAATAAATATTTCTAATAAGGATTATTGACGTATAAATACATCAACTTTGGACACATTTTGATTTTTTCACGAACTTTAAAAATTATCATAAAATACACAAACTTAATCACTTTAGTGATTTTACCATGATTTCAAATTCAAATCAAATTAAATCTGACTTGGCATCTCAAAAATTTATTGTGGACAAAACATTTGATGATATAAACGATGTTATAGAGAAATACATAAAATATTGTCATTTCATCAAAATAAATCCGATTTCTTGATTTCTAAGGTTCATTGCATCAACCATCATTAAAAAATCATGTCTTCTCGTTTGTTTCATCGCTTGGTTCTCGTTGAGATCAAAACAATCGATGTTCTCTCTCTATGGTGTCGTGTATATTATTGACCGTTTTGTCTACGATAAATTTTTGAGATATCAAGTCATTTAATTTAGTATAAATTTGAAATCATGGTAAAATCACTAAAGTGATTAAGTTTGTGTATTTTGTGATAATTTTTAAAGTTCGTGAGAAAAATCAAAATTGACCCAAAGTTTGTGCATTTATACACCAATAACCCTTCTAATAATTCCAGATACTTTTGATAAAACGAATATGATTTAAATTTCAAAGTGATATCTAAAGCTACATCGCATTTACTAGGTTTGATGCAACTATATATAGTCTCTTAAAAAGTGTTTGGTGGCATTTTTTTAGGTTTGGTGGCATTTGAAGTCTTTTAAATGGGAATTATTGTTCTTAATACTACTAGTTTCCAAAACACAACAATTATCATTCAATTTTTAGAAAAGTCACGTCGCGTATCGCCGATCTTGACAAAACGTTAAGGCTAACTTTTATGCTTCTTAATTTCGCCAAAAAATATGACTTTTGGAGGAATTTTATTTCACAAATTAACTGAGATCGATTTAGGGGTTGTTTGGCTAAACTTATTTTAGAGAGCTTATAAGCTCCAAGAGATTATAAGATGTTTCAAGAATTTATAAGATATAATGTCTCAAGTGCTTATAAGTTGTTAAAGTGTTTGGATAATTGATTTTATAAGCTAGAGAAAGAATCGTGAATTAGAAAGAGAAAATCATAGTTAGAGAGATAAAATTGACGAGATGTGAAGTTGATAGTGTATATGTAGGAAATAACGAACTATAATAAGGTTACTTTAGTAAATTCATGGTTGCTTATAAGTTTGTGAAAAAATAAGTTAGGGTTGACCAACTTATTTTTAGGGGCTATAAGTTGTTGGGCTTATTTTCACAAATTATAAACTGTTTGGGAGCTTATTTTGTCAAACAACTTTAATGCCTTATAAGCTCTAAACGAACATAAGATGTTTTAAAAACTTATAAGCTCAGCCAAACACCCTCTTAGATGTTGGTGCCCTCTATAATCTTCCATCACAGCAAAGACTAAACTGGTTGAAACGAAAGAACCCTCTCCAAGATTGAAATTGTAAAATTGAAGTCACAAACCAAATCCAACTTCTCAATATCATAAGTTACACGTACTTTCCCGAACATCCAAGTGGTTAAGGAGGTCTATCATTCAAACTCCACCGTTCCCTTTTTTCCTAAACAAAATAAATAAATATCATACATTACGAGATCTTTTGATTACTACATTTTGGAAGGAGAGCAGCCCTTTGAGCTTCTGGGACTACAAATAGTTTTCAACCCTTAAGGAAAGGTTTTATACATGCCTATTTTAATTAAAGGACATATTTATTCGCAAAACAACATTCTAAAAAATAAATAAAAAAATAGAAGGATATATTGTAGCAGTTTCCGAACACAATACAATGAAGAAAGAGGCAATTATCAAATTTTTTTATTATATAACTTTTTACAGGTGTGTTACTAAACAATTATTTCACTAGGCCGAATGATTCTTTATCTTAACTTTTTTAGTTAAAAAAAATCATGTTGATGTGTACCATACTTTTCGTTTAGCTCCTCCTTCCCAAATTAAATTGAAAAGAATGTTCACAAACTTTTCATCAACTAAAGTAAATAATTAATCAAAAATAATAAACGAATAAAATGAAATTTAAAAAATTGTCTAAACCTTTTCAGTTAGCAAAATTTAAATTGTTAGATCCTAGCGTTCTTGTCTACAACCAAATAAAATAA
Organism: Salvia rosmarinus; assembly: GCA_036937905.1. NCBI lineage: Eukaryota > Viridiplantae > Streptophyta > Magnoliopsida > Lamiales > Lamiaceae > Salvia > Salvia rosmarinus. Next base: position 14,637,911 of record CM072818.1, read on the forward strand.
TCTAAATGGAATAATATATTTGAAATAACAAATGCAATAGTAAAATTAAAATTTAAGAGGTCCACTTTAGGCGTAACTCGGTTCTTATACACAAGCATTGTTGGAAAGTTAGACATCAATGTGCTTATTAAATCTTATTTAGTTATAGTGTTACATTTAGAATTAGTGGAGATAGATAAGATATTTGAGATCGATTTTTCGAATAAATATTTTAAGTGTGTTTATTTATTCTAATTGGATTTTAGATGAATTAGTAATTGATACAAAAGGTTATTAGATAATTTACTTTGAGTGATATGATAGATTAATAAAATATAACAGTAACTATTTAAATGATAAAATAATGGAACAAGTTTGAAATTAATCAATTTACATTGAAGTAAATGATAAATTCGATTATATTACTTTTATCTATTAATCCTATCACTCAAAGTAAATATTCCCTTAAATTATTTTAGTTGGTACACGATGCACTCATTCAAATTAATTAATCTGTCACCGTAAAACTAGAAATTCATATATAATCTTCGTAAAAGAGAATTACAAATCTATGTTACCAATAGAGATAATGTAAAAACTAATGTTCTGTTTTAGCATTCAAAAGATCAGCACCAAATTCTGCAACTTAGAAAGTGTATACATTGTCCATTATTGGTGACTTATATCTAATTAAATCAACGAAAATATTAAAGATTTGACCATAGAATTGCGCATATCATTTACATGAAGTGGCTGGTGATGAAACGAATGTCCAAAACGACAAACGCTTAATTAAAATGTTATTTCATCCAAAATTTACAGAAAGGCCCAAGAGTCACCAGGACTGGGTATTCGGTTCGGTTCAGTTACCTGAACCGAATTTTCGGTTACCCGAAATCGAATATACACTATGGATACATACCGATAACCGAATCGATCGGTTATTCGGTTAACCAAATAACCGATCGGTTTAACCAATCGATTATTTGGTTAATCGAATAACCTTTTTAAAAAATATATAAATTTATAAACTAGGGTTCTTTGAAGTGAAGACGGAGGAGGCGAGATGAAGGAAGAAGCTTAAGTGCGTAATTACTAATTTTTTAAATATTAATTATAAAATAATATATATATATATATATATATATATATATTTATATAATTATTTTAGGTTATCGGTATATTCATTCGGTTATTTGGGTATACCGATAACGAATTTTCAAAATTCCATACCGAATATCGAACCATATCCAATGAAATCGGTTATTCGATTAATCGATATTCATTAGTTCGATTCGGTTATACAAATACCGAAATATCCAATACCAAATACCCACCCCTACCCAAGACAAGCATGTATCAACATGGCTCCTCAAATAAAAGCTATATTATTGCATAATTGTCTCAATTCGGTTCCTTCATTTTACAGATTGGGGTCTCAATTTGAAAATGACATTTGCTTTTGGGTTTCAGAAAGATTAATCACCTCATCGGATTAGTGTGTAGATTTTATATATAATTTTTTCTCATCTAAACAAACATCAAAGTGAGTATAGTTTTTGTCTCGCACTTTAACTTTTTTTTGAAAAATATCCCCAACTTAAGTTTATTTTATTAAAAATCCAAACATTGAAAAATTGTAACTATAGCAAATTATTAAGAATCTTATAACTAAATGAATCATCTCGCCAAAATCTTGTGTGGATTTTAGATGAACTTTTTCCACCTAAGATCTTAGGTCATAATTACAACTTTTTTTCAAAATTCTAGTTTTTGTAAAGTAATCAAAATTAACGGAGAATCTAGCAAGGTAATTCAGGATTCTCAATCTGAGGACATACTTATAACTATTTGCAAAATCCGAGATTTTAAAAATCAAACGTAATTTGTGAACAATCTTAAAAATAAACGTAATTTGAGAAAAATCTTAAATCAACGGATTTTGCCCCACCACCGTCGGCAAATTAGCTTTTCGCCACCCAACCCGGCGAACCCGCGACTGACTTACGTTAAACGATTTCAAAATAAATGACCGAAATCGTGATCTCGTGTAACAATTTAAAATTGGACTATTACACAATTTCACGATTTGATTCGAAATTGAACTATTACATGATTTCAAGTTTACAGGTTACGAAACAAAATTGTGAATCGGAAGGCGGCCGCAGGAACCTGCCAGCAACGGCGGATGGAGAGAGAGAGAGAGAGATGAGAAGATGGTTACAGTGGCGACGCAGAAGATCTACATGGCGACTACGCAACAGATCTGCAATGGACGGCGGCGCGTCGGATCTACAATGGTGGTGGTGCAGCAAGTTCTGTACCAGAGAGAGAGATAAGTGACGATGGTTGTAGCGGCGGCGTGACGGATATGCAATGGAATCGGCCTGACAGATTTACACCGCGAAGAGAGGGGTTTTAGGGTGGGTATCCGGTGGCAGATCTGCAGCTGTGCGTTGGATCTCCACCAGCGACGAAAGAGAAATGGAAGCAAAGAGAGAAGTGGGTGGCGCCGGCGGAACTGCAGTGGCGACAAAAAATAATTTGGAGAAAGAGAAATGAATAGGGAAAGAGAGAGGTGTCAGGTGCGTCTGCGTCGACAAAAGAAATGGAGGGGGTTCGAGAATGGGGAAAGGCCGAAAGGCAAAGGGTAGCAGATCAGGGTTTATTCTTTTCCCATTCATTTATTTAAAACGAATATCATTAAATAAGATATTTTGCTAAAAAATTGGGTAGAAATTACTCTATATGTTCACGAATACGTTCTTTTGATTTGGTTGGCACAAGTTAATAAATTATAATGATAATTTTATAAGTACAAATAAATAAAGATAATAAATGAATAGATTAATCAGTAATAAGATTAAAAGATGGATCATAGAGTTAATGAATAAATATATGATTGAATAATGAGAGTAAAAATATGGGTCATATGTGTTTTTTTTTTTATAAATAAGTGAGTAGATTTAGGATAAAAATTATGAAGTTGATGTTTCTAAAAAAAGAATATTATTTATGGACGAATCAAAATGAAATTAAATAAATATATTTTATGCATGAAGGATGTATAATTTTTATAACAGTAACTAATATTCTATCTTTTTAATTCCAAATAGGCTATTTCTTATAATTACATATACTCAAATTCTATATACGAGTTGGTCTAACATCCAATAGACTTATATATGTTTTTTTTTGTCAATTTAATACAGAAATTTAAAAGTCACGTCACGGTGGACTCGAACCCGAGATCTTTGACCTCGGGCATTAACCAATCTATGACTAGGCCAACGCACCTACACTATATACATGTTTTCTTTTAATGTTTCTAAAAGTTATAAGAATAGCAAAGTTATTTGTTAGTCATTCGCTCCCTGCCATGCATCACCACAATGAAGAGTAATTTTTGGAAATTTTTTGCATGTAATGAGAGTAATTTCTTCAATACTATATGATTGTTATGGCAACATCTATTAATATATAAATCTATTACATATTAAAGACAACATATTCATCTAGGATCCTATGTGGCATTTCCATGATTTTTCATTCTCATTTTTCTAAAATTCCACAAGTTTCCTTATTTGACCAATTAGCATTTAAGACATTGATTAATTGGTTTATGTTAATATTAAATATGTTATTAAAATGCATATATATATATATATATATATATATATATATAGATTGTTCATAATTATTAATGATTTCCAAAAAATAATCTATTTGTACATTTGCATTTAAATATCTATTATTTTTATTTAATTTTAATTTATAATCTTATAAGAAATCTTTAATTTCAATTTGATTTACAATAGTTGTATTGTTAATTATCATATGATGTGTCCTATCAAATTATTTTTATATTTTCTACCTCCACAAAAATATTTTTAAGTTTGATATATATTTTTAAGATAAAGTTTTCAAGATTAATATTTAAACTTTGCAAGATTATTAAAAACCAACTATCATATTTTTCGATAGTTTGAATTCTATTTGCAAGATTAATATTTAAACTATATTTTGATTTAACTTCAATACTCATTTATTGAATTTTTAATTCATATATATTCTAATTTTATATATGTTAATATTATGAAAAATTCTTAAATTAAGAGTATCAAGTTTTCATATTTATTTTGACTATTTTTTTAAAATTTTGTCAACATCATTTTTCCACTAGATCTATTACATATTGGAGACACCTTATTCATCTAGGATCCTATGTGGCATTTTCATGATTTTTCATTCTTATTTTTCTAAAATTCCACAAGTTTCCTTATTTGATCACTTAGCATTTAATACATTGATTAATTGATTTATGTTAATATTAAATATGTTATTATAAATGTATATATATATATATATATTGTTCATGATTATTAATGATTTTCAAAAAATTAATCTATTTGTACATCTATTAATATATAAATCTATTACATATTGAAGACATCATATTCATCTAGGATTCTATGTGGCATTTCCATGATTTTTCATTCTTATTTTTCTAAAATTCCAAAAGTTTCTTTATTTGACCACTTAGCATTTAATGCATTGATTAATTGGTTTATGTTAATATTAAATATGTTATTATAAATGCATATATATATATATATATATATATATATATAGTTCATGATTATTAATTATTTTCAAAAATTAATCTATTTATACATTTGTATTTATATATTTATTATTTTTATTTAATTTTAATTTATAATCTTATAAGAAAATCTTTAATTTCAATTTGATTTAAAATAGTTGTATTGTTAATTATCATCTAATGTGTGTTCTATCAAATTATTTATTTATTTTCTACTTCCACAAAACTATTTTAAGTTTAATATATATTTTTAAGATAAAGTTTTCAAGATTAATATTTAAACTTTGCAAGATTATTAAAAATCAACTATCATATTTTTGATAGTTTGAATTCTATTGCAAGATTAATATTTAAACTCTATTTTGATTGAACTTCAATACTCATTTATTGTATTTTAAGTTCATATATATATATATATATATATATTCTAATTTTATATATGTTAATATTATGAAAGTTTCTTTAATTAAGAGTATCAAGTTTTCATATTTATGTTGACTATTTTTTAAAATTTTGCCAATATCATTTTTCCACTAGATTTCATAAATTGAATATCTAAATAAAATGATATTTACATGTATGAGTGATCAGTGAGTATTATATGAGTTCGGGATAGGAACATGTAATAAAATCACTTTCTAATTGGATTTAGGACATGTACAAATATTTATATCTTAGACGAATAATCAATTACTATAACAACTTATATTCATAAAATTGAACGAGTTCAGTTAATTTGCGAAATTAATGTACGATTTTGAGACAATAACTTGTAGTAAAATCATTTTTTAATCGAACTTGAGACGAGTATGAGTATATACATTCTAAATAATGCGATTGTATATCAAAGGCAACACCTTAATTCGTACGCACACGTGGCATCTCCAATATTCTCTATTCTTATTTATTTTGGATACTAATTTTGTACTTTCTAAATTCTTATATTCTATTTTCTATTTATTTTATATATCTCAGTATTTTCTTAATTAAAGAGTATGGAATTTCCTTAATTACTTCTCATTCATTTTTTATTTTTTTGGAATCGGGCATCATTTTTTCATGAGACTTTATCAAATGAAAATATAAAAAAGAAATTTATGTGTTTTACTAATTAGATGATATTAATATACGAGTTTGAGATGGAAACCGATAGTAAAATCATTACATAATTATATTTATATATCTATAGTTATAATTAGAAAATAAGATACATCTAATTTATTTAGATAATAACTATGACATTAAGATAATAAAAACTCATAAGTAAACGAATGTTATATAATTGAAGGATATTAAACAGTATTTTAATTTTATATGTGGTATAGTTTATATATCATTATTACATAATGAAAAATAGTTACATATCACATACACTTTAAATTTTGATAACTATATATGTACTTATTATTGTAATAAAATCTTTATATATATTTTTGTTTGTTATAATGCAAAACCATAAAATACTATTTATCCAATGAGATATTAAGTTGAAAAACTAAAAATATAATGACAGGATCTGATGGTCTATTGCGGATCGTATTAGTGTAGGGGATAGGGGACATACCGTTAAGGTTAATTAAAACTTTCTCTTAAAATAAGATTGGATGTTCTACTGGTCAGTAGATGTCAGTTTACTGATGGCAGTTCAGTACTGATAACAATATTACTAATTAGTTCAAGTTCTAGGAGTCTTGTAGTGAGTGTATCAGTTATGAATCCTACTGACAACTGAGGCATTTGATCAGTTGGACTGATAACTAATGTGAGTGCGAAATTATGATGGTTAAGTTTTACCTTTACTAGAAAATCTATATTGATAAAATACTTTATCGAATATTTAGCTTAGTTAGTTTCAGTTTCATCTTCATATATCATATGACATTGATGGAGGGTTTCAAACAGTATGTTGTGATGCATGTGATGAGTGATGTTCAGTTCAGTAACATGAAAAGTAAAGTACTTAAAGTAAACAACACACTTAGTTTTTAACATGGTTCGAAGAAATCAGCTCATACGTCCACGAACTGATATCATAGTCAATCTGCTACTTGGTATTTGGTCTTGCTTACTGGTGTAAGGTTAAACCTAAGTATGAAAGTTCACATTATCTGTATCCCGACTAACTTGTCGTGTCTTCTTATACTTACTAGTGCTAGGAAACCGTTGACTGCTTATGGATACAGTCGACCTAACTTTCTTGCTTACAGGTGCAAGAAAAATCAAACTTTCAGCAACGAACACTTTGTTGTATACTTACCCAACTTCTACTTCAACTTTTAAGAGGGTTTGGCATAAGGGTTTCCAACTTAAGATTTGAACTATCATAAGCGACAACTCAAGATTTTCTAGGCTTATGGTTTTACTAAATTACGGCCTAGATGCTAAAGGAGTGTATGCTGAAATCCTGAGCTGATAGTTATATTTGAGCTATGAGTATTTGCTGATAACACTAAGAACTCCTTATTCAAAATACGTAGTTTGAAAGCTTTTTGAAGATATGAACTTGAGCAATTGTGGGTTTTAATGCCCGCGTTTTTCGGTAACCTTCAAAAGTTGGATCTTGTGGGTGTTTATATGAGAGACGATGAATAATGTCGTTGGAGGAAACATCAATCATATACATTCAACTTGTCCTTTGAAATCTTTTTGTTTGGATCCTTGTACGTCGTTTTTCGTGTTTGTAACATCGTACATTTGAGCTCTGCACCTCTGAAAAGTAACTCTGACTTGTCAGGATCTTCGACAGATTCGCTCTTATACATTGAAATTCAAACACTCAAGGTTTAAATAATTCTATCTTTCTTCAGTTGGATTGACTCCGTGTCGTTTCAGTATGATGACACCGAGTCTTCAGTAGACACTTCAACTTTGACGTAGATAACCAAAAACTTTGACGTAGATAACCAACAACTTTGACTTCACTTCTGCTGGCATGAAAATTAGTCATTTTCCCGACTTCTTCATTTTCAGTAGCGTAGAGTCTTCAGTGGCGCTAGTACTGATAAATCTATCAGTATTATTGGCTTCAGTACTGCTTCTTGAACTCCTTCAATACTGTTTGTCCATACTGATGATTCTTCTACTGAAACATGTAGAGATAAAAACTTGACTCCCTAACATTCGAGCAACACTATGTTACATTAGCACGATGATCAATAATGGGGTTTTGTAATCTAATCAAAACACTAAGTTAAGACATAATTTTCCAACAATCTATCTACTAAATCATTTTATGAAGCAATAGTATCAACACGAACCAAGTTCGAACTCGAATAGTTGTGAATTTTTTATGAGTCAATTACGAGCAGAGTTCGAACTTGAACTCAAATATACCACAAATAAGTAGTTACTTAACCGAATTTGAAACGAGCTTGAGCTTATTATATATAAGTGTCAAGCCGAGATTGAAATTAAAATTAATGCTCGAATTCGAGCTGAAGTCCAATTTGTTTCCACTAAAATTTTCATGAATTGTGCTCAAATATGCTGTTATTTCAGCTCTGCTCGACTCACATATACTAGGGCTGATAATTTTCGATCGACACGAGAACACGACATGAACACGCACAAAATTAACGGGTTAGTATTCAGCCTTATCATGTTCGTGTCCTTATCGTGTCGACAAGATAATTTCGTGTCATGTTAGTGTCGGATCCGTGTCGTAATAGGTAATCGTAACCCGATAATTTTCGTGTTGCATTAGTGTTCGTGTCGGATCGTGTCGTTTTCATATAATTCGATAATATTTATATATATTTAATATTAATATAACTATATTTTATATATTTTATTTTATTATTTATTTATTTTTTCTAATTTTGATTTAAATTTATTGTTCGGTAATAGGTAATAGGTAATAGTATCGTTATCGTGTCGTGTCAATACGAAAAAATCGTGTCATATTAGTGTTCGTGTCGGTATATTTAGGTATCGTGTTAGGTGTCGGACGGATCCTTAACGGATCGTATTCGTGTTTGGTCTTATCGGTCGTGTCGTTATTATGTCGACACGATAACGACCCGACACGAATGAATGTCGTTAGTCTTGTCTCATGTAAGCGTGCCTCTGTCTTACACACTAACAAAGTTCCTCTTCGTCAATTCCTGAGCCTAGGAATGTCGTTAGTCTTGCTGATGTCGTTCGTTGTGTTCCTTCAAAATTTGAAGGTACTTCATGTAATAATAACATCTCGGTATAAGTGTTCCTTTGTTAAAGTGATCCTAGATACTCTCTCCGTCCACCAAAAGCGTGCATCGATTTTGGTGGCACGAGTTTTAAGAAAATTGTAATGATTGTAAAGTAAATGTGTATAAAAATGTGTGTCATTGGGATAATAAATGAATATATTAATGGCTTGTGAGTGTAAAAATGTGGGCCATGAGTGTTATTTTGTAAATAAGTGGATAAGTTGAGGGTAAAAATGTAAAATTGGTATTTCTAAAAAAGGAAAGTACACATTTTTGGTGGACGGATCGAAAAGAAATTAAATGCACGTTTATAGTAGACGGAGGGAGTATAATATAATATCATTTCCAAACAAAATATTTAGAGGATCAAATTTAAGGTCTGATACTATTTTCGTAGTGCAAAAAAGTAAGCAATAAAAAATACTAAAAAATAGGGGCTAAACTTAGATACCTATTTATCAAAGTGTGTATAATATATAATTATTTTAAAAATTTGTTAAATTATATATCCATTTATTAATGTAATGTATTTTGTATGCAGTATGATGTGATTTTTGACATAATTGCATTTTAATTTTTATTAATGAGTGTCTTTTGAAATTTGAAATTAAATATGAAGTTTCCGATCGATCAGAGACAATATAATGTTCGATTGAAAATTTCAAAAACTAGAATTATCAAAAAAAGATTGAGATTTCAATGGAAAATCTTGATTCCAACCGTGAAATTGTTGTATTCGATCGACTAGAGCAAAATTTTCCACTAGAATCTCATTTTTTTTTTAATAATTTTAATATTTTTGAATTTTTCGATTGATCATTACATTGTCTCTGGTAAGACCGACCAAAGAGATTCTTCGTAGAATGTACACTGTTTTTGCATAAATCGATGTAGAATTCTGTCAACGTTAGTGGCACATCCTCAAAATACATTAATAAAATACGTATGGAATGTCATAAAATTTAAAAATAAGTCTAGAGGGGACATACTTTTAAAAAATATGTGATTCTATATAATTCCCCAAAGAAATATTTGTCCAACTCATTTCAAAGTACAATTAGCTATGTAAAACAAATAGAGAAGGATAAAATTAATAAATTGTATATATAGTGTATATATTAATAAGAAGGGATATTTTTGCATACAAATTATAAGAACATAAAAACTTGGGTTAGGTCAATCTGATATGTGGACAAACTCTATGCAGGTTTGACACCCCAACCATATATCGCAATCTGTCTAACCCAACCATCAACAATAATAAAAATGTCTCATTTGCTCTTATAAAAAGCCTAATTTCACTTTTAAAAAGTTTCATTTGATTTTAACAAAGTCTCATTTGTGAATAAACTTATTATATCACTTGTTATAAGAGAATGTCTCATTTGCTTATAAGCAAAAATTTCATTAACGAAGATACTTATTGTGTCACTTGTTGCAAATAAACGTTTCATTTGCTTTTAAGCAAAGTCTCATTTATAAATAAATATTGTGACTTGTTTAGAGTAACATTCATTGTATCACTTGATATAAATAAAAGACTCAGTTACTTCTCATTTGCTTTATAAGTAAAGTTTCATTTATATAATATAATATCTGCTTTGTGTATGTAATTTCATTTGCTTTTAAGAAAAAAATCATTTGATTTTAAACAAAGTCTCGTTCATATAATATAACTAATTTACTAAGATGCGAATTAGAACGAGTCTGATTAAACATACAAACTCCATCTACACATGCGAATGATCCTACAAAAGACCATCTCTATTAAGAATTGGCCCAATTGAAAGGATGTAGTGATTATTACCCTTGAGGCCTTGAAATGACATACAGACTGAAATTTATTTGTTTGCATTTTAATCAAGCGAACAGAATTTGTTTTTCATGTAATTTTATTGTTATTTCTCAAAATGACATAGCCGACGTCAAATGTATGACGGCAGCATCCCTTATCCACGAAAAGCATTAATCTATTCCATTAAACACGTGATTTCCTCACAACTTGCTCCACTTGCAATTTGTATGAAATTTCCTAGAAACATAAACTCACATATATTAATCATTATTCTTAAGAAAAATATATACTTTAATATTTCCAGTTTTCCGACGGGTGCATGCACCTTCTTTCTCTCTCCTTTTCTCACCCTATATATACCCCACCATCTTTGTTTGCTCCAAAATTCAACGAATATTTTTCTTCATCCTCTTCAGCTATTCAAAATCACCAATTAATATCCAATAAATCTCCAAACCCATCAGCAAAAAATTAGTGAGAAATTCATGTATCAGCCAATTCCCTGTGAGCTACCGTCGGCGGAGCTTCCGTCGCTGTATCGCCGGAGCTCGAGTTACAGCAGCCTTATGCCTTGTTTAACGGAGACCTGGGGCGAATTGCCGTTGAAAGTTGACGATTCCGAAGACATGGTCATATACGGGCTCCTGCGCGACGCCGTTAATGACGGCTGGACACCGTTTAATGACGTCAAAGCCGAGCCGAGGTTCGAAGCCGAGTCGGACATGATCTTTGCTGCGGCTCCAGCTGTGGTAGCAGCTCCGTCCGCCGCGCGGCCTAAGGGGAGGCACTACAGAGGAGTGCGGCAACGGCCGTGGGGGAAGTTCGCGGCAGAGATAAGGGACCCGGCGAAAAATGGCGCGAGGGTGTGGCTCGGGACGTACGAGACGGCCGAGGAAGCTGCCGTGGCTTACGACAGAGCGGCTTACAGAATGCGTGGCTCGAAGGCTCTGTTGAACTTCCCGCATCGGATCGGTTTGAACGAGCCTGAGCCGGTGAGGGTTACGGCGAAGCGGAGATCACCCGAGCCGACGACCTCCACGGCGTCGACTATCACGTCGGAGCTGAGCGGCAGCTCGCCGAAACGGATGAAGAGAGAGGAGGCGGCTGAGCGAGCCGAACCGGAGGTGGAGAGCCAATCAAATTTGTATCAAATTGAGTGCAAGTTGACGCCATTGCTAGTTGGCGGACAATTAGTGGTGGCCTAGATTTTAGGCTGGAATTGGAGTATGCCTTTGTTTGCTTGTGTAAATTAAAAGAAATTTTTGGCCCCATTTTTCCACTTGCATAATTAGAAAATCAAATAATTCGAATGAAATATCAGAAACTTGGTGGATTTCCACTATCCTACGCTCGGTTAACATTTAAAACTGGAAAAGTAGAGCAATAGGCAACTTACACAATTATAACTTTATTTATATTTTTCATTTCAAAATCTAAGTTTCGGTATTTCATGAAAATTGAAACAGGGATTTTTTTTTTTGGCGATTCATCCTCAACTAAGTTCATATCCAAGGGGATATACTTGGCTAATTAAGTTTATGTTCTCCCATATAAACTAGTATGGTTTTGTAAAGGTGAACTTGAGAACTAAGAAGATATACAGAAACTGAAATTTGGGAGTAACTAGACTCCATAAAAAAATATTTATGTTATTCTACACAAATAGGGGGAAAATAAAAGGATTATTGGCGCACAAATATATGAATTTTGGGCCTATTTTGATTTTTCCACGAACTTTAAAAATTATCAATAAATAAACGAACTTAACATTATTGTGATTTTTCCCACAAATTGAGTGATAGTCAAAATTGAAGTTAACATGACAATCGACGTAGGACACTTCATCAAAACGACGTCGTTTAACTTTTATATATATATATATATATATATATATATATATATATATATTGACGGTAAATAGATGAACTTTGGGTCCATTTTGGTATTTTCATAAACTTTAAAAATTTGTCAATAAATACACACTTAATATTATTGTAATTTCTTTCATAAATTGAATGACGGTCAAAATTAAAGCTGACATTACAATCGCGTGACATCACTTTATCAAAACGATGTCATTTTCTTATACAAATGTATTAAAAAATCTTAAATCCACCTCAACTCACACTCACACCTCACCCTATCCCATTTCTATTTATCTAACCTCAACTTATGATAAGGTTCGGGTTGGAGAGAGTTGTGATATGTATTAAGATTTTTTTAAATACATATTGTATAAGTAAAACAAAATCGTTTTGATAAAGTGGTGGCAAGTCGATTTTTAGGTGACTTTAATTTTAACCATCATTCAATTTATGAAAAATATTACAATGATGTTAAGTTCGTGTATTTATTAACAAATTTTTAAAGTTAGTGTGAAAAATCAAAATGAACCCAAAGTTCATGTATTTAAGTGACAATTAATATATATCGCATAAGTAAAATGAATTTGTTATTGGGAAAATTCCTAAATGGTTGAGAATTAATCTATATTAATTGTATGTTATGATTTGACCCAAAACCTTTGATGATTGCTTTGTCGATGTAACTAATGCTACCAACTTATTCTAGAGTTATGCGTTTTTGTTACATATTTCAGTAGTAGAACTACCAGCTTGGACATACCCAAGATGAATGAGTTTAAGCGATCGAAGCCGCCTTCTTGATAGGAGTATTAGTATCGGTATGATGATAGAAGCTCAACTAAAAGATCGCAGACTGAGGGAAGACCAACTGATGTTTAAAGAACTGAAGGATAGCGATGCTGTGAATAGAGCTACTGGAGTAAAGTCGAAGACTGACGTCGGAAGATTGGAGACTGAGACTCAGCGCTGAAAAAGATGGATGAGCCATGATATAACTAAGTGTCATATCAAGCAACCGATTGTCCCCACGGAAGTCAAAACTAGCTATCAGGAGTCAAAGTTGGCGTCTTGGAGTCAAAGTTGTCTATCGATAGTCAAAGTTGAAGACAAGTAGTCAATGATAGCTATATCAAGTCAAAATTGGTTGATGAAGGGTCAAAACTGACTATTTGTCTATGTCTGCTGAAAGCGTCATACTGACTCAGGTGTCCAAAGCTGACAAATGACGGAGTCCAGCTTGATGATAAAAGATGGAGTAGTCTTAATTGGTCGAACTTGAAGTCAATTCTGATAAAACACGGAGTCAACTCAACTGAAGAAACACGAAATAAATTAAACTTTGAGTGTTTGACTCACCTCGTGTGTTAATGTATCTATAGAAGATTTTTCATGTCAAAGACCTTTTCAGAATTGCAGAGCTACAACATACGATAATGCAGACCTCTGACAGCGACGTAAGAGTATTCTCAACGGAAAGAATTCAAACGACAAATAGAAGGGTATGATTGGTGCTCCCTCCAACAATACTATTCAATGTCATCTCTTTAAATACATGCAGAATCTAACCTTTGAAGGTAACCGAAATCCTGCGAAATTGAAATTTCAAAGCATTCAAGCTTAAGCCAATTAAACAACGATTTCGAATAAGGAAGTTCATAGTGCTATCAATAAATCTCAAGAGCTCACATATATTTATCAGTTCGAGATTTCAGTATACACTTCCTTAAGTCTAGGATACCCATCTTATATATCTTAAACCTATATGCACTGAGTTTGACGCATATGTCAATTCAGATCCATAGTTGGAAACTCCTTTACAAAACCCCAAAAGTTGCGTAGAAGTTTTTGGCAAGTAGCCAACGAAGTGTTAGTTGATGAAAACTTGATCATCTAGCACCCGTAAGCTAGATGTTAAATCGACTGCATTTGAAAGCAGTTAGTAGTTTTCTAGCACCAACAAGCGTATGAGAAACATTAGGCAACATATTGCAAGGTGAACTCAGTATCCAGGTTTACTCTTGTACCTATAAACAAGACACAATCCGAAATTAGTGGATTGACTAAGCTATCAGTCCATGGACGTAGGACTGGTCTCTCCGAACCACGTAAAAATCAACGTGTTGTTTACTTTCTAAATTGCTTTCAGTTTTACATGTTATTGAACTATCATCAATAGCACACATCAACATAATATTATTTTGAAACCCTCTATCAGTATCTGATTGATACTGAAGCGATATAAACTAAGAACTGATTAATCAATATTTAACTAAATGTTTCAAAGTATCTTTAAGTCTTCAGTAAGGCAAAACAGTAACCACCACATTCCTCACGCACATCAGTTATCAGTCCAACTGACCAACTATCTTAGCAGTCAGTAGGTTTACTAATTGATATCACTAGTATAAGACATCCTTTATTTGAGCGATGGTAGCCCGTCGATCTTTGGATCGATTACCGCAACCCAATGCTATACCTTGTAGCGGTCGGTTTTTCAAAAGAAAAAGCTTTAAAATTTGTCTATCTAGTGTATCCCCCATACACCAGTACGTACCTAACGGGACTCATTAGTTGTTTTGATAAAGTGACGACACGTCGACTATCATGTTAGTTTCAATTTTGACCGTCATTCAATTTGTGGGAAAATCACAATAATGTTAAGTTCGAATATTTATTGATAATTTTTAAAGTTCGTGGAAAAAAATCAAAATATACCCAAAGTTCATGTATTTAGGCGCCAATAACCCAAAAACCCAAAATATATCCAAAGTTCATGTATTTAGGCGCTAATAACCCAAAAAATAAAAATATATATAATAGTCCCTACAAAAGTTGTAGAAACTAGCGATGTCAACCAAATCAATGGGTGGCCAAATAGGTTGAAAAGAAGAGGTTGGGTTGAAAATTCTAACTCGAAAAAAATTCAGTTTGATGGGTTTGAAATTCGATAGAATTAGCATCAAAGCTGAGTGATTTGGCTCAATTTACTCAAAATTTACTCGTCATTTGGTTATCAAACTTCATTATTTTAATGTATTGTTGTTTCACATGCTTGTGTATTTTTTTTTTCTATCAGAAAATTCATTTTATTTTATATCTCTTTATTCTAATGCTTAATGAAAAACTTATGACCTTAAAAGTTCAGAAAAAATGTGTATAATCCTTTCCTCTCATGAAGTTACTTATTCTTTATTATGTATAAGTTGAGCTCGAAATGACACTCATTTTTACATCTAATACAAATGTGACTTGATTGAGAAAACACGAGTTAAACTAATATTCTTTCAAGAAAATTTACACATATTCATTTTTTCACAATAACTTTCCATCCCAATAGCCTAAACCAAAAATTGAAAATTTAGGTTTTTGATTGGAAACTTCTAATCCGAGGATTGAATCGAAAATCGAACACAAATAAGACTGGTTCGAAATCTTGTGTGTTGGCCCGATTATTATTCCTAATAGAAACTATTTAGTAGTAAAATGAAGTAAACTGAGGGTTTATACATGTTTTTCTTTAAGGAAATTAATACTATGGCATTGAATCACTGAAATGATACAGAAGGATATATATCAAATATAAGTGTCGTAATTTGACAAATTAAGTGAATATTTTTTTTAAAAAACAATGAGAAGATTACACAATTGACAATAACCTGAATTTAATTTATTTCTTGAGTTAACAGTACATAAAACTAAAAAAGAATATAAATTCAAAAGATGACTCGTGGGGCGATAATCGAGCCAAAAAGCAGAAAAGAAATAATTTAAATATATTTTTTCTTGATAATCATATATTTATAACAAAAACTTTATATTAAACGTTGATGTAAAAAACAGAAAGAAAATGATAACTTTCAAATATAAACCAAAATATATTCCATAAATATTTGGGAAAAAAATATTATTATACTAATTACATTCAAAAGCAAGTATAGTATACTAATTACTTTCAAAAACAAGATAAAGTTGAAAACTATATAACGGGAAAAAACTCGGTTAATCAGATCAACCTATTTGATTTTCGGGTAAGCCCTTACGAGTTCGGACTAAGGGGGTGTTTGACTAAGCTTATTTTAAAGTACTTATAAGCTCCAAGAGCTTTTAAGATGTTTCAAGAGCTTATAAGAGGTAATGTCTCAAGTGCTTATAAGTTGTTAAAGTGTTTGGATAATTGATCTTATAATCTAGAGAAAGAATCGTGTGTTAGAGAGAAAATCATAGTTAGAGATAAAATTGACGAGATGTGAAGTTGATAGTGTATGTGTAGGAAATAACGACGACTATAATAATGTTATTTTGGTAAATTAAGCGATTGTTTATAAGTTTATGAAAAAATAAGTTAGGATTGACCAACTTATTTTTAGGGAACTTATAATTTGTTGGAGCTTATTTTCACAAATTATAAGATGTTTAGGAGCTTATTTTCTTAAACAACTTTCTGCGAACATAAAATTCTCTAAGCGATTTAAAATTTGTTTTAAAAAACTATAAGCTCACCAAACACCCTCTAACCTATTGGATTGTTGGGCTATTCAGTTACGTGGTCATTAAAACTGAAATTTTTTCAAGTTATAAATTTCCAAGCCTAACACTATCGAATTATCGATCTAGTCAGATCAATTCTATAAGTTTGAGTCAGATTAACTTTCCTAACTACAACAGATTATATTTTCAACATTAATTTTTATAATTCAATATTAAATTCACGTTAGCATATGACGATGCACGTGATCTTTTTTATGCCGGTATTTGAAGTTTATAATTTTTGTTTGATCATTTTTCAGAGTTCGAGCATTTAATATCTAAAATTTAAGGCATTTTCGCTAAAAAGTTAATAGTTCATCCTCTAAACAAAATTTTATCTTCTTTTCAATATCCATAATTATAGGCTTTTTATAAGAAAACTATACTTTTTCTTTGTAGAAAATGTTACTTTTACATAAGATTATTTTTTATATATAATATTGTTTTTAATTTAAATAAACAAAATTTCGTATGAGGTCGTATTTTTGTGAGAATGCATGAAGATTATATCTAATTAAAAAAAATCTAATTTAATATTATCTATTATTTTTTAATTAAGTGTGGTCTTATTCTCTGATTGAGTGTGGTCCTTCATGCATCGTTTGGAGACCACCTCATCCAATTATGAATTAACTATAAAAAAATTAATGCTACCTTTTTTGTGAAAATTCAAATTGTAATACAAACAACAATTCCGATTCAAACAATTACAAAAATGCGATTCAAACAATTACAAAAATGGCATTACTCTTTTCCGATCCAAATAATAATAGAAATGCCTTTGATGGATCTTGATCCATGTCTGATTAGACACAAGCGTATGTCAAAAGTTCAATTGCTACTAAAACTGACCACTTTTTATTAGAGCCGCCAAAAGAGACCGGTCGGGCTGGCCCGACCTGGCCCATCGGACTTGTTGTTTTTACCGGTCATTGGTATAAAATCTTATCGGGTTGAAAATATGGTGGCGTGGAGTCTCATCTGGTACACCTACCAAACCCATCCAATATTTAATTTAATAAAATATTATTTTAATTTCAAAATATATGATAACAATAAATAAATTAAATCTACTAACATCAATTTCAAAGTAAATAAGATAAATTACGTCTAATAGCATCAATTCCAAAGTAAATAAAATAAATTAAGTCTACTAACAAATCTAACATCAATTTCAGCGTAAATAAGATAAACTTAAAGTTTGAAATATCATCAAACATCAAATGTAAAATATTAACTTTAAATGTGTGGGCGGGCTTTTAGGCTGTTAACCCCGGCTTTAGCCCCAAAGCGGTCGGCCGATGGGCTATGTGGACGGGCTTTTAGGCCCGATTTTTCTCGGGTCACTATTTTCACGAGCCCAGCCCGATCCCAATTTCGGGTAGCCCGGGCCGACCCATCGGACCGGGCCAATTTTGTCGGCTCTATTTTTTATATACTCCCCCAACCCGATCCACCAAAATCGTTCATTGATTTTGTTGACACGAGTTTTAATAAATTGTAATGAGTGTAAAGTAACTGAGTATAAAAAGGTGTGTCATGGAGATAATAAATAAATATATTAATAGATTGTGAGTGTAAAAATGTGGGTCATATGTGTTTTTTTGTAAATAAGTAGATATGTTTATGATAAAAATATAAAGTTGATGTTTCCAAAAAAAGGAAAATAAACATTTTTTATGAACGGATCAAAATGGAATTAAATACACGAATTTAGTGGACGAATGAGAGTACAATACAACAATATTATTCCTTTCTTCGATGTCAAATAATACCAGAATGAGTGAGTCCTCCTCCAAGCGAGATACAAGTCATAAAATAAGCATATATCTTGAACTTGACCTCTCCTTTTTTTTTTAATTATAAAAATGTAATATTTTTAAATCACCATCACGTTCTTCATTATTAAGAGGGTGTTGGTTGAACTTATAAGCTCCTCAAAACAGTTTATAAATTCTCTAAAAGATAAATTATTCAATCATATAACTTATCTCTTTATAATCATATAAGCAAGATTCAACTTATAAAATAATTTTACTATGATTTGTTATTTCAAGTATAAACTATACCCTTTCAAATTCATCTATCTTCATTTTTCTCATTTTAACTGGAGTTTTCTCTTTTTAACTGATAATTCTCTCTCTAATTTATAAACTCAAGTATCCAAATTTTTTATCAACTTATAAGTTCTTCAAATATTTTATAAACTGTTGAATTTTTTTTCTAAAATAAATTTAGCCAAACACCTCTTAATCTAATGATACCGCTGCTTTTAGCGTACTGAGTTCCAATTAATATATACTCCTCCGTCCCACTTAAAACGTCCTCTTTCTTTTGAAATTTAGGAGAAAGGTATAAAGTAGTTAAAGTGTTAAAAGTGGTAGGATCACACTTTTGAAGGTTAATTATTTCAAAATGGAATGAGACATTTATAATAAAACCCAAAAAGAAAGTATTTACATTTTAAATGGGACGAAGGAGTATATCATAAACAGAGGCTAACTTTATGTATCTTTATTTGAGCTTTTCCCATATATATATGCACTCAATAACCTGTTTTACAACATATTGCGAATTCATAATTCGTCGACATGATGAAACAAACATTCAGATTTCTGTGATATTGATTAAAATGAAATGAAAATAAAGTTACATCCAATAATTAGGATTTCGATATTATTGGAGTTTTCAGGACAAAAATTTGACAATGAGCTATCGACCGACCTACCAGATATTTGTATAGAAAAAGGCATTTAATTGTTTTGAAGAATATGTCTAATCACATAGTAAATGGTGTATTCAGGCCGATGACTAAATAGATAATATCAGTGATGAAGTCAGATATTTTATGTTGGGGGTCGGGTTGGGGGTGGGGGTGGGGGGTTAGAAAAAATGAAAATGACTTGAGGTGAGACAGATGTAGATTCATTAATCGACCAAAACAAAACCTCTACAACAAAGAAACTTTCTTGGAATGACGATTCATTTCCCTAAAAAACAATGAAAATATATAGCTGTATATGGTTCTCATTGATAACAAGAATTTATTTATGAAGAAGAAAAATTGAGCCGATATCGCGTTGCGTTTAACTGTGATGGGATTTCTTAAGAAGGAAAGTTAGTGATTTTAGTTCTGACCTCAGTTTGTAAAATATAAATATAAATACAAAAATAAATATAAATATAAACATAAATAGTACGTTATTATGATATAATGATATTGACATGAGTTTTAAGCAATCAAAAACTAGATGGACATAATTTTGAGCCCATTAAATAATTCCATATTAAACCATTTGTTTGGAGGAAGAACATAGACTTTCGAGATTCTCAAATTAAACTAATTTGATAATAATATTTTAAAAATATTATTAAAATATTCAAATTACTAAAATACTCTTCAAATTTTTCAAAATGAGGCCCCCAACTCCCTTACTCCCTCCATCACTGTGCACGATAACAAAAAACGTAAGATATGACATTTATAAATTCTATTCTTTTATATTTGTTTGGTTCGTGTATTGTTTATAAACTCTATTCTTTTATTAATAATAATAATAATAATAATAATAATAATAATAATAATAATAATAATAATAATAATAATAATAGAGTTTATAACATATATTGTACAATATACTAAAAAATCAAATGATAATTTTATAAAGGGATAAGTACGATTTGTGTTCCCGACTTTTGCAATATATTGAAAAATTTTCTTAATATACAATTCTTTTTTAAAAATTTCCAAATTTTGCAATATTTTGGAAAACATTCCGAAATCGAGAATTCGGCAACTAAATGATTAGTCATCTCACCAGATGCTCTTGTAGACTTTAAGTGAATTTTTTCTGCCACTTAAATATCAAAGCGAGTATAGTTTCTATCATGAATTTTGGTAACTTTTTTTAAAGTGTCCTCAATTTGAGTTTATTATTTTAAAACTTTTTTCCATTGTCAGATTATTGTTCTCAGACCATAATTTAAACTTTTTTTTAAAGTTCAGGATTTTTTTAAAATATAAATAAGTTGAGAAAAAATTTCAATGGAAACACCAAAATTCGGAATATAAGCTATACTCGCTTTGATGCTTATGTGGAACGAAAATTCATGTAAAGTTAACATGGGCATTCGCAAAGTGACTCATCATTCCGTCACTAGATTCTTAATCTTAGATATTTTTCAAAATATTATGAAAATTAACCTCTTTAATTGAAGATATTTTAAAGTATCACGAAAGCTAACGACAAAAACTGTGTTTTCTTTTCCTTTTATAAATATAATTATATTGTGTTAATGCGCAATCTAAAGTAGCGAAGTACAGCATGTTGCCTAATTGTTGGGCGGGTAGCTTGTGTTCCGGGACACAAGAGATTGAAACTAGGGATGGCAATGGGTAGGGATCCGGATCGGATCCAGGTGAGTCAGGATCAGATTCGATTTTTTTTTATAGTTCGGATCCGGTCCAGGATTCATGGGTCAAAAAATTAAATCAGGATCAGGATCCATAAGATCCACAGGTCCGGGATCTGAGACCGGATCCATATGTCTTCGCTTCTAAAATAAATTCTAAATCAACTATAATTCACAAGAACACCATAATAATCTAAATACACAATAATACTATAATAATTATTTAGAATTTTACAATTATCACTATATTAAAAGACGTTAGTCACAAATTTATTATAAAGTAGGAAACAACAAACAACTAGATCGTCGGTGGTGTAAGTAGTGCGACTTGTCGTGAATACCGATTGATACATAATTGAGAGAATTTAAAATTAAATTGGGAGCATATTTGTTTTGAAAGAATTTGAAAAAGAAATTGAAGAGTTTTAAGTTGGGGTTAGATATTTAATTATAATAAAATAATATATATATATATATATATATATATATATATATATATATATATATATATATATATATAATTAAATGGATCTGCGGTAGGATCCGGACCGGATCTGGTCTCAAAACTAAATCCCGGATCAGGATCCCAAATATGAGTAGGATCCAATCCGTCCAGGATCCATCGGTCCAATTTTTTGAGGATCCAGATCCTAAAAAATGGATCTGGATCCACGGATCTGGATCGGGTCCGGGATCCATTGCCATCTCTAATTGAAACCTTGTGATGAAATATTTAAGGGCGTTGATTATCCACGTGTCGATTTTTTTTTCTTTAATTAAATTTCTGTTAAATGAAAATAGGTATTTACGCATCCGAATATATGGATCTTATTCTACAAAATTCCAACGAATAAAACATGTTTTTGTGTCTTTTTCGTGAGAAACTGAAGCTATTATAAAAGAGAAGAAAATAAATAACTTAAAGAGGTGAACTTCTCTGAGGACGCTGTATGTACGGACGTTAATAATTATTTTTGTACAAATGATATTTTTATTATGTATAAATGATATTTTCTAATTACAAAGTATAAAATAAATAACATTTTTGAATTATAACAGAAAAATCATGAGAAGTACTCCAACAATACAAGCAATAACATGATTCCACAAACTCAGGAGGTACGGGCTGCCAAAATGTCCTTTTCGAATTAGGGAAGGAGCAATTGAAATTCATACTCTAATTTCATCTTTACGGAGGAGAAAAATGCGACATAACTGCAGTGTTTATGGTCCAATAAGTAAAAACTTGTTGGAATGTCCACATATTTACTTTTCATTCATTGGAATCTCTTGAGCAAAATATACACAGTTTTCTTAAAGACAAAAACATGTCAGCTATGAGTCTAGGGCTGAGCATTCGGGATGTTCGGTTCAAAACCGAACCGAACCCGAAAAACCGAAAAATCGATTTTTTAAAACCCAAACCAAACCGAATCGTTTTACATATTCAAACCGAACAGAAACCAAACCGAAATATTCGGTTCGGTTCGGTTTTAACCTAATTTAAATTATAATTAATATAAATATTATAATATTTATAATATAATATATATATATATATAAATATATATAATATTAACCAATTTAAATATTAATAATATAAATAATATATGTATATATAATATATAAATATATATATATATAAATATATAATAAAAAATTCGGGCGGTTCGGTTTGAAAACTGAATTTTTTTCCCCAAACCGAAACCTAACCGAATTAATTTCGGTTTCAAAATTTTGAAACCGAACCGAAATGTTTTACTGTACAAACCAAACCAAACCGTTAATTTCGATTCGGTTCGGTTCGGTTCGGTTTGCTCTCCCCTAGCTATGACCCTTAAATAAAAAACTCGAATGTTTTTTCTACGGTTGAATATTCATATGTGATAGTCTGCAAACCACACAGAAAAAAATTAGATATAATGTTAAATCGAACCTAAATCATTTGTCATCCGAAAATACCAACTCTACCACTACACAAATTCAAATATATTTTGTCCTGTGGAATTTGATCTTTTTGCAAGTGGCTAAAATAATTTGAACTGATTGTTATGTGCAGACTTTCTCTCTTTGATATTTTCTAATATGAAACTTTATTTGTAAGTTTGTGGACTTTATTATTTATTTATTTTCCCTCAATTTTTGGGTCTAATTTCATCTAATCTCAAGAGATGGATATTATTCTACTGAAATAATTAAATAGAGATTAGAATCATTCTCATGAATCTACACGGCAGACCTTTAATCTAAATATTATATTTGCAAGCAAGAAAATTATAAGAGTGGTTGGTGATTACTTTTCAGATGGATGCGATACAAAATTCGAATCTAAAGAAAGGTCTGTTGAAAAAATAAACTTTCCAACCAAAGTTCACACCTCGTGTAAATCGATTTGGTGAAGAAGTCTACAATAGCACTTTCATTATATAATTCTTTTCAACATGACGAATGAAAGTTGACAGATTGGGCAAACACATCTAATTTTAAATTGATAGAATATTGGAAAATAAGGATGTTCATACAGACAACTCCAAAAAGTCCAACTTAAATTAATCAGTCAATCCATCCTGTCACTGGCTCGTATTTCTCATCCATGGAAATTTATGCAAGGAAACGTACAACGGTTGAGAAAAAAAATGTACAGTTCATAAAAAGTTGATAAAAAAAATCAAACTATCTGCTTTTAGTTACAGTAGAAAGAAAAAAAAGTTGCCAAATTAGTTTAAAATGTTATTGCTTATTAAAGACATCTAATTAACGTAGCGACAACAAACGCTTACAGTCAACGGCGTCATGACTTTGATGCAGTGATCAATAACTATGCGGAGACCTTGAATTTATAAGAACAGAATTTAAGCACGAGGATTTTGTTTATCTGTTTATTATGAATTGAAAAGAAACCCGTATCACATCCAGTCTCGTTCCTGATATTTTATTGCTCTAGGCAAAATTTATAAAATAAAGACAATACACTATCTAATAAACGATTTCTTCGAGCAGTTGTAAATACAAAATCATTGATAATCTCATCAATATCAATAGTTTCTAACATATTTTTCTCAATAGATAAAATTGTCAAAATCATTCAACATTTCTTGTGACATTGATGACATAGGTTTTTATTAATTTAAGCTTTGAGTGAGAAACTTCTTTCACATATGATACAATTACATGTACATTTAATAAAAAAATTCTATAAGTAATTGAAACATTCGGATAACAATATGTAGAATGATAGAAACAAATCTAAGATTTAACTGATGGAGCTAAAAACTTAAAAGGATGAACCAAAAACTTAAAATGATGATTCTGTAGAAAGCCTCAATTTTACTTATTATAGCCTCTTATTATGAAAAATAATAAAATTATTTTTAAATTTACAAATTTGTCCCCATAACCCCACGATAGAAAAAAAGGAAATACAAAAAAAACCAAAGAGTCCACATTAACAAGAGAATAAACACAAATTTTCAATCAAATCAATTCAATGACAGAGTTTTCACCAAATTCATTGCAAAAATTCAAAATAGAATCAGACTAAAGCAAAACTCAACGAAAACGCCTTCTCCTTATTAACTCGGACACATTCTTACTGCAGAACTTGTCCCATTCTCCAATTTCTTTCATATTTTTTTATCATTCTCACACATTTTCTTCTCCTGAACAAGCACATATATATATATATATATATATATATATATACACACACACACACATGAATGTAAATTAAACTTGAGTTTATTTTAGGCCCAACTTAAAAGTGTTTTAAGCCCAAATGAACTTAAATCTGTAAACAAAATTAATTTTTTTAAACCCAATGAATATATATATATAAAAATTTAGATCCCTTTAAGTGATAGGTCGTGGGCCGTTGCTCATGGTGAACCACCCTCAGGGGCGGGCCTGATCACACCAGGTTGTTGTGGGCTTGGGTTTAAATTGTGAAAGGAGTTTTGGGTCCATTTCATTGGATGACACTAGGTTTGTGTTGTTACAATAAACCATGCACAAATTGCACAAGACAAAAGTATAATGGAGAAATCAAATCACACATATATATACATATATCATTATGCATGCAGAGAGCTCCGCTATAACTAAGCAAACTATCATTTGTCCCTAATCTAATTAAAACACTCCTTGATCCAACACTTATGTCGTTCGGACACTACAAAGTGAATTGTCTACTAAATATCATATAAATGTTACATAGGATTAATCCGTAGATAAAATATGTTTCTGTCCAATATTCATAATCACATTATGTTCCGTATATGTTTTAAAATAAAAATCTACCTCAAAAAAAAAAAACTATATCTATCTTTTTAATTATTGTAGTTGACCAATTAACACTGAAACTACGTAAGAAACTGAAAATCTAACACAAATAAAGTTTTCGATAAATGAAAGATGAGTAGGATCGAAATGAATTTGACGTGAAATACATGTATATAAATACACTTTTTTTAGTTGCCACGTTAGTTTGAACTCGTTTTGAGGCAATAGCATTAAAACAAAAATTAAAAAAAATGAGCTTACACGGAAGTAAAAAATTTAGCTTGAATATGTATTTTCTTGTCAAAATCGTAAGATCCTACTCAACTTTCATGGGCCGAATCATTTATTCAATTTGTTCTACATAGTTTCATGTAGTCTGAACATTAAATACTAATCAAATCCATAGTTCAAGATTAAATTGAAAAATAGGTATGATTTAGATTAGAATTATTGGGATATAACTATATGAACTTTGCACACATTATGATTTTGCACTAAACTTTAAAAAAAGATCGTATATAAATATACAAACTTATATATTATAATATTTTTACCATATTTCTGTTTTCCCCCAAATGAAAACAACGTGACAAGCTGAAATTGTAGATGTGAAACGTTTTATTATTTCATTCTAAAAAATTAATTAATTTTAAATTTATTTAATTATTTTATATCTTTTAAATATTCAATTTTATACTTTATTAATCTATCTTATTTTGTTAAAATCAAACACCCCTTAACAGTTTGGACAAACAAGAAAAAAGTAGCATCAAAATCTACATCACACCACCTTTACACGAATATCTCCAATTACTTCCATATAGTGAGAGGCCACCTGCAGACACCACCAATATAGACGTGTCTAAAAACAAGAACCTCCATCCACATGCGGCCTTTGCATGTCAAGCTCTCTGACACGTCCCAACCCCCCACCTCCTATTTATATATTACTTCCCCCGCACATATGTACTATCATCAAAAAAATTGAATACCTAGATTCAATTCTCAATCATGGCAGAACATTACGGTCAATATCAGGGGGGCAGGACTCACCCGCAGCAACACCAGGCCGCGCCGTGGAGCCATCAGATGGTGAAGGCGGCCACGGCCGTCACGGCCGGCGGATCGCTCCTCGTGCTGTCGGGGCTCACTTTGGCCAGCACTGTCATTGCGCTCACCATCGCCACGCCGCTGCTCGTCATCTTCAGCCCGGTTCTGGTGCCGGCCACTATAGCCCTCTTCATGCTTGCCGGAGGCTTCCTAGCGTCGGGCGGGTTCGGGGTGGCGGCCCTCAGCGTGCTCTCGTGGATTTACAGGTACATGACGGGGAAACACCCGCCGGGGGCGGATCAACTCGACACCGCGCGCACGAAGCTGGCGAGCAAGGCGCGGGACATGAAGGATCGGGTGGAGCATAATGTTTCGATGGCTCAAAGCTCTTGATCTCGCTATGAATGTATGTTTGACGCCCGGGTTTCCTCTCGGCGCGATGAGTTGTGTTATCTATGTTGTCTATTAATTTGATGTTGGAGTTGGTATTTAGATGTTCTTTTTATTTTAGAGCAGTATTTGCATGTTTATGAGTTCCATCTTTTTTAAATTTGTGTAATCGGTGTCGTCAAGTACATTTCCAGTGTTCATTTATCATTCGTAGATCTGGTGAGGAAATAAATAAATAAGTTACTTGCAATAAAAGAGATAGATTGATAGTTTATTAATGTGTTTCTGCCATTCTAACTTTCATCATATGGATTTATTTCCAGAGTATATTTGTCTTCGGCCTGAAATATTGGGGGATTATTTCTGGTATTTTTTCGATCTTTTTGCCCTCACATCCTTGATCTTGTCTCTAGCTTATGCATACAAACAATGACATATTCAAACTTTTCATTTAGGGGGTTCAATTTCTTTATTCCCTTTCATGTTTCTCTTTTTATTGGATACTCACAAATACGCTCTCTTACTCTCCCTCTAAATTGTTGTCTCCGCCTCCTCGGTTCCGACCCTCATCACTACATAGGTTGTATGCATCTCTCCCTCTGTCTTTCTCCCTCTCTCTCTACATGACACGACTCATACATCACATCTCTCATCCCATCCCGTTAAGACTCATACATCACATCTCCCATCCCATCCCTTTTCAATTAAAGAAAACAAATCACATCTCCCATCCCATCCCATCCCGTTTCAGTTAAAGAAATACTCATACATCACATCTCTCATCCCATCCCTTTTCAATTAAAGAAAAACAAATAAAGTGAAGTCCTTTGGATTCGATAGTAGAGACATATAACAATTAAAAAAAATCATCTTTCATCCATTAATCTCGTTCTTTAAAAAATTTCTATTTTGTAGCAATATTCATAGTACATAAATACAGATAGAAAATATATGTGCAAATTAATAAAAATATTAATATTTTTTAATTATTAAATATGAAATTATTAATGTACTTGTAGTCTTTTTAAAAATTTAATGGAGCTCAGTGCCTCCATTGAACCCTCTTGGGTCCGTCTATGCATACAAATAGTTGGGTCCGTCTATTCATACAAATAAAAATTGTAGCATAAGAAGGAAGTTAGTATAGTGTTGACGATGCTTATGAATACAAACGATAATTCGTAGCATATAAATGAAGTCTGAATAGTTTATTTTGTGACGGAATCTTTTTAGTTGATTTAGATATTCAGTTTGGACAAGTCTTGGGCCAAATTTGTAGTTGGTTGATTTGATATGCCAAATATCGGAATCTGTATGCCCCAGGATTTAGGGGGAATGTTTAATTAAGAATAAATCTATAGACATTTCATTAATATTAAATTTGTAATGAATTCATATGCATCATTTTCAGAAATTCACAATTTTGTTCCGTATCGATATATCTTATTTCTTATAAATGATGTTAGGATCTATCCTAGATTGATAGATGTGGCTCATAAAGAAAAAGAAAGGGAGGGATATGCACACAGATTATAGAAATAAAATCTAATATTGGAAATATACTCTTATTTACTAGTGCGAAATTCTAATGTATACCGTGTAATTCGTAAAATTTCGAGTAGGAATCATATTAATACAAAATAATATTCCTATCAGGTACTTTTATTGAAAAAAAAGAGAAGGAAAGTGAAAATAAAAAAATAAAAAAATACGACGCCTCCTATTCTCCACTTCAGACGTCTTTTCTATTGTTGTTCTCATCTTCTGCACTTACCAGCAAATCCACCATTCTACCATCGCCGTCTTCCCCATCTATAACAGACTAGAAATTCCTCTAAAAAACATAGTTTAACCATACCAATGCATAGTTCAGGATTCAGATTGTCAAACAAAAAAATGAATCTAAACAATGAAACGAACAAAATGATCATCGCCATCAAATAAGAGAAGATTATACAACTTTTTCATAGAATTTTCTCTCTTTAACCATCTATTTCAGCTGTTCCTTGCTTCTAAATTTGATCTATAAAGCACTTAATTTTTACAGCAATCCATTTGCAAAACCAAAATCGATTTCCAGAGCCAACCATTCTGAAATTAAATCACATTAACACAAACACAAGCTAAAATATAAACATACATGAATACATATAGAGAAGGAATTTTTGTCTCACGTCTTTGCAAAGGAGCTCGAGCCGCTTGAGCTAAATGGTTCGAGTGACAAGAAGCTTGTCCGAGTCTCCGTTTTTCATACTCCAAAAAGTGTAAAGTTTGATGTGTAGAATGTAAAATGTGTCGTCTTTATTCACCAAATTACCGGTCAGCCACTGCAGTGCCGATTTGCTGCTCTCGAGAAATTCATGGCGACGCCAACTGTCAAGATGGCGGTGGAAATGGTGGATTCACCAGAAAGTGGGGAAGTGGGGTAGAGTTGGGAATTTTAAGATTTTGACCTCAACGCCGTTTTCTTCTTTTCTTTTCGATGGAGAGTGGCATAGAAATATAGAATTGTTTTAATTATTAGTTTCTTTCAATTACTTGATATTTTATTATTAGGTTTTTTACTTATTTGTGTCTTTTGACTAAGTTCAAAGGTCGTTTAGTAAGTTTATATATGGGATATTTATTTATGTATTTAATAGTTGGATTTTGACAAACAAGTTAGGAATTATTTTTCCTTTCCATGTGTTTTTGCAATAAGATAGAATTAATGAATTTGCACTTTTATTTGGATTTAGTTTTGGTATTCTGTGAATCGATAAAGGTATTTGTCTATTTGTTTCATGCTACTGTTGCATCAGTGGACATTAGAGCTTCTTGCTACAATTCTACTACATGATGTCTCTCCTCGGACAATGTGTGAAGATCCCTAGCGATAATCTTCAGCAACAAGTCAATTGCTTGTCTTAATCATTTGTTGTTTTGCAGGTGCAATATAAACAAATTCTTGGCCTCATTCAACACAACCTATAACGTTGCGTTTTGTCTCGCTTTGCTTGATGGTATGATTCAGACTAGAACACAATCATGATAGTGAATTCTTTTGCAACATCCACTTGGATGATGATAATACTCGATTTGATATAATTGAAGACTATATGGTTTCTCCATTTTATGATGATAACACATCTCGTGTGTTGCAGGAGGAGAAAACTAAGGATTATACGAGTCTGATCTATCTAAATTTCGTAAGGGAATTAAATACGCAAGAACACCAAGGATTTACGTGGTTCGATCTATGAATTAGATCTACGTCCACGGGGAGAGAGAGAGTATTTGATATTGATAATATGAGGGGCGATTACAAAGAGTGTAGATGATCATTTTCCGTCTAATCTAGCCTCTATTTATAAATGACCTAGATCTCGAAACCGAGATCTATTCTAAGATAGAATTTGAATCCTATCTCCTCTCTAATTAGGATTCTCTTAGATATGACCGAATCTTCTGCGTTCCCACTGGTTCAGGAACCTTCTTGGGCCGGACTCGTTTGGGCCGAGCTTCATGTCAGCCTTATTTATATTGGGCCTGATGCTTGGGCCTGGGAGTTGGGTCGTATCCTATCATATCCCCCCCACCCCAAAAAGACGTAGAAGCGAGGTCGTGATGGGTTTGGGGGATCGTAATTTACCAGAGATGTGTCTGTGACGGAGTGGAGTATGGTCGATCTAGTAGCTATCCTTCTATCTTGACTTCGTATGTCGCCTGCTTCACCTGTTGAGGCGTTTTGCCGAGGTCTTCGGGTTGGCTTCACCTCTCGAGGCGCTACGCCGAGGTCTCTGGACTGGCTTCATCTGTCGAAGTGTTATGCCGAGGTCTCTGGATTGGCTTCACCTCGCGAGGTGTTATTCCGAGGTATTTGGATCGGCTTCGTCTGTCGATGCGTTTCGCCGAGGTGTTTGGATCGGCTTCGACTGTCGAGGCGTTTTGCCGAGGTGTTTGGATAGGCTCTCCTGACGAGTCGGTTTGCCGAGGTGTTTGGATCGGCTTCGCCTGACGAGGCGTTATGCCGAGGCTGGACGCGGGATGCCTTATTAGCATTTAATGCGCATTTAATGTAGCAGCGGTTGGATTCCCGATAAAGTGCATATTGGGGGAATAACTTCCATGATACGCCTTTTCGCCTATCACTTTTGCACATTTCTAAATTCAAATCTTTAGAAACTCTTTGTCGCCTGAAAAGCTCAACTGTCGCCATTGTCGTCTTCGCGAGGTCCAACGCCATCTTCCTCGATTTTTTAAACCAGTAAGTTATGGCTTCCTCTTCTTCTTCTTTCTCCGATGAATCCCACGGCCCTGAGCGCCGTATTGTGTCAGTGTCTCCACCGGATTCTCCGGTGGATTTAGAAGTTTTTTCTCTCGATTCCTCCCAACCTACCATGTGTAGATTATGTTTCCCGCCTTTTTTTGATGTTGGTAAAGTTTCGTCGTTTCCTTCTCTTCTGACAACTCCTGCGATGTTAGAGCTTGCCTCCAAATTTTTTGTACCGAAATCCGTTGGGTTGATTGCCCCACGTCCGGAGGATAGGGCTAGCACCCCTCCGCACGGATTTATAACAGTATACGAGGATAGTCTTAAGTGCGGTCTTCGTCTCCCTTATCCTTCCGTTTTTGTTGAGTTACAACAGCTTTTCGCTATCCCCTTCGCCCAATTAACACCGAACTCTTTTCGGCACTTGACGGGCCTTGGTATATATGCGTATAGGCATAACTACCCGTTGAGTCTAGGGCTTATTCTTAGATTTTTTCGCCTTAAATTTAGTGCGGGGTGGTATTACTTAACACCCCGTCGTAAATTTAAGATAAAGACGAAGTCGAAGATATCAAACTGGCAGAAGAAGTACTTCTTTTGCCGGTTTGACGGTTCTTATGAATTCGCTTGGAAGCGTGAGAAGTTGGCTGATGTAGCCGTTGGGGATTGCTTCGGCGATGTGGAGACGTATCTGGACAGGGTTGGCCTGGTCGACGAAGTCTTCACTGAGGCCGAGCTAGCGGCTGCGGGGCTGAGCCCTTATGACCCTGCTGCTGCAGATGAGCCAGCAGGGTGAGGCCCTGCACTTCGCTTTAGTGTTAGAATGTCTTTGTCCGCTTTGTAATGACTTGAAATCTGTTATTTTTGTAGTGGAATTTGTCTCCTCAAGGAAGAGAATGGGGTCAGAGTCCGAGGTCGAGCAGTCGAAGAAGGTGTCGAAGACACAGGCCGAGGTCTCCTCGGAGAGGGTTGAAAAGATGGCGACGTCGCCTCAGGCGAAGCATTCTGAAGAGGCGATGAGGTCGCCTGCGCGCATCTCCTGCTCCGGGAAGGAGAAGCGTCTTTCTGAAGAGGCGGTGAGGTCGCCTCCACGCATCTCCTGCTCCGGGAAGGAGAAGCGTCATTCTTTCGCTGATGACGATGACCGTACGATCCTCGGCTCCCAGGCCGCGCGTCCATCTTTTCCCCAGGTAAAGCGTCCGTCTTTTCCCCAGGTAAAGCATCGTGCTGCACCCTTACTGAACCATACCGAGGCTTTGCTTGACGTTATTTATTTTTATCAGGGGACCGAGGACGTGAAGGCCCAGCTGACGGCGGCGTCCACATTGGTGGTGGATCATTTGAATGACGCCGTTGCTCATTTCGAGCATGTGGCTCGCTATGCCCAAGAGCTGGAGGATGAGAAGACTCTCCTTGTTGCGGACGTAGCCGAGGCTGAGAAGAAGGCTCGGGATGCGGCGGAGAGGGAGGCCACGGCCTTGGCTGTGGTGAAGAAGGTGAGGACGGGGGTTGAGGCGGCAAAGGCGGAGGCGACGGCCGAGATCGCTTTTTTGAAGGCCGAATTGGCATCGGCTGAGGTGGCGAAGGCCGAATTGAGGGCCGACGTGGAGGCGGTCAAGCATAGGGAGGCCGAGGCAGCGGCCTCGCAGGGAGAGCTTCTCCGCGCCTACACCGAGAAGCTATTTTTGTCTCGGAAGTTTTCCGGGCTGGCTGGCAAGATGGCCGAGTTGCTCAATAAGAGGGCGGTGTCTGATGCTCTGGATGATGTCGCCGATGACTATCCCGACTTAGACAAAGATAAGTATGGGTACGAGGTGGTGGAGACTGACGCGCTGGTGCGGTCTTATGTGGGTCTCCTCGCTGGCGCTTTGAAGAGCTTGCCCGTCATTCAGAGTTTGGCCTCGTCTTCGACCCTGCTAACTGTTGAGTCGGTTCGTGCCTGCTCGGTGGACCGAGATCCCCTCTCCGAAGCTATAATGGCTGAACTGACTAAGGAGCCGGAGGCATTGGAGTCTGCCGAGGCTGTCGAAGTTCAGAAGGAGGCCGAGTCTGCGGCGGCTGGAGATGCGGTGCCGGAGATTGCGGAGGCCGAGGAGCAGACTACAGAAGACGAGGCGGTCGAGAAGGACGCCGAAGTGGAGCAGACCGAAGCTGCGGGCGGGGTCAGTTGATCCCCTTATAATTTTTTTTTTCTTTTGTACTCCAACTTGTAAATAAGTCATCCTTAAGATGTCGTTTTTGAATTGCCTTAAAGGCTTTAATAAGATTGGTTACCTATTTGAAGAAAACTTGTCTTCTTTATTCAGTCGTCCCCTGAAATGCCTGATGCTTCCCCTTGGTTGAATCAAATCGAAGCTCTAACGTGGGCTCTTGAATCAAAAGAGATCGAACTCCTTCATATGGGGGAACAACTAGATCATGTGCAGGCGGAGGCTGACACGAAGCTTAGGGCTTCCCAGGAGAGTTGTGACAAGCTTCAGGCTCGCCTCTGTATCCGGTTGAAGCAGTTCTTCGAGCTGTGGTCGATCTAAATTTCGTAAGGGAATTAAATACGCAAGAACACCAAGGATTTACGTGGTTCGATCTATGAATTAGATCTACGTCCACGGGGAGAGAGAGAGAGAGTATTTGATATTGATAATATGAGGGGCGATTACAAAGAGTGTAGATGATCCTTTTCCGTCTAATCTAGCCTCTATTTATACACGATTATAATGACCTAGATCTCGAAACCGAGATCTATTCTAAGATAGGATTTGAATCCTATCTCCTCTCTAGTTAGGAGTCTCTTAGATATGACCGAATCTTCTGCGTTCCCACTGGTTCAGGAACCTTCTTGGGCCGGACTCGTTTGGGCCGAGCTTCATGTCAGCCTTATTTATATTGGGCATGATGCTTGGGCCTGGGAGTTGGACCGTATCCTATCAGAGTCCTTCAATTTATGATGATGAGATATCATTAATTTTGCAAGAAGAAGTTTCTACCAAGTATGTTGGACAAGTTTTGGTGGTGCCATATATTTGTTTCTCTCATAAGTATTCAGATGATAATTTTCACCATTACGATCTATTTGAGTCCACATGCACTATCAATAGAGAGTTATGTCGCTTTCACGTGGATTCAGGTTCTTGTGAAAATATTATTTTACCTATATTATGGGTAAGTTGTGTTTAATAGCGGATTCTCTCCCTCGTTCATATATTGGTTTTTATATTCAAACGAATGATTTTATTTGTGTAAATGCCAAAGTATAAAACACATTGAAATTCATTGTCATGAGGTGTAAATTGAATTTTTAATGCCTTATTAATAAAAAAAAATTGGAGATAAAGCCGCATCCTATTCGAGGACGGATTGTTTAGATGCATATGAGAGTGATGGAAAATGTTTTATTTATTAGTTTCTTTTAATCACTAGTTAATTTAATTATTAGGAATTTTATTTTTATATATTTTGCTTTAGTTTACCGGCTACGTCTGTTTACTTAGTTTATATATATGTAGACAATTAAAAATTATTAGCAAATTATATTGCGCCATGTGTATATCACGAATTAAATAATTGATTATATTTCTATTTTATTAATGGAATTTATTCCAAAATTAAATAGATATGTGATTAATAT
Organism: Salvia rosmarinus; assembly: GCA_036937905.1. Taxonomy (NCBI): domain Eukaryota; kingdom Viridiplantae; phylum Streptophyta; class Magnoliopsida; order Lamiales; family Lamiaceae; genus Salvia; species Salvia rosmarinus. Next base: position 14,672,875 of record CM072818.1, read on the forward strand.
TTAATTTTATCGACAAATAAGAGAATGACATGTGGCAACGACATCGGAGAGGAATAATCGCTCAAATTATGCCAAATGAGCCATAAAAGGCCCATAAGCTCAAGCCCATAAGCTCAAGCCCAAGCTCAAGCCCATAAGCTCAAAGCCCATAAGCTTAAGCCCATAAGCTCAAAGCCCATAAGCTCAAGCCCAAGCTCAAGCCCATAGTTTAGAAGCCCATAAAGCCCAAAAGCCCACTACCTTAAATCTATAAATAGGGGTCTTGGGCTTCATAATAAAATGGAGGTGAAGTGAAGTGAAGAAGAGGAAGAATCGAAGAGCTCAAGACACTCGAAGAATCCTCGGCGAAGTCTTCAAGAAGCTTCAAAGTCTTCTTCAACATTCAAGGCGTTCTTCGTGCAAATCACCACGTTTTTCGCTAAGATTATCATCCAAATCAAATCAAAGATGGAGTTCAGTTCGGAAATATGGTGAATACCCTCCGCATTGACGGTCAAACTTGAAGATCTTCAAAAGTTCTTCAATAAATCAACCCAAATCCGACAGTCGATCTGAAAACAAGGCCAAGGTCCTTCAGATCAACATCGTCAAATCCAAACTTCAAGTTCAAGGAGATCAATGAACTACATCCCCTCCAAACAACTCAAAGAACATTCAAGATCGTTCAAGAAATTCACATTGAAGAAGTAGAATCAGAGGATAGATAGAGATCGAACTCATCTCAAACATATCAAATTCAAATTCAAATTAATTTTTGTATACAATTTTGCATTTATAAAAATTTTAAATACAAAAATTTGTGTTACAAATTTTGGGACGTCCGGTGGGACATCTCTACCTCTCATCTCTACTCTTCACCAAAATCTTGAACGATGTTCACCCAAAAACATGCAACTAAGGTTGCTACAAAAGCTTCTTCAGAGAGCATTGACATTATCACACGAAGCAGAGCCAAACAACTTCAAGAAGCTTCGAAGTCTGCCATCGCCAGGGAAAAAGAACAACACATTGTCACTCTAAATGAAAAAGGTGTAGGCTCTGAAGGAAGCTTCACATCTCCTATTGCAAAATCTATCACAAATAACACACTTGAGGCGCCTGTGATGATGAAGAACACCTCCACCATGGAAGAACAGCTTGCAAATCTTACAAGGATGGTCGAATCTTTAAACAAACACATCCAAGAGCAAGATGCCCAGATTGCAAAGCTTAGAGGGGAAAAGGCAGAATCAAGCCACATCCATGATGAAGAAAGTGAGCACAATGATGATGAAGAAGTAGACGACAAGCAAGAAACTTATGATGAGAGAAGATCGTCAGGCAAACACATCCAAATCTCTTCCGATGGTTTCATCAAAGCAGACCAACTCAAAGAGTTCATTGAAGTTACCATGAAGAACAAGTATGATGGAAATTCTAAGTCATCTTTGATTTATTCCAAGCCTTATACTCAAAGAATTGACAATTTGATAATGCCACATGGTTATCAGCCACCGAAATTTCAACAATTTGATGGTAAGGGTAATCCAAGACAACATGTAGCTCATTTTGTTGAGACATGCAACGATGCTGGAACATTCGGAGATCGTCTGGTCAAGCAGTTCGTTCGTTCGCTCACTCAAAGGAAATGCATTCGACTGGTATACGGACTTAGAATCAAATTCACTTGACAGTTGGGAATAGCTGGAGCACGAGTTCCTCAATCGCTTCTACAGCACTAGAGGAACAGTCAGCATGGTGGAGCTCACGAGTTCTCGTCAGTTCAAAGAAGAGCCAATGATCGACTACATCAACAGGTGGAGAAACCTATGCCTCAACTGCAAGGATCGGTTATCTGAATCATCTGCCATCGAAATATGCATCCAAGGAATGTATTGGGGCTTGCAATACATCTTGCGAGGAATTCAGCCCAAGACGTTCGAAGAGTTGGCCACCAGAGCTCATGATATGGAGCTAAGTATGGCAGCAAGCGGATTCAAAGGGCCTCCAATCCAAAAACCTCAGAAGTTCAAAGAGAGGCAAGAATTTAGAAAGGAAACCAAGTCCTTTAACAATGCTCCAAAAGAAGAGTCAATGGCGACAAAGCAACTCCTGTCAAGTTCCTAAGAAATGATGACAACAAAAGCAACAAGCAGACTTTTCCTCAAAACATGGGACAAAGAAGGTTGACATTTAAAGAAATACAACAAAAACAATATCCTTTCTTAGACTCTGACGTCTCTGGGATCTTCGATGACCTGCTCAAAGAAGGACTTGTTGAGCTTCCTGAAATGAAACGACCAAATGAGGCTGGACGAACTGATGATCCAAGATATTGCAAATATCACCGATTGATCGGTCATCCCATACATGATTGCTTCATATTCAAAGAAAAGATCATGCGGCTAACTCGAGAATGGAAGATATCACTTGAAGAAGAAAATGCTGCAACAAATGTTGTCACCCTTGAATCTGACGACATACTGGAAGGTATTGGGGCATTGTATGATACGATATGCCAAGTAAGAGATCAATTCAAGTCAACTGTGATCGATGATAAAGATGTCTTGGCAATCACATTCTACAACGAGGATTTGCAGCTGGGTCGAGCCTCATAATAGGCCGTTGTTCGTGAGTTGTTTCACCACGGCAGAAGTCAATAGGATCCTCATTGATGGAGGATCATCGTCAATATCTTGCCACTAAGAATGTTGAAGCAATTGGAAATTCCGGTGGATGACTTATCCAAAGAATGACTAATGGTCCAAGGATTCAACCACGGCGACAAAGGGCTATTGGCGCCATAAGGTTGAACTTGCGATGGAAGACATGAGTTCAATCGCACTACTTCATGTAATTGATGCCAAAACGTCATACAATATGCTTATTGGTCGGCCTTGACTGCATGAAAATGGTGTCATCCCTTCTACATGGCATCAATGCCTCAAGTATCGTCAAGACGGCGTCGTAAGGACAGTAGTCGGTGACCAAAAGCCTTTTACAGAAGCTGAATCATATTTTGTTGATGCCAAATTCTATATGACAAAGACAACAAAAGAGGTAGAAATTGAGCATGATAAAGAAATTGAAGTCGTTCCGATTGTCAAGAACAAAACATCTCTCTCAAAGATGGACTCATTCGAGGGACTGACGATGCCCCTGACCAAGATCAATGCTAAAAGACCAACTCCTCCACCGCTTCAAGGGTTCGTTCGACCAAAACAAAGTAATGTCACTGAACATGAAGAATCTTCAGACAACGAACTCACGAAGCATTTTGGTCCAAAGGCATATAAGCTCCTCGTCAATGTTGGATATAATCCTCAAGGAATCTCTACACTGGAATCTCACTTGAAGAAGAAAGATGATGTAGTCTAGAATACCAAAGTGGGTTTGAGATTTGTGCCAAAAGCGCCCGTTCGAATCACTATCAAAAGGGTGGCTTCATCTCACTACATCTCTGCCAGTGTATGCAAGTCAACCTTGGACGACGATTTGGAAGTTGGGGCAACAACTCAAAAGTTGTTGAAGTGCCACTATCCTTGAAGTGTAGCAGAGAAAGCATTTACATATGTACATATATCAAAAGAAAAACACAAAAAAAAATGAAGAGAACCAAAAGCCAAAAAATTAAGAAAGCAAGAAAATTAACAAAAAAGAAGTAAGCATGCTCCATGATGCACGAGCCTAAACTGCACGTCACTCCAAGAAAAATCTATAAAAAAGAAGCAAGACAGCTCTATAACGCACGAGCCTAAACTGCATGTCGCTATGAAGAAAATCAAACAAAATCAAGAAAGCTCCATGAAGCACGAGCCTAAACTGCATGTCACGCCAAAAACAAAATCAACAAAAAAGAGCAAGACAGCTCCATGACGCACGAGCCTAAACTGCACGTCGCTATGGAGAAAATCAAACAAAATCAAGAAAGCTCCATGATACACGAGCCTAAACTGCATGTTACTCTTGTCCGCATGAGTATAAACTATGCACGGCACTCCCTAAAACACAAGTTGATCACTTGAACTACGTTTTAACTTGATCCATTTCAAAAGGGTACGTAGACAGCTTAGATATTTGCTAAGTTCAGTCATGATATGTGTTTTTCTCCTTCAAGTTAGGTGATCAAAATTCAAGCTCGGACTATTAAAGTAAAATGATACACATTTTGGAAGAGACATGAAGGTGAAAATTGTAAAAAGCAAAAGCACATGGGCAACAACCGAGATGATGAATTATTCACTACTGTTGTCAACACATTTTGAGAATAACCTCAACTTCGAGCCCGGTTCTACACTTTGAAGATGACTCATGCTTGTTAACTCTAACTCGATGTTGTCAATTTTGCTTTGAATGTGGCTCAGCTTTTTAAGTCTAGCTCGATGTTGCTAGTTCCGTTTTGAGGATAGTTCCATCTTGTTGAACCCAACTCCATGTCATCAATTTCACTTTGAAGATTATCCCAGCTTGATGGTTTCAACACCATATCTCCAAACTCGATTCGAAGATGGCTTCAGCTTGATGAATTCAACTTCCAGGCTTTTGGTTGAGAATACAGCTTCAAGCTCCTCATCCGCAGCCGCTTCTAGCTCGTTAAGGTCGTGATGCCGATCTTCACTAAAGCTTAGGCTTCAATCCTCTTCGCGGATGATGCACAGCTTCAAGCTTCTCATCCATAGCCGCTTCTAGCTCGTTGAGGTCATGATATCGATCTTCATAGACGCTTAGGCTTCAATTTTCTTCGCGGATGATGACGCACATCTTCTAGCTTCCCTTTTGCATAGCTGCTTTTAGCTCGTTGAGGTCGTGATGCAGAATATCGTGCAATGTTGTTGCTACGTCTTTCATTAGAATATGATATCATCTCCACTGTCGCGCCGTCGCGTCTGCTAAGAAGAAGGTCATTATTCTTGCAGAAATGACGTCTGCGACAAATAAGATGTCAATGTCAAGATGTTGAAGTCTTGAAGTTGGTCAAATGTGAAGTCTCTAGTTGATCGACTCTTGGGCAAGAATACTTGAAGTCGAATTGCATGAACTTTTGCAATCTGGAATACAGTCACATGCACAAAAAATTCTGAAAATGTGCAACAAAAAAAAGGAGTGCAATTATATATATATAAAAAAACGACAACATAAAAATGGAGTTAAGATGATTTCTTGTACTCAAGTAAAAGAAAAAAAGTTATAAACAAAAGAGGGCTAACAAAATTCAGCCTAAACATTTGGTCTAAATAAAAAAAATCACATCCATATATTACAACATTGTGGTTCACGTCCCTTGGATTAAAAATTACATATTTTCAGCCAACAACACAAGGAAAAAGGGAGCAGAACGAAAATAAGCCCACATAAAAAAAAAACGAAAAGCCCAAATCCACAGCCCAATTGAGTTAAATTGCTTGAAAAAGGCCCAATCTCCATCACTCCCCTATTTCACTCTCTCAGCCCACGTTAAAAAAAGAGGAGCCCAAGTCTACAAAAAATTGAAAGCCCATATTCCATCTCATTTTCCCTTCTACACACAGACCCACCTCATCTTGTTCTCTCTCCTTTGAATCATGACTGAGAAAACCCCTTTCCTCAAAATGGAATTCTCTTTTTGCTGCTCAGCATGCCGCCGCCTTCTCTCCCATCTCCAGTGGGTGACGGTCGGCAACACCATGGCCTCGACGCCGCTTGCCTAGCCTTCATCTATCCATCTCTGACCCTCTCGTCATTCTCCCTCAACAGTTACACACATGCGCACGCCTCCATCTTCCTTGGCGAAATGCCACCGCCGAGCAAGGCCCAGCAATAATCACCGCCTCCATCCTCGACACTACTTCAGTCACCGTCGCCTCGACTGCTCCAGACGTCCACCACCTCTGCTCCGGACGACTGCCGTTCAGCCTAGCGCCGGCACCGGCACACCAAAATGCCCCTCCCCGCCGTCAAGGCCACCTCTTCTCTCTGGCCTGCGAAACGGAAACCAAACAGCCACCGCTGGTCGCCTTCTCTCTTCGGCCAACCACGACAGCAAGGCGGCCTCTTCTTGAATACGACTATTGTTCTCACCGGAGCTGGAATCTCCATCCATCGTCGTCATTCTGGAAGTGGGCCTCATCGCAAAGATCGATCTCACGATCGATACCTGGTCCACCAAAAAAAACTAGAACGCCTCGAATTGGAAGATCCACAGCGCGCCATCATTGCCGCCAGATCTGTCGATGCCATTGCGCATCGTGCTGCCTCCATCTACAGCCGTGGTTACTCCAGTCACTCGCTCTGGGTCGCCGCCTCCATCCTGACGCAGCTTCAGTCGCCGTCGCCTCCACTCCAGTCGCCCGCCCAGCGCCGCCTCAGCTCCGGTCAAGGCGCACCACCTTCGCTCCGCCCCTCAGCTCCAGTCAAGGCGCTCCACTTCGCCTCTACTCCAGTCGCCCGCTCTGGGTCACCGCCTCCATCATCGACTCTGCTTCAGTCGACGTCGACTCCACTGCTTCGGCAAGCGTCCCCACGTCACAACAGCTATGTAGTGTCGCTCCTCCCGTTGCGAACAGCAACACCAACAACCATGGGTTGCCGCTTTCGTCGCCGTGAAGCTTCTTCTTCTTGCTCTCGCTCGTACTCTCCCTCGCACGGTGGAGCTGCAACGACGTCGCCACCATCAGGCCACCGCTGGAATCAGCCCCGTCTCTAGCTTCTGCTCACCTCTGGATGTGGACGACTATCTGTGGTGGGACTTCCTCTACGCTGCCGTGGAAGAAGTGGCGAGAATAGCGTTGCTGCCAGAACAAGGTGGTGAAATGTGATTCCGTGGTACGTCGGGCATTGCCTTCTCGCTCTTCAGTGATTCCTCGTTGCTAGCATCGCCAAATATAGACACAATCGTTCTCTGCCCGCTGCTATCAATGCCACCACCTTGAATACTAGTCTGTGAACCTACTTCTTGACACCCCTGAAAAGAATACAAAGTTGAGCGACGTGCACTATTCTTGGAGCTGAAATTGCCTGTTGCACCAAATGCAAATGCCATAATATTTTCATCCATGACTGGTGTAAAACAGAGATGGTTGAGGAGGCATAAAGGACGATTGAGAAATTGTAGGGGCGTGGTTCTCATCCATGTGGAATCAGCTGCTTTACCAATATCCAATTTTATTGCCCGAAAAGCAAGTTCTACAGGTTTGTGAGGCGCTTACAAAATGAAAGCATAAGTAATCCTATTCAAAGAAGGTTGAGAAGTCGACACCCAAAGAGTACAGATTATTGATAACATTTCATGGACGCAGATATAGTACAAAGTCAGGTTGGAGATAACAAGCATGCTTTTAACTGCAACTAGAGCCACTTGATAAGATTGGAAGATGGATATATTTTCAATAGAAATGAGCTGAAAAAGCAACTACACAGGCCAACGAGTTACCTCTACAGGGCCAGCCGGTGCATGCCGTCAATGTCGGTGCCCTGTTGCTAAAGCCGCGAAGAAGGGGTAGTCATTCTCCTCAGTCGTAGATGATATCACACGGCCGAAGCTCTGAACAGATATAACTATTCGTGCCGCTGGCATTATATTGCCGAAACCTTATTGAAACACAGTTGTTCCGCAGCTCAAATCACCTCTAAAAGATTAACCCAGTGTGAAGCTACAGATGAAAAAGAATGAAGAATGGGCTTCTAAACAGAAAGAAATGAAAAGCTATTACAAATAGGAAGCTGCTAAATAGAAGCAAAGAAAGAAAAAGCTATTGCAAATAGGAACAAGAAAGGTATGCCCCTATCAATGAAACTTTGTGACTGGTGGGAGGAATGTCTACAACTGGAGGGAGTATCTCTATTTATAGACTCAAGACTCCACTCAAACCTAGCTCTAGTTGCAGTTGTGTCTATTTGCATAGAGGAAGTAAAGACAAAAAAATTGAAGCTACTAGCCGTGCTCCAACGGATTCTACAGCAACAAACAAATGATTCTGCAGCTTTAACCAACGTCTAGCTCCCAAACAAACTTCAATAAATGCAATATGAAGGACACTACCTCTCTGTTGTGTTGTCTGCAGCCATAACAAACCTCCGCGCTATCAAACAAAGTCCATTGAATGAGTTGAAGGACAAGGCTGATGTGTACCTCTATTTCTGCATAATAAAATTTGTCTATAGTCTACTTTACTTGAAAAGGCAAAAGGTGGTTTTACAAATTATGGAAATAGATGTTGGGCAGCATAAATGATTTGGAGTGCTCTAAATAATGAAAAAGGGAAAGGAAAGAAGAAAAAACGTGGCTGCCAAAAAAAAAAAAAAAAAAAAAGGAAAAGAAAGAAGAAGAAAACGTGGCTGCAAAAAAAAAAAAAGAAGAAGAAGAAAAAAAAAAGAGAAGTGAATTATGGGTTAACAAACCAAATGAAGACCCCCATTTTCGTACCTTTCAAACATAGCCCAATTGATTAGTTCATAATACTTGGATTATAGAATATGTAATAGGTTTGTGGTTATTGGGCCTACAATCAAGAAATACGAGCTTTAAAAAAAAATAGAGTTGTCTAGATTGGTTAAAAGTTGAAAATTGAGGATTAATTTGGGTTGCCAAATTAAGTAAGTACATAGGCCTAATTTTGGGGTCAAATGTGAAGTCCAAAATTCAATATCAAATTCAAATTCAAGAACTCCTTGAAACGAGTATAAACTTTCTAATAATTCAAATTTAAGAACTCTTAAATACGAGTATAAACTGTTTATAAATTGAAGTTCCAAGTCAAAATTCAAATTCAAGAACTCCTAAACATGAGTATAAACTGTTTACAAATCCAAATCAAATTGGAGAACTCCTAAATACGAGTATAAACTATTTACAAATTCAAATCAAGTCCAAGAACTCCTAAATACGAGTATAAACTATTTATAAATTCAAATTCAATAACTCCTAAATACGAGTATAAACTATTTACAAATTCAAATTCAAGAACTCCTCGACAAGAGTCTAAACTATCTAAGTGAATTTCGAGACTCGTCCATTTCCAAGACAACTCGTCCATGAATAAGTCTCGATGGGGCAATTTATAGACAATTAAAAATTGTTAGCAAATTATATTGCGCCATGTGTAAATCACGAATTAAATAATTGATTATATTTCTATTTTATTAATGAATTTATTCAAAAATTAAATAGATATGTGATTAATATTTAATTTTATCGATAAATAAGAGAATGACATGTGGCAACGACATCGGAGAGGAATAATCGCTCAAATTGTGCCAAATGAGCCATAAAAGGCCCATAAGCTCAAGCCCATAGTTTAGAGGCCCATAAAGCCCAAAAGCCCACTACCTTAAATATATAAATAGGGGTGTTGGGCTTCATAATGAAATGGAGGTGAAGTGAAGTGAAGAAGAGGAAGAATCGAAGAGCTCAAGACACTCGAAGAATCATCGGCGAAGTCTTCAAGAAGCTTCGAAGTCTTCTTCAACATTCAAGGCGTTCTTCGTGCAAATCACCACGTTCTTCGCCAAGATCATCCTCCAAATCAAATCAAAGATGGAGTTCAATTCGGAAATATGGTGAATACCTCCGCGTCGACGCTCAAACTTGAAGATTTTCAAATGTTCTTCAATATATCAACCTGAACCGACAATGATCCGAAACAAGGCCAATGTCCTTCAGATCAACATCGTCAAATCCAAACTTCAAGTTCAAGGAGATCAAGGAACTACATCCCCTCCAAACAACTCAAAGAACATTCAAGATCGTTCAAGAAATTCACATTGAAGAAATAGAATCAGATGATAGATAGAGATCGAACTCATCTCAAATTCATCAAATCCAAATTCAATTAATTTTTGTATACAATTTTGTATTTATAAAATTTAAATACAAAATTTGTGTTACAATATATATATATATATATATATATATATATATATTTCTTTATGTACTTGGCAATGAATTTTGATAAATAAAAAGTTAGGGTTTGTTTTTCGTTCTCCTATGTTCTTCTGGTATTCAAGAGAAAATTAACAGGTATTTATTCTTATCTATATTTATTTTTGGTATTTTTGAATCAACGAATGTATTAATTTGTCTATTTCTTTCATGCGGTTGTTGCATCACTTTTCTTTTTTAAAATACAAATAAGAGTCTCTTTCAACGTTAGATATAATTTCCATGTGTATATGCCATGTAGATGCTCTCGAGTTAGGTGACACCAGTGCGATGTCGGTCGTTATCGTGTCGACACGATAACGACACCGACCGATAAGGTCAAACACTAACACGACCCGTTAAGGATCCGTCCGACACCTAATCTAACACGACCCTAAATGTAATCGACACGGACACCCACACGAACACTAATATGACACGATTTTTTCGTGTTGACACGACACCTATTACCTAAATGATAAATTTAAATCAAAATTAGAAAATAAATAAATAAAAATATAAAATATAATTAAATTAATATTAAATATATAAAAATATTGTCTATTTATATGAAAACGACACCTAACACCTAATGCAACACGAAAATTATCGGGTTACACGAACACGACACGCATCCGACACGAACACGACACGAATTATCGTGTCCTTATCGTGTCGACACGATAAGGACACGAACACGATAAAGCTGAACACCAACCCGCTAATTTCGCGCGTGTTGGTGTCGCTGTTCGTCATACGTCGAAAATTGCCACCTACTCTCGAGCCACATCTATCATCTATCTTGGGCTAGAAGCTCTTAAGCAAGACCAGGGACCAAAATAAAAAGAAGAAACAAAGATGAGCCTATGATAATAAAGAGAGCAGCAAATAATTGTTATTTTCTTACAATATGTTATAAGAAATAATGGAATACGTATCTATTATCTATTTGCATTTATTTAAATTATATGGAAATACTTCTAAAGTATGATCTCGAATTTAAAACTTTAAAATATCTAATTAATGGTTTAAATATAATACCTCAACTAAAACAATATCACACATAAAATATTTTATTATAACAATTTTTTTAATAGCTACAAATTTCACAAATTGTAACGCTACATACATTTTTATATACTACAATTTTAAAAGTTCAAATATATGACTCAATTTTCCCCGTGCATCACACGGTTACTTTCTGTTAATTTCGACAAGGATCATATCTGAAAATTAAAATGAGTTTGAATTTAATTTCAGCTGAACTTTTTTATAGTATTACCTCTAGCACGTGTTTCTTGCGGGTCTTATAATTTAAACTCTAATTAATCTCAGATGATTACTCAAAAAGCAGTGATATCGTAAAGAATGAGGCTGGGCTTTGCCTGGAGCTTGATGTATTCCTTTTTTTGTCTTCTTTTCTTTTGTTCCATGCACCTTTTCCCTTTTTCTTGTATTTTTTGTGGCACTTTTTTGGGAGAATTGGAAGATCATCGTCCAACTTTAATGAGTAATTAGTGTTGTTTATACTGCATCAACTTTTGGGCATATATCCTAGTTAACAACTATACTAGCATTCTCTAAGAATTTCAGTCAGCTTGCAGTGATACAATTAACTTTGCTTTCAAATTCGTGTCATGGTCTTATAACTAAACGTGTCTAGTGTGATTAGAGGTGGGAAATGGTTCGGGTTTGGTTAATCGCACCAATTTTTTCGATTAACTAAATTGAGATTTTCATAAAGTTCAAAAATTGAAACCAAACGTTTATTAAGTTTGGTTAACCGAAAATCGCATCAGTTATTGCATATCGATTTTTGATTAACCGAAAAAGAATCTATAACTTTTTTATTTTAATTACGCAACTAGATTAAATAGTCTAAACATTATATAGTTACTATTAAACTAAATTATGATAAAGTGATTGTTGCTTTATGTTTAGTTTTATATGATTGGCTTCAAATAATTTATTTAAATACTTGCATATATTAATTATTTACTCAATCTATTATGCACATAATTTAAAGTTTTGATATCCTATAACAACGACTAGTTACAAATTTTCTATGCACTAAAATGACAAAGTTACATGCTCACTATACACAGACCTATTATTTTATTTTTTGTAATTCTATTTAATTTTACTTACAAATAAAAAATCGACTTTTATTTATTAATCTTTTATGATGAGAATATAATTGTAAAATAAAATAAAAAATAGATTTTTTGGTTATTAACCATTCGGTTATCGGTAAACCGAAAATTAAAAAAAAATCAAAATATTTTATCGCAAATCGAACCGTAAACCAAATATGCAGTGTTCGATTAACTGAATAGGGTGTTGTTTCGATTCGGTTTGGTATTAGCCGATAATTGAAATTCGTTTCCCTAGTCCTATGTGTGACATGCTTAGCAAAGGGACATTATTGTGTATTGGTGGTACTACTACTATGTCATGATATATAGTAAAATCTTTTTAAAATAATACTCGATAAATTAATAATTTTTTTAAACTAATAAATTTCTCTAGTTTCGTCATGGTCCCTGGAGGTACTTACTGGTGTACGAGGGGAGGGTAATATACCAGTTAAGGTAAATTTAAAACTTTTCTTTTACAAGATTGGATTGTTTACTGTGGCATTAGTTGTTAGTTAACTGAGTCGCTTCAAGATCGTGTCGATCACTGATCGCTCAAATAGGGAAAGTCTTGTTCAGAGTGATATCAGTTAGCAAACCTACTGACTTGACGAGCTCGTCTTTCGTGCTCTTTTTGGGGTAGTCCTTGCCCTAGAAAGAGTACATTTTGTGTGTGTTCTTTGCGTGTGTTTGTGTCTGGGAGGACACGCTGGGATGTTGCAGTCAGGGGGACTTTGGGCAAGATCGTGACCTTCCATGAGAGAGTAAAATCCTGAAGACTATCTTGGCAAGATATTCGACATCTTGCCAAGACACCAGATCGCATGGGAGCCGAGCCCGATCAACGAAATGACGTGAAGTGAAGAAGGTAATCGAGACAAGGAAGAGAGGTGAGAAGGACGAGGAGTGATGCAGGGACAGAGGAGCAAGTCGATGCAATGGGAGCAGCATAAGATCTCCGCAAACTTGCGTAAAAGGAAAGATTCTCGCAAGGTTCTCTCGCCACTGCTTTGATTTTTGCCGTAAGGGAAAGGTCAACCCGCAATGTTGTGGATGAGACAAACCCGCCAGATCAAGCTGAGGAGCTCTTGTCGAGGATCGAGCCCGAGCTAAGCCGACCTCACCACCGCCGCCTCGACGTGTGTGCCGACCAAGCCAAAGAGGAGTTTACTTATGCTCCCAACACACCGAACTCCAATGTGCATTCAAGACACAACATTCGGAGAGAGATCATCCGTAATTCTCTCAACTTATCTCTTTATTTCTCTCAGATTTCATGAGCGATTGGTGAGGAAGAAACAAGTCCTACGGCAAACAATTTATTATTATGTATTTGGTTACCGCTGAGCAACCGCCTTGGCGATAATGTTTTTGATTTACGCTTGATTTTCTATTCATGTATGGTTTCGATTATGTTCTTGTTTATCGCTTTTATGTTTACGCTGATTATGCGTGAGTAGTCGGTTTGGTTGGGCTTGGGAAGCACGCTGAGTCAAGGTCATACAAGTCGTGAGGTCTAAATGTCCTTAGAACCTCGAGTGGGTGTTCCCAAGCTCTGTGCCTTTATACACATGTTATTCCTTTCCTCGAGCGTTAACTCGGCCGATAGCCTTGGGGGAGGGTAGCTACAAGCAATAGCCGGAGTAAGACATCGAGTGTCTCTTTGTCCCGGAAGTGCGGCCGAGGGTGATTGTAGCCGCCGGCCTGGGCAGGCTACGAGCCACCCTCGACCGGCCGTCAGCTAGTCAATGCCTAGTGAGTAAAGTCGCTGGCGGACGAACCCATCTTGGAGACCGCTTGCAAGGGGCAAGCAGGGGCCTTTGTACTTAGTCCTAAAATCTACGGCAAGTCAGGCCTAGGGGCCCGTGTACCGACAACCAAAAGGGCATCTACCCTCGGTACCTTTAACCACCTACATACACTCACGGTGAAAACTCGAACCTATGACCGACGCCTCGACCAAGATCTCAACGTATGGAACCCTCGCCCAACTACTTGTTATTTAATCTCTTTACCTTGGTTTAAGTTTCAGCTTTACATTCTCGCCAAGATCTATCTCTCAAGACATTTCATCGAGACCGTCACCGATCGACACCTTGCCTCTCGGGCAACCTCCTACTCAAACTCGTGACAACTCGAGTAACAACACAACCAGCTCTCTTGGGTTCGACCCTTAACTTGCCATGTACGGAACTATATGTTCAAGTTGGAGGAGATTATAAATGTATCTCGATTGTCTGGCACTCTAACGACGGGTAAACCGAGCCTCACGATTGGCATCGTTGTCGGGAGCTGCGCTATTCTAGTGTTGTTATTCACTTTTTATTTTTGTTTGTTTTTGCATGCTCCGACCTAACCTTGCAGTGAGGACTGAGAGCCCTGCTTGACCCGTAGATTGAGAGAACCATCTGCAGAAGAAGAGGCAAGTCGAGGAGAACGCCTGCCTCGAGGAGGCACGCATCAAGGCAAGACAACATGGAGGAGAGGAATCCACAAACCCACCACCTCCGTGAGAGCAAACGCTCGGAGATGATGTTCCCAACAACAATAGTCTCCGCCTGGGCATCACCTGCCCGAGATCGAGGACAACCGGGAGCCGAGGCACTCTTTATGCAGATCTTGCTGCTTCAGCGATATGTCGGGAGAAGACCCCAGCCATCTCCAGACTTCGAATGGTGTGTAGCACAATAAGGTGTGCGGACGAAGTCAAGAAAGAGTACATCCGACTCATATCCTTTCCATTCACTCTCCATGACGCCGAGAGTGGTCAGACACTTTGCCTACGGGTAGTGTCACTACTGGGGTGGCTCCAATGTAAATTTCGAGAGATACTATCCCATCTCAAGGATACAAAGCGTGAGGAAAAGGATGAGTTCCTCCGTATGGGGAATGGCGAGACGGTGTACGACTATTGGTGTCGCTTTCAAACCATCTTGGCAAAGTGTCCCAATCACCAAATCTCGATCAAGATCCGATCCAATATTATGTAAACGGCTCGAGGGCAAGTCGAGGCAGCTCATGAGTGCGCGCATGGAGGTTCCATACTCAACAAGCAAACCAATGAGGCATTCAAACTACTCGCAGACTGGGTCAAGAGTCTGGGACGATGCCAACGCAATGGTCAAGACGATGCCCACCAAGAAGCTACCACTCGCACGGATCCGACATGAAAGATACGAAGGCCATGATGAAAAAACGATGGACCCGATGAGGCCCCATGGCCAAGAAGAATGTCAAAGTGTGTCACTTTGCTTTGCCACCACCCACAACACGGACGAGTGTCTACAAGTGGTCAAGAAGAAGAAGTGAATGCCTTTGGGCATGTCAACAACGGTGGTGGAGGAATGCTCAAGGTCAAGCCCCGCCACCCATACAACCCACCGTGAAAAATCATGAGAACTGAGGTACGGAGGCACACACTATCAAGCACCTCCCGGCGTAATCCACCTCAAGCTCGGCCATCTTTAGCCGAGATAGTACACAATCAGGAGCTACCCAAGGAAGGATAGTGCAAGACCGACAAGTTCAAAACAGACAAGTGAGTCATGCAATCGCTTACCCAAATGAACACCTCGACGCAAGAGATATCAAACCTCAACCAAAACAAGGGACGCCCCGCTCAAGTGCAACCAACCCAATGCACACGCCAACGCAATCAACTTCGTGAGCGGAAAGAAATTGCCGCAGTGAGGAGCCCCGCCAAGGAGAAAGTCGAGATGTAAGACATAACCGAGGAAGTCGAGGACTTGGTCAAGGAACCCGAACCCGAGGTGAAAGCTCCTCGCCCAAGGTAGCGATAAGACGGAGATCAAGATCGACCTCCTTCCTGTGGAGGTTGGCAAGGAACAAAGAAGTCAAGAGATGAACGAAATGATGAAGATCTTTAAAGGTAGAGATCAACATAACTTTGATCATCGCTGACCTCGGCGCCGAGGTGCGCCAAGTTTCTCAAAGAGTCGTGGTACCAAGAGAGTCAAGTACACGGACGATGCTAAGTTCCAAATGGGGAGAACGCCTCACCGTGCTCGCGAGACCTCCCAATCAAGTGTACCGATCCCTAATGTTCTATATACCTTGTGTGATTGGGACAACGAGGATAGACTGTTATGCCGATCTCGGGCATCAATCAACGTGATGCCCCATTCATCTATCAAGAGTCAAACTCTGACCACTCCACCATCTTGCGCTGAGATTCAACCGCGCATAAGTCAAGTGTCTATCCCGGCGATCGCTGAGGATGTGCTCGCCAAGGCGCGTGACCTTATTTTCCCAACCGATTTCTACGCTCTAAATATGGGCGATTGAACCAAGACGCAAATTCATGTCGCTAGGCGTGCCGCTTTCAAGACGGCCCGAACGCTGATCGATTGCGATACGGGAAGCTCACATGCAAATTACTTGGAGACGGTCACCTTGACATCTACAAGCCGAGCAATTTCCAATCGACACCGAGATGGTGGACTTTGTCGGCCTCACCGAGAAGGATGTTGAGAGATACCGCCAACGCAGTGATCAAGGACGTACGATGTAGTCATCCAAGGGCACATCAAGATTTAGAGTATCTCGACAAGGAGGAGGTCAAGGCAACCGAAGTGCTTGAGGTAGAAGTTCGACCAAGGTGGGGACGATCAACCAAGCTATCAATCACCGCTAGTGCATGACAAGGAGACGATGCAACCTTCCTCAAGAAAGCCCCTGTTACAAACTCAAGCGCCACCAAGACTTCAAGTATATCTACCTCTGAGTCAACTAGACGCTGCCAAGAATCATAAGCTCCGAGCCGACGATCAAAGAAGAAGAAGAGACGAGGGCCGCCTTAAGCAAATACAAAGAGGCCATAGGTCGGACCTCGTCGACCTCGGGCATCGCCCCACTGCTTGCCAACACTACATCTTGCCGAGGACGACGCCGCACCGGCCGAGACCCCGTGGAAGCTCAACCCGATAATGAAAGAAGTTGTCAAGGTGGAGATACTCAAACTCCTCGAGTCAGGCCTCATTTACCCCGCTCCTGACAGCCGGTGGGTCACCGATCCACGCCGTGCCAAAGAAACCGCGCAGACAGTGGTCGAGAACGAAGGCGCGAATCGGTCATGATGAGACTCTGTGCAGTCGAGGGTTTACATAGATTACGTAAAGCTCAACAAGGTGACCCGAAGCGACCACTTCCCTTGCCGCTCATCGACCGATGCTTGAGAGACTCACGAATAAGTATTTGCTTCCTCGACGGCTACTCGTTATATGCAAATTTTTACGGCATTAGAAGATCGATAAGACTACATTCACTCGCCTGCTTGGGCACATTTGCATATCGTCAGATGCCATTTGGTTTATGCAATGCCCGGGACATTTCAAAGATGCATGATGAGTATATTTTCGATTTGCTTGAGCAATGCATTGAGGTGTTCATGGATGATTTTACCGCTTATGGCAAGACGTTTGACAAAGCTGCATGAACATCTCGAGTTAGTTCTCGCAGAGGTGCGTGGAGAAGGATCTTGTGTCAATTATGAGAAATGCCACTTATGGTCGAGAGGGAATTGTCCTTGGGCATGTTATCTCCGAGAAGGGCATTGAGGTAGACAAAGCCAAGGTGAGATAATAGCCAAGTCGCTTTATCCCACCAACATCAAGCAACTTGGGGATTCCTCGCCACCGGATTCTATCGGCGGTTTGTTAAGGACTTCGCCAAGATAGCACAACCAATGAACCGCCTCCTCCGTAACGATGTATCGTGGAGTTCGACGACGCATGTAAAGAAGCCTTCCAGATATCGAAGGAGCACTTGTCACAATACCATCATAAGGCCACCCGAATAGGGCATGCCCTTCGAGCCGATGTACGACGCTAGTGGATACGCCGCTGGCGTGGTGCTTGGGCGTAAAATTGGCAAGGAGAGCTTCGCCATCTACTATGCATCAAGACCTCACCGGGCAGCAGATCAATTACACGAACACGGAGAAGGAGATTCTTGTCGTGGTGTTTGCCTCGAGAAATTTCGCCCTACCTCTTTGGGAGCAAGACGGTGGTTTACACCGACCACGCCCGCCTGAAATATCTCATGGCAAAGAAGGACACAAAGCCAAGATCGACACGGTGGATACCCTCGTCCACGAGTTCGACATTGAGATCAAAGACAAGAGTGATCTCAAAATCAAGTGGCCGACCACTGAGCGTAATTTTGAGAAAGGACGGGCGAGATCCAATCCGAGCAACGCTTCCGCAGACGAGGAGCTACTCGAGATCTACACCAGGAGCCGTGGTACCGACTTGGTGAACTACATCGCGACCGAGTGTTGCTCGTGGGATGCCAACGCACCAAAGGAACAAACTCAAGAAGGAGAGTCGAAAAATACGTATGGGACGACTCCATACTTGTGGAAGCAATGCTCGACTGATCTTGAGGAGATGCGTTGCCTGAAGGCGAGCAAACGAGCATCCTTGAGCACCGCCATGAGAAGAAGCGGCGGACATTTTGGGCACAAGAGAACAGCAAGGAAGATCCTCGACATGGGTTCTCATGGCCCACCATCTTTAAGGATAGCTACGAGAAGTGCCGAGAATGCGATAAGTGCCAACGCGAGGGCAATGTCTCAAGGAGGAACGAGATGCCCTTGGTACCCATCTTGCCAAGAGAAATATTCGACATGTGGGGCATGGATTTCACGGGTCCTTTGCCAAACTCTATGGAAACCAATACATACTCCTAGCAGGGGACTACGGTCAAACGGGTAGAAGCCAAGGCCACGCCCAAGGCGGATGCAAGGACCGTAGCCATTTTTCTCAAGTCAAACATATTTAGCCGGTTCGTGTGCCAAGAGCCATAATCGATCGGGCACCCACTTCTACAATGCCACCATTGCCGCCTTACTCAAGAAGTATGTGCATCAACGGATGTCCACCGTGATACCATCCTCAAGCCAACGGCTGTCGAGCCTCAAACCGCATTGAAAGACTATCTTGAGAAGGCCTTGGGAGAGAGCAAGAAGGAGTGGAGCACTCACCGACGACGCCGCTATGGGCATACTCGATGCCTTCAAAACACCATTTGGAATGTCTCTTACCGGATGGTGTTTCGCAAGACGTGTCACCGCCTGCCGAGCCGGAACACAAAGCGATCGGGCAATCCGCAGCTCAACTTTGATCGGACGAGGCACGAGAGAAGTGCAAGCTCGACATACAAGAGCTCAGGAGATTCGCCTCGAAGCCTCATGACAATGCCGCTTATACAAGGATAGGCTCAAAAGATCCCATGATCTTTTAATCAAAGAAAAGAAGTTCAAAATGGGAAAATGGTGCTACTCTATCAAAATAGGTTCCGCTATGCCTCGGCAAGTCGACCACCAAGTGGGTGGACCTTACATCGCACACGCCCAACATCCGAACGGAGCCGTGGAGATAAGCGACATGGACGGCAAGAAAGTGTTCAAGGTGAACGGAAGCACTTAAACCTACCATGGGGACGATCAAGGCTCGAGAGTGGGACGCCGAGCAAGACGAGCCACCGAGGTTTCCCAAGAGGATCCTCAAGATGCCTAAGTTCAAGGAATACGCCGAGCTAACGACGAAACAATAGCGCTTCCGGGAGGTAACCCGGGGGTACGATTTAATCGCTACATTTTAATCCTTTTGTCAAGGGGTGGCCTCGACCATTTAAACACTTTGCCTCGTGCAAAGTGTGTGAGCGGAAGCCCACCGTTATTTTGACTTGCCTCGAGCGGATTGATTCTTCCTCGAGGAGCGATTTTCTTAAACCGCAGGTCCGGACGGAAATTAAGACGAGGCAAAAGAGAGGCCAGGCAACTGCAAGGCAATGCCTCGCCAAGAACACGGGAAACGAGGTGGCGTTTGAATTTCGCGGCCGACGCAGAGACGCCCCATCATGTCACCACTCACCCTATAACCGCCCCAACCCACGCTCTATTACCTCCCTCATTTCGCCTACCCACTTTCCACATTCAAACCACACCCCAAAACTTCCCCAAACCACAAAGACAAAACCCTAACCTCCTACCCATGGTGCATACACGTCCAAAGAAGAAACAACCGAGCCAACCCCGAAAAGACCAGAGCTCACCGTGATAAAATGGATAAGACACCGGCAGAGCCCGCCGGGCGGAGTCCGTCGTCCGATGACGAGCTCCTCCCACCGAGTTCGCCGGCGAACAGCAGCGCCCACGCCCACGACATTCACGCGGAGGACGCCGGCGAAGAGCAGCCCACGCATCGAGAACACACCGGAGAAGACGCCGAGAAAAGAAGGAAGTCACCCTCCACCGAAAAAGAAAAGTAAGGAGACTCCTACCACCTCATCATCAAAGAAGACGCCGCCGACCCTCTCACACACAGGTCCGGCGGCACGGAAACCAAAGCGCTGGAGGAAGGAGGTTTCAGATGAGGAAGCTCCTCGCGACGCCTCGGAGAAGGCAAGGACGGGGAACGACCGACGGAAGAAATCGAGGAAGACGCCTTCCTCACCGGAGAACGGCCGCCAAGAAGGAAAAGATGGCGATGCATCTGCGTCAAGGCGAAGTCCTACACGGTGAATACCAAGGAGCTAGTCAAACCAAAGAGATGGTTGTGCCAAAGCGGTCGAATCGCACTTCTCGAACAACCGGGAGTCAAGGAGGATGTCGAGAGGTCGCTTAAGGGAATAGGATGGGGAAGTTTCTAGAACGGGATACCACAGTACGCCACCGATGGTGAAGGAGTTTTACGGGATCTTGACATAGATCATGACAAAGGAGTGCAAGAGGTATACGCTCACTCTTCCTGGAAGGCGACGAGTAGTTTACGGTTGATGAGCTTAACCAAGCTCTAAACATGGTGACATTGATGGAGGCAAAGGAGCCACTATGGGGGAGCAACCCAAGGTGGTACCAAACTTTACCGACGGAAAATGGTCCGGATTTGGGAAAATTAATTGGAAATGATGGCGCACAACAAGTCGTGGACGCCAAGGACAAATTTCAAGAACCCGCCATGCAAGTATGCCACCGGATCCTCTCCTATAATCTTTTGGCAAGAAGGATAGCAAGACAACCATGTCGAAGAGCGAGTTGTTCATCCTCCGGCAATGCAAGAAAGGATGAGGCTCAACTTTAGGCCCTTCGCAATCTCACATATGAAGAGCATAATGGGCAGTGGAGCGGAGAGGCTCTCCTTGTGCCACTTGTCGACTAACTTTGCCAAGGAGAATGAGCCGCTTGGCCCCGACTTTGCCATGACCCCGAGAGAGAGGACACTGACCGAAAGCATCAAGAAGATGCTCAGATTGTAGAGGACGAGGACTGCAAGCTTACCATCCAAGAAGAACTTGAGAAGCTCTGCTGCCAAGCCAAGACGCTCAAAGGCTAAGGCAAGGCGGGACCTTCAAGAACACCGAGCCCGCCAAGGAGATACTCAAGCCGCCTCGCTGTAATACTGAGTGAGACCTTGACCAAAATCCACCGCCCAGCTCGCATTCTTTGCCCACCAAGGATTAAGGTACCCACCTGCATCCCCCTAAGCTATCCTCCCTTTTGTTTTTGTTTCTTTTTATTTTGTGTTTTGTTTTCTTATTTTTCTGCTTTTTGTTTTTGTGTTTGTTTGTTGTGTGTTTGCGTTGTTTATGTTTTTCTGGACCATATCACCTAACACTTTGCCACGAGCAAAGTGTGTGAGTGTGGATGGCCCCTGCTTTTTGTTGTTGTTGTGTGTGTTGACCAAAGATGTCGAGATGAGCATGATAGTTATGATCTTGACATAGGCTTTGTAATACATGTTTAGCTTGTATCAATAAAGTTAGTATGACGGAAAAGGGGCATAGCATGCACACCTATGAGAAATTGAGCATGTATATGCTAAATCATTGCAAGCATGAATTCTATTCTGTGTGATATTCGGATGCTTGACTTGGTTGTGCTAGAACTTGCCTTCTGTCTTGATCAAAGCCCAACTGCTATAGATTTGAGTGCTCTAGATGATTTAGGCTTTCTTTTCATAGCCGTGGTCAACAATGAAAGTAAACCCAGATATATGTCCTTTGCTAGCCCCCTTTGAGCTGTTCGTTTTCTTTTAAATTATCTTGTGCTCTTCCCGACACGGGGATTGAGAGAAGAAGAATAGTGAGGATATGTACGCCTTGGGTATCATTCGGGCAAACACAACATTAGATGCCTTGCCTTCGCCGGCATAATGAGTTTAAATTCAAAATGTGTAGAAAAGAAAAGAAAAAGAAGTTTCCCCAAAAATATAAGTGTGCTTAGGCCCGTAAGTATCTTGCCGAGGGAAATGGGAAAATATTCTCGCCCAGACTCGAGTCAAGACAACCTTACCCCAAGATTAAATACTTCCAACTCATCCAAGAAGCCACTCAATACAACCCTAAAAGACCTAAGGATAGAGAACTTTGACCAAGCTATAGGGTAGAGAAAGTAGACGGCAGGCAAGCCTATGGCACTTCCTTGATCAAGTCATCACTGAGCGTAAAAACCCTAAACACAGAGAGTTTGAGTGCTTGAGAGGAACTTCCACAAACTTGCTTTGCCCGATCTTGATTAGCCTTGATGCATAGTCAGATTAATCGCCTATGCCGGATTATCTTTGTTATGTTTTCATCTTATCCTTGCTGGTCTTTTGCGTGTGTTGTTTGTGTGTTTTGTTTTTCTTTTGGGTAAGGAATGTTTGTACGCTTGAGGACAATCGTGTTCAAGTGTGTGAGTGTGACGAGCCCATTTTTCGTGCTCTTTTTGGGGTAGTCCTTGCCCTAGAAAGAGTACATTTTGTGTGTGTTCTTTGCGCGTGTTTGTATCCGGGAGACACGCTTGGGATGTTGCGTGTTGGGGTGGACTTTGGGTAAGATCAGCCACCTTCCATGAGAGAGGTAAAATCCAAGACTATCTTGGCAAGTATTCGACATCTTGCCAAGACACTGCATCAAGCAGGAGCCGAGCCTCGATCAACGAGCCGACGTGAAGTCAATAAGGTAATCGAGACACGGAAGAGAGGAAAGAAGGACGAGGAGTGATGCAGGGGACAGAGGAGCAAGTCGGGATGCAGCTGGGAGCAGACAAGATCTCTGACAAACTTGCGCGCAAAAGGAAAGATTCTCGGCAAGGTTCTCTCTGCCGCCTGTTTGATTTTTGCCGTAAAGGGAAAGGTCAACCTGCAATGTTGTGGATGAGACAAACCTGCCAGACTGAAGCCAGAGGAGCTCTTGTCGGGGACCAGAGCCCGAGCCAAGCTGTTGACCAAGCCAAACAGGAGTTTACTTATGCTCCCAACACAATTCGAACTCCAATGTGCATTCGAGACACAACATTCGGGAGAGAGCATCATCCAGAATTCTCTCTCAACTTATCTTTTTTATTTCTCTTGCATTTCATGAGCGATTGGTGAGGAAGAAACAAGTCCTACGGGCAAACAATTTATTATTATGTATTTGGTTACCTCTGCTTGAGCAACTTCTTGGCAGAGAATGCTTTTGATTTACGTTTGATTTTCTATTCAAGTATGGTTTCGATTATGTTCTTGTTTATTACTTTTATGTTTACGTTGATTATGCGTGAGTAGTCTGTTTGGTATGATTTTGTGATGATTCTTGGTATTGTTTTACCTGTCATTTTCTATGGTTTGTCCTATTTATGCCGTTGGTTTGATTAAGATTTATCGATTCGGACTTACTTGCTCATTTCAATGTTTTGTAGGAAAACGGCAGAAAATAGGATGAATTGATCCGCCAAGAATCAATTATAACGAAGAGCATCTCAACAGAGTTCGTGAGACTAAAATCGTGAGCTAATCGGAGTTCATACGAGGAGAACGAGTCGAACGTCAAAGTCGCAAGACGGCATCCCGTCGCATAGCGCGCAGTCACCTGCACGCCCACGCGCACACGCTTACTCAGCGCAGCACGCCGCCCCCTGCTACCGCCTGCCATGGCCACCCATACTGCTTCCCACCCAACGCGTTTCCGCCCGCGCTGTCACCAACTTCCTCCGACGCCAAGCGCGCCGGCCACCGGCGCCGCCCCAGCCGCCGCCTGCGCAAACACAGAACTGGCTAAGCAACACAAGTTGTTCTCAGCCATGAGCGCCCGCCTCAACGTCGCGATTTCTTACCACTCCCGCTTGGCGTTCGACAATACCCCCCCCTTTCACCCGGCGCAAGACGCCGCCGACGCCGCCTCTCACGCCTTCTTCCGCGCGCCGCGACCTCCAACTCAGCGCCCGCCCACTCCGCTATCTCATCCGGCCACCAACGCCAGCTTCACCAAATTCCAAATGCGCCACAATGAGCTGGCCATTTGTGAGGCGTAACCTTCTCCCACCAGTAGATACTGAAAACGGCGTTGCTTTCAAGTCGAACGTATTCGAGCTTGCGCTCATTGTAAACCGCGCCAACCTTATTCAATATATATATACGCTTTTAGGTCAAAACGCGACGCCTGCTCTCGATTCTTATTTTTGGTTTCACCAGCCGCGCCTCGCCGCTTCTTCCGGAGCTCTTCCACACGACATCGATAGAATAACAACAAAGTTAGATTAATGCTTTAATTTTGCTTTCGCTTCATTGCACAATCTTGTTTATCAATTTATGCTTGATCATCGCTCTATCGATTTAATTTCGAGTATTATTATTTGATGATTTATGTTGAATTCAATTCCATAGTGACAGTGATTGTTTTCTTTCGCTTGATTTATATTGCTATGATTTCTTGCTTTCGATTATTCCCGCTCTTGTCGGATGATTGACGATCATGGTTCATTTACAAGTAGACTTAGATTAGGCTCGACGAACCCTAGGAATATGTTTGCTATCGCTTTATTTATCGCTTTCGATTTATCCCGCTTAGTTCAACTAGGGATCGACAACCCCGGTTTAGATTTATCGCTTTATTAGTATAGCTCGGGATCGACAACCCCTAGCTTAGATTCGCTGCTTATTTCTCGTATTTCAATTCTTGCATGTTCAACCTCGCTGATGTTAGAATGTTTAGGATTTAATCGCTCTACAGGTGACATGAACAATCGCCTGCTAAGTTTTCCTCGAGAGACGACTTGGTTAACTTATCGCGCCACGATTACCTCGCATTTATCATGCGAGTGAATTTGAGTGTGTTTTAGCTCGATCAATTTTGGCGCCGCTGTCGGGAAAACTTTAGGCGATTGTTTGTGTTGTTTGTTTTCGTTTTCTTTTGTTCTGCTTCGCTATTTTCTCCCCACGGTGCGCAGTGATCTTTTTTTTTTTGTTGTTGGTGTCTCATAATGCAGGTTACCAGCAGATGCGAATGTGGTCACAGCGGTGGGAGGAAAGCTCCCATATTGGGCAAATTCTTCTTCGAAGAAGGGCCCAATTCGATTTTTCCGAGGGATGTCCGTTAGGCTACGAGCATCAAGCGATGATCCCTATCCCGAGCAACAAGCCTATAATCCATATTGGGATCAACCACCTCCACCGCACTATGAGGATCAAGCCTCCAATCCCTATTGGGAACAACCGACTCGCAAAGACTATGAGGATCAATCCTACAATGCCTCACCGAGCAACCACATCATCCACCTCAATATGAGTACCCACAACAATCACCTCAAGACTATATCCACAACACCGCCTCCGCTTCCATCGCAATCATACCCGCAGCAGCCATCTCCACCTCAAATGCCACTTGGGATGATAAGTTCACAAAAGTTGGATGTCGACGACACCAAAATCAAAGCGCTTGCAAGCAAAATTAGAAATGATGATTGAGAAGTGGACGAGTTGTTTGCAACAAGATGCAATAGTGAGCCCAAGCTCACCCTATGAGGCTCAAAGCGACCACCGACCATCGAGTTCGCCATTAGATGATAGAGCGCAACTCTTGAGCGCTTAGAGGAACAAGTGGACTGGTTGCTATGAAGTGGTTTGAGTATCAACAACGTGCGCCGAGGGACCTTCCAAACCAATTCGGTCAGTCCAGCGGTCACCGTTTTGAAAGTGACCCAATTGTTGAAGATGTGGCGGAGAGACACCGGTGTCACAGCCGGAGGAGGTGGAAATTGATGAAGAATGGGCACGTGAGGATGAGGAGCAAAATCGAGCCACGAGGAAGTTGATACCACGACGATCGACGGGAAGAGTGGGCACTCGAAGTTGATGACATGCCAAACCCACTGAGGCCAAGAGCTACCCAAACACTTGGAGGAGGATGAAGAAAGGTCAAAGGTTGAGGTAATTTCTATAATTTGTCAACATCTTAATTTACCAAAGTATTGTGCTGTAGGAGTTGAAGTTATTTATTTTACTTTGGAAAATAGGATGTTTGATTTGAGCTTAATTGATGTATTACTTGCTTTCTTTACTATCCTCTGTTCTTATAAGGTTGCGACTGATGCTCTGGCTGAGATGGTATTCCTGCAGGTGAAGGACTATGGATAGTCCGTTGTTGACTGATCGCTTATTTTTCTAACACGAAAAGGTGTAAGTATAGGGTAAGCGAAGTATCGTATCCACAGGGATTGTAACGCGAAAACACAGAAGCTAACTCAACGATGATTCATCATTATCCAAGCAACATAAAAGGTTTGGTGAGATTTTAAGGCTTCGGAATTCAATCCAAAGCAGAGGTAACAAAATAAGTAAATTAAAGCAATAAACACTCGGATGTTTAAAAGCAGATAAAGAACGACTAACCCTAGGGATGCATTAATCCTATCCACAACGATGTTTATCCTGCTCCTATTAACCAATTTTGATCCGATAAGATGGAAGATCACATATATAACCGACAATTTCATATTTATTAAAAGCGGTCAGATTACTAGTTTTCCCATTATCATACGCCTCTAGGTGAAAACAAGCAACTCCAAACGGATCACAAAGAATATGCTTCCTACGAATATCCTATCTCGCCCACGACTCAAGGCTCATTCAGATCATGCATTCGATATCGAGTGACAATTAACACAATTACGTAATTAACCGACAACCAAATATGCATCAAGATTGATCGAAATCAACACATATAAATAAGCACAATCGAATCATGAATCAATGCCCGGACGGTAAATAGCGATAGCAGAATCACAACATATAGGATCGAATCATGCAAACCCTAGATTAGAACGAAAAACCAGCGGATATAATAAACGAAATAAAATACGAATTAACCATAAAACGAAATTAAATATATAAAACCCGTGATGAAGCGTTGATGAACAATTGTTGGGCTTGAATCCCAACCTCGGTAAAACGGAAAATTGCAAAGATTGTCCGGACGAAACGTTCGGAGCGTAGACTAAACGAAACAAATGAAGAACAAAGCGTAAAACAACTCTAGAATGAAACTAGATGGAACCTAAAGCTAAAAACTGAAAACTTATGAAAACCGAGAGAAAGAGGCTGCGAATCGTGTGGGCGGTTAGGCGCGGGGTGTTGCCATATATATAGCACACCCCAAACCCTAGTTTTTCCTTCGCGCGCTGTCTCGCGACCACCCTTCGCGATCGCTAGGTGCGGTCGCGAGAAGTCTCGCTTCGCTCGCTTCGCGGTCGCCTCTTGCGCTCGCTTTCGGTACCTCGCGACCGACCAGCGGTCGCTAGCCATTCTGAAGAGGTCGCGAGAAATCGTCCAAGAGCTTTCTCGTGGCGGGCTTCGCCGGAACGCGTTATCGCGTCGCGGTGTCTTGAGT
Source organism: Salvia rosmarinus (assembly GCA_036937905.1). Classification (NCBI taxonomy): domain Eukaryota; kingdom Viridiplantae; phylum Streptophyta; class Magnoliopsida; order Lamiales; family Lamiaceae; genus Salvia; species Salvia rosmarinus. The sequence goes on from CM072818.1 coordinate 14,700,535, forward strand.
TCTCAAGATGTTTCTAGCGGCCATCCCAGCGGACCGCTAGGTTGGTCGCTAGAAACAGCCGTAGTGTATATTGGCTCGTAGTCCGTTCCTTGCTTCGATTTTCAACATATGGACCTACACAACACCAAAAGAACACCCAAAAGCAAAGATCTTCTAGAAATAGATAAAACATTAAGAATCGATACGTAAACGCACATTAAACGAGCTAAACTCATCTTCAAATATCAACTATAAACGTGTAAAATGCGCGCTTATCATCGATCGGAACATGTCGGGCTCACGACGTTAAGCCGAGTACTACGTGGAGTTTACCCACAATTTTTATTTGCTTTTCTTTCTTTCTTTGTCTGCCTTGTTTTGTTGTTCTTGTTGATCTATCCGTTGTTGTTGAGTTTGTTTTGCTCGGATCCGAAAGTCGTCTGCGGTGAGATGAAGTCGATGCTCCAACTTTACATCGCATATCTGCCGATTATCGTGAAGTATCATCCTCTATGGTTATTTTGAGCTTTTAATGTTTTGAGCACCGAGGACAATCTTTCGATTTAAAATGTGGGGATGTTTGCTCGCCAGTGTGTGCGTGATATATTGTTTTGTATGCTTAATGATGTGCCTTGTGCTTATTTTGATTGTTTGGACGAAGCTTTGTCTATGCGAGTAAGTTAGGATCTTGATTTGTGCAACTAAACTCGTGGTATTGATCAAATTGATTTTGAATTTCCAAACTTTTGGTGATATATGATTTGAGTATAATGTGAATCGACGAGACGTGATTGATAGAAAATGAATAGGGAAAATTGATGTGATTTGTCCGGCTAATGTTAGGGGTAGTGTTAACATTGTGGTTGCTTATATACTTGTTTCATTTTATAAATAAAAAAATGTGAAAAAGAAGTAGAAAATGAGGAGAATGAAAGCTCCAAGATTTTGTTAAGATTGTTGAAATGGAGGACGGATTATGTCCTCTTTCGTAAATTGAGAAATGGACATGGAAAACACGTTAGGAGACTCGAGTTCATCGAGAGTTCACCTTTCAATATTTTTCCAAAATCATTAAAACATTCTTTGTGCTTTATAAAAGAAACTTGTTGCTAAAGGTGACCACATTAGTTAGTTCACCCTAACGGAGAGTTGGGTCCGAGCGTAGATTACCTTTTTATTTATTGGAAGTCAATTGCCGTTCTTGATTTATTTCATTATCTTTGAATTCGTAAACACCAAGTTTGGGGGAATTGCAAAAGAGATTTGATTGATTAGAATAAGAGTTAAGTTGCATGAATTATCTTCCCTATTCTTATTAGTATAGACTTTGCTTGAGGACAAGCAAATGGATAAGTGTGGGGGAGTTGTTTGGTATGATTTTGTGATGATTCTTGGTATTGTTTTACGTGTCATTTTCTATGGTGTGTCATATTTATGCTGTTGGTTTGATTAAGATTTATCGATTCGGACTTACTTCGTTTGTTTCGATGTTTTGTAGGAAAACGGCAGAAAATAGGATGAATTGGATCCGCCAAGAATCAATTATAACGAAGAGCATCTCAACAGGAGTTCGTAGGCGAAAACCGTGCGCTAATCGGAGTTCAGACGAGGGAGAACGAGTCGAACGCGTCAAAGTCGCGCAAGACGCACCCGTCGCATGGCGCGCGCCTTGCGCGCCCTGCACACACGTATGACCAAGTCGCGCGTGACCGTAGCGCGCGCCCGCCCGCGCCGCCATCGCTTCCACCAAGCCTGCCTCACTCCGAGCGCTGTTCGCCACTTCTCCGGCGCTCAAGCCGCCACGGCCACCCGACGTTGCCCCGGCGCCGCCTCGCCCGCCAGTAACGCAACCAGCGCCGTGCAACACCGCTGGCCGCCAGCCTCGCGCTCCATCCGGCGCTGGCTTTGCAGCGTCAGCCGCTTCGGCGAAGCGCCCGCCCAACGCCGCGATTTCGCGCTAGCACTCACTCTGCTCGATCATTGCGCTTACCGCCGCCTTTCACCCGGCGCAGCAGCACGTGCCGCACGCCTCTCACGCTTTCTTCGCGACGCCGCGACTTCCAACTCCAGCGCCGCCCACTCCGCGCCATCTCATCCGGCGCTCGGCCAACGCCAGCCACCAAATTCCCTCGCGCTCAATGAGCGGGCCATTTGTGAGGCGTAACCTTCTCCCAACCAATATACGTAACCGGCGTCGCTTTCAAGTCGAACGTATTACGAGCTTGCGCCATTATAAACCGGCGCTAACCTTATTCAATATATATATACGCGTTTTAAGTCAAAACGCGCGCCCGTTCTCGCCTTATTTTTGGTTTCACCAGCCGCGCCTCGCCAGCTTTTTCCGGAGCTCTTCCACACGACATCGATAGAGATAACAATGAGTTAGATTAACAGCTTTTAATTTTGCTTTCGTTTCATTGCACAATCTTGTTTATCAATTTATGCTTGGATCATCGGTTCTATCGATTTAATTTCGTAGTATTATTATTTGATGATTTATGTCAATTCAATTCCATAGTGACAAAGGATTATTTTCTTGTTCCGCTGATTTATATTGCTATGATTTCTTGCTTTCGATTATTCCCGTTCTTGTTGGATGATTGACGATCATGGTTCATTTACAAGTAGACTTAGATTAGGGCTTCACTAACCCTAAGAATATGTTTGCTATCGCTTTGTTTATCGCTTTCGATTTATCCCGCCAGAGGTTCAACTAGGGATTGACAATCCCCGGTTTAGATTTATCGCTTATTAGTATAGCTCGGATTGACAACCCCTAGCTTAGGTTCGCTGCTTATTTCTCGATTTCAATTCTCGCATGTTCAACCTCGTTGATGTTAGAATGTTTAGATTTAATCGCTTTACGTGTGACATGAACAATCGCCTGCTAAGTTTTCCTTGAGACCACTCGTAACTTATCACGCTTCGATTACCTGCATTTATCATGCGAGTGAATTTGAGTGTGTTTTTAGCTCGATCATAGTCGGTTTGGTTGGGCTTGGGGAGAAGCACGTTGAGTCAAGGTCATACAAGTCGTGAGGTCTAAATGTCCTTAGAACCTTGAGTGGGTGTTCCCAAAGCTCTAGGCCTTTATACACATGTTATTCCTTTCCTTGAGCGTTAACTCGGCCGGTAGCCTTGGGGGGAGGGGTAGCTACAAGCAATAGCCGGAGTAAGACATCGAGTGTCTCTTTGTCCCAGGAAGTGCGGCTGGAGTGGGTGATTGTAGCCGTCGGCCTTGGGTAAAGGGCTACGAGCCACTCTCTTGGACCGGCTGTGGCTAGTTGGGCTGTCTAGTGAGTAAAGTTGTTGGGGCGGACGAACCTATCTTGGAGACCGTCTTGGCAAGGGGGCAAGGCAGGGCCTTTGTACTTAGTCCTAAAATCTACGGGCAAGTGGGGTGGGGGCCTGTGTACCGACAACCAAAAAGGGCATCTACCCTCGGGTACCTTTAACCACCTACATACACTCACGGTGAAAATCTTGAACCTATAACCGACGCTCTTGACCAAGATTTCAACGTGCGGAACCCTCGCCCAACTACTTGTTATTTAATCTCTTTACCTCAGGTTTAAGTTTCAGCTTACATTCTCGCTCAAGATCTATCTCTCAAGACATTTCATCGAGACCGTCACCGATCGACACCTTGCCCCTCCGGGCAACCTCCTACTCAAACCGTGACAACTCGAGTAACAACACAACCAGCTCTCTTGGGTTCGACCCTTTAACTTGCTATGTAACTATATATTCAAGTTGGAGGAGATTATAAATGTATCTCGACGTGTCTTGGTACCTCTAACGACGGGTAAACCGAGCGTCGTCATGACTTTTAAGGCAACTGGTCAGTTGGATTGGTAACTGGTGTACTTGCGAAATGTGGTGGTTACGTTTTTGCATTTTCTGAAAACTCAAACTAGCGAAAAATACTTAGTCAAATATTGGCTTAATCTTTTTCAGTTTATCTCTTCAGTATCAAACTGATACTGATTAAGCGTTTTAAAAAACTGTTGTCTTGTGTGTGCTGGTGATGTTCAGTTTAATAACATGCAAAGTAAATACGATACTGAAAGTAAAGAACTTACTATAAATAATACTTAGTTTTTATGTGGTTCGGAGATATCAGCTCATACATCCACAGACTGATTGCTCAGTCAATTCAATAACTGGAATTTGGTCTTGTTTACGTGTATAAGATATAAACCTAGATACAGACTTTTAATATTTTTTGTATCCTGTCAAAATTGGCATTCTTCCTACGCTTCCTGGTGCTAGGAAACTTATGACTGCTTATGGGTGCAATCGACCTATCCTCTTACTTACAGGTGCACGATAACTAATCTTTCAGCAACTAACACTTTGTTGCCTACTTGTCAAACTTCTACTTAAACGGGGTGTTTTGACTAAAGGGTTTTTCCAACTAAAAGTTGAGTTGTCACAGGTGACAAACTCAATATTTATAGGCTTAAGATATATGTCGATAATATCCTAAAACTTAGGGGGATGTATGATGAAACCTTGAACTGATAGATATATTTGAGCTCTGAAGGTTTTATAATAATATTGTAAACTCCTTCTTCAAAATCGCTGGATAAATATTCTTAGGACGTGAGCTTTAATTGCTTGAGATAATTAGAATGCGCAGCGTTTCAGTAACCTTCAAAGGTTGGTTTTTGTGCATATTTATAGAGATGACGATGAATAGTGTTGTTGGAGGGAGCACCAATCATATTTATTCTATTTATTGTTTGAATTCTTCCATTTGAATTCTTGTACTTCGCTGTCGGGGTCTTCATCATCGTACATTGTAGCTCTACAACTTTGAAAATATGATCTGACATGTTAGGATCTATTTCAGATATGCTATGACACGTGGCGAGTCAAACACTCAAGGCTTAAATAACTCTGTGTTTCTTCAGTTGGATCTAACTTCGTCTTTTTTCGGTGCTTTAACTTCAGGTTGAGCCAGTCGAGTATGCTCCAAATCTTTTATCAGTTTGAGAACCTAAGTCAATATGAAGCTTTGACTTTGACGTATATATAGCTAGTTTTAACTTCTTATCAGTAGCTTTGACTTCTATCAGTAGCTTTGACTTCTATTAGTGACTTTGACTTCCTAGTTGCTGGTATGATACTTAGTCATATTTTCAACTTTTTTGTTTTCAGGAGTGTCGAGTCTTTAGTTTTCGACTTCACTCTCCAGTAGCATTGTTCATCAGTATTGATGTACATCAGTCTTCAGTCTTTAGTCCGCCTGACTTCAGTACGCAACTTCAAAGAAGGCTTCTCTTCGATTCTGCACTGCATCGATACTCTTAGCAAAGATCGATCGACTTTAGTATTGCTTAAACTCCATCAATCTTGGGTCTATCCAAACTGGTAGTTATTCTACCGAACCTATAACAAAAAATGCTAATTTTCTAACATGTGAGTAACACTATATTACATCAGGAAAGCAATCATCAGTAGGTTATGAGATCTAATAAAAATGCATAGTTAAAAAGAATTTTTCCAACAATTTATCTCTTTTTGTTGATGCCAAAACCTATACAGTACATTGATAAATAAATCAGTTAGACAGATAATCAGTTTCAGTAGAAGGGTTTGATTCTCCCTTGCTGTGATCATCATTCTATGTAAAATAGGAGTCGGTTCAGCATAATAAGGTTTAAAGCACGTACAGAGCCTAGAAAAAAAGTCATTGTCTTCAGGGTGAACTAGATAAAGTTTATATAGGTTAGGTTGCTGAGATACAAGATAAAGCAGTTTGAGAATAATTAGCAGCAAACCTACTATTTGCTAAGGCAGCTGGACAGTTGAACTGATAACTAATGTGTTTGCAGAATATGGTGGTTAAACTCAAATTGTCGAAAAATACTTAGTCAAATATTGGATTAGTCATTTTTCAGTTTATTTCTTCAGTATCAAACTGATACTGATTGAGTGTTTTAAAACAATGTAGTGTTGTGAGTGCTGGTAATGTTCAGTTCAATAACATGCAAAGTAAATTCGATACTTCCAGTAAATAACTGAATGTAAAGAACACTTATTTTTTACGTGGTTCGGAGAGATCAGCTCCTACGTCCACGAACTGATTGTTCAATTAATCCACTAACTAGGATTTTCTATTGTTTACGGGTACAAGATATAAATCTAGTTACAGACTTGTAACCTCTTATGTATCCCGTCGAACTTGGCATTTCTCCTAAGCTTACTGATAAACGCGCATTTTACACGTTTATTGTTGATATTTAAAGATGAATTTAGATATGTTAAATGCGTTTATGTATCGGATCATAATGTTTTTACCTATTTTAGAAGATATCGCTTTGGGTGTTATTTTGGTGTTTTGTAGGTTTATGAGTTGATAATCGAAGCAAGGAACGAAGCCAAGGCTAAAATAGCGATCATCCGGTTTAGCGACCACCTGACCGCCAGTCGGTCGCGAGGTTCAACCCAGAGCCGCCGAGGAGTCGCGTCGTGAGTATTGCACGAGGATCGCCCAATGCTAAGATACATTATGCTAAATTCTCGCGGTCATGGCTAGCGACCGCTAGTCAGGCCGCGAGGCTACCCTGGCGAGCGCGAGTATCAGACGCGAGAGAGAGGAGCGCGCGGGATGATGCCTAGCGACCGAGCTAGCGACCGCTAGCCACGGTCGCGAGGCGTGGCGGCAGGCGCACAAATTAGGGTTTCCACCCTTATCTATAAATAGGGCAAGCTTCCCTCGCGCCTCCGGTTTTTACAGCTTTTAGTCTTTAGTTTCGATTTAATTCCGTTCTAGCTTTAGTTTATCGTTGTTCTAGTTTAGTTTATCGCTTTGTTATCGATCGGAACGTTTTGTCCGATCGTTTTCCGTTGTTTTCCGTTTTTCGCTTGGGATTGGATTCAAGACCAACCATTGTTCATCCAACGCTATTATCCGGGTTTTATGAATTTAATTTCCGTTTTATGTTTTATTCGTATTGTATTCCGCTTTTTATGTCTAGGTAATTTTCGTTCTAATCTAGGGTTTGCATGATTCGATCCTATATGTTGTGATTCTGTTATAGCTATTTACCTTCCGGGCATTGATTCATGATTCTTGGTGCTTATTTATATGTATTAATTTACGATCAATCTTTACGCATATCTAGTTGTCGATTAATGACGTATCGTATTAATTGTCGATCGATCTTGAATGCATGATACGAATAAACCTTGAGTCGTAGCTAAGATAGGATATTCGTAGGAAGCATATTCTTAGTGATCCTTTTGGAGTTACTTGTTTTCACCTAGAATGGTAGGAAAACTCGGAATCTCTTGCATAATTGTCGAATGGCAAGTTGTTGGTTATATATGATCTTCCATCTTATGCGGATTAAAATTGGCTAATAGGAAGCAGGATAAACATACATTGTGGGTAGGATTTATGCATCCCTAGGGTTAGTTTTTTTATCTGCTTTATCATCTTTGATTTTTATTGCTTTATTTTATATTTACGCATGGTTACCTTTGCTTTGGATTAAATTCAAAGCCCTTAAACCTCTCACCCAATTTACGTGCTTGAATAATGATGAATTATCGTTGAAATGCTTCTATGTTTTCGTGATACAATCCATGTGGATACGATACTTTGCTTACCCTATACTTGCGCGTTTCTCGTGCGAGAAAAGTGAGTGATCAAATTTTGGCGCCATGGCCTGGGATTGTTAAGATTACATAGGAATAATTTGACGATTTGGATTTATTAATTGAAGTTATATATTATATTATTTATTTATTGTTACGAGCTAAATTCTCTTTTTTTCTCCGGTGTAGTTTATGCGTCAAGATCTGGGGACCTCCCGAAATATTATTAGATCCCGAGATCGAAAGCTCTCAAAGGAGAAGAGGGCGAGAGAGAGACGGGCTGCAATGGCGGCTAATCCACGTAACATGGGCATTCCTCCCGAGCAAGCCGCATGCATGCTAGGCGATTTCAGAGATCGCAGACCATATGGCGAATATGGGACTCCTTGTCCTGTTCCAGACGCGACCGCTGAACTTTATGTACCGACCTCCTCTTGAGCAGTTCCAAGGAGGCGGATGGGGCCCAGGTGGATGCAAACAATTTTGGTGAAGCCGCCCGTCGGTATGGTCGAGGGAGAAAGGTTTGGGGAGAGTCGCGAAGACCGAATCGCATCTCGAGACCTTTCTCGATATTTGTGACACCATCAAATGTAATGGGGTGCCACAAGACACGATCCGGATCGCATGTTCGGTTTCTCACAAACGGTAAAAGATTGGTTCAAGTTTGGACCGAATCGTTGACAACAGGAAACTTTGCGAAGTTTCTCTCGAAATATTTTCAGCCGTGGCCTTGAAGATCATCGTCGAATTCTCCATTTTCCCAAAACCACGACGAATCACTATTCGAGGCATGGGAGAGATTCAGAGGTCTATTGAGGCGATGTCCACGGCATGGATTCTCGAAGGAGCAACAAATCACGCAGATTCTACGATGGACCGACATTTTGCACGAGGCATTGTGGATGCGTCGGCGGGGCTGTTTATTGAACCGACGAGTAGACGAGGCGAGCCGTATTAGAGGAGATGGCTGCCAACAGCTATCAATGGCCAACGGAGAACGCCCGTGGTTAAAGCGGCGGCCGTCGAGGCTGATTTGAGATACGACAAGCTGATGAAGCAATTCACTCTGTTGAAGAGCCAGATTGAGATGGAGGACATACATTTTATAAATCAAAGGAACCATCAGGGGGAGAATCCGGCATACACTCCAAACAATAGAAATCATCCGAACACAGCGTCAGATGCCAACCCGAATAATTTTCAGCAACCTCCAGCAGGCTTCACGGTACAGAATGGTATGTTCCAAGAGCCAAGAAGCCAAGTTTAGAAGATATGGTGCAACAGATGGCGACTCAATAGAGTGCATTTATAAGCGATCGGGTGAAAATAACTCATCCGAGTCGATTGTGGCGGCTATGGGGAAACACGTAAAGATGTTGGAAAATCGATTGGTCAAGTAGCCGTTCAATTGAATGCACAATAAAAGACGGGCTAATTTCAGTAATGTCTGGAGGTGAACCCGAAAATCGGTGCTTCGTCATCGGGACGAGGTGGACAAGCTTGCCCAAGCCATACGGAGCAAGAAAGCAATCTGAGCGAGAACTCACGACGAGCTCGCGACCGTAAGCCCGATCGCGAGTCCAGTATTGTCCACGGACACTCGCGACCGAGCGCGCCCGCAAGACCCGACCACGAGCCATCCGATTATGCGCACCTGCATTTGTTCATGAAACACCCAACGCCCAAAAGCGCGACCGTGAAGTATTCGATGAAGAGTCGGTCGCGAACTCGCGCCGTAAGCTCGCACGCGAAGAAGGATTGCAGCGCAGAGCGGATCCCTCACGACCGACCCGGTGATCGCGAGGTCGATCGCGAGGCACCCTCAGAAGCAAATCTTCGCACGTACACTCCTCCGGTCCCGTTTCCGAGTCGACTAGCCAAATCAAAATATGATGAGGTTTGCTCGTTTCAAAGAGATTTTTCAAAAGTTGAAATCAATTTGCTCTCTTTGAAGCGTTGCAAACATGCCGGATACGTGAAATTTTAAAAGACGCGCTTACAAGCAAGAAGAAATTGGGAAATTTGAAAAAATTACCATATCCCAAGAATGCGGTCTTGCCTTGCGTAAGAAGTCGCCTCAAATGAAGGATCCCGCGGTTTACGTTAGAATGCGAGATCGCCGAGCATACTTTTCCAAATGTGTTGTGCGACTTGAGGCGAGCATCAATCGATGCCTTTGAGCGTATTCAACCGTTGCACTAGGAAAGATGAAGGCGATGAAGATCTCACGATGATGGTGACGGTCGGTCACATATCCTAAAGGTATCGTCGAAGATGTGTTGGTAAGAATTGGGACTTTGTTTTTCCCGCCGATTTTGTGATTTTAGATATTCCCGAATTCAAACAACAACCGCTAATCTGAGCGCACCTTTTCTAGCAACTGGTCGTGCTTTGATTGATGTGCAGGAAGGTAATCTCACGTTTCGTGCTAACGATGATGAGCTCAAGATTTCCATATATGACGCCATCAAGCAACACGACAGTGAAAAGCCGGAAGATTGCTACTCAATCACGACTGTTGCTACCGCACAAGTCGCGCGCTTAGAGGGTACTCGACCAATCAAGGAAGCTGCGAGAAGGAAGAAGTGGACTCAGCATGGAACTCCGAGTGAATCATTCAAGTTTGGGGGGGCCACTTTCATAGTCAGTGGTGCTCATCCGTGAATACTAAGTATAGGAGAATCCACAAATTGGGAAAGATTTTTGTTGCCACCAAAACGCCGGATTGAGAAAGGTTAGTGATGGTCTAGCTAAAGACGTTAAATTAGCACTTGTTGGGAGGTAACCCAACGTTTTCTTTGTTTTGTTTTTGTGTTTTGTTTTGTTTTTCGTTTGTGTTGCTTTTTGTCGTGTTTTTGTCTTTCTTTTCGTGTTGTGTCTGTCGATCAACGAGTTAAGTGAAGTGTTTTAATCCATGTGGCCAATGACGATAGAAATTTTTTGTGAAATTTAATGATAGTGCACATGATATGTTAGAAAATGACGCATGAACGACTTGAGATTGCTTGAACTTGTTGTTTTCACCATCCGCTAACCCGTGAGACTTGAGCTTCACCGTATAAATATCTTGTCTGATTTCTTTTAATTGTGTGATATCATGCATGTGATTCTCTTCTAGAACTTGCCGTTTTTCTGTGTCGAGACTGCAATATGTGTTTTCGAATTTGGAAAGGATAAAAGGCCATCTTTGTTAACCACATATTCACCCAAACACTAACCCGATGATGTATACCATTTGTCGCCTTCTTTGAGCTTTTATTAGATTTATTCTTTCGATTAACCGGATGATAGGAGGTGAGGATGGATATGGGAATCAAAAGGGGTTCAAATTTTGATGTAGTTATGGCAAGGAAAAATTATTATTAGAGAAGTACATCTATGGTGAAGAATAATACATTTGTTGTGAATGATAAACCCTATAAGCTCTAGAAAAGAAAGGAAAAAGCAATGATAAGTTCACTATGTGTGTTGAGCATAAAAGTTCTTTAATCAAAGTATAGGTACCTTCTGTGGCATAAAACGTCGATTTAGCACGTTCGGAAAGAAGAGGAAAATGGACAAAGTCCATATGTGTCGAAAAGTATAAATGGGGGTGCTTGGAATATTTTTGAGTCACTTAGCCATATATTATCCTACCTTAACCAATGTGCCTACATTATAACCTATGAAAAGACCTTTTTGATCCTTATTTGAACACATTTGACGCGGTGGAGATATTAGAGAAATGGCAAGCCTATGGTAAGATGTTGCATTGCATTGATCTATGAGTGTATACACGTCCTTAATTTCTTTATGAGTTGAGTGTATCCTATATTTTACACACATGCCTGTGTGAGGGTTGAATTGAATGAGTTTTTGCTTTCAACGGTTGTTTGTGTCAAATTGACTAATGTCGTCATGTGTGCTAATATTTTGGCGTTGACAAATATTTCGAGGCTTGATTGTGTTTATCACCTTTGCTATACTCGTTGATCTTTTGTTGTGTCCTTCGTTTGTCTTTCTACTCGCTTTTGTTTGAGGACAAACAATGCTTCAAGTTTGGGGTGTGATAAACGCCGCATTTTACACGCTTATTATTGATATTTAAAGATGAATTTAGATACATTAAATGCGTTTATGTATCGAATCGTAATGTTTTACCTATTTTAGAAGATCTCGCTCTTGGGTGTTATTTTGGTGTTTTGTAGGTTTATGAGTTGATAATCGAAGCAAGGAACGAAGCACGAGGCGAAAATAGCGATCTGTCCAGTTTCTAGCGACCGCTAGGCTGGTCGCGAGGTTCAACCCAGCGACCGCCCAGAGGAGTCGCGGCCGTGAGTATTGCACGCGAGGATCGCCCAACGCTGAGATACATTCTGCCCAAATTCTCGCGGCCATGGCTAGCGACCACTAGTCAGGCTGCGAGGCTACCCTGGCAAGCGCGAGCATCAGACGCGAGAGAGAGGAGTACGCGGGATGATGCCTAGCGACCGAGCTAGCGACCGCTAGCCACGGTCGCGAGGCGTGGCGGCAGGCGCGCAAATTAGGGTTTCCACCCTTATCTATAAATAGGGCAAGCCTCCCTCGCACCTCCGGAGACCCGGACGCCCCCAGACTTGTTTTCACAGCTTTTTTCTCAGTTTTTACAGCTTTTAGTCTTTAGTTTCGATTTAATTCCGTTCTAGCTTTAGTTTATCGTTGTTCTAGTTTAGTTTATCGCTTTGTTATCGATCGGAACGTTTTGTCCGATCGTTTTCCGTTGTTTTCCGTTTTTCGCTTGGGATTGGATTCAAGACCAACCATTGTTCATCCAACGCTATTATCCGGGTTTTATGAATTTAATTTCGGTTTTTATGTTTTATTCGTATTTTATTCCGTTTTTATGTCAGGTAATTTTCCGCTCTAATCCTAGGGTTTGCATGATTCGATCCTATATGTTGTGATTCCTGTTATCGCTATTTACCTTCCAGGCATTGATTCATGATTCTTGGTGCTTATTTATATGTATTAATTTCTGATCAATCTTGATGCATATCTAGTTGTCGATTAATAGCGAATCGTATTAATTGTCGATCGATCTTGAATGCATGATACGAATAAACCTTGAGTCGTAGCTAAGATAGGATATTCGTGAGAAGCATATTCTTAGTGATCCTTTTGGGTTACTTGTTTTCACCTAGAATGGTAGGGAAAACTCGTAATCTCATGCCGCAATTGTTAATGAATCAAGTTGTTGGTTATATATATGATCTTCCATCTTGTCTGGATTAAAATTGGCTAATAGGAAACAGGATAAACATACATTGTGGTTAGGATTTATGCATCCCTAGGGTTAGTTTTTTTTATCTGTTTTATCATCTTTGATTTTTATTGCTTTATTTTATATTTCTGCATGGTTACCTTCGCTTTGGATTAAATTCTGAAGCCCTTAAACCTCTCACCCAATTTCTGTGCTTGAATAATGATGAATTATCGTTGAGCTAGCTTCTATGTTTTCGTGATACAATCCTCGTGGATACGATACTTTGCTTACCCTATACTTGCGCGTTTCTCGACGAGAAAAGTGAGTGATCACTACCGGTGCTAGGAAACCTCTAATTGTTTACGGGTGTAATCGACCTATCCTCTTGCTTACATGTGTAAGATAACCAAACTTTCAGCAACTAACACTTCGTTGCCTACTTGCCTAACTTTTACTTAAACTGGGGGATTTTGAATAGACGAATTTTCCAACTAAAAGTTGAGTTATCATAGGAGACAAACTCAATATTTATAGGCTTAAGTTACACGATAATATCCTAGAGCTTAAGGGAGTGTATGCTAAAACTTTGAGCTGATATATATATTTGAGTTCTAAAGGTTTACTTGATAACACTGTAAACTCTCTTCTTTGAAATCGCTAGATAAATGATCTTGGGATGTGAGCTTTGATTGCTTGAGATAATTTGAATGCACAGTGTTTCGGTTATCTTTAAATGTTTGATTATGCACGTATTTATAGATGAGATGATAAATAGTGCCATTGGAGGGAGTATCGTATCAATTTCATTTGACGTTTGAATTTTTCCCGTTTGAATCCTCATACGTCGTTGTCGGGGTCAGCATCATCGTACACTGTAGCTCTATAACTATGAAAAGATGATCCGACATGTCAAGATCTTCTGCAAATACGCTACGACACGTGACGTGTCAAACGCTTAAGACTTAAATAACTCTGTGTTTCTTCAGTTGAGTTGACTCTGTGTTTTTCCAGTACAATGACTTTAGGTTGAGCCAGTTGAGTCTACTCCGTCTTTTATCAGCAGGCTAGACTCGTTTTTGTCAGTTTGAGAACCTGAGTGAGTATGACGCTTCAACTTAATAAACTAATAATTTATTAATATATTAATATATCTCAAAATTACTTAAATTACTAGATCCCAAAACTATTGATTTATATAAGTTTTACTGAAGGTGTAACACGAGAACTTTTATAAGGCATTTACTTTGCTTCTTGACATATAATTTGGGCATTTACTTTTATAAGGCATTTACTTTGCTTCTTGACATATAATTTGGGCCTAACTTGTCTTCTAAGGATGAATATATGCTTTGCAAAGAGAATGTTATTCCCTTGGGATTTCTGAAAAAAAATAGGCGGTTGTAATTTCATTTTTTCTTTCAAAAAAAGTGCCATTGTTTGTTGTTTGTTAAGAAGAAAGTAGGGGTGATCAAACGGGTATTGGATATCGGTTATTACCGAATCGCACCGATACCGATCGGTTATCGGTATCAATAACCGATTAACTCGGTTATTGAATCGGTATCGGTTAGTGGTTTAAGATTAATTTCGGTTATCGGGTATACTGATAACCGAATGGATATACTAGAATAATCGAAATTATAATAATTATTAATTTATTATTATTATTAAACTAAAAATAAGTTTAATTAGATTCAAATAATAATTATTTATTATTATTATTAAACTAAAAAATAGTTTAATTAGCCAAATAAGTAAATAAATAAATTTAATTTGGATAATTTCGGTTATCCAATAACCGATCGATTTTGGTATCAGTTACTGAATTTGGAGAATTTCGATTTCGGTTAACCGAAACCGATCCAATAAGCACCCCTAGAAGAAAGGGGCAACGGCTGTGTTTTCTCTCCCATCCATTCTTGTTGAAATAAACATAAAACAAGGGACCAATCCCACTTCCAAGTTCCACCATTTCTCTCTAATTTGCACTTCTACTTCTTCTTTTCTTTCCTCTTGTTTCCTCTTCTCAATTCCAAAATTAGTAGTTGCTAAATTGTTTCTTCATCGTAAGGTTGAATTTGGACTTAAAGTTCATTGAAGATTTGTAGTGGGAATCAAAATTTGAGTTTTTAAGGTAACTATTGTTGTTAAATATATTGAACAGTTTTGATTTTTGTAGCTATTATATATGGATTGCTTGTTTAATCATTTATTATTGATATTCTTTTTGCGGAATATATCCTGTAATTACTTGAATTGTAAAGACCATTTAATTCTTCGGAGTCTGAATATTGAAGCGTATTAGGAAAACAAACTTAGTTATGAACACTAACTTCTATAGTTTATTATGAATATTAATCGGTCGTTGAATATGAATTGAAATACAATAAAGTTGACTTATTTATTCGTTACCGATTATGCAATAATTTCATAACAAGAACAAGTAGGGGTGAGCAAAATACCCGAAAATTGAATATCCGATCCGAACAAAATCGAAATTTATAATTCTGTTCAGATTTTTTGGATTTTCGGTTCGCGATCGGATTGATATTTTGCAAAATTTTGAATTTTCGGATCGGATTGGATTTTTTAAATCCGAAAAAGTCCGAATTATATATAATTTTTTGTAATAATAATATTTTATTTAAATATTTAAAATCTAATATAAATATATAAAAGAATTAACAAAAATTAGTTTCGGATTTTCGGATTTTTATAATTTCGGATTTTTCGGTTCGGTTCGATTTTCTTATAAAAAATCAGATTTTCGGATTTTCGGATATTCGGTTTGAATCGAATTTTTTCTCTCTTAAAATTCGGATTTTCGGATCAGTTCGAATTAGGTAAAAATCCGAACCGAAATCCGAATGCTCACCTTTAGACGATATATTTGAACAAGAAGACTCTTTTGAAATGTTCCGCGTTTAGCTTTCATTTTTCTAATTAATGTTGTCGTGCAATTTAAACTATAATATGAATATATATTTTGTAATGAAATTGTTATTTATTTCTATTTAAATTTTTTATATTAAAATTAAATACTCATATTGGACCTCGAACTCAACACCATTTTATTTTCTTGACAGGCAGAAAGGAGAAGAATGGATATAAAGAATGTGATCCACGTGTTGAAGAATGTTTGGGAGAGATGGGATGTGAGAGGGTTGATGCTGCTGAGCCTCTTCCTTCAAACTCTTCTGCTTTTGCTAGCCCCTATGAGAAAGCGGTTCTCGAATAGTTGGGTGATCGGAAGCATCTTCTGCTTATACTTGGTGGCGGATGGGGTGGCGAACTATGCGGCGGGGGTGATCACTAGCAGCGAAGGCGACAGCAAGGATCACAAGAATGGGCAGCCTCTGGCGTTCTGGTCCACTTTTCTTCTGGTGCATCAAGGCGGGCCCGACTCCATCACCGCGTTTGCTTTACAGGACAACGAGTTCTGGCACAGGCACGCGCTGGGTCTCATCGCCCAATGTATATCAACATCATACATCTTCATCCAAACACTCCCGCGGAACCAGCTTTGGCTTCCGACGCTGCTCATGTTTATTTATGGGTTCATCAAGTACTACGAGAGGACGAGGTCTCTGTATAAGGCCAGCTTCAACAACCTCCGTAACTCAATGCGTAAGAAGCCTGATGCCGGCCCCGATTATGCCGGGATGATGGATGTCTTCCGCCGAAGCAGAGAGGCAGGACTTCCAACACATTTTAAAACGGTACCCGTACCAGAAAGAGCATTGAGGGGGGTGAAAAGAGGCCCGTTGTCTGGTAGGGAGATGGTGCCTTACGCTCGCCAATTCTTCTCGACGTTCAAGCGTCTCGTTGTGGACCTCAAATGCACATACTACGAACGCATCCAAAGCCGGCAGTTCTTCCTTGGCAGAACATCGAAGGAGGCGCTCAGAATAATAGAACTCGAGCTCAACCTTATGTACGATGTCCTCTTCACCAAGGCCAACTTTGTGTACAATAGAAATGGATTGAGGCTGCGAAAGTTTTCCTCGGCTTTGTTGGTTGCTTCATTTGGTCTCTTCTACTATGAGGATAAGAGATTCAGACCCTCTGATGTTGGCATTACCTATGCGTTGATCCTAGGCGCCATTGCATTGGATGTGATAGCTTTTATTCATTACCGTACGAGTAATTGGTGCCCTACTGCACTGCATGACGCAAACTGGCTTATACCAGGTTCTGATAGCCGACCACTAAAAAGGCTGCGTTTCGGGTGCTGGTCTGAATCTGTGTCAACTCACAACTTGATCAACTATTCTTTGCATCTCCCCGAACCAGAGATAGAAAAGATCATGGACTGGTTCGGATTAAGCAGCTATTACAATGGGATCTGGCACGTGAAGTGTAAGAAATTTTCCGACAAGCACTGGGATCACATCTTCAAGGAGGTGAAAAGCAGGTCCGAACTTGTAGAAGGTTCTGGAATTTTAAAAGACGCGATCGCAGCAAGAGGCGATTGGGGCCTACGTCTGGGTATCGATTGCGGCCACCTACTTCGTTACGTATACGACATGGACTATGATCAGAGTCTCCTGTCTTGGCATATCGCCACCCAGCTTTGCTTCTACAAGGAAAAGGAAAAGGAAAAGGATGGTAATGAGCACAGAGATATCTCGCAGCTCGTCTCGGAATACATGATGTATCTTGTGACTATGCAGCCTGAGATTATGTACGGCGTGACGGATATAGGGGAAACTCGACTCCGGGATACATGTGAGGAGGTCCTAAAAGTAGCACATGGTTCAGGCTACGCAAGGAAGCATCCCGGGGCCGTCCAAGTCATCATGTATTGTCTCCACTCGTTTATGATTTGGCTACGTGATTCCATTATAGCCTTCATCAGGTATCTGTTCCCGCAACTGCGAGCAGAACAAGAACAACCTCGGACGAATGGCACGAATCCAATGCAAGGATTCATTTCCAGATTGATCCTCGGCGTTAACGCAGAAGTTGAGCCAGCTCGCATCAAGGGAGATAAGAGCAAATCAGTGCTATTCGACGGGGCACGACTAGCCTACGAGCTTGAGAAATTTGAGGACCGGAAATGGGAAATAATGAGCAAAGTTTGGGTGGAGATGCTGACGTACGCGGCCGTGCATTGCCGGCCACAAGCTCTGGCGGGGCAGTTGAGCAAAGGAGGGGAGCTTATAAGCTTTGTTTGGTTGTTGATGGCTCATTTTGGTTTGGTGGATCAATTTGAAGATTACACTGAAGTTGTTAGGGCCAAGCTCGTTGTGGAGAAGTAGCTCATCAATAAAAGGTTTGTAATATGCACGTTTCATCTGCATGTATATAGGGTGATCATTTGCTAGCTTCTGTTTCATATATATGTGTGTTTTGATTCTTATTGCAAGTCAGATTCCACAATTGTTTAGATAATAATCAACAACCATACGTGGTGTTACACCATAAATAGTTGTTACTGGATATAATTTATAAATATGTTGTGGAAATGTATGGTTTAGTCTAGCTTGATCGTCCTGTTGATATTGTGGGATATAATTAGTTTGTTGGTGTGAATTATAAACTAAGGAGGTGGTTGGATAGATGAGATATGAATATTGGGATAATCATACATGTCTCCATTTTATTTCAATAATCGGTATGTCATCAACTCGAGAATGTACCATTTCGCATATATGATATTCTTATATGTGTTATTTTCTTATATTTAGAAAAGTATTTGAAAAAAATGATCATTTAAATAATTCATTATTGTTATTGATAATTAATTTTGTATTACTTGTTTGTTGTTTACAGAAATTAAAATATTTATTGAAATGGATAATTTAGTTTTATTGAAGAAAAAAGGAAGTTACCACAATAAATATAATATATCTATCAAAATTTTAAAATAATTATATCTTTTATATTTAATATATTCAAATAAAAAACTGAAACCATTTACCAATTTCTATGAAGTAAGAAAAAAATGCAAATTGTTATATATTTGTATCGAAACACTACTATTGTGGAATAAAATTTATATCGACGTCATAGTTAAATGAAAAAACTCTAATTTGCTACAAAATGTTAGGGAAAAGTAAAAAATTCCAATGTATTTATTTTTATTGCTAAAGAGCTTGCAATTTAATTTGATTAATTGTAAATTAATTTTGATAGATGAAATTATGTTCAGTAAAACCAATTTTATTTTGATGTAACTAAAAATATATATTTATTATTTAAAACTATCATTTTTGGAATTTATTAGACGAAGAAGGAAAAAGAAAAAAATGTAAGTTATACTTTTAAGGCCAACTAGCGGAGAGTGTGTGTGTTGCACATTGTTCATGATATTCATAGTAATCAATTATTAGAGTTGAATGTACTAAGAAATTCCGTGATGATAGTACTTGATATCAGGAATTTTGAAAAACTACTCCTATAAGCTTATGTGTGTGCCTATGGTACTTGTTTTGATGGATAATAAAAATTAAGATTATAATCGGGTCGAATTAAGTAAATTACTGCAATCAAACTCAAGCTTAACATCCATTCATTAGCGAATTTATTCAAATTTACTCGTACAAGAGAGCATATATATATATATATATATATATATATAACGTTAATATTAGAATCATTTTTATCGTGAGAATCAAAAAATGATGAATTCATAGTGAAAGTTTATGAATTCGCTGGAAAAGTTACTGAATCCAAAAAAATAAAATTTTTGTCCCTAATGGGATTCGAACCCGGGTTAAAAATTTTGAATTTTTGAATTCAATAACTTTATCAACGGATTCATCAACTTTTATACCCAATTCATTTGGTTCTTAGTTTTTAGGATAAAAATGATTCCCATTTGAGCCTAACTACATATATATAGGAGATGGTTCAGGTAGGAAATGATAATTTGGTAAGAAATGAGAATGAATCTGGGCCTTTGATTTGTTGTATCAATTGTTGAGATTTTAATTTCGATTGTGCTATAGTTTTGTGTTTTGTGTGCTACGCAGATTACTGTGCAGCATTAGAATCCTTCTTGTGCTACGCTTCAAAGAAAGATGTGTTAAACTAATATATTTAGCATATGTGCAACAAATGGATGAAATATATGCTAAACTAATATGTACAATATAGTAATTTCGATTGTGCTATACAAATTGAAAGATGTGCTGGTATTCCTATTTCCTACATTAAGGAGATTTCTCATTATAACTCATATATATATATATATATATATATATATATATATATATATATATATATATATATATATATGTGTGTGTGTGTGTGTGTGTGATGGTTCCTGTGAGAATGGAGATAAGTGTAGAAAATACGAATAGATATGTAAGTCTAGCATATCTTTCATATTTGTGTAGCACAATCAGAATTACTATGTTGTACATGTTAGTTTAGCATATATTTCATCTCTTCGTAGCACATATGCTAAATATATTAGTTTAACACATCTTTCATTGCATCGTAGCGCAAGAAGGATTCTAGTGCTGCACAGTAGTCCTCGTAGCACACAAAACACAAAACCGTAGCACAACCGAAATTAAATGTCAACATTGATCCAGCGAATCAAATGTCCATATTCATTCCCATTTCCTACCAAATTATCATTTCTTACCTGATCCATCTCATATTCATATATATATATATAGTAGATCAAATAAGAACTCCAATTTTTTTGAAAACTAAGAACTAATGTGGTCCATCCATTTTTTATATTCTAACAGTTATGATTAATTATAAATCGTTTATTATCCTCAAATTTTAATGGTAATTATTTAACTCTATAATTAAGGGATTTTATATATTCATTTACGTAACTATTTATATATGCACAACAATATGAATTACATGAACATAACAATTAATTGGAATGTGATAGTGTACAAAAGAATTACGATTACATTAACAACAATATGAATTGCACGAACAACGAAGAATTGAATCTAAAATATTCAAATAGTGAAAATTTAGGGATTTAACTATTTTTTCATTAAATAATTATAAGTCATCTGATCTTACTTAATCTAACGGTGATTATTAGTTCTTAGTTCTTATTTAAAAGATAGTTTCCTCTATAACCAACCCCTATATATATATATATATATATATATATATATATTGAGGTTTAAATAAGAACCATTTTTAATGTGAGAACGGAGAACTATAAGAATTCGATATGAACAAAATGAATTCGTTATGAAAGTCGATGGATCCGCTAAGAAAGTTTCTGAATCCAAAAATTTAGATTTTTTGTCAAATTTTTACTTGAGTTCGAATCCATGAGGAGTGAAAATTCTTTTTTTTTTTCAAATTCAATAGCTTTTCATATGGATTCATCAACTTTTACATCGGATTCATCATTTTTTGGTTCTCACGTTAACTATTTCCTATAACCAATCCCTAAATAATTATGAGTCGTCCAGTCTTATTCAATCTAATGGTGGTTATTGGTTTTTAGTTCTTATCTAAGAAATAATTCTCCCTCTCTCTCTCTCTCTCTCTCTCTCTCTCTCTCTCTCTCTCTATATATATATATATATATATATATATATATATATATATATATATATATATCGGGTTGGAATGAAATTATTTGTAAGAAATAAGAATAAATCTAGGTTATTGACTTTAGTAAATCAATGGACAATATTAATTTACGATGTGCATGATTCATAATTACAAATGCTACAATTTAAATTCGATAGATTAATTTAAAGATTATATTAGTAATTTTGTTTTATGTTAAACATAGTTATTTCCTTTATTTTAAGGATTTGTTATAATCTATCTTGTAACTTCTTATGTGCTAAAGAATAATTAGTTTATGCAATAATAAATTGAGCGGAGTATATGTTATAATATGCTATAGATATTTTATTGCATGCATAATCAATATCCACCTTCAGGACAAAAAGAAAAAAAAATTACAATATTTAATTTCACAAATAATGCAATATTTTCATTATATATGCGCTACATAATGTTCAGACAATGCAACAAAAATTTAATGTGATGAGATCTGTGAATATTTGGAAGATACCTATAATGAAAGAAAGTGGTGAGATTTTGGGATGATTTTTTTATACCTTTTTATCCATGTTCGACCATATACAATAAATGGACGCTGACATCATCAAATATTATTTTAAGTCGACCAAAACTATTTAATTTGATTAAACTTGTGGTTAAGATTATGCATTCTCATATATATATATATAGATATATATAAGGGTTGGTTATGGTGAGAAAGCTCCTTAATGTACGAAAATATGAATAGTAGCACATCTTTCATATTTGTGTAGCACAATCAGAATTACTATATTGTACATGTTAGTTTAGCACATATTTCATCCATTCGTAGCACATATGCTAAATATATTAATTTAGCACATCTTTCATTGTAGCATAGCACAAGAAGAGTTCTAGTGCTGCACAATAATCTGTAGCACACAAAATACAAAGCTAGCTTTGAAAATTAAATCTCAACCATTGATATAGCAAATCAAAGGCACAGATTCATTCTTATTTCTTACCAAATTATCATTTCCTACCATCTCATCCATATATATATATATATATATATATATATATATATATATATATAGTTAGGTTCAAATAAGAACCATTTTTATCCTAAAAACTAAGAACCAAATGAAATTGCTATGAAAGTTGATGAATCTGTTGAAAAGTTACTGAATTCTAAAATTCAAAATTTTTCACCCGGGTTCGAATAGCATGAGGGGCGAAAATTCTATTTTTTTGTATTCAGTAACTTTCTCAACTGATTCATCAATTTTCACAATAAATTCATCATTTTTTTGTTCTCACGTTATCACGATAAAAATGATTCTCACGTATATATGAGAGAAAGAGAGAGAGATGGATCATATAGTTAGGGATGACAATTCGTGCGTGTCGGTCGTTATCGTTATCGTGTCGACACGATAACGAATACGACACGATATGGCCAAACACGAAAGTAACATGTTAAGGATTTATCCTACACGAACATGAACACGACACGAAATGTACTGATACGGACACAACACGAGCACGATACGAACACGAATATGACATAATTTTTTTCGTGTTGACACGATACGATAACGACACGACACGACCTAAACGAAAAATTCAAATCAAAATTAGAAAATAAATTAATAAAAATATAAAAAATATAATTAATTAGTATTATACATTTAAAAATATTATCGAATTACACGAAAATGACAAGATTTGACACGAACACAAATGCAACATGAAAATTATCGTGTTAAACGAACACGACACGGATCCGACACGAACACGATAAGACTGGACACTAACCCGTTAATTTCGTGAGTATTCGTGTCGTGTCGAAAATTGTTAGCCCTACGTATAATACTCGTGTTGGATTTTTATACTAAAAGCAGAATGGTTGAGCTTATATACAATGTTTCTTGTTACCACTATTACAATCTCCTATCTGAATTGTTTACTTAATTGCATATGTATGTCCATTTATGTAATACAAAAGTTAGATTATACAATGTGTAGAAGATCACAGAAGTCTGTATGATTGGTCAAGCTTATTGAGATATAAAAAGGATCACAGCTGAGACAACTTGAGGACGAGTTATCAGTATAGGCTGCAATATAGATAAGAAGTGACTTGACTTGGTTACTTGTCTATGCTGGTACGTCTCTGACGTATTGATGGATCACAGTGAGATGAATTCTTCTATCTGACCGTCGTGAAGAACCTAGATCTCGGTGACTTTATGTTGATCTAAACCTCGATAAGATTTTAGGTGAGTATGAGTTGCTGACCACTACTTTGACTTGTTATGGGTGAGGGTTACATGAGATAACCCAAGATTCTTCGTATCTTGGGTAGTGGCAATGCTTGTATGTCATGCTAGTTACCTGTATCGAGTCACTGTATCCGTTTAGGATGATGACGTCCCCATAAGGAGCTCAAAATATTTATTGTACTAAACCTTGCAGGTTGAGTTAGCTCAAGTACAATAATAAGGTTGAGTGGTACTACTTAAGGAATTAAAGAGATTAATTATTTTAAGCAGTCAGAAAGATATAAATAATTAATGGACGTGTGATATCTTAAATACGGGGATTCGTAAAATCTAAGTGCAAGCCCGACTCAACTTCGGTAATAAATGGATAAGTTAGTATTTATTCTCTAGTGGCATGAATAAATGATTATGAATTAATTTATGTTTTGGGGTGAACATAAGATAATTAATACATTTTAAGCTCATCTTTATTTCTTACATTTGATATCTGGTCTGGCCCATCAAAGCCTAGACTGCTGGAATTTTCACCCCTCATCTAAGTAGAGTCCCACTGGGACTATGTTCGATTCTCCTATATCTAGATAGATTGTATCAGATATCATTAGATATCAAATGATATTATTCTAGATATGGTTTATCTAAAAAGATATGATTGTATTTATTAGATATGCAGAGATCCTATCCTAATTGGATTTTAGGGTTGCATTATAAATACAAAGGTGAGAGAAAATCAGAGGTAATCCAATTCTTGTTGTGATTTTCGAAATCTCATAGAAAAGAAAAAGAGGCGAACTTTTACAGTATTCTCCATAGATTGAATCTCTCACTCAGCATTGGATTTTTCAAAATCGGGATACAGTCCAGAAGATCAAAGCACGAGTCTTCTTTGTTTATCCGAATAATTCGTAAGTAAACACCAACGTGTTGCAATTAATTATATAGGTGTGTGCTATGTATATAATCAATGTATGGTGAATTAAACATCAAAGATAGATCCTCGGGATAGGGTTAAATCAGATTTCCCTACAATTGGTATCAGTGTCTGGGATTAGTATCTTAGCTCTGTTGGATTAATTCATGTTTGATTATTGCGTGCGCATTAATTAACTGTGGATCTGTCGTTTATCGTGGCTTGAATGTTTGGTTTTTTGTTGGATTTGTTTTTCACCACGAAAAAATATGTGGTTAGATTATGATTTATTTTTTTTGTAAATCAAATCGGTAAAAACAATGAACGAAGACGAAGAACAATAAAAATTAGACGAGACGACTGAGTGAGTCCCATCGCACGGCATGACGGGAAGATTATCGGATGGCCGGACGCACAGCGCGAGGTCATGCGGGCGACGGCACGCTAGTCGTGCTCGACGCTCGCAGCACGTCGCTCATCAGCTACGCAGACGTCTCGGTAGCACCCGACAGTAGATGGGAAAACAGCATCCGACAGCAACGCGCTGGCGCTCAGGCGAGGCTAGGCGAGACAGCGTATGACGGAGAACTCTCGCACGCCCGTCCGTCCCTGTCCGTCGCGCCACACGTCGAGAGTCGCATGCGAGCTTCCGATGGGTCCGCGTGATAGGGCTGCACCTCATCGTGCCTTGCAGTGCGCTGGTTTCCGGCGTGACTTTCATCGTCTCGTTTTTCATGTTCTTCGTCTTCGTTCTTTTTTACAGATTAGATTTATAAGAAAAACCTAATCTAACCACGGATTTTCTCATGGTGAAAAACGAAATCCAATAAAAATAAAACGAGCCACAATGAACGACAGATCCACAATTAATTAATTGCGCACGTAATAATCAAACGTCAATTAATCCAACAGAGCCAAGATACTAATCCCAGGCTCTGATACCAATTGTAGGGAAATCTGATTTCAATCATCTCCTGAGGATCTATCTTGGATGTTTAATTCACCATACATTGATTATTTACCTAGCAAGCATCTATATAATTAATTGCAACACATAGGTGTTTTCTTGTGTTCACCTGTGAATTTGTCTGACAAAGAATTGAATCAAGACTCGTACTTTGATCTTCTGGACTGTATCCCGTTTGTCAAAACTCCAATGCCGAGAGAGAGCAATCTATGGAGAGTACTGTAGAAATTCTCCTTCTTCCTCCTTGAAAAGTTTCGAAAATCCCAACTATGAATAGTGTAGTTTTCAAAATTTCTCACTTAGGATTAGCCTTTTGATTTTCTCTCACCTTATATTATAATGCAACTCTAGATCCTATTAGGATAAGATCTCTGCATATCTAATAAATATAATAATATTTTATTAGAAAGAGATGATCAAAACAGAATCCATATGGGACTCTTAATGAGGAGGGACGAAAATCTTGGCAGTCCAGGCCTTGATGGCCCAGCCTAGGGATCAAATGCAAGGAATAAAGATGGACCTCAAATAAATTAATTCATAAACATTTATTCATGCCACTAGAGAATAAATGTTGACTTACCCCTTTATTTCTGAAGTTGAGTCGGGCTTGCACTTAGACTTTACGAACCTCGTATTTAAGATATCACACGTCCATTAATTATTTATAACGTTCTGATTGCTTAAAATAATTAATCTCTTTAATTCCTTAAGTAGTACCACTCAACCTTATTATTGTACTTGAGATAACTCAACCTGCAGGGTTTAGTACAATAAACCTTTTGAGCTCCTTAAGGGGACGTCATCATCATAAACGGATACGGTGACTCGTCTGGATAACTAGCGTGACATAGAAGCACCGCCATCACCCAAGATGCGGAGAATACGGGTTAGAACAGCATAACCTCACCCATAACAAGTCAAAGTGATGGTCGGTAACTTATATTCACCTAATACATTATCGAGGTTTAGAACAACGTAAAGTCACGAGATCTGTGTTCTTCACAACGGTGACATAGAAGAACTCATCTCACCGTGATCCATCAATCGTCGAGACGTACCGGTATAGACAAGCAACCAAGTCAAGTCACTTCTTATCTATACGCAGACTATACCGACAACTCATCCTAAAGTTGTCTCGACTATGATTCTTTTATATCTCATTAAGCTTGACCAATCATCGGACTCGTGATCTTCTACACATTGTATGATCTAACTTATATACGAGATAAAGGACATACATATGGAATCAGTAAACAATTCGATAGAAGATTGTAATAGTGGTAGCAAAATCATTATATACAAGCTCAATCAAAGCGCTTCGATACAAATCCAACAATCTCTCGCTTATACTAAAGCAAACTTTTAGTATACAATGTGTCTCTCTACTAGCTATTACAAACAACCATCTCTTTGCTTCTCCCACTTCTACAAAAGTTTCATTTCTAAGTGGGGGCCATCTTCATAATCGAGTCCTCGAACATGCTCGTCGTAGACTTTTGCGGCGGGTTTTCGTGAATAGGTCACTAGGTTATCCGCCGTACCAATCTTCTCAATCAGCACGTCTCCTCGTCTAACAATTTCTCGTATGATATGGTACTTTCTCTCAATGTGTTTCGTCGCCTTGTGGGTCCATGGTTCCTTCGAGTTTGTAACTGCACCTGAGTTATCATAGTACACTAGGATACTCTTGGGCAAACGAGGTACCACATCTAGATCCATGAGGTAGTTCTTGAACCATACCGCCTCCTTAGCATCCTCCGAAGCGGCTACATATTCGGCTTCCATGGTAGAGTCCGCAATGCATCGCTGCTTTGTACTCCGTCAAGATACGGCTCCTCCTCCCAAGGTAAACACATAGCCTGAAGTAAACTTTTTCTCATCACGGTCAGCTTAAAAATTCGAGTCTGAATAAACCAAAGGCATCAGACTATCTGCTTGGTAAACTAGCCTATAATCTCTAGTCCTTTTCAGGTACTTGAGTATATGCTTTACCGCAGTCCAATGAGCTTGTCCAAGGTTAGACTGATATCTAGCTACTATGCCTACCGCATAGCAGATATCGAGTCTCGTACATAACATTGCATACATGAGACTTCCTACGGTGGGCGTAGGAACTTGTCTCATTTCTCTATCTCGCTTGCAATCTTAGGGGACTGCTCCTTAGATAAAGGAACACCATGTCCGAAGGGTAGCAATCCCTTCTTGACGGTCTGCATACTAAAACGAGTAATCACAGTATCAATGTAAGACGCCTGAGATAAGCTCAACATTTTTCTCTTGCGATCTCGGTAAACCTTGATCCCAAGAATGTACGCTGCATCTCCTAAGACTTTAATTTGAAACTGATCTGATAACCAACTCTTTACGTCTGATAATAGCTTCACATTGTTGCCAAGTAGAAGGATGTCATCTACGTAAAGTGTAAGAAATACCACATCACCGTTGACATCCAAACGATACACACAACTTTCGCTAGGTAACTGGGTAAATCCATAAGACTTTACCACCCGTCAAAGCGTAAGTTACATGATCGGGAAGCTTGCTTGAGTCCATAAATGGACTTCTTAAGCTTACATACTAGATGCTCTTCACCCTTCACCACATAACCTTCGGGTTGTTGCATATATATGTCTCTACCTTCTTCAAGGTAACCGTTTTGGCAGCCGACTTCTTCCCAAATCTGTGCTTGCCTCCATACTTCACATCAGACCACCACTGAATGTGGATGTGGCTCCCCCCAAACTTGAATAAATCACTCATAGTTCCATGCCGAGTCCACTTCTTCTTTGTAGCATCCTCCTCAACGGGTCGGTTGACATCCAAGTGAGGAATCGGGCTAACTGTAGCAGTTGTGATCGAACAACAATCCGTATTTTCTAAACTATCGCATTGCTTGATGGCATCATAAATTGAGATTTTCAGCTCCTCATTGTTCACTCGGAATGTAAGATCATCTTCCTGCACATCAATTAAAGCACGACCAGTGGCTAGAAAATGCCGACCCAAGATTAGTGGTTGATTTATAAATTCAGGAATGTCTAAAATAACAAAATCAGCTGCAAAGACAAAATCCTGAATTCTTACCAACACATCCTCAACTACTTTCTTAGGATATGAGACTGACCTGTCAGCCATAATCAATGAAATCGTAGTTGGCTTCATTTTGCCCAGCTTCAATTGGTTGAACACAGATAAGGGCATCAGATTGATGCTCGCTCCCAAATCACACAACACGTTGGGAAATGTGTGTTCTGCAATCTCGCACTCGAACGTGAAGCTTCCCGGATCTTTCTGTTTCAGTGGCAATTTCCTCTTTAAAATAGCGCTACATTCTTCAGAAAGGGTAATTTTTTCAAATTTACCCAACTTCTTCTTGCTTGCCACTGCATCTTTGAGAAATTTGACGTATCCGGGTGATCGTTATAATTCCTACCAAATAATTGATAGTAAAATGTAAGTATATATATCGATCCACAGGGATCATGACTCGAGAACACAAAGAAATAATCCACACGTAATCTTGATTATTATCCGACAACAAAATATCAAGAGAATATTATTATAAAACTAGACACAAAAATAAAGATAGAATAAAACCGGATATGAAAGACTCGACCATAGAGATGTACTTAACCTACCGATTCACACAATCAACCTATTAACTGCTTACCAATTTTAATCCACATTCATATGAAGGATCACTAATGTAACTATAGTTTCCGCCAAGACAAATTATAGTAGTAGGTTAGCCTAAACTCTATCTCTCGCGGGTCTCAAGAGAAGTAAGCTAATTACCAAAAGCACACAAAGATTTAGCCTCCTACAGCTCACCTATCTCCGCCGGGTCTCAAGGTGAAATCAGACATGAATTCAAGATATCGATTATGCAATTAATTCCGCCGAGACATCAATCACATAACTAGCATGCATCAATATTGATCAGTATCAACACATGAGAATTAAAGCCAAGAATCATAAATCATGAATGGATGGCAAACAAGATCAACAGATCAATCATACAAATCTAGTCGACATACAAACCCTAGATCAATACGTAATTTAGCTACGATAATTAAAATAACAAAACAATAATTAAATAAATAAAGCATAAATTGAGATAGATAGATAAAACCGTAGGGATCCACGAAGAACAATTGTGGCGCTTGAATCCAAAGCAAAACCGAATTCGACAAACTAAACCGAATTGAAATAACCGGAAAGAAAATAATTCGGACCAAAGTTCAATCTCACCATCAACTATGAAATCTGGAATTTAAATTACCGAATTAAAGGAATGAAAAGCTAGTTATTACTAAACCGAAGAAAACGTGCGTAACAAAATAAAATTGAAGAAAAGAGTGTTACAATTGTTGAAACCGAATGTCAAGTGCAGCCCCTCTCGTGTGCGCCGTGTAAAGTGTGTATATATTAAACCTATGCGCCTCGCGAAGCGCGCTGCGACCTCCATCCGCGAAGGCCTCTCGCGAGCTCTCAAAAGTGCTGAAATTCCGTTTATGCTCGCGAGTTAGCATCTCGACCAACGGTCGCGAGCGATTCTCATATTTGGAGTGCATCAAAATCCGAGACATGGTGATAATTACATCCATATTTGTCAACATCTTATTGAGCAGACGAACTCCTCTTTATCATATTATGCGTCTTCCCAAGGTAAACATAAATATATCAAAAGAAAAAAAAGATCACTTATCAATTATAAACGAAACAAATATAGCCATAAAATCGTAAAACGAGGCTTATCACCGAGCATAGGCGTGCATCAAAAGATGGTTCACAATCCTTCCTCATCAGACTCCTTCCCAAGGTGCTGAGGTCTCCATCGGCGCCGATGTTCTTCCTTCGAGATTAGCTCGCGACCATTCCTCGCGAGTCAAGGTCGCGAGGTATGATTATGTGTCAGGTGCGTCTTTCTTCGCGGGATTCCCTCGAGACCCTTCCTCGCGAGGTAAAGTCGCGAGGTCTGGTTCTGTATGATGTGCATCATTCCTCTCGAGAAAGATGCTCTACTCCTCAAATATATTACTTTGCACTGATTTGGAGGTATGTGATTCTTTAGATTTTTTTCAGTGTTGCTTGGGATTCTTGGGATCCACAATCATTCCATTATTAACAGCAAAACCAGGTGGTGGTTGCTGAACATTCTGCGCATTGGCATAGAAAAAATTTGGGTGATTCCTATTATTGGCATGATAGGGTGGGTTCCCATTCTAATTTCCTTGGAAATTACACATTTGGTTCATAGAGTGAACCTCCTCCATATTCTGCGCCATGACCACAGTCATCTGTCATTTCCTCTCAGCATCGTACTCCTTCTGCAGAGATGTAAATTTTTCTAACAAATCATCATATCTGTTGTCAAGCTCTGCAGCGACAACTTTTCTTATCGGCAATGATCTTTTGAGCCTTGGCAGGTGAAAAGTATTTGGACATGAATTTTTCACATAGCTGCTCCCACGTGGTAATCTGTGATCTGTCTAAGCTCATGAACCATTCTTTCGCCTAACTCCGCAGTGAAAATATGAACATCCGCATCCGGATGGCATCAGTCGGCACTCCATTCTGCTTGATAGTATCACATATATCAAGGAATGCCTCTAAATGTGCGTTGGGGTCTTGATAACCCTCCCCAAACCGCCCGCTTGGATCATCTTTGAAGAGGCGTGTTTCACTCAAAGTTGTTCGCGTTGACGTTCGGCACCCATCCTCCACCTTGGAACTGATCCGTCGGTGGTCTATACATATGGTTGAGCGGTATGGGTTGTGCTCGTCCACCGATCTGGCCCATCTGATTCTGCAACGCAAGTTGCGTTGCATTGCGTCTAGCATCTCTTCCATCTCGGCCATTCTATCATGGCCTTGGGGTTGTCTTTCTGCCATTGCTTGTTGTTTTCTTTCTCGACTCTCTCTCTCTTATGTGATCTTTTAATCTCAAGATCCAAAGGAATAATTTCTTTCATTTGAGATCTTGTAATCATGCACTGCACAGAAAGATAAAAATCAGATCAGATCAAAGAAGCAACACGAAATTTTATTATTATTTTTATATATATTTTTTTTTATATATATATAAGCCTGAATTAATAACTACAATTCAGAAAATTATCACTATGCAATCTAAACAGTCCCCGACAACGGCGCCAAAATTTGATCGCTATATTTCCTACCAATTAAATGATAGTAAAACAACAAGTATATATATCGTATCCACATGGGGACTACGACTCGAGAACACAACAAATAATCAACACAAAATCTTGATTATTATTCAGGCAACAAAATATCAAGAGAGAGATAATAATAAATCTAGACTCAAAATATAAATAGGAATAAAACCAAATATAAAAGACCGACACTAGGGATGTACTTAACCTAACCAGATTCACACAATTAACCTATTAATCTGTTTACCAATTTAATCCGCATTCATATGAAGGATCACTAATGTAACTATAGTTTCCGTCAGGACAGCCTTTAGTAGTAGGTTAACCTAAACTCTATCTCTGTCGGGTCTCAAGAGAAGTAAGCTAATTACCAAAAGCACACAAATATTTAACCTCCTACAGTTCACCTATCTCCGTCAGGTCTCAAGGTAAAAACTGTATTATGAATTCAAGATATCGACTATGCAATTAATTCCGCCAGGACATCAATCACATAACTAGCATGCATTAATATTGGCCAGATACCAACACATGAGAATTAAAGCCAAGAATCATAAATCATGAATGGGACAGCAAAACAAAACAGTATAAACAGATCAATTATTCGAATCTAGTCAGACATACTAACCCTAGGATCAATACGAAATTTAGCTACGCATAATTAAATTACTAAAGCAATAAATAAATAGAAATAACCAAAACAAAAATAAATAGATAAAATCGTAGGAATCCACGATGAACAAATGTAACGACTTGAATCCGACAGAAAATCTGAACTTGAATAAACTAGACTACGAATATTAAACTCGAATGAACACGGAGCTGAAAGACTAAACTAAAATAATTTGTTCTAAGAAAATAAACGAGCAAAAGTAAAAAATAAAGAAAAGCGTTCCATCAAGAAAAGCTAAGGTATGCGTTTTGTTCTCAATGATATGAGGTGTCTCTGGCTCCTCTGTTTGCGCACTGATATAACACCCAAAGCGACGTCGCCCTATCTCGCGAAACTCTCTCGCGAGCAATAGTCGCGAGGGAGTCTCGTAAATAAACCTTTCTTTCCGCGTCCATGCTTCCTCGCGAGTTTGTCTCGCGACCAAAGGTCACGAGCAAGTCTCGCGAGGCGTGTTTTCTCGCTGCTGCACGAATTCGTTGTTTCGCTCCGTTCTCTCGCGTTCGAACTCCGAATTACGATCCATTTGTGCCTATGGACTCCTATCGAAATGATCTTTAACATTGTAAACTTTTTACATCCATACTTATCATATCCATTTCATCCTATTTAATATCGTTTTTAAATAGTTATTCTTCGCACGAGCTCACGACTGGTTTAACAATTCTTTTTTATCGTGATCCACCTTTTTGACATCAAACCTGTGCTAAAATGACACGAAATACACACGGCATAATATATTTCAAGGTAAACATAAACATATCAAAAGACAGCTCAAAAGATCACTTATCAATTATAAACGAAACAAAAATAGCCTTATAAATCATGTAAAAATGAGGCTTATCAGGTAGGTGCCACTTGTACAGTCGGTATCTCTAGTGGAACTCGACCCACTTCAAATTCGTAAAGTATATGGTGTCGATCCCTCCCACTAGACAAGACATCTCGTACATTTGGCCTAATCGGTGGTGGAATACGATCATCTTCTGATTCTTGAATTATTATTTCAACTTTGGATTTGTGGTTTTTCATGTAGTCATCTTCTAAGAATCGGAAGTTAGTGCTAATAACGACCTTCTGATCCTTAGGACTATAGAAATAACCACCGTTCGTTCCTCTAGGATAACCAATAAACAGCCTTACTCAGATCTAGCTTCCAACTTGTCAGCATTTTTGTTCAGCACATGTGCTGGACTGCCCCATATCCTTATATGGCTTAAACTAGGCTTGCGTCCAAACCATAACTCGAAAGGGGTCTTGTAAACTTACTTGGACGGTACTAGATTGAGCAAATATGCCGATGTTTCTAAGGCATACCCCCAGAACGAAATAGATAATGTTGCATTGCTCATCATAGATCTAACCATTTCTAAGAGAGTCCTATTTCTTCGCTCTGACACACCATTTTGCTATGGTGTGCCCGGTGTAGTGAGCTGGGAGGTAATCCCACACTGCACCAAATAGTCCATGAATTCGTTACTGAGGTATTTGCCACCGCAATCAGACCGCATTGACTTGATACTCTTACCTAGCTTCGTCTCCACTTGTGCCTTAAATTCTTTGAATTTCTTAAAAGCATTCAGACTTACGGTGAAGCAGGTATACGTATCCGTACCTTGAGTAATCGTCAATGAAAGTGATAAAATACTTGCACCCTCCACGAGCTTGTGTGGACATTGGTCCACACAGGTCAAAATGGACTAGCTCCAACACTTCCTTGGCTCTATACCCCTTCGCTTTGAAGGGTCTGGTCGACATCTTACATTCTATACAGGATTCGTAGACTAGAAACGGAGTGACTGTAATTTCACCCAACGCTCCATTTTTAGCCAGTCTTTGGATCCTATTCAGATTGATGTGACCTAATCTAAGATGCCAAAGAAATGTGGTGGTGTCATCTAGCGAAGAAAACTTCATCTTCTTAAGGTTTGATGTAGATGCAACATAATTAAAGGTATTATGTTTAGCATAAATAGTATAAAGTGAATTATATAAGGTGCCACCACATATAACTTCGTCATTTCTTATGATAGAAACACCACTATCAAAAATAACAGAATATCCATGTATAAATAGTTTGAAAACCGAAATAAAGTTTCACCGAAACTCCGGCACATACAAAACGTCTTTTAATAATAAAATTGTGTTATCAAAACATAAAGAAACATCTCCGACTGCAACGGCCTCGACTTTCGCCGTGTTGCCCATGGAAATCGTTATCTCGCCATCAAACAACTCTCTTGTCTCGCAGGAACCCCTGCAAGGTGTAACAAACATGATCAGTCGCACTCATATCTACTACCCATGAATGAGTAGAACAAGTTCTAAACATGTTTCCGTTATTAAAACAAATGGCGTACCTTGAGCCTTGAGCATGGGGCATTTAGCCTTCCAATGCCCAGTCTTGCAGCACTTGAAGTATCTGCCCCTCTCATTTGGCTTTTTCAAGCCTCCGGTGGCAACCATATTCTTGCTCTCAATGCTCTCACTAGTTTCCTTGCCTCTACCACATTTGTCACCCTTTTTTCTTAATCCACTTTTCAATAGAAAATTGGGGCCCTTAGATATGCTAGCAAGGGCATGTGTTCCTTTTCCCATGACACCTTCCGCGGTCACAAGATCATTTAGCAACTGACTAAGTGTATACTCGGTCTTGCTCATGATCACGTTTACACAAAAGTTCTCAAAAGACTTAGGCAGTGTGTTAAGGATGATATCGACCTTGGCTTCGCGATCGATACCTCCTCCCAATTGATCAAGACTATCCATGAGATGAGTCATGTGGGAGACATGTTCATGGACCGAACTTCCTTCTTCCATCCTACACGCCAAGATTTCTCTCATTATGTGGAAGTGGACTGTCCGATCCGACTGCCCAAACTTACTCTCGAGACTTGATCATATTTCATCACGCTCACCGTCGATCGATCTCGCACCGCAAGCCTTTGGACATAGTAGTCATCATATATCATTTGGCCATATTATTTGACTTATGCCAAAGTATGCTTGACTCTAAACATGTGTTCTTATGCGATAAGAACATACTCCATGTTTCGTTTCCACTCGATAAAATTGGGACCGAATAGATGATTTTGTACGAGCATATTGATAATCGGTGTAAGAGACATATCTGAAAAGACAATGTAAATACATAAGTATATAATCGCACATAATTCGTAACAATAATACTGCAACCTTTTGATAAAACAATATTAATTGAAACCTCCAATCGCCCAAGGAATCCAACATGCAAGTCACGCGTGTGGATGTTTACACATGAACCCCTCGACTAGACTAAAATATACCTCTTAATCATTTAATTTCAATCCATGTCAACTTATCCTTATGACAAATGAAATTAATGATTGGACCCTACTAGACCACATCACTATAGTAAGAAGGGATTTCGCGGAAAGTTGTACTTGAGGTGATGTCTAAGCAATGACCACAATTTTGATAGCAGAAAATGAATTCTTTGAATTGGCATAATCACGCGGACTATACCGCTTCTAATTCAAAAAAAATTGTCATCTCATTTTAAATCTATCTCTAGAGAAATTATGAAAATTGCATATACAAGTCACGCGTGTGGACGTTTACACATGAAACTCCTACTTCTCAATATATTAAAATGTTTGAGAACGATAAAATAAAATAAATTCATTCATCGCGGCCTACTCGTGGATCCTGTACTTTTCTACCTAATTTATTACATAAATTTGCAAAGCACAGATCTTCAAAAGTTTCGAAAAGGGCCTCGTGTGCACGGATACGGACCGGACTCGTCAAAACTTGATTTGGGCAAAAATTGAAAAACGGGCCGGAACAGTGAATCACACCAGGTTGGGTCAGAAATCTGGATCCGGGTCAAAAACGGATCTGGCCCGCTAATGGGCCGGGTCGGCCGAAGTGGACTGGGCCGTGCGTGTTAGGGCACAGCCCATGCGCACGCCCAGCCTCACTTCGTCGCCTTGCCTGCTGCCCCGTCTCCCCTCGCCTCTCCAGCCTGCTCGCGCCTCACCTAGCGTTGAGCAACGCCGATGAGGCCTGCACGCTATGCGCACCCCGCGTCCTGATGTCGTATCCCATCTACCTCGCGAGCGCCAAGCCTGGCCGAGAAGCACCGAGCCCTGTCGCCCAACGTGCTGCCTAGAACTCAGTGCATCGACTGAGCATCGATGCATGCATCGCTCGCAGAGGTCGTGCGACGAACGCACGCCTCGTGCTCTGACACCCGCATCCTCGTCGTCCATCTGTCGAGTGATGCCTAGCGCCCGCG
Organism: Salvia rosmarinus; assembly: GCA_036937905.1. Classification (NCBI taxonomy): domain Eukaryota; kingdom Viridiplantae; phylum Streptophyta; class Magnoliopsida; order Lamiales; family Lamiaceae; genus Salvia; species Salvia rosmarinus. Next base: position 14,737,126 of record CM072818.1, read on the forward strand.
TCTGCTTTCGAAGCATGACGAGAACCCTGTGTGCACAGCCGCACGTCTCACCCCGCTCGTTCGTCGAGAAGCCCGCATGCGTGCTGTCGAGATACTTGCGCGCATCGCGCGCCAGGCCTGCCCGTGCGCTTCACGCAACGGGCCCCTACATGCGAGGGCGTTGATGTCGTGCCTCATCGCACCCCGCGTGCTGCTTTGCTCGACTTGGTCACGTCCGACGTGCCTCCTATCACGCCGTGCGACGGGACTCCATCGTCTTTCTCGTTCTTCGTGTTCTTCTTTTACAGATTAGATTTACAAAAAAAATCATAATCTAACCATTGATTTTCTCATGGTGAAAAACGAAATCCGATAAAAACAAAAACAAAAACAAGCCACGATGAAGATAGATTCACAATTAATTAATTACGCACGTAATAATCAAACGTGAATTAATCCAGTAGAGCTAAGATACTGATCACAGGCTCTGATACCTTGTAGGAAAATCTGATTTTAACCCTCTTCCGATGATCTATCTTGGATGTTTAATTCACCATACATTGATTATATACCTAGCATGCACCTATATAATTAATTGTAACACGTTGGTGTTTTCTCGTGTTTACCTGAGAATTTATCGGACAAAGATGAGGATCAAGACTCGTGCTTTGATTTTCTGGACTGTATCCCATTTGCCACAACTCCAATGCTGAGTGAGAGAAATCTATGGAGAATACTGCAAATTTTGCCTTCTTCCACACCTTGAGATTCTCGAAAATCCCAACTATTGGAATAGTATAACTTTCGAAAATTTCTTCTCTTAGGATTAGTCTTTTTCTAATTTTCTCTCACCTTATTTTTATAATACAACCCTAGAAACCTATTAGGATAGGATCTCTGCATATCTAATAAATACAATTATATCTTTTCAGATAGAGAGAATCAGAACAGTCCCAGTGAGACTCTATCATGGTGGATGAAATTTCATGCAGCTCCAGGCCTTGATGGGCCAGCCCAGGGATCAAATGTAAGGAATAAAGATGAGCCTCAAATAAATTAATTATCTTATGTTCAGCCCTGAACATAAATTAATTCATAAATATTTATTCATGTCACTAGAGAATAAATGCTGACTTACCCCCTTATTACCGAAGTGAGTCGGGCTTGCACTTAGACTTCACGAATCCCCGTATTTAAGATATCGTACGTCCATTAATTATTTATAGCGTTCTGAGTGCTTAAAATAATTAATTTCTTTAATTCCTTAAGTAGTATCACTCAACCTTATTATTTACTTGAGATAACTCAACTTACAGGGTTTAGTACAATAAACATTTTGAGCTACTTAAGGGGACGCTATCATCCTAAATGGATACGGTGACTCGATACATGTAACTAGCATGACATACAAACACTACCACCACCCAAGATGCGGAGAATATTGGGTTATCTCATGTAACTCTCACACATAACAAGTCAAAGTGATGGTCAGCAACTCATACTCACTTAAAACCTTATCGAGGTTTAGATCAACGTATCACCGAGATCTAGGTTCTTCACGACGGTCAGATAGAAAACTCATCTCACTGTGATCCATCAATACGTCAGAGACGTACCAGTATAGACAAGCAATCAAGTCAAGTCACTTTTTATCTATACCACATCCTATACTGACAACTCGTCCTCAAGTTATCTCAGCTGTGATCCTTTTTATATCTCATTAAGTTTGACCAATCATACAGACTTATGTTATCTACTGCACACTATATGATCTAACTTATATATAAGATAAAGGGACATACATATGCAATCAAGTAAACAATTCAGATAGAAGATTGTAATATTGGTAACAGGAATCATTGTATACAAGCTCAATCAAAACTGCTTCCAGTATACAAATCCAACAACCCTAACTGCTTTCAGATGCAGTCGACTTAACCTCTAGCTGCTAGAAACCAAGCTTTGAGCAACAGACACATCGTTTGCTTAATTGTCAAACTTCTACTCAACTACGGAAGGTAGGGGTGTGCACGAACCAAACCGGAAAAATTGACCGAACCGATCGGTTTCGATCGGTTCGGTTCGATTTTTGAGAAAATCGATTTTCGATTCGATTTAAATTTTTAATTAAAATCGGTTTTCGATTTGGTTTTTGACTTTATATTTTAGGTTCGGTCGGTAACCGAACCGACCAAAAATATTATTTTTCTATATTTTATATAATAATTAATTAATATTTTAATTGAATAATTATGATTAAAATATGTTTATTTAAAAATATATATGTAATATATGTTTTGGTCGGTTTTTTGGTCCTACCGAAATCGATTGAATTTTCGGTTCGGTTTTCGATCGGTCCGAAACTATAAATCGGTTCGGTTCGATTCAAAAAAATATGTTCGGTTCGATTTTCGGTTTGAAAAATTTCGATCGGTCGATCGAACCGACTGACCAATGCACACCCCTAACGGGAGGTTTTGTAGATGGGTTTTTCAATTATGGATCTGAGTTATCACATGCGATAAACTCAGTATGTCTAGGCTTAAGATATACAAGATGAATATTCTAGACTTAAAAAAAAGTGTATATTGAAAACTCGAGCTGATAAGTATATGTGAGTTCTTGAGATTTACTGGTACAACTGATAACTTCCTTCTTCGAAATCATTGTTTGATTGGTTTGAGCTTTGAGCTTGAATGCTTTGAGAATTCAATTGTGTAGTATTTCGATAACCTTCAAATGTTGGATTCTACGTGTATATATAGTGATGAATCTTATTGATACTGAAGATATTTAAACTGGAAACTAACTAATCAATATATAACCAATTTCAGCAGGCGGACTTGCCCCCCTTGCCGTGATCATCCTTCTCTGCAAAGCAAAGTTAGTTCAGCATAATAAGGTTTAAAGCAAGTATAGAGCTTAGACAAAGTGTCATTATCATCATCTTGAACTGGATAGTTTTATAGATCATAAGTTGCTGATAATACAAAGATATATCGGATTGATCTAAATCAACAACAAATCTATAGAATTCTATTACAACTTTTCTGACCAGTTCATCTTTTTCTCTACCTCATCCTCTCTTCATCAGTGACATGTCCATACATGGCACTGCATGAGTCAGCTCCAAGAAGCAGTAATCTCCTTCTCTTTTGGATGAAGGCAGCATCCTCTATCTCATTCAGCTTCCTCTCCTCTTAACTCTTCTAACTAGTATTAAACAATAACAAATAAATATAGTACTCAAAGAACGAGTACATGAAACTGTCGTGGGTAAATTATACTTTGCGATTAAACTTTTGGATCGAATCACAAAATAATACAAACTCTAAAATATGTCGAGAAAACAAAACCATAACCTTTTGGTAAAATTGCAAATATTGTGATGGCCAAAATCCTGTGTGGGTTGTAACTTCTATTTTATTCGACCTAAAAATCAAAATAATGTGGTTTTGATACTTAATCGAATAAATAATAAATAAACAACATGATATTTTGCGGTCTGCATTCTTCCCCATTCTCGACCCTAAACCTCTTTTGTTAAATATTCTGGGGCCTACAACATATATATATATATATATATATATAGGGAGTGAATCAAACGGTAACTCCAACTTTTGGTAATCCAAGAACTAATGTGGTCCATTCATTTTATAATCTAATGGTCAAGATTAATTATAAATAGTTAATTATCCTCATAATTTAATGATAACCGCTTAGCCCTAAATCAAGGATTTGTATATTGGTTTTCGTAATTATTCTCGTATGCATAATTATTACGATTATATGCATAACACCATGAATTACATGAACATAACAATGAATTGGAATGAATAACATGCACAAGAACTATGATTATATGAATAACAACATGAATTATATGAACAACGAAAAATAGAATGTGAAATACCCAAATAACAAAAATTTAGGGATTTGACTATTTTATCATTAAATAATTATGTGCCATCCGATGTTACTTAATCTAACGGTAGTTATTGGTTCTTAGTTCTTATCTAAGAGGTGGTTCTTCTATAACCAACCCCTATATATATATATATATATATATATAGAGGATAGATCATATAGTACCTGCCCCGTGATAAGATGTAATATTCAATCTCATCCATTCATCTCATAAATCCTATGGTTGAGATTTTTCGACTTTTTAAGCTTAATTTCGCTGATTTTCGCTTCATTAAGGGTAGATTAGTAATTTGATTTGTTATGTGATTGCGAAAACAAACTATGCATTTAGTTGAACCAATAATACATTCAAATGAACAAAAAATGCATGCAGTTGAACACAATAATGCATACGATTTGAAGCTCGCGTCCGGTATCGGGCGTGTTTGAAGCAGCTCACCACCGCTACTAACATGCGCAACGTGCGCCGCCGCTCGGCGCCCGCTCCGCCGTCCGTTGGCCTCGCATTTTTACGCTTTGTTCAATGCATCGACATGTTTTGATCAATGCATGGACGTGCTTTGTTCAATGCATGAACGTGCTTTGTTCAATGCATGTTTGTGTTTTGATGCAACATGCGCTTTATGTTTTATTCAACGCATTGTCATGTTTTGTTCAATGCGCTTCATGTTTTGTTCAATGCATTTTATGGTTTCGGCGTAAAATCTCTCATTCATCCTTCCACGCCAATTCCGCTGCCTCTTTCGCTGACACGCGAATTCGCCGTGAACCACCGCCATAGCCATCGATTTCGATTCTTCAATCATCTATCAAATTTATCTTCTATTTTTCTCAAAATCCATCAATTTTGTTTTCAATTTTTTTCTTCTTTTCTTTCTTTCAAAATCTATTGTTTGTTGTTGTTTGTTTATATTGTTGATGTTCGCCGCTGCCGCCGCCGCCGTCGCTGCCGTTGCCGCCGCTGCCTCCTCCGCGCCGCCTGCCACCGAGGAGGAGGAGAAGAATGTTGATTTGATTTCTTCCCATTTTGCCCTCATGAAAATTAAAAGAAAAGAAAAGAAAAGGAAATGTCACGTGTCACCACAAGGCAATGCATGTGTTCAAAATGCTGGTTCAGATTGAAGATTACATACTATCTCTAATTCCATTACTTTAACCCAACCCTATATATATATATATATATATATATATATATATATATATATATATATATATTTTTATTTTAAGATTCATCCCCATGATATCATCGATTTCATCAATCTGTTGCATAAAAACTAAGAAGTTAATTAATAACCGAGAAAAAGAGGTATTAATGTTTTTAAGAGCGTTTACTTTTCAATAGATAAATAAAAATAATCTAAATTAATTCATCGTTTATTTTGATAGATTGATGATGGATTGATCAATTTTGAATTTATTTGAAAATTTTATGCTTCAAATATTCAATTTTATATTTATTAATCTATCTTATCATGAAAAGTAAACGTCTATTTAGGATATAAGCTTTAGGATTTGGCGTTTAGAATAAAGGTATTGCAAACCGGATCAAAAATCAAATCATAGATGGTGTCTGGAGATTGTTGAACATCTGAGACATGTCCAAGGTTTTCTTCTTTATAAAGAAAATATTAGAAAGAAAAGTTGTACTTAGTTTCTCAATGGAAAATTATTGGCGTTGTATGTCAGATCATGGGAAAGCTACTCCAAAGCCAGATACAGAGATCTTCATCAAATCAACTTGGCGAGCTATTCCTATGTATTGTACAAGTGTTTTCTTGTTGCTTATATCTTTGAACTTGATAGACTAGTTGCAATGAATTATGAACTCGTTTTGGGAGGAAAAGTAGCTCTGATGCTTCTAGAGGTGTCAATTAGCTTAAATTGGACAAACTTTGTGGAAAGACATGGGCATAATTAGTGTTCAGCAATCTTCAATTGTTCAATCTGCGATGTTTGTGAAGGTTGGTTGGCTTTTCCATAGCCAACACGCTACTTTGTGTCGTCATATTAAAGCTAAATATTTTCCTTGTGAGGATTAGTTTAATCATCTTGAAAGAAATAAACTGCATGTTCTCGAATCAAACGCAAAAGCCATTGAAGCTGTGTTAGCATTCCTTCTGCTACATGGATGAAAGGCGGTTCAACTGTGAATCGATTTGTTACATTAGGAAAACTAGGGCTGACCACTTTCGACGACAACTTTCGATTAACAAATACGTGTTCATTGTCGACGCGATAATTATAATATTGCGTACGGGTTAGTGTTCAACCTTATCATGTCGACACGATAAGAACATGATAATTTCGTGTCGATCCGTATCATATTTGTGTAACACGATAATTTTCATATTGCATTCATATTTGTATCAAATCGTATCGTTTTCATATAATTCAATAATATTTATATATATTTCATATTAATTTAATTATTATATATATATATATATTTATTTATTTCTTTTATTAATTATTTTTCTAATTTTGATTTGAATTTATCGTTTCATGTCATTATCGTATCAAATCAACACAAAAATATCTTATTATATTCATGTTCGTGACTTACTCATATATAGTATCCGTATCAATATATTTCGTATCATATTCATGTCCGTATCAGACATATCTTTAACTTGTCATATATCATGTTCGATTTTGATCTTTATCTTATCATTATCATATCAACACAATAAAAACCCAACACACAAAATTGTCAAACCTAAGCTATGCTTTTGACATTCTAAGAATCTGTAATTGCAAAAACAAGTATACAGACGAAAATACATACAATATTATCATCGACGACCATTCCATTTGTAAGGTCGGCAAATTATAACATCCAAATCAAATTCATAAGTAAAAACAATTTATTCAAAGAATATCCCAATTAAAATGCCAACACAAATCACATATTACAGAATTCTATTCCAAACGCGTCACAGACTTTTGACCAGATGTTCGCAAACATCAGGACACTGCTACCTGTGGACTGAACTACTTGGAAATAAAAACAAAATAACAAACGGAGACTATTAAGAGTAATCAAGTCCGTCATAATTTGTACAGCCACTTTAGCAATCAAATATATTTGAAAGAATATAACTAATATAAGGTGTAACACTTTGAAGGCTGCACAAATGTGAGCCTTCCCCAGCTGGACTGCCAACCCCCACTGAGTATCAACAGTGGTCCACTAAGACGAGCAGCAGCCACTCTTCTGGGCGACAGGTTGTCCACGAATCTGCACAGTAGGTGGCCTTGCACTGTTCGATGCAGGCTGACTTGCCATCCTGCAATTATCGACGAAAACGTGGTTCAAAAAAGGATTTAGTGAGGAGGCATGTCACAAGATGGGACGACAGTCGGAGTTTAAAACATGGTAATGCAAAAACAAAGTTTACTACTGAAAAATGAACTGTCAAGAACAAGACAAGATAAGCAAACCTATTCTTAATGTCAGCAGACATAGCCATGAAAGCCTGTTCAACGTTAGTTGCATTTTTGGCACTAGTCTCCATAAAGGGGATGCCGATTTCATCAGCAAATGCCTTCACAAAGAAAATAAATCATTTCAGCGAAACTTATCAGTCTAAAGAAACAGTACACGAGCAATCACAAATCCTACCTTTGCTGTTTCATAAGGCACGGCTCTGTTATCAGCAAGGTCACACTTGTTTCCAACTAGGAGCTTGTTCACATTCTCACTTGCATAACGATCAATCTCATTCAACCATTGCTTCACGTTATTGAAGCTTTCTTGGTCAGTTACATCGTATACTATCTGTGAGAAAATTCCAAGTTGAGGATGTATTAGAAACTTAAAACATAAGTTGCACATTTACAACAAATCAAGAAGAAAGAGACTAACTATAATTCCATGTGCACCACGGTAATAGCTACTAGTAATAGTTCTGAATCGTTCCTGCCCAGCAGTATCCCACTGCAAGAAAATGAAAATAGGAGAGCAAAAATTAGCATGCTTTTCAAGCATACAGTCGTATTGGGAGGAAAGAACTATTAACAGAGCTTTAGTAAATTTGAACTTTAATTCCTCATTTTACTAGGAAACTTGGCACCCACAATAACAAAAGGAAACCAAACTTAATCTCTCTATCAGACAAAGAACAACACTACACAACAAAGAACTTGGTTTTCTGAAAATAAATACATCCCATTTGTCTTATTGATTTCAAAAGGGAACCATACACACCACAAGTTGAATACAAGAAACATGACTGTGTTCCTCAAAAAGCTTAACCATACACACTATAAAATTGAATACAAGAAACATGCAGGTGTTCCTCAAAAACCTTACATCTAATCAGATTTATCTAAATCATAAGTCAGAACTTGCAAGTAAAAGACCAAAACAAGCTCTTAAGACTATGCAATTTCCATAATTATCTATAATGATTAATAACTATCTAGTATCTACAAGTAAGCACACTAGAGTCATAATAGTATAGAATCAAGAAGGAGAAAAGCTTACTATCTGAAGCTTAATAGTCTTCCCATCTTGCTCCACAGTACGAATTTTCTGTAGAAGTGATATGTGATTAGAATTGTAACTAAACCAAGTAAAATATACAACCCAAAGGGCTGGCTCTTACAAAGTCAACGCCAATTGTGCTAATGTAGCTATCAAGGTAAGAATCATCCTGTACATAAAATGAAATACAGGTCAGTCAGTGATCCTGTTTGAGATTTAAACTATTATTTTACACAGTTGAGCAATTCTTTAGAAAAAAAAAGAGTGATGGCATTCAATATTCATAACCACAAAATTTAACAGTACCAAAATATTTTATTGATGAAATACATCAACATCACACAAGGAATAAAGTATTCACAGAATACCATAATAAGCTATAGGCCTAATAGAGATGAACAAAAGAGTACAATTTCTTTTGCTACAAAAAAAGAACTTACAATCACAGTGCTAATTCGATAGACAGGTTGAGCACTTATTAGAAAGAGTAATCACACTCGCAACCATAAGATATATAATAGCAGTTCCATTATTTCAGCATGTACAAAACCATTACACAAGCGGAAACTGATGGTTAACTGAATATTAATTTTTATGGAATTAGCCGAAAACCTTGGTTTTTAACAAGGAATGTAATGTTCCTCTTCAACCCATGCTCCTCTTTAACACAAAGTAATCTAGTACAGGGGAAAATATGACATGATGATCAAATATGAGTGTGCATGTGCAGAACTACTTTAGAAAGTATAATGACACAATATTTTTTATTATTAAAATAAATCACAACCCTCTGCTGATAATAAAACCCAATTTTACTCAAATCTACCTAAACAACAAAACAAACACAGCTAACATGTAATGGAAAGAGTATATTATGCTACACTTACAGCAAATCTGAGAAGAAGACATGACTTGCCAACACCTGAATCGCCAATCAAAAGAAGCTTGAACAAGTAGTCACTGAAAGACACAAATAAGGCAAAATTAAGATGATCTATCATTCAAAATGGCAAAATTAGTGAAACCAAATTCAGCAATCAGTGAATCTCAATCTTAATCTTATAAATGTCCGGTCCCTATAGGAGAAAATGACAGTTATTATTCCTCGTCATAATATTAGAATCATATGAAGAATTAACATTGAATTAAAAACACATTAAACAACTTATATGCCACTGCCAACAAATTATTAGCTTGAAGTCCAATCTAAACACAAGAGGCTTCAGGTCCCTAAGCCGATACAACTCTCTAAACCTCCCAATTTTGTAACCCTATATGGCGAAAATGAGATAACAGTAACGATATACAAAGAACCAAAATTCAATAGCCATCCCAATAACGCACTTTCTCAGGTAAAACCCGTGAATTTACAGCTGATCTGTAACTACTGAAATTCAGAAAGATCCCAACCAAAAATTAAAATTACAATCACAAAACCAATCCAGGCGCAAACTTAAACAAGAACTTTGCAAAAAGAGACAATCAAGAGGATCTCCGATCAAAGCAGAAAATCACATACAAAATAATTAGCTGCAGAGAAGAGATCTATCAACAGATATATCAAAATCCAAGCTTACAAAAGACAGAAATTTCACGGATCTACAATCACGACTACAAAAGCAAAAAATTAAACAGAATTACCAATGAAAACCCTTGTGGATCTATCAAATCCAAACTGAAACAAACCGGAATATAAAACCACCGAAGATTTTCCCAATCTTCACACAATAATCGGTAAAGAGACTTACTATTCGGGATTCATGGTTGGTGGCGGTAGGTCGACGAGAGTAGCCGGAAATAGTCCTTCTGACGGACGAAGATCGTTCGCGAGAAGGATTGAACAGCGCCGGAGGAGTTGACCGGATTGGGGTGTTTTGGCTGTAGTTTAAAGGAAGAGCGAAAAAGTAGTGGAAGAAATGAATTAGGAGTCTGATGGGAATTGATTTCAGTAATTTATTTATACAAGCACCGACAGCGCAAGATTGGTGAAGACTTCGAGGAAAGGGCCCACTACATTTATCAAATCTCACGCGCCGCGCATATACATATGTACCATTTTGCAGCTACACGTCATAGGTAAAGTTTACGATCCTCATTGTACAATTTTTCATGAAGTAATTCCATAAAACACCCAAATTCATAATACACATGTAGAATTTAATCAAAATCATAAAAATATGCAAGATCTATTCATTTCATATATCAAAGATCAAATTACCCTTTAAATCACCATTCATTCATGCTTTATATTGCTATTATCCAAAACACATCCATTTATGGAGATAAACGTCTTAACTATCGGTGCCCAACACGCTTCGCATCAAATTAAAAGTAATCAACCGAAGTTTTCATCATTATACACATTGACCACGTCTTGCGGGACTCCTTCGGATCGTCGGATTTTTACGGCTTCGGCTTCCTCCGAGCCACAACCAACCACACGATCGCAATCGATGGACTCCTCACCTTACGGACCTCATTCGGCACTCACTCAAAGACAAACCCTCGCTTCTCTCGATTCGGGCGTATGGTATAAGGCGATGTCTATGGAAGATTACTTAAACAAGACATCGGAATAGTCGGGCAAAAGCCTTCACTTTATCGAGGAATTATAAAATACTTAATACATAAAGTGTATCTCCTTCTAGAGACAAACTCTTTAGCTACCTATGGTAGTGGGTGCCTCCGCATACAACTCTAAAACTTAAAAGGAAAAAGGAAAGAAACTTTGAACCGAAAACTATTACACTATTACGCAGAGGATTATTTCTTTGGGTTTTGAAGAAAGCTTGAAAAATGCTCATGATCCGAGCTTCTTCGCTTGGGTTAATATAGAGGTTTGATTCCCTATAATTGCCTTAAATTATCGACTCGGATGCTTCGTCTGTGACAATGTGCTCACATCGTCCTTTGGGACCCTCGTCTCATGCCGACACTCATTTTGTGGTGGAGAAAAGATTCCGTGTCTTCACATGTGTCCGGACCACCTTTTTTAAAATGGCTGCTTTGCACACTCCACCTTCTTCTCGCCGATGCTTTGTCGTTTGTCGATGAATGGAGTCTCTTCAATTTTCCCACTAACTTTTCTTAGTGTGAATCTCTCGGTTCTTCACCCACCCCGTTTCTTTTGGTGGGTGATCTTCGCCTCGTGAGTCACACGACTCTTTCTCTCCTGTCGGCCACCTTACTTTTTCGAGGCGCCGAGGTGTCCTTTTCGAGGAACCTTACGCCCTCATGCTCATCGGATCGAACTTCTTATCTTGTTTTGACAAGCAGTTCTTTTCGACTCGCTCTTTCGGTTCTCGGCGATCAACAAACTCGACGTCCAACGGCCAAAGTGAGCCATATCAGCGAAACTCATATGAGTCTCCTTACTCGCCGCAACCTTATTTTCCGTAGTAGTCCTCTTTTCTCGAAGAAACTCTCTGCAGCTGTTGTTTTCCCGTCATAGATTCAACACGAAGGTTCCATTCGCCGAGTTCGAAAGAACTTGAACTAAACTCGACCTTGTCCATCTCAAGAAATGCACCCATAATCCCCATGCTCTCCGTGTAGTAATCGATCTTCTGAGAATGTGGAGACCAACGTGAACCAAGTCGGGCCTTTATATTATTCAGTGCCCTCAGACGGGTCGTCGAAGGCTTCGCGACTTCCTTTGCCGACGGGTTCGGGAGCGTGCGATGAAATAAAGCTCCAACACGCCTCCTCGATCGAGACACGGGTTATTTCTCCGGAATCATGCACCGCTTCAATCCACCTGTAGACCTCGATTTCGGTGAAACTTGGCGGTGGTATAAACCGGGCGAAGTGCCCCAAAATCATACCATAACTTGACATCCTGTGGATTGGCTCGGTGGACATCCACATCCGGGATATTTCCCGAGATCAACCTTGATGTGTTCAGATGGACCCTTCCTTGTCTCGCAACTTCTCCCAATTGACCGGTATGCCACCCGTGTAGGAGAAATTTCAAAACATTAGTATCAACCTTAGATTTGCCAACATGGGCCTAAGGTCGATCTCTCCTCTTTTCCCCGTGAGGTGCTTTGGGTCGACACGGTGAGTCGTTGTGACACCGGTCATCGATTTTGCTCGGGCGGTAATTCAAGAATCCACCAACTTAGCACTCGTCTAAAGGTATCAATCCTCACAGTATACCGCCATGCGGACGGGACTCCTCGCTTAGTCTTGAATCTGCACCCGTGAGCATTGGGTCGGTGCAATACGGATTGAGCGAGCCCTCATTCAGTATGCATTCTCTTATTCAAGTGTGACACTTTGGTCATATCCCTTCTTAAATTCTCCCCGCCTGTTTGGCATGGAGGACACACTCATCCCATTCTCTTGGGAAACTCTAGATTCTCCGGAGATGCCTCCGCTATGATGATAGATTCAACTTCTTTCGATCCATCTCGTCGGAAATGCAAGAATATTTTCATGAGATTTGAGAACCACAATATCATAAATATAATATTGGCATTCACTTGCCATCTTAATAATCTAGCCTTTTCGTGCTTAGATTCAATCTTATTTACTAAAAAGTTTTAACTTGAGTGTTATCAACTTTTAAAGTAAATTTCTTTGCAAGTAAGAAAATAGGCCATTTCTTAAAAGTTCGTCGAACCCAAAGAACTCCTTTTCATTGATGTGCCAAGACAACATTTTCTTCGAGGAAAATACCGCTCAAGATTCTGCACGGCTCTTCTCCAAACGGGTGATCTTTGTAAGCACCGCTTCCCACCAATGATCACTCAGATCCGTGTCTGTGACTAAGTCTTCTTCGTCCTGAGGTATTGAAAGCTTTGGGAGAGTTTTGCAAACCTCCTTCAAACTTTTCATCCCTTCACGATGTTCATCCGTCCATATGAAAGGAACATTTTTCTTTAGCAATGGGCTAAATACTTTTCTATGTTTTGCAAGATCTTTGATGAACATTCTCGCAGTTAACAACTCCCAAAAACTTTGAGTCGCTTTTCTCCTTGAGATCTTCCGAAATTGCACCTTCCGCACGATATGATCCTCGCAAGATAATTCCCGTTTCATCGATCTCAATACCCAAAACTCAATCTTTCGGCAGCGATGATGCTTTCTTTTCGTGACAAGACAATCCTTCCTTTGATGACATACGCAAAGATCTCCAAATGCCCGACATGTTCATCCATATTCTTTGAAGTTATAAGAATATCATCGATATAGACAAACATAAAAGAGAAATAATCTTTGAAAAGATTATCCATCTTCCTCTAGAATATCCGAGGTGCATTGGCACAACCCCATCGGCATTACGCCCAAACGTAGTGCCATTGCGAGTAGAGAAAGTCGTGAACTTTACCCCTTCCTCCATGCGAATCTGGTAGAAACCCCGACTTGCAATCAAACTTGAAAACACCTTAGCATTCCTAATGCAATTGATAAGATGTTCTCTATTCGGATAAAATATCCATCAAACCCGTAATGTCATTAATCCCTTATAATTAATAACCAATCTAGGTTTACCTCTTTTGACCTCACCATGATTCCTTACTAGAAATCCGGACCTGTAAAGCGAGTTCCCCTGTTCAATCAACTTTAAATCAAGGTGTTCCTCGATTATCCGCCTCATGTCCTTCTAATCCACAAGGTTCATCGGGACGGGTCGAATCACGAACTCGAATTCCTTGCACGGCTTAACCTTCGACTAGCTTCGAGTTGGTTCCTATCCCACCATGCCAGGATCCTCGCTATAGCAACGAACGATTTTCCGCTTGACATCTTCTAGAGCTACCGCGTCTTTTCTCCAATATCTTGGTGAGATATCGGAGATGCTTTGAGGATTTGAATCTCCTCATCATCCGATCTTCGGTATTTCAAATCCGCAACTCGCCAGATTTTATTGAACCTTCGTGATCCTTCATCTTTGGGTGTCAAGTTTTCCTTCATCACCACGCTTGTCGCGAAATCGATCGGCATTTGTCTATTAAATGCCCTCAGATTCGCCGAACAATGATCTTGTGATCACAATTGGTTGTGAACACCAATCGCCTTTCATTGTCATGCATAAACTTCGAACATCAGAAGAAATTGTTTCCCAATAGAATATCTGCTCCTGTGTCATGGAAATAGATTGGTGGAGTCCGGACCTTGTACCATGGTGTTTGACCTGCTCCGCCTATCAAAATTTTCGCATGTCTTACTCCTTCGATAAGAGCAAGATTTTCTTGAGAAATCTCTTCCAAAGAACTGAGGTAGATTTTCTTCCACTTACATTGGGAAAACTCCTTTCGGTCGTGATTCTCGCACTGAATCGACATAAGCGTGAAATACTACTGCCTTGTACTTCTCGTATAACACCCCGATTGAGATGTATATCGAGAATGGACTTGTCATTCAATCGCCAGCTTTCTCCCGCTAATTGTCACTTCCATTCCTTCGCTTGTTATTCCTCATGGTTTGCACCTATCGAGGAATTTACGCCCCAGATTAGGACCTCCATTTCTCGACCGCCTTCCCCGTGATGGTCATTTGAAAGCCTCCAAATCCGGGGTTCCCTCATAGACGTTGGACCCGAATTCTTATCCGTGGTTTCATGTACGTTGGACCCGTAATTTAAGATCACATAACACCTGCAAGGAAAGTATATTTCTTCTCATGCGATGTCAAATCTATGGCAATTTCGCCATCCTCGAGGACATCCAATCTTGGTCAAACTCGATCGCTTTGTTGTTGAATGTCTCTAATTGCTTTCCTATCATACGAGTGAGAAAACTTCTTTCGTATGGTTGGGAGATAACTCTATCCCTTGGAAGGATAACCTTGGGGCTCCAAATCTTTGACTCGCCATATTGAAGTATCGGCTTATTGTCGATTGGATATTTGTTTCTCTTAGAGGTGGAATCTTCACCGATCGTGACAACTAGCTCTAGCTACCTTCTTGAAGATATCCGTATCTCGATAAACCCTTCCCTAAATATAACTCGTATGATGGGAGTTTGAAAGAGCATAAGACACCGATGTTGATGGAATATGGTCATTCCCATCATCCATCAATTTGTTTTTTGAAGTCCCGATAAAGAGTCGGGGCTCACGAAACAAGAATCTTTGATATTATAAGAAATCTTCGATAGAAGATTTCTATAAGATTTTACCACATAGATTCCCCGAGATGGTTCCCATTACGTAATCTGCATGACTCAGATTCTCTTATCGCGATTGCGATATCAATTAGTGAATCTGCACTCGGATAAAGTGATGATTTTATCACCAACCTGAATTGCTCCAATTGTTGGGAAAAACTATGTTTAGCCCTCTCCGATGATCTATCTTGGATGTTTAATTCACCATACATTGATTATATACATAGCATGCACCTATATAATTAATTGCAACACGTTGGGGTTTTCTGTGTTTACCTTTGAACTGCCGAGGCGAATGGATCGAGACTGCGTGCTTTGACCTTCGGATCGTATCCGGTTGCCCAATCTCCAACGTCGAGTGAGGACGATCTATGGAGAATGCTTCGAAAATCACCCTCAAGCTCTCAAGAATTTTCGAAAATTTCTCAAAGGACGAACCTCAAATTCTCGAAAATAATGATGATGATTATTAATCATCGACCTAGATTTAATCTCTTACCTCATATTTATAATGCATTACCATAATCCTATATGGAAATTACCATAATCCTATATGGAAATTACCATAATCTCATATGGAAATTACCATAATCCTTTATGGAAATTACTATAATCCCATATGGAAATTACTATAAACCTTTATGGAAAGGATTATTACCATAATCTTATATAGAAATGATCTATGCATATCCCATAAATATAATAATATCCTTATAGGATAAAGAGAATCAAATCCTTGCCTTGTAGAGCATAGGGGCGCCGATTTTGCTTAGCTTACGGCCTGGACGGGCCACTCGGGGATCAAATGCAAGGAATAAAGATGGGCCTCAAATAAATTAATTATCTTATGTTCAAATTTTAACATAAATTAATTTATAAACATTTATTCATGCCACTAGAGAATAAATGTCGACTTACCCTTTATTACCGAAGTTGAGTCGGAGCTTGCACTTAGACATTACGAATCCTCATATTTAAGATATCGAACGTCAATTAATTATTTATAGATTCTTCGCTTAAAATAATTAATATCTTTAATTCCTTAAGTAGTACCACTCAACCTTATTATTGTACTTGAGCTAACTCAACCGCAGGGTTTAGTACAATAAACCTTTGAGCTCATTAAGGACGCCATCATCCTAAACGGATACGGTGACTCGATACGTATAACTAGCATGACATACAAGACCGCCCCACCCAAGACGCGGAGAATATTGGGTTAGAACATATAACCCTCACCCATAACAAGTCAAAGTGATGGTCAAGAACTCATACTCATCTAATACATTATCGAGGTTTAGATCATCGTGAAGTCACCGAGATCTCGGTTCTTCACGACGGTCGACAAGAACTCATCTCACCGTGATCCTTCAATACGCCGAGACGCATCAAAGATGAGACAAGCAACCAAGTCAAGTCACTTCTTATCTATATCAAGCCTTATACCGACAACTCGTCCTCAAGTTGTCTCACCAGAAACTTTTTATATCTCATTAAGCTCGACCAATCATATGACTTACGTGATCTTCTACACACCGTATGATCTAACTTATATATGAGATAAGGGAAATGATATATGCAATCAAGTATTCATTTCGTAAGGAGATTGTAATAGTGGTAATAGAAACATTGTATACAAGCTCAACCAAAACCGCTTTCAAAGATACAAATCCAACAATCTCTCACTTATACTAAAGCAAACTTTTAGTATACAATGTGTCTCTACTAGCTATTACAAACAAAACCATCACTTTGCTTCTCCCACTTATACAAAAGTTTCCTTTCTAAGTGGGTGCCATCTAACGCAATTCAAGTCCTCTAAGGTCCCCGACGTAGACTTATTGCGGCAGGCTTTAGCGGTGCCATCTAGCGCAATTCAAGTCCTCTAACGTGCTGACGTAGACTTATTGCGGCAGTTTTAGCGGTGCCATCTAGCGCAATTCAAGTCCTCTAACGTGCCCAACGTAGACTTATTGCGGCAGCCGTGAATGGATCCGCCAGGTTATCCGTCGATCAATCTTTAATCAAGACGTCCCTCGCCTAACGATTTCTCGTATGACATGGTACTTTCTCTCTGTGTTTGGTTGCTTTGTGGATCCGTGGTTCCTTCGAGTTTGCCATCGCACCCGAAAGTTATCACAAGAAACCATGATACTCATGGGCAAACCAGTACCACATCTAGATCCACGAGGTAGTTCTTGAACCATACAGCCTCCTTAGCGACCTCCGGTGGCTACATATTCGGCTTCCATGGTAGAGTCCGCAATGCATCGCCGCTTTGCACTCGCCAGATACGGCCCACCTCCCAAGGTAAACACATACCGAGGTGACTTTTTCTCATCACTACGATTGAAACCGAGTCTCAGATAACCCAAAGGCATTAGACTATCTCGCATGGTAAACCAGCCTATAATCTCGAGTCCTTTTCGTGTACTTGAGTATATGCTTTATCGCAGCCCAATGAGCTTGTCCGTGGTTAGATTGATATCTAGCTACTATGCCACCGTGACAGCGTATATCGGGCCTCGTGCATAAGATTGCAGACATGAGACTTCCCACGCGAAGCGTAAGGAACTTGTCTCATTTTCTATCTCCTTCAGCAATCATAAAGTGATCGCTATCTAGATAAAGGAACGCCATGTCCGAAAGGTAGCAATCATTTCTTGGCGGTCCGATACTAAAACGAGTAATAATAATGTTAATGTAAGACGCCCGAGATAAGCTCAATATTTTCTTCTTGTGATCTCAGAACCTCGATCCCAAGAATGTACGCCGCATCTCCTAAGTCTTTCATTTGAAACCGACGGATAGCCAACTCTTTACGCCCGATAATGACTTCACGTTGTTGCCAACTAGAAGAATGTCATCTACATAAAGTGCAAGAAATACCACATCACCGCTGACATCTAAACGATACACACACTCTCGCTAGGCAACCTGGGTAAATCCATGGGACTTTACCACCGCATAAACGTAAGTTCCATGATCTTGTATCATTGTCTTGTATCGCCTCGCCAGACGTCCATGGGTCAATTATTGCCTGCTCGCTTTCGACTAAACCAAGATTCACCCACGAACATACATCGCCGGGTCGACGAACAACCCTCCCACTACGACGAGGCACTACAGTGTACAATGGCAACGGTGGGTCAATAACTCAGGTTCTCATCTTGCACAACTTGCTTGGTAGGTACCACTTGTACGGTCGGTATCTCCAAGTGAACTCCCGACCCACTTCAATTTCTTGAAGTATCCGTGTCGATCCTCCCACTAGACTCGACATCTCGTACATTTGATCTAATCGGTGGTGGAATACGATCATCTTCTAATTCTTGAAGAATGATTTCAACTTTGATTT
This sequence comes from Salvia rosmarinus, assembly GCA_036937905.1. Lineage (NCBI taxonomy): Eukaryota > Viridiplantae > Streptophyta > Magnoliopsida > Lamiales > Lamiaceae > Salvia > Salvia rosmarinus. The sequence continues at coordinate 14,755,988 of CM072818.1, forward strand.
ATGATTTTCATGTAGTCCTCTTCTAAGAATCGGGCATTAGTGCTAATAATGACCTTCCGATCCTTAGGACTATAGAATAAACCACCTTTCATTCCTCTAGATAGCCAATAAACAGCCTTGCAGATCGGATCTAGCCTCCAACTTGTCGCCTTCTTGTTCAAAGACATGTGCCGGATCGCCCCATATCCTTATGTGGTTTAAACTCGCTTGCGCCCAAACCACAACTCGAAGCGAGTCTCTTCGATCGACTTGATGGTACTAGATTTAGCAAGTATGTCACCGCTTTCTAAGGCATACCCCGTAACGAAATAGCAAAGTTGCATAACTCATCATTGATCTAACCATTTCCAAAAGAGCCTTTATTTTTCGCCCGACACACCATTTTGTCAGTGGTGTGCGGTGAAGTCTTGTTGGAGGTAATCCCACACTTCACTAGATAGTCCATGAACTCGTTGTTGAGGTATTCGCCACCGCGATCGTAACGCAAAGGACTTGATACTCTTACCTAGCTTCGCTCCACTTTCGCCTAAAATTCTTTGAATTTCTCAAAGCATTCAAAATTGCGCGAAGCAAGTATACGATCCGCACTCGAGTAATCGCCAATGAAAGTGACAAAATACTGCACCCTCCACGAGCTTGTGGACATCGGTCCACGTGTCGAATGGACTAGCTCTAACATTTCTTTGCTCTATGACCTTCGCTTTGATGGTCCGGTCAACATCTTACCTTCTATACAGATTCGCAGACCGAACGAGTAATCGTGAGATTACCCAACGCCCATTCTTAGCCGCCTTTGATCCTATTTAGATTGATGTGACCTAATCTAAGACGCCAGAGAAAAGAGGTGTCATCTTCTAAGAAAACTTTCTTTTAAGGTTTGATGTAGATGCAACATAGTTATAAGTATTATGTTTTGCGTAAATAGTATAAAGCTTAATTATATATAAAGTGCCAACACGTATAACTTCGTCATTTCTTATGATAGAAACACCACTATCAAAAATAACGTAAAATCCATGAGTAAATAGTTTCAAATGTAAACAAGGTTCCACCGAAAATCCGCACATATAAAACGCCTTTAAAACTAAACCGTTCTCTCAAACATAAAGTAACATTCCGATCGCAACGGCCTCAACTTTCGCCGCGTGCCCATGGAGATCGTTATCTCGCCATTACTCGCCTCCTTGTCCGCAGAACCCTCGCAAGGTGTAAAACATGATCAACAGACTGTGTTCACTACCCAAGAATGGGTAGAACAAGTTGCTAAACATGTTTCACATTAAAGCAAACGCGCACTGAGCCTCGAGCATAGGGTACTTAGCCTTCCAACGCCTGCCTTGCACTTGAAGCACTTGCCTTCTCCTTCGCTTCTTCAAGCCTCCTATGATGCCCATGTTCTTGTTCCCATTACTCCCACTATTTCCTCGCTTCTACCACTTTTGGTGCCCTTTTTATTTTTCCATTTTGCAACGGAAAATTTGGGGCCCTTAGATGTGCTAGCAAGAGCATGCGCCCTTTTCCCATAACTCCTTCCGCAGCCACGAGATCATTAAGCAACCGACTAAGTATATACTCGGTCTTGCTCATGATCGCATTCACGCCGAAAGTTCTCAAAAGACTTGGGCAGGTATTGAGGATGATATCGACCTTGGCGCCACTGGTCAATACCTCCTCCCAACCGATCAAGACTATCCATGAGATGAGTCATGGGAGACATGTTCATGGACCGAACTTCCTTCTTCCATCTTACACGCCAAGATTTCTCTCATTGTGTGGAAGTCGATCGTCCGATCCGATCGCCCAAACTTACTCTCGAGACTCGACCAAATATCGTCGCGTCACCATCGACCGATGTCATACCGCAAGCCTTTGGACATAGTAGTCATCATATAGATTTAGTCATATTGTTCGACTTATTCCAAAGTCCGCTTGACTCGCTACTCATTAGTCGACGCGTCGATAAGTGGCATCGGTTTAGGAGTAGTGAGAACAAACATGTGTTCTTCAATGATAAGAACATATTCCATGTTTCGCTTCCACTGATAAAATTTGGACCGATAACGGATTTTGTGCGAGCATATTGATAATCTAAAGAGACATATCCGAAACGATAATGTAAACACATAAGCATACGATCGCACATAATTGTGAATAATAATATTGTAACCTTTTGATAAAACAATATTAATTGAAACCTCCAATCGCCCAAGGAATCCCACATGCAAGCCACGCGTGTGATCGCCACACACGAACCCCCACTGCACTAAAATATACCTTTTAGTCGCTTAATTTCAATCCATGTCAACTTATCCTTACGACAAATGAAATTAACGATCGGACCTTTCTGCACCACATCACTATCGCAAGAAGGGACTTCATGAAGTTGTACTTGAAAGTATGTCTAAGCAACGACCACAATTTTAACAAATAGAAATGAATTCTTAGAATCGCATACCACTCGACCATACCGCCCAATTCAAATTCTTTTGTTATCTCATTTTATATCTATCTCTAGAGAACTTATGAAAATCGCACATGCAAGCCACGCGTGTGGACGCCACACATGAAACTCCCACTTCTCAATAGATTTAAATTGTTTTATTTAGAAATCTCATCTAACAAACTTATGATAAATGGAAGTGCAAGCAAGCGCGCGTGTGGGCGCCACTCACGGTCGTCTCACTTTGTTTAGAGATCAAAAGTGGAGGTCTTGACATTTTAATTTAAAATTAATTTGTCGGTTTTCTTGCTAGTCTTTTGTTCAAAAGGTTTGTCCATGCGATCACGTAATCCTAGCATGCTTTTCTATAGAACTCAACATGTAAAACATGCTCGCATAATTCTAAAATATGCTTGAAAACGCGATAAACCTAGCATGCTTACTATGCGCACCCAATTACGAAAACACTTAAAGGTTAGTCAACGTAATTTAAACATACATAGCATGCTAACGCATAATTTAAACATCCACGTTATGCAATGAACGATAAAAATAAAATAAAAACGCTCATCGGGGCTCACTCGTGGAATCGCACTTTCCTCGCCCTAATCTATTACATAGAATTGCAAAGCATGATCTTTATAATCTTCAAACGGGCCTCGCGCACGGGCACGGACCGGATTCGAACGGGTCTCGCACCCGCACGGACGCACTCGCAAAACAGATTCGGCCGAATAACGGATGCGGGCACGGCCCGCCACGCGGCGGCGTCCGCGAGCACCGTGCACGCCAGATGCCGCCGCCGCACGCCGCGCGACCGCTTTTCCCGCGTCTCGATCCGGCCGCTGTCTTCGCTTTGCTTTTACGGATAAGATTTACGTAAAAAAAATCTAATCTAACCACGGATTTTCTCGTGGTGAAAACAAAATCGACAAAATAAAATCGAGCCACGATGAACTGCAGATCCAACAATTAATTAAGCGACGTAATAATCAAACGTGAATTAATCCAACAGAGCCAAGATATCGATCCTGTGCTCGATACCAATTGTTGGGAAAACAATGTTTAGCCATCTCCGAGGATCTATCTTGGATGTTTAATTCACCATACATCGATTATATACCTAGCATGCACCTATATAATTAATTGCAACACGTTGGGGTTTTCTCGTGTTTACCTTTGAATCATCGAGTGGAATGGATCGAGACTCGTGCTTTGATCTTCGGATCAGATCCCGATTGTCCAATCTCCAACGCCGAGCGAGGACGATCTATGGAGAATGCTTCGAAAATCACCCTCAAGTTCTCAAGAATTTTCGAAAATTTCTCAAAGGATGAACCTCAAATTCTCGAAAATAATGATGATGATTATTAATCATCGACCTAGATTTAATCTCTTACCTCATATTTATAATGCATTACCATAATCCTATATGGAAATTACCATAATCCCATATGGAAATTACCATAATCTCATATGGAAATTACCATAATCCTTTATGGAAATTACTATAATCCCATATGGAAATTACCATAAACCTTTATGGAAAGGATTATTACCATCATCTTATATGGAAAGGATCTATGCATATCCATAAATATAATAATATCCTTATAGGATAAAGAGAATCAAATCCTTGCCTTGTAGAGCATAGTGCGCCGATTTTGCCTAGCTTACGGGCCTTGACGGGCCACCCAGGGATCAAATGCAAGGAATAAAGATGGGCCTCAAATAAATTAATTATCTTATGTTCAAACAGTAATAAATTAATTTATAAACATTTATTCATGCCACTAGAGAATAAATGCCGACTTACCCTTTATTACCGAAGTTGAGTCGGCTTGCACTTAGACATTACGAATCCCCATATTTAAGATATCGAACGTCCATTAATTATTTATAGATTCTCGACCGCTAAAATAATTAATATCTTTAATTCCTTAAGAGTACCACTCAACCTTATTATTGTACTTGAGCTAACTCAACTGCGGGGTTTAGTACAATAAACCTTTTGAGCTTGTTTCAATCAAAAGTATACTCTTAATCGACTCATAATCGAACGAGGTGTTATAGTAGGAAAGTTAACCCAGTCGCTCTCAAGGAAAACTTAACAGTATGCTACTAAGTTACCACACGAAAGCAATAAATTCTAAACACTCTAATCTCAAAAGGGTGATTGATTACCTAGGCGATGAATTATAAAAGAAAGAAAGACTAATTAACTCATGGAAATCGACAAAGGATAAATTATTTAGACAAGAATTAAACCCTAAATCAAGAACACTAATCAAAAAGATAAACCCTGTACATGAATCGAATAGATTAACAGTGAAAATACTAATAACTAAATCAATACCAAAGCGAGAAATCAATATCAAAGAAATACGAAAAGCGAAAGAAAAGCGATAAAGAACACTTACTAAAAGAACGAACGATGGAATTAAAGTGACGGAGTAGAAATCGATAAAATCATCCTTACAATCAATGCTCAATCATAAAGAAGAAAGAAAATACTAGAAATACTTGGAAGAAAATTGTTTGGAGGAATACCGATAAAACTCAAAGAAAAAATCAAGAATAAAATAAAAGGTAGCTAGGGTTTCATGCGTGTAATCTATATTTATAAGCGTGAAACAACAGACCAATGGACGCGACGCAGTCACGGACGCCGGTGAGCTCCCGAATGAACAGAATGGACACCCACGGACGAGCCAAACGCCGGACGACGGTGGAAAGAAAGAGCAGCACGGACGGGCTGGAAACGGAGAGGCACCGGGCTTGAGGAGGGCGCTGGGCGAGGAGAGCACCCAAGCGCGGTTTGTGCAAACGCTGCTGGCGCGAAAGCGAACGCGGACGGCGCCAGCGCGCAGACGCTGTCACAGGCGCGACTTCGTGTTTCGCCCGCTCTCTCTCATACGAATAACTAAATCAATACCAAAGCGTAGAAATCAATATCAAAGAAATACGAAAAGCAAAGAAAGCGATAAAGAACACTTACTAAAAGAACGAACGATGGAATTAAAGTGACGAGTAGAAATCCGATAAAATCATCCTTACAATCAATGCTTGAATCATAAAGAAGAAAGAAAATACTAGAAATACTTGGAAGAAAATTGTTTGAGGAGTCACCGATAAAACTCAAAGAAAAAAAGCGAAGAATAAAATAAAAGGTAGCTAGGGTTTCATGCGTGTAATCTATATTTATAGCGCAGAACAACAGACCAGTCACGGACGCGACGCAGCGCGGACGCGAGGAGCTCCCGAATGAACAAATGGACATCCAAAGACCGGACGGAGCCAAACGCCGGACGCACGGTGGAAAGAAAGAGCGCAGCGCCGGACGGGGCTGGAATGTGGAGGGCACTGGGGGGCTTGAGGAGGGCGCTGGGGGTGAGGAGACAGCACCCAAGCGCCGGTTTGGTGTGCAAACGTGCGCTGGGCCGAGCGAACGCCGGACGGCGCAGCAGCGCCGACGCGCCGCTGCTTCACGTCTGCGACTTCGATGTTCGCTCCGCTATCTCTCGTCGAACTCCGAATTGCAATCCATTTGCGCCTATGAACTCCTATCGAGATGTTCTTCAATTATTATGAAGGACAAAATTTTGATTCCTTCTCCAATTTTCATGAGAATCATTGAAAGTATTCAGCGCCGGTGCGCGAGCGGGCGCGTGGAACGATGTCTTGGCGACTTTGAAGAAATGGTCCGCTCTCCTCGTCCGAATTCAATTACGATCCGCTTGCGCTTATGAACCCTATCGCGATGCTCTTCAATAATACATGATCCTTGAAGATCCAATTCATCCTATTTTATGCCATTTTTCTACAAAACATCGAAACAAACGAAGTAAGTCCGAATCGATAAATATTAATCAAACCAACGGCATAAATAGGACAAACTACTGAAAATGACATGTAAAAATACCAAGAATCATCACAAAATCATACCAAACAACTCCTCACACTTATCCATTTGTTTGTCCTCAAGCAAAGTCTATACTAATAAGAGTAGAAGAATAACTCATGCAACTTAACCCTTAATCCAATCAATCAAATCTCTTTTTGCAATTCCCCCAAACATGATGAATACATAATCAAAGTTAATGTGAAACAAATCTAAGATTGCGAAAATATCAAATAAACAAGTAAGTTATTTTTGCTCAGACCCAACTCTCCGCTAGAGGTGAATTAACTAAAATGGTTACCTTTAGCAACAAGTTTCCTTTGATAACATAGAAGGTATTAACAGATTTTGGAACAATGTTCGAAAGGTGAACTCTCGATGATCTCGAGTCTCCTAACGTGGTTTCCCATGTCCATTTCTCAATTTGAGAAGAGGATGTAATCCCATCCTCCATTTATACAATCTTAACAACATCGAGTTTTAATTCTCCTTATTTTCTTTTCACATATTTTTTTTTTTTAATTGAAACGAGTATATAGGTAACCACACCGTTAACACTACCCCTAGCATTAGCCGGACAAATCACGCCAATAACCACCGATTTAAAATCAATTCACACAATCTCGCTAATTCACATTGCACTTTAATCACACGACATCAAGATAAACGAAATACATCAAAGTCCGATCAATACCACGAGTTCAACAGCACAAATCAAGATCCTAACTTACTCGCATAGACAAAGCTTACGCCCAAACAATCAAAATAAGCACAAGGGCACGCTATTAAGCATACGAAAACTATATATAACACGCACACAAAACCGAGTAAACATCCCCACATTTTAAATCGAAAGCACCGTCCCCTGCTCAAAACATTAAAAGCTCAAATGATTATAGAGGATGATACTTCCACGATAATCGGCATTTATGCGCTCTGAAGTTGGAGCATCACGGTTTCACCACACCGCTTACAATGTCCCGATCTCAAGAATAAATAACGCAAACCCTGCGCACTCAAAGAAAACCCAAAAGAAAACAAGAACCAAAAAGAAAAGAAACAAAGGAAAACAACAAACCAAACAAAAGAGAAAGAAAGAAAAGAATAGAAACAAAACCGTGGGTTAACTCCCGTAGTACTCAATTTAACGTCGTGAGTCCGACGTACTCAAAACAACGGACTATCCATAGTCCTTCACCCGAAATACCATCTCGCCCGAGCATCGGTAGTAACCGTATAGTCACAGAGGACAAGAAAGAAAACAAACAACTAATCATTTAAGCGTAAGTCGAACATCCTATTCTCCAAAGAAAAATAGATGACATCAATTCCCAAAGCACAATACTTTGGTGAATTAGGATCCGACATACTATAGAAGTTACCTCGACTTTTGTTATCACCGTGTCCTCCTCCGGGAACACGTATTTCACATGTCGAGGCAGCTCTTTCACTTCCGTGGGTTTTGGCATGTCATCAACTTCGAGTGCCCACTCTTTCTTCATCCCATCTTCATCCTCCTCCACGTGTTTGGATAATTCTTTCACCTCCAGTGGGCTTGGGCATGCTATCGCCATGTTCCCACACCTCCTCGTTTCCACCTCCTCTAGCCGCAGCGAGTCGTCAGAGTCTTTCCCACCCAATTCTCACAAATTAGGTCATTTTCAAGAAAATGACCGCCTTAGCCTGATCCGGTTGGTGTGGGAAAGGTACGACGCCATTTTCTTCCCCGCCACCTCCCGTGGTTGCAAAGAACTGTCTGTGCCTCTCCCACCCCATTCTCAATAATAGGGTCATTTTCAAGGAAATGACCGTTCGAGCTTGATCGGGTTGGTGTGGAAAAGGTATGACTTGATCACTTTCTCGCTTTTCCACCTCATGTGATTGCAACGCTCGTTTGGTGCCTCTCCCACCCCATTCTCAAGAATTTGGAGCTCACTCGCACGCTTGCAACAACTCCTTAAACATGATATTTAGTCGCACCATTTCATCTCTACACATTGAAGTGTGGAGTTATGAACATCCATTTCGAATGGACAACCTCATTTTTGAGCGAGCACATCCTCCCAACTGGCTCACGAGGTGGACGCGGGCCGTGGGTACTGCTATGGAGGAGGCGGAGGCGGCTGCTGGGTATGAATAGTGAGGTGGAGGTGGTTGTTGTGGTACGAATATTGAGGTGGGGTGATTGCTCCCAGGGAGTGTGGGCTCGATCCTCATACCGTGGTGGAGGTGGATGGTCCCAATAGGGATTGTAGGCTTGATGCTCTTGGTATGGATCATGGGCTCGATGCCCATAACCGGATGGATATCCTCATAAGAGTTGAATTGGGCTTCTTCTTCATAAGAAGAAGTTGCCCAATATGACGACCTTCCTCCCCGACTTGGTTGCCCAAATTGCATTGTTGGTAATCCCGCACAATGACACCAACTACAAAAACAGATCACACGCATGGGTGGGAGAAAAACAACAACGGAATAAAAAGAAAGGCAAGGAGAAGAATAAACACGAAAACATGTAACATTAGAAAACGCTTAAAGTTTTCCCGACAGCGGCGCCAAAATTTGTTTCAATCAAAAGTATACTCTTAATCGACTCATAATCGAACGAGGTGTTATAGTAGGGAAAGTTAACCTGAGTCGTCTCTCAAGGAAAACTTAATGTATGCTACTAAGTTACCACACGAAAGCAATAAATTCCTAAACACTCTAATCTCAAAAGGGTGATTGATTACCTAGGCGATGAATTATAAAGAAAGAAAGATCAATTAACTAGGCGGAAATCGACAAAGCGATAAATTATTTAGACAAGAATTAAACCCTAAATCAAGAACACGGAATCAAAAAGATAAACCCTGACATGAATCGAATAGATTAACAGAAAATACGAATAACTAAATCAATACCAAAGCGTGAAATCAATATCAAAGAAATACGAAAAAGCGAAAGAAAGCTAAAGAACACTTACGGAAAAGAACGAACGATGGAATTAAAGTGACGGAGTAGAACCGATAAAATCATCCTTACAATCAATGCTTGAATCATAAAGAAGAAAGAAAAATACTAGAAATACTTGGAAGAAAATTGTTTGGAGGAGTCACCGATAAAACTCAAAGAAAAAAACGAAGAATAAAATAAAAGGTAGCTAGGGTTTCATGCGTGTAATCTATATTTATAAGCGCGAAATGTTACTTTCACCGGACGCGACGCAGCGCCGGACGTGAGGAGCTCTGGAATGAATGAATGGACACCCAATACGGACGAGCCAAACGCCGGACGACGCGGTGGAAAGAAAAGCAGCGCCACGGACGGGCTGGAATGAGGAGGGCGCTGGGGGCTTGAGGAGGCGCTGGGGTGAGGAGACAGCACCCAAGCGCCGGTTTGGTGTGCAAACGCGCGCTGGGGCGAGCGAACGCCGGACGGCGCGCAGCGCCGGACGCGCTCGCGCGTTCGCGCGCGCGACTTCGGTGTTTCGCTCCGCTCTCTCGCATTTAACTCCGAATTGCAACCGTTTGCGCCTATGAACTCCTATCGAGATGTTCTTCAATTATTATGAAGGAAAAATTTTGATTCCTTCTCCAATTTTCATGAGAATCATTGAAAGTATTCAGCGCCGGTGCGCGAGCGGGCGCGTGGAGTGCATGTGCGACTTTGAAGAAATGGTCCGCTCTCCCTCGTCCGAATTCCGAATTACGATCCGCTTGCGCTTATGAACCCTATCGCGATGTTTTCAATAATACATGATCCTTGGCAGATCCAATTCATCCTATTTTATGCCATTTTCTACAAAACATCGAAACAAACGAAGTAAGTCCGAATCGATAAATATTAATCAAACCAACGGCATAAATAGGACAAACTACTGAAAATGACATGTAAAACAATACCAAGAATCATCACAAAATCATACCAAATAGAGCTCCTTAAGGGACGCCATCATCCTAAACGGATACGGTGACTCGATACGATAACTAGCATGACATATAAGACCGCCACCACCCAAGACGCGGAGAATATCGTTAGAACATATAACCTCACCCATAACAAGTCAAAGTGATGGTCAAGAACTCATACTCATCTAATACCTTATCGAGGTTTAGATCATCTTAAGTCACCGAGATCTTGGTTCTTCACGACGGTCGACAGAAGAACTCATCTCATCGTGATCCTTCAATACGCCGAGACGCATCAAAGATAGACAATCAACCAAGTCAAGTCAATTCTTATCTATACCGCAACCTATACCGATAACTCGCCCTCAAGTTGTCTCACCATGAAACTTTTTATATCTCATTAAGCTTGACCAATCATACAGCACTTCTATGATCTTCACACACCGTATGATCTAACTTATATATGAGATAAGGGGACACGATATATGCAATCAAGTATTCATTTCGGATAGAGATTGTAATAGTGGTAACATGAAACATTGTATACAATCTCAACCAAAACCGCTTTCAGTATACAAATCCAACACCAATATGAATCCATTCCATCGATTAGTGATTTACGCTTCATACTTTGAAGATCTTTCCGATATCACTAGCCTGTATCGATTGCATCTTTACTTGATTCCCAAGAACGGGACGGAAGCGACATTTCTCCTGGTTACGCCATAGACCACATTGTGCTTCCTTTTGACTGCACTCGTGTTCCTTAGAACATGGTCTATCTTCCTTCGATTGAAAACCCTCGATACTTTGTAGATTCTGTGGTTTTGTTCATTATCTTGTTCAAGATCTTCGTGATAGATGGTTCGGCTAGTGTGACCTAGCTCATCTTGACGCCTCCCGATGGCGCGCCACCTCCTTCAATCGGATTTGATTCAAGACTCATCCGATTCGCCTTCTCCGTCAAGATTTCTCTCTCATATATACTCATCCGAGGTATATCTTCGAATTGGTATACTTGAACCAATTCTTGGTAGTATACGGCATCCTCGATGTCTGGTGTAGACTCGAATTTCCACATCCCCCTTTGCTCGTTCTGTGGGTAATTTGTCGAGATATGCCCATTTGCACCGCACGCCCAAAGAAGCAGTAACTCGAAACTTTCATTAGCTCTAGTGTGAGCTCGTCTGAAAGTCTTCTTCGCGGTTGTTGCTCGCGAGAACCGGATCCCCGAGCTTGATACCGCCTTCTTGTTGGACCGCTTTTTGTCCGTTGTAATATCCGCTTTACGTCATGACCACGTCGTTCTCGCCTCCAAGAACTTTTTCTTCTCCTTCCTCGTTGTAAGGTCGAACTGGTCTTCTTCCTCCCGGATTGATATAAATATTCTCCTCCGATTTTCGTTGGAAGATCAAGCATATCACATGACCTCTGTTGATCTTTCTCAATTTCTTGAGATTCTTTCGAGTGGTTGCATTTGACACCACTCGACAGCCTCTTGTGACATAAGACATCCTTCTCAAACATTGTCCACATGACCTCCTGCTTGGTAATCCCCGATGAACATTTCCTCCATGGACTAGGAAACTTTAGAAAAACACTCTTTAGCAACATCTTCGCTGATCATACCGAGATATTGATACTTTGTAAATAACTGAAGAAATTTGTTGAGAGACTTTTGCTCTAAAACCATTAGTTTTAGATTGTATAAAGCCATCAAGTATTTCTTCTTCTTCTCGTCGTTATAGCCGTTGAAATATCCATCTCTGAGGAAATGAACTTTGAACGTATCGGCCATGCCTTTGACTGCATCCTCCACGAAGTCGAACGTCAAGATCGCTTTCTTTCTATCAACCGAGCAATGTTCCCGTGATTGTTTAACAACACCTACTAAACTTCCTTCTAGGATTCGACCATGTCGATCGCGTCGAGTTCCATGTTCCGCTTTGCAACAACCATTGATGTCGCCCATTCATCTATGATATTTTCTCGATCATTGAAATCGACTTCATCAATGTCGAGTGTCAATCCATAGGGATGTATAGGCTCCAGTGGCCTTCCAATGCGGTCTCTGCGCATTCTTCGCCTCCTCTTTCACCCGGATTCGCTTGTTCCACCGCAAATTCGCATCGTCCCTCGCCGACTCATATTGTCCCCTCGATCCCATAGATCAATAGGCGTACTCTTGTGGTGGAATTGGTGGTTCTTCTTTCTAACCCGGTTCATCTTTAGATCCACCATATTGAGGTTAGCAAACGACTGATAACTCTTGCAACTCGCTCAATCCGATTCTCTAGATTATTCATCTTCCGGAGAGTCGGATTATTCTTTCTAGACGAGCTTTATCTTCGCCCATCCCAACGGGTTTGAATTTTAGATTGCTCGGGATTTCGACCAATTAGGCCCGATTCTCGCCAGGCCTTCAATCTTATTTCGATACTCCGCAGGTGGTAAGAATCTCCTCTTCCGCACGGATATCCCGCTTAGCTCTTGTGGAACGCCATATGACAACCGCCATAATATTGCACCGCCTTACGATCTCCCTTAATTCCGCGAATTCAAGAATCGGGTGGAATTTCCTTGTAACTAGGAGCGAAGTTACTCATTTGTTTCGGGTCTCCATCAATCGTGGGTGGACGGGTCATTCTTCGAACAATTCTCAATGCTTCTAGAAGATAATCATTGAGAATGAGCTCTCTTCCGTCATCCTGATATCATTCGAAATGTCCGGACGAGTTCGGTGGTATTCATTTCAACGCTATGTTCAAAAGTTCTTTCAAAGAACCCGAGCCTTGGCTCAAGTCTCTATGAGTACTTTCCAAATCTCGAAAGATACTCAGATGCTGTGATATCGGACAAGCGTCCGGATTCATTTTTTACTTTGAGTCTCCTCCGTTAGATAACACATAAAATGCTAAATATTAAATAATTCCTCAATAAACCTAAGGCTCGATACCATTTTAGAAGCGTGGGATTACACAATCAAAATTGTAGGATAATGTCCTCAGATTGGCATTGTTGCACCTCTCGGACCCACGACAATATTAGCATCGACCAAGAGAGCGGTTCTTTCGCCTCTCAGGCCCCTAACAAAGTCAAGAATGGCACGAGAAGGTTTCAAATTTATATACAACGGATTCCATCTATCGATTTTTAATAGCAAGCATAACAAAGCATAATTAAATGGATTGTCTATAGCAAAACAATATTGTCCATAGCTATTTTGACCAATTCAAAGGGCATTTTACACATTTGGGTATTTCTTCCATACTTTTATGAAATTGGTTAACTAAGATATGGATGTTATAAATTTGGTTAGATTACGGTTTTTCCCATTTTTCATAGCAGTTATCCTACAGTATGTTATAAAAATGAAAATTTATTTATCCTATTTGAACAAATAGATCATTCTTAAAATGAAAGTGAAATTTGATTTTATCAATAAAGTATATGCAGCTCATATTGTATGAGTGCCACTTGCGATTAGTTCACGTTATTTTTTTTCTTTAATTTTATAAAAAAAATCTTAATTTATTCTTCTTATTTGTTTATTTAAAATTAAAGAGGAAAAACTCAAATTTGACTTTTGGGGGGGGGGTAATTTGTAAGAATTTATGATATCAATTATAATTTTGATGTATTAGTATAAAACAAAATTGTGATAGATTTAACTTATAAATCTATTAAATAAATATAAAATAAATGTACCTCACGATAATGGCGATAATGATTGAGCTATGATTGTGAACGTGTAACAGGAATATTGTAGGGAAATCTGATTTTAACCCTCTCCCGATGATCTATCTTGGATGTCTAATTCATCATATATTGATTATACTTAGCATGCGCCTATATAATTAATTGCAACACTTTGGTGTTTTCTGGTGTTTACCTGCGAATTTGTCTGACAAAAGAAAGATCAAGATTCGTGCTTTAACCTTCTGGACTGTATCTCAGTTTTCCAAAACTCTAATGCTGAGTGAGAGCAATCTAGGGAGAATACTGCAAATTTCGCCTTCTTCCACACTATCAAAATTTTCGAGAATCTCAATAATAGGAATAGTCACATTCTGATTTTCTCTCGTCTTGTATTTATAATGAAACCATAAAAACCTATTAAGATAGGAATTCTATATATCTAATAAATACAATCATATCTTTCGTGATAGAGAATCGTAATGAGTCCATGTGGGACTCTATCATGGTGGACGGAATTTCATGCAGCTCCAGGCCTTGATGGGCCAGCCCAATGATCAAATGCAATGAATAAAGATGGGCCTCAAATAAATTAATTATCTTATGTTCAGCCCAGAACATAAATTAATTCATAAACATTTATTCATGTCACTAAAGAATAAATACTGACATACCACTTTATTATCGAAGTTGAGTCGGGCTTGCACTTACTTCACAAATCCCCGTATTTAAGATATCGTACGTCCATTGATTATTTATAGCGTTCTGACTGCTTAAAATAATTAATCTCTTTAATTCCTTAAGTAGTACCACTCAACCTTATTATTGTACTTGAGATAACTCAACCTGCAGGGTTTAGTACAATAAATCTTTTGATCTTTTTAAGAGGACGTCATCATCCTAAAGGGATACGGTGACTCGATACAGGTAACTAGCATGACAATAAGCACCGCCACCACCCAAGATGCGAGAATATTGGGTTATCTCATGTAACCTCACACATAACAAGTCAAAGTGATGGTCAAGAACTCATACTCACCTAAAATCTTATCCGTGTTTAGATCAACGTAAAGTCATCGAGATCTAGGTTCTTCACGACGGTCCGATAGAAGAACTCATCCATCGTGATCCATCAATACGCCGAGACGATCAAGATATGACAAGCAACCAAGTCAAGTCACTTCTCATCTATACATGCCTATACCGACAACCCGTCCTCAAGTTGTCTCACCAGGATCCTTTTATATCTCATTAAGCTCGACCAATCTTACAGACTTCTGTGATCAACTACACACTGTATGATCTAACTTATATATGAGATAAAGGGGCATACATATGCAATTAAGTAAACAATTCAGATAGGAGATTGTAATAGCGGTAACTTCATTGTATATAAGCTCAACCAAAACTGCTTCCAGTATACAAATCCAAGAAATATCCCATTAAACCGTCGGAATATGTGGAAATCGGGTTAACTGCAAAATAGAACTGGAGTGAGTCTCCGAATAGACACTCTGATGCTCAAGTCAGTGATATGTTATACTTAAGGCTTATTAATAGCTTAAGATTGCGTACATGATACATGTATGATGAGAGTATTTATTTGTGTAGGTATGGCGTAAGATAAGGCGATCCGAACCTGATGGTCCCACTGGGTATGTACTGGTGTATTGGTGGGGAGGGTGTACACCAGTGAGACAAATTTAAAACTTTTTATGTAAACAAGATCGATCACATGACGGTCGTTGGTCAAGTAATCGATACCAAAGATCGATGATGATTATTGGTCGGTTCAGATAAATGATGTTTTGTACTGGGTGATATCAGTTAACAAACCTATTGACTACTAAGATAGCTGGTCAGTTGAACTGATAATTGATGTGCTTGCGGAATGTTGTGGTTATTGTATTTGTCTTACTGAAAAGTTAAAGTCAGTTTGAAACACTTAGTCAAATGTTGATTAGGCAGTTTTCAGTTTATATGTCTTTAGTATCAATCGGATACTGGTAGAGGTTTCAAAACAGTGTTGTGCTGCTATGTGCTGTTGATGACAGTACAATAACATATAATATGAAAGCAATGCTGAAAGTAAATAACATGTAGATTTTTACGTTGTTCGAATAGATCATCTCATACATCCACATACTAATTGCACAGTCAATCCACTAACTTCGGATTGAGTCTTGTTTACGAGTATAAGAGTAAGAGTAAATCTAGATACTGAGGTCACCTTACAACATCCCACCTAACTCGGCATTCCTTCTACATTTACTGGTGCTAGGAAACTACTAACTGCTTTCAGATGCAGTCAACTTAACCTCTAGCTTACGGGTGTTAGATGACCAAGCTTTAAGGAACTGATACTTTGCTGTCTATTTGTCCAAACTTCTACTTAAATTTTGGGGAGAAGGGTTTAGTAGAGGGGTTTCCAACTATGGATCTGAGTTGACATAGACGTCAAACTCAGTTTGTCTAGGCTTAAGATATACAAGATGAATATCCTAGACTTAAGAAAGTGTATACTGAATTCTCGAGCTAATAGATATATGTGAGCTTTTGAGATTTACTGATAGCACTGTGAACTTCCTTCTTCGAAATGATTCGAAATCATTATTTGATTGACTTGAGCTTGGAATACTTTGATATTTCAATTGCACAGAGTTTCGATAACCTTCAAAGGTTGGATTCTGTGTATAATATAGAAAGGATGTAGAATAGTTCTATTGGAGGAAGCACTAATAAAATCCTTCTATTTGTCTTTTGAATTCTTCTCGTTGAGAATATTTGTACGTCGCTATCAGAGGTCTGCATCATAGTACGGTGTAGCTCTACAACTCTAAAAAGGTCTTCTGACAAGACATATCTTCTGCAAATATGCTAATACACGTGGCAAGTCAAAACACTCAAGACTTAAAATCTTCCATGTTTCTTAAGTTGAGTTGATTTCGTGTTTTATCAACATTGAATTCATGTTGGGACAGTCGAGACTGCTTATCTTTTGTCAATAGGTTAGACTCCCATCGTGTGTTAACTTTGGCCACTTGAGTCGGTATGATGCTTTCAGCAGACGTAAATAGATAGCCAGCTTTGACATTTCATCAGCCAGCTTTGACTATCGATACACATCTTTGACTCCAGAACGTCAACTTTGACTCCTGATAGCCAGCATAGACTTCCGCGGGGATAGTTGGTTGTCTGATATGACACTTAGTCATATCCTGACTCTTTTATCTCTTTCAACGTTGAGTCTTAGTCTTCGATCTTCTGACGTCAGTGTTCAGTATTCGACTTTACTCCAGTAGCTCTATTTATCAGCATCGCTATACTTCAATCCTTCATATATCAATCGGCTTTCCATCGCCTTCGCCTCTTCATCGCGATCCTTCCGCTGAGCTTCTATCACAAGGCTGACACGATACTCCTATCGCAAGAAGATCGACTTCAAGATCGCTTGAAGTCCTTCAATCTTGGGCATGTCCAAGCTGGTAGTTCTATTGCTGAAACCTGTAATAAAAACATCTAACTTTAGAACAAGTCAGTAGCATTAGTTACATCAACAAAACAATCATCAGACGTTTTGGGATCTAATCAAAATACATATTTAAGATAGATTAATTTCCAATAACTTGGGATTTTTTCCAATAGAATCCTTATAGAAATAGGATATGTACAAATCCTCATAGAATATCGTATCATTCGCGACAGGTCAGTCCATAAAGAATCAGCTCCCATCCGAAGTTCGAAGTCCTTATGATTATGATTTTCTAATACAAGCGATGTTGTTTTATTATTCAAATGAGTAGTTCTGGATCTGTGGACTAGGCTTATGGGTCCAATTTCTTGGGCTCATATCCTTAGCCTTCTCTGCTGACTTGGCATATTTTTATCATGATTATGATACACGTGAGCGATACACGTGTACTTTTTATGACGAGTTGGTATCGTTGATATTTTTTCCATATCAAATTGTATAAAAAAAAAAACAATGTTAATTTTTTTTTCGTTACATTTCTTTTTCCTAAAATCTTTGAATGAACATATGATGTTTTTTTTTCTTTATGATTAAATTGTAAGACTACTCTCATTCACAATCTATCACAATCTAATCTTTTAATATAATATTCATTTCTCTCTCTTCCACCTACATGATCCACAATCCAATTCAATTTCATCATTTTCATACTCCATCAATGACATCAATCCAACTTAAAATATTTTTATTTTTACTTTATTTTTAACTACTTAATTATGTAAAAATAAGTCTAATTATATTAAACATATATAAAAATATATAATTTATTTATACAATAAATTCATAACTATAAAAAATTACATATAATTAAAATAAGATAGAAACTCAGAAGAAAATGAAATTTACGATAAGATATAGGAATTAGAATACGGTATTTAAAAAAAATTGATGTATAAACTTTAGAATTAGATAATTCTAATTGATAGAAATATGCGAGAGATAAATATTTGAAAAAGGAGAAAATCTAAGTTGGTGTAAAATATAATAATATTATTATCTAGTTACAGAGAGAGAGAAAGAAAAGGGAGATGAATTTTGATATAATATTTTATTTTGTTAGCGTATAATATTATAGATTTAAATTCTATTTTAATAAAATTTTATTGGGCCAATTATATTTGGACACTTGTCAACAATGTGGGTGATGATTTTTCCTCAAACTTGGATTGATCAATCAATTAAGATTGTGAACATTTTTGCTTCCAATTTTATTTTTATTTTCTTTTCCATTATGTTGTTTATTTTCTAATAAAAAAATCATGAAAGAATCATGAATAGAGTAGCCAAGTCTCGTGCTAGATAAATTACACTTACCTGAGCTCCTTACCATATAATTGCATTGCATGGAAAGCCCATTGTTTATTCTATAAAATCCAAACTCCTAGCCTACTTTTATTTGTTAAGTCCCAAGTAAATATTTTTCCTCATATTTATTTCTTTATTTAGCACAAAAAGCTTATCTCATAGCCGAACACTCTTGTTCTATTAGCCCAATTTTTCTTTTAGCCCATTTATTTATATTCTCCACATGTGAAAATTACAACTAAGGAAGGAGCTGATTTTTCTGTCATCAACCCAATCACCCAATGAATTTATTAAATTCAGAAACTGAGTCCAAATCAATGCAAAATTTTCCCTTTCTGAGACCAAAATTACCAGTATAAATAGTATTTGTATTCATTCACAAGTCACGCGTACAACCAAGAAAACCAAGGCTTTCGAAAGGCATTAGTGACAAAACTCTTCTTTCAGAGAAAGGGTATAGTTGAAGCAGCGGACGGCAGAGGCGGCAAGTGGTGGCGGCAGCGGTGATGGTCGTTCGGTCTGTAACTTTTGTCCATTTATGTAGTGGCCACATTGCTCCCTTGCAAGTCATCGCCTTACAATCTTTTTTCTGAAACGAAAATTCATGTATGATGCATATATACGATGATAATTACATCTTTTGTGAGAATATAAAAATACGTATATAGTAGCTTCATTTTCCATAAAAGTTACTGAATTAAAAAAAAAAAAAATCATCCCTCCTGGGACTCAAAGATGCATTAATCAACGGTAGATCTTCATGATTGAAAAGCTAAAAATAGTTTTCAATTCCCACTTTAAAATAAGAGTTTGATTTAAAATAAGATTTAATTTTGCCTCTATATATATATGTATTCCTCTCCGGAGCAAATATTTTCTTCATCACTGATTATGATAACAATTTAGAACCTGAGTTAATTTGATGAACAGCCACCGGTTTTCCCCTCCCTTGAACTGCTCGTCGACATCAAAATTGTTACGAGTAGGGATGTCAATGGGTGGGTTTTACTCGGACCGATCCTGAACCGCTCAAAACCCATTAAATTTTAAAGCAGCAGTTCTGATTCTGGTTCCGATTTTAGACCCGTTTTAAACCCGGATCCTTTAGATTCATAGTTTGATGGTCCGGTCCGGATCTAGTTCTGGTTCTAGAACCAGAACCAATACTTATTTATTGGTTCTGGTCTGAGTAAAACCCGTCTATTGACAAACCTAAATTTAAATAGGCTTTTTAATGAGTTAGTTTTATTCATATCGATTCAAAATCACTCATAACACATTAAATTATAAAGCAACGATTTCGGTTCTAGATCTGGTTTTTGTCTGGTTCTGATTCGAGACCAGCCTAGATCCGGACCGCTTAAGATCCATAGTTGATGGTCCGAGTTCGAGTCCAGATCCAGTGTCTATTGAGTCGGTTTCAGAACCAGAACAATTACTTATTTATTGATTCTGGTCCGGATAAAACCCACCCATTGACATTCCTAGTTACGAGCAGCATGTTTGAAGCTAATATGTAGCTGCTTGAGGTAATTGGCCATCTCCAAATTCAAATCCACGCTGTCGTCATCAGAATTTCTATGAGCAATGTTTATAGTGAAATTAAACGAGGGATCCTCGCTTGCAGCGATTGAGCAAGCTCACAAATATGGCAGCAGCACAATCGGTTGATGAAAACAAAATCATGGGATAAAAGTGAACAACAGTCTGCGGCAACAAATCTTCGGCGTGGTCGATGCAAAATTGATAATGCGCTTGTGGTAGACGGCGGTGTATCAAGTTGGTCAACGGCGTTGTGGAAGGATGAGACAGCCAGGGGAATTAGACCAAATTTGTGGGCACCACGTGGAACCCAAGGCCCTCGATCCTCTCCATAAGCGCCGCGCCAACGGTGCACCACACGTCAGTACCTCGACGGGGGTGTCGATGGCGCGGCTCTCGATTGTGTGGCGCGGGACTGTTTGTGACGCTGTGGGCGGCAATGCTGTCGTACATCTCGGCCGCGGTGGTTTTGCGAATGCAGATGTTAAAGACAGAGAGAAAGAGAATGCCAAAATAAAAAAGAATTTTTGCACAGCCGTTTGTTGAGAGGGTAATCTGAATTTTTTTGGATGTTAGAGAGCGGGTTGAAAAAATCATAACGATGGACTTATTTTTCACTGAAAAAATTAGGGATATTTTTACTATTTAACACTAAATATTAACGAAAACTAAAGTATTAAATATAAATTAAATATTTTCTTATGTTTACACACACACACATATATATATATAGTTGGGTTAAAATAAAAAAGAAATCATTGTGATAATTGTTAGAATATTTGCATTGAACATGTAAAATAGATAATGAACTTATAAAGTAACTGTATTATGATAACATTATATGTTCAATATATTATCATAGTACAATTACGTATTTTATACGTTCAGTACAAATATTCTTACAATTCTCACGATAAGAGATTTTCATACTTTTGATGTACGTGCTCAACTAAATTGAGCACAATTGTACTTTTGAAATCATTTGGGCTTATATAAATAAATTAATTTAGTAATAGCATTTGATTGTTTAGTCTTCTATTAAATTTGAAACGGATAAATAAATAAAAACATTCAATTTTAGCTTATTTTCTTATAGATAGTTAATATTATTTTAAGCAATTATAAAAGAATTAAGATTTTTTTTATTAATGAATAAACTATATTCCAAAGAAATAAGTATTGACAATGGGCTAAATTTATAATATTCGGTTAAAAGAATATCATATATTTGGGAGAAATATTATTTCTAAAAATTGATATACATATATGAACATGAGTAATAAATTTTCAAAAAATATACATGTATTTTTCTTGAATTTGTATACTATATAGGTGATTGTAAAATGTAACGTGTATATTTACAATATTTTACATTTTTACAAACATGAATTTTCAATGATTTATTATACTTATTTGGATCTTATTTGATATTGAAAATTATGTTTGTAGAGAGTATTTGCTTAGTTTTGTATTATTTTGAAGAATTGATACTCATTGACATCTTTTGCCCTTTTTATAGGATGATGAAAAATGAATTGAGGAATGCAAAGTGGATATATATTATTAAAGTATATCTCAATGGTAGTATGTGAATATAAACGGTATGTAAATTGGAGTTCGGACGAGAGAGAAAGAGAAAAAAACGAAGTTCGAATGAGAGATAATGAGCCAAAACAAGAAAGTTGCACAATTTGCCACCGACAGTACTACGAACAATGCAAGATTTTTTTTTTTTTTCTATTTTCGTGATTTTTCCAAATGTTCACATTTTCTTGTATTTTTTAGCCCAACTAGGATATATATTTCTTTTAGGGTTCAATAAACTTTCTCTACTTATAAATACTTCATCTCAACATTATATCAGGGTCCTCATTCATCATTTTTCATATTTTTCAAAATCATATTTTATTTTAGAGTTATGTATAGGAGTAGAGATTTATTATTTTCATTATGGAATTTCTATATTGGTTTTTATTATTTATTTAAATCATATTCTTTTTATTTCGTCTTATCTAGTTATTGTCATGGATAATTAATTTCTTATTGATTCTAGGGTTTGTATGATTTAGTAGGAAATTATGTGATTGATCTACTGAGCATTTTTACCTGTCAATTTATGATTTATGATTCCCGATGTTATTTTATGCTAGATAACTGAGTATTATTGATGTATACTAGTTGCTTTATTAAATACCTAGCGATGAACTCGGGAATTCATAATACGATTTATATAAAGACTTCACAGTTTTAGAATTAATTGTATGAGAATAAATCTTGTGTGTTTTTAGAGTTTTTATGTGTTCTTGAGACACAGTGAAGATAAGACATATATTAATCTATTGTTACAGGCTGCTCGGGGGGGAGACCGTGATGCATGTGTAATTTTTATTTGAACTGACTTAAAATTGGTTAATATGGCTATAGATTAACTACGTGATTGTCTGTTAAATTATTACATTCTATATGATCAATCTTTTTATCTGATATTTTGCTATATCTGTTTATTTTATTATTATTCATAATTTTCTCAATTTTTTTTATCAAAACTCTCTATTTTTTCAATTTGCCTGGATAATTGTAATACTTTGAATTGTTATTTATTGTGTTTTCGTATCATCAATCCATGTGGATACGACACTGCTTACTATCTGATATTACTAAGATTTTAGTGATCACCTTTCTACATATACACATATATCATACTGCTCCTAAGAGAATCGTTGTCTGAAGATGTTTTAAGAATAATAAAAAGGATAAATGTATTTAAGTAAACCGTGATGGATATGGGATTCTCTCAAAACCATATCACAAGTAAAACATGTACTCACAACATGATGACATGCCCTCTTATATTACACGATACTCGTACGAACACAACATGATGCCAAACCCTCTTATATTACATATATTGAGGCGTTACATAACAATTACTCAATATTCAAACAACAGTTCTTTCAGTATAGAGTTGATCTTCATCACAAAAAGGATTAAGAGATCGATGAGACATAAGTAATGACTCAAATAGGGCTCTTGGCATTGTATATATATAAAAGTGTATTAAAACCTTTGAATAAGTGTTAAAATCAAATTCCATTATTGACTTTCCAGAATTAAAGAGAGGGAGATTGGTGGTGTTATGGTCTATTTCGTGAGAAAATAGTGTTTGTGTCTCTTAGGGTATCCGGCAAGTCTCCGAGGTGCAGAGGTAAATGTCCTGTATCATCGCTGCTTAAGTCACCTTTATTTGCCATTCCTTGAATTTGTTCTGTAACAGAACTTCCTCTTAAGTTGATATCTGCAAATACAGAAAAAAAGAAATGAAGAAACTGCAGTTTAACTGTAATAGTATTTACTTTTCATGAATAGTATTTTGAATGATTGATTATTTGATAGATTAAATGTATGATATGATAATTTTTATCTATCAATCATTTATTTACTACAAATGATTAGTGAATGATTAAAATTGGGATAAATAATTCTCTCTTTATTTGGAGGATTATTTCAATCCTACCTACATTGGTTGAAATAAAATTAATGAAGAACAATTCAAAGGATAAAATAATCTCGGGATTTGGGATATCTTCAAATATTAATCCTTAAAAGTAAACACTTGATTAGGTTGGATTAATTTTATCTATCCAACTTAATCATGCAAAGTAAACACCACCTCATAGTATAATTTAGGAAAAATATATAATTTTAACTTAATAAATTGACTTTATGATAATTTTTTAGTCTAATAAATCAATGATATCCTAATAAAGTCTACTGAATTAAATTTATAACAATTTTATCACATAAGTAATTTATCGGCATCAAAAAACACAATTGACACCGAAAATGACATATAGCTCGTAAGTCATTTCTGACGTTGCTTATGACTTGTGCTTTCTATGTGTCATTATCTAGTGCCGATTGTACTTTCCAAAGCCAATAATTACTTACTATCTAAAATTGTCATATATTCAATTCTTTAGATTTGATTAAGGTATTTATTAGACTAAAATTATCACATAATCAATTTTGATATTAAAAAATATTTTAGTTTTACGATTCAACTTTTGGAGCCCAAAAATGGACGGGACACAATTGATACAAAATTAATATTAAAAAAAATATTTTTGTTTATTCAACATATAATTGATAATGGGATAATTTAGAGTTTAAAATGATATTTATCCTAAGCATGAAAGCATACGAAAGACAAACAAAATAATTAATTAGTAGTAAGGAAGGAGAATGATTAACCCGGATTAGAAAAAATCCAAAGAATAAAAGCGCAGAGGAGAAGCACTAAAGGGATGGCATGAACGGCCTTCTCTGCAAACTTGGCCCTCGATTTTTCCTTCTTGGCCGCCTCCGACAGCGGCTCGTACATCGGCAGCTCATTGCCGCTGTCATCGGACAGCGCCTTCAGAGCTGTCGGGACTTTCGACGATGGCGACGACGAACCATAGTAGCTGAAATGGTCGTCGGAAAACCTATTCGTGCTGCCCGATCGATACATATACAAACTGAAGAGAAATTTAATGCTATTGGCAAAATTTTAGTTTTGGAAAATCACGTGAGATTGTCTTGGAAATTATATACGTGTATGAAATAACATCATCAATATATATATATGGGATCTGCATATATGATATTGAAATATTATATGGAATACAAGACAATCTCTAACGACTTTAGCTGTGGAAAAAGTAAAAGGACTATTAAAATTAGCGGGGTTTGTGGTTTTGACATTAAAATCGGGTTCATATATAGAAATTGACTTTTGTCATGTTTTTTTGGTGTTGGTTGAAATCCTATGGAGAATAATATGGAAAGATAATGATTTAACCGCGATATTGTTTGAGTCGCTGTCGTAATTGTCTACATATTATTTTTCTTGCGAAAAAGTTAATTAATTGTCTACATATTATATATGTTTAATATTTTTTATCCTATATTTTTTAGATAGCATGAGTAATTATATGAATAAGTCTCGAAAGGACTTTTACAATTAAATGAGTGGAAGACAAAATATGGAGTCACTGATTTATCTTTTCACGTAGTCATGTAGGTTGTTCCTATTTTCTTGCAAATATTTCACTTTTTTTATCAATTAAATATAGAAATTTTAAAGTCGTGTGCTAACTCGAATCGCGACATTTGATCTCGAGCATTAACCACTCTACCACTAGGCCAACATACGCACACATTGTGTTTCGCTTTCTGTAGATGTTAAAATACATAGGAAGAGGAACATTTTCACCATTAATCTGAGGTATATAAAAACCATTTCAATAATGTTCCATATAAATGTCTTTTAGCCGAGACAATTTGTTATTTCATAAAATTCATGTGCGGACATCCAAAAGTATCAATTGTTCTAAAGAAAAGTATTATTAATATTGAAAAATATATCATTTATTTTTACTGTTGTAATTCGAAAGCATCATTTATATTGAAGAAAAATGTCATTTGCACTGAAGAAAAGTCTCGATGTTCGCATATATATGTTGCGAAATAACACACCACAATCACGACAGAAAATAAAGAACATAAGAATGTTTACCCAATTCGTCTTGCGACTACGTCTGGGGGCGATGCAAGCCAATGATTTCAATATGAATATCATATACAGATTAAATTGAGAAGCGGCTATTAAATAGAGAATAACATAACCCTAAGCCCATTAGGGTTCCGCCTGACCCAAAAAATATAAGTTCAATCATTGAGTGTGTACATTCATTCTCGCGCCCATACTCCAATAATATGGATATTTGTACATAAGATCATCTCGTATTTTTTTTTAAGAGTCCATTCGAGTGAGTGAACAGAGAAATATGCCATCTTATTCTTTTCGAAAATTCACTATATTAGTGCTCCATACTCGTGGATGAATTTTTTTGTAAAAGTATTTTACGTTTTTATGTTGTTCCAACATCGATACTCTTTAACATTTGACTCTGATTTGCACGCGCTTATTTTTGTAAAATCTCAACTTCAACAAAATTTTCTACATAGTCCATATCCTATTCATTCTAGGTAAAAGACTTGTACATATTCCTACCATTACTAGTGAAAAACAAAAAGGAAAAATCTGTATTCATTCCCCACTCCCACCGATATTTTCATTTGGATTTTGCTAACTTTACCAAAATTTCAATAATTCGGTCATAATTTGTAAATTTATACTTCATAATTTGTAAATTTAACTTTATAATTTACGTCAATGCATAAAGACACAAAGCTACAAATTATACAACAAGAATAATATTTCCAATCATATCTATGAATTTCATATCACAAATAAGTTGAATTAAAAAAATCGGTCGATAAATCAAAACCGATTGTGAGATCAAAAATAAGACAATGTATTTGTAAAATCTGGTCAGAGTTTTCAGTTTCTTTCAAATATTTTATAATCCGGTTATAGTTTGGCTTCACAATTTCAATTTTAAATTTATTATTTATAATTTAAATTAATTTTGTTATTTTAAATAGTACTAGATTCTAATCCCACGAGAAAAAAACAACAATCTCTACAAAATTCAGGAAATCATTGACTAGTTTTGCTCCACCTTGAAAAACATAGTACAATTTACTGGGATGTCAATGGGTGAGTTTTATCCTGGACAAGAACCAAGAATAAGAATTGCCTACGCTTCAGATCCACCCATTAGACATTGGATCCGAACCGACTAGACCATCAACTATGGGTCTTAAGCGGTCCGATCTCGCGGTCCGGAACCAAAATCGCACTGTAACTAGAACCAAATCGTTGCTTTATAATTTAATGTTTATGAGTGATTTTGAATCAATATGGATAAAACTAGCTCATTGACAAGTTCTATTTAAACTTAGGCTCGTCGATCAGACGGTTTTTACCTGACCGTAACCAATAAATAAATATTGGTTCGTTGCGAACCGTAACCGCATCCCACCATCAAACTATGAATCTAAACGGTCCGGTCTAAAGCGGTCTCGAACCGAACCGAACCAAAACCGCTTTAAAATTTAATGAATTTTGAACAGTTCTGGATCGATCCGGGTAAAATCCACCCATTGACATCCCTACAATTGACATCGGAATACATGAAATCTTTGTCGAAAGTAAGGATAATTTTGACTCTTCATTAAAAACTGGGTATATACTGTAGCTTTTGATCACTTCGGATAATTTCATCATGCCATTTGGCTATTTTTGCCTATTAACACTAAAAAATTCACCATTGAAGATTTAAGTTTGTTAGAGCTGAAAAAAGGTGAACAACGCGATAGGTCAGCAAGTAGAAAAAGTCATTGATCACTTCCTCAGAGTAGATAAGCCGCCTCTTGTATATTTTGGACCGATAACTAATGTGTAAAGTCAAATATTCAGGAAGGCTCGTATTCATCCATCAGTGTGAAGAATGAATAATATTGGAGCTTGGAATATTTCCTTCCATATCTTCCTTCCTCCGCGTTAACTAAATTCGTAGAAATTAACTTTTCTTATGTATTTCCTTATACCATTAGTTAATACTGTTAATAATTAATTAGTTTAAAACATAAAATTGTCCCATAACGTTTATCCACGAATATATAGAATATAAAACATAAATACGTAATAGAAGATCTAGCTTGCATTGTTGGAGCCTATAATGATTGGCATTCCAAGGATTAAAGCACACATATCAAAATCATTCTTCGTTTCTCTACCTCTCTCTCATTCTCTCTATCAAATCTAGCCATTTGTTAGTAGGGCAAATAGAAATGCAGTGATAAAGAAACGGTTGGAATTTCCTAACGTTAAATTAAAAATAATCTTGTCCCACATTATTTTTGTAAGTAAAGTGAGGAGCTCTTTAGTATTATATAAGGAGCATAAAGTTCTTTGTTACAAGTACACCAATCACTACATTATAGTCTTGTGATTAAATTCTAGTTTAAATTCATTTTTTAGTTTCTCTTGTGAGAATCTTGATAGAAGGGTGAGAGTTTGTCAAATGTTTGTAATAGTGTAGGGGGTCGAGAGGGAGAGGTATACTATGTGATTATAGAAATTTATCATATAGTGAATTTTTTCTCTGTAGGTCATGGTTTTTTCTTCGATTTTGGAGTTTTTCACGTTAAATTCTTGTGTTGAGATTGTTGTTCTTTTCTATCTAATTTTTCGTTTCTTTCCTAAGTATGAATGGGGACATGATGTCCCAATAGTGGTATCAGAGTTTGGTCTAGGTCTCTTGATATTCTGAGTATGCTCTGTGGTTGCAGTGTTGTCTGATCTTTCACATCAGAAATGATTTCTTGAGAAAATTCTAGGTGTCTCTTGTGAGACGACTATTCATTTAGGAGGTAAGAAACTTATGTCAATGGCTTCAAGTTCAATGAAGTTTGACGTGGAGAAATTTGATGGAAGAATCAATTTTGGCTTGTGCAAGTGCAAGTCAAGGATGTGTTGATACAATCTGATGTGCACAAGGCTTTAAAAGGTAGACCGGGTTTAACTGAAGATACTAATAAAAGTTCTGATATCAGTGATGAAGATTGAGAGGATCTGGATCTGAGGGCGGCAAGTATAATTCGTCTATGTTTGGCTAAGAATGTTCTTGCAAATGTACATGGGATTTTGAGTGTCAATGAGTGTGGGAAAAGCTGGAAGCTCTGTACTAAACAAAGGGCATCTCAAATCGGTTGTACTGAAGGAACAATTTCACACCCTGCGGATGAATGAAGGTACGAAAATTTCAGATCATTTAAGTACTCTTAATGGTGTTATCTCTGAACTAGAAGCAATTTGAGTAAAAATTTAAGATGAGGACAAAGCGTTAAGGCTCATCTTGTCTCTTCCTCATTCCTATGAGCACATGAAGCCGATCATGATATGGAACGAATCATTGAGATTAAGAAAAACTCGTTGAAGAAGATCGACGAAAAAATTCAACGAAAAATTTGGCAATGGTGGCTTTTAGCAAATGGAGAAAGAAGGACTCCAAAGATGTTGTTTGTTGGAAGTGTGGAAGAGCCGGACATATGAAGCGAAACTGTCCATGTGGAGCTGATCAAGGTGGAGCGGATCCGGCAACTAGCTCCGACCATGAAGCTAATATTGTGATAGAGGATCTCTTTTGAAGAGATGAACATCCTTATGGCATGTCCAATTACCATGAACGAGGATGTGATGATGTTAGTTGGACCGCATGTGCATTGGTTTGGCATGGATGCAAGGTGTGTGGTGAAAGTTATGTCGATGGCTGAAGAACTTCTATGATGACCAAAAATTAGAAGTTGCACCATAATTTTTGTCAGCAAGTTTTGACATGTGCGAAGGAAATTCTTAGAATGGTTGATTCTAAGTGTTCTACTCATATGGTGGAGCAGGTTTATTCTCTTTTTGAGGATGATGATTCTTTGGGTTAAGAATCATGATTGTCGGTGAAGACAATGAAGTATTCTTTTATTTTAACAAGGTGGAGATTGTTGGAATTTCCTAATGTTAAATTAAAAAAAATCTTGTCCCACATTGTTTATGTAAGCAAAGTGAGGAGCTCCTTAGTATTATATAAGGAGCATAAAGTTCTTTGTTACAAGTGCACCAATCACTACATTATAGTCTTGTGATTAATTCTAGTTTAAATTCATTTCTTAGTTTCTCTTGTAAGAATCTTGATAGAAGAGTGAGAGTTTGTCAAAGACTTGTAATAGTGTAGGGGGTCGAGAGGGAGAGGTATACTGTGTGATTGTAGAAATTTATCATATAGTAAATTTTTCCTCTATGGGTCGTGGTTTTTTCTCCGATTTTGAGTTTTCCACGTTAAATTATTGTGTTGAGATTGTTGTTATTTTCTTCCTAATTTTTCGTTTCTTTCCTAAGTATGAATAGGGACATGATGTCCCAACAGAAACAATGTAGGATAAATATCGAAGTAAGAGTTAGACTATTTCTCCGTAAGTTAAATTTGTTTCGCTATAGTGCACGCAGTTCTACAACTGTAGGGTCCTTTTGTAGTCCAAAGTGTTTGTTTGCAAAATGGTGTGAAGACCCAACTGCCTACTTGAACGGGTGCGATGGTCCATAACCGATAAGACTAACCCGAACCGACGCGATGATTCGGCCATGCACAAGTCAGCCGAGTCCAACCGCTTCGTCACGTGATCGAGTCCTACGAACTTTTGGTTCCTCGCGACGATGCGCATGTGCAAAGTTCAAAATACGCCTCTAAAGCGTCCAATGCGACAAGTGCGACGTGCACGTGCTCGACTTGGATGGTGCCTCGTAGGCAATTGGATTAGCTATAAAATAACTAATTAAAAACCTATTAGGGTGCACCATAGTTGGAGCACACTTGATTACTCCTTGTTGGTGTAAACTCATTTATATATAATTTAGAACTTCAATATTTTTTTAATGTGGGGTGATTAAATTTCCAACCATTAAAAAGCAAACTTTATGTATTAATTATTCATTCATCCCACATCGGATTTTTGAATACATAAATATACTAAATTGATCTACACTAAATGTAGATTCAAAATCTAACCTCATATACAACTTTTTCCAACACCACTTCCTTAAATTTGTTGGAAACAGATGCTCATACACAACGAATCTGTTATAAGGTTATTGTGAGAACATGGACTTTTGGTTTCCTACCTATACAGCTTTGATGTTCATATCTAGATGCTCAATGTAGCATTGGAATGCACTACAGATTCATAAGTTTCAAGGGTGGTTTGTTTCAGTCCCACCCACCATCGAGCAGTTTGCGTTGCGTGCTTTGTTTGTTCCGTTTGGTACTCGTTTTTTCTTTGCGTCTCTTATTTGTTTTAGACGAGTACTTTTTTTTTCTCTATTGATGTTTTTCCTTTAGGTTTTCACCATAGAAATTTTAATGTACTTTTTGTTTAGTCTTTTCTCAATATATCCATAGAATGAGATTTGACATTCCATGAACTCTAGTTATATTTCAGCCAATAAATGCATGACAAATAATTTAGAATAATTGTGAGTACAAGTATGTGTCAATACTCCGACTGGCTCACTTTGAAAGTATGAAAAGTCTGGTGTTAGTGAGTAGAGTGGTTAATGTCCGAGGCCAAAGGTTTTAAATTTTGTATTTAAATTTTGTACTTAATTGATAAAAATATATAAAATATGAAAAGTCACGTGAGTCTGGTTAAAATAAAAAAGGATCCAAAATGTAATATCTTTATCAAAAGTTAAATTGGTTTACTAAAGTCTGATAGGATATTATTTCGATAAGGGAAATCGAGGTATTCGACTAACTTTATGAATTCAAAAGAGTATCTACGTAATTTCTCATATATATCTCTTACCACAACTCCTAAGAGACTATGGACACAATTTATGAATATACATAATCAAAGAGAGTGCAAACATAATTGCTGATATATTTTTCAAATGTAATTTCATTCACAACTCAAGAGACAATGGACACAATTTTCGTTATATTTTTCAAGCACAATTATATTTAGTGATAACTTTATATATAACCAAAAGAAATAGTGGGATAAGTTTTATATCCACACATATAAAAACATGAGTTTTATAACCATTTTAGCTTAAAAGACATAAATATCCTGGGTCCACTCTCTCTCCTCTTTCTCTCTCCGCCAAAAGAATAACTCTCCCTCCTCCTCTCTCTCTCTCTCTCACGAAAATTCATTAAAATGAATGCTTTCGCCAAAATTGAATGGAATTAAATTAAGGTTGGTAAACATTAAATTTGAAAAATCGGTAGATATTGAATTCAAATCACAAACAATTCATTTGTAACATTACAGTTTCAAAGTGAGGAAGAGAGGCGAAAAAATAATTAATACAAGTTGTTACCTGCGATTTTTTTTTTCAATCGAACACCGAAATCGAGCATTGTTAATGGATTAAGGTAAATTAAATCAGATAGAATTTTTTTACACGCTCGAGTACACGGTTGATAATTTACAGCCTAAATACGTTTTTTTAATACTTTTATGTTACTGGAATGATAAATTTCATGTTTTGAAGAAAAAAAAATGCGTTCTTGAGTACACGGTTGTACACGGTAGAAGTATTATGCGTCACATATGTTATTTGTGTTGATTTTATGTTAATAAAGTGATTAATTTAATATTTAGGATCATTTAATAAGTTAAATTTAAAAATATGAGATGCTAACACTGAACCGTGTACAGTACACGGCTCTATCGTGCACAGATGAATTTCAAACCGTGCACAAAAGTCATCAGATCAGAGACGCACTGCCAGCACGATCAGTACTGCACGCACCGCATGGTCACAGATCCTGCAGTGCATCCGTGCATGGCCAGACATCCCGTGTACGCTGCGACCGCACGGCCGTGCATCCTATGTATCCCGTACATCCTATGTAAAATGATGGTTATCTTTTATATCTTATTTTGCAACAGATGTCTTGGCAACGCCTTATTATACGTCATGGTGGTAGTTGGGACAGAGCGAGTATATAGGCGGCGACGAGGTTCTCGTATACATGGCTGTAGAACAGATTTCACGTGCTAATTTGCTAAGAGAGATTCATGAGCAAGTAGGCAACAATGGTGGATCGGATTATATGCTTTTCTATACGACAAGCGCTAGTGATGGAAGAAGAATAAAAGTATCGCTGAAAATCGACACCGATTTGTTCCGATTGATTGTGGAACAAAAGGATGATCCAGATTGTGTATGTGATTGAAAAGGCAAGCGATGCAACCACGGTACACATAGAGACACCGTATTATATGGTTCACAACGATCTACGCCTTGCCCGAGTCTAATGCAAGATGTCTCGTTCACCATACACTAAGACGAGCCGTTGTCTTCGAATGAGTAGGAAGACGAGCTGGTGTATTCAGATGAAGAGAAGACACAAACCGACGTAGAGATATATTTGATTCATTGGCACTGAATTTGGTGCTTGATTCGACAATCGTGACATCTTGATAAGGTTATCGGACAACAAACTTCACTTCCAACAAAGAAGATGACGGTGAGGCTCATGCTACAACTTCACGAACCGTAGATGATGATACAAATGCATGAGTTACGCAACTGGGTTATTCCATTACTTGATTGTGACAAAGGCATTGCCATTAGATTGGGTCGAACTTGTGGACCCCATACCGACCAATTATGCGTTGATTCGATATTTAAGACGAAGATGACTTGGCGATAGCCGTGGATTATACCACTTGAGAATCATGTAGAGTACGTGGTCGATCGGTCAAGTAAAACACGTTTGGGGTATGTTTGCAAGCATGGCAACGATTGTCCTTTAAGCTACGAGCCGTCCGAGGGCAACGATATGGAGAGTAATTAAGTTGAACAACAATCATACTTGTCACTTGATTTGAATCGCACCGCCCACGACGGTGCTCGCTAAGATTGTTGGCAAGTATTTTGCACGGAAATTGGTCGATGAAGGTGTGGTATCAAGCCGAAAGAGATGATTGGAGAGATGCATCGACAATTTGGCATTGAGATGGATTACGACTTTGCTCTCCGAGCAAGAAACGCCGCTATAGAGATGACATATGGCGATTTCGAACGGTCCTATCAATTGCTTCCATCATATTTGCATCTGTTGAGAGAATCAAACCCCGGACACTATATGATATCGAGACGGCTCATGATGGCGAATTTCGATATTTGTTTTTGCTCGACAGTGTTTGTATGCTTTCAAGCATTACCTACGGTCGGTCGTCGTTGTAGACGGGACTCATCTTAAGGGAAAGAACAAAGGAATTTGTTTTGTCGTCATTACGAAGGATGGAAATGAAGGAATCTTCCGATTGCTATTGGGTTAGGTCCGATTGAGGATGAAGAGTCATGGACTTGGTTTTATCTCATACCGCGTCGTGCATTGGTCATCCCGATGATCTCTTAGTTGTGTCGATCAACATAAGGGCATCAAAAAGTCGTGGAGTCCGTATCCGAACGTCGCATACGTGTTGTGCTTTTACCATTTGCGAAGAATATGGCGCGATTTGATCGCATGTTTGTCTGATTATCAAGTCACCGCATACGCCTATCGATCGAGGATTTCGAGAGATTTTTTCTCACGTGGATGTTCTAAAACCGACACCCACCATCATCTACTTTCCATTGGCGAGCATAGGTGGTCTAGGTTGAAGTGTCCCGCACGACAATATAGTTTCACGACTTGAACGCGCGAGAGTTTCAATAGTCGGTTGTTGGGGCTCGACGCTCACCGCTTGCTCGCTGCTTGAGACTTTCGATCTATTACGAGAAATGGTTCGACGTCTGACGAGCCAGTGCAGCAGCGTCGATGAGTCGACCGGTAGCGGCGTCGAAGCTACATGCCTCGCCGGTGCGGCGCCGCTGTTGTTCGCTCAACGACGACACACATGTTTAAAGTCGAAGAGAAAACACATCATACGTGGTTGATTTGCGAACGGGACATGTGAATGTCGTGAGTTCGATTGGACGAGATCCTCATTGTCACGCCAGGCCGCTATTAGGTACAGTATTTATCTAAACGTCAAGTCCAACTCATATGTTGTGGTTAATTTATTTTGTGATTAATTTTTTTTTAGGCGTCTTTGGTTTACAAGTCACCGACTTTGTGGCTCAAGATATCGACACTGCTTTTATGGCGACTTATTCTTATCGAATTGGATCCGATCACATCCCTGCATGGATTGTACCGCACTAGATCGCTTACATTATTCGACCTCCAATCATCACACGTCAGTCAGGCGCCCTAGATTGAGTAGGATGCAATCGGTTGTTGAGGGTTCGCCAAGATCGCGTCGTCAAATATGCACACGCTTGCGGTCAAGGCCACAACAAACGCCACGCACGCATTTATCGCCATTAGTGATGAAACATGCGTGGAAAGGACACGACGTAGGAAAAATGTAGTATTTGTCGAGTGAAGAGCATCTGAGGAATTTGTGTCCTCAACGGCCTCGTGAGTAAGATATTTGTTATATGCGATGATATTCGTTGTTTTTGGATTTTGTTGAATTATGTCGATTTTGTCAATATTGTTGGTTTTGTTGGATTATGTCGGATTTTGTTGAATATTGTTGGTTTTTGTGGATTATGTTGGTTTTGTTGAATAAGGGGATTCGATTGGATTGTTGTTGGTTTTGTCGATTATGTCGGTTTTGTCAATTAGGGAATTCATGGATTGTTGTTGGATTTGGTTGAATATTGTTGGTTTTGTTGGATTATGTCGATTTTGTCAATATTGTTGGTTTTGTTAGATTATGTTGGTTTTGTCAATTAGGGGATTCATTGGATTGTTGTTGGTTTTGTTGGATTATGTTAGTTTTTGTCAATTAGGGGATTCATTGGATTGTTGTTGGATTTGGTCAATATTGTTGGTTTTGTCGGATTATGTCGATTTTGTCAATATTGTTGGTTTTGTCGATTATGTTGGTTTTGTTGAATTAGGGATTCAATCGATTGTTGTTGGTTTTGTCGATTATGTTGATTTTGTCAATTAGGGATTGACTGGATTGTTGTCGG
The DNA here is from genome assembly GCA_036937905.1 of Salvia rosmarinus. Lineage (NCBI taxonomy): Eukaryota > Viridiplantae > Streptophyta > Magnoliopsida > Lamiales > Lamiaceae > Salvia > Salvia rosmarinus. The sequence continues at coordinate 14,791,778 of CM072818.1, forward strand.
TTTTGTTGGATTATGTTGCACGGGGTACACGGGCGCGGGGTATACGGACACGGTCAGCACGGTGTGTACCGCACGAGGGTACACGGGCATGCACGGTCGTGCACGACGTGCACGACATGCACTCAAAGAATAGCCAACAAAAGCAATAACCAACAACAAGCAATAGCTAAAGAGGTCACAACCCACAACATATACATAGAGGTCACACCTCCAATACAAACAAAATATCACTAACACGTATAAAAATTCTACAATATCCGTTATAAATACAAAAAGTCAAGAAACTAATCAAAAACGAGACAATGTCCATATCCTACGAGCTATCGCTGTACGCTGAATTTGTATGTAACGCCGACTATGATGTAACCTCCGAGTTATACCCGTGATGAGGCGATACATATAGAGGCATGCAAAGACACCGCAACTCACCGAGTCTTTCGCTGTCATCGCTGATCATGGGCACCTCCGCCAATGTCGATGCTCATTGTGTGGCGCCCTCAATGGATTGTTGTTCCAAAATCCGCCACCCTCATCGATCGAGGAAAAGCCGAATAATGGGCAACATCCGTAACGCCTCAATGCTCGAGTCGGGGTTGTACGACAATGATCGTACACCTCAAGAGTCCACGCAATGAGATATGCGAATCGTGACCCGTTGATTGCCCTGCTACTGTATGGCTAGTATCCGCAACATTGATAATTTTAAAGTTTACATTCAATCGATAGAAAAAATAGAAATGAGGTAATAAATTTATCAGACAACAAGACAACCACGGTCTCGCTATGCTCGCATCGCCCTCGTACTCATCGCTAACAAGTCATCCGTGCTTGCCATCGTGGATATGTGGTCTTTGATACCACCCTATAGCCCATAGGATCATCTGGATGGTTCGGTGAACTCACGCAAAAGCGCTTTGCATAAATGAATAAATTTAGTCAGAATAATTTATACCCATATAAAGCTAAAGCTATCTATGTTGGAATAATTAAAGGACATTTCAAACTTACATAAAATCCAATCGGTGCTACAACGATCGAGCTTCATTGATCGTGGGCAATAATACATTGCTGGGATGATGTGGATTGATTATTTTCCAATGTATGTACAAACCGAACAACCCATAATCTAACACACATAAAAAAGAACACCATTAATTGAATTATAAATATATAAACAAAATTTGAATAAATATTGTAATAAAGTACCGCCCGTGAACTCGAATCTGGGTCTGATATGATCGAACAAAGTGTTTGAGTCGCGACATGCCGATTCAAATGAGCCACGACAAAACATCTGGCCCGCCCGCTTAAAGACCTCGAAGGCCCTGGTCGCGCCTCGGGTACCATACTCTCACGGAGGCTGCATGCGGGTCTCCGATCGCAGATCATCCCCACCATCGACGATCCATCACCCTCGTGCATGACCGCTCTCGAGTGTCGATCTCCACCGCCGGCGTGACTAGACTCTCGACGACCCGATCGTCGGTGGCTAGTCTTGGGCCCCACCTCTGGATTTACCGCCGTGAAGCGGATCGTCGGTGGCTAATGTGAGGCACCTCATCCGGATCGACCGCCGTGAAGCGGATCGTCGGTGGCTAATGTGAGCACCTCCTCCGGATCGACCGCCGTGTAGCGGATCGTCGGTGGCTAGTCGCGGCCCCTCCTCATGCCGGGAGACCGAGCGCCCGATCGATATGCTCAATAGCCGCGCGAGCTCCCATGTGCAGATATAGGGTACGAGATCTACGCCTCAAGATCTGCGCTAGAAGAAATCCGTCATTGCCGAACACACGCCGAGCCACTCGAGCCACGAGGCCTCTCCGAATCGCCGTCCACAATGGCACGACGGACGCCTCGATCACAAGAAGAATGGAGGCCTCGTCAGTCGAACACTCCGGCGTGTTCGCAGACACGTGGTCCGCTCGCGCCTCATGTTCACGACGCTCGATCGCGATCGAGATCGCCAGTCGACTCGGCTCAAAACCCGAGATGTATCTCGCACTTGCCTTCCCGCCGCCACTCGCCGCATGATCGGGACATGCTCACGCCACCTGCGGGCACTCTCTCACGCACAGCTTTCTTGCCGTCAGTTCAGCGTCGTCGCGCGCTGGCATGCCGCCTCACGTGCACAAACCGAATAGCCATCGGATCGCCAGATAGGCTCAAGTAGTATGCCTCGACAACTCGGTCTCGAGCGGCTCCGGCACGATGACATAAACGCTACAAAAACACATACACATTATTGATTATAATGTATTTAATAAATATATAGCAAATACTAAACATGAGATTAAATTACCGTCAAAACAAAAAATCCAAGATACTAGGCCTGGGACTCCATATAGTCCACATCAAGCATCTCGAATCAGATCTCTCCGCTCCCCGCATCCACACATACGTCCTAAGTCGGGATGGCCTCATACGACCAAATCTGTAAGGCCCAAACAGACCATAGAAATGGTACGCCTTCCTCAAGTCGCCACCGCTCGGGTGCCTCTTGAGCACATCAATCCCGCGACAGAGGACCGGAATGAATAGGAGCCCCAAGGAAAACTCGCCACATATCAAAATCCTCGACCAACGCCCAAACCCATGGCTCGATGGCTTCCTATCGCGATAAGGACGATGATGTAAGTTACTAATATGAAAGCCGCCTTCAGTAGTCATGGCATCATCACCCACCGTTGTTTGATGAATCGGTCATGAGCTCAAATAGTAGTCCTCGACTCAAACAACCTATGGAACATGCTTTGGTCGGGAATCTCGTGCCTCAAGTTCGGATCAAGGAAGACGGCCCAAAGCGCAATCCAAGACCGTGGCAAACTCAATCATCCCAATCGATATCGGTTCCACATACGTGAAACCAAATCTCGAACTCCAGAAACTAGGATCCACAACTGTCGCCATCGAGTTGTGCGGTAGCATTATTAGCGCTTTCCCTCCGAGACGAAGAAGATGCCCAGCAGCTGCATTAAATACGCCGATACATCTCGCTACCGCTTCTGCATATGTCCTCACCTCGGCTAATACATCAATTCGGATGTATTGGTTGATCGTCCGCGTAGCCTTGCATATGCGGTCGTAACCACCTATAACGTGGTCAGAATGCACAAGATTAATCAAGATACACTAAACGAAGTTTTAACAAATAATACACGATTCAAATCAGACACGGTGCTGGTGCATCAACCATGCATGGTTCTTCAAGACACGTGCTAACTGGTGTCTTGAAGATCTGACACACGTTAGCGCCAGGTACGTAACAACCGCATGCGGTTGGTCGAGACACGGCTGCTACCGTGTACAGATCTTCAAGACACGCGTAGAACCGTGTCTTTTACGAACCAATCTAATTTTAATGATTTTCAACAACATAGCAACTGATTTTTAATTTATAAGTTTCTAAACACACAAACTATCGAAATTTCATCACTATCGTGTCATACATGAAAATTATCGTGTCAAACATGAAAACTATCGTACATAGTAAAACAATTTTAAATGCACGATTACTCACCGAGACCGTGGTGCTCCTAAATCGGTCTTGGAAGTTCGTCGACCAAGCGGAAGGTCGACGACGTGTTTAAGCGTCTTGGCGGCGACGGCTCCGGCGTAAAGCTTCTTCCGTCGTGGAGAGCTCTCCTTCGCCGCCGCTTGCTTCGACCGCATCCGGGAGCATCGTGGATCCAGATCCGTATCCGTATCACCATGTTGTTGTTTTGCGTGAGTCGTGAGAGTGTCGTGAGTTTTCCTGGGGTGAGTCGTGGGTTTTCCGTGGGTTGGGGTTCGCTTTCTGGGTGAGAGGTGAGAGAGTCGGTGGTCGAGAGAGAGAGAGAGTCGTAGAGAGAGAGAGAGAGAGAGAGTGAGAGGCGAGAGTGAGCGAGAGAGAGAGGTGAGTTCGAGTGGTGTGAGTCAGTGAGAGAGAGAGAGTCAGAGAGAGAGACCTTTTTTTTAAATTTTTCCAGGATATTTTGGTCTTTTAAACCAAAATGGTTATAAACTCATGTTTTTATTAACTGCCTATAAAACTCTTATTCCTATTTTTTTGCTACTTACATATATTAACACTTATATTTACAACCCCGCTTTTCTCCTCATAGCCCCCAGATTTAATTAAAAACAAAAAAATTATATGAGATTTTAAGTCTACTTTGTCAACCCATCTAAATTTTAGTGAAATTCACAAATATTTTACTAAAGTTTGTAGGGTATTATTTTGTTTTTTTATGATGCCAAATCAATTTTCATGATAGTGGCTGGAATTTTGATTTAGACTATTAAGTGAACAATGAAGATAAATACATGTTATATTTGTAATATTTATAAATTCGGATTAAAAAGGCATCAAAGTTTGGATTATAATAAAAAGAATAACCAATTTAATTAAGAAATACTCCATATATCCTATTATTGTTGGCTCGTTTTTCTTTTTGGGCTGTCCCATTAAGTTGGCTCGTTTCCAAAAATGAAATAATTTTATACTAAAAAGTGTCTCGAATTTCGTATCACATACTATTTTATATATAAAAAATAATTCTCTTTAATTTACGCAGAAAAAAACGAATCACGATTCACGAATGAGAGTATAATGGATGCTATGGATAGAATCACTTCGAAAATAATTACCCAATTTTCAGCTCAAGTAGTCGGCCCGGCCAACTGATTTTGCTCGGCCAATCGGCCCATTTGACAGCTGTTGTTTAAAGGAAGCCTGCCCATCCAAAACATAAAATTGAAAACTCATATCTACTATCTAGAGCCCTTCCCTTTTCCCGCAGAAAGCAGAACCTTGAAGAAGCAGCAGCAATGGCCAACGGAGTTGACGACGGAGAGTTCTACCTGCGCTACTACGTTGGACACAAGGGAAAATTTGGCCACGAATTCCTCGAATTCGAGTTCCGGCCCGACGGCAAGCTTCGCTACGCCAACAACTCCAACTACAAGAACGATACCATGATCCGCAAGGAGATCTTCCTCACCCCCGCCGTGCTCAAGGAGTGCCGCCGCATCGTCGCCGACTCCGAGGTGACGGCGTATTCTGATTGTTTTCAATTTTGTTGTCGCTGTTAGGGTTTTGGATGGAGAGCTTATTGGGGATTTTTTTTTTTGAGTTGCAGATAATGAAGGAAGACGACAGCAATTGGCCGGAGCCCGACCGCGTGGGAAGGCAAGAGCTGGAAATTGTGATGGGGAATGAACATATCTCTTTCACGACGTCGAAGATTGGCTCTTTGATGGACGTTCAGACTAGTAAAGATCCCGAGGGTTTGAGGATCTTTTACTATCTGGTTCAGGTATGGTTTATTTTGACTTGTGAAGATGCTTTGTGGTTGAGAGTATATGGACGTGTTATTCAAAGTTATAGGGTTTCAGAGTTTCAGGCATGTTTCCATAGGTACATTTTAGAATAATCTATTAAAAAGGTTGCTCTTGTATCAATTGGTAGAATTTAGGTGGGAAAAGGTTGAGAATAAACTTGCGGAGGTTTGTAGACATAGTACAGTCTAGTCTTGTTTGGACCAGATACTATTTTGTGCTTCAAGAACATGTCGTGGGAAAGTTTGTACATGTGATGCTCTGTTTGCTCGATATATATATTAAGTGTTCGAGATTTTGTGGGTTGGCTTGTGATTATATATTTGGTTAGGATTATTAAGGCTATGTTGTTAGAAGGAAGAAGCCATATGAACTGAGAGGCTTTACAAGATTTATGGTAACTTGTCCCTTCATGTACAATATTTGTTGTAAGTGACTTTTCTGAGTGTGAATGAAAAAAATGATATATGTAGTTTTAGTTTCATATGTTCAGTAGATTGAGTCACCAGATCATTGTAACATTTAGCATGAATTTATAGGTACCTTGCATGGTATTTCATATACTAAGTAGCTTTGCTGGTGCTTCTAGAAGTGGCTAGGATCAAAAGGGCTTTGGGGTTATTTACTTGTGCATTGCCGATAAAATGAATTATGTTGGCAAAGCCAGATAGGATATAAACGAGCCGAGCTCAACACTTACATGCTCATGCTCGGCTTGTTAGGAAATTATCGAGCTCGAGATCGATTTGAGCTTTTTTCCTCATAATCTAGCTTGGCTTGTAAAAAACTATCAAGTTGAGCTTGGGTAAAGTTCCGTCTTTATTATGTTATACACGAGCTGAGCTCGAGCTCATTTGATCACGAAATGCTCAAGCTCGAGGTAAAACAAAAAGCTTGTGTGTCTTAAACTATTATTTTCTCTTTCTGTGTTTCATTCTTTGCCCTCTATGTATTTTTTTTTTACTACATTTTAGTATAATTTTTCTGTCTTTATTTTGTTTTTTCGGTTGCCTTTCTTTTCTTTTCTTTTTCTTCATACACAATCTATTAATTGAAGAAAATAAATTTAGATTTTATATCATAGTATTTGATGATATGTGTTATGCATTATATGACATGGGAAAACATATAAATATGATTGTAAAAATAAAAATATATATTAAAATGAATATTCAACTTGACGAATGTAGCTCGGTATTAGGCCCATGAGTAGCTCTGTAACAGGCTTGAGAGTATATCGATTCAACTTGGCTAATGCTGCTATTGATAACTGTGTGATTGATGCAGTGTTGATTAAATATGAATTTTATAATAAAATTCTTGGATAAACATTCTTCTATAGCTTGCCAGATGTTCTATTCCTATTAATTTATATTATACTTCCTGAAGTACCAATCAACAACTCTAATGAAATGTTGCTCATAACGATTCTGTTTGTCATAGATGCCACTTTTTCACCCCTGGTGTTGTTTCTAAATTTGATGGCTTTTGCTTTTCTCATTATACCAGATTCAAAACTCAGTTGGTGGTGTTCTTTTTGTTGTCTTCTTCTCTTGCAGGACCTAAAATGTTTTGTCTTCTCGCTTATCTCGCTGCATTTTAAGATCAAGCCCATATGAAGACCAGACAAGAACCTTTTGATCTTTGCTTGGAGCTTAAATATCTTGGCTGATCATTTTCCAGTTCTCAATCGCTCATGTTTTACTTGAGTTGTCGAATTTATGTAGCATTTTAGTGTGCTGTACTCGGTAGTGTCTATTACAACTAATCTTCCTAATTTTCACCTTTAGCATTTGACTTTTGTTATGGATGTGTGAAGTGAGAGACCTGATTATTTTATCATGTTACTGATGGAAATTGTTTTGCAATTTATCATTCCAACATGCTCATGGCATTATATATATTGATGTAATGGTCTCGGAGAGAATTGTGAACTGTGCTTGAATATTTGGATATGGTCATTTCTACTTTTGAAAGAGCACAATTTCTTGAAAGGTTGTTCTGAGCTAATCTCACTTGTAAATGTGATTTCTTTTTCCCTCTTTACTTTATTCGTAGAAAATATTTTTGCTAGCAGAATCATCCTAATTGCAAATGAAATCTTGATTCTTGTTACGATAATCTAATCATAGAGACGTGCAATATTAAATTCTTTATAAGCTCCACCAACCCCAAGTTTCCAACGTATGCTTTGGTCTGATATAATTCTGAAAAAGGTATCAAGTAATTGTATCATTCCTTTGCATCGACACCATTGACACCCAATTTTGTCATTCAGCAAAGAGATCTCTCAACACCTATTATTTTGTAGCCCATATATTCTGTCAAAAAAAAATCTTACTTTCCTTCAAATATAATCGGTGCTCAAACTTTCGTATATCATGACACTGAAATCAGATACAAACTTAATCGGTATCAGCAACTCCCTTAAAACTTCTGAGGGATGTTGGACACAATAAGCCATGACTGCAGTTTTGATAAGCTGCAAACAAACTCTCTCTCTACTATCAAATTCCGTATTGAGTTTGATTTTTTTTTTAATAATTATTTTCGGCATCACAAACTTCACCCCACAGACGTTTTGTTATTCGATTTAGTATCAAATAACGTATGCATCACAAACTTCACCCCACAAACCATCTTCATTGTTGGTCATGAAGATTGTTGTTTTTTTGCGCTTCAAGTGGTATAATTAATGTTTGGGGTGGTTTCCTGCGCGTGCGCAGTGAGTCCACCCCTAATTAATTAAATTAATTTTAATTAAAATTAATTAATTAAATTAATTCTAGTTAAAATTAATTAGTTTAATAAATTTTAATTGTAAATTAATAAATAATAATTTTGAATTAATATATCTTAATTTTGAATTAATAAACTCTAATTGTAAATTAATAAACCTTAATCATGAATTAATAAATCCTAATTTTGAATTAACAAACCCTATTTGAAATTAATAAACCCCACTTTTGAATAATAAACCCTAATTTTGAATAATAAACCCTAAATGTGTTTGAATTAATAAACCCTAACTTTGAATTAATAAATCCTAATTGTGAATTAATAAACACTAATTATGAATTAATAAACCATAATTATGAATTAAAATTATAAATTAATAAGATCTAATTATTCTTATTCACCATAATTAATATATAATTATTTTAACAAAAAACAAGGATGAGCTCACGGTGAGGCGGAGCTTACTCAAGTTTTTGACTTAATGTTTTGATACAAATCTTTTTATATTTGTTAATGGTTGGATTTAATGATTAATTTACGACATTTTTCAAATAATTTTTTGCCAAAATCACATTAATTAAGGATATAATAATTACAATAATCTTAGTCTTTTTAAGTGAACCAGTTATTCATCGATACCGCCAACTTTTTGGATAGAATCCACCGTATTGGCAGCCATAGTGTGGCAGAATAACAATATTCCTTAAATAAATAAGTAGGGCACGTATTAACCTGAATATAAAAAATAAAATAAAATACACAATAACGTAATAAAGATCATAGTGAGTTCTTATTTTTTAAGTTTGTAATGTTGGAAAAATCTTAATTGGACTTACATATGTTAAATTAAATATGCATAGTTGTCTTTTAGTAATCCAATTAAAGTGGTCTATTAAGGAAATATTATGGATTAAAAGGATATTAATTAATCATGGAATTAATTGTGTAGATATCATAAAAGATTTGTATTCGTTGACGGACAAAAAAAATAAATTGCAAATCTAGTTTTAATTACTTATTATATAAGTTACATATGTTAAATTATATGGTCCCAATTAAAGTGGTCTATTAAGGAAATATTATGGATTAAAAGGATATTAATTAATCATGGAATTAATTGAGAAATAAAGAGATTTGTAATTGCAAATCTAGTTTTAATTACTTATTATATAAGTAGGGTTATGGTCCCCAAACGACAGTTCCAATCTGAAATACGAAACCCTAAAGAAATCTTGTTCGTTTGGAAGATCCATACAACCACAATCAAGATTCAAGATTTCTATATGGATTCAGGTACGCTTCCGCTTTGGTTGTGATTTTCTCGGATTATCAATATAGAGTTATGAATTATAGGGTATAAATTGATAATTGAAATACCCTATTATGTGTATAAAATCTATAACAAGTGGTATCAGAGCTTCTCTATACATGATTATCAGAGAATTATTGATCAATTCATGAATATGCGTGAATTTGTGTTTAATTTGTCCGCAACATGTTTATTGATCAGTTCATGAATATGCGTGAATTTGTGTTTAATTAGTCCGCAACATGTTTATCGAAATATTCATGAATTGGTTCTCTTATTATATGGATTAAGTTCAATGGTTTCAATTATGTTTCGATATGCGTGATTTGAAAGCCATAATTTGTGGTTTTATTGATTCAGTTCAATGGTTTCAATTATGCTTCACAGTGTTTGATTTGAAAGCCATAATTATGGCTGCCATTATTATCATAATTTGTGGTTTTATGAAATCTGTAATTATCTCATCTTGATTAACGTGCGAGATGAGATACATTAGTTATTGAAATCTGTAGTTATCTCATCTTAATTAATGGTACGAATTAATTAGTTATTCTTAATTATTTGAATACGAATTAATCAAGATGAATTTGAATTCTTAATTATTTGGTACGAATGTCAGAATAGCTTATATATGCATCTGTGATGCTGTTTTGGTGTTTATATTGAATAGAGACTTTGAATAATTATTTGAATTACATTGAACCCGAAAATTTTCGGTTATTCAGTTTTGTTTCCTCACATTACAATTTAAAAATTGATCATTTAATTTTAAATTTGTTTGATACATCTCATGTTCCTATTAGATTTATTAGTATTCGAGATAAATAAATTGAAATAAGATGTAATATCCCGCAGTTTTAAAGCTAAAATGCGATAATAAAAATCGCGAATTAGGATTTTATTCCGGTAAGCGAAAAAGTGAATTATCAAAACTTGATTTCGACTATCCATTATATGAGAATTATTATATCATATTCACTATTGATTAGTGAATTAAGGAATATAGTTTATACTATTCATTCGGACGTATTATTCTAACGTCGATCAATTTCGACAGTTGGTCTTACGATATTTTCTAAGCAACGAAGCTTAGAATTTGTATTCCTTATTTTTATATAGGAATAAATAAAGTGAGCAAGACGTTATTACGAACATTTTGGAAGATGATACAATTAGTGTCGGTTTGAGACGTTTTGAACATCAACGTTTAGAGATGATTCAAAAACTCAGTCTAATGATCAAGGAATTATAATATTTAAATTCCTATGATTATTTTATATAATAATAGCATTTTTTAGCATTAAAATAATGCTAGAGAATTAAAGAATAAAGATTGAAGAATTTATCCGGGTTACGTCCCCGATGACAATAATGGGGGCATGTGATCCGACGGTGGCTAGAGGTCCGGGATCAAAGCGAGTAACAGAAGAGTCGTGACAATGGGCCCAATAAATGAAATATTTTGCATGCTTAGAAGTGGTTTCTCTTTAAAACCTTCTAAGTCGTGTTATCATGATTGGATAAACCGCTTTTTAATTTATGAAATGTTTATAGAAAATGCATGTCCACCGAGTACATTAGTACTCACCCAAATGTTTTCAAATGTTTTCGTGTTGATCAATGGCCGCTGACGGGGCAGAGCTAAGATTAGAGTTCACTTCGTATTTTGACGGATTATTTTCGTATTTAGACTTCACGATGAACTAGCTCTAATTTCATTTTTCCTTCTTCTCATGACTTGAATTGTACCTTTGATGAGCTTAGACTCAATCCTTGATGTTTAGTATTTTGACGATATTGGCTATTAGAAGCACGAAATTAAACTTGTGATCCCGAGGATAGATGTTGTTTTGATTGGATTACATCATTCGATGTCTTCCATTTTCATTTAGGAAGCTATTCCCAAATTCTAAGGGTTTATTTGTGTCACGACCCGACTAATTAATTATGAGATTAACTAACTAATCATGTCGTGACTGGTTAAGACATTAAAATTTTGGACAAATGAACAGGTTTAAGTGAAATAATTTTCGACAAACGGGCTATATAACCCCTAGAATATGGATAAGCCAACATGCACGCAGTAAATAACCAACAACATGTAATAACAAAAAAGTGAGGTCACAGCCTCAACAATATGTATATAAAAGGTTCCAAACATTTACAAGGATTTTCAAAAGTATTGGTTCAAGTTTTCAAGTTAACAGCGGAAGAGCAGTGAATGTCATATATGAAGACACGACATTCAGGCACAACTATTTACAACAAAATGGGATCAACTAAGCTCAGTCCCAAGCCCACATCTCTTCCACGCTCAACCTGCACCAAATAAAATATTTTTCGGGTATGAGTACCAAAGAGTACTCAGTGAGTAATTATCAGTAAAGTTTTCAAACTTATAAATTCACTTTAAGTAAACATTGAATAAACAATTTGAATAATTGTTTCATAAGAAACTTTCAATATCATATCACCACAATTACATTTTTGAACATACCGACATCACATACCCGAGTTGATCCCGAAGGATCTCAACTACGGTCATACCCTATCTACGTCATCCGGTAATGGGAAGTAGGCCTCCTCCCCAATACCATGGTCGGCCTACATTTGCAAGCTCACAGTCATAACCTATGCACGGTACGTAATATTTTCCTACCGTAGATAGGTAATTCGCCGTCATACTCATAATGTGGTAAAACATCCATTTTCAACATATTCATAATGTGGTGATTGAAAATACTTTCATAATATCAATAATTTCAAAACATAACATTAACTTCATTCAAAATGTTTTGCGAAGCATTACCCACCTGAATTGTTTACTCTAGAATATTCGTTTCTTCTTCCTTCACTTCTGGTCTTCCCTTGCTCGTTCCTTGTAAAACAAGATTATTATTGAATTTAGCAAACTTCATTACTCCTTGAAACATATTATCACTAAATCTAAGTTTTGTCTAATCTAAGATTAGGTTAAGTTTATTTTATTACTTTATATTAATTTCTTAATAACTTAATTCTTTGATAACTATATAACATGCTATTCAAAGAAGTTAAATAACTTCAAGTAATCACATTTCACTTATTTATCATAAGTCTATTATTTAATTTCTCATAACGTCTTATTAATAAACAACTTCTACCGAAATTTCGGCAGAGTAACGTTTATAATAAGAATAGCCCAATTAATCCAAACTCATACAATATCATTCCAAACTCCTCAACATCATCACCATATACTTAAATATACATTTAGGAACTTAAAACAAATTTAAACTCATGCATTTACAACTTAATCGCCTAATGCCCTTCAACTACATATATAGAAAATTTCAAGAATTTTACCATCTATATTCCATTTGATATCAATTATCCTTTAAGTATACTCATATAGCATCAATGATCATCAATCCAAGTTCACTTCCATTCTTAACTCAAATTCAACACATAAAATAATAACTTTGCTAAACTTTAATTTTTCAACTTTTATATTTTATGTTCATAAATTCCTATAAATTCAACTTAAGCATTATTTTTATCATAGATATCAAATATCATACCAAATGTATCAAATAAAATCAAGAAATCATAGTTCATGGCATGCCCTTCATTTTCAAAAATTTGTACATTTTGCATATGTATGTATTAAATTCCACAAATTCATTTCATGCATTATTTATATCCCTAAGCATGAATATCATGTCAAATTAATCAAATAAAATCAAAATCCTCAAGTTCCTATCACACCATGTTTTCGAAAATTTGGAGAATTTAATAAGCATGGTTTAACTTTTAATTTCTTTGATCATATGATGTTATATTCATTCCTAAACATATATTTAAACTCAATTCAACCAAATCATATCATATCATTCATATACAAAAATTAGGGTTTATGCATGATTCTTTAATTTTTCAACTTCATGAATTTAAGGAATTTAAATCCATAGCATATGTTAATCAAGCTTCATAAAAATAATTAATTCAATAAACATAAAAAAAAATTAAACAAATCAACCATGTTCAACACCTCATAATTTTTGAAAACCCTAGCATAATAAAAGATCATATATATCAATTTAAATCATAAAAACTTAGGTTAAATCAAGTAATTACCTTGCTTGGAGTGAAATACCACTAATTTCCCACTTAAATATGGATTAAACTTGAAAAAAAAAATTGTGTGTGTGTGAGTGTGTGTGTACCGAAATGGAGGGAGTTTTGGAGGTTGGAGATGATATATTCTATGTATTATAATTCTAGAAGCTTAATTTTAATTTAATGTACATTAAATCCTAATTTCATTTACATTAAACACAAATTTCAATAAATTTATAATTACACCTCTAATTTTACTAAGGTTATACCTTAGTATATTTTAATTACTAGAACTATATTCCTAGTAATTAATGAAACCTAATACAATTTATATCCATAATTGAAATTAAATTCATATAGCACAATTTAAATTCTTTCATTTGTAAAAAATTCAACTAATTATTTTAATGCCTCTTAATTTTTGAAAATTACACCAAATAATTCTTTTATCACTAAATATTAATAAAATAAATTTATTCAAGAAAATTAATAGCTTAAACAATAATTCATTTCATTTTATAAGAGAAATTCCACATAAAAATAATTAATGCATTCTATAGTAAAATTTTCATTTAATAGCATTTTTCATGCAAACACACATTAATAATCACATAATTCACATTTTATCAATAGAAATAATTTCTAAATATTCTCTAAGTTTTCAAATCTCATATTCTTCAATTAAGAAATAATCGAATTTCTATCGGCTAATAATCCATCATATGCCTCTTTATAAATTCTTATGAATTAAATAGCTTCTAAACCCCTAATTATACTTAATTAGGTTTTAATTAATACTATAAGATTTTCGGGTTAATACAATTTTCCTTGATCATTCGAGTCAACAATTACCTTATATTTTTCCATATTTTATTAGTTGCATCTCGATTTACGAACTTCCATTATATTAGGAATTGGGGCGTGACAATATATTCATTGATATTATTTTGTAAATAACTTATAGTTGAATATTAAAAAATAAAAAACAAAATTGATGTAATTAAGCAAAAGATGATATGATAATTCTCAACCAAACAACGCTAATTGCCTAATTCCCATATATTTTTATCCAAGATCTTCACGTTCACTTGTCAAAAGTCTTCAACCTATACATAAATAGTATTGTAACCAAATGTTATACATATCAACCTCCAAATAGGTTGGCATTTAGTGTTGCAGATATAATTCAGCTAAAAGTACTCCAAGTCTCCAACATATATCTGAATCCTAGTTAAAGAAAATATATACTTGCAATGACAAAATAATTATGTAACAGTACTAAATGATATTATGGCATTAACCTTAATTGATCAAATAAAACAAATAAACAATATTTGACTATTTACAAACCTAATAAAATGTTTAACTGATCCATATAAGCAATTTGCTTCACCCAACTAAATGTGTAAATTAATAACAAATATACAGATTTTGCACAAAAATAGAGTGAATTAGAGTATCAGATGACCTTACAGAGACGGACGAGCCGGGCGAGGCGAGGTTCGGCTAGGACGGGGGGAGACGGGGCGGAGGTGATGACGGGGAGAGGCATCCGCGAGGTGGGACGCGACGGGGTGGGATACGGCGGGAGCGGGGCGAGGCGAGGCGGGGAGGGGAGACGGGCGGCGGCGATGGAGGAGAGTCACGCGGGCCGTTGGAGAAGACGACGCGAGCCGAGACAAGATGGGGCTGAAGCCGGAGAAGACGACGAAGGCGTGGTATGCGGCTGAAGTCCGACGAGAGCCGACGATGGGGCTGAAGGCGACGAGGTGGGAGCTTTGGACGGCGCGGCGCAGTGAATTTAGGGTTTAGGGTTCAAAATGGCTGAATCAAAATACAGAGGTGAAATCCGTCTTATTTTAAAAATTTAACGACGGATCAACGACGGAGTAAACAACGACGGAATAACGATGGACATTCCGTTGTTGATCCCTCGCTGATCTGTCATTGATTCATTCCGTCGTAAGTCCGTCGTTGAATATCCGTTGTTGATCCGTCGTTGATTGACTATGTCGTAAGTCTGCCGTTGATTGACTCTGTCGTAAGTCCGTCGTTGATTGACTCGTCGTAAGTCCATTGTTGATCAAAATGGCTGAATCAAAATACAGAGGTGAAATCCCGTCTTATTTTAAAAATTTAACGACGGATCAACGACTGTAAAACAACGACGAAAAACAGACGTCGTAATTCCGTCGTTGATCAACGACGATATTTTTTTCGTCGTTGATCAACGACGGAATTACGACGGAGTAAATAACGACGGATATTCCGTTGTCGATCCGTCGTTGATCCGTCGTTGATTGACTCCGTCGTAAGTCCGTCGTTGATCAACGATGGAGTTACGGCCGTCGTTGATCAATGATGAACACCCGACAGAATATTTTAGATATTTAAAAAGAGATCTTCCGCCTTAAAACCGTCATTGTTCCGTCGTTGATCAACGGTGGAAAATTTTCCATCGTGTGTCCGTCGTTGATCGAGTGAATTTCTTGTAGTGACAGTGATTGCCGTAAAAAATATTTATATCTAGTAAGAAAGATGGACTCCCAAAAAAATTCATTCCAATTTGTTCCTCAAAGAAAGATAATATACATATATATATTGTTCCTAAGATAATTATTTTTGCAATATGAGTTGGTTTCCTCATTCTCTCCCTAAAAGCAAATACTTGTAGTTCATTAGAAATACCTCACTGCACAATAAAATAATGCGAAAACTTGTGTGCAATCGTTCCCCAGTAATTTATTAAATAGTAATTAATCAATAAGATAAGTATTAAATAAATATTAACTATTAGTTAATTAGAGATTAATCAAGATTAAATTAAAATTTCATTAAAGCAATTATAGCATGCCATTCTGAATCGTGTGTGTCTCATAAATTAAAGAAGGAAAAGTACACTATTTAGCCTAATAAATTGACTTTGTGGTAATTTCAATAATAACTCAATCAAGTCTAAAGAATTGAATTTTATGACAATTTTAATCTAACAAATCAATAATACCTCATCAAGTCTAAAGAATTGAATTTTATAATAATTTTAGTTGTAAGTGATTTTCGGTGCTGTAATGTATCAGAAATGACATGTTGGCTTTGACAAGTCAAAAACAATGTTGGCAAGTAGGTTTGAGCAAAATATCCGAAAATTAAATAATCAAATCGAAAAATCAAATTTGGTACCAAATTAAAATTTGGTAATTCTGATTTCGCTCGGTTCGAAAAAAATTAATCGAATAACCGATAACCGAAATCGAAATCGAAACAGAAACATATAGATAATATCATCTATTTATTTATTTAAAATTATAATTTAAAATATCAATACTCTTTAACCCTACCACATTATCTAAATATCTATGATCAAACTGAATTTAGGTTGCACAAAACTATAGCAGTATTTATTGTGGAATTGGAAAAAGAAATTGATTGCAGTAGTCTGTATTAAGATGTGGAAGAGAGACGTGTCGAGAAAAATAAAATAGATTAATTACATTATAAATCAAAATAAATAAGTATATGATATGCTTATTAAAAATAATTGTAAGAATAAATAATTTATAATAGAAATAAAAGATTAATATGAATCGTTGGGAAACTAACTTATCACTTTATCCTTAGTGTGATGGTGTCAATTTATATTCTCCATTTACTACATTATAATTCATTCTATAATTTGTTTAGAAACATAACAATGTCAATGTTATTCGTATGTACATTACATAAAAAAGAATGCAAACTAAAATAAAATATGATAAATTTAATATATTTCAATATTTTGGTTTGGTTACCAAACAAATTTTTGTTTGGTTCCATTCAATTATTTCTTTTTAAAAAGTTCAGTTAGTTCAATTTGGTTATTTTTTTTATCTAAAACAGATCGGATAATCGAATACTCACTCATTCATTCTTAATATCAAATCCTCATGTATTACATGTCATTTCTGATGCTAATTATTTTTTAATGTCAAAAATTATTTACGAATTAAAATTATCATAAAAATTGAATATATTAGATTTAATTGAGATATAATTAATTTAATAATTTAAAATTATCATGAAATCAATTTATAAGGTTAATATTGTATTTTTGCAATACAGATGCTCTGGGAACAATATAGAAGGCTCCAGTTACAATATTTGGACAAAATCTTAAATGCTAAAGAAAAAGACAAATTATATTATTATTACGCACAATAAAAGAAAATAATAATAAAGAAGAAATAAAAAGAAAAGAAGATTTAATGATCTCTACTCGTTACAAGAAGCATTTGTTTGAATATCGACGCCTATACTAACCCCAACACGTCATCTCTCTCTCTCACACACAAAATGCTGCTCAAAACGACAGCTACAACCACCATGAGCATAGCCACACCCCCACTCTTCTCCCTCTTCCAAATCAAACCCTCTTTCTCCATCCCCAAACTCAAACCCCTCAACATCCCCGCCCTCAAACCCTCCCCCTTCAGAATGAACTGGCTCAACAAGCTCGGCTTTGGCGTCCGCTCCGCCGCCGACTCCCCAGTGGACTCCTCCTCCGCCGCCGCCATAGCGCAGGGCCCTGACGACGACATACCTGCTCCGGGGCAGCAGTTCGCCCAATTCGGATTGGGCTGTTTCTGGGGACCCGAGCTGGCCTATCAGAGGGTGCCAGGTGTCACCAAGACCGAGGTGGGTTACACGCAGGGGTATTTGCATAATCCGACTTATAAGGATATATGTTCGGGCACGACGAATCATTCGGAGGTGGTCCGTGTTCAGTACGACCCGAAAGAGTGCAGCTACGACGCGCTGCTTGATGTTTTCTGGGCCAGGCATGATCCCACCACTCCCAATCGCCAGGTACTTTTTCAATTATTTCTTCACCGTGGTTGAATTGGTGAAAACTTTGTTTCTTTTATGTGGGATTGTTAAGTTTAAGTCCTGTCTAGATGAATTGATTGACTGACTATTTTTTTTTTCTGGGTGCTTGTTTTATGTTAAGAGTTAATATATCAAATAGCATTTTCATACTGTACATAAAAAATAGCTAATTTTTTGTTTAAAGTACTGTTTTGCGCTTAAGTCGAGTGAATTAGTTTTAATTAACGACTAAGAAGCTTCGTGGTTGTAAATTGTAGGCAAAATAGAGTCAATTCACAACTGAGAAGCTTCACAATTGTGAAATGTAGGCATAATAGGGTTAATCCACGACTAAGAAGTTTTGTGGTTGTGAATTGTAGGTAAAGTAGAGTCAATTCACAACTAAGGAGCTTCCTGGTTGTGAATTGTAGGCAAATAGGGTCAATTCATGATTAAGGAGCTTTGTGGTTGTGAATTATTATAATAATAAGGGTATAATTGTAAGAGTGCTATCTTTGATGTTTTTTACCTTAGAGGCTGTATTTTATCTGAGCAATAGCAAAAAGGCTATTTTAGTTCAACACAAAACAAATCTAGGAAGCAAAAGAAAAACACACGAATTGCTTGTCACCAAGCCACAGATTTTTCACTACATGAGAATGAGATGAGGCTGCTATTTGTGTTAGGAATTCAACCATAATCCAACTGTAGTACTAAATCACCCTTACGATATAATGGGCCTTTAACGGGTTGGTGTTAGGTACTTTGAGGCTCCATAACTCAACAAGAGAGAGGTGTGCATGTGTAGGTGGGGGTTGGGGGTGTCATTTGGTCTTAGTTGGTTGCTGGGCATTCAGCTGAAAGGGTAACGGGCGTTCTTGAGTGTTTTCTGGTGAGAATGCTTTGGCTTTTGTGTATTTCTATAGGATATGTTGGTGTCGCAGCTCTCGTTGTACTAACTCATATCATCAGAGTTCATCTGCCTCTAATCTAATCATGAAGTTTGAAACCTTAACTACGAGTCTACCACCATATTGTTATGCATTATAGCTGCATACTCGAGAGTCGAGATAGGAATTATCTTTAGCTTCTTAATCTTCTCCATACATTTTGTAAACTAAGACACTTCAAAACTCTCTCAACTCATAGTAGATGGTGTATTTCTGAATAAGGCATTGATCGGGTTTGGAGACCTCAACACTTTTTTCTGCCTGTTTTCCCACCTTGAACATACGTTGGTTGTCACTTCTCCATCCATATTCTATTCATAGTTTCAGAACTGCCATGAAATGTCTGCAAAATTGGGCTATAGCCTATAATGGATCACAACGAATACATCCTCAGATAGATGATGCTATTATGTTCTCTCACTTGGTCTATATGTATAGATCTTATCAGGCAGATTATCCTAAAGTAATAATGAATCGGCGCTTATATGTAACAGCATGTGTTACCTTCACCAGAAACGTGTGTGCTTTATATTTAAATTTGACCTATATAAATTGCTTTTCTCAGTTTACTGTACAGATGATTATCAAGAAACATCAGAAATGTATAGTCTCATCTGTGACTTGTACGCATCCATCATAAGATGAAATTAAACATCCTAATTCCTAAGTGTATAATTTCATCTGTAAATTGTATGTCTAATCATAAATTAATGTAGTCCCTTTTTCTCCAAATGAACTGTCAGTTTTTGTGGTGGCATGCGCTTAAATAGAAGATTATCATAAAGTGAAGTGTTTGTGTGCTTGAAAACCACTTTTTCTCTGATCTCTTCCTGTTTGGTTGACTATTTATGATCAACCATTTGTTTACTTGTAGTTGTTAGCCATAAAGAATTAAAGATAAGATAACTAGTATCATCATACAGAGCATTTATTAGCTTCGATATAGAATTTAGATCATAAGTCTAAGAATTGTTCTTAAATTGGTTAATAACAATAATGTGATGCCTCCAAATGCAAATTTGACTTCCACCATTGATGTCATTAATCAAGGTCTGCTCGAAACTCCTTGACGACTGAAGAAACTGATCCACCAAGAATATATACCTAATGATGACAAAATTAAGCAGCCAGATTGTGAATATACTATTTTGAAAATCTTATCACTTTCTTTTAGATCTCTAGATATCTAGTATTTTACTATAAGATTGTTCTGATTTTGTCTTAAAATTTCCTAGAACTTTGGCAATTTCATGCCTTATGCTGTGCTAGACATTCTTTTTACTCCTTTAACAGGAGGCCCGAGGCCCATGTAATATTCTTCGTATTCTCTTCCTAAATTCTTCGGCAATAGTTTGAGTTGAACCTATCACCTTTGTATTATGATGATGGAACTTACAGCCCCCTTTCGCTGAATGATCCTTCAATTGCGATCTCCTAAAAACTTTACTGATATTCGATCCTTTCCATGTCGGACCTGAGCACCTTAGAGAATGATGCATGTATCTTAATGATAATAACGTATGATGGCTTAGTTAATGAGAGCATTGCACAACTAATTGCATATCAATATATTATTTAGGGTTAGTTGCAAAAAACATACATAAACTTTAGGGACAATTTGCATTTTTAACTAGATTTTTTTTTGAAAAATCTTGCAATTTTTGCTCTAACTTTTGGAAATTGGAAATCTATACAAAAGTCCACCTCAAACCTTGATGCTCACCGTTTTCCACTCTACTACAGCCATCGACCTTGAGATAATGGCTACCACTGGGTTCCATATCCCCTATCCAATCTTTCAACCCAATTCCTCAGTCTAACATTAACTGGAATTTTGCATCTGAATTCCAAATCACAAAAACCTAATCCTCCCCTCGGCCCTTCAGTTCCATCACTAGCAACAATAACTGCCACCATTTGACACCAAGAAGGCTTAACCATGGTTCCATAATCCATTTACAACTGAGAAAACACGACCGTTGATTAGACCCTTAAATGGCTGATCTAGCTCATAGACATCGATTTGTTTTTTGATTTGCAATACCCAAAACATATGTGCTAAACTTGCATACATTAAAAGTTTTAGTTAAAAATTGCAATTGTCCCAAAGTTTGTGTTTTTCCCCTCCCAATTTAGCATATTATTTATAAATCTTGATAATCAGTTGCTCTTTAGAATTAAAATACGTATATGGCTATGGATCTTAATATCACAAGAAAAACAAGTATGTAAACAAAATTTGTAATGACCAAGCATTGTTTAACTTATTCTACATATATGTAATAACACTGAAAAAAATAGTGTGTCAATTTTCATGGCTCCATAAAGTAATATTATTATAGTATTATTGTGTTATCCGGTAACAATTAAATATATTAACTCGAATTATATTAATATAATAAAATGTTATCTCAATGCACTAATGGATATTATTATATTAGATCCACTAAAATGTCATCAAACTGTAGGCTCTGCTGTTCAAACCGTGAAGGACCATTATCTTTAATAGTTTCTGCACATGTTCCCTAATCACACTAAACTAAAATTTCATCTAAGAAAACCATAACGAATTTGCGTATGTGTGGTCAAAGCAAGTTCTTCATGAAAAACAGACTGAAAAGTTGTCTGTGCATTCGTCAAGTAGAGAGGCATGACCAAGAACTCATAGTGCCCTGAATGAGTTTCGGAAACCGTCTAAGGCACATCCTCATGGGCAATCGGTATCCCGAACGCAAGTCGAGCTTGTTAGACCATCTTGCTCCGTGGAGTTCATCCATCATTTTTTGTATCATTGGGATTGGATATGTCTGGTATTGTTTGCTAGTTTAGCTCCTCATAATCGACACAGCTACCATGTTTTTTTCTTACCAGCAACACCGGACTTGAGTAAGGACTCGAGCTAGGCTCCAGCATCACTTATTCTAACAGCTCCACGTCATCTTTTGCTGCGTGGCCGTAGCAATATAGTGGAACAAAATCAGGTGGCACCCCGCATTGGAGTGGAATATGGTGGTCCACTTGTCGTCTTGCCGGAAGACCCGACTGCAGAAGCATAATTGTTGAAAATTCCTTATCCATCCGATGTTGTAGTATGGTACTCACGGTGCTGGAATCCTGTCAGAGTGAGGACAGGATATATACATGAATAATAATAAATAAAGATAGGTCCTCTCGATCCTATCAAATCCCCCTTTGCTCGCTCTTGTTCACATTAGCCAACTCCACATCTCCAATCACCCAAGACACCCATACCAACCACCTAGAATCAAAATCAAAGAGCCGGCATACATATCCTGGCAGCCAACTCTCGGCAAACGAAGGCAGACTAGTCGTGGAGTGTCATTCTTTCACCCAATTAGTCAAATCTTATTGTCATACTACTCCAGTTCGCACTAATTTCTCCCAATGTGGCCAGCCATACCTAATGTTTGATGTCAGGGTGTGGTTTGGGTGAAGGAAATTCAAACTCTTAAAGGATGTGAAAGCATGGTTTTTAAGTCCTTTGAATTTTAATTCCCTTGTTTTAGTTTAGGGTGGATTTGCTTAAATAATTTCAAGTCCATAAATTTCTTATTTATTGTTTCTCTACGTCTGATAAAAAAAACTGAGATTTTAAATATTTTTTAGTCACATGTTTAATTAAAAAGGTAGAGAATATAGACACAATGCACAATACTAGGTTAGTGTTTAGAATTATCCTTTTTATATCGTTATCATGTTTACATGATAATGAGATGTTCGTTTCAATACGACAAGATAATGACTCTATTTGATAATTAATAATAAAAAGAATTAGCTTCTAAGACTTTGTAATGGACTTATTGCGTATTATTGTGCTTTATCTTGTACTAACATATATTATCATGTTTTATGTAATTTTTGTCTCTATAAATATTCTTATTCGTTTCCATGAACTAACTTATCGTATGAGCATGACATGCTTATACAATTTCACAATCTTAAATATGTGCAGCGCATAGTGTATATCCAATGTGCATAGTGTTTGTAGGTGTGTCTAACGTGTTTGTTGGTGTGTATTTGTATGTGATGTGTGCAGTGTTTGTTCTATGTGTAGTGTTTGTGTGCACAATCTAAAATTAACTAAAACTCACTTTGAATCCGTCTATTTAATTGTTGCCAGACAAGATGAGTACATCTAAATATGCATTCCAAATCCATTCTCGAATTCCTGAATCCAACCACACCCTTAAGGGGGCGTTTACTATTGATGATTAGCCTAGATAGATGAAAATAGTAATAAGTTAATCCATTGTTTACCAAGATTAATTGGAACTTTAGAGTTCCCAAGTTCCTTCATAATTTCTGTAATTTGAATTAATTTTGTTTGATCCATATTCTATTGAAAATGTAGGATTTCCAAAATTCTAGTGATGTAGTTAAAAATAATCAATCATATTTATTACCAATCATGAAAAGTAAATGAGTTTTGCTTGTTTAAACTCTGCATCCAAGTGGTTGAAAGTAGTTATAGAGCAACTATAAGCGATCTTAATATTCAATTAATATTTGCTTAAGAAGTTCCATTTCTGACATTATTGTGCCAAAACTCAGGGAAACGACGTAGGAACTCAATACAGATCTGGGATATACTTCTACACACCCGAACAAGAGAAAGCGGCATTGGAATCGAGGGAAAGCCAACAAAAGCTTCTGAACAGAAAGATCGTTACAGAGGTCTTGCCTGCCAAGAAGTTTTACAGAGCTGAAGAGTACCACCAGCAGTACCTTGCCAAGGGTGGTCGATTTGGTTTCAGGCAATCCTCCGAGAAAGGCTGCAATGATCCAATTCGTTGCTATGGCTGAGGGACGTAGAATACCAGTTGCATATTGTTCAAGATCCTACTTGTTAATAATTTGTCTGCTGTTATTATTTTTGTTTTCTTAAAGAAATTGAGCACTCGTTAACTACCAATATCTGTGTCGTGTATTATGTATATGTCTGTTGAATTGTTGTAAGCGTGTGACATTCTTCTTCTGTTGTGTAGGGTAGCCGATCTAGATATATTGTGTGGTGACGAGTATACTATTTGAGACAGACAGTTATCAGCATTGTGAAAATTCATATGAATATGAAGGTGCAATTATGAGGTTGCAATAGTGTGGTTGCCGATTTGCATATTGGATCCCCTGTTCTCAAAACTCTGTCCCATATGAATGATTAAATGGTAGTTAAAGAAATTAAATTTAAAATTACAGTGTTGTAACTATGGGTAGGGGTGGCTAATCGGATGTCGGATAGTCGGGTATCCGATACCCGACCCGAAAATTATCGGGTATAGGGTACTCGATTACCCGAAAATCGGGTCTAGGGGCCTGGTTCGGTATTCCTCAGATTATATTCTTGGGAATACCCGAGAATTTTGTAATTAAACCCTAAATTTTCTAATTTATTCTATGAGCATTGAGTTCTCACAGTGTTGTGTTCTGTCTTCGTTCTCTCTCTCATTCTGTCTTCGTTCTCTCTCTCATTTAATTCTCAAGACGGCAACAACAAAACTCCAGTCCCTCTCTCTCTCTATCTCTCGGTCTCCCCCTCTCGCCTTTCCTCGTCGTGGCGCCGCCTTGCCTAGCTCCGTTGCGCTCCCTCGCCTAGCTCAAATCGCCACAAGACGCTTGGCGATTCCATGAGTCGCCATCTCCATCATCTCTCTCGCCGCTTGTGTAATAAAAATCGAGTGAATTTCTTTAAGAATTTCGATCAAGTTTTTGTTTGTTTTGTACACATTGAAGTGAGTGAATTTCTTTAAGAATTTCGATATAAAAGCGATGAAGATGTTGTTTCCTTTTACACTGCACTATTAAGCTGATAGGTTCTTTGTTTTTATTTTTCTTCCCCAATTTTAGAAGTTCAATTTTATTTATTTTGACAACTTTGCACTATTATTTTCTTCCCCAATTTACACTGCACTATTAAGCTACTACCAACTCTTATCTCGAATAGAATTTGTTGGTATAATGTATGATAAATCCATTGTGATATTAAAATGTTGTGGGAAAAAACTCCTTATATTTTAAGAAAATGGACAGTGGACACCACCATTTTGTCTAATTTTTGCCCCAAAATGCGTTCACTTAAGAAAATGGACAGTGGAAGGTGGAAGAAGAAAATGATGATTGACAGATATAGTATAGGAAATCGATTAATCAAAAGGTTTTGTGGTCAACATAAATGACTTTTGTTACACACAGGTAACACAACTATAATTTTTCACCACATAAACAAATAATAATAAATGACAAATTCATAATTAAAAGAAGATATATTGAACGAGAAAAGCCTATCTATAGACTATATCGATGTTTGCGTGAGTGTGATTGCAGAATACACGTTTTGGGTTTTAGTGGCATTATTTGCGGAATAAAATAAATTCACGTTCGAATTAATTGTAGCAATATTTAGCGAAGAAACCTACAAGAACTACAAAAAAAAATCAGAAACAATCTAAGCCACTCAGGAATCGAACACATGACCCATCTAATTTTAAGGGCCAGTCCAACACTGTAACCAATAGGCTATACAGCCACATTGAATATTGACATGTGAAAATTATATTTATATTAGATAATTCGGGTACCCGAGTAAAAATTTCGTGTCGGGGTCGGGTGGCGTCTTTTCTTCTAAACCGGGTCGGTGCCGATTTTTCGGTAGGGTGCAGACGACCCGATTAGCCACCCCTAACTATGGGACAAAAAGTGGGATACGATTTTGGGGACAAAGGATTTGGTCTGGTCGATTTGTATTATCGTATCATGTTCATGTCATCTTGACAGCTTTGGTGTTATCCATTTTTCTTTCACCATAAACAACTAAGCAATTAAACAGGAATAATTCAATTTAGTCCCCTAAGGACAATCCAATGGTTAAGGTGGGTTTATGTGGTCGAAAGGTCATAGGTTCGAACTCCATCAAATGTCTCTATGAGTTTGAGACTGTCACACCTAGGGATGACAATAGATCTTGGATCCGGTCCAGATCCGGTGGTCCAGATCCATTTTTGAGGATCTAGAGTATTAAAAATTTGGACTCGATGGATTTGGATCGGATTTGGATCATATTCTAAAATCTTGGATCTGGATCTGGATTTTAAATTTTGAAATCGAGATCCGATCCAAATCCGACCGATTTAATATAATATATATTATATATTATATATTTTTATTTTAATTAAATATTAGTTAACTTTATATCTAATTCTAGTATTTTTTTTTTCTTTGTCTTTTCCAATTCCAAACATTTGCTCCCCTCCATTTTATTTCGATGGAACTTCTTCCAAAAATCTACTCTCATCCTCTTCATTTTACTTCATTTCACCTCTCCATTTTATTTTATTCATTTATGATTTAATCAAAAATTTGGGACAACACTCTTGATTTCCCAGATCATAAAATTTTCAACAATTGTAGTAGCAACAAATCCCAAAATTTGGACCTTGTTTGTGTGAATGATATATTTGTAGTTTTCGTTCATATTTTGTGATACAATTTGATTTTATATTTTTAATATTGTTTTCTATTTGATTATGAAGACACAAGATATAATTTCATTTGAAAAAACTCATAAATAGTGGAAGAAATCCCTACAACCAACCAAACATGGTTGAGATCGAATTAACTCAAGAATTTATGGAGTATTTGAGGAATGCTGATGATAGATTGACTAATTTAAGATTTATATTAGAAGATAAAACATATGGATCTGGATCTAGACCCTAGACCCTGTAGATTGAATGGATCTGGGTCTGGATCTCATTTTTTTGGATCTAATTGATTTGGACCGTATCTAGATCCAAGCAAAAAAAATCGGATATGGATCTAACCAGATCCGGTCCAAATCCGATCCATTGCCATCCCTAATTACACATAGTTTTCCGTCTTGTGTGGTTTGTAGGCTAGTATAAAAGAACATGAGGTTTATTCAGTGTGCACCGTATAAACAAAAATAATAATTCAATTTAAGTTTTGAAATTTTGTATTTTTTTTCTTTATTTAGATAAATGGATCGATATTCAAATGTGAGTTGTGAACATTTGCGGTTAAAGTAATTGAATGTAATTTCATAAGTTAATATACATATTTGCAATTCGTAAATATTCGATTTGCAGCAGCCGACATATATTTTGTAGCAGCTAGTAAAACAAAACTCATTCCAACCAAAAGAACAAGGAAAATCAAGCGCCATATAGACAGAAAGAAAAAATGGAAACAATTGCAAACTACAAAATCACAAATCTTTGAAAATACGTAGATATCTTAGGAGGAATGTTGATGATAGATTTCAATTAAGGTGGACTCATCTCTCGTCATTATAAATTGGTTGGCTTCTATCAGCGACAATAAAACCCTAATTTTTCATCATATCTTGATTTTGGGAATACATTAAATTTCCAAATGCCCCTTACACCATTTCCGATATTTATATTAATAAAATACATGATTGTTGGTTCACTCCATTTAATTTCAAAAGTGAATCTAGGCCACTGATTAGTGGTTAATAATAGGGTTTGTATTATTACCCACCGTTATATATACGTGTGTGAGAAATGATATGTTGCATATCTTATATGAGTATTGGTAACTGTTTTAAGTTATATTAATATTGTTCTTTTTTGTTTTAGACTTTTATATAGAATCTAATATCTTAAAAATATTATTGGCATCACTAATTCGATAAATTACAAAAAAATCAATGCTCGATTTCTTCATTTATTCGTTTTTTGAATAAAAGCTCAATATGTAGAGAAACGGAACAATTGAGCTTTGATTTTATGTAATTTAAAAAATTAATAATGTTAATAATAATTTTTAAAGTATTATAATCTAAATAAATATCCACAACAAAATAGTATAATGTTAATATGACTTAAAGTTTAGTGGTGCTCACATATTTTTCTCTCTATATATATATTTACATTATTGATTGATTGTATACAATATTTTTTAGATAGTGAGTAATTTGGATATCAAATCAAATTGTAATTTTACAGAGATAAAATTGGGATTCTTTCCTAATGTGGCCAAGATTGACGTTTAAAAGATAGTAGAAGGTTTTACGTGATTTTACTTGAGGATCACGGATGTTTATCTATAAGGAAAGATAAAGATGCGCTTAATGTAATAATAATAATAATAATAATAATAATAATAATAATAATAATAATAATAATAATAATAATAATAATAATAATAATAATAATAATAATAATAATGTAGATTTCTTTTAAAAGGAAAATTTCCGGTCCCTTCAGAATTGTAATTTGAATAGGAATCTCATAATTCAAGGCACTAAATCAGGATATGATTAGCCTCTTCTGCCATCCTTCTTCACCTTTTTTTTTTCAGAAAAAGGAAAATTCCCTATTCATTTAGAATTTCAAATTGAATAGGAATCTCATAATTCAGTATAAATAAGCCTTTGGTGCCATACTTTCTTCACCACTTTCTCCACAGAGGTTAGAGACTTGGGGCTGTGAATGGCTTACAGAATAGAGCAGTCAAGTACTTTTTCTTCCAACCTATTATTCTTTCTAGTTGTTTTCTTTTCTTTTCTTTTGTGTTTTCTTTTCTTAGAATGTTATCTTTGTTGTTTAAACTGTAAAATAATATGATTTCTTTTATGTTTCTTTTCCCAATAGATATAATTCTTTGGAATTAAGTATAGATGAATAATAGATACAGTGTTCTTTAATTCTTCTACCGAACAAGATCCTGTGTTTTTGTTTTATTTGTGATAAATTTGTAATTCCAATCAAGGGATGGCAATTCTTTAGAATCAAGTAAAGATGTGTATTAGATTTTTCTTTTTCTGATCAATTTAATGCAAAAATTTTAAAGTCTGCGTCACGTTGGACTCAAACCCGAGATCTTTGGCCTCGAGTATTAACCATTCTACCACTAGGCCAACAAACACACATACTATATTTTTCTAGTAAACTAGATAATAAATTATGATACGTATCTATCTATTTTTTTTTGAGGCGGTTTACTTGTCTATCACACTATGCACTCTTATCATACTATATACCCATACTATTACACTAAATCGTCTTATAATGTATATCAATTTTATGATATCTTATTTTTTGAGTGTATAAAAGTATGTAATTATTTTAAAATAAATTATAGATTAAAAGTTTTGAATAATAACGTTCTATGAATTTCCTTCATATATAAAAATACTAAATTTGAAAGTTTTTGTTTGTCCAGATAATTGAACTATGGTGAACCAAGTTGAGTCAATAAGTGCTAAGCTCACAGTTGACTTGTTTAATATATATGTTTAAAACTCTGAGATCGTGAGCGTAAAGTCTTTTTTAGGGTGTTTGGCTAAATTTATTTTAGTTAGTTTATAAGTTTCAATAGCTTATAAGAATTCTAAGAGTTTATAAGTTTCAATAGTTTATAAATTGTTAAAATATTTGGATGATTGAGCTTATAAGTTAGAGAAAGAATCACACGAGTTACGATAGAAAGTTGACGAGAGTGATAGGATGTATGTAGGTTTATGAATAAATAAATTAAGGTTGATGAACTTATACTTATAAAACTTATAAACTATTGGAATCGTGAGTCAGAGAAAAAATTGATTAGAAATTGATGAGAGTGATAAGGTATATGTAGGCTTATGAATAAATAAGTTGGGGTTGATTAACTTATTTTAAGATATCTTATATGTAGGTTTATGAATAAATAAATATGAATTTATTTTTTAGGGAATTTATAAAGTATTTGAATAGTGAGACAGAGAGAAAATTGATCAGAGTCATAAGAATAATATTTTGGTTTTGCAAATAATTTCGCTAATTGACTGGATTTATATTTTGTCCCATGCTACTAAATTATGATCAACCATACTTTTGTCTCTTTTCATTTAGGCTCAAACTTGATTTGTTTGTGCTACGCTTGTCTTATTTATTGTGTTATGCATCTATATATAGAGTGGGTTCAAAGAAGAATTATTTTAACATGAGAAAAAATCATATATATATATATATATATAGAGAGAGAGAGAGAGAGAGAGATTCAGATTCAAACAACCACTTTTATCCTAAAATTAAGAACCAAATAAATTTGTTATGAAAGTTCATGAATCCGTTGATAAAGTCCTAAAAATAAGAACCAAATGAATTTATTATGAAAGTTCACGAAAAATCTATTTTTAAATTGTTCTTTCCATTTCAAAATTCAAATTTTTCATCGATTTTGATTCTCACATTCTCATGATAAAATTCTATTTTTTTTTTTTGAGTAATTTTTTTTAACGGATTCATCAATTTTCACAATGAATCCATCATTTTTGATTCTCATGTTTCGTGATAAAACACACGTTAAGCCTTTCCTACATATAGAGAGAGAGTTTGGTTCTATATACATATGACTACTATATATACACGTACGATAGTTTAGCTCCTAGGCAAATGATAGGCATGCACATGTATTTATAAATATCAAAATACATATATTTGTTTTAGTCATAATTATATTAGTTAAATACAATTTTTGGTTAATTAAAATTTTAAAATTAGTTTCTAATACACTAACATTTGATTTTCCTCTAGATAAGAACTAATAGAGTTAGACAAATAGACATGGTGAATCTAGCTTTATTTTTGTGAAAGTTCCAAGCCTTAAGGTATGTTATGTGCCCTAACATTGTCTCTTGATCTTGTTTTCTTTAGGGGTGCACATTTGGATTTAGTATCGATTTCTATATAATTCGAATTGATATGGAAATTCAAAATTTGAAAGAAAAAGAGAGCCGAAAACTTTGAAATTTTTAAAATCCAAAATCATTTTTTTAAAATGTTATATATATATTTATATTAGGTTTAAAAATATTAAAATAAAATATGATTATAATTTTCGAATTTGTTTGATTTTAAAAATCAAGTCGATCAGATCTGAAATATCCGAACTGAACTTAATATTTTGATTTGGTTCAATTCAGTTCTATTATTAAAATTTATGATATTTTGTTCACTTTTTTCTCTACCAAAAATGTATTGTTGTTCGACTGGCCCATCTTTTATAATGGGCCAAGGAAGAACCGGCCCGTTATCCTTCTACCCAGCGCGGGAGGTTTTCGCGGCTCTGCTAGTTTAATTTAATTTAAAATGTACTCAAATATCAATTTCCTTTCACATTTCCATTTTCAATATTCATTTATTTTTTCTATACATTAAATTAACGCCAGCTGTCAAACTGAAAATTAGGAATTTGAATCGATACAAAACCCCCAGTTCGTGAAACAACCGCACTATGCGTCGGTTGCTCTCACTATCCCTAACTATTTAATTCTCATACTTAAACCGCTTCTTATCGAAAATTTTAGTAAAGTTTGTATTTTTAACACTGTAAATTGTGAGAGCAGTGTTGTTGATATGTTGTGGAAAATGGAACCTTGTAAGTTTGAATAATTTCAATCTTATTGTGAGGTGGGTAAGAGTTATTTCTGGAAATGAAGTTTTGTGCGCTTAAATTACTAAGTTGTTAGAAATCCTTGTGGATGTTTTATTTTTGTTGTCTTCGTGCTCTACTCACTGCGTTTGAGGGCCACAATTATCTTGCTCTGGTTTTGTATGATAAAATTGAACTTATTCAAGATTCTGCAGTTCTTGCCACTTATTCTTAACTAGTGCCTAAATAGTAGTATATATCTCTGTGGTTAGCAAGATTTAAATGGATCTCGGTTGAGATCCAGAAGTTTTTTTAATCAAGGAGTTGAATGTAATTTCAAAACCTAAATATTGGTGCCGTTTTTTTATAGCATCTGTTTATACTTGCACTTCTTTTATGACTTTGAATTATATTTATAGATTGTTGCATTTGGTATTCAAACTATACTAGGACTAGATGATTGGTTGGGCTCAATCACTCGGGATTGTATTTGAATTTTCCTTTTGATGTGTCATTTTTGCATCAACATGTGCATACTAGTAAATGTTGGTTTGATAGATTCATATTTCTTTGTATAGAAGTTCATTTATTAAGAAAGATTCCAGTAGCAATAACCCTCACCCCCCAAAAGAGGCAGTTGTATAGAGATACATTTATTAAGAAAGGTTGCATTCTTTGTTTGGCATATTAAAATCTATATCTCACTTTTAGGTATTTGTTTGTTATTTTAGTTTGACGCGTGATAAGCTTAATTATGTTTCTGTATGCTATATAGGTGGAAAATCGGATCTTGTTGCTTTTATTGTTGTGAGTTTATTGGCTGATTCATGTCCCAATGGTGACTTCGGAGAAATATTTTGAAACTGCTGGCTTTAGTAGTGACACTCTTCCTTCTAATTTCAAGCCACCAGAGCCTAATGCTTTCTGGAGTTTTAGATCAAAATCCGGTGCTGCCCCTAGGTGTACAGATGGGGAAAAATATGAGGCAGCCATTCCTGCTGTTCCACTGAGAAGTGTACAAACAGATGATATGAAATGGAAACCTGAAAAGTCAGTATCATCACATGACAATGATTGCGATGAAGGACACAAAAAAGCTAAGACCTGCTTTAACACGGTAAATCAAAAGGAGGAGTTGTGGAAGCATGAGACGGACAAACTGGCGACGGTTATTGCTGAGGCAAAAGAGTTTTTACATCTGTTGGATGCTAAGTATTCCATGCCTAACACATTTCCTGCTGCGGAAGACGTTTTCAAGGACACTGGAGAATCCAAGTCTGATGTCTTCACTCTACACTCTTCTATTGACCAAAGTCTTTCGAGGAAAAGGTTAAAAGTTAGCGGTAGGATCTCCGTGGCTGTTGGAGAGGAAAATGCTGTGGGAACTGAAACCATGTCGGAAGATGAAGGTGAAGTTAGTCTTTTATCACCTGCAGAGTGGAAAGCGTTGCACTTAGATGTCAATCATAAGGATGAATTTTTCAAACCTCAAGGGACTAACATCGTTGATTACATAGATCCAGTTTCTGTTGCAAACAAATCAGGCCAACCCAGTGGAAAGTTTCCTAGCTGTGGTTTCATGGATTTCGATGAATGTTCAGCTGAAGGGGAGCAATATGATGCAATGAAGATGCCTCGTGATGACGATGAAGCTAGTGCAACATACTCAATGAGCTTTAAAAATAAAAACGAATGCTGTCAGAGTCACAAGGAATTAATTAATTTGGAAATTGTGCAGCATGACCATCCTCAAGGACGTAAGGTGATGGAGGCTCTAAAACTGTTCAAAGAGGAGTATAATAAACTTTTGCAGGATCACGAGTCGGAGACAAGAGAAGGAAAAAGCAGTAAAGGTCCTCATTTAGTGGCAGCTGAACGTGTGAAAGCAAAGGGAATGAATTTCTCTGTTGACAAGCCATTTGGCCATATACCTGGCATTGAGATTGGTGATGAATTCTCCTTTAGGGCAGAACTTACTGTTGTTGGTCTCAATCTCCAATTCACTTCAGGTATTGATTATTGCAATCTTGATGGGACGCCATATGCAACTAGTGTTGTGGATTCGGGGCGGTATGAGAATATGGCTAAAGAAGATGATATTCTGATATACTCTGGTCAAGGTGGGAATCCAAATGTTTCTGCCGGTGCATCAGATCAAAAGCTCGAGAGAGGAAATCTTGCATTGTCTAATAGCATGAAAATGGGGTTTCCGGTTAGAGTCATCCACAAAAGAAAGTGTATGATGGAATCTAAAACGTTAGGCATTAATGACAAGCGCGAGTATGTGTATGTGTATGATGGGCTGTATAAGGTGAATAGGTATTGGCATGAAAGAGAGCAACAAAATAATAAATTGGTTTACAAATTTGAATTGCAGAGGCTGCTGGGGCAACCAAGGTTTCGTGGTACCAATGTTGAATTGGGAAAACAGGTCCTGGCTACAGAGAATTTTGAAGTTGTGAGTGGGGGAACAAAATTCAGGCCATGAAGGTCTGCAAATCCGTGCAAGAAAAAGAAAATTTCAGAGTGTTACGGAGCCATGGTACAGATGTTAAAGGGAGAAAACAGGTTCCAGCCACGGATATCTGCGTGTTAGATGATGTCTCGGAAGGGAAAGAGAAGTTTAAAGTTCGTGCAATGAATAGAGTGGATGACGACCATCCACCTCCTTTCACCTACATGACCCACGTCGTTTATCCATCTTGGTATTGGCATAGGGAGCCTGATGGTTGTGATTGCATCAATGGCTGCTCCGACTCTGTACAATGCCCTTGTGTTAAGAAGAATGGAGGTGAGATTCCATATAATGAAAAAGGACAACTCATGAAAGCAAGGACTAACCGTGCGGTTCACGAATGTGGACCTTTGTGCAAATGCCCCCCTTCTTGTATGAATAGAGTCAGCCAACATGGCCCTTGTTTCCAGTTGGAGATTTTCAAGACCAAATCAATGGGTTGGGGAGTCAGAGCCCGGAACTATATAATGCCTGGTAGTTTCATTAGTGAATACATTGGAGAGTTATTGGATGAAAACGAGGCCGACCAAAAAATTGGCAAGGATGAATATCTGTTTGATATATGTCATGCTAAGTCGCAGCAAGATGATTTTGCTCTTGATGCTGCCAAGTTTGGTAATATCGGGAGGTTTATAAACCACAGCTGTGACCCTAACGTGTTTGCCCAAAAAGTTTTATACGATCATGTTGACGATAGAATGCCCCATATCATGTTTTTTGCTAGTAAGCGTATCCCGCCTGGGCAGGAGCTTATGTATGATTATAATTATAATTATATGAAGGTTCGTGATGCCAATGGGAACATTAAGAGTAAGGCTTGCCATTGTGGTTCGAGTAAATGCACCGGCTGGCTGTACTAGCAGCACTTCTTGCTTCGTTTGGAAGGAATTCACAAGGACTGAGGTACGAATCCATGTGCTCATGGGAATGTCTTGTTCTTTTTTTTTTGGTCAATTCAATATAGAAATTTAAAGGTCGCGTCATGGTGGAATGTCTTGTTCTTTTGTGATTGTTAGTGTGATATACTTGATATTCGAATCTTAAAACCTTGGATACTTGCTATACTATTTTTATATACTTGCTATACTATTTTTATGATGAGCTGTGTTTTAGAAGTTTTTGTTAGTTACATATTTTCTCCGTCCACTAAATTCGTGCATTTAATTTCATTTTGGTCC
Source organism: Salvia rosmarinus (assembly GCA_036937905.1). Lineage (NCBI taxonomy): Eukaryota > Viridiplantae > Streptophyta > Magnoliopsida > Lamiales > Lamiaceae > Salvia > Salvia rosmarinus. Next base: position 14,827,139 of record CM072818.1, read on the forward strand.
GTCCACAAAAAATATTCAATTTCATTTTTTGGAAACATCAACTTTACATTTTACCCTAAACCTATTTACTTATTTAAAAAAAAAAAACACATGTGACCCATCTTTTTACGCTCATAATCTATTAATATATTCATTTATTATCCTCATGGCATATCTTTTTATACTCACTTACTTTACACATTATAATTTATTAAAATCTATGTCACTAAAATCAATGAATGATTTTGGTGGACGGAGGGAGTATTATATATTTACTTTTAAGGGCGATAAGGTAATATATGATAGATTATACTTTATCCGTTCCCCAATTTTATTTCTAGTTTTTCTTTTTGGGACGTCCCATAATTTCCTTCCTTTCCACTTATGATAACTATCCTCCTTAGTTATTACCATCAACAATACTATTTATTTACACATTTTATCATTTATGGCTCACTACTAATTAATTTAATATTACACTAATGTGAGATCTTTATTCCATTCACAATACATTCAACAATTTTTATTTAAAACCTGTGCCCAGTTTTCAGAGGAAGGAATTTGGGAGACGGAGGGAGTATTTATTTACTAATTTTGCTATGATTATTAGTATAATAAAAGCATATATTCTTACAAATATTGCTATGTCTTGCTTATTTTGATTTTTGCATATAACTCATAAATTTAAAAATAGTTATCATGGTATAATATTCTCTTGCATCAGTTCTTCATATTTGTATAATACTTATCTATTAACTTTTACTTGCTATTTGCCTTAAAATTCAAGAATTTTGTGTTTTTGACTCTTTTAGTACTATTATTATTTTTGACCACTTTTTTAAAATGTACTTTTCTTAAGCTAGCTTTGAAAAGGCTCATTTATTCGGTATCTGCAATTCCATAAATTAATGTATTTTTAGTGCATATTGTTTCCCAAATAAAGTAGACTTATTGTATTTGTATTGTGGTTACTTAGGAGAAATCATGTAAAGAAGCATGTGTGGATTAGGGAGGGGAAGAAGCGACCCCTAATTTTTTTGTAGCCGTGTGAAGATATCTTCGTGTAGGTATGATCCAAGAAAGAAGGCTAAATCTTGTTGAGATATGTAACAAATACTGCAGTTTAGAGCTTATATGCTTTAATATTTATAGCGTCCTTTAAATTTATGCTCTTAGTTCATGTAGGTTGTGAGTCTAGCCCTGATGTATTCCATCATCTCAGACTCAGTACTCGTCACTGCTATCGTTTTTCCCTATTGGAATATAATCTCCATCTTCTACCTCTACATCCTCAGATCCGATAATCATCTAGTCATGGCTAACTTCTCATTAAAAGCAGGATCTCTCTTTTTGTCTACCATGCAATCAAATGGCCGACAATGATTTTTTGGTTGGTCCTCCAATCTCGTTGTTGCTAGATTAGCTTAGTCCTCGAATTCAAATTTTCGTTCTTTCTCCTTTTCTCCACTGTACCATCATCGTCCACCATCGCTATTTGCTACGCGATCTGGATGACATTGCCGACCTCAATGGCGTTGTCTTTGTCGGAGAGGAATACCTCAGCTGACGGCGGAGGGAGTCGAGTGGTGTTGGGGGGGCATGAGACATTTATTAGGCCGTTGTTGTATCTAGATGTGGCATAGGTGATGAAAGCACACGATAAAATTGAGACGGTTATGCTAATATCTCGTCTGGATTGTGGTTGAAGTTGGTGGGATGACCAATGAGAATGCCTCACTAATTGCCAAGTTAGGATGGAAGATTGTCTAGATTGGACCTTTTTTTATTGATGTGGAGTCTAACGTTACAAGCCATTTACTCAGCACTTGGACGACATTGCCATCCTCGACGGTGTAGTCTCTGTTGGAAAGGAATTCCTTAGCTGATGGCGGTGGGAGTCACGTGGTGGTGGGTGGCATGAGATATTGATTAAGATGTGGTCGTATTCAGATCTGACAGAGGTGATGACAACGCACATGATAATTGAGATGATTCCGCTAAGATCTCGTTTGAATCACGATCGAAGCTTGTGAGACGACCTATGTGATTGCCTCGCTGATTGCCAAATTAGGATTGCAGATCGTCTAATTGGATTTTTTTAATTGACGTGGAGTCTCATGTGGCCCTCCTACATGCCATGTATGTGTTTGAACACATAATTCAATTACAAGACATTGATAAATTTTTTTGAAACGTTAGGAATTAAAGTAATAATATATTTATGTTGGAACATTAACTAAAAAGTCGGAAACGATATGACTTAAACTAATATTTTTTTTTTACAAAGTATAAGCGTTTTAGGTGTTTATCTTATCCACCAGTTATTAATTTTTTTTAAGCCCCTAAATTCTTACAAGTTGTTCTATCGAGTTTATAAACTCAATCAAACACTATATGAGTGTTCTTCATTATCATCTTGAAGGCTCTCTAGCAATGCGTTACGTTCATGCGCTATTTTTTGGCATAGTATACTAACTAAACAAAGTTTCATAAAATAACTAAATAACATTATTATTTTGTCACATTTGCTTTTTTATTATTGAAGCTATGTATAGCTTCAATTGGTCTTGGAGCATGAAGATGAGACTAGGCAATGCTAAGCAGACATAGGAGAGAAAGCAAGAAGGTACAATTATTTGGGAATTCAGTCTCTAAGTGGAAGATTGTTGGAGCATGGAGCCTGAATGGACTGTACACTCAAGTCTGATCTCGGTGATCCAACTTTTTGGACTTTTGTTTTTTGGGCCAATGTGGAATCCTAATGGGCTTAGGGTTAGAGTTTGATTATTGTCTATTTAATAGTCGTTTTTCATGTAATCCGTATTCCGAAATATATAGTGAAATTTCTAGCTTGGCATCGCCCCCAGACGTAGTATCAAGACGAACTGGGTAAACAATTCTTGTGTTCTTTATTTTTTTTATCATGATTGTGGTGTGTTTTTCGTAACAGTAAGGTGACAATATTTTTAATATTTTCTTGTAATTCATAAGATATTATGCTATTATTAAAATTATTATTTAATTCTAATTTTGTTTTCAAAAAATTTGCTTATTATTTCTTAAAATTAGGATTAATCGAGTCCTTTAAAAAGTATATTGGCTCCATCAGAAATTAGCATTCCAGGGTAAACAACTACAGATAGTATCATTACCCAGAGAGATAAGACTTCACTAGTTAGCTCATCTCTCTCTCTCTCTCGTTCCATACAAAATTAATGAAAGAAATTAAACTGCAGCTAAGTGGTGTTGAGTTGATCCTTGGTCGTCGACGTAAAATGGACATTGTTTCTAGTTCTGGCAAGAGTTGGTGCAACCGTAAGAGGAGGGAAGTGAAACAGCATTTCCTTTTGGAGATAAGAGCAGTAGTGATGATACGTCGATGTCGACACGTTCAACTCGAACCCTAACCCGAACAGAAAGTCTACTTCAAGCAGGTTCATCTCTGATCTGCTGATTCCTCCCACTTTCGCGTAGTATGCATTATTGTAAAATCTGGATCCATTCCACGTCAAAATCATTATACAGTAATGGAGGAATGTTATCCTACACGCCCACAATTTGCACAATCTTTACATAAATTACTCACGTGTTACTTGTAAAACATTGAGCGTGTAGGACAACATTATGAGCGAAGAAATATTTAGCGGTTAGTAATACGGAAAATTATATATAGAAGATAAATTATCTTCAACGAAAATGAAAATTTATTGAATAGTGAAATAACTTACAAAACATGTAAACAACTATTTATAGACATAAAAATGGCTCCTACTTGAAAATGGAAATAGAATCCTGAAATGAAAGTAAATATAATACTACAAGGAAACTAGTTAAAATAAACTAATTAAAATAGTACACCAATGATGTGTTTAGTTTGAGCGATATGATGGATATATAAAAATAATATAAGCTAATCTATCATTTACTTTTGTGATTGATAAAATACATAATTGATGATTGTTTTTCTAATCACCAGGATTTCTGCAATCCTACTCTTTCAATGGAATATGAAGCAAACAAAATTAGTTTAAATTATAGGGTTATTAAGCGTCTAAATACATGAACTTTGAGTATATTTTGTTTTTCCATTAACTTTAAAAATTGTCAATAAGTATACAAAATTAACATTATTGTGATTTTTTCTACAAATTGAATGACGATCAATATTGAAACTGACATGGCAGTCGACGTGGTGCCACTTCATCAAAACAACATCGTTTTACTTATACAGTATATATTAATTGCCGCTTAAATACATAAATTTTGAATCTATTTTGATTTTTCCATAAACTTTAAAAGTTTGTCGATAAATATATGAACTTAACATTATATTAATATTTTTCACAAATTGAATTATGGTCAAAATTAAAACTGACATAAAATCGACGTGACACCACTTTATCAAAACGATATCGTTTTACTTATACAATATTTATTTTAAAAAATCTTAAATAAACTTCACAATTCTCTCCAACCCAAACTTTATCATAATTTGAGATTAGAGAAAGAGAAATGGGGTGGGTGCAATGTGGTTGTGAGTTGAGGTTGATTTAAGATTTTTAATATATATTGTATAAAAAAAGACATCGTTTTGATAAAGTGATATCACGCCGATTGTTATGCCAGCTTTAATTTTGACCATAATTCAATTTGTGAAAAAAAATTACAATAATGTTAAGTATGTATTTATTGACAAATTTTTAAAGTTCATGGAAAAAAACCAAAATGGACCCAAATTTCATATATTTAACCGTCAATTAATAAATATTATATAAGTAAAATGTTGTCGTTTTGATGAATGGCGCCATGTCAACTGCCATGTTAGCTTCAATTTTGACCGTTATTCAATTTGTGGGAAAATCACAATAATGTTAAGTTCTTGTATTTACTTAAATTTTTTAAAGTTAGTGAAAAAAATCAAAATAGACCCAAAATTCATGTATTTAGGTGCTAATAACCCTAAATTATATAAATTATCAAAAGCTTGAGATATCCCAAAATTCTCATCTATCTAAGTAAATAATGGATTAACTTTTACTACTTTTATCTATCTAGACTAATCATAAAAAATAAACTGTCCCTAAATATAATAACAATCCTGAGCAATCTATCCCTCATCTGTTAAGTTTGAAATAAGATGTATTAATACAAACGTAATAGATCTCAAATAAAGATGAAGCACTGATGAACTGGATTCGAAAACCATATTTTTATATTGTTTTCCACAGTTTATTTTAAATTTCCAACTTACAAAAGTTAAAAATTGTTTTCTAAAGACTAAGTTTGAGGTTTTACAATCAGTTTTCAAATGTTATTTATCTGTTTGTATGATTTGTAAATTATTACACGAAAATTGAGGTTTACTGAGTATATACTAGTATGATTCTCGTGACAAAAAAATAAAAATAAAAATTCGAAAATACATGAGGCGATTGAAAATGAAATATGATTTTGGAATAAATGATACCGTCTATCCTAGACATTTTGGAATACATGAGAGTTTGGCTGTCACTGATGAAGGAATTAATGTCCATCTTAGTATTGGAGAAGTTTGTATTTATAGTGTAACAGAGGAAATGAGTCCACATACACAAATACAAAATGACACCTAATCTTTGTTGGCTTTTTCTGTAAAACAAGGGTGAATTCACATGGCCGACAACCCAGCCTAGCCAGGAATGGATCAATCTCATTTTACATAATTTTGGTTTTTTATTTTATGTATGATTTAGTAAAAAAATGACCTACTGAAATATATCAGCAATTTCTGCCTAATTTCTGCTTCTAAAAATAGATACTTCGACACCGAAACTACCTAGCTGTCTTAAGACCGACACTAAAAGCAGGGCGGCTATTTTAAAAAATGTCACCAGCCAACTAGATAGAAAGTTAAATCTACATCCATTTTATTAAAAATGTTTTGATTGTCATAAAATATTTATTTAAACAACCATCTATCAGTATTGTATTAAAATATTTTGCATCCATTTTTCGGCTCGGAATCTTGACATGACTCGCCATATATTACATAAAATTATGTGGTATTCGGTGAGACACGTCAAGATTTAGAGGTCAGAAAACGGACTTACGATATTGATAGTTGGTAGCTTTAATAAATATTTCTGATCGTTCGAAATAATTTTGATAAAATGGATATAATTTGGATTCAAAGTGGTGTTTATATTATAAAACATAAGTTAACCAATCGCAACAACTAATAAATCGATGTCAAAGTCGATGATCAGAAAATTTTGTGTTTTTCCAGAAAATAAAAGCTGAAAGTCAAAGAGAACTGACATGTCATCCATGAACTTGGCAGAAACCAAGACACTGGCGATGAGGAGGCGATGAACATTGAAGGAATTGAGGGGAAGCAGCGGCTGCTTCTGCACGAAGCGATCCAAGTAAATGTAGGCGACGACGAAGCACGATGGGCTGCAGTTGGCGTACTTGAAGATCCTCTCCATGTAGCAGCGGATGGAGATGGTAGGCCGCGTCAGGCCGTGGAAGATGGACATCTTCTGAGCATCGAGGCAGCCGAATCCGTCATTCGATTCGGCTACTCTTTGGAGGAGGGACGAGAGAAATCTTATCATCTTCGGCCACTATAAAAAAAACAATACATTTAAACGCGACAAATATTATCACTATATATATGTTTGTAGCGACAAAAACTTGATCTTCAGTACTCACATTATCGTCACTAAAAGCAATTTTTCTTGTAGCCCGCATAGTGTCGGGAATCTCCTCCACCTCCGATGCATTCATTTTCATATATATATATGGTGATGAATTAATGGGAATTGGTGAATGGGTTTGTTTGTGTTTAACGTGAAATGGAAAGAGTGCGTGTGAGTTGCTATTTATACACAGGGAGGATGGGTTTAACGCGGAAATGGGGTTGGATGTGAGCTGCTTCAATGAGGAGAACCAATGTATCTACTTTTATTACCTCGTGTGTCTTTCATCTTCAATTTCGATTTTGGATTATTGTCGTCTTTGTGGTATAATGAAAACGATATTGTTGGTATTATTTTGTGTATGACGTAGCTATGGAATTTTTAATATATACGTAATAATAATTGAAATAGCAGATGAAATACAATCTCTGTGTGATTTTTTCTTTTCTTTCCTTTTTTGAGGTAAATTTATGTGTGAATTTATACATTTAAGTTGAAATTATGATTGTTGTCATCTACCTTTGTAATTAAAGATAGGTTACTGATCAATTTTTTTAATCTTTTTTTCTATCATCTACTCCCTCCGTCCCGATGACTCCTTTTTTTTTGATATCACGGGACCCGCACCGCTACCTGAGTGCAGCTGCGACTGGAGTAAACCTCACGGTCTGCAATAGCCGCAAAACCACACAGAGAGGTAAACCACACTTGAAACCAGTGTGTGACAGCTCAAACCCATGTAGACGTTTGGTAGGTTGAACACGTGACCTCTCCACGCGAACCCACCTTAACCATTGGGTTGTCCTGGGGACATGATGACTCCTTTCTTTTGCACGTAGGTTAAGGAGAATTATGTTTTGTGTGTAAAATAGTGGGTGATACGAAATTCGAGACAATTTTTAGTTTTAAAAGTATTTTTTTTTTTGGAAACGGACCAACTTAATGGGACAGCCCAAAAAGGAAAACATACCAACAATAATGGGACGGATGAAGTACTAATTAAGCAGGGGTTTAACTACACCCCACCATCCTCTTTATACACACTAATTATCATGGGTGGTTTACAACTTAGTCCACCTTTTGTCCCCTAAAAAATAGTATTCCTTTAGTGGTGGAATTAGGATTATAATTGAGTCGAATCTAAAAATTTAAGCTTTATCAATTTATTATGGCGTCAAATTTAAATTTTATGCGTTGACTACTTCAAAATTCTTGAGTTTAATCGAGCTTAAAAGCTTTCTAAATTTGGAATTGAATTTAGATAGCTAGAAATTTTTTATTTCAGAAAAAGTAAATTACTTATTCTAACTACACCCCACTTCGTTATGCACCTTAATTTCTTGAGTGGCAGATGGATTTACAGCTTAGTCTGCAAGATTATATGTCTTGGGTGATGTTTTTAACGTTTCATCTTTTTAAGATGGACGTACTACAAATTTCGTATTTTGATAGTATTCTTCTCTTTGTAATGGTGAAAAACTGAAGAATGAATTCGAACCTCCATCTCATAATTCAGAAAAAAAGAGAAAGAAGAAGGGGGTGGGGGGGTGGGGGGGTGGGGGGGATTGGTTGGTTGGTGTATTATAGTCATCATCGTATACACCACCACCAACTAAAGAATGTTAGTTTTATTTGTAGTCACTATCTACGTGATCTGTCTGTTGGTAATCGATGATATCCAATCTTTCAAAAGATTTGATTATAATTTAAATGACATAATTTGGAAGTTGGAAACCTAATTGGTATAAATTCAAATGTGGATGATGATCATTTACCCTTTTAACTTAGCAGAAAGATTATTTATTATGAATTGGACTCTTATAGAATCACTCACATATGTAGACTTTGATACTTTTCTGTGTAAATAATATTTGATATTTTTCTTCTATGTAAATGATAAGTAAATGATATTTTTCTTTAATATAAATGATAATTTTTTAATAATAAATGGTAATTTTTTCCATATCAACATAATAAGAACGGATATAGAGAAGTTGTTGTGATTTAATATTATTATTCATTTCCTAATTCAATTTGACGTTGCATCCGTCAGAAAGATAGAATCTAATGCACATTAAATAATTTGAATATGATCCAATATAATTAAACATTTCGTGATATCACTTTGTACGATTTTTATTATTATTATGTATTACTATCCAACAAAACATAAAATTTATGAAGAAATGGAAATTATGTTGGGTCCTATAATTAATTTTGTCACTTACCTTTCAACTTCTTCTTTTGAAAAAATAAAATAAAATAATTTTTGGCCCTTCAACTTTCATATATTTCTATTTTCATTACAAGTATTTTCCATTTTATAAGGCCAACTTATTTTTCTTTCCAAGTCTATATTTGAGTAAATTCTAAAGCGTTATGCGGCCACACACCCCTTTTCCTCCTATTTTAAAAAATATTAAATTATTAAATTTAAATTTAAATTTAAAATTTTCATTCGATAGGTGCAAAATTGTAATTCCATGAGATGGTTTTAATGTAAAACCAATTTTTTAATAGATCAAAAATTAAATAAATGGTTGTTTCATTTAATAAAGTTGATTATGGTAACATTATGGTAGAATAAAGACTCATATTTTACAATAAAGCTATGCGGCCACATTATGGTTGGCCACACACCCTTTTCCCTCCTATTTAAAAAGTATTAAATTATTAAATTTAAATTTAAAATTTTCATTTGATAGGTGCAAAATTGTAATTCCATAAGATGGTTTTAATGTAAAACCAATTTTTTAATAGATCAAAAATTAAATAAATGGTTGTTTCATTTAATAAAGTTGATTATGGCCGACCATATTATGGCCGAATAGCAGCACTCATATTTTACAATAAAGCTATCCGGCCACACACCCTTTTCCCTCTTATTTTAAAAAATATTAAATTGTTAAATTTAAATTTAAATTTAAAATTTTCATTCGATAGGTGCAAAATTGTAATTCCATAAGATGGTTTTAATGTAAAACCAATTTTTTAATAGATCAAAAATTAAATAAATGGTTGTTTCATTTAATAAAGTTGATTATGGCCGACCACATTATGGCCGAATAGCAGCACTCTATATTTTATTAGCTTAGTTTGTTTGATATTACAAAGTTTTATATTTAAAGCAACATTGGATGATTGCCTCTGTCTACCATGGTTAATGTTGATATTTATGTTATGTTTTCGAGAACATCCACATAGTGAAGATTTTTCTATGTTAACATAGAGGTTTATGATTCAATATCCACTGTCTTCATTCTCCCAACTCAAAAAAATATTGATATTTATTATTTAAATACTTACTACCCTTCTAAAGTGTGTTTGTTTTATTTTCTCTTGATCAAGGACAGAAAAGTTGAGAAAGTATTCCTTGACCAAATAAATAAATACACAAATAGGTTTGTGTGTGTGTGTGTGAGAGAGAGAGAGAGAGAGAGAGAGAGTGTCAACTAGATACTAGCTACTTGGTGGCTTAACTAATTCTGTGATTGAGTAATAGACATGATCCTTGCTTCGTAATAACTTCATCATGAGGAATTTGTAGTTGTCAACTTTTTACCTAAGGGGGTAACTAAATTGATTCTATTCGAGTACTTTAACATTAATTTTCGAACATACTCAAGTCTTAGAATCTTTTCAAAGTTAACAACACATCTAGCTTAAATGAGCCATGTAAGCATATATACTTAAATTCATTATATGCATCATTTTCTTTGAAAAGTTAAATATTTATTACGATGAATTATTTCTTATAATAAATAAAGCCAATTACACACATTATATTTTCCACTTTATAAAGGTATAGGAATATTATAACTTAGATATACTAGTTTTTATATCATGAAGTTCAACTCAATTCGCTTTATGTTAATCCGTTTATCTAAATAAGTTTGAACGAGCTTGTAAAAATGCTCCAAATACCTAGAATAACTTGACTAATCTGTAGCCATATTTGCTGAGACCTTGTTTTGGTTTATTTCTTTTCATGTAGTGCGTTCAGTTATTATAGACTATTAGATTAGGGGTGATGAAATGGTTATTGGATATTGGTTATTATCGAACCAAATCGATATCAATAGATCATCGTCATCTAATAACCGATTAATTTTGTTATTGGATCAATATCGGTTAGTGATTTATGGTTAATTTCAATATCAGATATACCAATAATCGAATGAGTATTTACCCAAATGACTGAAATTATAATAATTATTAATTTATTATTATTATTGTTGTTGTTAAAGTAAAAATAAGTTTAACTAGATTTGGATAATTATTATAATTTATCTCTATTATTAAATTAAAAATAAGTTTAACTAGCCAAATAGGGCAAAAAAAATTAATTCGAATAATTTCGTTATGCAATAACCGAATTGATTTCAGTATCAATTATTGAATTTGGTAAATTTTGATTTCGATTAACCAAAATTTTAGTTTCTGTTAACCGAAACCGATCCAATAAGCAACCCTATATAAGATTAACTAAGCAACAAATGGAGTTACATATGTTATATAATATAAAGTAACAACCCGAGATTGCAATGGAATATATAAATAGAAGTACTTTTAATTATAAATAAATATCATTGTATTATTTGTAATTGTTCCTCTTAGGAAACAAGAAATCAATCTGAATCTTTGATCTTGGTATCATTACGATTATCATAAAAAGAAGCAATATTATAAAATAAGCATTTGTTATATACATAAATACATTGATTTTAATATTGTAAATATAAAGAAGCATGATTCAAAGGTTCTTTAAAGAGAAATGATTCCCACAGGAATCCACCCATATATATATATATATAAAGTGAGGTTCAAATAAGAATTATTTTTATCTTAAAAATAAAGAACCAATTTTTATGAATTATATTGTAAAGTTGATGCACACATAGATGTTCAAAAAAATTACTACAATGGAGAACCAAAATATGATATTTTTAGCCCCTCATGGGATTCAAACCTATGTGAAAATTCTATTTTTTTTTATGTAGACCTTTCCCCACTGATACATCGACTTTCATAGGAAATGCATCAAATTTTTTTTATTTGTAGATTTTAGGATAAAAATGGTTTATACATTAACCATCCTATATATATATATATATATATATATATATATATATAAGAGAAATAAAATATTATTTTGATTGATTGCGTATAATGCTCACAACAAATGATTAGGAAGAGACATCCTTTGTTAACACCAAATAAATGTTGAAAAACAGCTTAAGATTTAGAAGCGTAACGTTTTTGAGAAATTATGAGATTATTAATGGGTTCAGTTTGGGCAAAAGCAAAAGTTGGTGGGTTTTTTTGGGTTTGCCATTGATGATGTGTTTGATAGTTAGTTATAAAGGGGTAGGTTGAATTTGGTTAATCAATTTTGTATGAACCAAAATGTTGCTTAGGCTGCAAACAAGGGTGTAATAATATGGAAATGGTTGCTCAAAGAATTATGGGGACTCACCTTGACGCAAGATTTAATTACCTTTAGGTGCCCTCACATTTTTGTGACTCATCTTTTCCACATCTTAAGTATTGGTATTTCTCACTAATGAAATAGTATTTTACCTAAGTGTTATAAATATAATTCTTTTATAGGAAAATAAATTTATAAATTAAAAATAAAGTTTAAAATCTATGAATTATCCTTAAGGGTGTACGACTCACTCAAAGAAAGAAACCTAACAAGACCAAGGAGGTCGGAACTACGAATTAGACTCTTCCATATGTTTGTAGAACTAGATCGGCGGCCGCATTAGAATATTGAGAGTAAAACTCTCAACATGAAAAACAAAAAAATGCCTTAGTCCAAAATATTCAGCCCTCAAATCCAAAATATCCAAAACAAAGACCAAAAACAAATACGAGAACTATCTAATAAATTATTGTACAACTTTAATCGGATGTGAAGTATATAAAATCTGAAAAGGTTTTCAACATCACAAATACTTGGGAAGGGTCGAACCTACCTAAGATCGGGTTATTTCACGGGTCGACCCGGCCCAATCCATCCAATCCGATCAGGTCCATAAACATATGATTGTATCACTTGTTGTGAATAAACGTATCACTTGCTCTGAATAAATATATTATTGTATCATTTCGTGATGAATAAAATATCACACTTGGTGTGAAAAAATGTATAACATGTATCACTTATTATGAGTAAATGGATCATTTATTTTAAATAAATGTATCATTTACGAATTAACATATTAATAATAATGGGTCCTGAGTCAGATTGGATTCGAATTGGTTCAGCCCGCAAGAAGACTCGTCCATAACTAATGTCGACCATATGGGACAGCATCTCTTTCAACATTATCCCCCGCAGAATTAACATTGGCCACAAACGACCGATTTTGAAAGTGCTTCTCGTTCCTCACAATCCCCAGCGCATGTAAAGCATATATAATTCTTGGCATATATATTAATTATTTAACACCAAGAGTGGATGTACACACAATGGAAAAAGGAAAAAGAAAGAAAAACAGAAAACCAAAACAAACGTTATTGGGTAGCATAATTCTTGACATATATTAATGATTAGCATCTATTCCTATAGAGTAAAGGAAAAAGAAAAAGAAAAAGAAAAAGAAAATTAAACAAACGATAACGTAAGGATAACAATTACGTAGTAAAAATCCATAGTAAAATGTTATGCGGTTGGGCAATTTGTACGATGAAGATAAATCATTCAAATTCTATAAAATATTGTTTCTAGTAATTCATCATTTGACATATAGTCTATATCTATAATATACTAATATAAAAAGTGTCTTGTTTACAAAATATAGATTGCCTATTATATTTCTATTATATTTGAATTTTATGGGTAATTGTGGAAAAAGATATGCTTATATAATTATAAAAAATCTTAATTTATTAGATATATATTAAAATATTACAAGTATATATTAATTTATTTAGGCATTCATTAAAATTTCATCCAATTTCATCTTCCATCGCTACATTTAAAATATAAATGCAGCTTTATACTAATCATGAAAAGAATACTTTTCAAATTTTCCTATATTAATTACGGTAAATAACACATAGTACTCTAACGTCTTCGACTTACTACATTCGTATCCCACGTAAACATAATAACAAATTAGATCATAATCGTTGCAGATTTTTAACATCCGTGTCCCAAGAAATCGAGCTTAATTTGTCTATGTAGCACAATATATAGTTTGGGCCTGATTTGGCTATGTAGCACACATAAAAGAATACTACGAGAAACGACATCGTTTTACGCTCTTATTTTTCATCTTCTTCATTTCATACATTAAAATCTCATTACTCAAACCCTAATTCGCTCTATTCGCAAGATTTTCAAAAATTGGATTGAGGGGTTTGATTTGATGATGTTGGGATTTTATTTGACGATCGACATTGTTGTTATTTTTCGGTAATGATGGATTACAGAGGTTTGTGTTTTCTGTAATTGCAAAATTAATTATATTGAGGGTGTGTGATCAGAAAATGTGTATGTGTTTTGGTGTATGTGTTTTCTGTAATTGCACACTCGTAAGGAAAAGATATGAAAAATTGTCGTCAATTGATATCCTCTCCATTCAAGAAAAACCTAATTATAGACTATTTTCTTTGCAATCGTTGATGGCTAAGTTTTTGGAAGGCAAAATTACCATGTGAAAACTTTTGAAAAAAATGTTAAGGATTCATTAATTGTGAAGTGTTAAAGAAAGGGTAGGTTCTCTTATCTGATGACGTAATGAAACGCTAGTAGGTGTTTACTAGGGGTAAGCATTCGGACTTCAGTTTGGATTTTTGTCTAATCCGAATCTTAAGAGAGAAAAAATCAGATTCGAATCGAATATCCGAAAATCCAAAATCCAAATTTTTTATTAAAAAAATCCGAACCGAACCTAAAAATCCGAAATTCTGAAAAAAATCCTAAAATCCGAAACCAATTTTTGTTAATTCTTATATATTTTTATTAGATTTTAAAATATTTAAATAAAATATTATTATAATATATAAATTATATATAATTCGGATTTTTGAATTTTTTCGGATTTAAAAAATTCAATCCGATCTGATCCGAAAATCTAAAATTCTGAAAAATATCAATCCGGTTCGAATCGAAAATCAAACTCTTATTTTATTCCCGACAAACACGCGGTTTGGCTAGTTCGACGAGTTGGGCGAAAGCTTCGATTCATGGTAGGAAGCAACTACTCATGCTATGGATGTGGGAGCATCAACTCCGTTCTGCCGCCGCCACTGGGGTTTCCATTCAAAGCAACTAACACTTCTCCTTCCGACCTTCCAAAGACGGGCGGTGTCGACTCTATACATCGTGTTACCACTTAGCGAGTCCGTGTTTTAATAAATGATCGCTACCCACGGTATGTGCCGCTTCCTAATCAAAGATAGGAGAGCACCCTTCTCCGGTTACGGGTCATTTTATGATACAAATATGATAATTTAGGGTTTAAATTGATATTTTTGAAAGTACAGGATATTTTTGATAAAACATGTATAGTTTAGGGTTTAAATTGATATTTACCCTTATTTAAACGAAAAATCCGAACCAAATTTTCAATTTCGATTTGGTTTGGATCGGATATTCGATTTTCGGGTATTTTGCTCACCCTAGTGTTCACGGTGTCTTCGGTGGACTCTAAACCATGTCTGCTCCGCCATTTCGTCAAGGATTAATCTTCGACCTCTGCAGATTTTTTCCGATGAGAATAAGCAATATCAATAGAAACTTGAAGATTTTGCAGATTGGGCCTTACTTGAAATTTGTAGTGGAATTGGTGTTGTCATCTGTGGGAGGACTGGTGGTGGTGGTATCAGTGAGAGAGGTATCCGATGGTGCTATTGTAGCCACCGATCGTTCGGGGAGCGAATGAGAGATGATGTTATTGGGGTTGTTCTAAGAGAGAACAAAGATGAGAAAAAGAAAGAGAATGGGAAGGGTGATGTGGGACCGTGGGTGGGGTGAATAAGGTTGTAATTTCATGTATGTTTCATGTGGACTTTCGGTGTGCCATGAAGGAACAACGAGCTCAATTCCAATGGCTAGGATATTATTATGAACCAATTTGAAAGGTTATGGTCTGATTTATTATTATGCTTATGTTGTGACACATATATAAAGAGTCAAAATATTAGAGTACTATGTGTTATTTACTTTATTATATAATTATTACCAGTATTACACCCATGCGATGCATGGAGTATATCTATCAATGGCAATCTAGGTATCAACATTAATTATAAGGTTTTCCTAATTGTTCATCATAAAGAAAAAACACCAAAAATAATAGTAGAATGAAACAATTTCACATAAGATATAATTAGAGCCGGCAAAATGAGCCCGTCCCGAAAAGCTAAAAGCCTGGTACCCGGTATTTGGACCGGTTTGGGCTTCAAAATTAAAGGCTGAAAAATCGGGCCTAAAAAGCCCCAAAAAAACCCGGCCTAATTCAAAAGCCGGGGTTTGGGCTAAAAAATTGATTTTATTAAATATATATATTTATAATATTATTTAATATACATATCTATATTTTTAATAATATTAATTATTAATTTTCTTACTAATTCACATAGGTCGAAAAAATAAATTTTGAAAAATAATAATCTCATAAATCATTCAAAATAATTCCTAAGAAAATGATCTCCAAAATATATGCATTGATGATTAATGATCTTATAGTATGTAAAATCTATTTTGAATCATTGATCTTAAATATATACATTAATTAATTTATTTTATTCTATTATTTTATGAGTATAAGGATTGACGTTTAATAATATCATTTATCTTTGATTTGTAATTACTAATTTTTCTCCTTAAATTAAAGAATTAAAATCATACTGCATTCATCGCATGAATACATAAATAGGTCAAGATATACAAGAAGCATTATCATAAGAATAAGTAAGCTCAAAATATTCTCATCACGGATTCTTTATTTAAGTTAAGGAGTTATGATATCTTAATTAAATAATTATTTATTTAATTTAAAATATTAATTTTATATATTAGTAAAATTAAAAATTATCTAAAAAGCCCATAAGCTTCATATTTTAGGCAAAAAATTTGGACCGACCCTACCGGACCGAAAATTTAAAAGCAAACGAGCAGGGGTTGGAACCTTACTTTATAGATATAATAATTGACAAAAAAATATAATAAAATAAGTTCATACTAAAAATAAATTCCCTACATGAATAATTATACTCATGTGTATCTACATGTGATGGGTCCCATTGAATACATACTAGTGTATTAGAAGGAGGGGAGAGGAGGAAGGCGGGAGAGAATATACTAGTTGGCAAATTTCAATTTTTTTTCTTTTCACAAGATTGACTGGTTACAGTTAGTAGCTGGTCGGTTAACTAATAGTCTCGTCTCGAGGCGATCTTTGGTCGATTTAGATAAATGACGTCTAGTGTTGAGTGATGTCAATTAGCAAACCAACTGATTGCTGAGGCAACATGTCAGTTGGACTGATAACTGATGTGTCGCACGAATGTGGTGGTTACTGTGTTTGCCTTACTGAAAACTTGAAACTGATTTGAATTTCTTAGTCAACTATTGCTTAGTCGGTTTTCAGTATCAGACTAATATTGATAAATGTTTTTAAAATTATGTTGTGCTGTTGTGTACTGGTGATGACAATTCAATAATATGCAATTTAAATAGCTATACTAAAAGTAAATAATACATTAAGTTTTACGTGGTTCGGAGTGATCAGCTCTTACATCTACGAACTAATTGCTCATCAATCCACTAACTTGGATTTGACCTTATTTGCGGGTACACGATATAAACCTGAATACTGAGTTAACCTTACATTATCCGACCTAACTCGACGTTCCTCCTATGCTTGCGCGACCTAACCTCTAGCTTATGGGTGCTAAGAAACCTTTAAAATTTCGCTTATGAGTGCTTTCCAACAAAAATTGATCGACCTAACCTCTAGCTTACGGATGCTAGATAATCAAGCTTCGTCGATGTATATGCGACTAATAGCGTCGTTGATAGACTTGAGCTTTACTTGCTTTTGCCCAAACTTCTACACAAACTTCTACGCGTATTTATAGAGATGAAGATGATTAAAGACATTAGATGGCCAATCCAATCCTTCTATTTGTCGTTTGAATTCTTCTAATTGAGAATCCTCGTACGTCGCTGTTTGGGTCTGTATCATCGTACACTGTAGTTCTGTAACTCTGAAAAATATCTTCTGGTATGTCAGGATCTTTTGTAGATACGGTTACCACATGTGGCAAGTCAAACACTCAAGACTTAATTTCTTCCTTGTTTCTTCAGAGTTGACTCCGTGTTTTATCAACACGTTGACTTCATGTTGGACCAGTCTAGACTGCTCCGTCTTTTATCAGCAGGCTGAACTCTCGTTTATTATCAGCTTCAAACCTGAGTCAGTTTGATTCTTTCAGCTTAATGTAGATATAGTCAGTTTTGACCTTTCATTAACCAGCTTTGACTTGGTATCGCCAGCATTGACTACTTGTCAGCAGCTTTGACTTTCAGACGCCAACTTTGACTCCTTAGCATGACAGTCAGATATTGGTATGACACTTAATCATATCTTGACTTCTTCATCTCTTCATTGGTAAGTCTTTAGTCTCTGATCTTCAGCCTTCAGTTTTCCGACGTCAGTTTTTAACTTTACTCCAGTAGCTCTATTCATCAACATCGCTATATTTCTTTCCTCAGACTTCAGTGGACCTGACTTCATCTTCAGTCTTCAATATACGATCCTTCAACTGAGCTTTTATCAGTTACGTTGGTACTGATATTCCTATCAGAATGACTGGCTTCAATACTATTCGAACTCCTTCAGTCTTGGGCATGTCCAAGTTGGTAGTTTTACTCCTGAAACCTGTAACAAAAATACATAACTCTTGAACAAGTCAGCAGTATTAGTTATAACAGTAGGGCAATTATCAAAGATTTTGAGATCTAATTAAAACACATAATTAAAAAATAGACTAATTCCCAACCGTTTAGGAATTTTCCCAACAACTTACACTAACGCACGTATCAAACTCGTTATATATGCATACTTGTTATCAAATTAAAATAGTAAAATACTTATATTAGTATTACAATATAATATCAAATAACAACAACCTTCAGACTTAAGCAAATCAAGTACATTTTGATGAACAATAGAAGACACATGTGATGAAGAAGATCCAATAGAATATACATTCCTTTATTGTAATCAATATTCTCCAAATTCATGTCTGTAGACTTTTAACTGCTTTTATGCACATTAAATGTGTTGTGTGGGTTTCACTTCTATTTTTCGGTACTTAGATGATACGTTTGAAAATTGGCAAGTAAAGTAATACGCTAATACCTATATTCTAATATTTTTATAGGTGTCGAGTCCCAATTTAATATGATCAATAACCTCACAAAATAATAGAGATGTAAAGAAAATAGAACAGATGGTCAATTATAACATGTTGATATACACTTTCTAAGAATTTAGAATTCACTCAAAAAAATACAATTCTAGTAATAGCTTAAAAATAACCATGGACATGGTATTCCATAAGAAGAGAGAAAAAATGATGAAAAAATATAAATGAATTGCTACTGTATATGAATACAGATGCAAAACAATATGCATAAACAAATTCCTCCAAACTAATGGTGCATAGGAACAAACTATTCTAACAAATGTTGTATACTAATATTCTTAAATCTAAACTTCAAATCTATTTAGTTAGAAATCACTATTTAGTAATTGAAAGACTCTATCTCGTGCATTTATCTCATCACCTGTAATTATTATTGAAATCATTAGCTTAATATTGTTTTTCAAGTATTATCTTACAGTAAGTTTACTTTTGAGGATTAGTCTAAATAGATAAAAATAATATAAGTTAATCTATTATTTATTTTGATGGATTAGAATCTTGAGATATCCCAAGACCCCTAATAATTTCGATCATTTGAGCATTTAGCTTGATTCATATCCACTGGAAATGTAGGATTGGAGAAATCCTTGTAATGAGCATAAAACTACCCAACCATGTATTCTATCAATCATAAAAAGTAAACATCCACGTTGGGTATAATTTATATCTTTATCATATGTATTAGTGGTATATACAGACAAATTAAAAAAAAATGATATCTTTCAATAAAAAAAAGAATATATAATACAAATGAAATTCTTATTTTCTACTTTTGTCCTGCTTTAAACAACTCATTGCTTTTGGAAACGTAGATTAAGAAGAATTGTGTTTTGTATGTAAAGTTGTGTGGATCACAGAACACGATGTACTTTTGTGTGTAAAATAATTTCTTTTTGGGTATGGACACTTAGAGTGGAACAACTCAAAGAGGAATATGAGCCACTTAACCCGGGATGAAGGGAATATATTAGAATAATAATTGAGCTACAATGAAATACTTCTATACTTTTTTATTTGTTTTTTTAGAATAACATATTTTATTTTAAACGGGCAACATTAATTATAATAGTTATAAAGTAAATACTAAATAAATTTAATATTAATTCGAAATCAAAATTTCATATTTAAAGAAATTAGATCTATAAATTTGTAATAAAATTGCTACTTGAGTATTATCAAGCCACTAAGATGAATTTTAACCATATACTTGTCTCATAAACTCAACTATACCAACACTTTCTAATATCTAAAAATCCACCTAGTCCAATTTTGTGATCCAAGCTTGTGATGTTGAAAGTCAAAATAATCATCAATGGGATATTCATACATGAAAATCTGTTGGATAATATACGTCTTTTGAAGGGAAAATGGCACAATTGTAATTTTTGCCAACATTTTTAGCTTTTATATATAGTATAGATGTACATATCATTGTGAAATTTCTTACCATTATTCAACTCTAATACTTCATTAATGTGAAGTTTATGAATTGTGTGCAACACACACTATAGGAATTAAGAAAATGAAACCACGTACGTAAATCTTAACAACCATGAACTCAAGCAAAAAATTCTCAAAAACCATAGGAATTTTAAAATCATAATGACTTATTATTCAGTTGCATTACAACGTAAGGGGGAACCTTGAGAAAGTATATAATTTCAAATAATGCGATATATAATGCTAAAGCAATTATGATGCCTTAAAACCTTTTTGATTCATAATTTGGTGAAAAAAATGTCACTCAACTTGTTATCATGTATATAATCCTTGAAGTGGAATCCATCAACTAAAATAGAAGTGTGACCTTTTAAAAAAGAAAAGAAAAGGAAAACGACCCTGAACTCAAATTAATATTTAAAACCTTCTCTCCATTTAAAAGTCTCATTTACTTTTAAATTTTCTAGTTAGACTTTTTTCTTCACCCCATCCCCGGGGGGGTTAATCCTTTATGTCCATAATTCCATAATTTACTTAATAAATGTGTATATCATGGAACCCTAGTTAAGGTTATGTTATGTACTTTGATTTATTTCATAATATTCCTGTAGTGTTCTAAACGTCGAGATGTATTTATTTAAATAAATTGAATTGCATTGCTCCAATTAGAACATGTGAGCCTTCTTTGCAGGCACCTGCAGCTTCAGTCTGGTGCCTGCTATGAGAGAACTAATAAATAAATTGATAAGAAAAAATAATAAATGCAAACCTACAAAGAAGAAAAAAACAAAAGAAATCGTTGAGACTAAGATTTCGATTACAAATGAGTGGTCCTGACGCACAAACTGCAATTATTGGACAACTATATCAAATATTTATTCAAGTATTTATTGCAATACATGGTCCGAATGTCGTCCACAACATGGATAGGAGGAATGAATTATATTTTGGCCCAATGGGGAGCTGACGCGTGTCACTCATAGAAACAGTGAAGAGAAAACACACCTCGAACTCAATGGTGCTTCTCACGTTAGTCAGGTATGGAAGGCCTCTTCTAAGTTCTAACTACATGCAAAGGAATTAAATGGACGGTTCACTTGAGTTACATAGCAAAAATAGGATTATATAAATGAATTATTGACGTTTAATACACGAATTTTAAGGAATTTTAATTTTGTACACACCAACTTCGTAAATTATACATGAATTTAAATATTATTGTAATTTTTTTCATATTTTGAATTTTTATCCAAATTAAATATAATATGACAATTCAATGACATAAGTTGAATGAAATGACATCAATGCACACTAGTACAATCAAAACTGTAAGTAACAATATCATTTTGCTAATGAACTACCTACAAAATGTGGACTTGGTGATATATATATATATATATATATATATGGAGTGGATCAAATGAGAACCACATGTTTTTATGAACTCTGCGAACCACGATAAGACGTTGAAGATGATGCAAGATAGGCGGTATAAAGTTATGCATGTAACTAAAACTTTCTAAAATTATTTTGTTGGGTAACAATTTTAGAATGTTTTCGTTATGCACAACTTTATAAATTTTATTCATCAATTTTATACGTTTGTACATAGTTCTCAAATTCTCAAAAAAGATGAGTTTTCACTGGATCCAACCCCTATATATATATATATATATATATATATAGGGGTTGGTTATAGAAGGAACCATTCCTAAGTTGAGAATTAGGAACCAATCCAGACCCTATATATCATCAAATCCAACGGCTACTATAAAATTTTTGGTCAAAACAAGTTTTGACTCTAATTAAATTAAATTCTCCACTTTCCATATTTTCGATTGCCTTAAGGGCATAATAGTAATTTGAAATTTAATCTTCCCTCAATTAATTACACCATCCACGGAACAACTAAGACTATCTCTCTCATCAATAATTACTGTCTATCTACCTCCCTGTGCAAATCTTAAGGATACGCATATTATTTCACTTTAATGCATAAATATTCAATTTTCAAAAAATCTATACATAAAATGGGTAACCGTGTGAATAATGCTTTTGAAGCATCTTTTGTGCATAAGAACAGAAAACATAACTACTTGTGCATATTGTGGTGCACGTAATTACCTTATAGGAATATTCATATATTATGTTCATAATATGATAGATGGTTGTTCACATCTATTTTGCATGTTTGTTAAATTATGTTAGTTATATAATAAACACACAATCAATAAAATATGTATGCACAAAATGGAGACCCGTGTGAATAATGTGTTTATGTTTTAGTGTATAAGTTGATTATAATTATTCACACCATTGTCTAATTACGTTGATGTGAATAAATATAATTTATGCACAAAAAAAAATTACAATTCATGTAATTTACTTCAACGAATAAAATAATAGTTGTTTATAATAATAGTGACAGAGTCTACATTTTATTATGTAGTTTTAAAATTTAATTGTGCACAAAGGTTCTATAAATATAAAATTGTATTTATGCATGTATATTATAGATGTATGCACACATATTTAACTATAATACATGTTTTCATGAATAAAATAACTAACAAAATGGGTGTACAAATAATTTGATCCAATATAAAATTATATGGCACATTTTTGAGAAAAAACAACGAATAAGCAGAAAGAAACAAGAGAGAAGACAAATCGAATTTAAAAAGATTATCAAAATCTAGATACCATAAATATGCATATATATAACACATAATAATAGTCAACTTTCGGTTATAAATTATTACAATTACTTAATTGACCTTATTTATAAAATCAATAAATATAATCCTAATTTAATTGCATAAAATATTGACCGCAAGATTGTCTATAATCAACAATCAAGAATAGTTCTCATTTCTCAAAATATTGGTGGTTCTCATTTGATCCATTCCCTATATATATATATATGATCTATTAGAAACCAACCTTAAACTATAAACTAGAAATCAATCTTAATCCTCCATTTTTCTAATCTAATGTTCACGGTTTTTTCTATATTAAAAATAGTTGAAAATGAATATAAAATTCAGAAAAGGCTAAAACAGTAAAAACAAATTAATAGTTGACGCACAAATCTCACCATCCCCGTAAAAATGGGATTTCCAAATTTCAGAAGTTTAGGTTCCGTAGAATGTGTTATGTTTTTTATAACTTACATAATATGCTTTTTGTAAAGTTATGTTATGCTTTTCAACAATTTTCAATATTGTTAGCGGTTTAGTATACTGTTATGCTTTCTTACGGTATGCATTATGCTTTTTGTGTAGTTTTGATGGGTCCTGCTGGTTACGTACCGGTGAGGGAGTGGAGGTATACACCAATTGGGACTGGCTATAGATAGTAACTGGTTCGATAACTGACAGTCCAATATTGATGGCAGCACTGTTGGTTAGTTCAGATAAATGGCGTCTTTTGCTGAATGATATCAGTTAACAAACCTACTAACTAGACAGCAAATCAGTTGGATTGATAACTAATGTGCGTGCAGAATATGGTGGTTACTGTATTTATCTTACTAAAAACTTGAAACTGATTCGAATCACTTAGCCAAATGTTATTTAGTTAGTTTTCAGTTTTACGTCTCTTTAGTAGTAGATTAATACCGATAGAGAGTTTTAAAGTTGTGTTGTGTTGTTGTGTACTGGTGATGATATTTCAATAATATGTAATTGAAAGTGGTGTCACATCGAGATCATCGTACTCAAATTATGCCACAAAACAGTCATGTCAGATTTAATTTTAACGAAAATTTAAATCGTGGAAAGATCACAATAAAATTTAAGTTCGTATACAAAATTAAAATACATCCAAAATTCGTATATTTAGCATCAATAATCCTATATAAATTGTGTCATGCTCTTACGAGGTCTGTCTTATGATAGCACTTCATGAATCAACAATATTATAATATTAGGAGGTGTGGAAATTTTATTTTACAAAAGCACAATAGGGAAACCTACTTTAGGCTGTATTGGGGTTGGGTTTCCTCACAAACTATTTAATTAGGAGGTTTACAAAAATTAGAACTGCAGCCCAACACAAAGTTAATAGGGTGACATTTAACTCCAACTTTTTGGGTGCTTGTCAAGTGTAGACTCGAGTTCATGACATTCCAACTGCATATATTTGTTCGCCATTTATTATGTTACATGCCAATATTACTTATATAATTTTGGGAAAATTATTATATAAATCACAACCTTTCTCTTCATTTACTATTTCGATCAGACTTTTAAAATGTTGCAAATAAGCACTAGTGTGTGTGTTGGCCTAGTGGTAGAGTGGTTAATGCCCGAGGCCAAAGATCTCGGGTTCGAGTCCACCGTGACGCGGCCTTTAAATTTCTGTATTAAATTGACAAAAAAAAAGTAATTAAGTCTTGCACAAATTTTCATCTAACTCATATTACCTTTAAAATACGTATAGTTTCAGCCATTGATTTGAGAAATTAAAGATTAATCTTTAATGGGCTCGAGGAAATTTATGGCATATGGATCAATAGAATATTTGCTAATAACAATGAGTTTTGTCGGAGTAGTTTCCATCAATATTATATTGTTAGACTGGACATGAAAATTCATCGTTTTCAGCAAACATCAAACGTGGATTCACATGCCAAAATGTTCATATTGTCATCCATCACAACCTAGTGTTTGATTTCTGAAATCAAGGCATTGATTAACGAAAAAAATAGCTAGAAAATCTGAACGAGTTTTAATTACAAAAAGTGGAATGTTGGGCAATCATTTGCGATATTTCAAATAATAGGTAAAACTTGCAAATCTAATTAAATCTTGTCCAGTTGAACTTTAAATTTTTTTTTTTAATTGTGTAAAAATAAAGTCCCGTAGATTAATTGAATTATCATAAATTTAAAGATCGCGTCACGGTGAATTAGAACTCGAAACATTTGGCATCAGACATTAACTACTCTATCACTAAAACAACACACAGAGATTAATTGAAATTGACGTTACTTATTGTTAATTAAGCTTACTTTCAAAAACTTTATATCGCCGTTTATGCACTCAACTCAACAATCACTAAATGAGCAAATTCTTCATGAGCTTTCCCCTGAAAGAAAAGAAAAGGAGTTTTATAAGCTCGAACCTTGGTAAATGGGCTTAGCTTACTTATGTACAAATTTCTCGTGAACAACCATTCGGCCCAATATATACATTTCGATATGCTGTCATCTCGGAAACGTTTATTTTTCATGATTAATATTTTGAAGGATTGAGTGATGGATTAAATATTTGATAAGATAATTTTTATTTATTAATCTCTTGTTTTCTACAAGGAACTATTGGAAGATTAAAATTGAGATAAATAACTCTTCATTTATTTGGAGGATTACTCCAATCATATCTGCATTGGTTATATTAAAATAAATGAAGAACCCAAATGATTAAAATATTTTTGAATTTTGGGATATCCTCAAATGTTAAATCCTTAAAAATAAATGCTGGATTAGATTGAATTAAATTTTATCTATACAATCTAATGATGTAAAGTAAAAGACTCACTTACATGATAATTATATATAGGGATTTGGAGGTTTATGTCACATTGTATAATCTAACATTACATATAACCCTAGAAGATTGGGATAGATTGCAGAATAGTGTTTGGCATAAATCAACTTACGGAAAGTTGTGAAATGTTTGAGTATCCTAAGTTGAAAAGAAAGTAATCTTCTGTGCACTCAATTAAGGTTCTATTATCGAAAAAAAAAGAGTTATATTTCGTGCATAAACAATTAAGACTCACGTATAGATAGCTATGATCATTGCCACTATAATACTATAATACTTATTTAGATTTTCTATAATTATCACTATATTGGAAGACGTTAGTTATAAATTTACTATAAGGTAGAAAACAACAAACAACTCGATCGTCGGTGATGTAAGTGATGCGACCTGTCGTGAATGCCGACTGATACATAATTGAGAGAATTTGAAATGAAATTGAGAGCATATTTGTTTTGGAAGAATTTGAAAAAGAAAATTAAATAGTTTTAAATTGGAGTTAGATATTTAATTATAATAAAATTATATATATATATATATATATATATATATATATATAATGGATCTGGGCGATCTGGGTCTCAAAAACTAAATCCCAGATCCAGATCCGAAATATGGGGGTAGGATCCGGATCCATCGGGTCCAAATTTTTTAGGATCCAGATCCTAAAATGGATCTGGATCCACGGATATGAACCGGGTCCGGAATCCATTGTCCATCTCTAACTGTGGATATAATCTATTTTTATTATTCTTTTGATTGTTTTTTAAGTATTAACTTCTGCACTATACTCAATTTCTCCAAATTTATTATGGTAGTTTTGTTAATTTTATTTAATTTCGATTACCAACTATCATGACATTTTTCTAATGGTTTCGAAAGTTGCACATTATCTTCATAAAACCGCAAAACAAAAAATTATGAAATAAATAGACAAAAAACTTGGGTGCACTCTCAGTTAGAGATGCCAATGGATGAGTTTTATCCGAACCGATCCGGAACCGCTCAAAGCACATTAAATTTTAAAGCAGCGGTTCTGATTCCGGTTTCGATTCCAGACCCGCTTTAAACCTGCTCCGTTTAGATCCATAGTTTGATGGTCCAATCCGATCCGAATCTGATTCTGACTCCAGAACCAGAACCAATACTTATTTATTGGTTCTGGTTTGAGTAAAACCCGTCTATTGACAAACCTAAGTTTAAATAGGCTTGTTAATGAGCTAGTTTTATTCATATCGATTCAAATCACTCATAACACATTAAATTATAAAACAACGGTTTCGATTCTAGTTCTAGTTCTTGTCATGTTCTGGTTTCAGACTCGTTTAGATCCGGATCATTTAAGATCTATAGTTGATGATCCGGATCCGATCCGAATCTAGTGTCTAATGGGTCGGTTCCAAAACCAGAACCATTACTTATTTATTGGTTCTGGTCCGGATAAAACCACCCATTGACATCCCTACTCTCACTCACCATGTATCTGGGTTAGCATGACCCGATATTTGATCCTCAATCGCCAGATATCTGATTGGAAGATGGCCGAATGGCACTCTGATAACAGAAGCAAGTTGGTTCCCTTCCAGTTCTGTCATTTCTGCTGCAAAAACCTGGGACTTTGTTTTGTTAATATAAAGCCCTGACACCCCTGCAAATTCATTCAATTAAGCATGAGATCATCACCAAAAGCCAAGTGTGTGATTTTCAATCTCGAACACTTGGGATGATAATTGAAATCACCATTCTTGGCACGGGAGAGAAATGCTCCATACACTCTAGAAAAACAGATGAGGGGGTCTCCCCGCTACGTCCCGAGACAAACCCATGAAGATCTGCTTTTGAGAGTCAGACTTCCTATAATATTTCCGAAACAACTCTTGCACTAGGAATATGTTAGTGATATTTCTGCCCTTGATAAGCTGAACCACTTTATCAAGCAAAGGAGTCAATCTGTTAGCTAAAATCTTGGTGATTACCTTTGTAAAGAACATTATATTGCAACACATAATTGGCCTGTAGCGCTAATTGAGGAATTGTGAGAGGTTTTTGTAACCAAACCGACAATAGTATGATTTATCTGCTTTAGGAGTCTTCCAGTAGTGCAGCTTCAATCATCTTCTTAAATAAATATCCATCTTGTCATCTCCAATGCTGAACAGTGCTGCCTATTCTTTCCTCCCTCGAAAGAACCATCATCATCCCTTTCCATTTCCTATAGGGAGAAAAATCATTCACAGATTAAATTTTCATTGTTATTATTTTGAAGCTCTTCATGTCTTATCTATTTAGAGTATTCTAAAGCTTACTGCGACTTGCTTTTCAGCTGTCAATTTTTTCTTATTTGGTGGATCACATTCACATAAGATCTGGCCAAGACAGAATACTTAATTACCTTACATGCATTATATGTGGGGAGGTCAGTTTCAATGATGTTAAAAAGTCGATTTTTCCTTTAGGTTGCTCAAGGCAAAAGATGACGCTGACACGTTGAATATCATGGATTCGGGAGATGATGAAGAAGTTTACTACTTGGATGGAAACCTATATCCATGAGAGCTGTGATCCGTCTGAATTAAGTTTCTAATTTCATCCTGCTATTCTACGCTTCTTATCCTTGTCATATTGCATGTTTGTTATCATTCTGTATATAGATATATGTCAAATCAACTTAATAATGACGAAAACACTCATATAACAAAAATATGTATAGCATACTTAGTGATTTGCAATACATGTAACATATTGCATGAGAACGATTTTCATGGAAAATCTGCGGTAAAATTAATATAAATGGGTTGCCAGAAACATATTTAAGCTATCGAGAAACACGGATGCAACAATCCCCAACTGAAAAAACGGATATGGTGTAACTATAAATGGCAACAACAATCCTTTCCATTTCCACAACCAAAATCAAAGCGAAAATGGCAAAAATGAGCAAATCCGTCCTACTCGCCACGTCGTTCCTCCTCCTCGTCTGCGCCGCCCACGCCGGGAACCCGAGCGCGGGGCTCGACGAGGCGTGCAAGAAGACCCCCGACCCCGACTTCTGTGCGTTGCTCCTCCAGCCCAGCGCGGCCGACTTCGCCGACAACGACCCCAAGAAGATGGAGTTCGTGGCCATGAAGGCCACCATTGGCAAGGTCCAAGGCGTGAAGACCTACTTGGTAGGGAAGGCCGAGAAGGCCGCCGATAACAAGGAGCTGAAGGCGGCGATCATGGACTGCGTCAAGAATTTCGGACACGGCGAGGGCAGCCTCAAAGTGGCGTTGCGCGAGCTCAACTACACCGGCGAGGCCATCGCACCGCAGAAGGTCGGCAAAGCTATCCCCATCAAGATGATAGGCATCGCCTCCGCGGAGCTCTCGAGCTGCCATGATGCCTTGAAGAAATGTGAGGCGGCGGGCATGGCTGCCGGCGGAGAGAACGCCGACGTCACTCGCCAAGCGTTGCGCTCGGCGGATGAGTCAGTCCTCGCGTGTTCTATCGCCAAAGCCTTCATTATGCCCTAGATTGGGACGAAATTAAAGTTGGTATATAGTACATGTGTATAGATATATTTTTTTTGGAATTGGGAATAATGTAGTAGTCTCTGAGAATAAACCGGTGCTCTAAGCTATAGGATTAGCTTATAGTGGTGAGAATTATCAGTGTAATAGCTTATAAGATTTTAATTTTATTTCTTTCATTTTTATTTTTTTATTTTTGATCCATTAATGTTGAGATCCGAGTATAGTTATATATGCACATGTTAATTTTAAATATGGATAAAGGACGAGTTTATCTTTGGATCACACTAGAATTATATTTTAGGGATAGTAAATAACTGATGATAATAATTTTAAACTGGAATACATGTAATTTGAAAATAATATAATCATAAGTTACTAATCTTTTTAACATAACATCACTATAAAGTTATTAGTCAAACATGAATATCTCGTGATATTTCTCTTTTATATATACTTTTCATATTATGAAATCAATGCATGAAGGAAAAAAAACACAACAGCATGAATTACTCTCATTATAGTGTTTTAATTTTTTTATATCACGAATAAAAAATTTCGAACACGGAATATGAACCAAAGGTTTAATTTGGAGGAACCTTAATTTCTGAACGGCAATGGAGTCATTTCATAAGGCTCTTTTGAAAATCTCTCAAATTGAATTTGAATTATGATAAGGCAATCATGATGGAACTTGAAAACATATGCTCTACAATATTCATTTTCCCGTTCCCTTTCTCTTCCATAATGATAATTAAATAGTGATAATCTCGCAAGCATCTTGATAACTAATCATTATAACTATGATTAAAATCATTACTTCAATGCATTAACTTAAATTATATTTATTTTTGTAAACAAATTTAATAAAAATAATAATAGAATTGATTTATGTAAAACAGGATTGAGTACTATATGATCACTAACATTTATTAATGCATTACATGAATTAATATATGCCTCTAAAGGTAATCCAAGATCTAAATGAACCTCCGTCGACTCATTGGTATCACTGACATTTACGTACGTAAATAAACCTTTCTCCCC
Organism: Salvia rosmarinus; assembly: GCA_036937905.1. Taxonomy (NCBI): domain Eukaryota; kingdom Viridiplantae; phylum Streptophyta; class Magnoliopsida; order Lamiales; family Lamiaceae; genus Salvia; species Salvia rosmarinus. Next base: position 14,857,793 of record CM072818.1, read on the forward strand.
TAAAAGAAAAATTGATGAATTTCCAAAGATAGACAGACAGCCCCGTTGTGAGTGAATTAGGGCAAAAACGCTTGAGCCACGGAGCAAGCCTGAACGGAGTCCTCCGTCAAATTCAAGGCTTTCCGAACGACGTCGTCGTGCGTGTGCTTCTTCAACGAATCAACGCAGGCATTGAGCTCCGTCGCGGCGGAGTCTATCATCTTCAGCAGCTCGTCTCTCTCGGCACCCTTGGTCTCGTTCAGCGTCTGCAGCGCCGCCTTGAGGGCGCCCTCGCCGTTGCCGACGTTGCTCAGGCAGCCACTCAGCACCTCCAGTTCCTCCGGGGTCGTCTGCTCCCGCACGGCCTCGTGGACCATGAACTCTCTCAAATCGTCGACCCGCTCCAGGGTGGCGTTCACGGCCGCCATCCCTGTCTTCACGCCGTCCGCTTCTGACAGCTGGGACGCGTATGGCTGCAGGAGCGACGCGCAGAATTTGGCGTCCGGCGCCTTCTTGCACGCCGCGTCGACCCCGCCGCTGCCGTCGCTAGCGGCGGAGGCGAGCTGGAGGAGGAGTAGTATTGCCGGTAACGCACGTTTCGACATTGTGTTTGCGTTTGAGGAGGTGAGGATTTTTTGCTTCAGTCTCTGGCTGACGAAATGCGTAATGGTTTGCTGTTATTGTTAAATGGTGGATAATGTTTGGTCCATATTTTCCGATGGTTCCGCCATTCACGCAGATACTTGACGATGAGAACCGAAGGGCAAATGAGATAGTGCCCTTTAGATAACGGTAGCCGTTTGCAAGCTTTCCATTGGAGTTCGAGAGGGGTCTTTAAACCGACTAAGCTTGTTGACCATGTAAGATATATCCGGCGAGTAATCGTGAGATCTTGAAGGGCATCAATAGTACTACGAAAAGGGTTGGGTCACCAAACATAGGACTATCCGATTTATGAAGTTTGACACCAGTATCATACGGAGAAGGCCGAGCCTTACTCAAGAAGACCGGTTTAGCAAGAATATCTCGATGTACTTGGATTGAGACAGTCTGTAGGTACCATCGCACTTGGCAACCTCAATGCCAAGAAAAAATTTTACGCTGCCAAGAGTCTTCAGAGCAAACTCAGAGGACAAAGTCCAATAAAATTACGAACAAGTAGAGAATCATCCCGTGATCAATATGTCATCCACATAGACCAAAACTAACAATAATTTTCCGGATATGCGCATATAGAAAAATGAATGATCGGAATCGGAATCTTTGGAATCCATAGGAGATCAAATGATGTTTAAGACGATCATACCACGCCATGTGCTTGTTTCAAGCCATATAAGATTTCTTCAATCGACAAACCCAATCGGGATGAGATTTGTCCTCAAAGCGGGAGGTCGTTTCATATAGACGGTTTGTCAAGGTGCCCATTGAGAAAGGCATTATTGATGTCTATATGTTGAATATCCCACTTGTAAGAGGCAATGAATGAGAATAATGACCGGACGTAAACAGCTTTACAACAGATGAAAGTCTCAAGAAATCGAGACACGCAAGTTCTTTGAAATCCTTGGCAACTAGACGAGCTTTGAGTTTATCAAGGTATCATCGACATAACTTGACCCTATAAACCCATTTGCAGTCGATTGGATTAATCTCATCAGTAGGAGGAACAATATCCCATGTGTCTTTCAAAGTAATGGCTTCAATTTCAACAGCCATGGCGTCATACCAGAGAGGGTTTGCAAGCGCATCAGAGAGGAGAGGTTCAGTGAATGTAGTGGAGGTATGAATGTCTTGAGAGCCATGAGATGTGAAGAGAGTTGATGGAGGTGTACAGGAAACAGCCAAGTATACTTTGGGTTTGAACACCCCATTCTTCGATCTTGTTATCATAGAGTGGGTATTAGGAGTGGATTTTCAGTGAAAGGAAGATATGGAAAGGCGAGGTGAAGGAGATGAGAGAGGCAATGCAAGAGCGGTGAGAAATGCAGAAGAGGAGAGTGGATATGAAGAATCGAGTGAGAACTGGTGTGAGTTGGCATTTGTATGGTGGTCATGCAACGAGGAGAGGGTGTGGTTACGTATAGAGACAGATGGATGAGCAGTTTCCACAGAACGCAGAGGAGCAGGAAACGAAAGTGTAGGCAAGAGAGGAACAGATATGAGAGTCTTTGAAGTGGAGAGAAAAGCTCAATGTATGGAAATTCAGTTCATTAAATAGGATGATCGAGCTACATATATTCTACAGAAGGATGTAAACATTTGTAACCTTTATGACCCGAGCTATAGCCTAGAAACAAGCATTTGGACGACCTATATTGAAGCTTAGAGGTATTATATGGTGCGAGGTAGAAAGCAATCGCACCCAAAAACTTTGAGAATGTTGTAGTCTGGGATTTTGTGAAACAAGGTGAAGTAAGGAGAAGTGTTTTGGAGAGAGGGCGTTGGTAATCGGTTGATGAGATGGACAGCTGTGGAGAAGGCATCCCACCAGAAAGTTTGGGAAAGAGATGCAGAGGCCATTAGAGTGAGTCCAAGTTCAGTGATGCCTGTGTTTGCGTTCTGATTTTCCATTTTGTTGATGAGTGTGAGGACAAGGGTGCCTAAACACGATTCCTAATGATTCAAGGATTGGTTTGAGTGGCCTATACTCACCCCCATCTGTTTGAACAGTTTGATGCGTGTTTGAACCGCCTCAACATACTTATCTTGAAATTTTGGAAAACCGATGCAACCTCAGTTTTTAAAGTGAGAGGAAAATCCAAGTAAATCTAGTATAGTCATCAATGAAGTGAACATAGTACCTATATCCCTCATTGGAGGCAGTGGGACTCGGTCCCCATACATCACTATGAACAAGTTGAAAAGGGCCAGAACTTTGTATTTCAACAGATGGAAAACTAATGGAATGAATTTTTCCTAAAGCACACGCATCACAGAAATTTTGTGTGGATAAATTTGTAGACTTATTCATGACCTTGAGTGTGGTATTGAGAATGCTATTACAAGGGTGACCTAGTCTAGCATGCCAAAGACGAACACTATCCTTATTCGAGCTACAAAGCAAGAGTCTCTGTGATTTTGTGTGGCTGCAGAACTCGGACTTGGTGACGCAAGAGATGAATTCGATCTTGAGAGGTCTAGGTGATAGAGACCATCATGAAGCTTGCCTCCGAAGGACCTTGTGAGTTTGTTTGTCCTTAACAAAACAAAATCGAATGAAACTCGTAAACACATCATTATCGGTTTGTGAATTTAGATATGCTAAGTAGGCTTTTTGTGATATGTGGAACAAACAAGATGTTGCTTAATTGAAGAGGTGAAGTGAGAGATGAGCAAGGAATGAAAGTAGAGCCAATGTGAGTGATTGGGAGATGAGAACCATTACCTACGATGAGTATCATTACCGGTGTATGGAGAGTGATTTTGGAGAGCTGGGTCGTGGTGACATGGGCGATCTTTGAATCCGTATACCATTCGAGATGCGATAAAGGTGGAGTCATGTGAGGAAGCGAGTAGTTCACCAAGGGTGAAGGAGGTGGTTGAGATATCCGAGAAGATGAGTTATACGATAAGCGTAATTTGTAGATGCCGATGAAGAATAGAGGTCGATTTGCAAAGTTGGCACGGGGTTGATGAGAGGAGGAACAATATAACTCGGTTCGAACTCGTGAAGCTCACATCAAAACGTTTGTAGCATTTGAGAGCTACGTGATTGGTTTACCACACAATGACAAACAAGCTTTGGACCATGATAGAACTCCTCCCCTCTTCCACGGTTGTCGACTCCCGTCCGTGTTTGTAACCACGACCTCGAGACCGACCAAAATGTTGTTGAAAAGCATTTACTTGTGGGAGAACACTGTGCACAAAGATTTGTAGTAGTGACTTGATTACGCAAGCGCAACTCATGAGTTTGCACGCAAATTGAACATCATGAAGAAATATCATCACACCTTGAAGCCAACAAGACATCGATGGTTTCAAATTCAGCACCCAATCCTTGTAGAACATAAGAAACCGGATCCGATTCGAGATCGGTTGTCCATATTGAACATTTGATCGAAATTTCACGAAACTTGAATATAATCATCAATGGATGAAGCACCTTTCTTCACCAGAGTAGGCGAGATCGTGAATCGCATAACCCGTGCTTTGATTGAGAGTGGAATAACTTCTCAAAGGATCCCCAAATTTGGGCTGCGGTGCATGCAACGCCGATATACCCCATCATTTGAGGTGTAATCGAAGCAAGGATCCACTTAGCATGAACGATCGCGACGAAGCCGGGAGATGTAGCTTGGATTTGCCATCGATTCGGTGGTGGGCGATGCCGAAATTGCGAGAGGAGGTTCATGAAGAAGGATATCTTGAAACCGTAAGCTCGGCGATGGCGAGAACACGGATCTTCCGAAATTATAATTCGATCGATCCGTTTTAGAGATATAGGATGCATTGCGGGAAGAGATGTGAAGGAAGGAGAGATAGCGAGATGACTCCATAGCGGAAAAAATTTGGATCTAGAGACAAAGCTCGATACCATGTTGAAATATGAGAAAAGATTATCGATTTCATTTATGGTATCTCTACTTATAGAGATAAGAACAACGTCTGATTTTGTGCGATGAACGTCAGTTGGCACTCTTTACAGTGGGTGCATGCTTTGCATGCTCTAACAAACAATGTAAACGTTAACACTCTAACAAACTATTTACTAACAATAATAAATGACATTAATATTTAATACACGCAAATTTATTTTGACATTAAAATAAAATAAAAAATCGAAGTATATTCATCCAAAAGTTAGATATGCTCTAAAATTAGTAATTGGCTTAATAGTCTACCAAGTCGGGATGTGTTATGCAAACTTAATTAGATACTCCATGTTCTTTTTTTCATGGGAAACCTCATCAGCAGCGGCTTCTGTTATGCACTGGGTAAACCTTACGTTGCTCTTCATTAAGAGCAGCGAGTTATATCATCATAATATGGGAACTTCATGCTCTTGTGACATGTCACTATAACAAAATGTTCTTTTAATGACAAGATTTTTGAAGAATGTGACACTTATAAATGTTAATAAGTAAAATATGACATATTATAGATGAGTAGCTATTATACGTATCACAAAAATAAAGATATGTCACTAATTTAGTGACATGTCATAAGAGCATGAAGTTCCCATATGATGGTGATGTAACTCGCTGTTCTTAGTGAAGAGGAAAGTATTATTGTTAAGGCAGGAAAACTCAATAGCCAGAGACAAGAGTATTAACACCATTCAAAATGCAACAAGTAGAAAAGTAACTCGCCTGATTACTAAGTATAACCTTGGCACCGTATTTCATTGCTTCGTCGTATGCCACACGAGCATCAATAGAGGAAAAGGACATAATATAGATGTAGCATTCCGGATAAGGGGCGGCGGCGGCGAAGACGGCGACGAGGTGGTTGCCGGAATTGAAACGGTTTAATCTGTACATATTTAGCTACTTCCGATTTTGAGAGTTGATCGAATTTTCGATCAAAATTGATTGTGTTTTCTGAGCCGAAATTGATTGCAACCCAAAAGCCCAAACAAATTATTTTCTTAGCCCAATGTTTGGAGCACAAAATCAGATTGAGGGCAGCACAAAAATGAAATGTGGTTTTAGTAGGGCTCAACTTAAGGCAAAATATTATTTTCTTACCCCATGTTTGGATTGTTTTGGTGGTAATATGAAGAGAAGAGTGTTCTAGAACGTGTTGTAAGATTGTGGGATGTTTAATTTTTGAATAGATTTTTCTGCAGGTACGATTTTGTAGATTTTATATGTAAAATGTATTAGAGTTTTTCCAATTTGGAACTGCTCAGTTTTGAATCCATTTTTTCAACTATTGTCTATATATATTGGTTTGCAGTATTAAGATATTTGAACCTCTCCCTTCACCAACACTTCACCTTCGAGTTTCCTATCAAGTTTCGCGCGTGTAGTCAATTTCTTTTTATCAAAATACGAAAGTCAAAACTAATTTTTGTCCACGTATTATTGATTGAATTTATGTGTTCTAATCTTTACTGTTTTTATGCATGCAGTTGTGAATTGTGATTGTGTTATTATGTAATCATTATACAAAATTATTTACTAATTAACATCATACAAAATCTCGTGTGGCTCTCCGCAATTCGATATACACTAAAAACTCATGGTCGGTCCCATCATATCCCACTATTAAATTTATTATTTTAATAATATTTGTCGTAAAAATAAAAATTATTATAATTATAATAAATACTAATATATAAACATTTATTACTAAAAATGATAATGGGATAGAATGAGACACAAATAGTAGGGTAGAAGAACCCAAGTGAAAAACTACCATGAGGCAGTTAGGATTAATTAGGTGTATTCGTTTCTATTAGAATTTATTAATCAATCATTATGATTTATTAAATCCCTAATTATAGGTCCATTAAACAAAAATAAGATTTAATTGTAGAGGATTGTCTTGTATTCTAATTCTTGTTCCAAAAGGGGAAACTTTTCCCCTTGGAGCCCTTAGACCATAGCTCCATGAGAATGTGAGAAAATAAATCAAGGTGATTCAACGATTAAGAAGTTATGAAGACTTTGTCTAGTGCCCACAAAGAGCAACCCTTAAAAGGATGAGACTCTCATACTGCGCACTAGATATTAGTCCTTGGTCCTTGTATTCTAATTCTTGCTTCTATGTCAATATGCCTCATACAAATGAGATGCAGTACTCTTTTGTGACAATTTGCTTACGTATTTGCTTGTTTAATTTGTTTCAAGAATGTCGTTCAATTCGCGTATGACTATTCTTACTTCGAACAAGCTCACCGGTGCCAATTATATTCTCAAGAATGTTAAATATATACTTAAATTGGATAACAATAAAGAATATTTAAAAGCAGTAAACGAGTCAAGTGCTCCTATTGTCCAGATTTCTGCCCAAGCCGTACACTAGTAGGTTCGAGCTCGATCGATTCGAACCTTTATTTTTGGTCTCGATATTTAACTATTGAGCTCGAGTCCTGTGCGAGGTCAACTCGTCAAAATTACTTGGTAACACCATATTCGAGCTCTGTTTCAGCTCGTTAAAAATTTGATACAATGTTATTCAAACTCGAACGTTGATCTTTTTTAATTGCAATCTACAAAGTAAATATACTATAATTATATATATATATGATAGGATACTACCAACTCTTGGCCCAAGATCGTGCCCAATATAAATGGGCCCGACACTAAGCTCGGCCTAAGCAAGTTCGGTAGAAGACTCCTAAACCAACTACAACTCAAATCACAAGTGGAAACGCAGAAGATTCGGATGCATATCTAAAAGGATCCTTATGAGAGAAGACTTCGTATTAGAGTAAAACTCAATACAATGGTATATAAATAGAGGCTAGATTAGACGGAAGAAGATCATCTACACTCTTTGTAATTGCTTCTTACACACTCAAATACACGTACGTACACTCTCTTGCTCCGTGGACGTAGATCTATCTTAAAGATCGAACCACGTTAACTCCTCGTGTTCTTTATTGCATTTATTAACTTACGAAATTAAGATCGATCAATATATATATTCATTTTTTCATTATCAATAAGCATTTGAGGATAACTTAATGTTGGTAAATAATCATTGATCTAAAGTATTAAAAAAATAAGAATATAACTTGTTTTTCACAGGCTCGCAAACATGTTTATGAACGGACTTGTCTGTGAGGCTGCAAAAGGCTCATCTAGACTTGAGCTCAAATATATACGTGAGCCTCTCGAGTCGAGTGCGATCAAGCGTATGTCTGGTTCGTTTACTAAACGATCGAATTTGTCTGTAACAAGTTTTTTTTAGGTTAACTCCGATTAATTTGGTTTTTATACGGCCCTATACAAGAGCAGACAAACCGTTCAGAAAGTGAGGCAACGAAACATTCATTATCTACGTATTACTAATCATAGACATAGTATACAGTCTCATACTTTTTCTGTATTAAATGACTCAATGGTCAAAATCATATGTTTAAAGGAAATAGAAAATTTTCCGTTATAGCCTTATGAATAATCATGATAAATACATACGCAATTAATTATCAAATTCCAAAAATATTATAAGGATAAAATAGAAAGCATATTATAATTTTATTCTCAAATAACAAACTATGATACTTATTAAAAAATAGAAAAAAGTGAAAAGATGACACTTTAAAAAAAATGTATTTATTACTACAATATATATCATTCATGGATTTATATAATAATAGAGAAGCTGCCTTTCGTACACACTGTTTCTTTCCAAGTTCAACTATAAATGCACACACCACACACACACATATTAGGGTAGAACAAGTCCTATAAAAGCATAACTAACCATACTCTTAATTCACGTATACAATTCCATGTTTAAACGTGCTTGCTTTTATCGCCAGCAGTTGATGGCAAGTGCTCTTCGCTGTGGCCGCCGCCGTCTCCATTTCCGCCCGCACCGCTGCCACTTCCATGACCACCTCCGCGAGCGCCACCGCTACCGGAACCATAACCATATCCAGAGCCGGAGCCCGAGCCTGACCCGAACCCAAAACCGGACCCCCTCCCAAACCCGTTAGGAGACTTACCCGAGCCCGACCCGTAGCCCCACCCAGATGTCGGGCTGGCGCCCCAGCCCCAACTATAGTCCCAGCTCGGGCCGTGGGCGGCGCCGCTACCTCCGGTGGGAGTCTCCGACGTGCCACTAGGTGCGGACGACGCCTCCGACGAGCCCATCGTCTTCCCTACACCACCAAACCTATACGCCCAACAGATGGAAGCTAAGAGAAGTAGGATTGTTGTGAGATGGAGAATTGTTGTGCGCATTTTGAGTTTGATAATTATGAATGGCGTAAGGCAATTGATTGAGGCAAGCACTATATATATAGTGGTGATGGTATAGGTATACATGTGTTATCTGTATATATATATATATTAAATGAGACATGCAATATTGTTGTTGAAAAGTGGACCCGTGAACACTAACAAACTTGGGGGGTGCACTTGTCGAAAAAGGAGTAGATTTCCCCCCACGATATGTATAATGTGTATCGCCACACATGATTTGCACCACCGCCTATTATAAAAAATTAATGTTGAAACCACAACTTTAAGAATTATATGGTCCCATCAAGAAATAATATCTTGGATTTTTAATATTTTAGAAATTTGGATGAGGCATTGCCACTGAGGGTCTTTTAGTGTGATTAGAATTAAGTCGAGCATCGTGAAAGGTCAAAAAGTGACAACGTAGGACTAGTTATTTGCGCGTTGATTTAGAAACAATGGTTGTTTTTGCTTTTGTTATGTAAGAAGCAGATAAATCTTAAACCTTCTTTATTTTATTATGCATGATTATTAATTCGATAATGTGTATTTTACTAGGAGCATAACATGCTAATGAAAAATCATGATAAACTCAATGTATAGTGAGCGATCTTATTTAAAAGATATATGAATTGAAGGCAATCATTTTAATTATAACAAACAAATTTTCTCGCTACCCAAACTTTCAAATTCAAGTCGTTCGAAATCCTGTTTCGAGAATTCAAAAGCGATGAACTTTTATGGCTTGAGATTTGAGAAGATACATATTTTGGTGTATGTGTCGACATTGAATACCTCATGATTTTTTGGGTCAATTTAATACAGAAATTTTAAAGCCGCGTCACGGTGGGCTCGAACCCGAGACCTTTGGCCTCGGGCATTAACCACTCTACCACTAGGCCAACACACACACACTGAATACCTCATGATTAGTATCAAATAGTTTCCGCACATTAGATTTCAACGAATACTTAGTTGCCACATTTTCTCGAGTATGTCAAAGCCTAATTCTTCAAATAAAAGACTCGAACATGAAGAGTTTTAGTTGCAAATAAAATTTTAAAACTTAAGTATTTGTTTGAAACGTTAAAAATGGTTAATTACATGTACATACACAAATGGCCAAAATCCAATTTTAACCAAATAAAAAAACTTAGTTAGAAAATACACAAATTTTATAAGTTATTGACTTAAAATTCCGGCAAAATATAATCCTACATAGCACCGGAATCAAAGTTCCAACCAATTAACAAAATATACAATGTCAGGGCAACAATTTTCATGTTATTTTCGGCCACTTCTGACGATCAAAACACAACAATATGGTACCATCAGAAACCCATCCTTCAAGATCTTTTCAATGGTACTTTCGGATTGTACATCGGACTTTGAACAATCGAGTTATTGGCTAGTGAAGTTTGAATGGCGGAGCTATGTGCGCAAGTTCAGCGCGGGTTTAAAGTCTGAATTTCAACATCCTATCAACCTCAAAATTGAAATATGTTTGAGGGCTTTTGAATTGTGCTAATGTATGTAAGTAACCAAAAACAATAGGAATGAGAGTTTTATAGCCTATATGATAAAACATGAGTTTTATAGCCATTTTGGCTTAAAAAGACAAAATTATCCTTGGAAAAATAAGAAAAACAAAGAATATTCTCTCTCTCTCTTGCGCCCCTACTCTCTCTCACACCAAACCCACTCTCTCTCACTCACTCACTCACGGCGCCCTCCCCAAAGAAACCGTGTCTTGACATTCAAGAACAACAGCCGTGTGTGGGGTGAGATTCAGCGTTCGGTCCAAAACCGAACCGAACCCGAAAACCGAAAACCAATTTTTAAAAACCCAAACCGAACCGAACCGAATTATCAGACGAATCAATCAAACCGAACCGAAATATTCGGTTTGGTTCGGTTCGATCTGTTTTAACCAATTACAATTAAAATTAATATAAATATTATAATATATATAATATAATATATAAATATAATTATATATATATAAATATATATAATATTAACCAATTTAAATATTAATAATATAAATAACACATATATATATAATATATATATAAAAATAAAATAAAATATAATAATAATTAATTAAGCGGTTCGGTTTAAAACCGAATTTTTAACCAAATCAACCCGAACCGAATTAATTCGGTTTGAAAATTTGAAACCGAACCGAACCGAATTATTGTTTAAACCGAACCAAACCGCCCATTTCGGTTCGGTTCGGTTCGTTTTTCGGTTCGGTTCGGTTTTTGCTCACCCCTCAGCCGTGTGCCCTACTCTCACCTGTGTGCCCTACTCTCACCAGACACTAATCTTTCACTCACTCACTCACGGCAGTCCCCCCCCCAAAGAAGAAACGTGCACTCTTTCTTCATCACTCACTACGCCCCTTCCCATCAAAACCGTGCACTCTTTCAATCCCACATTAGCACAACATGAGTGATACGGATACAGATCCACCAGACTCCCGGATGCGGCCGAGCAAGCGGCGTCGAAGGAGAGAGCTCCTCCACGGCGAAGAAGCTTCTGCCGGAGCGATCACCGCCACAAGACACAAGCACGCCGTCGACCTTCGCTTGGGTCGACGAACTTCCCAAGACCGATTTAGAGCACCACACCTCGGTGAGTAATCGTGCATTTAAAATAGAATTTTAGTATGTACCGATAATTTTCATGTAAGACACGATAGATTTTCATGTATGACACGATAGTGATGAAATTTCGATAGTTTGTGTGTTTAGAAACTTATAAATTGAAATCGATTGCAATGTTGTTGAAATTATGTGAAAATAATGATCGTTTGGTGTACACGGTCCTAACAGTATGCAGATCTTAAGTACACGGTTAGCACCGTGTCTCAAGAACAATACGGTTCTTGATTACGCGGTGCTAACCGTATATAAGATCCGCATACCGTTAGACCGTAATCAAGAACCATACACGGTTCTTCGAACACGGTCCTAACTGTGTCACAGATATTGAGTACAGTTAGGACCGTACTACGGTTGGTTTGAACGTGTATTACTGTTGTTAGAACTTCGCTTCGTATACCGATTAATCTTGTGCATTTACTGACCTCGTTATAGGTGGTTACGACCGATATGCAAGGCTACGCGGACGATCAACCAATACATCCGAATTGATGTATTAGCCGAGGTGAGGACATGTCTAGAGCGGCGGATGTATCGACGATTTAGACAGAGCTGCTGGGCATCTTCTTCATCTCGGGAGGGAAAGCGCTAATAATGCGCCGCACAACTGGCCCCGGCAGATTGTGGATCCTAGTTTTATGGAGTTCGAGATTTGGTTTCACGATGTGGAACCGATATCTGATTGGGATGATTGAGTTTGCCACGGTCTCCTGATTGCGCTTTGGGCCGTCTTCCTGATCCGAACTTGAGGCACGAGATTCTCGACCAAAGATGTTCCATAGGTTGTTTCGGCCGAGGACTACTATTTCGAGCTCGCATGACGATTCATCAAACAACGGTCGGGTGATGATGCCGCAGACTACTTGAAGGCGGCTTTCATATTAGTAGCTTACCTCATCGTCCTTTGCCGCGATAGGGAAGCCATCGAGCCATGGGTTTGGGCGTTGGCTGAGGATTTTGATATGTGGCAGAGTTTTCCTTGGGGCTCCTATTCATTCCAGGTCCTCTGTCACGGGATTGATGTGCTGAAGAGGCACCCGAGCGAGGTGGCAGCTTCGAGGAAGACGTACCATTTCTATGGTCCTGTTTGGGCCTTACAGATTTGGTCGTATGAGGCCATCCCGACTTAGGGCGCATGTGGATGCCGAGACAAAGGAGATACGGATTCGAGATGCTTGATGTGGACTACATGGAAGTCCCCACCCGAAGATAATGGATTTTTGACGAAAGGTGTAATTTTAATCTCATGTTTAGTATTTGTCAGATATTTATTAAATACATTATAATCAATAATGTGTATGTGTTTTTGTAGCGTTTATGTCATCGTGTCTTTGGAGCCGCCGAGACCGAGTTGTCGAGGCATACTACTTGAGCCTATACGAGGCGATCCGATGGCTTATTCGGTTTGTGCTGCGGGCGGCATGCCGAGGCGCACATGACGAGCCCGCACGCCCACAAAGTGCTGTGCGTGAGAGTGCCCGCGGTGGCGGCAGCAGAGCATGTCCCGATCATGCGGCGAGTGGCGGCGGTGGGAAGATGAAGTGCGGAGATACATCTCGGGTTTTGAGCCGAGTCGACCGGCGCATCTCGATCGCGATCGGCGTCGTGAACGAGGAGGCGCGAGCGGCACCACGTGTCGCTGCGAACACGCCAGAGTGTTCGACTGAGGCGAGGCCTCCATTGCTGCTTGTGATCGAGATCGTCTGTCGTGCCATTGTGGGCGACGATTCGAGAGGGCCTCGTAGCTCGAGTGGCTCGGCGTGTGTTCGAGCGATTGACGGAGTTCTTGAGCGCAGATCTTGAGGCGTAGATCTCGTACCCTATATCTCGCACATGGGAGCTCGCCGGCTATTCGAGCATATCGGTCGAGGCGCTCAGTCTCCCAGCATGAGGAGGGGGCCCGCACTAGCCACCGACGATCTGCTACACGGCAGGTCGATCCAGAGGATGTGCCCCCATTAGCCACCGACGATCTGCTTCACGGCGGTCGATCCGAGGAGGTGCCTCACATTAGCCACCGACGATCCGCTTCACGGCGGTCGATCCAGGAGGTGCCTCACATTAGCCACCGACGATCCGCTTCACGGCGGTCGATCGGAGGAGGGCCCAAGATTAGCCACCGACGATCGGGTCGTCGAGAGTCTAGTCACGCCGGCCACGGAGATCGGCAGCTCGAGAGCCGATCGTGCACGAGGTGATGGATCGTCGATGGTGGGGATGATCTTGCATCGGAGACCCCACATGCAGCTCCGTAGAGTATGGTACCCCGAGGCGCGACCAAGGGCCTTCGAGGTCTTTAAGCGGCGGGCCGATGTTTTGTCGTGGCTAATTTGAATCGATGTCATGACTCAAAACTGCTCGATCATATCACCGACCCAGCATTCGAGTTCACAGGCGGTACTTTATTACAACATTTATTCAAATTTTGTTTATATATTTATAATTCAATTAATGGTGTTCTTTTTTATGTGTGTTAGATTATGGAGTTGTACACTTTGTATATACATTGGAAAATAATCAACCGACATCATCCTGGCAATGTATTATTGCCCTCGGTCAATGAAGCTCGATGCATTGTAGCACCGATTGGATTTTATGTAAGTTTGAAATGTCCTTATCCAGATGATCCTGACTAAATGTCCTTATGGAGTTTGAAATGTCCTTAAATTATTCCTGACTAAATTTATTCATTTATGCAGCAAGCGCTTTTGCGTGAGTTCACCCGGCTTCATCCAGATGATCCTATGGGCTTTAGGGTGGTATCAAACACCACATATCCACGATGGCAAGTACCGATGACTTGTTAGCGATGGTGCGAGGGCGATGCGAGCATAGCGCACCGTGGTTGTCTTGTTGTCGGTAAATTTATTACCTCATTTCTATTTTTTCTATCCAATTGAATGTAAACTTTAAAATTATCAATGTTGCGGATACTAGTCATCCATAACGCCGGGCAATCAACGGGTCACAGTTCGCATATCTCTTGTTGAGTGGACTCTTGAGGTGTACGACTCACCGTCGTACAACCCCGACTCTCGAGCGTTGAGGCGTTACGGATGTTGCCCATTATTCGGCTTTTCCTCGATCGATGAGGGTAGCCGGATTTTGGAACAACAATCCATTGAGGACGCCACACAATGGGCATCGACATTGGCGGAGGTGCCCGTGATCGGCGATTGAGCGAAAGACTCGGTGAGTTGCGGTGTCTTTGCATGCGTCATATGTATCGCCTCATCACGTATACCTCGGAGGTTACATCATAGTCGGCGTTACATACTGATTCACGTTATCACGATAGCTCGTAGGATATGGACATTGTCTCGTTTTGATTAGTTTCCTTGACTTTTTGTATTTATAACGGATATTGTAGAATTTTATCCGTGTTAGTGATATTTTGTTTGTATTGGAGGTGTGACCTCTATGTATATGTTGTGGAGGTTGTGACCTCTTTGTATATTACTTGTTGTTGGCTATTGCTTGTTGTTGGCTATTCTTTGAGTGCGGTTGGCTTATCCATATTTTAGAGGTTATCTTTGCCCGCTTTTACATGTATATATAGTTTGTAAGTTTAATAGTTTTGTCGAATTTGCAATTAACCGAATAGGGGATTGAATTGGATTGATTAACCAATTTGCAATTAACCGAATTTGTTGGATTAGGGGATTGCGGGCGTGTGATCGTGCATGGTACACGATCGTGCACGGCGTGCACGATCGTGCACGTAGGTACACGCCGCGCACGATCGTGCGCGTCGTCACGGCACGTGTCATCACGCGCATCGCAGCACGGCACACGATCTGCGTGCGCGATCGTGCAGCGGCGTGCAGCGATCGTGCGCGGGCGGCGCGGCACCGTGCGCGCCGCGTGTGCTCGCAGCACGGGGTACACGCCGTGCACGATCGTGCCGCCGTGCACGCGACCGTGTACCGTCTGCGATCGTGCACTCCCGTGTGCCCGTGCACTCCGTGTACCCTCGTGCACGCTCGTGTACCCTCGTGAATCCAATTGAACCAACTTAATCCAACAAAAACCAACATAATCCAACATAATCCAATTAAAACCAACAACAATCCAACTGAATCCCCCTAATTCAACAAAAACCAACATAATCCAACAAAAACCAACAACAATCCAACTAAAACCAACAACAATCCAATCAATCCCCTAATTCAACAAAACCAACATAATCCAACAAAACCAACAACAATCCAATGAATCCCTAATTCAACAAAACCAACATAATCCAACAAAACCAACAACAATCCAACTGAATCCCCCTAATTCAACAAAAACCAACAATATTCAACAAAATCCAACATAATCCAACAAAAACTAACAATATTCAACCAAATCCAACATAATTCAACAAAATCCAAAAACAACGAATATCACTGCATATAACAAATATCCTTACTCACGAGGCCGTTGAGGACACAAATTCAGATGCTCTTCACTTGACAAATTCTACATTTTTCCTACGTGTGTCCTTTCCACACATGTTTCATCACTAATGGCAATAAATGCTGTGCATGAGCGTTTGTTGTGGCCTTGACCCTTGCAACGTGTGCATATTTGACGACGTGATCTTGAAGAACCCTCAACAACCGATTGCATCCTACTCAATCTAGGACGCCCAGCCTGACGTGTGATGATTGGAGGTCGAATAATGTAAGCGATCTGATGCAGTACAATCCATGCACCGGATGTGATCATGATCCAATTCGATAAGAATAAGTCGCCGCAAAAGCGATCGTCGATATCTTGAGCCACAAAGTCGGTGACTTGTAAACCAAAGACGCTTTAAAAAAGAAATTAATCACAAAATAAATTAACCACAACATATGAGTTGGACTTGACGTTTAGATAAATACCGTACCTAATAGCGAAGACAAGCGTGACAACAAGGATCTCGTCCAAATCGAACTCACGACATTCACATGTCCCGTTCGCAAATCAACCACGTATGATGTGTTTTCCTCTTCGACTTTAAACATGTGTGTCGTCGTTGAACGAACAACCAAGCGACGCCCCTTTTCGACAGAGGCATGTAGCTTCGACGCGGCTACTTCAGTCAACTCATCAGACCTTGCTGCTGCACTAGCTCGTCGTACGTCAAACCATTTCTCCGTAATAGATCGAAAAGTCTCAAGCAACGAGCAAGCGGTGAGCGTCGAGCCCACAACAACCGACTATTGAAACTCTGCGCGCGTTGAAGTCATGAAACTATATCTTCGTGCGGGACACTTCAACCTGACCACCTATGCTCGCCAATGGAAAGTAGATGATGGTGGGCTGTCGGTTTTAGAACATCCACAGCAGAAAAAAATCTCTCGAAATCCTCTGATCGATAGGCATATGCAGCTGACTTGATAACTGTACAAACATGCGATCCAAATCTCGCCATATTCTTCTGCAAATGGTAAAAGCACAACACATGTGCGACGTTCGGATACACGGACTCCACGACTTTTCGATGCCCTTATGTTGATCGACACAACTAAGAGATCATCGGGATGACCAATGCACGAACGCAGCCGAGATAAAACCAAGTCCATGACTCTTCATCCTCAATCGGACCTAACCCAATAGCAATCGGAAGATTCCTTCATTTCCATCCTTCGTAAATGACAAAACAAATTCCTTTGTTCTTTCCCTTAAGATGAGTCCGTCTACAACGACGACCGGCCGTAGGTAATGCTTGAAAGCATACAAACACTGCCGAAGAGCAAGAAACAAATATCGAAATTCGCCATCATGAGCCGCCTCAATATCATATAGTGTCCGGGGTTTGATTCTCTCAACGAGATGCAAATATGATGGAAGCAATTGATAGGACCGTTCGAAATCGCCATATGTCATCTCTATAGCGATGTTTCTTGCTCGGAGAGCAAAGCGTAATCCATCTCAATGCCAAATTGTCGATGCATCTCTCAATCATCTCTTTCGACGGTACCACACCTTCATCGACCAATTTCCGTGCAAAATACTTGCCAACAATCTTAGCGAGCACCGTCGTGGGCGGCGATTCAAATCAGTGACAAGTATGATTGCTTGTTCAACAATTACTCTCCATATCGTTGCCCTCCGACGGACTCGTAGCTTAAAAGGACAACCGTTGCCATGCTTGCAAACATACCCCAAACGTGTTTTACTTGACCGATCGATCACGTACTCTACATGATTCTCCAAGTGGTACAATCCACGGCTATCGCCAAGTCATCTTCGTCTTAAATATCGAATCAACGCATAATTGGTCGGTATGGGGTCCACAAGGTTCAACCCAATCTAATGGCAATGCCTTTCACAATCAAGTAATGGAATAACCCGATTCGTAACTCATGCGTTGTATCATCATCTCGTTCGTGAAGTTGTAGCATGAGCCTCACCATCATCTTCTGTTCGGAAGTGAAGTTGCGTTGTCCGATAACCTTATCAAGATGTCACGGTTGTCGAATCCAAGCACCAAATTCAAGTAGCCAATGAATCAAATATATCTCTACGCCGGTTCGTGTCTTCCTCTTCATCTCGAATACACCACTCGTCTTCCTCCTCATTCAAGACAACGGCTCGTCTTAGTATATAGTGAACCATACATCTTGCATTAGACTCGGGCAAGATCAGATCGTTGTGAACCATATAATACCGGTGTCTCTGTGTGTACCGTGGTTGCGATCGCTTGCCTTTTCAATCACATACACAATCGATCATCCTTTTGTTCCACAATCAATCGGAACAAATCGATGTCGATTTTCAACGATACTTTTATTCTTCTTCCATCACTAAATCGTCATATAGAAAAGCATATAATCCGATCCACCATTGTTGCCTACTTGCTCATGAATCTCTCTTAGCAAATTAGCACGTGAAATCTTCTCTGACCATGTATACGAGAACCTCGTCGCGCTATATACTCGCTCGTCCCAACTACCACCATGACGTATAATAAGGCGTTGCAAGACATCTGTTGCAAAATAAGATATAAAGATATGATCATATACATAGGATACACGGATAGATAGGATGCACGGCCATGCATGGTCGTGCACGGATGCACGGCCATGCACGATGCACGGATGCACGGGATGCACCATGCGCAGCGTCGCAGCGGTCGTGCACGTGCCGCAGTGCGTGCATCCTGCACAAATGCACGGACCATACACGGCTTATAAGCCGTGCACGATCGTGCTTTGTGCACGACCGTGCACTGATGAATTTTGTGCACGGTTTGAATTTTGTGCACCGTGTACAGTGCACGCTTATAGAGCCGTGTACTGTACACGGTTCAGTGTTAGCATCTCATATTTTTAAATTTAACTTATTAAATGATCCTAAATATTAAATTAATCACTTTATTAACATAAAATCAACACAAATGACATATGTGATGCATAATACTTCTACCGTGTACTCAAGAACACATTTTTGTTTTCTTCAAAACATGAAATTTATCATTCCAGTAACATAAAAGTATTAAAAAAAACATATTTACGCTGTAAATCATCAACCGTGTACAACCGTGTACTCAAGAACACGTAAAAAAATTCTATCTGATTTAATTTACCTTAATCCAAATTAGCAATGCTCGATTTCCATCGCTTGATTGAAAAACGCAGTAACAACTTCTTCTATTAATTATTTTCGACTCCTTCCTCTTTTGAAATTGTAATGTTACAAATGAATTGTTTGTGATTTGAATTCAATATCTACCGATTTTTCAAATTAAATGTTTACCAACCTCTTTTTACAATTAATGTTTACCAACTTTAGTTTAACATTCAATTTTTGGCAGAATTCATTTATTTTTCGGCAGAGAGAGAGAGAGAATTTACGGCAGAGAGAGAGAGAGGAGGGAGAGAGAAAGTTGTGATTTTCACAGAGGGGAGAGAGAGAGAGGATAGAGAGTGACCCAGGATATTTATGTCTTTTAAAAGTTCAAAATGGTATAAACTAAATGTTTTATGAGTGTGGATATATAACTTATCCAACTATTTTTTTTGGTTATATACAAAGTTCTCCCTTTTGAATTTTGCTGGTTGGCCGACTATCTTTTTGATTCTATCTTTGGACATAATTTAGTTGGAAATTTGGTGTGTGATCTAGGATCTGCAGCAATTGAGTTGGAATTACGACATCGATATGATGTAGGATTGGGAAATCGATGTGTGGGTTCGGTTGTACAGATGGAGGGATTCTAGACATCGCCTCAATTCCAATTGTTAGGACACGTGGATAATTTTTGAAGCCATGTGGATCTTAATTTAATCGAAATTTGGACTCAGACTAAATTCAAAATTAATACTTACAGAATTTGTGTATTTTCTGATGAACCAAGTTTTTGTACTTCATTAAAAAATAAAAAAATCCATAGTTTGTATAATTACGGGCACATCTTCATATTTTACTTATGGTGTGGAATAGCGTAAAATCTCTGTAAAATAATATTTTATAAAATAGTAAACTCTCTAAATTGACAAACTCTCTATATTTTTTGGCCATTACAAAAAATCATCAATTTTAATAAGATAATAAAATAATAATTTTTTGGAGAACCCTTATAAATATATAGGTACCGTCGATATCATAAATTAATAATTCTTAACTTTTTTCATATTGAGATTTATAAGATGATTCCATTATTATTTATCATACATGAATATATTTAATTAAGCACAATGTATTAGTTGATACATGAATATATATATGTATATTTAATTAGTTACATTTTATTGGTATATACATGTATTTGTTTAATTAAACATACATGAATCTATTTAACATAAACACATTAAAACATTATCTACTATTTATTTATAAAAATATAACTTGATGTAAATTATAATTTCTTAAATCGAGAAAATACTATATAATAATTTATTAATGTATTAATCATTAATAAGTTATTAATTTAACGATATATTAATATCTCTTTAAATTAATTTATAAAAAAAAATCTATGTTCTAAATTATTAATTTGTAGAGGTTTTACGGTATATATTTTTAAACTAAGACAACAAAAGAATTCTATTTCCTCCCTATAGAAATCAAACTTACTATAGTTTATTCTTCATTATTGGTAATTATATTTAGGGCTGACAATTCATGCGTGTCGGGTCGTTATCGTGTCGACACGATAACGACGTGACCGACAAGCGCCAAACACCTAACACGACCGTTAAGGATCCGTCCGACACGAACACGACACGAAATGTCTTGACACGGACACGACCACGAACACGAATATGACATGATTTTTTCGTGTTGACCGATACCTATTACCTAAACAATAAATTTAAACCAAAATTAGAAAATAAAAAAATATATATATAAAATATAATTGAATTAATATTAAATATATATAAATATCGAATTATCTGAAACGACACGATCCGATTACCTAACACGAATGCAAAGCGAAAATTATCGAGTTACACGAACACGACACGGATCCGACACGAACACGACACGAAATTATCATGTCCTTATTGTGTCGACACGATAAGGACACGATAAGGCTGAACACTAACCCGTTAATTTCGTGCGTGTTCTCGTATCGTGTCGAAAATTGTCAGCCATAATTATATTGGTTTAGCTTTGGGAAGAGCTTCGGCAATGAAATATATTTTGATTTGCGGGAATAGTTATTTGTAATGATAGATTGCGACCTCGTATTTTCATTTTTCTAGTTTCTCTATACTACAGCACCATATAAATAAACACACTCTAAGATTGATTTCTCCAAATATGAATTTTTCCTTAATCTCCAGCCAAAAAAAAGTCAACTGATTAATCATATCGATATCCACGGAGACATGTCGACGGATCGAAATAAGTTGTCACATTATTATTATTATTATGAATGCAAAAAGTATGATATATACTGATTAAAATAAAAAATTTATTATCATAATTATGTGAATATTGCATTGAATATATAAAGTTAATGTACTGAATGGTGTATGTTAATGCACTTACAATATTAAGTGCATAAACATACAATGTTTGAGAATTATGAGAACATTTGCATTGTACGTATTAAAATAAATAGACTGAATATACAAAATAATTGTACTACGATATTATATACGTTTAGAGCATTTACCTTATAAGTGCAAATGTTTTTATAATTCGCATGATAAAAATATTATTATTTTAATCATTCGCTGTATATTATTGCTGGAAACTACTCTTGATCCCATCTCAACAGGTTAAATGTGTAACCTATCAATCTAAATTTATGTTTTGCTAAAAACAAAGAATCTCAGTTTCTACAAAATCTGGTTCGCATCATACATATACAGATAGAGATGGCCATTATATGAAGAATAAGAAGAAGATGCCGAATAGCCTCCCCAGTAGCTAGTAGTTCAATGCAAGTATTCTTGATTAGTATGTGACTGATACAAATTAGGTTTTATTGAACTTGTCAAGTCCCAATAATCCACTTTTCGCCAACTTTTTTTCGGATGTAGCTTAGATTCTTTTTAGTTGTATCGAAAACATAGTATTCTGGCTTTCAACTAAATCTTTCTGGAACAAAATCGATATAGTATTTTAATTAATGACAAAACAATATATAAGCTTCGAGTGTAGTTGAATCGAATCGAATATTAATTGTTTTGCTCAAAGTTGATACGTGCCAACTTTTTTGGGATGTAAGCTTAGAGTATATTTAGTTGTATTGGAAACTAATTCTTCTAGCTTTCAACAAGTCTTTTTAGAAGATAAATCACTAATATAGTAAATAGTTGTTACATATATATGATATGTTTTCATTAGGTGTAGAATCGAATTGAGTTTAATATTGTGATTCGTTTATTTTCAAGCGAAATCTCGAGTTTTATCGAATTTTTTTATTCTTACGAGCTTAATTAACTTTAATCGAGTTTAAAGGTGTTTTCAAATTTAAAATTTGTGTTTAAAATATTAATAATATCCTTTCAAGAAAAGATTATTTTATTTACATTATTATAATATTTCATCATTTTTTTATAAAATGAAGTTAATGAGAGATTTAATACAATTATTACGAGTAATTTGATAAATTTACAACCCTAACCTTCGCTCCTCCACTAGTCGGCACCACTTTAAATCCCAAAACAAAATCATTGCTCGTCCACGATCAGTTCTGAACATGTACGATTTCTCGAAAGTTCGATCATGAACAACTACATTTTATGGACAAGTGTTGCTCCAATCCTACTTTACGACCTTGGATTCGATGCTATTTTTTTCCCTTTTTATTTGCTTTAAAAATTCCTAACAACTTTTAAGTCGGAGATCTTCCCTCATTGCATTCTTATAATTTTATATGGACTTAATAGTTAAGAATTACACTCTCAGTTCCATCTAAGATAATTTATTTTTTTTGATATAATTATTTAGGAGAATGATATAAAATAATTAAAGTGATAAAAAAAGTAGATCTTATAACTTTTGAAGAGATAATTATTTTCTATAAAGGAAACAGATCATCTTAGATGGAACAACTTAAAAATAAATATATATCATTTTAGGTAGGATAATTCAAAAATAAATATATTTCATCTTAGATGAACGAAGGAATAATAGATTTGAAATAAGAAAATGAAATATTTAGGATATTCTTTTCGGACACGCCATTCTGCTGGAACATACACGTGGCAATTAAGCAAGCCATAGCAAGTGAGCATTATAATTCTTATCCTTAAAGGAATTATTGTTTCACTTTCTACTGCAACAGTCATATGCCACACGGAATGCACCGACCTGACTAAGTACCCAAAATGTATCGTCTATAGGAACCATCATAGACTGGGCCTGTGGTCCGATGCGCAGAGCCCTACAAGAAATTATTCATTTTACGAAAATAGTAGATGTGGCTTGTCTTGCGCAGATGTAGAGAATTCACTTACAAACATTGTCAATGTTAAAGTATCATTAATATAAATTTTGATAAGAAAGTCATGTTTGAAACTAGATTTTGTGGTTGAATTTTATTATCTTGTAAATTATTGTTTGATTAAATTTGTAGAAATATTGGGTCAATATAGGAGAACGAAAAAAACATGTAATTCATCTCGATATGAGTCTGTACGTGAGAACAGATCGAGCATCAGATCATAAACGAAGGAAAAAGGAGTATGAACAAGAAAATTACCTGAAAGTGAAAATTGGATCCAGTCTTCAGACACAACTGGCCAGAATGCGTCTTAAAGGGTGCTTGGCTGAGCTTATAAACTCCCTAAATAAAATTTAAAAATAATTTATAAGCTATTTTGAGAGTTTAAAAACTCAACGAACACACTCTTAATGTCATATTTTGAGCTCAAAAGTGTCCAATCTGAAGTCGAATGCTATCGTATTGATATATATTGGTGATACTTCTCAGTTGTAGGTCTCAACCTCAACCTCACCTATAATGCACATCAAAAACTAATCTAATATTATAATTCATCAATTACTTGGACGATTTTTGAAAATAATAGAAGTACTGTTTTGTGGCGGGGTTATATATCCATGAAGAGGGTGTTTGGCTAAGCTTATTTTAGAGCTTATAAGCCATAATATTTCAAGAGCTTATTAGTTGTCAAATTGTTTGGATAATTTAGCTTATAAGTTAGAGAAAGAATCGTGAGTTAGAGAGAAAATCATAGCTAGAAGCGAGAAAATTGACGAGAGGTGAAGTCGATAGTATATATGTAGATTATAACGAATCATAGTAAGGTTATTTTGGTAAATTCACATTACTTGCAAGCTTATGAAAAATAAATTGGGGTTGAGCTACTTATTTTTAAGGGAGCTTATAAACTGTTGAGTTTATTTTAACAACATTATAAATTGCTTAGAGCTTATTTTACCAAACACCTTGCATGAGCTTATAAGCTGTTTTGAAGAGCTTATAAGCTTAGCCAAACACCTTCTAACTCGATTCTAAATCATAGTTACAGAGTTGTACGGTATATCTTAAAGCACATGTTAATTATTTTGAGAAAAAATATTAGTTGTTGTGGGCATCTTAATAGTTGATTTCATCAATCAGTTGTAACAATAGGATCACAAATATTGCGACACAATCATGCACAATCACAATCCCATCAATACAGAAATAGACGAACACAAACACAAACACAAACATAATTAGAATTTCGACTCGATCTTGGGTTACATGAAATATAATAATAATAATAATAATAATAATAAATAAATGATATAGCAATATAAAGTTAGCACGATCACAAGTGACAAAGCGGCAGTCAAAACATTACCTATAATACAATTAACAATGACATATCAATATTTGCCATGATCGTACTACTATATATTCCCTCCTGTCCCCCAAATTTATTCTTGTGAATTTTCGGCACGATTTTTAATAAAAGTTATTGAATATATTATGAGTGGAGTAAAGATCCTACAATAATGTAATATTAAATTAGTTAGTGGTGGACCATAGATGGTAAAAAGTGTAAATAAATAGATTGTTGAGGGTAAAAAAGAGAAATAGTGATGGGTTATGGATGGTAAAAGGTACAAATAAAAAGTTATTGATGGTAATAAGTTGGGAAGATAGTTACAATAAATGGATAGGAAGGAAATTGGGGGACGTCGTAAAAAAGAAAACTAGAAAGGAAATTGGAGAACGGATGATGTAATAGATTACAATTGTTGTAGTTGATACTAATATACAAGATCTATCCATTACATATCTATAAAAAATAAATAAAGAAGGATTATTGTGAGGTGTTGGATTTGCCATCAGATCAACCATTCTAAATAGCTAAATTGGGAAATTTTAGTCTCTAATTTTGTGTATATTATTATCAGAACAATAAGCTTATTTTGCGCAAAAGCCCATTGTAAGCAATCTGTTTCTTTCTTCTTTTTATTCATGAATTCATTATTTTGGGTATGAGCCCATTAATACATGATATGTGTTTTCTTTTTTCTTCTTTATGATAGTACTCATTGATATGAACAGAGATATCATCTGCCACATGTATCTTTAATTAATTCTGAAAAACACTTCTGACGAGTTTACTTTTTCTTGCATTTTCATGAACTATAAACTTGTATATGATAGACGTATCTAGTGTTAAACATAGTTTTGGGAATATCCATATTTGAAATATATATGATGCCGAAAGGTAGTTCTTAACTTCTTATGATAATCTCTCCATCTACCATAATCATTCATTTAATTTCATTTTGGTTTGTCCAAAAAAAATATTCACTTTCTTTTTTTTTAGAAAATAAACTTTATATTTTTACCCTAAACCTACCATTTATTATCAAACAACTACCTATGACGTACATTTTTACATCCATTATCCATTAATATATTCATTTATTATTCATATGACACACCTTTTAATCTCATTATATATTAATCTATTCATTTATTATCTTCACTCACTTTACACTCATTACAATTTATTAAAAACCGTACCATTAAAATCAATGAACTAAAATGGTGGACGGATGGAGTATAAAATAAATAAAGCATATAAATGAGCCAAAATCATATTACCTCCGTCCATCAAGAATATGTCACTTGATTGACAGCACAAGTTTGTTAAATTTTGATACATGTATTTTGAATGGATGAATGATCCCACCATAGATATTTTTTGAGTAGAAAAAGAGTAGTTTTTTGGTAAATAATGATTGATTGTGAGATTAAATACAAGTTGATTGTTGGGTAGTGTGATTTTTTGGTGAATAATGAGTGGTTTAATATTGAATAATAAAAGTTAAATGTGAGTTAGTATCTTATAAAGGAAAATAACAAACTCTTTATGAACATTAAGTAAAATAATTATGATACACTATTAATGGACAATGAAATATATAATATAGAATTGGGGTGGGACAAATTTTGTTGGGCTAAGACACGGTGGAATTAGAAGAGACAGGCGGCCACGGATGATTTTCCCTCTATATGTCTAATTTTTTCCATCACGCCATGTTATTTTTAAGGAAATGTTTATTCTAATAAAACTCGCAAGGCAACAACATCAGCCATTGTAGCTCAAAGTTTTAAGTTTCCTAATAATAGGTTTTCCTTCGTAGTTCGATTTGAATTTGTTTAGGCTTTTGTTCTTTTTGTATATACGTACCATTTCAGATATTATATAACAATAGCAGTGCGGCCACTAGACTTTTATACTAAGATGGTGGTTGGTATGCGGGAATGAAATGAGATCGGTGATTCTTGTATTCATTCCTAATCCTATATCTGATAAGATTTTTACGATAAGAATTATCATTCTCAAATGAATGCTTATTCATATGAACATGAGATTAGTTATTGGGTTCGGAGCTTAAGTACCCATTTTTGTAAAAATGTGTGTTGTGTATATCCATTTGTAAAAATAAGTGCCACCTATACCCATTTGATTATTTTAATATATTTTCATCAAAATCATCACACTATTACACACGAAAATTTGTGCCCGTCTAAATCATTACATAATATTTGTCCTTATCATAATTATATCGAAAATAAATTATAACTAAATAGTTAATGTTTATTTATTTAGTTTGTTAAATTTGATTATTTTTTGCATGACAAATATCAGTTGCTTTTGTAGGCTTTAATTCAAATATTTTGTCATAAAAGAACATACGACACGTCTAAGCTCTCTCTCTCTCTCTCTCTCTCTCTCTCTCTCTCTCATCACCGGCAACCTCACTTCCCTTACTTCCCGGCCAACCTCTCCCAGTGACCAACGCCAACCCTCCCCCAATGACCAACCTCTCCTCCCGTGAACCGCGGCCAACCTCTCCTCACCGTGAACCCGAGGCCAACCCCTCCTCACCTGTGAACCCGGCGGCCAACCTCCTCCTGCCCGTGCCAACCCTCTCAGGCGGCTAACCCTCTCTTGCCCAGCCAACCCTCTGCCCGTGACCAACGCCCTCTCTTCCCGTGACAACCTCTCTCCCTGCGACTATGGCTTCTTCTTCACAACAACAGGTACATTTTTTTGTTTTATTGTTTCGAATTGTTTGAATTATTATTATGTATATTTCGAATTGTTTCATAGAAATATTTTTGTTTCGAATTGTTGTTCATTATGTTTATGTTTGAATTATTTTTGTTTCGAATTATTGTTCATTATGTTTATGTTTGAATATGTTTATGTTTGAATTATTGTTATGTATATTTCGAATTGTTTGAATTATGTTTATGGTTATGTTTAATTATGTTCATTATGTTCATTATATTTCGAATTATGTTTATGGTTATATTTTTGTTTCGAATTTGTTTGAATTATGTTTGTATTTCTAATTATGTTAATTATGGTTATATTTAATTATGTTCATTATGTTTGTTCATTATGTTTGTATTTCGAATTGTTTGAATTATTGTTTCAAATTGTTCGAATTGTTTATTGTTTGTATATTTTTGTTGATGTATTTGAATTATTGTTCGAATTATTGTTCATTATGTTTATGGTTATATTTAATTATTGTTCATTATGTTCGTTATGTTTATGGTTCGAATTGTTGGATGAATGGTTGCTATGAAATCTTGTACTTCATAAGATTTTTTTCCTTATTTAATTTGGACTTCATAAGCACAAATGCACAAAAGCAATATAAGATTACACAACACGCCTCTGAACGAATTAAAACAAAATCAACGACCATAAAATTTGTTTGAATTTTCTTTATTATTTAACTATATTCTTGTAATGTTCCCTAAATCCTAAATACGATTTAGCGGGGGCTAATACTTGGAATAATAATCAAGGAAGCTTTAACCAATATATATTCAAGAACTCATATGTTCGAAGTATTCAACTAATCAACATCATAAGATAAATTAATTCTATTGCAAATGAAAAAGCGTGTGAATACACATATGACGATGTGTATTCAAGGTTTCTAATATATCGTATTCAAAGGGGTTCGACCGCCCAACACATCTCCATCCATCATCTGCTCAACCGCACATTTAAAACAAACATGCGGTGAGTACAAGATTACACTCGATGGCTCATGCCAAAATAATTTATCAAGTTTAAATTACTCGCCCACGAATAACACACGAGGTTTTAATTTGAAATACTCGTGCTTACTAAATAATTTCTTTCATTTTCCATAAAGATTAAATCGGCGAAATTTTCCTTGTATGTATGATCCATATCCACCACAATAATTCATTCCGCCATAATTCCTTATTTGGAGGAGGCCTCCTCTCATAGACGCCGTGACCGGCCGAGCACCCTTTCAAAGACACAACACAAATAATCGATTACACAAAATCCGTGCCATCTCAAGATAGGATACAATTCTCCATCATCCTTGGGGTACTTCCAGAATACGAATTCAAGCATGTCATAAAGTGGAGCTACCCAACATTATGCATCAACAATTATGGATTGGATACATACACAAAACATAAACATTTTGGGCGGTAATTAAATAAATCGGTTCATAAATATTTGCTTGCAATAAAGCATCATAAATAAATCATTTGGTAAATTCTACGGTTTGAGTATAGTAAAGCCCACCTTTACTTTTAAACTTCAATTTTCGATCTGCGTGCTCTCCTCCGGTTGCGTGTGAGCCTTCACGTCCCACCTTTTCGCAAAAATTTCGTTTAACACATTGGCACGCTTTTCGATTTTCAAAGTTCATTCAACTTTGATAAATAATAATAATTCAAGTTTTAATAAATTTTAATACGTCGTTTCAACGCGTATTTCAATAAAATAATTCTCGTACTTGAGAGAGCGTAATATGATCTGGGCCTCATTTTAACCTTTAGGTTAAATATTTAGCGATGTAATAACGTTATTGATAAAATGATTTCAATTATGAAATATTTTCTCACAATTGAGAGATTCGGATAAAAGTGTCGTTTTTCACGTATTAGCATATTTAACGAACGTATTTAAATGCGTTAATTTGAAAGTCAACCATTTTGACTTTTCATTATAAATCTTCAATAAAACATATTTTAATGAATAAAATCAATATAAATTGATTTTTAATCGTTTTCTTTTCATAATGATTTAATCCTCGATTTTTCATGCAAATCGATAAACTTGATTAATATTTTCTTTCAATATTAACCTTTTAATACCTTAAGCATTATTTTATCCTTTTAACGTTATTTATTATAACGTTTCATCGTAAACATAATATACTATGTTTAATAATCCTCAAAAATTTAATTATGTCTAATATAATTTTTTTGACATATAATAATTTATTATTCTTAATTAAAAAGGAATTAAAATTCCTTATTTTCAAAGTATAGCTCACGACTATAACACTTATTTTCCAAACTTTGTTCCAAAAATCCTCTAAATTCATATAGTGTATTATTTTACACTATGATCATTAATATGTATTAATATCACTATAGAAAAATTTGGAACCCACCTATATATAATATAAGCTCACGGTTTTATCACAAATAAATCCAATAAATTTTCCAAAAATTCTAATAATTATACACAAGGCTCCAATATAAATATATATCATAATTATAACCTAAGGTTCAATAAAATCAAACAAAACATCATAGAATCATCATAGGTAGCTCACGGCTACTTTGGTATTTCAAACCAAATAATTTTTATAAAATCCTATAAAATTACATTATGCTTATATGCTATCATGTAGCACTAATACATCACAATATCATGTAATAACACATTACAAACCATAATTCCTATAGCTCTAGGTCTCGGCACTTTTGAAAATATTTAGCTATATATGTCCAAAAATTCTAATAAATTCCTACAACACCTAATCAATACCCTAGATCAATAATATGCTATTATATCAAGCATATAAAAATTATACACCATAGTTCAAGGCTTGTTCATTTTCGGCAGTTTTGGAAATCCAACAAGATGATTTCCAAAAATTCTCAAATTGATACCATGCATTCCTACAACACTATATATCCATAATCCATCCTTAAAACATACCTAGCATAAATCGAGCATCACTAGAATAATTTAAATAAATTGCTAAGCTTAGTAAATAAATAATCTATGCACATATTAACATATGTAACATAATTTCTAAGCTTATAACATGCTAGCATGATTTATTATACAATTAATACATGCTAAAAATAATAATTTAAACCGTAGGATTATTGAAAAAATTAGGTTTTATCGAAGCTTGTTCGATATCTAACCTCGTTATCGGAGTCGATCGGTTGTAGGATAATTAGAGCTCAAGCTATTTGAGGAAGGAAAGAAGAAATGTTTTGGTTTTTTTTCTCAAGAAGTACTCACGGCAGTAGAGGAAATGAAAGGAGAAATAAAAGTGTGAAGTGTTGGTGTGTTTTCAAGACATAAAATACTTAAGCAAAATAAAACAAAAGAAACAACACACATACAAGCACTCTCTCGGCTCTCTCAATTTCAAGACACAAATGAATCAAGTTGGAGAGTCAAAGCTTATGTCATGTGTGGAAATATCTTCTTACAAGAAGTAACTACAAGCAAGCTTTATTAAAGTTTTTGAAATACACAAAACAATTTTGTTTCATGCTTGGCATTATTGCCGTCAACAATTGCGTGTGTGGGAGAGTAAAATTCAGATTTTATGATGTATTACACAAGTGTATTGTATACACTCTATCCCAAAATTAAGCAATCAAGTGTATAGAAATCAAAATTGATTTTGTGTAAAAATTGTCAACATAATCGGCTCCCAATTAAATTAAAAGCTAGAGTATTTTTCATCTACACATTTTACTTGGTAAGTGTGTATTAATACTACACTTAAGATATAACACAAATTGGATGATCAAAAATAAAAATAATACTATGTTAATCACATAGCATACTCACGGCACTTTCAACATATTCATGCCCAAAAATTGATTTTTATGCTATAAGTAGATATATAGCATAATATATATCCTAGATGATAAATTATATCATAAGAAAAATTATTGGAATCAATCCATAGGTAGAAAACCCTAATTCTCGATTTAGGGTTTTCGAGAATCTTAAATAATCAAAAATATAATTCCAAAATTTTCTAGCATTATTTCAATGCTAAATAGTATTCTAATAATATAAAATAATCATAGGAATTTAAATATCATAATTCCTTGATCGTTAGACTTGATTCTCAAGTCACCTTAAAAAGTTAACGTTTGAAACGTCTCAAAACGTTAAAAATTGACTCATATCAAAATGGTCGAAATAAAGCTGATTACGGCTCTATTAAATATATTCCAATAATAATGGAATTAAATTCTAAGCTTAAAAACTTAGAAAATATCACGAGCATTTAATCATCGATACGTTATCGACGTAAAAATAATACTGTTGAAATACGTTACATATTCGTATTTCTCAATTCACATTCATTTATGAATAAAATATAGGAATTTATTATTCCAAAATAATCGAAATCATTATTCGATATTTTATTAATTCGATTATCGAGACGAAACCCTAATTTACGATTTTTATTATCGTAATTGGACTTTTAATAAATCGGGGTATTACAATTACAAAAGCTTTTTAGATGAAATAAACACAAACACAACAAAGATGATAACACAACTGGAAATATTCTTGTCAAGAGACATAAAAAGCCATAATTCAACTTCCTAACTGAAATGATCAATCACATATAGTAAAATTCAACAAGATTTCTATGAAATTTCAAAAGCATGCTTCACGCACCAATCATTGGTCCCAAATTCAATGAGAATAAAATCAAAAGAAAACAAACAAAATTCATTTGGTAAAGAAACTCTCAATGTTTCTTGAAGAAATGAAATTTTATTCTTTGCCCGTCTAGTTTAAGCGAAAAGATATATAAGACCCTTTTCTTAGACACAAAAAATAAAAATAAAACTACATTCTAATTTAAAATTTCTCATAGGAACAAAATTTCCAATTCTATGTTACATCAAGACACAAAAGTTCACCACCAATAATGATACAAATTGAGACTACCTAGTGAAATAAAAATTTATAACTCCTAGTCCATGCGGAGAAAATTGTCATTTTCCTTCACTAGAAATATAGGATAAATTTATATTTGATTGATATTTTGAATTCATTTCACAATATGTGCAACTCTTAAACACACTAATTGACATATTTCTTAATTAAGCATATTTTTTTTAATAAATAGGAAATCACCGAGTTCTTAAGGCCCGAGACCATCAATCGTCCATCCACAGTCAGCACGTACTTCAAGCCCAATTATTTCATAAGGGTCATTATAAGATTGAGAGATATAGGCGGTGAAGAGCTGGTGGATAGGTTTAGGCAAGGGTGTTTCGGTCACTTAGTTGGTTGGGAACCTGGATCCAAATCAAACATGAGTTTGCACCATATGGTATCCCGACAGATTAAGCCCCCCTGTGCTGAAGATCAAGAGATATGGTTTTTTATCAATGGGAGGAGAATTTGTTTTTCCTTCTCGGATTTTTCGCTCGTGACGGGTTTGAGTTTTGGGACGTCATCTTTCGATCATACAGCCGAGTACGATCCGAGATCCGTTGAGGTTTATCGAAGGTTTGTTGGTGGCGGAGGGACTAGTATAGAGAATCTAGATGTGAGATTCTTTGATACGGACCGTCCGATTGATGATGATGACGGTCATCTATATCTCCGTGTGGCCCACATCTTAGTTCTTTACGCATTCGTTCTTGGAATAGACTTTCCACGACCTGTGGATCCGTGGATTTGGGTCTTAGTTGACGATTTGGACGTATTTGCCAGATTTCCATGGGCTGCATATGCATATAAAATTCTCTAATACTATATGTGGAATATGAAGACTAAGGCCAAATATCACTTCTACGGACCGTCGTGGGCATTATATATTTGGTCACTAGAGATCATTCTGGATCTTGGCACGACGGTTGCGAAGTATGTCCGGGGGGATGCGTATCATAGATGCATGAGGTGGAAGTTCACGAAGATGATCGACGAAGATACACAGCCCCTGTTCGATCGTGAGGTAATTGTTCAATAACTTTTATTTATTCATTGTATTATATGTTTTCTATTCAAATATATAGTAATACATTTTGGTTTATTGTAGGGGCAACCGTTTTGGGGGTTAGTCCCGGACAACTATGAGAGGAGCATGCCGTAATATACGTCATCTCTATATCCGGGTGCACTAGGCGTGAACTACGGAGACTCGTTCCCATCCATGCAGGGAACAACCCCGCTCCGCACTAGAGCACGGCCCACCGTCGTTCTAGAGCGAGCCTTCATCGATCTTGGCGTGGGGGTTGGTCGGCGATCGATGCAGCGATGCGAGGGCACGTATCTTGTTGTTGAAGAGATTGGTGCGAGCACGAGGAGCCACGTCGATGCTGTGGAGATAGGCGTGCATCGGACGAGGGCGACGATCGATATGGGGACTCGGGCGGGATACGAGGCGTCACGAGGCGACCGTTTCTCTTCATCTAGCGATGGCGGTGAGCACCACGACGTTTGAGTCGGGGGGATCGTCGTTGGATCATAGACACGATCCATGATGTGGTTAGAGAGAATATTCAAGGACTCAAGAAGTGGTTTAAGTCTATGCTAGGGAAGACTCGATGTAGATGCTCGCGTAGACCGAGGCATATCGTCATCCCATCGTGGAACTACCCCACGGCGTCTGGTGGCGATCGGGGCGACAACCTTCTCTGTACTCTACGTCGGGTTGAGATGTACCCAGAGACTCCTCTTACAGATTCGACGTCTCATGTACCCCAGACAGATTATACACCTCATCGTCAGTCTCTACATGAGCATGGATCTACCTCTGGATTCATTAGCCCATCACACAGTGAGGATCTAGCTCGTCATTTCATGCGAGAGATGCATATGGAACAGCCGAGACAATTGGTAAATTATCTTATTTTATATTATTGCATCATATTTGATATGTTTACTTTTCTAACTCATTGCTTAAACCAAAGATTAGCCAACTCGTGAAAGCGAGCAGTAAGGTTATTGCTACCGCATTGAGGTCCCGTCGTGAATAGTCCTATGCCTTGTCCTATCCCCGATAGTGTATTAACCCGTGTGAAAATTTTCTTGAGGCGAGGAGGGTTCGGTGATTATTAGAGGCAGGTGGATGCACGTTGACCTCGGTGATTTTGTTCGCATCGAAGACCATTCGGCGATCTTGGCGTGGGGTAAGTATCACTTCTATTTCTATTTTCATATATGAAATCGTTATTTAAAAACAAATTATTTATTACGTGATCTTGATTTGTACATGATGCATCGAGGATCGAGTTAATAAGCGAGCATGACTTGTTGGATGAGGTTAATAGTGCGAACACAATTATTTTGGACACCGATTTCTTTGTAAGTATATATTTCATTATTTCTTATAGATGTGAATATATATGTATATATTCTATATATATATTAATTTTGTATTTCTTCTTTGAGCGATTGTACATTAGTCGATCATGGCTGCATATTTTGAGAATAATCAATCTGCAACATCACTAGACCATGCTATATCTACGTGGGCTCCATCTAATAATTGGTATCGGGCAATTCGTGGTAGAAGGGTGGGCCAAAGTCATAGACCATGGCTTCTTCTTTGAGCAGGTAACTTATTTATCTGATGACTAATTATAAAATAGATTTTGTTTGTGCCTTTACAAAATTGAATCTCTTTTCTGATCATCATCCTTGTTTTAGCATAGGTCGCATCATTTTGGCTCGAATGCACATGAGGAAAGGGTGTGTGAAATTTTCAATTCGGTATATTATTCATTAGACCCGGCAACAAGAGCGGGTTGATGCATTGGTATGGCTTGAAGATGTTATGGCCACGATTCTTTTCGGATCTCGTTGGTTTGAAGAAAACTCACTCGGTGTTCGTGCCTTTCGCATGAGGTCATATTTACAATGGCTGCTCGATGACCGATTCGATCGGCAAAGAAGAACCAGTCTTGGAACGTTTATGTGCATGTATGCGAACGCATCATTTCAGGTTCCCCGAGCATTGAGTGGGGTAATGAGAATGTATATGGGTACCGAAAGAAAATAGTTACGTCTATCTTTGAATTATGTGAACGAGAGTCATAGAAAGTGGTCGAAACATCTTAATAATTATTATGTAATAACCTTATTTGTATTTGAGTGTATTTTCTTGAATATTGTAATATTTGAATTAATGATTGAACATATATAGCTGCTTCTATCTTTTGACCCCACAGGCGACCGACACCCATTTTTATTATAATCTTCTCTACTTAAATCGTAAAAAATTAAAGGTTTGCTGCTGTATAAATCAACGTCTTAGGTAATATCCTTGATGCAAGAATGAGGGCGTTACAACGGTTGAACAAGACGCTATCACATTCAATTAATGGGATGGTAAATAAGGACATGATTGTCACGTGTGATCTGCAGAACCACACAACCCACACCTCCTACGTGCACGACTTGTCTTGCTTGACCCATTTCTCCTCCACCGATCTTGATGGGGCGTTACATTGGATGACGATGGCGCCCAACTTCGGATGACCGCGCAGCCGGACCACGGTGGTGGCGCTTTCAACGCCTCGACATCTATAGGAAGCGTCCAATGGATTAGGGCGGAACATGATTTACTCTGTATGAGAAGGCTGTACTAACTTCTCGGCGTGGTAGTATTCTCCACATAGCTGAAAATTTGGTCATCTTTATGCTGCACAAATTAAAATTCGATATAAAAACAATGATAAAGTTGTTAGTTATAAATTTGCAAACCGTCTTAAAAATTATATTTAGTATGTAGCTCCATCACAGTATATTTTGCTGCATGAGAATACGGGATCGGATCCATGTCCCACCCAAGCACGAGCATAATTCCGTCCGAGATTGACATTGAAGGTTTGGTTTACATCCTTGACTTTGAATGTGTCATTACTTTTGGGCACTATAGTATATCGGCGTGATCTCTCCAAACTCGCCCGTATCTTGCGACGACTTGAGGGTTAGGTCGGTGGGGTATGTTCTTCTGCTTCAAGTCTTTGATCGAACCATTTTCTATGATATGACGAATCGCTTCAACCATAGAGCAAATGGGCAATCGTCTTGCCCACAACAACCGAGCATTGAAGGACTCGACAATGTTGGAAGTCAGGTATAGCGCCTCACAGGGGCACTTTGATCAGCCCACTTCTCAACTCCGACCTCATCGACTTGCCATATGCACCACGGTGGGTCTATCTTTAGGCACGAGGGACTTTAACATGTTCATTGCTTTGTCAAACTCCGTCTCCCGATATGCATAAGCCGTCTTACGATACTGATGCCACATCGGTTTCCCAAAAGGCGTGATTTTTCGTGAGATGGTAGTAGCATAAGTCGTGGGCGTTCTCCGGAAAGATATTTTCATAGCATTGGATATCTTGGCGTGCGCATGACACAATCAACGTCTCATAATTCGATTTGTAGCGGTCTTCACGCGTTCGAAACCAGTCCATGATAAATCATTCTCGATCGGACCAATTTCATAAGCGATGGAAAAACTTGCTCGTTGCCGTCGCCGTAATAGCAACAAACAATATACCCTTATTGCGGCCCTTCAATTGCGTGCCATCCACAACAATAACAGGCCTCATGCACAACATGCAACCGAGGCGGCTAGAACCGGCGCTACAAAAGGTGGCGGCGACCATCGATCCATTATCGAAGTCGATCAACGAACCGAGATTAGTTGTCCGCAACATGTGAAGATAACCGGTAGCATCGATAGGATTGTTCATGCCGCCATATATCATCTCGATTGCCTATTACGAGCTCTCACGCGACGGTATATGGCCTTTGCCGCCATACTCTCGTTGTAACTCGGCCATAATCGATCTCGACAATGACTTCACCGTTCTCGTGTATTTTCGCATTATGTATGTTGCGATCACACGAGCATTGACCTTGCGGCGTTCGGTATTCACGAGATCATCTACACATGTGTATGCGGCATCAAACTTGCGCACAAACCAAAACCACCATGTTGCGATGCGGCGCGATGAAAGCGGACCGATCACGATATCGCATTTGAGCGTAATTGGTGCGGTCGATGGCGGAATAACAAACTACGCTCTTTGTTCCAGTGCCACAACCGGTGATATCTTAAGGTCCACCTTGTTGTCGAAGATGGAACCTTCGCTCATTTCATCGGGGTTGAAATAAGTCGAGAGGGCTAGCAAAAGATTGTTGGAAGCCTAATGAGGAATAACAGGAACTAGCCAATTGCTCATCTCTTCCATTTGTTCTACCTCGAGTCCATGGTTACCCCTTGCGTGTTACTGCATAATCATCCCAAGCAACTTTTCTATTCCACCTCTCGGCGTATCCACGCATCAAATTCTACAAGCGTGCGGAGATCACATTTGCAGCAGACGCTCCTCCTCCTCCTCCTCCTCCTCTTCTTTATCGGACTACATTTGTTCTTCCTTTATCGACGGCGTATTCGTCATCATCACTTTGTCGTCAACGATCGCGTCGACCACTTCGGCGCACATGTTACGGCACTTCTTGAGGTGTATCTTGCGCAAACCAATCATATGCTCCAAATTGTTGTGAATGACTCATCCGTGATGAGTATTATGAAATGTATTCATCTGTTGGATCACGTGGTTGCTCGAATGTGGGATATATGCTTGAGTTCGGTTGGGGTAGCGCCTCCGTATGTCACATACACCTCGGTTGGGCATAAACCTCGCACAATCGAGCTAGGCGATCATCGGTAGTCAAAAGTGATTTGATAAGTTTACCACTTGAGATCTAGTATATAATGTATTTGGTAGTCGAAAAATTTGCTCCCGAAGGGAATTAATGCTTTCTTAACTCCCAAATAAGTACATTATCGGTCCGAACATAGGTATATGATGATGCACCGTCGCAGTAGTTCAAACAATCATCCCAACATCCTCCATATCTAATGATAATATTCTTCCACTCCGTCATCTAATTAAATCCTACAAATGCACAATAATTAATTAAAAATTCATCTAGCATTAATTATAAAATAAATATCTAAACTAAATAATACAAATTAAATATAAAAATAGTAACATTGATCACGAATGTTTAATAATAAGAACAATAAATTATAATTCACCTAAACTTTGAAGGAATCGACAAAAAATATTATAAACTAAACTAAATGAAAATTTCAATAATGAACGTGTATAAATCATGATTCACCTAAACTAAATCAAATAATAATTCACCTAAACTAAATAAATAATACAAATGCACAATAATGAACGTGTATAAATCATCTAACATTAAGTATAAAATAAATCTCTAAACTAAATAATAATTAAATATTATAATTCATCGGGGACGAATTTAAACCATAATTCACCTAAACTAAATTAAATAATAATTCACATAAACTAAACTAAATATTATAATTTGTTTTAATTCTCCATTTACACGTTACAAAATTTTTATGAGAAACACGACGATAATATTCAAAATCAAGCAATTATAGGATTGCAATTTATAATTAATTAATAATAAATCGTATATTCACAAAACAGAAGATCAAAAATCATAATCAAGCAAAAAATGACGACGACTTTCAGAAAAATAAGTTGGCCGACGAACTCAACGGCGGCTAACCGCTCCGGCGGCACTTCGTCGGCGACCAACCTATTTTTCTGAAAGCCACCGTCATTTTATGCGTGTTTGTGGTTTTTTATTTTTTTAAACATGTTAAAATAAATTATTAATATTATTTACATAATTCAATCACAAATTCAATAATTAAACTAAACTAAACTAAATTAAACTGCAAAACTATAATTTAATTCAACTGCAAAACTAAACTAAACTAAACTAAATAATAATTAAATATTATAATTTAATTCAACTGCATTGGGACGTATTTAATTCATCTAAAAATTCATAATACACAATAAATCATACAAATGCACAATGGGTAATTAATTATTCATCTAACAATAATTATACGACACCCCTAAATAATTATTGATTGAAATTAATTAAAAATTCATCTAACTTCATCTAACAATAATTAAGGAATCATATATATTGAAATTACCTTTTATGATCCATTGAGTGAGGCGATGATATTTGATAGAGAAAACGATTGCAAGTATAGATATGCATAAGATGAAAGTGAGTGCTTCGATTGAGCGAAAGGAAAGAATGAATTATATAGGTAGAAGTCCGATCAAAATTTTCTTGCACAAATTCATGTCATTAATGGTGAAGTAAATTCACGCAAAATTCATGTCTATTAAATATGAAGTTGTTGGTTTATTTAATTTTCATCGATATTCAAATTCACCACGGTGGTCTTAGTACTTTGTTGAATTTTCTGGTAAAAATAAAAATGTAATGTAATTAATTAATTAATTAAGTGGCGGAAAACCCCAAAACCCTACCGCCAACCCCTAAACCAAGGGCCAACCCTAAACTGGCGGCCAACCCACTAAATCGGCGGCCAACCCCAAAACCCAAGACAAACCCTAAACCCGTGAACCCCTAAACCCGTGGCAAACCCCAATTTCTGAATGGATATACACGGAATCAGTTTTTAAATCAATCATATCAAATTTATGTGTTTTTAACTAAAATTAACCGTATATTCTGTTATATTTGAAATGATTGTATTAAATTCTTTGCA
This sequence comes from Salvia rosmarinus, assembly GCA_036937905.1. Lineage (NCBI taxonomy): Eukaryota > Viridiplantae > Streptophyta > Magnoliopsida > Lamiales > Lamiaceae > Salvia > Salvia rosmarinus. The sequence continues at coordinate 14,897,889 of CM072818.1, forward strand.
AAGTGCTCCAAAAATATATTTAAAAAAAGGTTTGGGTATAGGCTGCACTCATTTTTTTCAAATGGATATACACCGCATCCACTTTTTAAAAAATGGGTATTCATATATATATTTCCACTTAGTTATTCATCCCTTCCTCCATGATATTAGCTATTCCCATGAACATGAGATTAATTAATTTTTTATTTTTCTAAGAAAACTATTCTTATTTATTTTCTATCTTATAAAATTAATAATAATAATAATAATAATAAATAATAAAATAATAATATTTATGATAATAAATAAACAAGATAATTATTAGCAATAAACAATTATAATATAATAATAATGATAAAAATTATAGTTATTAATAATATCAACATAATAAACATTACTAATTAACTAATAATAATATTAAAAATATTAACATAAAAAATAATTAATACAAATAAAAATTATATTAAAATAATAGTATTAATATTAATTAATTAATTATGTAATTAATAATAATAATAATAATAATAATAATAATAATCATATATTTTATTCCATTTCATTCCTATCATCACTCTATTCCAAAGTACATTCCATTCCTATGTAATATCATTCGTACGTACTAACCATCACCTAAGTGTATGTATCATGTATGTATGCACTTTGGATTCTCTATTTCAACCTTACTGTTCCATTCTGTACAAGACTGCAATATTAAATTTTTAATAATTTTTTTATTTTTCTTCAATCTTAGAATTATTATTAATTTGAATGATTTGCCTTAACTTTACAATTATTAACTAGGGTTCACCAACCCAATTACAACGTTTTGCATATTTAATTTTTAATTTATTAATTACAAAATAATTATTCTGGCTGATTATTTCAAAATTAAGGTATATAATTTTTTTAAAATTTCAAATTTTTATAATAACGTTAATTAGAATTCACTATATAATAAATATTTGTAAAATAGTGAAATTAATAATATATATGATTCACAAGAATGATGGAACATAAAATTGGGACAAAAGATCTCATCTGTATCTCACGATTAGGGTCCACTCAGTATCTCACTACCAGAACTACATAATTTTGATAGTGTAATTCATTAACTTATATGTGTAGGTTCAACTCGGCTCGGCTTCAATCACCGCAAGATTAAGGAAATCCTCTTCCGTTTTTAGTCATATTCTTCCGGTTGGGAATTCTTGATATCATCTAATGATACGCAACGGAAAATATAGTCAAGAAACAAATCTGAATCTACAATTAAATATGCGATGGTAGTATGAACACGTTAGATAGAGAACTTACGATTTGCAATCTTGGATGAATCGCGAGGTTGTCTCCATATTATGGTATCGCGTGTGTATGCAAACCGATGCAGAACAATTTCTCGGTATTAATTCAAGAGAGAAGCGAAATATCTTAATGAATTAACGGTAGTTCTCTAAGATTATCATTTTGTGTTACGTCTAACGTATTATCCAAAGAATGAATTCTCTCTATTTATATTAAATAGAGCAGCCCATTAAAGCCCTAGCTTATATGAACTTTTATTCTTTAGTCTGCTTTAATTAATTAATAGTCCAACCATTAATTAACTAAAACCCATGTATCTAATTTAACCCATAATCTTTCACTTCCTCCACTGTAAAATCTGAGCAGAAAATCCAAAACTGATGAAAAGTTTTGTTCTGCAAGAAGGCCACGAAATCTACTGTGCTTTAGGGCCATCTTCCTCCTCGGCCGCTTCAACTCGCAGCATAGATGCAATTGTCAAATGTAAATCTAAAAAGAAGACGAAATCATCAACCATCTTATTAGCAAATAAACAGCAAATGGAACAGACCCCAAATCTTCTTCAATGGGTTATGAAAAATAGCATTTAATAAGTTCTTTCCCGTAGACAAACGAAATCAAGAACGTAGTGTCAAGGTGGTGTCGACTTTTGAAAGTCGATTATTTTCTGGAATATTTTGTAATCCCCAGATAGGATTTCCTCAAATTTTGTGGATATTCTCAGTTTTTCGATTGATTCCCTTAATTTTGCCGCCGATAAGAAGATAGCCTTAAAAGAAGAAAAAAGATTACCTCAATCTTTTGCCACAGTAGTAGTGAACCTAAAATATAGTAATAAATTCGAATCTCACTAGCAATCAAGAATTCTTTAATTTTACAGTTGATTGTAGGGCTGGGGAAAGCGGTTTTGGTTATCGGTTATCTGAACCAAATCGAAACCGTGACGTGTTGATTAACCGTATACCGCGTATTCGGTTTGCGGTTCGGTTTCTTGATATAATATTTTAATTTTTTCGGTTTCGGTTAACGATAACCGAGCAGTTATTAACCAAAACCGAAAATCTTTTCTATTTATTAATTATTTTAATTTTTATAAATCTATAAAAACTAATTACTAATATTAATTAAAGTTTACCCTATTAATCTAAGGTATCAAATTACTCTAATGTATCAAATTATCATTGCATGAACATGATAGTTTGTTGATGGATTGATGTTGATTGTTTTGATTTATTTTGAATTATTGATGGATATTGGATGAATTTTTTATGGACATTAAAATTTGAAAAGTTTACATCGATTGCAAAGTTGTATATTATGACACGTCGTTTCTTATAAATTCATGTAATCTCAAGCAATTTTCGGTTTTGGTTAACGAAAACCGAACCGCATAACCGATGCGGTTTTGGTTAACCAATTTAATAAGCAGTTCGGTTTGGTTATTAAATTTATGAAAATTTGGTTGGTTAAAAGAAAAAATCGATCTTGATTAACGAACCGAACCGTTCCACCCTAGTTGATTGAGCTGCAGATTTCTTATTTAAACTAAGGTCGAAATGACACTCATTTTTGTATTTACTGTATGAAGTTAAATGTTTTGGTTGAGAACACATAACTTTTATTTATTACAATGATATGATCATCAAGAAATTTATACATGCTATATTTTTTCGTAAACTTTCTTATCCGACGGACTAGTATGAAAATCAAAGATTATGATTAGACTAAAAATTCCTGATTATCCGAAACTGAAAATAACTCGGACCAATAGGAGATATCCCAAAATCGGGTGGATTGACCTAACATCTCCTCTCATACATGTATATATATTAGTGCGGAGTAGGGTTCCATATCGTAATCAACATTTGGATAGACGCGTTGGGAGCACTTCTTTGGTTTGGTAGTCAGAATGAATGAATAGACAAAAACTTGGGTGAGCTCCATTCCATGGTATTCAACTTGTTTTTTGTTAAAATGATCAGTTAGGGTTTATTAATTCATATTCATTCAAAGTTAGTGTTTATTAATTCATAATTAGGGTTTATTATTCAAAATTAAGGTTTATTATTTTTAATTAGGGTTTATTAATTCAAAATTAGGGTTTATTAATTCCAAATAGGGTTTATTAATTCAAAATTAGGTTTTATTATTTTCAAGTAGGGTTCATTAATTCAAAATTAGGGTTTATTATTTTCAAGTAGAGTTTATTAATTCAAAATTAGGGTTTATTAATTCAAAATTAGGGTTTATTGATTCACAATTGGGGTTTATTATTTCACGATTAGAGTTTATTAATTGAAAATTAAGATATAGTAATTCAAAATTATTATTTATTAATTTAAAATTAAATTTTATTAAACTAATTAATTTTAATTAGAATTAAATAAATAATTAATTAAGATTAATTAATTAATAAGTAATTAGTTAAGATTAATTAATTAATTAATTAATTGGGTGGTCTCACTGTGCGCTCGCGCGCACAGGAGACCATCCCGAATGAATAAGGGCCCAGTTAATTATATTGGACCTCATTTTACCTCACTGAAGGCAGCCCACGTTTATTGGGCCCATATAACCCACCTTCTACATCTACAATCACACTAACATAAATAGAATTATTATCCCCACGGACTTACATCAATGGATTAAGAACTAGCAGATTTTGGACATAAATAGAATTATTGAATATCCCCTTTAGTAAAGTTGTGTATAGTACTATATGAATAGTTTCAGTTGGATATCAAATTCAAATATTATTTGAGTACATTTGAGCATATTCCGTTTTGAATTTGGTGTATGAACCGAAAATTTTGAAGCTTCTTTTTATTAATTATAGCATTTATTTTACTTTTTTAATCTTATAAATCTAAAATTAGATGGAATATTTAATTAATAAAGATATCTTATATGATAAAAATTTACATTAACTTTTTTGGCAGCAAGTCAAATCTTGATATTGATATAGATCAATATTCAAGAGCCAATTAAATCGTGTTAAGTCAGCCTGAGGTCCAAGATCATGCAAGCTCAAGCCTAATACCCAACTCTCCTTACAACTATAAATAAGGATCTCCAGTTCAGCTCAAAGACACACCAAATCAAGAATGTGGAGGATAATTTCTCTACTACGAACTTCTCTATGATATTCAAGGCGTCCCAACAAGCTCTTTAATAATCAAGTGTCCCAACAAGATTCAAGACGTTCTAGTAGAAGTTGCGCGTTCTTCGCCGGAAGTCTCTTAAAGTAGCGTTCAATCTAGAAACAAGACAAAAGTCTTTCACATTTATATTATAAAGCTCAAGCAAAGTCCTCGTATGATCTCAAAATAAGGTAAAAGTCCTCCACGTCGACTTTATAAAAAATAATGTTCTAAGTGGAGAGACATATTTCTCCAACAAATCTCAATGACTACTCAAAAATCTTTTAAGAATCAAATTGAAGAGATGAATCAGATGAGCAATCATAAATTGTAATCCCGCACATACAGTTTAATCTACAAATATTAAAATTGGTACAAGATTTTGTGTTTATTAAATTTAAATACATGTATTTGTGTTTACACTAGGAAATTTACTTCCCAATACATGCATACTGGCTCCATTTGCCCTTTTCATTAGATGGTTCTTTGAATTTTATTTTTATAGGATATTACTTCAGTCATAGGTATATTGTTAAATTGTACTCCATTTATTCACAATAAGTGTATCACTTGTGAACGATACGTGTTTTAATAAAATTATTGGTAGATTTTGTTTGAATGGAGAAAATGTCATATCATGTGTTAGGTTATGAATGACAAAAATGATTTTTAGTAAATAATGGTGATTGTAAGGCTAAATAATAATGAGCAGTATCCTAAAAATGAAAATAATATACTTTTCACAAACATCGAATATGTAACTGTGATATACTTATCGTGAATGGGAGAGTATTATTTTTGTTATAAGGCGGAACTATAGTTTTAGACCAAAAGTATTAGCGTGTTGTCAGTTATATACCACACTTAATTTAGATATTAACAAAACTACCATCACAATTCTTGTCGATTTACTCGCAACTTTTCTTGCATTATGAGAAGCTGATACATATGATGATGACAAGAGAGAGAAGATGAGGGATTTGGTGTTGAAGAGGAGAGAGACACAACCTCCCTTCTGTACATCTATTTAATTCTATAATCCATTACACATTAGAAGCATCTTATTAATCCTTGATCCTATGTGGAATTTCTAATTTGTTCATAGTTTTCTAAATTCACTATTTTATTCATTATATAAATGTTTAAGAACATTTACAGTAATATATTAATTATATCGATATAATTGTAAAGGGTTACGTTGATTTGTCAATTAGAGGCAATAACCGCTATGATGATTATAAAAACATTGGGCTAAAATCAAGCAATTACAATCTTAAATGAAAAATCAGCCACCATTACTCTATTATATATTGATGCATTCTAAGTGCTACATTCTCTATGCAAATATCGTCTGTGCCTCCGTCATTTGTTGTTGTTTGCTCACTTACGTCGCTCGAGATGCCAGTTTTGACTCTACACTATCGGTCGCTACCACTAACTCCTTTGCGTTGACTTTGACCCTCTATGTGTTGTATTTTTTTCTTATGAAAAGAAGAACTATGGATCTAATTTTGCACCGTGCGAAATTTTGTCTAAAGCTAAGATTTTCTTAGATTGTATTCGAATTAATTACACGTACTATAGTTCATTAATTTGACTGCTTTTGTGTTTTTTTTTTTCTAGCCACCAACATGGCCAAGAAAATAGAAGAGTGTCAATGTGTTTGTATGGTTTGGTAATTGAAGCTCGGATTTATTGTATATATAGCCGACTCTTGTTCTCACATTTTAATCCGACTACTTTTTTTTTGTTATTTATTTTTGGCCTTCTCTTCTCAGGTTCATCATGGCCCATGTTTGTTTATTATATTAAAATAAAATAAAAACTATTTAGGTGTTCAATACCAAAACAATAATAATATGTTATACTCCCTCCGTCCCAATATTCATGGCACATTTTTTTTTTCCACGTAGATTAAGGAGAGTTGTATTTTGTTTGTAAAGTAGTGGATGACATGAAATTCGAGGTATTTTTTAGTGTAAAAAGTATTTCCTTTTTTGAAAACGAGCCAACTTAATGGGACAGACAAAAAAGAAAAACGTGCCATGAATATTGGGACGGATGGAGTATAATATTTTATTTTCTTAGAGTATGAATTGTTCCTTATTTTTATTTTTCATAGCATTAGGATAATAAAAATCAAATGATAAAGAAAACAAGAAGCACCAAATTGCTATTGTGTGTGAAGGATTGCACCAATAATTACACTTAGAAGATTGCGGACTATGTAGTGTAAAATAGAAAATCTCAATTAAATTAGCAATATTTTGTTGCATGAACGAGGCAATTGCTACTCATCATTTGATCGTCTACAAGTTGGAGGCCATTGTATAGCCCAGTTGCGTTTTTGGAATCCATGAGTAGCATGGACGAGGCAATTGCTACTCATCAGTAGTTACTTCTGAATTGCTTAGATTAATTGATGATGATTTGGTTCAATCTCATAGAAGATTTATGGCTAAGAGTTTATGCTTTTCACAATTTCGTTTATCAGAACTAATATCATTAAATATTAAATATAGTCATTTTTTCTGATTTTATTACCGATTATTAGTTAATTAAAAATCAAGTAAATGCGGCAGATGCATAAACTAAATTATTAAGTTTTACGACATTGAGTAAAAAATATATAAATGATGTATTGCAAAGGCATAAAATATAAATAGTAACTTGACCTTTACATAAGAACCTTCTTTAAAAAAAATAAAGAATTTACGAACAATATATATTGATATTAGAGTAGATTGACATTGTCATGCAAAAGAGTTAAATTCTCAAAATTACGCGATCATTAAAAGTATCAAGAATTGAAATGATATTTACTATAAATATTAGTGAGTCATAAAGAAATTAAAAAATAAATACTGAATCATTAAATCTAAATAAAATCGACATATCATTTCTATATTACCGTTACACAATATCGGCGGCAATATTGATTATTGATCCTACATGAAATTTCAAGGATGTTCACTACAATAATCCTCTATCATACGTGAAATTTCAAGAATTTAGTATTCTTATTCTTCTAAATTCTACAAAATATGCAATGACACAATGTAGAATGACTTCATGTGATAAAGTTGTTAACATGGTATGAAATTGAGAATTTTCAAAATCAAAGGATTTATAATTATTTTTATGCTGAAAATATTATTCCATGTTATTGTTTTATTTTACATAATTTAAAAGCTTAGATAGGTTATACTGTTTATTAGCAACGTCAAAATTGAAATGTGTTTGAGGACTTTTAAAGCCCATGTTATTGATTGTCCAGCCATATTTTCAATTTTGCCGTCGGAAGTCTACCTATAAATTAATTGAGTCGGAAAGTTGACGGCTGAAAAATAGGATTTGCGGCGATTGAATTAGTGTTTCATGGCCAATTTGACACTGTATTGGATATTGATTTACATGTTCGGGTGCACAGGTCAAGGGAGATCTAGCCGTAGCCTCAATTTCAACTATTAGTACACATGGATAATTTACGATGTCACGTGGGTCTTAATTTGTCAGTCTAAATAAAAGAGTACTTAGATGTATCATTCCAACCAAATATTCATATTTTATTGGCAGGGTGATTTGAGACTATTATTGTACAAATCATTCCACCAACTTAATTTCGCCAAATATATAGTTTTGGCCAAATAAATAATTTCTTTTAAAATAATTTGATTAAATAAATAGGTTATTTAATCTAATGTTGCCAAATTAATAGTTTCTTTAATTTCTACTACTGTTTTATAGGAAAAATAATTTTATATTAAAGTGGATAATCAACAAGTATTACTACATAGAAGTTGTACGAAAATGAGTCATAATATCACACTTTAATCAAATTTGAACATATACATGTATATAAATTCTAAATGAATTTCATAGATTTTGTAGTTTCAAATTTATATCTTAAATCTAATTTTTAATCTTTTGTTATTTATACTATTTATTAACAATGTCGACTTTGTAATATTCAGTTTTATTGAGATAAATGATTATTGTAACCACTTATGTGTGATTATTAGATGTTCGCTAATATTCCTACCAAATAAATGATAGTAAAACAACAAGTATATTATATCGTATCCACAGGGACTGCGACTCGAGAACACAACGATTAATTAACACAGAATCTTTATTATTATCCAGGCAACAAAATCAAGAGAGGATATTATAAACTAGACTCGAAAATAAAGATAGGAATAAAATCGGATATAAAAGATCGATCTGAGGATGTCTTAACCTAACCAAATTCACACAATCAACCTATTAATGCTTTACCAATTTAATCCACATTCATATGAAGGATCACTAATGTAACTATTGTTTCCGCCAGACACTTTATAGTAGTAGGTTAGCCTAAACTCTATCTCCGTCGGTCTCGAGAAGTAAGCTAATTACAAAACACACAAAGATTTAACCTCCTCACAGTTCACCTATCTCCGTCGGGTCTCAAGGTAAAAGCGTATTATAAATTCGGATATCGATTATGCGATTAATTAAGTCGGACATTAATCACATAACTAGCATGCATTAATATTGATCGACACCAACACATGAGAATTAAAGCGAGAATTATAAATCATGAAGGGACGGCAAAGCAAGATCAACAGTTAATTATAGAAATCTAGTTAGACATACAAACCCTAGGATCAATCGAACTTTAGCTACGCATAATTGAAATAACAAAACAATAAATAAATAAATAAAGCATAAATTAAGATAGATAGATAAAACCGTAAGAATCCACGAAGAACAATTGTAGCGACTTGAATGCGGAAGAAATTCGAATTCTAATACTAAACTATGAAATTGGAATGAAAATACTTAAAGAAAAAACTAAACTAAATTAAACGGGAAAAGAACGTGTAACAGAAAATAAAGAAGAATTTGTGTTATGCTCTAGAATGGTGTATCTAAGCTACTGCTCTATCTCCCTATTTATAATAAATCGCGAGCTCCCTTTTCACGTCAATTTCCCACTCCTTTTCAGACTCTGACTCCGAAATATACACGAACTAAATGTCTCGCCTCGCGAGACGCACTCTCTCCTACCTCGCGATCAATGGTCGCGATCGCTAGTCGCGACGCGCCTTCTGTAGGAAAAACTGATTTTGACCCTCTCCCGATGATCTATCTTGAATGTTTAATTCACCATACATTGATTATATACCTAGCATGCGTCTATATAATTAATTGCAACACGTAGGGGTTTTCTCGTGTTTACCTTTGAATCTGTTGAGGTGGATCGGGATGAGCGGATCGAGACTCGTGCTTTGATCTTACGGATCGTATCCGGTTGCCCAATCTCAACGTCGGTGAGGGCGATCTATGGAGAATGCTATGAAAATCACCATAATCCTATCCCCAATTTTCGAGAATCCTCTCCTTAATGCTATAGGAGATGCACGAAAATAATGCTAGGTTAAAAGTGAGGATTAGTCTTGATCTTATCTCTTATCTTATATTTATAATGCATTACCATAATCCCATTAGGAAAGGATCCATGCATATCCATAAATATAATAATATCCTTATAGGATAAAGAGAATCAAATCCTTGCCTTAGAGGGATAGGGCGCCGATTTTCCTTAAGCCACGGCCCTGGATGGGCGGCCCAGGATCAAATGCAAGGAATAAAGATGGGCCTCAAATAAATTAATTATCTTATGTTCGATCCGAACATAAATTAATTTATAAACATTCATTCATGCCACTAGAGAATAAATGTTGACTTACCCTTTATTACCGAAGGTGAGTCGGACTTGCACTTAGACATTACGAATCCCGTATTTAAGATATCACCGTCCATTAATTATTGAGCATTACGATTGCTTAAAATAATTAATATCTTTAATTCCTTAAGTAGTACCACTCAACCTTATTATTGTACTTGAGCTAACTCAACTGCGGGGTTTAGTACAATAAACCTTTGAGCTCCTTAAGGGGCGTCATCGTCCTAAACGGATACGGTGACTCCATACGATAACTAGCATGACATACAAGCACGGCCACCACCCAAGATGCGGAGAATATTGGGTTAGAACATATAACCCTCACCCATAACAAGTCAAAGTCATGGTCGACAACTCATACTCACCTAATACCTTATCGAGGTTTAGATCATCGTAGGTCACGAGATCTGGGTTCTTCACGACGGTCGGATAGAAGAACTCATCTCAGCGTGATACATCAATACGTCGAGGCGTGCCGGCATAGACAAGCAACCAAGTCAAGTCACTTCTCATCTATACTGACTTATACCGACAACTCGTCCTCAAGTTGTCTCGGTGTGATTCTTTTATATCTCATTAAGCTTGACCAATCATACGGACTTACGTGATCTTCTACACCTTGTATGATCTAACTTATATATGAGATAAGGGGACACGGATATATGCAATCAAGTAATCAATTTAGATAGGAGATTGTAATAGTGGTAATAGGAAACATTGTATACAAGCTCAACCAAAACTGCTTTCAGTATACAAATCCAACAATCTCCCACTTATACTAAAGCAAACTTTTAGTATACAATGTGTCTCTACTAGCTATTACAAACAAAACCATCACTTTGCTTCTCCCACTTATACAAAAGTTTCCTTTCTAAGTGGGTGCCATCAGCATAATCGAGTCCTCGAGCGTGCACTTTGTAGACTTTTTGCGGCGAGCTCTTTGTGAATGGATCCGCGAGGTTATCCGTCGTATCAATCTTTTCAATCAAGACGTCCCTCGTCTCACGGTTTCTCGTATGACATGGTACTTTCTCTCTATGTGTTTGGTCGCCTTGTGGGTCCGTGGTTCATTCGAGTTTGCATCTGCACTGAGTTATCATAGTAAACTATGATACTCTTGGGCAAACCAGTACCACGCCTAGATCCATGAGGTAGTTCTTGAACCATCTGACCTCAAAGCGGCTACATATTCGGCTTCCATGGTAGAGTCCGCATGCATCGCTGCTTTGCACTCCGCTTGAGGATCTGGCTCCACCTCCCAAGGTAAACACATAGCTTTGAGGTAGACTTTTTCTCATCACGGTCGGCTTGGAAATCCAGTCAGCCTAACCCAAAGGCATTAGACTATCTCGCATGGTAAACCGACTATAATCTCGAGTCCTTTTCGGTGCTTGAGTATATGTTTCTTCGCGATCCAATGAGCTTGTCGAGTTGGGCGATATCTAGCTACTATGCTACCGCATGCGGATATCGGGCCTCGTACATAGCATTGCGTACATGAGACTTCCTACGGCGAGCGTAAGGAACTTGTCTCATTTCCTCTATCTCCTTTGCGGTCATAGGTGGCTTCTCCCTGAGATAAAGGAACGCCATATGCGAAAGGTAGCAATCCTTTCTTGGCGGTGCGCATACTAAAACAGTAATCACGAGATCGATGTAAGGCGCGCGAGATAAGCTCAACATTTTCCTCTTGCGATCTCGGTAAACCTTGATCCCAAGAATGTACGCTGCATCTCCTAAGTCTTTCATTTGAAACCGATCGGATAACCAACTCTTTCGTCGATAACAACTTCACATTTTGCCAACTAGAAGAATGTCATCTACATAAAGTGCGAAAATACTACATCACCGTTGACATCTAAGCGATACACACAACTCTCGCTAGGCAACTGGGTAAATCCATAGGACTTTACCACCTCGTCAAAGCGTAAGTTCCGGGATCGTGAGGCTTGCTTAAGCCCATAAATGGACTTCTTAAGCTTCCATACTAGATGCTCTTCACCCTTCACCACATAACCTTGGGCTGCTGCATATAGATGTCTCTACCTTCCTCAAGGTAACCGTTTAAGCGGTTTTCACATCCATTGCCAAACCTCAAGGTTGAGTGGGCTGCTATGGCCGAAGAATTACGATGGACTTGAGCATTGCTACGGCGAAAAGGTCTCATCAAGTCGATGCCCTCAATCTGAGTGTACCCTTTCGCCACAAGCTTTGGTTTTAAAGCGAAACCTCTCCATCTGAATTTCTCTTCCTCTTGTACACCCACTTACTACCTATGGCTTCCTTGCCATCGGTAGATGTGTCTTTCGTATACATCCATAGTGTTATGGACTCGATTTCTAAGTCCATAGCGGTGTGCCATGTCTTGCATCAATGTCTTGATCGCCTCATTTGTCGTCCATGGGTCGATTATTGCTGTTCGCTTCCGGGACTAAATCCGAAGATTCACCCACGAACATAAATTGTTGGGTTGACGAACAACCTCCCACTACGACGGGCGCTCATGGCACAATGGCGGCGGTGGGTGCGATAACTTGTGGTTCTCATCTTGCATAACTTGTCGGATAGGAGCCACTTGCACGGCCGTATCTCGGTGGAACTCGACCCACTTCAATTTCTTGAAGTATCGGTGTCGATCCTCCCACTGAACCACGACATCTCGTACCTTTGGCTTAATCGGTGGTGGGATACGATCATCTTCTAATTCTGAAGAATGATTTCAACTTTGGATTTATGGTTTGTCATATAATCCTCTTCTAAGAATCGGGCATTAGTGCTAATAATGACCTTCCGATCCTTAGGACTATAAAATAAACCACCTTTAGTCCACAGAGGATAGCCAATAAGCGACCTTGCGTCGGATCTAGCCTCCAACTTGTCGACCTTCTTGTTCAAAGACACGTGTGCGGACCGCCCATATCCTTATGTGGCTTAAACTAGGTTTGCGCCCAAACCACAACTCGAAAGGGTCTTTTCGATGACTTGGATGGTACTAGATTTAGCAAGTATCTTGCCGTTTCTAAGGCATACCCCGAGCGAAATAAGCAATGCCGCATAACTTATCATTGATCTAACCATTTCCAAAAGAGTCCTATTTCTTGATCGACACACCATTTTGTTGTGGTGTGCCGGTGTAGTCTTGTTGGAGGTAATCCCACACTTCACTAGATAGTCCATAAACTCGTTCTTGAGGTATTCGCCACCGCGATCGGACCCAGATGACTTGATACTTTACCAAGCTTCGTCTCCACTTCCGCCTTAAACTCTTTGAATTTCTCAAAGCATTCGGACTTGCGGTGAAGCGGTATATGTATCCGTACTTGAGTGTCGTCGATGAAAGTGACAAAATACTGTACCCTCCACGAGCTTGTGTGGACATCGGTCCACAGTCGAAATGGACTAGCTCCAACACTTCTTTGGCTCTATAACCCTTCGCTTTGAAGGGTGCGGTCGACATCTTTCCTTCTATACAGAGTTCGCGACCGTGGGAGCGGATAGCGTGAGATTACCCAACGCCCATTCTTAGCGGTCTTTGGATCCTATTTAGATTGATGTGACCTAATCTAAGATGCCGAGAAAATGTGGTGTCATCTTGCTAAGAAAACTTTCTCTTTTAAGGTTTGATGTAGATGCAACATAGTTATAGGTATTATGTTTGGTAGAAATAGTATAAAGCGAATTATATAATGTGCAACACGGATAACCGTTATTTCTTATGATAGAAACACCACTATCAAAAATAACGAATATCCATGAATAAATAGTTTGGCTGAAACAAGGTTTCACCGAAACTCGCACATACAAAACGTCTTTTAAAACTAAAACTCTTGAATCAAAACATAAAGTAACATCTTCGATTGCAACGGCCTTGACTTTCGCCGCGTTGCCCATGGAGATCGTTATATCGCATCATGCAGTTCCTTGTCCGCGGAACCCACGCAGGTGTAACAAACATGATCGATCGCACCGTGTCTACTACCCAAGAATGGGTAGAACAAGTCGCTAAACATGTTTACATTACTAAAGCAAATGGCGTACCTTGAGCCTGAGCTTGGGGCACTTAGCCTTCCAATGCCCGTCTCACCGCACTCAAGCACTTGCCCTTCTCCTTTGGCTTTTCAAACCGGTAGAGTCCTTTGTATTACTCCCACTCTTTTCTTTAGCCTTAGCATCTCTTGAATTCCACTTTTCCTTTTCATCTTCGATAAAGCGGTGGTTTTTTTGAGGTGCGTACTAAAGACATGCACCTTTACCCATTTGCATTCTTCCGTTACTAGATCCTCTTGCAATGAATCTAGAGTATAACTCTTATCATAAAGGACTGCTTTATAACGAAGTCATCAAAGACTTGGGCAAAGTGTTGAGAATCATATCGATTATGACTACGTCATCAATATATCCTCCAACCAACTCGAGCTCTCAGAGAGATTGATCATTGCTCTACATGGTCATGCACCGAATCGCTTTCCTTCATTGAACTTGACATTATTGATTTTGTCAAATTATGACAAGCGATTACGTCCGACTCCTCATCGATTTCATAAGACTTAGCCATATCATGGTCGCATCTTCCATCTCTTGATCTTTGGAGTTGCGGGACTCGCACATGGTGACCAAAAGAAGGCACTTTGCCATTCTATTTGATTTGTCCCATTTCTCGTGCTCCTGAGCTCCTCGTGATGGATGAATCGTCTAGAGGCTTGGGACGAGTGTAGTGAGTACAAATAGATTTTCTTCCGCATAAGAACATTCTCAATGTTTCGTTTCCACTCGATAAAATTCGGACGGATAAGGGATTTTGTGCGAGCATATTGATAATCGGTGTAAAGACATATCCGAAAAGATAATGTAAACACATAAGCATACGATCGCACATAATTCGTAACAATAATATTGTAACCTTTTGATAAAACAATATTAATTGAAACCTCCAATCGCCCAGGAATTTCACATACGCAAGCCACGCGTGTGGGCGTTTACATGAACCCCCGACGGACTAAAATATACCTTTTAGTGGTTTAATTTCAATCCATGTCAACTTATCCTTATGACAAATGAAATTAATGATTGGACCTTACTAGACCACATCACTATCGCAAAAGGACTTCACGGGAAGTTGTACTCGGTGATGTCTAGCAATGACCACAATTTTAACGTGAGAAATGAATTCTTAGAATTGACATACTCACTAGGACCATACCGCCCAATTCAAATTCCTTTGTTATCTCATTTTAAATCCATCTCTAGAGAACTTATGAAAATCGCACATGCAAGCCACGCGTGTGGGCGTTTACACATGAAACTCCCACTTCTCAATAGATTTAAAATGTTTTATTTAGAAATCTCATCTAAAAACTTATGATAAGCAGTGCAAGCAAGCCAGCGTGTGGGCGTTTACTCACAGTCGTCTCACTTTGTTTAGAGATCAAAAGTGGAGGTCTTGACAATTTAATTTGAAAATTAATATGTCGGGTTATTTGCTTAGTCTTTTGTTTCAAAGGTTTGTCCATGCAGATCACGTAATCTAGCATGCTTTTCTATAGAACTCGACATGTAAAACATGCTCGCGAAATTCTAAAATATGCTTGAAAACGCGATAAACCTAGCATGCTTACTATGCGCATCCAATCACGAAAACATATAATATGTTTGTCTACATAATTTAAACATACATAGTATGTACGCATAATTTAAACATCCACGACATGCGATGAGCGATTAAAATAAAATAAAACGTTCATCGTGGCCGCTCGTGGAACACGCACTTTCCGCCTAATCTATTACATAGAATTGCAAAGCAGATCTTCATCAACTTGAAAACGGCCTCACGTGCAGCGCACGGACGGATTCGTCAAACGGATTCGGGCGAAAAAAATGGGTCGGGGCGAAAAAACGGGTGCAGGTCGGGTTGGCCCAAATGGGTTTGGGCAGCGCTGAGGCACCGACCCGCGCGCGCAGCAACACCGCCGCCGATCCACCGCCCGCCTTGGCGAAAGCGCGCCGAGGCGCCGAGAAAACCGCGACCTGAGGTTTCGCGCGAATCTCGCTGAGACGCCGAGCGCGTCGAGGCCTCGCGCGAGATTCGCGCGCCTCGCGTCGCCGTGTCCGCCGCAAAACTTGTTGAGGTTTCCTTGCGCGTCGCGCTGCGCTGCTGAAAACACGCTCGAGGTTTCTCGCGCGTTACGCCGAGAACCGCCGGCGCAACCCGCACGCGTGATGCGCAGCGCTTCTTGCCGCCTTGCGCGGCCGGCGCGCGGTCGGCGTGGCGCTTCGCGGCGCTGCTATGAGGTTTCCGCACCTCGGCGCGAGGTGAGCGAGGCTTGCGCAGGGTTCGCGCCCGCACGCCTTTGGTGCCGAGCTGCGACCCCGCCGCCGTGTCACCCAACGCCGTGCGCTAACTGCCGAGGCAGCGCTGGCGCTGCCGAAAGCTTCTGCCGCGTCCGCCGAGGATTGCCACCAGCGCCCGCCTCGTTCGTCGACTCGTTCTTCGTGCTTTCGTCTTCGTTCTTCTTTACGGATAAGATTTACGGAAAAATAAATCTAATCTAACCACGGATTTTCTCGTGGTGAAAAAAAATCCGACAAAAATAAAATCGAGCCACGATGAGCAGCGGATACAACAATTAATTAATGGCGCGTAATAATCAAGCGTGAATTAATCCATAGAGCGAATCGATCTCGGGCTCGATACCAATTGTAGGAAAATCGGTTTTGACCTCTCCCGAGGATCTATCTTGGATGTTTAATTCACCATACATTGATTATATACCTAGCGTCTATATAATTAATTGCAACACGTAGGGTTTTCGTGTTTACCTTTGAATCATCGAGGTGGATCGGGATGAGCGGATCGAGACTCGTTCTTTGATCTTACGGATGTATCCGGTTGCCCAATCTCCAACGTCGGTGAGGACGATCTATGGAGAATGCTGGAAAATCACCTTAATCCTATCCCCAATTTTCGAGAATCCTCTCCTAAATGCTATAGGAGATGCACGAAAATAATGCTAGGTTAAAAGTGAGGATTAGCCTTGATCTTATCTCTTACCTTATATTTATAATGCATTACAATAATCCCATTAGGAAAGGATCAATGCATATCCATAAATATAATAATATCCTTATAGGATAAAGAGAATCAAATCCTTGCCTTAGAGGGATAGGGGCCGATTTTCCTTAAGCCACGGGCCCTGGATGGGTCGACCAGGATCAAATGCAAGGAATAAAGATGAGCCTCAAATAAATTAATTATCTTATGTTCATTGAACATAAATTAATTTATAAACATTCATTCATGCCACTAGAGAATAAATCTTGACTTACCCTTTATTACCGAAGGTGAGTCGGGCTTGCACTTAGACATTCTGAATCCCGTATTTAAGATATCGCGTCCATTAATTATTTAGAGCATTCATTTGCTTAAAATAATTAATATCTTTAATTCATAAGTAGTACCACTCAACCTTATTATTGTACTTGAGATAACTCAACCTGCATGGTTTAGTACAATAAACCTTTTGAGCTCCTTAAGGGGCGTCATCATCCTAAACGGATCGATGACTCGTCTGATGATAACTAGCATGACATACAAGCACCGCCACCACCCAAGATGCGAGAATATTGGGTTAGAACATATAACCTCACCCATAACAAGTCAAAGTGATGGTCAGCAACTCATACTCACCTAATACCTTATCGAGGTTTAGATCATCGTAAATCATCGAGATCTAGGTTCTTCACGACGGTCAGATAGAAGAACTCATCTCATTGTGATCCATCAATACGTCAGAGACTTTCCAGCATAGACAAGCAACCAAGTCAAGTCAGTTCTCATTTATACCGCAGCATATACCGACAACTCGTCCTCAAGTTGTCTCATCTGTGATTCTTTTTATATCTCATTAAGCTAGACCAATCATACAGACTTCTGTGATCTTCTACACACTGTATGATCTAACTTATATATGAGATAAGGGGACACGATATATGCAATCAAGTAATCAATTCGGATAGGAGATTGTAATAGTGGTAACGAGAAACATTGTATACAAGCTCAACCAAAGCGCGCCAATGATACAATCGAACACCTTCCCGTGAATTCGCGATCTTCCATCGCGAGAGCAGGTCGCGATGCCTCCCTTCGCGTACGTTAATCACTTCCTCGCGAATGTCCATCGCGAGAGCAGGTCACGACGCCTCCCTTCGCGTACGTTAATCACTTCCTCGCGAACGTCCATCGCGACCATTGGTAGCGATGCCGGGTCGCGAGGCGAGTCTTCCTCTTCGTCGCGTGTCCGCCTCGCGATCTTCCTTGCTTCCTCGCGAATGTCTCTCGATTTCGTGTCTCGCGAGCTTCATCCAAATGATTAAGTGTGTGCTCGTGCGTGTTCTTCCTTTTAAGATCAAAACCTGTGCTAAAATAACACAAAATACACACGGCATAATATCTTTCAAAGCAATTAAATAAATATGAAAAGATAGCTCAAACAATCATTTATCAATTAAAAACGAGACAAATATATCCTTATAAAATAGGTAAAAATGAGGCTTATCATTAGATCATTGTCAATTTAAACGAGTTTCGCATATGTACAGTATCTAAATTTTAAATAAGCTCGACAATAATCATGCCTCTATGGAATTTTATCCAATTTAAAAAATCTCTTATTATTTATACTATTTATTATTTGTTTTATTTTATTATAGTTCGATTTTTATTGAGACGGATAACCAACTGATGATTGTAATAATTTATATTTATAATGTTTAAATGTGTTTGGTAATTCGTAAGTATTACTATACGGGTTTGAGATGAGAATGAATAATAAAATATTTTTAACATGAATTTGAGATGAGTACGAGTATATCAATTATAACCGAATCCATTTTTGAATGTTTTATTTTTATACTATTTATTAATAATTTCTATTTTGTTATATTTGGGTTTTTGCTTAGACGAATAATCAATAAGTATAAAAATTTATGCTTATATAAATTTAAATGAGTTTGGTTAGTTACCAGTTGCTTACATAAAACTTTTCTTTTTGCCCTCACATAAAACTTTTCTTTTTCTTTTTTCTCACTCTTACTTTTCTCTCGACTCTTTCTTCCAGTTGCTTACTTTTCTACCCTTAACCTCACGAGCTCTCTTTGCTTGAGACAATTTCAACTGATCCTCTTGAACTTGTTATGGTATAAAAGAAACAAAGCATGACAATGTGTTTTATTTTTTTTATTTACATTAGGCTTATAAAAAAGAATGAAATAATAGTAATATTGAAAATAAATTTTCAAAATAAAAACATGTCATATTTTTTGAAGGGTTATTAACATTTATATATATATAAACATTGGTTGGATTCTGGTTGTACACATGAACTTTGAAATACGTGAATATATACACAAACTTAAAATATTGTTATGGTTTTACCATGATATCAATTGTTTTCAACTAAAACTAACATAGCAGTCTGGTGGCATGATTTATGTGAGTTGGCGTTAATGTGGCACTACTCCAATTAAAACAACATCACTTTGACTATAAAAATTTTGAAAAATAAATCGAAATAAAATCTCTAAATCCAACTCATCTCTCTCTGTCTCTTCTTTCTCCTCTGCTCTCTCAGATCTGTGTTTCTCAGATCTCATGTCGAGATCAAAACCTGCATTAGGTTTCATTCAGTGATGATAGTGTTTTCTATTTCTTTAGTCATTCTCCTTCTTAATTTACACAACGAAAAAACATAGCTTATTTTCATGAAAGCTCTAAGCATAATTGCAACTTGCGCTACAAACAATCTGAGAGCCAACCTTTCACAACTGTTACCATGACCACACAAAATATGTTGATTTTGATTGCAGTAGTTCCACGTCCACGCCAGTTCATACAAATTAAGCTATTGCACTAGTACACCAATTTTAATTTGGGAAAAAAATAAGTTGGAGTAAAACTACAACAATATTTAAATTTGTGTATTTCTTTACATATTTCAAAGTTCGTCTGTAAAATTAGAAATAGACCAAAGTTCATGTACTGAAACGCGAATAACTTTTTTTTTTAAATGGGTATAGATAAGCATTTCCCCATCATCGATGGTAATGGAAATATGTCTCTTCTTATATGTACTTTCTTTTACTTCCTTGAGCAAATTGATATCATGATAGTCAAAGAATCAGATATAACTTAGAGGCACACTCTTATGCGGACGTTAGAATGTGAGGGCATTGATACTTTTACTTGGTGCAAACAATATTTTTCTTCAGTGTAAATGACACTTTCTAATTATATGGTAAAAATAAATAACACGTTTCTTTCATGTAATAACATTTTGCTTTAGAATAATTGACACTTAGGACGTCCACACGGAGAGGAGTTTTATTGTATAACTTAAGGTTAGTGTTGGGTCCTGTGAGCATAGTGTCAGGTGTACAGGGGAGGAGGAGAATACACCTGACTGAAAACTTTCACAAGTTTTCATCAGTCTTAACAAAAGAATGACTGAGTCAGCTAGCTGATAGACTAGCTGAGTGATATGGATTATCAGGTAACAAGACTTTCATCTGAGACCCAGTGTGAGCGTGGAAGGTGATATAACAGAAAGGTTGAACTAAATCAACTCATAAGACTTGTTCGAAACTAAGTTAGATAAGAACTAAATCAAACATTGGGAGAATGAAAGATATCTGATCCACACTCATAAAACTATAAGATGTTGAAAGTAAAGCAAAATTAAATAGTAAACATCAAAGCAGTAAACGATACATAGATTTGTGGTTCAGAGAAACTCTTTCTACATCCACGATACGAACACGTGAATCCTTAACCTTAGAAATTCATAGTTTTATACTTACAAATAAAGTGACTTCAAATCCCACGAACTTGGAATCATCTGTCCTTAGGTTATCAGACTAGGACCTTTCTTCTTCTCGCTTTCACCCAATTCACCTTAGGCTACTCGCCACCATTGCTTTCACCAGCTACGCCATCCGTCCTCATCTTGGACCGGTTAAAACTATATTTCCAACTACTCGAGTGTGTTCTTACAATGAAAAACAAATCTAAAGATGTGGTTTCAAGTGGTGAGATCCTTATACATTTAAGAACTGAGTTCTTTCTTAGTCTCTTCAGAGTTGGAATGAGAGATGAAGTTATTTCTTGTGTCTTCTATGCTAAGACATCCAATAGACAAAGTTCATATGGTAGGGAGCACATAAGTGCTAGCTATTTATTCCCTATGCCATAGAGATTTCTTCTCTCTTGTCTATCTTGTTCAAAGTGATGAGGTTCTATATTTATAGATAAAATTGAGAGCAACTAGCCATTTGAAAAAATTTGTTTGAAATTCAAATTCAAATCTAACAAATAGACTGTTGGACTTGACGTCTTATGCTTTGTTGCTTTGAGAGTCAGATAATAGCATATAGCAATTATCAACCTATATGATTCTTCTTCATCAACTTCCATCTTCGGTCTTCAGCTGGGTCCACGTCTGATCCTGTGTTGACTTTCGTTGACTTCTTCTGACTTCATCTTCATGTAATCTATTCCACAACAAGGTTGCGATTGACTTTAGATACAGATGAGCTTTTAATTGAGTCTTCAGGTTCTCTAAACTTCATGTATATGCCTAGACAAGACTTATTAAAGTTTTTATCATCAACTTGCCTGACAATCAGGTTTATTGAATCCTTTTAGAAACTTAGTCTTTCTAATGACAGATCTTTTATTATTGGTTTTTGTCTGATGCTTTCAGTTGATGTATCCTTAATCTCCGTGTCTATTTGCCTTTGACTTCATGATCTCGTTCATTGTATTGAGGCTTATTACTCTAACGAATTAACTTTGTCTTTGTCTGAGTTGGTTTCTGGTTAAACACATTCGGTTTTAATTTCTCTTGAAAGGGTCCGCGGACTAAGCACAACTTTTCGAAAGAGATATCCCATAGACTCAACATCAATTGGCTTATCACCAAAGAGCTATATTTTCATATATCTTTTAGTTAAAGTTTTGGGATCTATTCGACCCCAATTCCCAATAGTTAGTAGACTCAACAATAAATCAATTAAATTCAATAGGTTCAATTTTTTTAATTTTAATTTCATCAATTTTATGTAGCAAATCAATAAATTTTATTAAATTAATATTAATGAAGATAAAATGTGATACGATCCTCGCTGGTACGAAGGATCTATCAACACGCGAACGGAAGATTTTGGACGAAACCGATGGAAAAATCCCAAAACCTCTGAATCTAACTCAAGAAGTGATATAGGTCAGTATGTCGCCTATACCCCAACGTGAAGTTGACGCAGCAACTTGGGGACGATGAATGACACACGAACGAGGGATGAATGTCTCGTCGATACGTCGATAATTGAATTTCTTGGCAAATGCAAGAAAATTCAAGAGCTCTTGAAGAGAGAATAAAACTCACATATATTCGTAAATCAAAAGCTGAATATTTTCGTATGCTTACAAGCCTTTATATAGGTTGAAAAATGGAACTCTAATCCTAATGAAAGAAGGACTCCTTATCAAAGAAGAACTCTAATTTACAAAAGAAGTTTTAATAGACTAGGACTTTAGATAATCAAGCCTAAAAATGCTGCGAAAATCTTGATACAAAAACGTGGCCCATATGCCACATAATAATTAAATTCACAAAACTTGGGCTGCATCATTCCCCTTCTCTTGAGAATGATTTGTCCTCAAATCCAAGTCGTCACCTACATCAAACGGACTCACCCACTTCAATTCACTAGCCCTCGCAAGAAAAGACTTTTGGGCTACTCCCTTCTCCTTACTTCCATCCCTTTGCCCAACCGACTTCACCAGCTCCGACTCTTTTTGCAACATCACTCACGATATGGATAATGTATAATTATGATATGGATAATGATATAGATAAAGATATGGATAATGTATAATCACGATATGGATAATATATAATCACGAATACATAGTCCGAAAACAGATCGAAACGAGCGATGAGCGAGATAGGATGAATACTCCAATACCCTTGAAGTCGACCTCAAAGAACCGCAGCAATACTTGACCCCTCGACCCAAAGAGCAACTCGCCTCAACAACACGGGGCGATGAATGGATGGATGACGAGCGAATGTATGGACGAGCGAGCGGATGGACGAACAAGCGAACGGATGACTCTGATACCAAATGATACGATCCTCGCTGGTACGAAGGATCTATCAGCACACGAACGAAAGATTTTGGACGAAACCGATGGAAACATCACAAAACCTCTGAATCTAACTCAAGAAGTGATATAGGTCAGTATGTCGCCTATAACCCAACGTGAAGTTGACGCAGCAACTCAGGGACGATGAATGACACACGAACGATGGATGGATGTCTCGTCGATACGTCGATAATTGAATTTCTTGGCAAATGCAAGAAAATTCAATAGCTCTTGAAGATAGAATAAAACTCACATATATTAAATCAAAAGTGAATATTTTCAGATGCTTACCCTTTATATAAATGAAAATGGAACTCAAATCCTAATGAAAGAAGGACTCCATATCAAAGAAGAACTCTAATTTACAAAAGAAGTTTTAATAGACTAGGACTCTAGATAATCAAGCCTAAAAATGCTGCGAAAATCTTGATACAAAAACGTGGCCCATATGCCACATAATAATTAAATTCACAAAACTTGGGCTGCATCAAAATGTATGCAACTAAAAATTATAGTATTAATGTATTACAATAGTCCAATGATAATTATTTCTCCTATCCATTTATAGTTTGTAAGTATAGTACTCAGTTCGTTCACTAAAAATTAGCATTTAATTCATTTTCAATCCGTTTATCAAAAACTTGAATTTCTATTTTGGGAAACATCAACTACATTCAATCTATCCACTTATTTATAAAAAAACACACATGATCTACCTTTTACTCTCACTATCTATTAATATATTCATTTATTATCTTCATCCACTTTACACTCATTACAATTTATTAAAGTATGTGCCACCAAAATCAATGCAAGGCTTTGGTGAATGGAGGAAGTAATATATAATCTGACATATATAAATACTCTAACATGGATATATTTGTATTTTTCGGACATTCATAAATATATAAGATATTTAGTACTCTCTATGTCCACAATAAGTGTATCACTTGTGGATGGTACATATTTTATTAAAATTATTGATGGATATTGTTTGAGTTGAGAAGGGTCCCATCGTGTTTTAGATTGTGAGTGGTAGAAATTATTTTTGATAGATAATGATTGATTACGGGGTTGAATAATAAATATTAGTAACCTAATATGGAAAGTAATACATTTTTTGTGAACGTCAAATAAAACAATTGTTATACATTTAGCATGAGCAAAGATAATATTTATTATACTTATAATTGATTAAATTACTTTTATATATGTTTGTAATCTCACTTACAATGATTTATGTCAGCTTTACATTTCATGTAATTTTTAAATTTTCTAATATTTTATAGTTTAAGTATGTGGTTTATAAATTCGATACAGTTCTCTTTTATTATTTTAATAAAATAATTATTTTCTTGCTAAAACTAGTTGTATTAGATTATCTTCATTCATGACCCAAATCCAACCCAATCTTCTAATAACATATGTATTTATCTCTCATCCACATCACAACTCACAACTTAACTTAATTCCTACTCTCATTAATGACATCAACTCAATCTAAATCATATTTATTTTTTCTTTATTTTAACTAAATATAATATATAATAATTTTTATTTAATTTAAAAGATCTAAAAATATATATAAATTATTTTATATATTTAAAATTCATAATTAACTAGTTTTGATTTGTTGGTGAAAATATAACAATATTAGACTCTATTTATAGAGAAAAATAAATATAAAATTTGATAAATTTTTATTATGTTCAATAGATAATTAACTATCATTATCAAGAACTTAAATTTATAACTATAAAATCTCAATGCACTAGTAGAAAATTATCATTTGTCAATACACAATTGGCCTACAAAATATAAAAGTAGGATGACATTGGATGTATTGACCAGCTTTGGTCATCAATAAACATGACTTCACCTTTTTTTTTCCTTAATTTTTGAAGTTTTGTCTCTTTTTGTTTTGTGAGTTGGGGTGGTGTCATGGATGAGACTATCCCCATTCATGATCCAACCTCCATCCAACCTTCTAATAAAACATATATTTATCTTTCTTTCACATTACACCCACAATCTAACTTAATTTCTACTCTTATCAATGACATCAACCGCTAAGTCATATTTTTAACTAAGTATTATTTATAATAATTTTTATTTAATTTAAAAGATCTAACAAAAATATAAAATAATTTTATATTTAAAATTCACAATTAATTAAAATATGACCATACAATCAAAATATTGATACATAACTTAATAACAAAATGACAATTACATTAACTAAAAACAAGAGAGAGTTTGGTTTGTTGGTGAAAATATAGTAATATTAAACTCTATTTATAGAAAAAAAATATAAATTTTGATATACTTTTTATTATTTTTTAATAAATAATTAACTATCAATATCATTATCTCTATAACATCTCAATGATTCAATAGAAACTTGTCATTTGATAATACATAATTGATCCACAAAATATAAAAGTAGAATGTTTTGGGCGTGTTGACCATCTTGAATCATCAATATACATATTTTTCTAAAAAATCGGTTTTTAAATTACATCTTTTCTTCACTAGATTGGGAGATATCATGGATAGGGCTGTAAACAAACCAAACCGTTCGTGAGCTACTCGGAGCTCGGCTAAAAAAAAGCTCGTTCGAAATTCGATCGTTTTGTAAACGAGCCGAACTCGAGTCTCGAATCGAGCTCGATAAGTTTATGGAGCCGAACTCGAGCTTAGTGATGTTCGGCTCGTAGGCTCGTGAACATGTTTGGCTCGAACTCAAACGAGTCAGTTCGCGAACCCTTATTCGAACATGCTCGCGAACTCTGATTCGAATATGTTCGCGAACCTTAATTCTAACATGTTCACGAACATGTTCGCGAACGTATAAAATAATAGATTATTTATACATATTTAAATAATTAAAATGAATAATAAATTATAAAATATATGTTAATTATAATTATTTAGCAACAAATAAGAATATAGATGAAGTATTGATAATAAATTATTTATATATTTAAATAATTAAAATAAATAATAAATTACAAAATATATATTTTAGTATAAATTTTCATCTAACTTATATAACTAATTAACTAATTATCATATTTATACTAGTATAATATTTTTGAAAAGTAAATGTAATCGAATGATATTGAATAGTATATTAAGTTTATTTAATATATATATATATATATATATATATATATATATATATATTATTTTAATCAAACCTTAATATATATTTTCATGTGTGTTATAAAATAAAATCATTAAATAAACAATTAATTAATATAATGAGATATTGATTTGGAAAACTAAAAAATAATAACATGATTTATTAAGTTATATTATGAACAAAATATCGATTTAGATAATTATAATGTATAAATATACAAGTATACTTGAGTTACATAGTTATATTTATATATCTATAATTACAATTCTAAAAATAAATTACAAATAACTTACATAACTAATTGACTATGAGATTAATATAATAATAATTAATAATTCTAATATAAAGTTCATCTACCTTTATAACTAAGTAACTATGAGATAAAACAATTATAATTTATAACTCATAAGTAGATTTTGAAAAGTAAATGTAATAGAATGATATTGAATATTATCAAATTAAATATTGAGTTGGAAAACTAAAAAATAACATGATCTACTAATTTATCTTATGAACAAAAATATCAATATAAATCATTATAATATATAAATATACAAGTATGAGTTACGTAGTTATATTTATATCTCTATAATTATAATTCTAAAATAAATAACATCTAACTTACATAATTAATTTCTGTGAGATAAATATAATAATAATAATTCGTAAGTCGATGAATGGAGTAGATGTATTCGAATGATATTAAATAGTATATTAATTTTATATATTGTATAGTCTATATCCAAAACTAGTTAGAATCAGACATCTTTTTCTAATACGATCCCATCCAGAACTAGCTAGAATTAGACATATTTTTCTTTTGCTAGCTGTGAAAATTTCATTTGGTAATGAATCTTTTAAACTTCTTATTGTAATTGTTGTTTGATCATGATTAATTAGTAGACTATGCATCCTTTAAATTAATGGAATCATATAGTGGATTATGCTAAAATAGTATTTTAAGCTGAGTCGAGCTCGAATTCGAGTTCGATCTCGAACTCGAGCTCGAATAACACATTATCAAAGCGAATTCGAGCTCGAGCTCGAAACGCAGCAAGTCGAACACGAGCGAGTTCGAGCTCGAGTTCGAATATGTCTCATAAACGAAAAGTTATCGAACCGAATTGAGCATTCATGAGCTCAAAAATTTTCTAACGAACCGCACTCGAAACATTTAAAGTTTCGAATTGAATTCGAATGAATAAAATTTAAACGAGCCGAGCTCGAAACTGCATATTCGGCTCGGCTCGTATGCAACCCTAATCATGGATGGGTTAACCCATATAATTAGTTTAATATTTGTGAGCTATCCGGCGTCATACACGTGGCACCTACATATTCTGGTGGGAACTTTTTAAGTTTAACTAACACTGAGAAAGGCTCACCACCAAAGGCACGTTGAGGTTGTCGCCTTTCACCTCAGCTCTTGAAAACCCCGATCTCATAAAATCCCCCCTTTAATTTCTTCATCAAATTAATTTATAAGAGAAAGATGCTATGTTCTGGTCGAATTCTAGCTATTTCTCACTCCACCACGCGGTTTGATTCATCGGGATCGAGGTGGTACCTCCACAGTAAGCTCCAACCCAGCGTGAAATGGCGGACCAAGGCGTCGGACGCCGGCGCCTCCTCTTTTTCTTCCTCCGATGATAAGACTTCCGCTCCGTAAGGGCTCCTTATGTTTATTTGGTGCTCAATTTTTTCGGAATTTCTTCTTCTCTGGCTTTTATTTTTATTTTTATTTTAGAGAGTTGCTTGTGCTTGGATGCAGGTTTTGTATAATCGAAGGGCCTGAGACGGTTCAGGATTTTGCAAAAATGGAATTACAGGAGATTCAGGATAATATTCGAGGTCGAAGAAACAAAATATTTTTGCTAATGGAGGAGGTCAGTCTTCTTCAATAGGCAGAAGATTTGTTTGTCGAATAAAATTAATATATTTATATATATAGGGCTAATTGCCTGTAAATAGACGAACTTTGGAGGTTTCCTGAATTGCACCCGATCTCTTTTCTGAACAGAAACGGCAAACATTTCCGACGAAATAAAATCTGATATGTCTTATTACGTAGCTTAGTAATGAAGATATGGCATATGCAGGCAACAAATTTATGGATTTGTGGATTTATGGATCAGTGAAGATCTGTCCTAAACCCTGAATGGAATGATTTATGGATTTGAAACCCGTTTTTAGTTATAGACGACGACATTTTGGTGTTGTTCCAATACTTTATCGTTTTTCTCATTGGCGGATTTGGCCACATTGGAATTTCTGACTGCCGAGTTAGCTTCGGTTTGGGAAACTTAAATTTGTGTGCAAAATCAGAAAAATTTTAAGTTCATACATTTCTATTCAGAAAAAAAAGCTTTTGTGCAATTTCAGAATACCTCCAAAGTTCGTGTTTCAACAGACTGTTTTTTCTATGTCTACGGTTAATTTTTGTTGAATTTAGAATCTTATATTTCTCATTTAATTTTCTGCAAGCCAGTGTTATCAAATTTCCGCCATGGCGGATGGCGGTGGCGGGTTTTATGGATTTCGCCATGAGCACCTCATGGCATGGCATATTTCACATGGCGCGCTATGGCGGCCGCCATGGCCATGGCGCTCATGGCGGGTATGGCGGTCGTGGCACAAATGGCGGCCAAATTAGAATAATTTTTTTTTAGGTCAGACCCAATGCAAACCGAGGCCTAGCCCACACTAAAATTAGGGTTTTATCTTATAAACACAGTTTTTCCTCTCCTTAGCTTCAAACAAAAATATATTCTACTCTCTACACCCAGACCATCGGCGTCCACCGACGATGACTCTGACAGAGAGTAGACTTTCAGTTTCAACAGGTTAGTTTGAATTTTTCAAAAAAAAAAAAATCGGTTTCAGTCAAACATAAATCTATTCTACTCTCTACACCCAGACCTCCGTCGACCCCCGTCGACCACAAAGAGCAGACTTTCAGTTTCAGCAGACTAGTTGCTGCAGTAAATTAAAACTAAACATATATTGCAAATTAAATACCTTATATATGTTAGAGTTAAAACAAATTTTTATATACTACGATTAGAGAGAGAAAATCTGCTTATTGTTGTTTATTTTTCTTGTTTTTTTTTCTCCAACAGTTTATGCTTTCCTTTTCTTGAGTTCTAAATGAATCTATAAATCAAGCCTTAAATTTTGTAACTGCATCATCTTTAAATTCATGTAAAAATTATAAAATTAGGTGAATTTTATGTTATTTTCCAAATAATTTTAAGTTCAAGTTTATAACAACCAACTGCAATCATTTCTTATATTATTTTGTAGCTAGTGATACAAAAGATAATGTGGTTGAAAATGATGTAGAAGTTGAAGATCAATATTATTTTATTAATGAGCCATTTGAGGGAGAATAGGAAGAAGGATTTGCTCCATTAGATGATAAGGAAGAAGATGATTATGTTGGGGTTGATGAGGAGAATTAGACTTTAATATTAGACATATTTATATTTATGAGTTTATGCTTTAATGTTTGTGTTGAACTTGAAACTTATGTTTTTATCAATTTCTAGAGTTTTAAGTTATATATATATAGATATATATTATATTTTATTTAATCCGCCGTGCTTATGCCATAACGCGCCACGCCATCCGCCATAATCTTATGACGGGTTTTTGGCCATCCGCCATGACCCGCCATCCGCCATCGATAACTATGCTGCAAGCTTTGTCTAAGTTCTGATGCATCTATCTATGATACTGTCACAAAATTGGATAGGTTCGTCGGCTTAGAATACAACAAAGAATAAAAAACACCGAGCTTGGGATTGTAAAAGAAGAGCAAGAAAATGAGCTTCCAAACTTCCCATCTTTCATTCCGTTTCTGCCTCCTCTGGTAAACTCCTTTCTGTTACATGATTTTCCATTGTCTTGTCTATTGCATTAACAGCTGAACCTATCTTCGGACAGTGACATCTGATATGTATATTCTGCGCAGAACTCCACGAACCTTAAGCAGTACTATGCTACTTGTTTTTCTCTTATTGCGGGCATCATGCTTTTTGGTGGACTTCTAGCACCAACTGTAAGTTCTAAGGATTCTTGGAATCCAAATGATGAATTTTGAATAAAGATTAATTATAATGCTATCACTCTGCTATAAATAAGAATCATGCTCCAGTTGTTCTAGTAATTGTGTTGTCCCTCCACCTCAACCTAGATTCCTTTAACTCCTTTTTGTTGGGTTTTTTTTCCTTCTCTAAACAATCTATATAATGAAATTCTTTGTAAATAGAAGGGTTAATCATGTTTCGTGTCCACAACATTAGAGTTTTCGAAAAAAAGTCCCCAACTCACGTTTTCACTTTCAAAACCCCCAACTTTGAAAAAAGTTCGATTTATACCCCATCTTACAGAATCCGGCGAGATAGCAGCAGCTTTCTTGCTGTTGTTGCTCCTTATTGTTGGTGTTTTTTTTTTTCTCTAAACAATCTATATAATGAAATTCTTTGTAAATAGAAGGGTTAATCATGTTTTGTGTCCACAACATTCAGAGTTTCGGAAAAAAGTCCCCAACTCACGTCTTCACTTTCAAAACCCCCAACTTTGAAAAAAGTTCGGTAGAATCCGGCGAGATAGCAGCAGCTTTCTTGCTATTGTTGTTCAGGGTCTAATGGAGTTACGGAGAATGCCAGGAAGGGCGACGGTGTTGGGTCGGCAGCGGCTGCCGATTGTGGTCGAGAGCAGAGAAGCCGGCAGCGGCTGTTGCTGTATGCTGTCCATCCAAAATAAAATAAAAAAAGAGCGCAGAGGGTAGGGATTCGAGAGGCGAGAGGATTTTATGTGGTTTTCTGGTAACGGATCATACAGGGAGACAATGTAGGTCAGTTTGGGCTGCGGCGAATGGCCGCTAGTGTGGCAGTGAGTTGCCGGAACTGGGAAGGGGACCAAAATCTGAGAGGAGGGTGGTTGGCCCGGAGGGTGGTCTGTGGACGATTGAGGTGGCGTTAGGGCGGCCAGGGAGGGAGACACCAACGACGGCTGTGTCGGCTTCTGGAGGCAGTGATTCCAAGAGAATAAGGGGTTTAATTGCCAGGAATTGAGAAGAGAGGAGGAGGAGGATGAATAAGGGTTCTTGCTTTTGAGACAAAGAGATATTTCAGATTATTTTTCACCTAAGCATTAAAACGGCATCGTTTTGATGCATAGGTGGAAAATCCACTATAATCCACCTAAGATTCCGGCAAGACCCTATTCCGTGCCGGATTCTGTTATACGGGACATAAATCAAACCTTTCCTAAAGTTGGGGTTTTCGAAGAGAAAATGTTAGCTGGGGACATTTTATTGGAAACGCTGAAAGTTGGGAATAGAATATGATTAACCCTCTAAATAAAATAACTCTAGATATAGAAGGGAAGAAGAGTCAATGTATTGTGATGCGAATCAGTTAATGTGGTGAAAATCTGGAAAAGGCATTTACAACTTGCAATAATGTGAAAGCTATTTATGTTATGAGATCTCGCATAATATGTTTATTTTTCAGTTGAAAAGTGTAAGAATTTCTTTATATGACCAAGATTTCTTGTCAAGGGCCGCAACCCCTCCCACAAAAGACAACTTTATGTTGGGATATATCTGATGGTGGGTGTTTTGGACATACTTGTACAACTCTAGATCCAATTCTCAATTGGGTACTTATTAGGTGGAATAGAGCCAAACTCAATACTTTTGCAGCTCTTGTTTTGTAGTCTTCTAACATCCTTGTGGCAGTAGACTTAAAAACATATAAAACGTTGAAACATCAACATAGTAACACATTTTTGTAGTTGATTTCAGCTCAATTCAGTAGTTGAATTAAGAAATAAAAATATTATAATATTTTCACAAACAAGACATTTCAACTTTATGTATTGGGTTAGACTAGTAATGCATATCTGCAAAAAAGGAAATAGAACTTGGTAACACAAATATTTCCGGACTAGTGTCTACACAGATCTAGCTCCAACTAACCCACACTATGCAACAAGTTCATAAGCATTCACACTATAAATAGATGTCCAGGAAGCAGGAACCCAACTTCCTATAACCAGAGACCAAGAAAAGAAGGCTGGTGATAGAGGTCTAAGAAGTCCGATATTTTCATATAAATTTCTTGAAGTGTGAACTTCCCATATAGATTCTTTACTCTTAAGATTTCAATGCACTTTCATCTTCACTTCATGTTTGTATGTTTAAGTATTTGTTTATCTTAATTCTATGTGAATATCTTGATTCCCTATCCATATGTATGTTTTAAGTATTTGTGTATGTAATAAAATATGGAAACAAGAAGAAAAGTTTCAGGATCATTTAGCAGGCAACAACCCCAAAAAATTACCCATATTGTACGATTCTTGTGCCCCTGTTTGTATAGTTGTTCTTCAAAAGCCTGAATGGCTTCAAATCTATGTAATGCCTTTTGCTGCATATTTCCAGCTTGAGCTAAAACTTGGAATAGGAGGGACTTCATACAGTGATTTTATCAGTAGTATGCATCTTCCAATGCAATTGAGGTATGTTTCGTGGATTCTTTATCACCTCAGCATGTTTGTGTTCGCACGCCCTATGCCTTGCTTTTGTTCTCCTTACTACATTTCCTGATTAGTTTTAGCTGTACGACCACATGAGCTGGTCATAGAGCCTAACTGCATCACAATTTCAAAGAGAGAACATATGAATTGTTTAGTACTGTACTTATTGGTTCTGTTAATTAGTCCATGCTCATATTTAAGAATTATCGCACCATATATTGGACACTTTTTGTCTAGTGTGTTTCTCTTCTAATAACTTTTGTGTAATAAATCATCCAGTCTTGATGGCCGTTCTTTTTTTCATACCGTGGGGACATTGGAGCTCTCTATGGTACTCATTTTCCTTCGTGGGGTTTTATCCAAGTGGGGTTTTCACCCAAAGAGGACTTAATTGATGAAGTGACTTGTTCTTGAAGTTATGTGTTTCTGGATCTTTTTTCTGTAAGTCCAAATGTCCAGTCTTTGAGAAGATCTTGTTAAACGTCAGAAACATGCTCAGCATTTGTCATGTGAATTTTTATGGACCTTTTTTTTTATTCTTTTTTTGTTGAGCCGCTGCACAATTGTAGTCTACTGTTGGAAGGGCTTTATTAACTGTTGAGTTTTCTTCTAATTGTTTGTGGTTCATGTCTTTTGTTATTAATTTGGAGTTCGAAGCTTGCCTTCTGCTACAATGTTCTTACTGAGAGAGTTATTTCTTTGAAACTTTCAGTCAAGTTGACCCCATCGTGGCTTCTTTTTCGGGTGGAGCAGTTGGAGTTATATCTGCTTTGATGGTGGTGGAGATAAACAATGTAAAGCAGCAGGAGCATAAGAGATGCAAGTACTGTCTTGGTACAGGTAGTAAATAGATGCTAGCTTCTGTGTTCATTATGTTACATACATGGCGACGAAATTTTGCTGCCAATTCAAATTTTGGTCTAGTATCTAGTACAACGTAACATTTAACCTGGTGTGCTGCTTCACTTTACTTTGCTAGGACTTAACGCCTCTTGGGGGTTACTTAGGGTGTTATATAGGATTAATTAAAAGGTTTACATGATCAAAGTTAAACAAGCTTGAAATTTGTTCAATCCATCAAGGTATATTACTTTTATCAATCTTAGCATTTAGCAAAGATAACACCAAATGTAAACACCTCCTTAAAGTTTATAACATCCAATTTTTGGAAAGACACAATGAAGACTGCCATGCCTCCTGCTTGATACACATATGATTTAATTTTTATGATTGGAAATCAGTTGACTTTGCATACAATGCAAAAGTATGTAATTCATTTAAAAAGAGAATTTGTATAAAAAACAGGTGAAGCTTTTGCTTAAGAGTTTTTCTTCCCTACACTAAGTTTTTTGTCCATTGACTTCGGTAAGCTAGCTTTTCTGATTCAGCATTTCTTTTCACAAAGTACCTTGTCCTATTATAGGTAAGTAGTCTAGATTCTTATTACAAATTCAAACTAGCTATATAAACCTGAGAATGCATGTTGATGCTTATGAAACTTGTTCTCTTACAGGATATCTTGCATGTGCTCGTTGTTCAAGTACTGGGTCTCTTGTTCTTATAGAACCAGTCTCGACGTTTAATGGTGGGGATCAGCCATTGTCACCACCTAAGACAGAGAGGTGCTCCAATTGTTCGGGGGCAGGAAAGGTATGTGCCTAGGGCTTCAGGTTTACATTGATATTCTTTTTCTCATGGCATTCCTTTGTTTCTGTTATCAGATGGGATAAATGGACTTGCTTGAACAATATAGATGGATAAAAGGGTTGACATTCTTGACCAAAAATATCTTACTAATTGTTATGATAAACTAACCAGTTTAATTATTATGATCCTAGTACACCTAGAAGCTACAGAGAAGGTCTGCGCATCTGCTTTATTTTGTTTCCTTAACACGTTGATGTGAATCTCAGCAAATATCTTGTTTAATGTCAAGACTCAAAAACTCATCTGGTTAATAATCCTTGATGTGATTTTTTTATTTACTTTGAGGTTTTGAAGTGTAAGTGGATTACTATACTCTAAAGATAGCTGTCCAGAAGACTACAGATAGTCAAAGATGGATGGAAGAGATTGAATTCCGTCGGTCAACTAATAGTCTTATATCTAAATCATTCCCAGATCTATTATTTAATCATAATCCCTTCATTTTTAATTGTCGTTAATTCGTTATGGGATTTTGACTCATGTATAATATAAATGACATTTTGGATTAGAATGGCAAAGTTACCCTCATTTAACGCAGATCTTTTTATATTTCCCACCGCTTGTGTGTGGATAAAAATCATTGATTAGGGTTAATTCAGGTATAAATTTATTTTATTAATATTTGTGCAAAATCCTAGAACAACATTTAAAATGAAAGGGAGGGAGTATTCGATAGCAGTGCAATTTTTTTTCTACATGCATGCCCATAGTTATGTTTCTCTTTCTTCTTTCCTGACATGCCAAATGCAGTATTGTCTCATGTCTCTTTTTCGCAGGTCATGTGCCCTACATGTCTATGCACAGGGATGGCTATGGCGAGTGAGCACGATCCAAGGATTGACCCCTTCGACTGATTCGCTTGGTGGTACGACTGCTAAACTGTGAATCTTTTTTCATCCACCCCACATGTCGCTCCTCACCTCGTCTCAGATATATCGATCATTAAGTTTGTTATGTGAGGGTCACAACCTGCAGTCTCTTCGGACTTCTTGTAAGATATGAAACATGCTTTCACATGACAATTGGAAGGCAGAGACACTAACTTGTGAGCTTCATTAGAAAGTTCCGATACACATATATTGACTGTACATGTGTGGTGCTTGAAACTGGAAACACATTATAGCTTTCCTTTATACCTGTTGGTTTGTTGGTTCTATCTAACTATAATTTCGACTACACTTTCAGTGTTAACAGGTGAGAGAAGCATCTTTCTGGAGGGATGAATCTAAACGTAGCCCTCATTCTATTCCACTTCAAGTCTCTTATATGAAAAATCAAATTGTAATTCTTTACTAATTTACAATTTTATTCCTATATCCCCCAATCAAATTCTTAATAAATTAACAATGGCTATTAAACATCTATATAGTCCCTCATTGTTCGAGTTATTTTCTGGCGATGGGAAGCAAAAAAGAACGCCACTTTTTTTTTCCCATTTAAATCGGAAGTCAATGATAAAAGTTCTCATTGTAGTATATATATGCCTTAAAACTTTCATGTTGGTGAATATTGGAGGTGAGTGCTTGTTAATGTCGCTACTTGATGAAATTGGATTGGATATTACCTTTTTGGTTTTCTCATTCTCAGTGCATAGATAGTTATGTTTAGAATCACGTCTTATTGAGATGCACTTGTGTTACTTTTCATTTTTGTTATTTTTGGTAGGTGATATTTAGCTTCTTTTTTCCCTTTACTTTTATATGATAATCCTATGTTACTTTTAAATGGAGGATATTCTAATATCTACACCTTACGTTCATAGAAACTGTACGCGCAAGCATTTATTACAATAAGACTTCCATTCCATATTCTCAAATCGGCATTAGTTTTTGTGTTAAATATATACAAAAATATGAAAAATATCATGTTAGACCTTCTTTTCAATAATATGACTTTTTAAACTTCGGGAAGCACGTTCGGACATTTTCTCAACGAGTTACATTTTAGTTCATCTGTTTTAATCAAATTTATTAATAAATTTTAATAAAAATTAATAAATTTTAATTAGAGATAAATCCAAATTAGAGTAAATGTAGTATATTTGTATGTAAACAAATTTTTGTCTTTTTCAACAATGTTACAGAAATACACCGATTAATATAGGAAATTATGTGGAATTTTTTAAAGCACACCAGTTCAAATAACATCAATAATCAAAAAGAAAAATAAAATCAATTAAGCATTTGTATTGCTCAGCGCTTCAGCGGTTAGACATTTGCTTTGTTCAAAAATAAAATAAAATAAAAAAGCATTTCTATTTTTACACTACTATTTGTGATGGGTACCACTGGATATGTATTAATATATGAAGGGAGATAAGGATACATCGGTTAAGCAAATGTAAAACTTTATCTTTTCACAAGATTCACTCTCTACTGCGAAAATAGTTGGTCTGGTAATTGACAGTTCAATATTAGTAACAATACTGTTGATCAGTTCAGATATAGAGAGTCTTGTGTTGAATGATACAAGTTAGCAAACCTACTGACTATTGAGACAGATAATCAGTTTGATTGGTAACTAATGTGCGGGCGGAATGTGGTGGTTACATGTTTGTCTTACTGAAAACTTGAACTGACTGAAACACTTAGTCGAATATGGCTTAATTAGTTTTCAGTTTTATTTCATCAGTATCAAACTGATACTGGTAGAACATTTTAAAACGAATGTTGTGCTGCTATGTACTGGTGATGACAGTTCAATAATATGTAATGTAAATTTGATACTGAATGTAAAGAACTAAAAATAAATAACACTTGATTTTTACGTGATTCGAAGAGATCAACTCCTACGTCAATTGACTGATTGCTCAATCAATCCACTTACTTGGGTTTTGATATTGTTTATGGTTACAAGATATAAACCTAGATACAAAGTGAACCTTACTGCATCCAACCGAACTTGGCGTTCTTCCTACGCTTACTGGTGCTAGAAAACATCTTACTGCTTGCAGGTGCAGTTGACCTAAACCTCTTGCTTATAGATGCAAGACAACCAAGCTTTCAGAAATTAACACTTCATTATCTACTTACCCAAACTTCTACTCAAATTTGGGGTTTTTGTAGAGGGGTTTTCCAACTGAAAGCTGAGTTATCACCAACGACAAACTCAGTATCTCTAGGCTTAAGATATACAAAGAGTAGTATCCTAGACTTAAGAAAATGTATGCTGAAACCTTGAGCTGATAAATATATTTTAGCTCTTAAGATTTGTTAATAACACTGTAGACTTCATTCTTCGAAATCGTTGTGTGATAGTACTTGAGCTTTTAACTTTAGAATGCTTTAGACAACTCGAACGTGCAACATTTCAGTAACCTTCAAAGGTTGGATTCAGCATGTAATTATAGAGGGGGCGATGAATAGTATCGTTGGAGGGAGCATCAATCACATTCTTCTATTTGTCATTTGGAATCTTCTCGTTCTAATCCTCGTACATCACTGTCAAGGTCTGCATTATCGTATACTGTAGCTCTGCAACTTTGAAAATATCTTTTGGTATGTCAGGACCTTCTACAGATACACTACGACACGTGACGAGTCAAACACTCGAGGCTTAAATGTTTTCATGTTCTTCTAGATGAGTTGATTCGTATTTTATCAGTACGTTGACTTCATGTTGAGCCAATCGAGACTGCTCCGTCTTTTATCAGCAGGATGGACTCCCGTCTTTTATCAGTTTGGGAACCTGAGTCAGTATGATGCTTTCAGCTTCGACGTAGAAATAATCAGCTTCGACTTTTCATCAGCCAGCTTTGACTTTGTATTGCTAGCATTAACTCTTTGTCACCAGTTTTGACTATTGATCAATAACTTTGATTTCTAGTCGCCAGTTTGGACTTCTGGCAGTTAGCTTTGACTTTGTAGCATGGCCAGTTAGCTGCTGGTATGAGATTTAGTCATATCTTGACTTCTTTGCTTTCATCTAGGGGTGAGACGGTACGGTATACTGAATTTTTTTTATCATACCAAAAATTACGGTATGAAAAATTTCATACCGATACCGTACCGAACCGTTCGACATACCGAAGATTATGGTATGATAAAATTTTATATTGTTACTATACTGACTTTTATGGTATACCGTACCGGACTTCGGTATATCAAAATTACCGGAATTATCTAAAATTATCGAAATTATCAAAAATTACTTAATTATAATTATAAGTGTATAAATATTACTCTGTGACTCGTACTTATATATTTATATATACTTTATTACAATTAATTATATTGATATTCTAAATTTAAAAAAACAATTAATAAATCATGTAATTACTTCTCAAGTTTTATAATTAACTATAATGATATTATATTGTTCTAATCTAGTGTCATTAACTAACTATATTGATATTATAATATACATGAAAATATATATTAAGGTTTGATTAAAATATAAAATACATATATAATTACTGAAAGTTTAAAGTATATGTCGAACATAAGTATTTTTCATTACATATTAATAATATCATCTATAAAATGTATGAATTAAATATTATATTTTTTTAGTATGATTTTGCGTTTATTCTTCATATTTTTATACATGTTATTTCCCGTGGTTTGTCCTATTTCTATCGTTGTTTTGATTAGTATTTATCGATTCAGACTTATTTGGTTTGTTTCGATATTTTATAGAAAAACGACATTAAATAGGACGAAATGGATCTACCAAGAGTTGAGATATGTTGAAGAGCATCTCGATAGAAGTTCGTGGGTGTAAACGGATCGCAATTTGAAGTTCAGACGAGGGAGAACAGAGCAAATCGTCAAAGTCGCGCACGCGTGTGTGCGTGCGCCAGCAATCCCACGGTGCCTCATCCCGACTCGGCGTCCACCCATCGCGTGCCCAGCCACGTCCGACACTGGGCATTCCCCAGCGCACGTCTCGTCCGCATGTTGCTCCGCGCCCTAGCGTTTGCCAGCTCCGGTCCAGCGCCCGTCCCGTCCGTCGTCCAACTCCAGTTCCACACTGCTCTAGCGCCTGCACTCCGCGAGCATCCACCCCGTCCGGCGTTCATGGCCAGCGCCCGTTGGGAGACACGCCTTGTCCAGCGCCAGGCCTCCACTCCAACACAGCCCCTCCAGCTCTCTGTCCGGCGTTTCACCACTCCAGCCGTTCGACACTCCAACACTCCGTCAGCGCCCTGCCCCATCGCACGCCACACGCACAGCGCTCGACCCGATCCGGCGCTCTACCTCGCCCAACGCCTGACGCTCGTACGCCCAGCGCTAGCTCCGCGCCTCGTCACTCACCTCCAACAACTCTTACCGTCCTGTGCTGCACCCCATGTCTCCTGTCCAGCGCCCGCACGCCATTCTAGTCGTCCAGCGCCCACACTCCATTCCAGCTGTCCAACGCTCCATCACACCCAGCGCCCGCTCCACGTCTTCACGTGTCCTCTTCCCAACGCACGCTCCTGCTCAGCCAGCGCCCGCGCACCTCCGTCCAACGTTGGGCATGCTCATTCGGCCTCACTCCAGTGGATCTTCCCAGCACCCGCCTCACTCCGTCCGACGCTGGGATATCTCTCGGTTTCATTCCAGAGAGCTATCCCCAGCGTCGGTTTCATCCCGTCCGACGCTGGGCGGACTTTTTGGGCCTGATTTGACGTATTTTTACTGGGCTTCCGCTAGGGTTTATTTAATGGGGAAATAGCCGCACAATTGAGGGGACCTGATTCACGCGTTTTTCTTCTTCTTTTTCTCTCTTTCCTTTTTCTTTTCCCTTCCTTTTAAATCTTGTGCTTGGATTGACATTGGGATTGAACAATTCCGGATTTTTGGATGACGAATTTATCAATGAACGGTTTGTAAGTTTTTCTCGTTTCATTATGTTTATGTAATTGCGATGAGAATAATTTTTACCATGAGATGAATGATTGATTTATAATGAAATAAATGTTGGATTTATTCTTGTCTTGAATCATGATTATTGTGTTGATAATTTACAATTTCTTCCGTATAAATTGATTATTTCATGATCTTAATACACGGGTTTGAAAGAATAGTGTAGGTTGATTATGTGCTTATGTTTGATTATTAATTTATGCGAGAGCAGATTTATGTTAAATATAAGTTTGACAACGAGCGGGGTCTAGAAACTAGTTTGTTGTTGAGTAATTAATATATGTGGATAAGTGTTTGCTATCGTGTGTATTTGTGTTGATTATATTTCGTAATTGATGACATGGGGTTGAGATGCTAGTTGTCATTAATTTCGAGTTTAGCATAGATAGGATCGAGAGACTAGTTTATGTTGAACGTTAGGTGAGAGAGAACGTGGAGATTTTACTGCACTGTGCACCGATCCTTGGCTCATTGATGGCAAGGATAGAGTTAGAATCCTAGAATATCGTCTCTAATTCCGTATCATCAATTCTTCTTGTTATCCAAGCACACCCATTTTCTGTTTTCTTTTCTTTCCGCTTTCGTTTGTTCCGTAATAGCCCCCCTTATGTTAGGACGTTAGTTTTTATTTTCTGTTTTTGCGCGTGATATTAAATCATAGCCGTGTTAAGCCTTCCTCGAGAGATACGACTTGGATCGACCTTACCGCTCTATAAGGACCTCGTACAATTTGCGAGCGATTTAGAAAAACAACTAGGTCAGAACAATATTTAATACCATTTGATTATATTTATCCTATTTACTTTTCAAAGTCTACTTATGAATTTTAATTATTCTTATCTCATTGTAAATTTGTTATATAAGTTAAACATAACTTATTTATCGATTATAATTATAGATATATAAATATAACTATATAACTTGTACTTATATATTTAATTTTATAATTATGTATGTTGATATTATAGTTTTTAATAATCGATCTATTTGATATTATAGTTTCAAATAATAACTTAATAGATCATGTAATTATTTTTGATTTTAATCAATCGAATCTCATTGTATTATTTTTATTTTTTTATTTTACATCATAATAAAAATAAAAGTATATATTAAGATTTGATTAAAAAATCATATCTTGTTACCAAAAGTTTAAAATGTATGTAAAACATAAGTTATTTTCATTATGTAACTATACTATAAATTGAATATATTATTTAACATAATCTATTATATAATTTATATTTGCTACATTTATTTACTTTTCAAGTCTATTTAAAAGATATAACTATTTTAAACTCATCGTAAATTAGTCATATAACATAGATGTGACTTAGTTTATAATTATAATTTTTATTAAGTATAAAAGTTCTTATTCATTTTAATTATCAATAATAACATATTTTGTAATTTATCATTAATTATGAATAAATTTATATATTTTTAAAGGTAATACTAATTATATACAATAAATAAGTATTATATTTCGATACAGTATACCGTACCGAAATTCATATCGAAAAATTCGATAGACCGAATTTTTCGGTATGTACCACGATATTGGTATATACCGACATATCGGAATGTATCGATATACCGGTATATACCAAAATTTAATAATATATACCGCGGTACGATATATATCGGTATATCGCGGTATCCAAAAAATTGATACCATTACCATACCAAACTGAAAATTCGATATTTTTCTATATTTTTTCGACACGATAAGTCTGATATACCGATTTTTCGATATTTTTTCCCACCCCTACTTTCAGCAGCGTCGAGTCTTCAGTCTTCGATCTTTTGACGTCAGTCTTAAGTCTTTGACTTAACTCTAGTAGCTCTGTTCATCAGCATCGCTATTCTTCAGTCTTTAGGCATGAGTTGGCATGACTTCAGTCTTCAGTATTCGGTATGCAATCCTTCAGCTAAGCTTCTATCAGTTGCACTGGTACTGATACTCCTATCAGTATAGTTGGCTTCAGTACAGCTCGAACTCCTTCACTCTTGGTCATGTCCAAGCTGGTTGTTTTTCTGCTGAAATATGTAACAAAAACGACTAACTCTAGAACAAGTGAGTAGCATAAGTTACATCAGCAGGAGAATCATCAAAAAATTTGGGATCTAATCAAGACATATAGTTATAATTATTCCCTACAAATAAGGATTTTTCCCAACAATCTTTCCCAAACCAAAATCTCAAAATCCAATCAATTCAATTCAACCGATGGTGTCGAGTAGGTCTAGCTCGCTAAAGCCCTCTCTGGCAAGATGGTTCAAACTTTATTACCTTAGTGATTGTATTTTTATTTGTTTGGATATTCAATTTTATAATACGATACTCCCTTTGTTTCTTATTTTTCTTCTTTAAGTTTTTTGGTATGTCCCATAAATTTCTTCATATTTTATTTATGAACATTATTCCACAAAATACTTTATATTTATTACCACCAACAATATCATTTATTTATACTTTTCATTACTTATGGTCCAACACTATCCCTATTTATTACCAACATTACTTATTTATATATTTTACTTTCAATGGTCTACCACTAATTTAATTAACACTACACTAATGTGAGATTCAACTCCATTCATAATACACTCAACAACTTTGATAAAATTCGCATTGAAAATTCTTAGGAAGATAAATGGGATACGAAGGAAGTATATACTTCCTCGGTTTTTATCGGTTCAAGTCCTAATGACGTGTGGATTATATTTTCATTTGCCTGGATATTCAATTTCATGATATGATATAATATGAGTTATTTGCCTCTAAATTATTGAACTTTCACAAATTTTTGATTTTGTATACCAACTTGAAAATCATGCGATAGTTATCGAATTTTTTATTTAATCTAATTTTACGAACGAGTTAGATTTCGGCCCAAATTTGTGTTGACATGATCGTCTGAAAATCTGAGGTGACCAAATGGTTCGATGATTAAAATAAAGTCATTTTTACTTAAGGATTATCTACCTGTAAATTATTGAACTTCATTAATTTCTAGTTTTGCTCACCAATTTTAAAATCTACATAAAATATTTAATTTAATCTAATTTTACAAACGAGTTGGATTTCAGACCAAATTCATGCTAACATGGACACCGGGAAAGCTAACAGCTACCGTCAGGGCGGAGATAGCTTGCTTCTTCACAAGCTTACCCCCTCCACTCTAAAAAAATGATGCGCTAATGATCAAATCGTCTGATGATTAAAACAAAGTCATTTTTACTTACCAAAACGTAGTCGTTTTCGACTAAAATTGCACATAATTTGCTAAAATAAATTTTAGGACAAATTTAGGTTATTTGAAGGCAAAATTTAAGGGGAAAAATATGTTTAATTTGAGGAAAAAGTCCGACTCACAACTTCTACAGCCTTTGTGAGGAAAATCAAGCATCGATGGCGTCGCATCTCAGCTACAAGTCCACAACCCCATCTTCTACAATACTTTCTATCTTTACAATTTCTTTTATACTCCATCCGTCCGTCCCTATTTTCTTCCTTGTTTTTCCTTTCGGTTCGTCACCTAAATTTGTTAACTCTCTACTTATTACT
Source organism: Salvia rosmarinus (assembly GCA_036937905.1). NCBI lineage: Eukaryota > Viridiplantae > Streptophyta > Magnoliopsida > Lamiales > Lamiaceae > Salvia > Salvia rosmarinus. Next base: position 14,942,057 of record CM072818.1, read on the forward strand.
CTCACCATCACTTTTTATTTACATCTTTTACCACTCATGATCATTCACTTCACTATTCATACTTATTATCGTTAACAACATCATTTATTTACATATTTTATCATCCATGGTCAATCACTAATTTAATCAATACTACACTATGTTGGACCCTTACTCACAATTCACAAGATTTCTAAAACATAATTGGGGGACAAATAGCATTTTTTTTTAAATTTCTATCTTTACAATTTCTACAAACATACGAGTACATTTAGCACCATATGGGAAAAATTATGTCACACGATCATAATTATGCCAAGTTTATGACATGTCAACATTATGTTTCACTGGAATCCAACAACGTATGTAAAATCAGATTAAATCAAAAGTTTTATAATTTTCATGCCGATTTTAAAGTTGGTATACAAAACTAAAAAGTGGTGAAAGTTCGATAATTTGGAGGCAAATAATCCTTAGTGCTACATGATCATAATTATGCCACGTTTATGACATGTCAACATTATGTTTAATCGAATTTGACAACGTATGCAAAATCAGATTAAATCAAAAGTTTGGTAATTTTCGTGTATATTTTAAAGTTAGTACGCAAAACCAGAAATTATTGAAAGTTCAGTAATTTACAAATGAATAACCTTGTAATATATATTTCCTTTATTTTTTATAAGTTTCATCTTAGTACTTTATTCTCATCTTTTAATAATGTCATAGTATCATAATATTTAATAAGAGTAAAATAAATTTCTTAATAAATGAAATCTAATCAAAGTTTTGAAAGAACAAGAAACAAAATTGAAATTGTGAAAATTTGCATCAGAAATATTTTATATGTTCCCCATGAAATAATTCAGTTGCTTAAGAACTAAGAATTAATCTGAAGTTAAAAAAGTTGTCTGCGGCTAGATTTTGAGATTTTGGTTTTGTGTTTTTGGATAAAAGGGTATGAAGCGGCGTTATCGGGGGAGATGATTTAATTCAAATCGCCAAGGACACACTTCCTCCACGGCGTCGCTAATCACAACAAAGTAGGAATTACACAACAAGTGAACCTTCGATTCATACAGTTGGACTCTTCCATTATCAATTCCTTTGTCACCTCGCAAAATTCAAATCAAGAATTGACTAGAAGAATAATAGCCCCTTCACTTTCTCGTTGTGAATTTGCACTTAAAAATCAACTCTACAATTGATTGCATGTAATCGGGTATGGACGCCTTGAGAGCATCGTATGGGTCCGACTCTGACTCCGATTCCGAATCAGGTCCGACCCGTATCTCCGACCCCACCCCTCTCCCTCTCCCTCCGCCGCCCCTCTCTCTTCTCCAGCCCCCACATTCAGCAGGTGAACCTGTTTTCATTTTAATCCTAAATTTTAGTTTTCACACTTTAGCCACATTTCTTTATTGCTCAGAAGCTGTTTGATGTTTTGCCTGTAATAGGTGTATCCGATGTTTCGCTGCATACAAATCGAGTCCGTAGCTTCCCTCATGTTGAGGGCAATTATGCTTTGCATGTTTATATCCCAGGTTAAATCTATTTGTGATCTGATTGACTGTTTTGCTGTTGAGTTCAATCTTGATGTGCAAGATTTTTATTTAATTTTGTGGGCTGTAGTATATTTTCCCGTTACATCAAGAAAGGAGATAGCGCCCTTCCTGAAAAGGGTTGCAGCCGCTGTAAATGAGCTTCACGTGGTTGATGTAGACATTCCCTTAAGTAATCTAATTAAAGACGAGCAAAAGCTGGATCAAGTTGTACTTGGGAGGGAATTCCATGTGAGTTTGGGAAGGACTGTTCCAATTCGAGTGCATCAGCGAGACTCCCTAGTAGCTATGCTTCGGCAGAAACTACAGTCTCATAAGAGGTGAGGAGCATCCTCTCTTTTTTGGAGTTACATTTTTTCGTTGTTGATGATCTTGAGATCGAATAGGTTTTGGATTGATTTTGACAAATGGGAAGTTTTTGTCAATGATGATTGTACGCGGACCTTTCTCTCATTGGAAGTTACCGGAGTAGGCTTATCCGAGGTAATTCATTTTAGCTCGTTTTGCTATTTTTTGTGTTACATATCTTGGTCGGCGAAAATGTTTATATCCATAAAAAGTTCATGTCTTGGTCTACATGTAGGTAAAATGGTACAAAGTACATATGCCGATTGCATCTTCCTTTATGTTTTAAAATGTATGGAACTCCATCAACCTTGTTATAATGTGGCCAACTCCTCATTAGCTTCAATTTTGTTGTGTGAACCTTTTTTTTTGCCTTCTGGAAATATGGATATTTCTTAAAAAGTAATTTTGGCATGTTGCTAAAAAATATATCATTTCAACCAATTGGATAATTGTAAACTGATTGTGGTTGTGCTTCGTTGTAAGTGTTGTGTTATGCTGTGAAGGGACTAATAGACTTTTGTCTAATTTTAGGCTTATTTGTAAGTCAAGGTTATGTATCATTCATAGTTTTAATTGAATATGGATAAGAGAGGTGTCATTGGTTGCTGAAGCTTGGAGCCAAAAGAATGGATCTTGATGTCATAATAACATCTCCTTTGTCAACTTAAATTCCAGTTACAATTTCTCAATCTTTGCTGTATAAATGTGGAAGAATTTATTTATGCCTTAGTAAAGCTTTGTCCGATTACTATGAAGTCACTCTTAATCATCTTATCATTTAATCATCTATCATTTAGTCAAGGGCATGGATCATTTGTGGTTATTTGAATATCAATAAAAGTGGCTGTGTGGCTGGGTTGATTGATGGTATAATCAACATTGTCCCAATCATCCAACCCTATATTCTAAAGTCAAATCGCTTATTGTACTCCGAGAACAACTATTGTATAAATTTTTATGTATGCAACAGTTATGGATAGCCTTGAAATAACTTTTCAATGTTTTAATGCTTATAGCCTAAGAAAAGTATACCATGCAATTAATTTTACTTATGAGTGAGAGTTACTAATATTGGCTTAAAATTTTCATTTCATGGCTGGTTAGTTATTGGACATAGCATTGTTAAATAAATTATATTGTATTCCATCAAAGTAAGATTCCAAGGCAGGTGCAATTTTTTAAGTTTAAATACATGTGCATGTTCTGTTTGATGATCTGCTAAATACATGTGGTTGAATACTGATGTGACATCTTATTCTTGTTTAGATCCAAAAGCAAATTGAGTTGGTGAATGGAGTCTACAAGCTTCATAATCTTCCTGAGTTTTATCAGGTGGGTCTCGCATCTAGTTGCAATTCTTTTGGTTTAAGATGAAGCTGTTCCTAATTCATAAAATAAGTGTACCTTTCACCTTCACAGAATCCACGTCCACATATATCTGTAGCTTGGGCAGTCGGTGATATAAGCAATTCTTTGAAGAGGGTGATTGGAGTGGAAATGAAGAGGCGTGTCGGAGTTTTGTCAGACAAACACATTTTTACCTGCAAATTTGGTGGGATATCATGCAAAATAGGTAACAGAACCTATGATGTATGCAAAGTCCCGGAAATATAATATCGTTGATCAGTGGAGTAGCTACACCAATTCTTCAATGTGGTATGATGCAATGCTGCTAGTTTTGCCCTTTCAATATTGCTTGTTACGTAAATGAAATGAATTGAACACATTTCCATGAAATGTTTAGAAGCATGCACGTTTGGTATTATAGGAGCAAAATGCAATGCATTGGGAAATTATAGTGTTATTCTTAGTTGTGAAATGACTAAATTTTGCTTACAATTCACAACCACCAAATTTCTTAGTTGTGTGACCCTATTTTGCCTATATTTGTTAGTTGTGAATTGACTTATTTTACCTATAATTCACAACCACAAAGCTTCATCATAGCTGTGAATTGACCCTATTTTATCTACAATTCACAATCACGAAGCGTCTTAATCATGAATTAAGGGAAAACAATACGTCTTAATCATGAATTAAGGGAAAACAATACTTAAACGAAAAAATGGCTACTTGTATTTTTCTTATCTTTGTGGCTGTTTTAATATATTAGCTCATTTCGGTATGTGCTTATAGCGTGATTTGGTACTATTGGAGTAGAAAGGGCAAGTATTGGATAGAATTGTATCCTCTATTCCAAGTTATGTTTTATAAATTTCTAAATATCATCTGTGCACGCTTCATGATCTGGATATATGCTTACCATGTTCTCATAATATTGAACTATAAAATGTAAGTGCTCACAACTTTGTGCCATTGACAATTTTATTCTTTCTGATTTGCATTACTAATTTCTCATTAGATGGGTATTCTTTTTTCCATTGGGTTTACGTCCGGCCTCAAGGCTTCGGCTTGTGTGCTCTGAGGTTTTCTTAGGTTTTTCCTTCTCCTATTTAGTAATTTCACTCAGCCATTATATGGTTTGTTTCTAACCGTGAATGTTGAGATGAGAAGAAAGCATAAATTATTATTAAATTTGAAAAGGTGTGGCTTCGTACATCTGAATTTTTCTTGATTGTTGAGTAAAGATTAAAAGGATGACTACAAGAAAAACATGATATTTGAACAAATTTATAAGAATTTTTAGAGTCAAATAGTTGGAAAAGTGAGGTGAAATATGAAAATTCCAACTATATCAAAGGGAAACAAATTCCAACTGATCTTTTTTTTCTTTAGGAATTGAAAAGAGAGCTAAAAAATACTAAATGGGATTTCTTGCATCGTTCATTCGCCTTTCCAATATTATTTTAGACATATTGGGAATTTATAAAATTTTATAAACATGGATCACTATGTTATAACGAAATGTTTTATTTAATAAACGTTATAATTGAATAATAAGGATTATGGATAAATGGATTAATGTTTAAGAAAAATATTAATAAAGTTCATCGATTTACGTGACAAATCGAAAAATAGGACTTTACGAAAAGAAATCGATTGGAAATCGATTTATAACATGAATTAGTAAGAAATTACTATTAAAAATCCGTATGTCGAGAAACATATAAATACGTTGAACGTTTAAACCGGAAAGGTTAAAACGATATAATTGAACGTTTCTCGAAGAACGAGAACGATTCAATTGAAATACGTAATTGAAAAACGTATTGAATTCGTTAAGGAATTCAGTTTATATCGATATAGAATATCGAAGTTTATTCTAGATTTTGAGAGTCTCAAGAAACGAGAACGACGTACTAAAACATCGCTTTTACGTAAAGGTGTGGACGCGGACGCGACGACCGGACGTTGACGAGAAATCAAACTTAAGAACTCAAGTTAGGACGAACCATAGTCCAGGTGGGCTTACTTTTCAAACAAGATGCGACTTTACTGTTATTCCAAAATGAGTTTATTTACAATGCTTATTCTACAACTGTTGACAAATGTTTATCGCATTACCGCCAAAATATTACATTTTTTGTATGGATCCTATCTGTTATGCCCGGGTAGGGCTATGGCGATGGTTGGAACTATATTATGACATGTTATGTCATTTGTTGGGTCGCGCCCAACATTTTATTAATGTCAGTCTGTCTTGGGATGATAAATGTCTGGCTAGGATTGGCGTGAAGGTTGGAACTATATGCTATGTTAACATATGCTTGTGAGAGTGACTGTGTGCTGTACGGGATTACGGCCGATCACGGCGTCGTAGAAGGGAGGCCTCCCTCTCGACGTTTGATCTTTGATATTGTTATGAATTGTGACTATGGGATACGGATCATACACACCAAGAAAATGCTTGGCCAAGCAACTTTTACGAACTGAAAATGCTTTAGTAAGCACAAGGCATTTCAACTAAAACCCTTGTGTCTTACCATGATATTGGCAGCGTAATTCAAATATTAGCAAATGTTTTTGGCATGAGTCCACTGAGTGCATTCTTGTACTCAGCCCTGCATGTTTGTTTTTAAATGTGCAGGTTGAGCAGATGATGGATGAAGCAGTGTTGAGCAATAGGAATATTGTCATTGAAAGATTTATACCTGATAAGACATCGTCATATATATATATCATGTTTTTCCATTGCAAGAACTTAAGTTATGTACTTAAAGTCCAAGAATATGCTTGTCATATGAATTACGGCTTTGTTAAGGAGAATTCACTGTTTAATTATACTGTTTAGAGTTATAATCCTTCTAAATCCTACTTAGGATTGAGGGATGTGACATTCCTGTTCTTGGTTTCAGTCGATTTTCGCTGTTTGATTGTAATCGGTGGGGACACATACAATAACTTCGTTTTATAAATGATCGATCATTGATTTTCACTGGAGTCGAATACTTTTTTCAGAACTCCAAAACCAATGGTTTCATAACTACATTATTTTCATCAATTTCAACACATGGTCAACTACTTCTCCATCTACCGCTTGTGGTTTTATTTGATACCTCCCAAATATTAAGATACCGTCCCCAAAATATGTTCGTAGGACTTCGGTGTGACTTCAAATAAAAATTATGAAGTGTTTTATGAATAGAATAAGGGTTTTACATTAATACAATTTTAAATTATTTAGTTGTAGGTCATGAATGATAAAATATGTAAATAAATGATGTTGTTGAGAGTAATAAATAGATTATGAGTGGTAAAATGTGCAAATATATAGTGTTATTGGAAGTAATAAGGAAGAAATATTTTATGGGATAATTCTCATAAATGAAAAATAAATAAATTTGGAAGACGTAATAAAATTATAAACAAATTTTTGGGATGGATATTTTTTTTTTTGCCGTCGTGTAAACGTACCACTTGGGCCAAAATAAAAGAGGGCCTCCTTGAAACATACAAGCCTCAGGAATCGTATATCTACAAACGACTTATGTTATATTACACCTTTCAAATGCTCGTGCGTTCCAACATAAGTATATAAAGCATAATCAAAATTCATTTAAAAAACAACACTCAAATTAGTTAAGTATAGAATGTGTAAGCCAAAAAATTCGTAATAATTTCCATGCACGGATGCAAGGTTAAATTTAAAACTTTTAAAGGTGTGAAGTCTCAAGGGAATCTGAGAAATAAATCATAAAAACACATAAATATTATAACTAATATAATTAAATACATAAAAATACAGCAAATATATGAAAACACGTAATAAATTCACAGCTAATTATAGGTCTTTAAAATCCCAAGTTAATGTCTAATAATTAGGGTTTAGGGTTAGGTGGAGGAAAGTCCGAGAGGGGGGGGGGTTGAGAGGAGCGGGAGTCTTGAGAAGAATCAAAACGTAAAGTTTCTTTGGGGTTTTTTTTAATCTTCCTAATTGGGGATGCTTTTTATACGGCCTACTTCAAATTGAGGCTTAAACATGAAAGCCAATTCATTTTCGAGCCCCAAGAAGCACAAAAACCGAAAAAGAAGTAACTTTAAACCCAAACGTGAGGCTATCGCCTCAGCTAGGCCGAGGCATGCGCCTTGTTCACATCAGGTGAGGCGCCGCCTCAGATAGGATTTCTGGGCGCCTCTCGTCGGGCCGCACCTCAGAAACGGCTTTTTAAACCTTACATGGATGTTGTCCTAAGGAAATTGGAAAGATCATAAAGTTTGCTAGAATCCATTTGTGAAGTATCATCACACATCATAACCACGTCCCTCATTGAAGCATATTTTTGCCTTTTAAGTTGGATCAGTACAGTTATTTACATTGGCACATAGCCATCCTGAATTTGCTTTCCATCTTTCACTATAAGAATAACAATCTCGTCAACATTCAACTCAACGAATAAACTAGAATAACCAAACCAATAATTTTTCTCAGGTGTAAATAACTAACCATCTTCTTGGGTTGGACAGAACCCAGCTGCCCGAAAAACAAATCTGAATTAGATGAATCCGAGGTGAATACCAGCAAGGAATAGCTATCCCCCCTCAGCAACGGAAAAGGAAAAAATACACTCAGAGTCCAGGAATTGATTCGAGATTGTACTTTTCAGAAGATGTAGTTCCATACTCTTGGCTTTCAAGCACATCTGGCTTTTTCATGGCATCCAGAGTTTGTAGATATGAGTAAGACGTGCTTCGGCCTGCTGGAGGCCCGGGATTGCTGATTCTGCTAGCAAGGAATCGACGAATCAGGCCCCTCAGGAAAGGAGCCATTGTATCTGGTTCTTGCTCCAGGTAATACATAATTCCACCCATACACGCGCAGAACAAAGCCACCTGCAAAGTTGAGATACAGAATTAAGTATATCTGAATACCACTCTCTTCATTTTGGACTTGGACTACAGTCATTTAACAATATTTAAGCTAGACTAGCGGTGTAAAATGACTGAACACGGAGGAATTAATGGCACGGAGCCTTCATGTCATTGGAGGTGCAAGGTGCAAAAAAGGTGCAAGGTGCAAAAAAAGCATTCGCCTGACTGAAGCCAGGTGCACCATTTTGGAAAGGTTTTATTTTCAATAAAACCACTTTTTTTTTTCAACCCAAGCATAATTAGATACCATGGCTGAAGAAGATACATGATGGTAAATCTAGTCTAGGTGAGATTCTTAACCTAATTCTGTAATATAAATGGATGGGCTCCGCACATAATATCTGCGACAAATCAATGTAAAAACCAAGTCACTGTTTCTCTTAAAACCCTAAAAGCTGAGTACAACTTAAAAAAAAAAACCTCTCCAGTGCAGCATCTGGTAAGCCTAGGCAACCAGGTGAGCCATTTGACAACAGTTTTCCTTATCTGCCTTAAAGCACAAATGCATGCATACTAACCATATATTTCCAGTTACCAGAATATAATCACTATCAAAATAATTGGCAGAAGAAATAATGCAAGAAGATTGGGGTTAGAAATAGTAATGGTGCACCAGGGTACGTTATATTTCCACAGAAGGACCATAAAATTACCTCAGCATTCTTGATATCTGGAAGCAAACGGCGATTCACCAAAATGTACCACAAAGATTCTCCAGCTCTTGGAAGAACGTACAAGGCTAGTTCCCCACGTCTAGCTTTCTTCTCCAATAATACAGAGAGCGCAGATAGCCCTCCTGCAAGCCAATAAACTAGCTTGTGGTCCTTCAATGCCACTTTTCTATGCAAACATATTACTCCCTTGTTTTGTTTTAGGGAGTTCAAATCAGTACAATTATGAATGGATGTAAATGCATATAAAAGTAGCAAGCAGAAAAACCACCTGAAAGATACCAACAAAAGCGGACAAGAATGAAGTTGAACGAACAGCATTAGTAACAGCATTCCGACATGTACGAACTGGAGCATCCATGAACTGGGGAATGAAAATAAAGAAAAATTTATATTAACAAACCCTGCAAAAATATCTGCTGAAGCAAAAAAATATTTTGTGTATTCTTGCTGCACCTCATAAGTCCTTTGCATCCATTAATATAGTACAAGTATAGAAGCAAATGAATTATTATTTGCTTTTAGCTCAAGTTTTTATTCACGTTGTTTCACTACATTAATGACTAATTTATTAAAAACAATGTAATGTAGAGGGTTGCATAAGCAAAATCACCCAATAACTTGTGGAGGTACCTTTTGCAGGCGCAGAACAACAAACGGGACAAATGTCAAAGAGAAATACAAGGGAAATGTTTTCCTGAAAGTGGCCTTCGCAGCATTTGCATTGTGAACTAAGCATGATTTTGTATCAGGATGAATGACGGAACAAGGAATAAGTTCAGGAAACTTATCCAACTTCACATCGCTGGATGTCCTGCCAGACAGGTAAGCAGCTAGTGAAGCAACGTCTACTGGAGAGCCTCTACAGCACTCCCTTACAGCCTTGTAGACTGGAGCAGCAACAGGCCCTGTTTTCTGAATGAAATCTTGATATGATTTTGGCAAGCTCTCAGGACGCATGACAAAGGAATACATAACCTGAGAACTTCTTATAATTAGAATACGGGAAAAAATTTGTATCCAAACAGAAAGTGAAGCTTGGAGGAATAAAGTATTTAGAAAGCAACTAATAGGATTAGCGAACATCATACTTATCCTGTATGAAGTTCCTGAACTACACGTTACATGTCTTAATAATAAGATTCAGAGGTCTTGTGGGTAATCATCAATTACCAAAGACTACATCTAAGTCATTTATGTAATGCTAAACGCACACACAAAGAAGCAGTACGTCAGACTTCCTGTCTGTAAATTACCTGCGCACAAGCTATTGCAAAGAGTAGAGTGTCTCCATGGTTCCAATGACTTCCCCATAAGTGGAATTTGTTTTTAGATTTAGCCGAGTTATATGCACACTGTTTAAATAATTAAATAAATTAGAGTAGATGGAAAAAGCAGTAATGGGACCTCATACAGTAGGCAAAAACTTGGAAACGAGAGACAGGGTACGGTACTGGTACCTGAGCAAGCCTAGCCAAAAGATATAAAGCAAGTGTGCGCCTTCTGCTGGAATCATCTAATGCTAGAATAGACAAACCAGAGACTGCACCTGCTAAAATTCTGTTCCATCATCACCTTTAACAAAGTCATCTAAATGGAATTGGATAAGTCATGCAGTGAAAATCAATCTCAATAATGACATTTTTTGTTAACTTACGCATTTACTGGCGTCTCTTTCTTTCTCATCTTTCTGAGCAAACACCTCAAAGCATGGTACGAGCCAGTGAATCCCCCAAAAAGCAAGCCAATTCGACATGCTTCTTCTCTCACTATAAGGTCTTTCTCTGATACAAGTTGCTGCAATTATATTCATGGTTGAAACGAATATTAATAAATCATGTTCCAATAGTGATGAGGATCAGGGGCAGGGGAGGTTGGTGCATCAATAACAAGACTATTAGCTGTTGTTCTTAACAATACTATCTAGAAGTTGTGTAGCATTTCTTAAGAGGGTGCCCATGGGGGTGTAATCATCTAAAATTGAAAGATTTGTTAACCATGTGTCACTGTACTTTTAAGTTTTAACTCATGCTTCTATGTGGAATTTTCATAAGTGGAAAATAATTTGGCAAAGGAATAAATATAATTGTATGAGAAAGAAAAAGATGATAGGATGGAGAAAAGAAAATTTGTTAGGATTTCGAAATGTCGAAGTTAGAGCAAGTGGAGGGAGGAATTGGAGGAAAGGGGAAATAGTGCCAGTTCCAAGACAGCAGAGACACAAATTAATAGATATTGTTCTGTATATCAAATCCATCTCCAAGATCCCTGTCCTTGTTCTGAGTAGAGGCCTACACAACCTATAGGCCACCAGCTAATGGAACTTTACTTGACCATACAAATTATCCAATCCACATTGGAAGGCTTTATCCATCAAAAACATGAGCAATCTAACCTGGACCAATTGACATTGTTTGACCAGACTATTACAAAGTATAGGCTGTAAAACCAGAAAATTGAAAGAGCGAAGAGATAGATCATACAAAGATAAAATCAGCTGAACCAGGCATTAGCCTAATAAAATGGCATAATAATGCTAAGGCATTTTTTATGTCAAGGAAGTTAACATCAAAAGCCCGACTTCCACTTTTATCTGTCTCAAAGACCAGGAAAAAAAGATTTTAGTGGCAAATCTGAAACGCCACAAATGATTTTATGGGTACCATATGTTCTAACATATATTCTAGCATATCTTTAGTTTGCAAGTACAAATTAGAAAACAGACATGCAAACATGTTGAGTTAGATAGTGCTGAATATGAACTGCGTAGTGTTCGAACTAGAACACCATAACCAACATCAGCAAATCAAGACATCAAGTTTGAAGCACTGAATACTGAAATCAGAGGGAAGGATAGTCAAAACTTGGTCAATCCAGAAAGGCAAATTGCTAGAACTTCTAGGAATAAATAGTTTTCAAGCAATGTATAGCCACCTCAGCAAGATAGACATCCAATGGATTAGAGCATACTCGGCAGGAAAAAAAAGGTGTCAAAATTTTGTGATGATGTAACCAATAATTACTAAAACAGAAATCTCCATCCATCGAAATACCCAAAGAGAGGTGATCCTCATTATAAGCATTTCTCCTTAATAAAATCTACCCATACGCTTTTCGAAATTCTCATCAATTTTTCGAAGCAACTTTGACCTTTGCATCTTCTCAATATAACTGAATCTTTTTTTATTATTATATAGCTGCAGAATTCCAGCAATAGACTTGAAAACCTTAAAAATTCATCGATGAATAAATGGATCAATAAACAGATCGAACAATTCCCACAAACCACCTAATAAACCTAATTTAACTAGATAAAAATAATATAATTCAGCTGCCAATATCATTGCCACCTCCCACATCATTCGTCCACAGAATCAGGGATATAAACTAAGAATCTCATCATGATCTCAATTTCATTCTCAAACAACGAGGGCAATCGCAAAAAAACCTTGATATCAAGGAGAGAGGAATAGGACTTGAGGCGAGCGAGCTTGAAGGCGCGGAGGAGAATCCCGATACCGACGCGAATTCCGTAGGAAAGCAGGAAGCTCTGGCACAGGTTGCCGACGGCATGCGCAACGCACGACTCGTTGGCGTGATCGCATGGGGGCTGGAGGTGGCCGGGTGGGCCCAGCTGACGGCGCTGCAGCTCCTCGATGGCCTCCTTCAGCCGCTGCTCCGCTTCCCGTAGCCGGCGCTCCGCTGCATCGGGTGGCGGTGGAGGCTGCTGCGGCGGCTTGGATGTGCGCATTTTGGTGCAAGATAGGGCGGTTTCAGCATCTAGGCCGGTCTGCACCTTTTTCTGGTTTTTGATTTGCGTGCGCAAATGTGGAATTATTCTATTCTATTATATTATATTGTGTATTAATTCATTATAAAATTCTGCAACTGTCTTTGAGATCGGATCGGTCGTCTTGGCTATAGCGGGTCAGGTCGGACCAGTCCGACTCCAAATCCGTCGGGATTTTACATTTTTTGAGTTGGATCGGGTTTGTATGAAATTTTTCGAACCTATGAAGCACAAACTAATCCAGGATAGGCTTTTGGGTGGATGCATTTTTAGATCATTTTCTAATTTTTTAATATATAAAATTAATATTTTAAATTTCAAAAAAAATACTTAATTAAAATCTCATAACTCCTTAATTTAAATAAAAAATCATTGATGAAAATATTTTGATCTTATTACTTATTCTTATTAATCCAGATAAGTTTTTAGATCATTTTCTAATTTTTAATATATAAAATTAATATTTTAAATTTCTTTAATTAAAATCTCATAACTTTATTTATATTTGATGAAAATATTTTGATCTTACTTATTCTTATGATGTTGTTTTAATGCAATATAATTTTAATATAATTTAATTTTTAATTTAAGAAAAAAATTAGTAATTACAAATCAAAAGATAAATGATATTATCAAACGTCAATCTCATGTGTACACCTAAAATAATAGGAAAAAAAAATTTAATTATACAATATATATTTAAGATCAATGATTCAAAATAATTTTTACAAATTATAAGATCATTAATCATCAGCTTCTATATTTTTGGAGATTATTTCTCTTATGAATTATTTTTGAATGATTTATGAGATTATTTTTTTTTTCAGAATTTTGATGTGTTGCAATTCAAAAAAAATTATTTTCCTGATCAGTATATGAATTAGTAAGAAAATTGTTACTATAAAAAATAAATAATTATATAAAAAATATAATTAATATTATTAAAAATATATAATATATATATATATATATATATATATATTAAATAATATTATAAATATGTATATTTAATATAATATCAAGCGGGCTTTTAGCCCAAAATACCAAGCTTTTTTGGCCCCAAACTCGGTAGACCCGGATTTTGTCAGGCCTTTAATTTTAAAACTCAAACCAATCCAAACTCCGGATATCCCGGACAGACTTTTAGGGTGGGCTCATTTTGTCGACTCTAATCTTGGCAATCTATCTATCTCTCTATGGGCTTGTTTGGATTTTCTCTATTATAATTTAATTTGTGAATAAAACTATGTTTGTATCTTTTCATCGTCATCACTGATTCAAGATAACTAATAAAATAACATTTATATAATAAAAACAAAACTAAGTATTCATATAAAAAATAGGAAAAATAGCTGGTGTTACTATTTTATTTTTATTCTTAATTTATTTTTTTTACAATTCTAAACTTGAGTTTAATTAATTTTTAAATGATTCTTCTTTGTTATCTTAAAGTCAAGATTAAACTTGATTTTACCCTTGATTTGACTATAAAAAGACCAATTTATAAGTTGTCTTTCTCTTACTCTTAAATTTAAGTATAATAATCTTACATTGATTCTTAAATTGATGTATAAAATGGACAATTCATCAGCAATGGTTCATGAAATAGTCATAAATTTTATATATCCATAAGGATAAGAAAGTACTTTAACATAAAAAGTTATTATTATTTTTATCTTATTTATCTCAATAAATACCTTTTATCTTTATAATATCAAAATGAATATTTTGATAGATTAACTTTTAAGATAACTTAATAATTAGTAAATTTTTAGTTTTGTTGGGAAAATTCATCAATTGTTGGGAATAATTTCTTAACTGTATGTTTTGATTAAATCTCAAAACCTCTGATAATTGTCCTGCTAATGTAACTTATGCTACTCATTCGTTCTGGAGTTAGTCATTTTATTACATGTTTCAACAAAGAACTATCAGCTTGAACATGTCCAAAACTGAAGGAGTTCAAATAGTACTGAAGTCAGTCATATTGATAGGAGTATCATTATCAGCTTAACTGAGAGAGCTCAACTAAAATTAATGTTACTTTCTTTAAATTCCAAAACTGAGGATGTCATTAATAGGTTGAAGGTTCGATTGATATGATGGATACCTCGTGTTACGTACTAGTGTATGGGGGGAAAGGAGAATACACCAGTTAGAAAAATTTAAAAACTTTTCTTTTCGAAGATTGACTAGCTACTGGTAGTAGTTGGTTGGATAACTGTGAGTTCAGTATCAGTGCCAGTACTATTGATCGGTTTAGAGAATGAGAGTCTTGTACTTGGTGATATCGGTTAACAAACCTACTAATTGTTGAGATAGTTGGTTAGCTGAACTAATAATTGATAAGTATTTGCTTTACTGAAAACTTAAACTGGCATAAAACACTTAGTCAATGGATGGACTTAGTTGGTTTTCAATTTATCTCACCAGTATCGAGACTAATAGAATGTTTTAAAATGATGTTGTGCTATTGTATACCGATAATGACAATTCAACAATATGCAATGTAAAATCGATATAGAATGTAAATAACACTTTGAGTTTTACGTGGTTCGGAGAGATCAGCTCCTACGTCGACGTACTGATTTCTCAGTCAATCCACTAACTTGGGATTCAATCTAGTTTTATGGGTACAACATATAAACCTAGATACAGAGTTAGCCTTACTGTATCCCGTCGGACTAGGCGTTCTTCCTACGCTTACGGTGCTAGGAAACCTCTGACTGCTTATGTGTAAAATCGACCTAATCCTCTTGCTTACAGGTACAAGATAACCAAGCTTTCAACAACTGACATTTCGCTATCTACTTGCCCAAACTTCTACACAAATTGGGGGTTTTGTATAGATGTTTTACTAACTAAAATTTTGAGCTATCACGAGCGACAAACTTAATGTGTTTAGCCTTAAGATATACAAAGAGAAGTATCCCAGACTTAAGGATCTATATGCTGAAACCTTGAGCTTTGAGCTTTTGAATGCTTTTGATAATAAGAATGTGCAGTTTGGTAACCTTCAAATGTTGGATTCTGCACATATATATAGAGAATAAGATGAATAGTGTCGTTGGATGGAACATCAATAACATCATTCTATTTGTCATTTGAATTCTTCTCATTTGAATCCTCGTACATCGTTGTCAGGGTCTAAATCATCATACATTGTAGCTTTGCAACACTGAAAATGTCTTTTGGTATGTCAAGATCGTCTGCAGATACGCTACGACACGTGACAAGTCAAACACTCAAGGCTTAAAAGTTTTCGTGTTTTTTTAGTTGAATTGATTCCATATTTTATCAGTACATTGACTTCAAGTTAGACCAGTCGAGACTGCTCCGTCATTTATCAGCAGGGTATACTCTCATTTTTTTTGTTAGTTTGAGAACCTGAGCTAGTTGAAGCTTTCAACTTGATTTGAAATAGTCAGCTTTGAGTTTTCATCGGTCAACTTTGACTTAGCTTTGCCAGCTTTGACTATTGATCAACAACTTTGACCTTCAAACGCCAACTTTGCCTTTCGCTAGCCAACTTAGACTTCTCATCAAGGATAGTCAGCTATTGGTATGACACTTAGTTACATCCTAACTCATTTGCTTCTAGCAGCACTAAGTCTTCGGTATTGGATCTTCAGTCTTCAGTCTTCCGATGTCAATTTTCAATCTTCAGATGTCAGTCTTTGTACATCAATCTTCAGTCTTTGACTTCACTTCAGTAGCTCTGTTCATCAGCATCGCTATACTTCAGTCTTCATACATCAATTGTCCTGACTGAAGTCTTAAGTATGTGATCCATCAGTTGAGCTTCTATCAATTGCGGTGTACCGATACTACAATCAATATGACTGCTTCAGTACTGCTTGAACTTCATCAGTTTTGGGTATGTCCAAGTTAGTAGTTCTTCTACTGAAGTCTATAACAAAAACCCCTAACTTCATAACAAATGAGCAACATTAGTTACATCAATGAAGCAATCATTAGAGGTTTTGGGATATAATCAAAACACATAGTTAAGACAGAATTATCCCCAATAATTATTATTTTTTTCCAATAGAAGTGTTAATATATGAGTGTGTTTTCTTTTTTTGATAATAATAATTAAAAAAGATAATTGGTGATGTCATTTTATGCTGCAAATTCACCCCGAGTCGCCCCACACCTGATTGACATATATCCTAGGTTCTTTTTAATCTTTATTTCAGACTACAACTATCGACGCCCTTTTCCTATTGTAGTCGGCCATCACGTATATAAATAACTAGGGTTGTAAATGGTAAAGTTTATTCGTGAGTTATTCTGGAATGACTGATAAAATTTCGTTCAAGTTTGTTTAGTGAAGCTTGTTAGCTAAACAAATCGAAGCTGAGCGTGATAGTATTCGACTCGTTAGCTCATGAACAAGTTCGTTAACCGATTTAGCTTAAAAATATAAAATTATTAATTAGATACAATTATTTTCTTTCTATAATTAGTAATTATTGTGTTAAATCTTTTAAATACTTTTATTTGTTATAAAAAATCAATAAATATATTGTGTTATTGTGGATAAAATAGTTTATTTTTAATATAAAATAATTAATATTCTAAACATATATCTAAATTTGGAAAGTTTATTGGGTTCGACTAAAGCTCGAATAAGCTCGTGAGCTCGAAATATTGATAAATAAAATTGAGACTCTACCGATACTAAACAAACCAAACTTGAAGCGCGATGGTGTTACATTTCATTTCTACTCGATTCGATTACACCTATAAATAACTAAAAACAAAAGTTTTAATCATTTCATGCCAACCATCCATGGGCCACCCGTAACCGTCCCCAACCATGTAGTCCTCCAATTGTTTTGTGACACTTGTCACATTACGATTGGTTCGTCAAATTTATTTGGATATTAATATAAAAGTTAAATATTTTTTTATATGATATAAAAATACCAAACTTTCTATTTTTTCCTACTCTATAAATAGACACCAATATTAATATAATTATAAATAATATAATTTCATATTCTGCATTTCAATTAACAATTTTTTACTTAGCTTATCCTATTTTGAATTTTTATTTATTTGTCATTTTTTGAATATACCAGAAGAGGTGTGTATTGCTCCACATGATTAATAAAATTTGATAAAATTAATATTATTCATGATATAAAAAATTATACAAATGACACATATGAAGTATTAACTAAAATTTTTGGTTAAGTTTGTCCTATAAATTGAACATATTTTATCCGTCTCGATCGATATTTCAATTTAAAAAGCTGAAGCATCAATTTTATTATTTAACCATTATATTTTGATTTATTATATTTTGATTAAAAATAATATTGTGATTGGTTGATTGGGATGGTCATTGATAAACCATAAAAAAAGTGTAATTCGATTGGAATGATTAAAATTAATTAAATATTAAAAAAGGTTGGATGGTTGACTGGTTGAGTTGGTTGCCGATAAACATATCCTCAAATCCACCCAAAGCATTCTCAAATCAATTTTCAACCGTGGTTTAAATTAGTCACGCACATCGATTGATCTGCATTTTCAACACTTAATTTTTGTTAATTTTTACTCACAATATAATCTTTGATCTCGTCATTATTATATGGCTTGATCTTTGAGAATTTAAAAATATTATATGACATTATCTATGAAGATGTGATTGATATGGTGGAATGAGATTGAATTGAAATGACTATTATCATGTTCTTCTATTCCTATGATTTGTAAGTTTTGAAATTAGGAATCACCAGACATTTTTTAAGCAAAATTATTCTATACATAATATTTTTACCTATAATTTTACATAATATTATTAATTTTATATGTACAAAAATAGTTTGAAAATAAGTTCAAATAATTAATTATTATTATTAGTGATTAATTTTCTATAACTTGTTTTGAAATTTAATTTTACAAAATCTATTAAACTTGATGGTCGTGGTTTTATTGAAAAAAATAATGTTCTCAAATAAATATTTTTGTTTGATATTATTTAATAAATCTAAATGATAAACTAAATCAATATATATACATATATATATATATATATATATATATATATATATCGTGTGGTGAGATTTGCGCTGATTTTTAAAAGTTTTAGTGGTAGTAAGGGTAGATTAGTAATTTGATTTGTTATGTGATTTGAAAATAAACCATGCATATAATCGAACTATGCATTCAAATGAACACAAAATGCAAACTTTAACAATAATTTGATAGGAAATGAGAATGAATGCACCCGCCGCCTACCCGGCATCGGCTTGGGTGATTTGTTGGATCAATGGTTGAGATTTTAATATCATTTTGTGCATCTACGTGTTCTACGAGTACTACGGAATCCAATATATATATATATATATATATATATATATATATATATATATATATATATATATATATATTTCGAGATAGTATGTTTTGTATGAGAATGAATCGAGGATTTGTTGGATCAATGGTTGAGATTTTAATTTCATTTGTGCTATAATTTTTATTTTTTTTGTGTGCTACGTGGATTATCGTGCGATCTAGAATCTTTCTTATACTTCTGTTGTAATGAAAGATGTATTAAACTAATATTTAGCATATGTGCTACGAATGGATGAAATATGTGCTAAACTAACATGTGCAAAATAATAATTCTGATTGTGCTACACAAATATGAAAGATGTGTTACTATTCTTATTTCCTACACTAAGGAGCTTTCTCACCATAACATATATATATATAGGGAGTGGATCAAATCAGAATTCTAATTTTTTGAGAACTAAGAACTAATATGGTCCATCCATTTTTTATAATCTAACGGTCATGATTAATTATAAATCTTTCATTATCCTTATATTTGAATAATAACCGTTTAACCATATAATTAAGGAATTTTATATATTCATTTATGTAACTATTCTCATATACACAATCACTATGATTACATGCACAACAATGTGAATGTAATGAACATAATAATTAATTGGAATGCATTAGCATGCACAAGAACTACGATTACATGCACGACAACATGAATTACATGAACAATGAAGAATTGAATATGAAATATTCAAATAGTGAAAATTTAGGGATTTAACATTTTTTCATTATATAGTCATAAATCGTCCGATCTTATTCAATCTAACGGTGATTATTGGTTCTTAGTTCTTATTTAGGAGGTAGTTCCAAATATATATATATATATATATATATATATATATATATATATATATATATATATGCGGGAACAATACATAAATATTATAATTACTAAATACATGTATTGTATAATGTATTATATGCAAATACATATACAATATTTAATTTATTTGACTTAGAATATGTAGAGTTAATCTCTTAAAGTAGATGCATGCAAGTACATGTAACTTTTATTGGAATTTAAATATTATACAATATACATATTTTAATATCATGTCAAATATTGTTTCATACAATGGCACCAAAAATTGAAAAGCAAGTTCAAATGAGTGAAAAAATTCATGTTGAGTTGCAAAAGATTTTGCAAAGTGGTTGGATGATACTCATAATCTCAAGTTATCCCAATCGGCGATATCGAAGGCGTTCAAGAGGCTAATCAATCATGACGAACAGGCTCTTCTCAATTCAAAGGCAAAACGCTCAAAACCATTGAAGTATCCATTGATGGAGGTTGCCCTTTATGAATGGTTTGTATGCCACCAAGAACACGCCAACATTAGTGGTGAATTACTCAAGGAAAATGGAAGAATATTCTTAAAGAAACTCTATCCTAATGCAACTTCATTTGAGTTTTCATATAGGTGGTTAGAAAAGTTCAAGCATCGACATGCAATTCACTCTTTTCGCCGTTTTGGGGAGAGTGGCTCGGTTGATATGGAGAAAATTGAAGCTATTTTGCCATCGATAAGAGAAGAATTGGATAAATGGGCATGAAAGGATATTTACAACATGGAATATTTTATCGGATGCAGGCCGATAATTCTAGTCATAAATCGTCCGATCTTATTCAATCTAACTTTCAAGTGATTACTAGTTCTTAGTTCTTATTTAGAAGGTAGTTTCCTTAGGAATTGCTTCAAACATTGCAAAATTCGGACCTCCGACATAACCAACTCATATATATAACTAAAGACTCCTATTATGAAATAAAATTTATAACGATGTTCATAGTTCAATTAATTATCTACAATTTGGTAACTTAATATTAGAAAATATTAAGTTTTATCTATTTATTTCCTATTAAGAAGTTTGCTATTTATTTTGATTTCACAGTAGAATAACTTTAAAATATGAAACAATGTGCATAGATCCAATAAAATTTTGTTTTACTCAAATTAATTTATATTTATTATTTTAAGTAGTATTTTTTAGAATTTACTAAATATTATAGAAAAATATATAATTTAGACATGTAAGTATAATCTTACAATCCCACTAATAATATTAGTCACTCAATTTGATTTATTTATCAAAAAATAATCATAAAAGTTAATTATTCAAATTATAAAAATATAAACTAATAATTCATTCTGTGAATATACCAATCACATGAAATATCATTACATTCATATAGTTCATTCCATTCATACCAATAATCTCCTTATGATCTGTTAGCCTGACGTCATTGACAGAAACTTGATGATGGCTGAAACAACGTCGTTGTGTTTATTTAAAGAAAAGAGTTAATAGTCCCTTATCGTCTGATCTTTGATCACGTATTTATTTTATGCCCCGACCTTTACGTTGTTATTACCATTATGGCTTATCACTTATCAGTACAATCGAAGATATTATAATCTTTTGTATTAGCGAATAATATTTTTAATTAGCCATAAGTACTAAATTTATTTGATCTATTAACACTACAATAAAATGTTGAATGTATAGATTTAATTACAAACTATACAGCCACTTAAGTTGTAAGGTGTTTTTAAAAAACAAATTTAGTGTTCCAAATAAATGGAAACATAATTATAATTTTAATCAATCTATTATTTATTAAAATTATTAAAAATGTAATTACATGATCGGCGATAGCATGAAAAATTAATACGAGCAAAAAATAATGAAATATATCAATATTTGAAGGTCATGTCATAAAGTAACTACAGGGTTAAAGGTCGGGCCATAAACGATAATTAATTCTTAAAATTTAAATAAAACGGTGTGGTTTCGGCTTCTATTAGTCATCGTCATGTTTCCACCAACAAGCCTAGAGTAATGGGTCATTAGTGAATAACAAAGTAAAGATCATAATATATTTGTATTTTTCTCGAAAGTTAGACAATAAAGTAACTTGATGGGTGGTCCTGAACGAAGATGTCAGATGTATTATTGGGAAAAGGGGAGGGGAATACACCTAATTGATTTTTTCCCCCATAATTTGCAAGTTTTCAACATCCTAACTCAGAGTGTAACCAACTCAGCTTGAAATGTCATTGATAACTAGAATAATCGATAAGTGAGAACAATCATAACATAAGGTTATCTCGATCATCTACTTAGAAACACGTTGTATAGGACTAAACATAAGCCATATGTGTTCGAAGTCATATCGATGCTATTCTAAAAGATTGAGTCGGCATCGATTGATGAGATGTTGTTGGTGAGATATGTAATGCAAAATAGAGCATCATAACAAAACAGTAAACGACATCAAGTTTAACGTAGTTCGGAGAAACTCATCCTACATCCACGAACCCGTTAAACATGTGAACTCCTTACTCCTTAAAGAATTTCTTGTTTTATACTTCAAAGGAAAGTGATTGCAGATCTCAATTTTCTTAGAGATATCAAAAGTTCCGAGGTTATCAGGTTAGGACCTCTCACCTGTTTTGACCCATTTTTTGAGAGAATACTTCACATTTTACTTGTGAGCTACTTGATTCCTCATTTACTTTCAGACAATTACACATTACTGCTTACTCTCGCCTTCACACTAATTTATACCCTTACAACACATGCTTGAGTTTGGCTTGGGTTACACTTTTCCAACTATTCAAGTGAGCCTTTACATTGAAGATTTATACTAATGCTAGGCTCACTTGTTGGGAATTTGGGGTCAAAGAAATATTTTTATTCGATCCCAAAATCAATTGAAAGATAATAAAGTCTTATATACCCAATGATGACCATCCGATGTTTTTCTATAGTTAGCTTACTTGTTAGGAAGCTAACTTTTACTTTCTTAGGTCTTAATTGGAGAAGAAACCAAATTGATGACGTTTAAAGAGAAATCAACTCAGACGAACCCTAGTTGACTTATCTGAGGATGCACCTCAAACTTTTGAGGAAGTCAATGAAGTTAGATGCATCAGACGACGAGCTCAATGAAATATTTAGAGAACATTAGAAAACAAGCGAAAGATATGAATTTGAATAACGTCAAAAGAACTTAGTATAGTGAAGGACTCAACAAGTCTGACTTCAGAGGAGCTGATGATTACTATGACTTATTAAGTCTGAATCGAACGGGCAAAAAACTAGCTATTAGATGCTGAAGGGATCCAAGATCCAAAGAAAGCTCTCGAGGAGGGATCTAGAATTAGTAGCAATCTTGTCGCAGATCAAGTCAATGGGAATCAGGGAATGATAGACATGGACTCAACTGACAACTAAAGATAGAAATTGATAAAGAGGATTTAGATCAGCTGATAGGTTGTAAAATTCATCTATCGGACTTGCAAAGCGATAAAGTAGAAGACGACTAAGCCCATCAATCATTTTTGCCAGATAGAGTTTTGAAATTCAAATTAGCTCCACCATCTAGTTCGAATTCAAACTTCTATGGAATGGAGGAGCGGATGAGAGAGCTAAAAGAGTGCAAGAATGCAGCAACAGTTGTTTGGTTGCTTCGTGCTCCAACTTTCGGTTTCAATGAGAGACTTGGATAGAACCTTATTCTTCCAATGTAAATGGATTCAACACTTCATCTACGGTGAATCTACGCAAATCCAGTCTCTTATGTATAAGTTGTTTTACTTTGTAAAATCGTATAGCTTAGATGAGTTGCCTATCTTTAAACTTGTTCTTCATTGTATAGACACACTCAACCTTAGTTGGAATTATAGTCTTCTATCAAGTCTGAGTAACGACAGAGGTTTTGGGTGAAGCTATGAGTAAGAAGTAAGGAATAGCTGCTAAAAGCAATGGTGACAAGTACTTAAAAGGTAAATTGGGTGAAATTGAGCAGGATATAAATCATAGCCTGATAACCTAGAGATGAATGATCTAAAGTTCGTGGAATCTAAAGTCATTTTTCTTGGAAGTATAAAACAAGGAATTCCTGAGAAATTCACATGTGGCATGTCGTGGATGTAGAAGGAATTTATCCGAACCACATTAAATTCTTATGTCGTTTACTGTTTTTTTGTTCCTATCTTGCTTTGCAATATCTAAACACTACACTCAACTGAAAACATATCTCACATGTTGCTTCATTGAATGACTTACAATCTTATGTGTTTTAAATGGTCTTTATCTCTATGAAATGTTTAACGAATGAGTCTGTCTTGCCCCACCACTTTTTGCACAGGCTCGAGTTTCAGCTGCTGACTTCGCTATCTGATAGTCCTTGTCTTCAACAAGATCAGTTACTGAATCATTTGCTCTTTTGATGGCAGTTAAAAACTTGAAAAAAAATTCAATCAAGTGTATTACCCCATATACCGACACCTTGTTCATGGGACCCATCAACTCTTGTTCACTAGCTTTGATTTCGGTCTTCAGTTGAGTCCACTTGATAACTTCAATAGTTCATTGAGAGTCTTTGGTGCAATGAACGCAAGCCCTTCAGAAAGAAAGACACTCCTTACTCTAAAAAAATAGAGGAGTGGTGAGCGTAGCCAGGTAGCTTACAAGTTCTAGGTTATCCGGATCAGTCGAGTCTGATCCCATATTGACTCCCTTTGACTTCTGCTTCTTCAAAGCTACTGGTCTACGATAAGGCTGCGAGTACTTTAAATTTTCATGCTTTAGAGTATTTGAGTCCTTCAGGTTTTCTGACTTTCTTTACTTATCTAACTCTGATTAGTTGATGCCACAATAGTCATCAACTTACCTGAAGATTCAAACTTATTGAGTCTTTTTGCTGTACACAACTCTTTCTGACTTTTTATAAGACTTTTAGATGTTTCAACATTGCATTTGGTCTTTTGATACATTAGCTTGGTTGACTTAGTTGACTTCTTTTTGAACTTGAGGTTGACCCTTTGATGAATCAACTGGATCCCTTGAGCCGGTTCTTTACTAGACGTCTTCAACTTGGTTTTTCTTCAAACGAAAACCTATCTAAGCAAAGTTAATCTCCTTAATAGCTAATAGCTAAGCTGATTACAAATAATACATCATAATGGTTTATCGGGAATGTACATCTTCACAAATCTTTTCAGTTAATTTTGGAATCCAGTCAAAACAACGCCTGAATCCCAAATTCCCAACATAACTACGTGGTTGAAGACCAGATCATAAGTGATAATTAACTCTTAATTATATGAATGATCCACACAAGTGCATATTTTGAGATTTATAGTATCGACTCCCAACTTGTTAATTTCTTCGCTATAACTTCATCAAATTCATATCAATATATTTAATAATCTAATATTTGTTGTATTGTGAATGAGGAGTTGTGGAAGACAGATCCCCACAATTTATTAGATGGTGCTTTCTAATTTAGCTATTTATCTCACTTTTGGTAGCCCCCATTGAGAAACTATGCCCAATATTTTCTACATAACACTAGACCCGCTAAATGAAAATTGAAAAGACGACATTCATGTGAAAAACATTATTGTCATGCTTTGAACATATGACAGTCGCACGTGTAGTGAGGAAATATTTACATTTACGAAATAATTAGGTAAGTTTTACTTTTATTTAGCTTAACTGTATGTATATAATGATTAGATTTTGTTGTATTTACATGAAATTGCATATTAAATATCTATAATTGTGATCGATTAAAGGTCGTATGGTTTACGAACTACTAGGTGTTGCATGAACGGGTTGAAGAAGTCCAGATTCGTGGACAAGCATTCATTGGTATGATTACTAATTGTCTTATATTTATGATTTGTGTTGATGCGTGTTCAATCCAAAAGTGCACATCCTAGATAGCCCGCAATAGTATGAGGTCTATTGTAGTACGATGAGCTGATCAAAATTATATTTTCAAGAAAGACTTAACATGGCTAGCGGTTCGTGTTAACATAGAAAACAAAAACTCCTAACATTCTAATCCAGGTTGTGTCGAGAGACGAGAGTTAACTAGAAAGTAGTAACCAATCTTTGCAGTGTATTCCTTATTTTTCAGATTCGTAAAGTAGAGAATCGACCTTGTGATAGTTGTGGCCACGCTCATTTTAGCAGCCGATTTCCCTGTTTTGCACCAAGCTGAATTAAAGTCAATTTATATGGGATGGATAGATTAATATCAAAATTATGTAGTTGTGATAGTGGGACATAGAGTATGTCTCATGTCTACCACAACTAAAAATTAATTAGTTATTTCTTTTATTCACTGCCGCGTAGCAAGTTAGAAGGCGGCCATGGGAACACTTGATGGCCCCATCGCATTTTCCCGCATAGAGTTGGATCACAAGACTGTTATTACAATGAGTTAATTAAATTTATCATGTGCTTCTCGGTCTCCTTCCATTTACTCTAATTCTATTATAAAAACTCTTTCGCCGCTAAAATTAGCTAAAACTATAGTCCTATCCTATCCAATTAAAGATGTCTAAAATCAGTCATTTTTAACTCTTCAAACCAAAACAGTACTAAAGATGTCACGTGCATATAGAACCCCCGCTCCATGAATAGATAAAACCGTTGTTGATCTCAAAGTGTTGCTGGTAGTAGATTTGCAATGCGGCGCAGACATTATTGAGAAGGATGGGTACCGCTTGTTGTCCCATGCTTGTTTTGGAACTTTGTCTTCACGATACAAAAGCATGATATGAATACGTATAAAATTAATGGATTAGTTTACACCCTTATAGTGTTCGTCTTCTTATCGTATTGACACAATCATGATATGATAATTTCGTGTCGAATCATATCGTATTCATGTAATACGATAACTTTCGTGTTGCATTTGTGTTCGTATAAATGCAAAACTTTATATATTTAATATTGATTGTATTATTATCTTTCATGTTTTTATTTTTAATTATTAATTTATTTCCTAGTTTTGATTTGACTTTTTCGTTTTAGGTCGTGTAGTGTCAACACAAACAAAATCGTTTCACATTTTTGTTCGTGTTATGTTTGTATTTGTATATTTTGTGTCATGTTCGTATTCGTTTCGGATATATTCTTGACAGATCGTATTCGTATATGATCTTATTATATAGACACGATAACAATCAAACACACACAAATTGTTATTCCTACTTTTGTGTGTTTGAGGTTATATTACCAAATGAAAGATCCTATTGAAATTTATGGTATAGGGGGCCGCTCTCAAACATTAGCCTAAATTTACAATTGCACAGAATCTACACATTCAACTCTTAAACTGAAACACCAGCACCAACGATGTTGAATCACCGCAGCAAGCATTTCACCCACACATAATAAACGTAATTCCCCATCCTCGTCAGCAGCCCAAAATAGGCAGTTCTCCACGACACATTCACCAGCAAAGAAACTATAACTGTCCAAAAACCAACTACAAATCCTATTACTATGCTCAATCTGAACCCCTCCTCTTCAAATATCGACGTCTCCCTCTCCTCTTCATCCTCATCATCACCAACTGTCCCCTCATTCTTGTTGCAGCTCTCCAACAGCGGAGCTCCACAGAGCTCGTTGCCAGCGAAGCTCGATGCACGAAACCTCCGAGCTGAGTCCCCGATGGGATCCTCCCAGTCAAGCTGTTACACGACAAGTTGAGATTACTCAGAAACGTCAGCTCCGAGATGCTCTGAGGAATCTCACCCGACAGCTTGTTCTTGGATATGTCAAGTGATTCAAGAAAGTTCATGCGGCCAATACTTTCTGGGATTCTTCCAGTTAAACAATTTCTTGATAGGTTCAACGACTGCAGCTCGGACAGCGACGTTATTGCAGCAGGAATTGCTCCTGTCAAGTTGTTGTCGGAGAGATCCAAAGTCATCACCCAATGCAAAATGTTGCTATACAATCCGAATCTCCCCTTCACAACTAGGAACTGGCTATCAGGAACGCCACCAAACGTGTCTTCCGCAGAGTAGTACATACGATTGCCCGGTCTCTGCCTCCCCGCCATCACGAGGAATCTGTCAAAGCACGATGGTATTTGCCCTGACAGATTGTTCGCCGCCAAGTCCAACGCCTGGACACGGCTAAGCTGGCAGAGCTCAACCGGGATCTCTCCCCAGAACGTGTTGAGACGAAGGTTAAACACGACCAACTCCGAGAGTTGGTGTATCCAGATAGGTATACGCCCAGTTAAATGATTACGACCGAGATCCAAAACCATCAGGCCCGTGCAGTTCTGCAACGAAAGCGGTAATTCTCCTCTGAGATCTTTATTTCTACGCAGGTGCAAGGATTGCAGCCGCTTCAGGAGCCCGATCGAGCTCGGGATTACACCAGTGAGATTATTTCTCTGCAGCCTCAGCACTCTTAGAGAGGACCAGTTTCTCCAGCAGTCTGGAATCTCTCCAGATAAGAAATTGTAAGCCAGGTCGAGGATCTCCATCCTCATGTTATGTTCTGTATTTTCGCAGAGGAAGTGATGCATGGACCCCGAAATTCGGTTGAACGACAAGTCAAGAATTGTTACATTCGACGAAACAGAAGGCAAGGGGCCGGTGATGAGATTGTGCTTCATATCAACAGCCACATTTCTGATGAGGCCGAAATCTAACAAACTTGGGATTTGGCCTCTGATCATGTTGCTAGAGAGGTTTAGATACTTCAACTGCGGGGTTAACGTCCAAAACCAAGATGGAATTTCACCCTCGATTCCCGTACTTGCCAAGCTCAGATACTGCAAATGCTTCATGTGTTTGATCCATGGCGGAAACTCGGGCCCCAGCCGCCATGATCTCAGTACCAAGCCTTCGAGTTGGAGAGGTGGGATCCAGTCTCTGCTCGGCTTGAAGGTGAACCTATTGCCATTTGCACGGAATATCTTTAACCTCGAGAGGTTTGTGAATAGTGATTCGGACACGATTCCTTCGAAAGAATTATCTGATATAACGAGGTATTCGAGCTCCTTCAATTGCTCAAGGCTCGTAGGCAGAGGTCCGGTGAGCTTGTTGTCTGTGAGGTCTAGCTCTCTCAGCTTAGCTGCTTGTTCGAGATTACTCGGTAATGGACCTGAAAGATTGTTCGAGCCTAAATACAAGAATAGCAAACTGTTTGAAATGCAGCCAGAAAAATCGGGTAAATCCCCAGAAAATCTGTTTATGTACAGATGCATGTTTTCAAGATTGCAGAGATTGCTGAGAGATTTCGGCAGCATTCCTTCCATTCGGTTTTGAGACAAATCAAAATGAACCAAAGATGTCAAATTATCCATTGTTGCGGGAGTTCGCCTCGGATAAGATTGTCTGCAACTGCCAAAACCTTCAGATGGCTTAATCTGCTGAACCATCTCGGAAAAGTGGAGCTGAAATTATTCGAGGACAAGTTGAGGTATTCGAGCTTCGTCATGTTCTGCAATCCCGTGGGAAGCTGATCGTAGAATCCACAGTGACTCAAATCTAAGTACAACAAATTGGTGAGGCTGTAAATCCAGCGAGGTAGCAAGGAGTCGAAATTGTTCCAAGAAAGATCAACAACAGTAAGATGTGTGAGATTTACGACATTGCTCGAAATGATCGGCTGTAGGCCGCACCTCGAGAGGCGCAGCTCGAGCAACAAAGGGAGATTTTCGATTGCTTGAAGCCAATTGCTCACTTTGCTAACATTTACTCCTGTCAAATCCAATTGCTCCAATGAAGAAAGATGCGAAAGCCACTGCATATTGTTAACCCTAAGCTTACTCTTTGAAAATATTGGGTATGGATCTCCGAGGTTCAGATATCGAAGACGCGAAAGATTTGCAATTTGCTGAGGAATCAAACCGTGGAATCCGCAGCTAGAGAGATCGATATACTGTAAATTTATCATGGACGAGATGAAATCTGGAACAAGTGCGCCTGAAAAATCATTGCAGCTGAGATCCAAGTGAATTAACAACTCCAAATTGAGCAGAGATGGATTCAATTTCCCCCCCAATTTGTGATTGTGATAAGCTTCGAATTCAGCTGCGCTGTAGCTTTGATGAGCGCAAGGATCGTCATGTGGGTTGCGAAGTCGAAGCTCGTAAACTCGGCCGGTGATGTTGTCGCAAACGACTCCTTCCCATTCGCAGCAGTTTCCGCCGCGCCATGACGAGAGGTGGCGGCCGGGGTCTTCTAGATCATTCTTGAACGTCGAGAGAGCGCTTCTCTCGCTCTCTCTGCACATAACGTCTGCAAATGAAAGAGCTGCCATGTTGATAAACACAAGGAAAACGAGAATTTTCATGGCTCTTTTTAGGTTGAAAGCTAATTTTGAAGAAATATTGCAGAAAATCTGAGAAGAAAACATGGATTTGGATGCACTAATGCGAGACTTTTTGTATTTGTTTTAGGCTATTAGATTGCTTTGAGAACCACTATTATATTCGGTGTCCCACTTTTAATTATTTTTTATGTTTTTATCTTTTCCTTCAGTTTTAATTTAATAAAGACTTTGGTCGTTGTAAAATAGTTAACGTAATTCGAGTCTGATATCATTTTCAAATTTATATATTTAATTAATTAGAAAAAATTAGGACCCCTACAGTTAAACTTGGACTACTGACAATGAGTCAATAAAGGTCCCTAAAGTTCAAATTTTTATAGTTAGAGGACTAGACGACTCAAACTATATTGTTCAATTAAAACTATTATCCAAAAATAATTCGATTGTCTTCTTCATTGCTAGCAGCCATTTTGTCTTCATGTTGTACCTTTGACTCTGTTGGAATTTAAAATAAGCACCCCAAACCAGGAATGATTCAACACGCGAAAATCTAGGGACACATGAAACAAGTTTTTAGGGTGTGCTGTATATGGCTAGAAAAGCAGTTTTTGATTTTCAGTTAATATCAAATCCAATTGAAATCGTAATCGAACACTATATATTTTATTGTGGTTCGATTTGTGGTAATATTTTTTTTAATTTTCGATTAATCGATAATCGAATGATTATTAGCCGAAAAATCTAATACTTTATTTTTCTTTTTCATTTTACAATTATGTTCTCATGATAACGACTAATAAATAAAAGTCAAGTCTTTATTTGTAGGTAAAATTAAATATAATTATCAGAAAACAAAATAATATGTTTATGTATAGTGAGCATGTGGTTTTTTATTTTATTTTAGTGGCTAGAAAATTGTAATTAATTGTAATCGTAGAGTATCAAAACACTAAATCATGTGCATGATAAATTGAGTAATTAATTAATATATGAAAGTAAGTAAATAAATTATTTGAAGCCAATAGTATATAGTTAATAATAAAGCAACAATCGTAATCATCTAAATTGAGAATGTTTCATATAGTTGAGTAAGAAAAAGAAAAAAGTTATAGGTTTTTTGGGTTTATCGATTAACCACAAACCGGTGCAGTTTTTGGTTAGCCGAACTTAATAAATGATTCGATTTCGATTTTAGAATTTACAAAATTTCGATTCGATTAATCGAACTAGAACCATTCCCCACCTCTAGTCCAATAATTTTTTAAGTCCCACTATTTATTGTACACAAAATATTATGTACATTCATCGGCACGGTACAAATGGCGTCTTAAAAAACATATAATTTACATTGAAGAAAAAATATCATTTCTACTGAAGAAAAATATCAATGTCTGCACATAAGACCACTTCTTTATTGTACTATTTTCGTCCATCTCTAAGCGATTCATTGCTTTTTAGACACGTAGATTAAGAAAAATATATTTTGTGTGTAAAGTAATGTGCCTCACATATTTTGAGGTACTTTTGTATGTAAAAATGATCTATTTTTGGGTATAAAGCACTTAAAGTGGGAAAATCCAAAAAGAATACGAACCACTTAGAACGGAACAGAAGGAGTATTATTTTATAAAAAAATTATTATAGAAGTTATTATTATAGAATAAAATTTAATTAATATTTATCACTAAAAATTAAATTTAAAAAATTATATTTCCTAATTATAAATTAATTCATCCTAATAGATTGTAAATTTTAATTCGATTAATTAATTCTAAATAATAATCTTAATATCATACTAAGCATAAAAAATTAAAGAAAAAACTATCAAAAATTAGAAAAATTTTGAACTTGTGACACCACAAATGAGGTGGAGCGTTCAGGGACGGATACACGCGCGGCTTGGGATACCATGGACTCAAGCCCATGCTCAATTTTTTTTATTTCTTGAATAGTAGAGGCTTGTCGGAAATTTTGGGGGTTAGCCCACCCACCGCAATGGCGACATGAACCATTTTAGGTCAGAGTAGAGATAACCTTCGATCTAATTTTATGGTATTAAGGTTGTGCTATGAGAAGAAAAAGATAGGGGAGAGGAAAATTAGGGAGATATACTCAGTGTTGGAAAAATTCTGTCTTAACTATGTGTTTTGATTAGATCCCAAAACTCGAGGATGATTGTCTTGTTGATGTAAAATAGTGCTACTCACATGTTCGAGAGTTGACCTTTTTGGTTAGAGATTTCAGTAGAAGAACTATCAGTTTGAACATGTCCAAGAGTGATGGAGTTCAAGCAGTATCAAAGTCAATCATACTAAAAGAAGTTTCAGTACCAGCACAACTGAAGAGAAGCAATACTGAAGATCGTCAGCTGAAGACTGAAGATTGAAGTCAAGCAGACTGAAAATTGAATTAGACTGAAGATTGAAGTCAAGCAGACTGAAAATTGAATTACATCGATACTGATGAACAATGCTATTAAGATTGAAGTAAGAAGACTGAAGACTCAATGTTATTAAAAACAACGAAGTCGAAAATATGACTAAGTGTCTTACTAGCAGTTGAGAAGTTGAAGCTGCTGATAACTACGTCGAGCTGAAGTATGATACTGATTCAGGATCACCAAACTGATAAAAGATAGAGTCCAACCTACTGATAAAACACGAAGCGGACTCGACTGTTACGATCTGAAGTTAATGTACTGAAAAAACATGGAATCAACCCAATTAAAGAAACATGAGTTATTTAAACCTTGAGTATTTGACTTGCCACGTGTCGTAGCGTATCTGCAGAAGATCGTGACATGCCAGAACCACTGTTCGAGTTGCAGAGCTACAATATACAATGATGCAGACCCCGACAATGACGTATGAGGATTCAAATGGGTAGAATTTAAACAAAAAATGTAATGGATGTGATTGGTGCTCCCTCCAATGATACTATTCATCGTCCGTTTTGTAAATACGTAAAGAATCCAATATTTGAAGGTTACCGAAATGCTACGCAATCAAATATTCTAAAGCAGCCAGAGCTTATATTCAAGAACATATGCACAACAATTTCAAAGAAAGAAGTTCCAAAGTGTTATCAGAAAATCTTCAGAGCTCAAAATATACTTATCATCTCAAAATTTTAATATACATTCCCTTAAGTTCTAGGTTCTTACCTTGTAATATTTCAAACCTAGAAATATTAAGTTTTTTGTCTATGACAGCTCAAAACTTTAGTTGAAAAACTCTCTACTCAAAACCCCCAAAGTTTAATTAGAAGTTGAGCAAGTAAGCAACTTAGTGTCAGCTGCTAAAAGCTTGGTTGTCTTGTACCTATAAGCAAGAAGTTAAGTCGATTGTACCCATAAACAGTCAAACATTTTCTAGCATCAGAAAGCATAGGAGGAACGTCAAGTTAAGCGAGATACATAAAAGGTTAAAGTCTGTATCTAAGTTTACTCTTGTATCTATAAACAAGAAAAAATTTCAAGTAGTGGATTGACTGTGTTATTAGTTCGTGAATGTAGGAGTTGATCTCTCTGAACCACGTAAAAACTAAGTGTTTTTTACCTTTAGTTCTTTACTTTTAGTGTCATATTTACTTTGCATATCATTGAACTGAACATCACCAGTACACGCAGCACAACACTATTTTGAAACACTCTATCAGTAACAATTTGTTACTGAAGAGACAAACTGAAACCGATTAAGCCAATATTCGACTAAGTATTTTATATTAGTTTGATCTTTCAGTAAGTGGTAAAAACGTAACCACCACATTCTACATATTAGTTATCAGTCCAACTAACTAGTTGCCTCAGCAATCAGTAGGTTTGCTAACTGATATCACTCTGAACAAGACTCCTCGTACTTGAACTAATCAGCAGTACTAATACCAGTACTGAATTGATTTCAGTTAACTGACATCTACTGATCAAGTAGAAGGTCAATCTTGAATTAAAAAAAAAGGTTTGAATTTGCCTAAACTGATGTATTCATTTCCTCCCCCTTCTCCCATACACCACTACAAATTCCCAAGGACCATGATATAGAAAGAAGGAATTAGTGGATAAGAAGTGTGTGTGGAGCCCTTGGAGAGAGAAAAGTAAATTAACTAGCATATTTTATCTTTTCCTTTTTATTTGTTTTTTTTAAACCAAATTAATTTGTAGATTCATTTTTTTTACTTGTAATCATATTTGAATTTGACAATTTATTTATCCTTCTCATAATATTTTAAAAATACTTATAAATAGTTTAAATTATATTTTTACATGTGATTTTGTTGAGTTTTAAACACATAATTTATATAATATTTTGTGTGCAGAAAGAAAGAGCTCAAATTTAAATTTTTTTTCTTATAAATTATTTGTAAATATTTGAGATGACATTTCTCTCTAATCACTAATATATTAGTTCATCAACTCTTAGTGTTCGTATTGATGTGTGGGGGATACATCAGCTAAGACAAATTAAATTTTTTCCGTTTAACAAGAACATACCTTCTACTGATCAGTAGATGTTGGGTAACTAAATTCAATTCAGTACTGGTATTAGTACTACTGATCAATTCAAGTACGTGGAGTCTTGTACTGAGTGATATCAGTTAGCAATCCTACTGACTATTGAGACAACTGGTCAGTTAGACTGATAACTAATGTGCTTGCGGAATGTGGTGGTTAAGTTTTGTCGTTATCAAAAACTGATCCTGGTATAAAATACTTAGTCAAATGTTTGCATAGTCAGTTTGGTTTTCTCGTAGTATCAAACTGATACTGATAGAATATTTTAAAAAAAGTATGTTGTGCTACGCGTGCTAATGATGTATAGTTCAACAATATGCAATATAAAGTGATAACGAAAGTAAAGAACTAAAAGTAAAGGACACTTAGTTTTTACGTGGTTTGGAGATATCAACTTCTACATCCACGGACTGATAAGTCTTGTGTACGGGTACAAGAGTAAATTTAGATACTGAAGTTCACCTTACCAGTATCTTGTCTTACTTGACGTATCTTCTTACGCTTGCTAGTGTTATGAAACCTCTTATTGCTTGCAGGTACGGTCGACCTAACCTTTTGTTTACAGGTGCAAGATAACCAAGCTTTCAAAAACGATATTTTGTTACTTACTTTCCCTTGCCCAACTTCTATTTAATCTTTGGGATAAATACATAACTACTCATAATTCTCATAATATCTACTTCCTATACCCATTTTACAAAAATATTTACACTACATACCTATTTACTATTCCACTCACTATTCATTAAACTATTCACAATTTAACCTTTTCTTTTTGAATTTCTTTATACATTAATTTGCTTTAATAAATCTACACAATTAATGAAGATTATACATGTATTTTTATAAGACCTAACATGCTTCCGTATGGTTATAAAAACAATCAATCGAGTATCGACTTCCTACCTTTTTTACTAGAATATTGTCTGGTCGTATTTCTTCATCATGGCTTTTTACGGGGTTCGAGCTACCTCCGAGCTTCTACCAACCACAAGATCATAACCGTAGACTCCTCTCCCATGAACTCCTTCAGCAGCACACAACACAACCCTCGTTTTATTTCTAATTCGGGATGTATGATACTTAATCAATTCTATGGAAAAAAAATTCTAAAAGATACTGGAATAGTCGGACAAAAGCTTGAACTTTTATTGAGGAAATATATTATACTTAATACATAGGTGTATCTCCTTCTATAAGGAGACTAACTTGTTTATCTACCTATGGTAGCCGAGTGTACATACAAAATTAAAAGCTAAAAAGAATAAGGAAAAGCTTGAGAGAATAAAAACTCAAGACTTAAACTATTATAGATTTATTTTTCTTGTTTTGAAGAAAGCTTGGATGATGGTTGATCTTCTGAGCTTCCTTATTCTCTTTCTTATATAGAGGTCTGATGCCCTCTATCTCTTATCGAATTATTATCTCGGATTCATTTCTCCATGACAGCTTGCCCGCATGTGATATTGGGTCCCTTTGTCTCTTGTCGACACTTGATTTGTGGTGGAGAGTAAGAGATTCTATCAGATACTGATGGGCCATCTGATTTTGGTGATGACTCTCATGTATACTCTACTATCTCTGCCAACACTATGTTTGTTACGGGATAGTGGAGTCAGCACTAACTTCGCACTAACTCATCTTTTGCTTTAGTGGGAATCTTCTTATTCTTTTACCAACGTATGTCATTTTTTTGTGGGTAATGTTCTGTCTTTGAGCCACATGACTCTTTTTCTTGGTCGGTCACCCTATTTTTTTTACGGTGCCTGATGTGTCATTTTTTAAGGAATCCGATGCTCCTCATGCTCATCATCCGGAACTTCTTCTTATCCTATTTTGGCAAGAAACCCTTCCCGAACTCTGGTTCCTTTTGGCTCGGACATTCTGAGCAAACTCTTGATGTCTAATGCCCAAAATGAGATATGTTACAGAACTTGCAGTGAGTTTCTTTTCGCAATCTTATTTTCCCATAGCAATGTCATCTTCTTCTCCAAAAAGATCTCTACGAAACCTATTATCTTCCTTGTCATAGTATTCAACAGGAATGTCTCATTCATTGAATTCTGGAAGATTTGAACGGGAACTTGACTTTGGCCATCTCTGTGAGACAGACCTATAATCCTCATGCTTACCTTGTTGTAATTTGATCTTTAGAAAATGTGGCAACCAGTGAGACTTCTGATGATGGAGCCTTGATATTGTTTAAGGCTCTCGTATCGGGTCATCGAAGCCTAATATAATGAAAGATCTCATGACTTTCTTTTCCAACTGGTTCAGGAGAAGCGCTGATAAAGTATAGTTCCAAAACATCTCTTTGAATAAGTCATGGGTTATTTATCCAAGAATCATGCACCACATCTTAGATCCATTTGGATAAACCCTTGATTTCGATGCCGGAGCAACAATATAGATTGAGGCTAATGCCCCAAAATCGAACCATTGCTTGATGTCATGTGGATTTGCTCTGGTGGATATCCAAACTTAAGGATATTTTCCCGAGACATCAACCCTATTGTGATTAGGGTTGATCTATTTTCTCGTCTGTAATTTCTCTATGTCAACTGATAAACCATCCAAGATAGAGAATTTCAAAAGCATTAGCATCAACCTTAGATTTACCAATCAAAGGCCTAAGGTTGATCCCTCCCTCTTTTATTCTAGATGTGTTGGTTCAGGTTGTGGCACCTGATCATCATCTTCCTTTTAGACCGATGATTTCGAAGAATGCACAAATTTCAAGCTCGTGCTAGGGGTACTCAAATCCCCTACTATAGGTATACCTCCCTGTACGGGAAATGACTCATATTTCAGTAGAGCACTGTCAGTCCGAAGCAGTGGCTGTTGTATTACAGAATGGAGCGAACCCGAATTGTGCATACATACTTGTATATGATTTGTGACATTATTCATATCCCCATCTTGTAATCTCAATGTCTGTTTGGCATGAATCACACACCCGTCCTAGTCTATCTGAAGTAATTCTAAGTTTTCTCATAGTTCTTTTGGGCTGTTATGATAGAGTCAATCTCTTTTGACTCCATCTCTTATTAAGAAATCTACAAGAACATTCTCGTGAGATTTCAGAACGACAATATCATAAATATAATATTGGCATTCAACTTGCCATCTAAATAATCTTGCCTTTTCGGGCTTAGATTCAATCTTGTTTACTAAAAAAGCTTTAATTGTGTGTTATCAACTTTTAAATAAATTTATTCGCAAGTAAGAATAAAGGCCATTTTTAAAGGTCTGTCTAACTACATAGAATTCATTTTTGTTGATGTGCTAGCACACAACATTCTTCTTACTGAAAAGGCTACTGCAAGTGGAGTGATTTTTGTGAGCATTGTTGCCCACCAATAATCACTTGTACTTGCATCTGTGTACATGACTAAGTCATCATCTTCCTGCGTTATTGAGAGTTTTAGGAAGGTTTTTCAGAACTTCTTAACTTTATTACTCCCTATCGATTTTCCCCTGTCCAGATGAAATGAACATCTTTATTTAGAAATGAGATAAAGACTTTTCTTTGCTTTGCAAGGTCTTTGATGAACATCCCTGCAAAAACAATTCCCAAAAAGCTTTGAAGTTGCTTCTTCTCCTTGAGATCCTCTGCGAAATTCTGCACTTTTTGAACAATATGATCCTGTAGAATGATTTCCATCTCGTCAATCTCGATACCCAAAAACTCATTTTTTCGGGTAGCGATGACTGCCTTCTTTTCTGACAATATTAATCCCTCATTTTGATAAACAAATGCAAATATCTCCAAATGCCTGATATGTTCATCCATATTTTTTGATGTTATTAGGATATCATCAATATAGATAAACATGAATGAGAAATCATCTTTAAATAGTTTATTCATCTTTCTCTGGAATATTTAGGGTGCAATGGTTAATCCCATAGGCATCATATTCTAAACATAATGCTCATGTGGAGTAGAGAAAGTTGTAAACTTCTTACTCCCTTCCTCCATGCGAATCTGGAAAAAACTTGAATTGTAATCAAATTTAGAGAAAACCTTAGCATTCTTAATACAGTTCATAAAGTGTTCTCTATTTGGGATAAAATATCCTTCGAACTTCAGAATGTAATTAATTTCTTTATAATTAATAATTAATATGGGTTTATCTCTTTTGACCTCATCATGATTCCTTACCAGAAATTCGACACTGTTGTAGGGTGAGTTTCATTGTTCGATCAATTTAAAATCAAGGTGTTCCTTGATTATCTGTCTTATATCCTTCTAATCCACGAGCTTCATCAAGATGGGTCTGAATCTAACAAACTCGAATTCTTTGTCTGCCTTAACCTTCAGACTTGCTTCGAGTTGGTTCATATTCCACTATACCAAAAGATCCTCGTTGTAATAATGTAAGATTTTTCTTTTGACATCTTCTAGAGAAACTTGTACTCATTCTCCAATATCCTTATTGGATATTAGAAATGCCTTGAGGATTTAAATTTTCACATTATCAAGATCTTCGGCCAGTTCTGTAATTCGGAACTCAGCAATACTTCGTTGAACCATCTTTGACTTTAATCTTTGGGTGTCGAAGTTTGCCTTCATCACCATGCTTGCTTTGAAATCTAATTGGCATTTATCAATTAAATGTCCCTTGTAGTTGTTGAACAATGAACTTGTGGTCACAATTGGTTGTGAACACCAATTGCCTCATGTCATTCTCTTGCATAAACTTCGTGAACATCTAAATAAAATTGTTTCCCTAGAATATCAGCTCCGATATCATGAAAATAAATCATTGGAGATTGAACCTTGTACCAGGTGTTTGGCCTACTACGCTTATTAATATTTTCGTCTGTTTATTCCTTTTGATAAAAGTAAGATTTGTTTTGAAAAATCTCTTCTGGAAATCTGTGGTAGATTTTTCTTCACTTCTTCTTGAAAAACTCATTTCTTTACTGTGCAGATTCTTGCATTTGAATCGATATAAGCAGCAAAATACTATGTTTGTACTTCTCGTATAACATCCCTATCGAGATGTATATTGAGAATGGACTCGTCATTCAATCAACAATTTTTTCTCACCAATCGTTACCTAAATTCTTTCTGTTTTTATTCCTCATGGTTTATACATATTGATCATGTTATTTTCTAACACGAAAACATGCTAGTAGATAGGTAGGTCAAGTATCGTATCCACATGGATTGTAACGCGAAAATATAGAAGCTAACTCAACGATTCTTTATCATTATCCAAGCAACAACTTGGTTTTGAAAGGTTTTGGGACTTCAAATATAGAATTCAAAGTCAAGAGAATTAAAGCAAATAAAGATAACGGTAGAAATCAAATAGAAGAAAAGACTAACCCTAGGGATGTAATAATTCTACCCACAACGTATGTTTATCCTGCTTCATATTAACCAATTTTTAATCCAGCCAAGATGAAAGATCACATAAGCAACCAACAATTTCAGTTACGACAATTGTGGTAGTGGATTACTAAATTTACCTATTACTGTTACGTCTCAATGCGAAAATTAGTAACTCCAAAAAGATCACAAAGAATATATTTCCTACGGATGTTCCTATCTCAGCTACGACTCAAGGCTTACCTATATTGTGCATTCAAGATCGATTGACAATTAAAAATGTTAAGTATTCAACTGGCAACTAGATATGCATTAAAATTGATAAGAAATTAACACATAAGATTTAGCACAAAGAATCACAAATCAAAGATTGGAAGGTAATTAGCAAATAACAGGAATCACCACACTTAAGATAAAATCATACAAACCCTAGGATTAGAACATAAAATTAGCTAGACATATAAATCGAAATAAAATATGAAATTAACATAGAAATAAGAATTGAATTGATAAAACCCGTAATGGAGTGTCGAAAGAACAATTGTGGGGTTTGCATCCAAACCCGAGTAGAAAATTGAAAATCTGAAATCCTTCGGATGAATTGCTCAAATGGCGATTACAATGCGTTAACGTAAAGTAGAACTGCGATAATCTAAAGTCTAGAAGCGTAAAATCCAAAGCTAGAACGAAAATATTCGAAAATATGCTAAAAACAGAGATGGAGGCGCCAATGGACAACATGGGGTATTTATATTTGATGGGCTGAAGCCTTAATTCGCGTCAGGCCGCAGCGTCTAGCGGTCGCTAGCTATGAGACATAAACTTTCTCCGATGAACTCACGGCCAGGCTCACGGTCGTGTGATGTGCCTAGCGGCCGGCCTAGCGGTCGCTAGGTCGGTCACTAGTTTTAATATAGAAGCTTTTCGGGATTTCTCGCGGCCATGGCTAGCGGTCGCGTGATGTGCCTAGCGGTCTGCCTAGCGATCGCTAGGTCGGTCGCTAGTTTGACTCCAGAATCTTTTCCGGCCGAGCTCGCGGCCGCTAGCCTCCTGTTCATTTTCATCTTTGGTTCGTTCTTTGCCTCGTGCATCGATTATCATCTGAAAAGCCTACAAAACACCAAAGAGAAATCCTAAGAGCAGTATTTTCCAAAAATAGCTAAAAGCATAAATCAACTATATAAACGTACTTAAATTGATCTAAAATCATCCTAATATATCATTAATAAACGAGTAAAAGCGCGTTTATCACCTATTGAGGAAGCTTTGTCCTAATACTAGGACATTCGTTTCTCGTTTGACTTTCCATGTGATTGTTATCTGAAAGCCTCCAATATCCAAAGTTCCTTCGTAATTATTGGACGCTAGATTATTCAAGTAATATAACACATTGCAAGGAAAATGGATTTTCTCGCATGCTATGTTAAATCTTATGACGACTCCTTGCCATCCTTCTGGACATTGCAACTGATTGCAACTTCGATTGCTTGCGATTGAACATCCTGGATACGCTTTCTTTCATACGATTGAGAGAAACTTCTTTCATATGATTGAGAGATAACTTGATCCCTTGAAACAATAACCTCGGGGCTCCAAATCTTTGACTATCTCCATACTGCAATATAGGTTTGTCACTGATCTGGATATTTATTTCTCTTAAAGGTGGAATTTCCACCATATCTGAGCAGCTTGCTTTAGCTTCCTTCTTGAAGATATCTGGTATCTTAATAAAATCTTTTCCCATATATAACCCCGTATGATATGAGTTTGAAAGAGCATAAGACACATAATAAGTTATGGAATACGGTTTGTGTAATACCCCGAGAAAATTTTCTTAAAGAAGTATGATATATATATATATATATATATATATATATTTTTTAAATGTGAATTATTTTTCTTTAAATTGTGAACTAATAAAAAATTGAGTTTTGAACGTTTTTACAGGTTGTTCGGCTTCGAGCGAGGATGCGCCCTAGCTAAAAATGTAAAGTTTGCTATTATAAGTTTTAATGATTTAGTGAATTATAATTATGATTTTTAGAATGAAATTCTAATTTTTTATGCATTGGTCATTAATTCATGATATTAAGTGATTTGAATATAATAGTCGATTAAAACGTTTATTTGCTATACATTAGAATAATAGATTAAGAAGAAATAACAAATGGACATATATATATATATATGTCCAAATGTGTAGAAAGTGTAGAGAGTTGTGGAATTTTCTAGAGATTGATGGCTTCTCATGGAAGGAAAAGCAATGGCTTCTTACGGAAGAATGAAATAGTGAAATGATTATATATATATATATATATATATATATATATATATATATATATATATATATAGCTTTAGCTTCAAAGCACTCCATTTTCACCAATCTTCATTCTTTTCTCTCAAAATTTCGTGCTTCACACACTACACACACACTAGATTTTCAAAATTCAACCTCAAATATTTCAAGATCCAACCGTTAAATTTTCGATCGGTCTTCGAATTCAGGTATAATTCAATCTCTAGAACACATCTATGGTTTGAAAAATTTAAAAATATGAACCTATGTTCAATCCATAATTTTCGGTCCTTTGATGATTGTGAAGAAGATATGTTGTTGTTTGATTATTTCTTGATCTTATGTTAGGTTAATCGCCGATAAGTTGTTTAACGTTGAATGTTTGAGCATATGTTCATTCTTGGAAGTCTTGTGATTTTCGAAATTCTTGAAGATCTTGAACTTGAATTTATGTTGTTTATATGCTTGATATTTGTTCATATATGTGTTGTTGGGTTGAAATAAACATGTTTTGAACAAGAAAAACATTTGAAATCGAAACCGTTGGAAAACCCTTATGTTGGCCGAAAACCCTAGCCATATAATGTTGGATTTTTGATTTTATTTGATCATTTTGAGTTTATATTTGGATTCTATGATATGAATAAAGCTTAAAACGATTTATTCGGATTTTTCGGCAAACGTATTCAAAATTTGGAAAATTTTAGTTTGACGTCAAATTGGGGCTTTCAATGCTAAAGCTTTGATATTCAAGTTTTGATGATTTATTTGTGATCTTTGATGATAATTAAGCATATATAAAGGTTCGTCTAAGATAGACGACGTCTTGTGCAAATTTTCATGTTAGACATAAGTTTTGTTCATAAGCCAATGTTGATTTTTAGTTAAGACTAGACCATTTGAACATGTTGATGAGTTTTATTTACTTATCTGGACATATGAAACTTAGTTAAGAGTAATTTTAAAGTGCTAGGTGGCGTAACATCCGAAGCTCAAGGACGAACAACCAAGTAAACAAGAGCTTTATTTCGAAACATCTACACGAGGTGGGGTTTACTCTATCTGTAAGTACGTTGTATGGTTATAATCATTGTTGTGTTTTTGTACATGCATGTGAGCTAGAATGTTAAAGAAGTACCCTCGAGGAGGCCGAGCCTAGTGTAGTGATCTACCCTCGAGGAGGCCCACAAGGGATCTAGTGTAGCGATCTACCCTCGAGGAGGCCGGACCTAGTGTAGCGATCTACACTCGAGGAGGCCCACCAGGGCTCAATGTTAAAGATTTACCCTTGAGGAGGCCCACAAGGGGCTAACCAACGCGATAAATAATGAGTACCCGCAAGGGTAACTGTTAAAGAATAGTTCATTATGTTGTGTGCATTACGCAATTGGTTATAACTGCTTGCAGTGTTTTTCCCACTGAGTATGTTTACATGCTCACATCCCTATTTTAATATATGTTTTGCAGCGGAGAAGTTGACGGTTGATGCTGATGGGAATGAGCTCCACACATACATTCTCTCTGGATCACGTTTTATGTAAATATGTTTCAAACAATACTAGTACTCGAGTGTGTTGAGAACAAACTCAAATGGTTTTTAGTTAAAAACTATGTTTGATATACTATGATGTTTAATAGACATGTATATATTTTGATGAGGGTTGTGTCCCTAGGTGTTGTTGATATTGTCAAAGTTGATGCTGTAATTGTTGGTATTGTTTTCGTTTCAGGTTGGCATACACGTATTTACAGGGTATATGCTGTCCGTTTGTCGAATTTTCTCCACTGCTTATAAATAATAATTACCAATATTATTATTATTATTATTAAAATTTATTTTATAATTGTTAAAGATAGAAAGATTTTATAATTGTCTCTGTCGAAATCTGATTATGAGTATCCATCATATTCTTCTTCTCCACTGATGATTTCTTCATGTTTGCATATACTCTCATCTGAGGGTATATCTTCGAATTGGTATACGTATACCGATTCATGGTAGTATACAGCATCCGCAATGTCTGGTGTAGACTCGAATCTCCAAATCCATATTTGCTCGTTTTTTGGGCAATTTTTGGAAATTGTCACTT
Source organism: Salvia rosmarinus (assembly GCA_036937905.1). Taxonomy (NCBI): domain Eukaryota; kingdom Viridiplantae; phylum Streptophyta; class Magnoliopsida; order Lamiales; family Lamiaceae; genus Salvia; species Salvia rosmarinus. Next base: position 14,986,380 of record CM072818.1, read on the forward strand.
TGCACCGCACGTCCAGCAGTTGCAATCCTTGAAACTTTCATTAGCTCTAGTGTGAGCTCGTCTGAAAGTCTTCTTCATCGGTGTTTGTGATAAACGCGCATTTTACACGTTTATTGTTGATTTTTAAAGATAATTTTAGATCGATAAAGTGCGTTTATGTCTTGGATCTCAATGCTTTTACATATTTTTGGAAGATCTCGCTCTTGGGTTCCGCTTTGGTGTTTTGTAGGCTTATAAGTTGAAAACCAAGCATGGAACGAAGAACGAGCGACGAGGGCAAACTGGCCTAGCGACCGCCCGGTGACCGCTAGCCCGGGCGCGAGGATATATCATGCGAGCACGAGTCGCATAAGCACGAAACAGATGGCTCACGATCGACCTAGCGACCGCTAGGTCGGCCGTGAGGAATGTCCATGGCACGCGAGCACTACAAGCGGGCGCGAGCCATGCATGCGGCGATTTTTCCTTCGATGCGACCACACCTAGCGACCGCGAGGTGTGACCGCGAGGCGAGTCCAGACGCGCATACCTGTCGAGAAACTGAATGATCGAGACGAGAAGGATGCCTCGCGACCGCGAGCTCGGCCGCGAAGCGTAGCGGCAGATGCAAAAATTAGGGTTTTCATCCTAATTCTATAAATAGGGCATTACCACCTCGCGCCTCCAACCTTCCCCAGCGCGATTTTACACGTTTTTCCTCAGTTTTTCATAGTTTTTCATTTATTTTCGCTTTAGCTTTGATTTAGATTCATTCTAGCAATAGTTTTCCATCGTTCTAGCTTTAGTTCTTCGCTTTGTTAACGTTTTGGAACGGTTTCGTCCGCACGAATAACTTCGTTTTCCCGTTTTCCGTTGGGTTTGGATACGAACCCAACCATTGTTCTTCAGACGTCACCCTACGGGTTTTATCTATTTAATTCGTATTTGTCACGCCCCCGCCCCGGATAACCCGGACTGGAGGGTGACTAATACTAGGAATAATATTTTAGGGTTACAAAGGCTAATATAAAGACGCATATCAAATGTAAACTAGCATGCTTGAACATAACATAAGGTGCTAACATATTAAACCAGGTGGGTTGGACCATCAGACCCAAAGACTAACAATGATCCGACGGACCTCAATAGTCTATGTCACATTATCCTCCAACAGACCCAAAAGATATAAATGATCTGAAGGACTTCAACAATTCATAACAGTAAGCATAACATAAATAAGTTCAGAGTTGCAGCGGAAAGTGTGTGAATACATATATGACGATATGTATTCAAGGTAAAACCCAATTCTTAATAAAGTAACAAGGACACTGGACTCCTCAACACTCCTCCATCACCATCATCAGAGCTCAACCTGCACATTTAAAAACAAACATGCAGGGCTGAGTACGAGAAATGCACTCAGTGGACTCATGCCGAAAACATTTTATAATTGAATTACACTGCCAATATCAAGGTAAGTCACAGGGTTTTAGTTGAAATGCTCAGGCTTACTAAAACATTTTCGGTTCGTAAAGTCGCCGCTTGTGAGCATTTTCCTCGGTGTGTATGATCCGTATCCCATATCCTCATTTCATCATAACATCAAAGTTCAAACGTCGTGAAGGAGGCCTCCCTCTACAACGCCGTGTCCGGCCGTGAATTGTCCTTACAGCACACAGTCACTCTCAAGTGTACACGTTAATCCTAGCTGACATCGCCTTCCCAATACGATCCGATATCGATTTCATAAGCGGGTTGGCGCGACCCAACAAAATTCATAACCTTTCATATCATCATATCATTTCACAACATTTCACATCATTCATTCCGGATAGGATCCATACACAAAACAGAAATATTTTTGGCAGGTAATATTGTAAACATTTTATCAACAGTTGAATAAGCATTGTAAATAAATTCATTTGGAAATAATTTAAATGGAAAAGCTCGTATTTTATTTTAGATAAGAAGCCCCACCTGGACTATGGTTCGTCTTAACTTGAGTCCTAGGTTTGATTCCTCGTCAATGTCCGGGCGTCACGTTCGCGTCCACACCTTTACGTAAAAGCGAGGTTTTAGTACGTCGTTTACGTTTCTCGAGACTCTCAAAGTCTAAGATAACTTCGATATTCTATATCGATATAAACTGAATTCCTTAACGAATTCAATACGCTTTTCAATTACGTATTTCAATTGAATAGTTCTCGTTCTTCGAGATACGTTCAATTATTGTGTTTTAACCTTTCCGGTTTAAACGTTCAACGTATTCATACGTTTCTCGATATAAGGATTTCTTTTATGAAATCTTTTCTTACTAAAGAGGTATCTTACCTAATTAGTACGTCTTACGCGTATTAACGTATTTATCGAACGTATTTTCGTATGTTTGACTTTATAAGTCAACAAAGTCAACAAGGTCAACAAAGTCAACAATTTTGACTTTTCAATAGTAATTTCTTACTAATCCATTTTATAAATCGATTTTTAATCGATTTCATTTCGTAAAGTCCTAATTCTCGATTTGTCACGCAAATCAATGGACTTTTTTAATATCTTCCCAAATATTAATCCTTTTAATCATTAAACACATATTTTCGTTTATAACGTTATTAAATATAACGTTTTGTCTCAAACATAGTAATCTATGTTTATAAAATCTTATAAAATCCAAATATGTCTAAAATAATATTTACACATATAATATATTATTAAACTTAATTAAAAAGGATTTAAAAATCCTTATAAATGCTTAAATGCTCACGGTAATTTCTTAAAATTGCCAAATGGTTTTCAAAAAAATTTCTAAATTCATATAGTTGTATTATTATACACTATGGTCATTAATATGTATTAATATCATCCAAATGATATTTGATTATCACCATTTTAATTTCTTAAGATCACGACATTTTCAAATATTTATGAAATAATTGTCCAACAATTCCCAAATTTTTTTTATACAATTAGTACAATGTCCCAACATTAATATATAACACATTTATAACCTATAGTCCATCATAAACAATTTATTCATCAAGGAATTAATCCTTAATGTTCATAAAGCTCACGATAATAATTAAAATAATTACCAAACAATTTGTAAAAATTCCAATAAAATTATATCATGCTCAAACATTATAGTATAATAATGTAACATCATAACATCACCAAAACCATTTGAATCATCACCTTATGCACATGGGTGCTCTCGGCCTTTTTTGATTCTTATAGGTATTTGGTTTCCAAAAATTTCAACAATTATACATTATGCTTATACACTATAATATAATAATATAACATTATAACATTCATCAAAAACCAATTAAATCATCACCATACTTAAGCATAAGCTCTTCGGTTTTTTTGATTTAATTTGGTATTTGATTTCCAAAAATTCTAACAAAATCATGTAACACATAATTAATATACTAAAGTATTAATATACCATTGCATGTTCAAAATAAAAATCATACACCAAGGTACATATAATTTTTATTGTTCACGGCATTTTGTAAAACATGCTTAGATTTTTCAAAAATTCTAAATAAATTACCATGAACTCTAAACATGTCATAAATCAATAATCCATCCTTAAAACAATTTTGAAAGCAATCGGTCCTTACTATAAATTTTTATAACATTTTCAAAATAATTTGTAAACAAGATTAAGGTTCGAACATAACATATATAGGCTAGATCTATTCAAAAATTTCATACGCGATAGATTAAATAAATCCTAACATATATTTCCTATTTTTAAAAATAAAAATCATCAAGAACAAATATGTACACCATATCTCATAAATAAGAACATTAAAAACGTGCATACATATACAAGAACATGCTCTCGATTTTTTTTGTAAAAATGGAGGATAAAATCGAAGCTAGGGTCCATTCCTTACCTTTGAAATAGTATGGAATCAATGAACAATATCTAGGTATCAAGCTTTGTGAAGGAGAGATGAATAAAGAAGAAGAAAAATTTGAGAGATGGAGAGGAGAAGCTCACGGTTTTGCTGAAGATGGGAGAGGGAATGAGAGTGTTTTTGGGTGTTCTAAAATTTTGAATGTGTATAATGAGTATAATGGGAGAAATGAGAAGTGTCCCTCCCCTATTATTCCCTCTCTCAAACACGGTTGAAGCAAAGAAATAAATAAAATAATGGGAGCTCTCTTGATAGTGGGAAGATGATGATGAGCTAGTGTAAAAAGGCTCTCCATGTATTGGGCAAGGAAAAAGAAATAATCATGCTTGTACAAAGAAGCATAGCCGACGGCTATGAGGGTTCCAAAGGGTGGGATTTATTTTTTACACCTTAATACTATATATATTAATCAAAGATATAAATCATAGATATATAATACATGCCAATTAAATAATTAAAACATCACATAGTACAATATACGAAAATAGCGTGAATTAGGGCTAAAAATTTTAAGTCACGCCTCTTATCACAACACAAGTCATTTTCGTGTCAAATATACTCATATATGTCATGACACATAGTTTAGATAATAAATAATAGCATAGGATAATTTAATGGTATCATTTTATGTGAGAAAACCCTAATTTATGAAACTTGGGTTTCGAAATTTACATATATACACTATCGAGTTCTCTATGCTTTAATATTGATTTTAATGCTTAATAATACTGTAATCATATAAAATAATAATAGGAAATTAATTATAATAATTTCCGGATCATAAAACCCATTTTTCAAAACGTCTCTAGACGTTGACGTTCAAAACGTTAATAATCGACTCATCTCAAAATGGTCGTAGTAAGCTCGTACTTAATTTATAAATAATATTCCATTTATATAGGAAATTAATCCCAAGCTTCGCTGCTTAGAAAATTTCATAAAATACTGACGTTCGATACGCAATCGACGTTAAAATAATACTGTCGAATTACTTCGTGACATTCTATCCCTTAATTCACAATTCTTAGTGAATATATAAAAAGGAATTCGTTAATTCGGTACTGAATCGAATCAATATTCGATGTCTTTCAAAAAAAATATACGCCAAAACCCTAGTTCACGGGTTTAAAATACTGTAAATAGGCGTTGTTTCTTCGGAATATTACATTCCACCCCCCTTAAAAGAAGCGTACCTCTAGAAAAATAAATCGGGGTGTCGTTCTTTCATCGCTTCTTCAAGCTCCCACGTGGCTTCTTCTTGTCCGTGGTGTCTCCACAAAGACTTTGACTAGCGGAATCGACTTGCTCGTAGTTGCCGAACTTTGTGGTCAAGTATTGTCATGGGTTCTTCTTCATATCTCATGTCTGACTTGAGGATCACGTCGTCTTGATGGATCACGTGCTTTGGATCGTGTACGTATTTTCGTAATTATGACACATGAAAAACATTGTGTACATTCCCCAAATTTGGCGGAAGAGCCAACCTATAAGCTACTGGACCTATCCTCTCTAGGATCTCATAAGGTCCTATAAAACAGGGTCTTAGCTTTCCTTTTAGTCCAAACCTGACAATTCTTTTCGATGGAGAGACCTTAAGAAACACTTTGTCTCCATCTTCAAACTGTAGCTCAGATCTACGCATATCAGCGTAAGATTTCTGCCTATCTTGAGCTTCTTTTATCCTTAGCCTAATTTGTCGGACGATCTCAATCATCTCGTTCACTGCTTCTGGCCCTATGATTTTCCTTTCACCTACTTCATCCCAATAAAGCGGTGATCTACACTTCTTGCCATGCAAGGCTTCGTATGGGGCCATACCAATCGTCGCTTGATAGCTGTTGTTGTAGGCAAACTCAATAAGGGGTAGAATATCTTCCCACTTTGCACCTCGATCCAACACCACTGTTCTCAACATATCCTCTAGTGTCTGGATCGTTCTTTCCGATTGCCCATCAGTCTGTGGGTGAAATGCCGTACTGAAGTTCAATTTCGTACCCAACTCTCTTTGTAAGCTAATCCAGAATCTGGATGTGAACTTGGAGTCTCTATCGGAGGTAATAGATTTTGGCACTCCATGTAATCGTATAATTTCCTTGACATACAGCTGGGCTAACTTATCAGATCCATAAGTGCTTTGAATCGGTAGAAAGTGAGCACTTTTCGTAAGTCTATCAACAATTACCCATAGGGCGGTGTTTCCTCTTTTCGATTTGGGTAAGTTCGTAACGAAATCCATCGTTATTTCATCCCATTTCCACTCGGGCATTTCCAACGGCTGTAACTTTCCATATGGGCGTTGGTGTAACGCTTTCACCTGTTGGCAAACAAGACAGCGTTCTACGAAATAAGCTATGTCTCGTTTCATACCTTCCCACCAAAACTTTTCCTTCAGGTCCTGGTACATCTTAGTACTGCCTGGGTGGGCGGTGTAGGGTGTATCGTGAGCCTCACTCATTATCTCATTCTGAAGCTCTGCGTTGTCTGGAACACATATCCTTCCTTCAAACAATAAGGCGTTGTCCGACGCCTCTTGGAAATTCTTAAATCCTCCAGATCTTACCCTTTGTCTGATCTTTTCTAACTTTTCCTCCATTCTTTGTTTCTCGACAATCCTTTTTCTCAAATCAGACGTCAGTGTGAGTGTAGCGATACAACTCGTGATCGTCTCTGGTTGTTCAACCAATTCAATCCGCATTCTTTCAAACTCCTCAACGAGTTTCTCTTCTTGTATAAAGAGGCATCCTAGTTTGGTTTGATTTTTACGACTTAAGGCGTCAGCTACTACATTTGCTTTGCCCGGGTGGTAGTTAATACCACAGTCGTAATCCTTCACTAGTTCGAGCCATCTTCTTTGCCTCATATTCAAATCTCTTTGCTCGAAGAAGTACTTCAAACTTTTATGATCCGTGAAGATCTCACATCTCACTCCATAGAGATGGTGTCTCCAAATTTTAAGTGCATGAACTACTGCTGCTAACTCCAAGTCATGAGTTGGGTAGTTCAGTTCATGGGGTCTGAGCTCGGGATGCATATGCTATCACTTTTCTTTCTTGCATCAAAACACAACCCAGTCTAGTCTTAGAAGCGTTTGTATAGACTACATACTCCTTGTCCGCTTCTGGAACTGCTAGCACTGGTGCACTTGTCAACTTTTCCTTAAGCTTTTGAAAATTACCTCATATTCTTCATCCAATTGAACTTGATTCCTTTCGAGTAGTCAAGGTTATTGGCCTTGCAATTTTGGAGAATCCTTCGATGAATCTCCGATAGTAACCAGCTAGTCCTAGGAAACTTCGGATCTTATTTTGAGACCTTGACGATTTCCATCCTTGCACTGCTTCTACTTTGGCTGGATCCACTTTAATGCCTTCTGCAGACACGATGTGTCCAAGGAACATTACTTCCTTTAGCCAAAACTCGCATTTGCTAAACTTAGCAAAGAGTCTTTCATCTCTCAAGGTTTGCAATACTGTTCTTAGATGTTCCTTGTGATCCTCTTCATTCTTTGAATAGACAAGGATATCATCTATGAAGACCAAAACGAATTTATCCAAGAATGGATGGAATACTCTGTTCATGAGGTCCATAAATACAGCTGGTGCATTGGTTAATCCGAACGGCATGACTATGAACTCATAGTGGCCATATCTGGTTCGGAATGCAGTCTTAGGTACATCTTCGCATCAGATTTTCCGATGGTACCGACTTGAGATCAATTTTTGAGAATACACCTGCTCCTCGCAATTGATCAAACAGGTCATCAATTCTTGGTAAATGGTATTTGTTCTTTAGTGTCATCTTGTTTAGCTCTCGATAATCGATGCACATCCTCAAAGAACCATTCTTTTTCTTGACGAACAAAACAGGCTCTCCCCAAGGTGAAACACTAGGCCTAATGAAACCTAGATCCAACAATTCTTGGATTTGGATCTTCAGCACTTCCAATTCCTTTGGGGCCATCCTATAGGGCGCCTTCGACATTGGAGCCGATCCGGGTTCCAAGTCGATGGTGAACTCTAGTTGTCTATCAGGTGGTAGCTCTGGTAGATCTTCGGGAAATACGTCCGAAAATTCTCGAACAACTTCTATGTCCTCAATCCTTGTTTCTGGTTTGTCCTCCCGTTCAGGTAGACAAGAAATGCATGGCATCCTTTCTGGTTCATCATCCTTCTCGCCTTTAGCGCCGATACAATCGGGATTCTCCTTCCCATGCTGATTCCGTGGAAATGCGTAGCTTCTCGTGCAGGAAAGTGAAACAAAATTTTCCTTTCCTTGCAAAGAATCGTGGAATGATTCTTAGCTAACCAGTCCATTCCTAGGATTATGTCTACGTCACCCATGGGTATTATGTTCAGATCGTTCGCCAGAACCTTAAGTGATCCTAAAGTCAACTCTAGGTTCGAGCAAATATGTGTTACAGTCATAATCCCTCCTATAGGTGAAGAGATTCTCATATCCTGACTTGCATTTTCAGACCTAAGTCCCAACATTTCTACGCATGATTTTGCTACAAAAGAATGCGAAGCACCCGTATCGAACAATATTATAACAGGTATGTTGAGAAGGACTCCCATACCTGCCAGTTTCCCGATTTTGTTTGTTCGCCTCCTGTAAGGCATACGCCTAGCTGGGCCGGCCGAGGCCGACGGGTGCTTGCCCTTCTTGATTCTGTTGGCCGCTGGCCGTGGTCATGGCGTTGTCGCGGTGGTGGTCGCCTGGTTGTTGAGGTTTCGCCATTCTTCTTCTTTGGAGTTCTTTGTTGAGGCTGAGGTTGGAATTGTGGCATGGGTTGGGGCTGAAACTGTATAGCCCTAAGCGGCTGGGCGTTGCCGGGTTGATTTGCCCTCACAATCGTGTCCGGGCGTACCCCTGGGCAATTGTTGACAGTGCCCTCTCATTCCGCACTTAAAGCAATTCACATTGCCTGCCATGCACATTCCTTTGTGCATCCTATGGCATTTAGGGCATGGAGGAGCCCTCACTTGCTCTTGTGGGCCTCTTGCCGGAGGAGCAAAAGCTGCTCTCTTCCAACCCTGCCCTGATTGAACCATGTTTCCTTGCCATGGGCGTTTGTGACTTGTATTCTCATAGTTTCCCCTATTGCTATTTCCGTGACTTGCTTCCCACTTCCCTTTTCCTTTGTCCATTGTGTGTTGTTTCTGAGCCGACACTGACTTGTCTTCAGGCATTGCTGCCTCAATGTCCAGGGCTCGTGCCAGAGCCTCGGTGTAGGTCAGGTCTCCATGGCTGGCGAGAGACATCCGTATCTCTGGCCTTAGACCTGATCTGAATTTCTCCGACATTTTCAAGTCGGTGTCCACTTGTTCCGATGCATATCTCGACATATCGCAGAAAGTGCGATCATAATCAGTCACGGACATCTTTTCTTGCTTTAACACGAAGAACTCGTGTTCCTTCTTCTTCCTATAACTCTTGGGTATGTACTTATCATACACTTCTTTCTTAAAGTCCTCCCACGAGAACTCTTCCAGTTGTTCTGCCGTGAAGGTTTTCTTTCTAGCCTCCCACTAGAAATCAGCAGGTCCATTCAGTTGGAATGTTACACATGATCAATCTTCTTGTACTGTGCATCTTAGAAAGTTGAAAATTCGCTCAATGGTTCTCATCCATTGTTCAGCTTCCTCTGGGCTTCCTTTTCCATTGAAGATATGAGGGTTCTGTCTTAGAAACAGTTCCTCTATCCTGCGATCAGGTTGAGGTGGAGGTGGTTGGGGTATATCCTCTGCTTCTTGTTCGGGGATTCTACCTCTTCCCTTTGGTCTTCCACGTCCTCTGCCTCTAGCTTCTTGTTCCGGGTTTCTTCTAGGAGGCATTCTGATATATAAGGCATATAATCGTCAATCACTCATCGCTTTCATAGCTTAACATACATAATATCGTCATAACCTCCTTGCAAAAACGAGTTGAAATAAAATATTTCGTCCTTTTCATCCAAAATTTCGCTGCAAAAGCCCACTCGGGGTCATGTATATATAGATATCCAAAAGCTCTGCCGTAGGCAGGATGTTCAAAAACCAATAGTCATAAAACAAAACATAATTCCCGGCTCACACGGCCTTTCAAAACACCAAGTTTTCTATCCCATCTGTTTCCATACACAAAAAGAAACAACATACGCTAATCGTAACAAAAAAATCTAATTAAGCCTTCATCTAATGCCTTCATCAGGCATCTTCCTACTCTTCATCCTCCTCGGGGTCTTCTTCCTCTTCGGGATCCTCTTCTTCATCAAAATCATCCTCGCGGGGTCGTACCCTAGATGGTCCCGCTCCGTCGTCTCCCACCATCGGTATGTCGCGCGTGGGGCCGAAGTCATCTTCGCCATAGAAGTCGTAGTCATGGCGAATCGGGCTATAGCCATCGAAAGCATCCGTCACACTCATCCGTGCTGTCTGGCGGAAGCGTTCCACTGGGGGTAGTGGAGCTGTCATAGGTGGTAGAGGTGGTAGTGGCGGACGTACTGGGTGTCCAAAAGCTAATGGAGGAAAAACGGGCTCTCCCAATGCTCTCGGGCGCTGCTTTCCAAACGAGCGGCCTGCCTCGTCAAATGTATGGAGGCACTCTTGGGTCAATCTGCCTCGGGACCTCAAGATACTGACCACTCTGGCGACTCATCCCGCCAGTGTACTCGTGGAGGAGATAAGGTCCCCCGGTGCGGCTCAGACGCTTTGTATCGTGGTCGATGACTCACGAATTTGGGCAGATCTCCAACCAGATCATAACTGCCAATCGCTCGGTATATGTAATCCCCTGACACCTCTCGGGCGTAGTCCTCCCAATCACAGGGGAGTATGGCTAAGAGACGTCTGATGCCGTCGTAATCAGTCGCGCCGTAGGCTCGAGCATTCCTCCAAAGTCGGAGGTAATACATCAGGAACTCGCCTAGGTCCTCACCGCAGCACATCCAACTCTCGCGATAGGTGCGCATTACCTCCTCGAGGGTAGAGTGTGGTCCTAGCCTCCTCCTAGCTATGTATCGCATCTCCTCCATCTGTCACGATCAAAACTAACATAAGTCAAACTAACATCATCTCATAAGCAGATAAGGATAACTTAAGCATATCTGATAAGCAACTAGGTTGAACTAAACAACCTATAAGGTAGGTAAACGTCATAAGGTATAGCACACATCATATCTATCTTCTTACTCTACTCGGAAACGTCATTATCTAATAGCGTTCTAAGGTATAGGCTATGTTATGAGATCCTCGTTCTAAACCAAACACTTGAACTAATGTTCAACATACTCTAGCGTATTCTGGAGATAGAATTAGGAATTATGTTCTTCATAACAAATGAAGTTCAGGACATTAGGAGTACGCAGGTGAAAACCATGCGTAAATCAAAGTCCTAACGAAAGAGAACTAGGTAAAACAAATTTACTGCGCAATGCAGAAAATTTGCGCGATCGTGCTAAAAATCCGAGGCATATGCCGACGTAATACGACAATCACATCCACGTCTTCAAGTCGATGCTTGGCCTTCTGAAGTCGAAGTCGAAGTCCACGTCATAGTTTGGGTCGACGGTCATCCATGTCGAAGTTGTGATGAGATGCCGACGTTGTTCACTTCCAAGGTTGAGGTCGTCCTCGTTCATCTTCACGCTCGTCCTTTGCCGTTCGAGCTCGAAGCTATTGCTACTTTCGTTCTTCCTATCGTTCTTTTGTTCTCGTAAGAGAAAGGAAGTTCTTACTTCTATGTTCTTTCATAATATGTGATCATGCTCCTTAGAGTCTATGTTCTTCTCAAGGTAACATATCCATATGTCTTCATAAGTCTCAAGATTTGAAAATACAATTTCAAAACAACATCATAACAAATTGTGAAATTTGGAAATAAGGTTTCAAAATGACAACGTAATCAACTCATATATGTATATCAAATTGAATTCATCCTTTCAACATCGATCGATCAACTCAGTTCAACCATAAACTTTCATCTCATAACTTGATCACTTGTATAACTCCTCGTTTGATTTCAAAATCAAAGTTTTTTGAAAATTTCTCTTGCTCATACTTTCATTTCAAACATCATACATCTCTTTTCCCAACATGGGTCTACTTTCATTGATTTCCAAAACAGAGTTTTTGAAATCCACCTTTTTCTTTCGAAAAGTATACTTCCAAACTTGATCATTATTCAAAACTCTTTATTCCATGAGTTTGAGGAAGAAATTCAGTTACCTTTTTCCCGGTTGAGCTCGATGTGATGGAGTGTTGAGAGTAGTCAGCAGGTTTCTAGAAGTCCAGTGACTCGATCTAGACTTAGTTTTGAAAGAATTTGGGGTTTCAAAGAGCAACCTGGCTCTGATACCACTCTGTCACGCCCCCACCCGGATAACCCGGACTGGAGGGTGACTAATACTAGGAATAGTATTTTAGGGTTACAAAGGCTAATATAAAGACGCATATCAAATGTAAACTAGCATGCTTGAACATAACATAAGGTGCTAACATATTAAACCAGGTGGGTTGGACCATTAGACCCAAAGACTAACAATGATCCGACGGACCTCAATAGTCTATGTCACATTATCCTCCAACAGACCCAAAAGATATAAATGATCTGAAGGACTTCAACAATTCATAACAGTAAGCATAACATAAATAAGTTCAGAGTTGCAATGAGTGTGTGAATACATATATGACGATATGTATTCAAGGTAAAAACCAATTCTTAATAAAGTAACAAGGACACTGGACTCCTAAACACTCCTCCATCACCATCATCAGAGCACAACCTGCACATTTAAAAACAAACATGCAGGGCTGAGTACGAGAAATGCACTCAGTGGACTCATGCCGAAAACATTTTATAATTGAATTACACTGCCAATATCAAGGTAAGTCACAAGGGTTTTAGTTGAAATGCCTTGTGCTTACTAAAACATTTTCGCTCAGAAAGTCTCTTGGCCAAACATTTTCCTTGGTGTGTATGATCTGTATCCCATATCCTCATTTCATCATAACATCAAAGTTCAAACGTCGTGAAGGAGGCCTCCCTCTACGATGCCGTGACCGGCCGTGAATTGTCCTTACAAAGACACAAATACCTCAAGTGTACACGTTAATCTTAGCTAGGCATCGCTTTCCCAAGATAGATCCGATATCGATTTCATAACCGGGTTGGTAGCGACCCAACAAAATTCATAACCTTCATATCATCATATCATTTCACAACATTTCACATCATTCATTCCTGATAGATCCATACACAAAATGTAAATATTTTTGCGGTAATATTGTAAACATTTTATCAACAAATGAATAAGCATTGTAAATAAATTCATTTGAAATAATTTAAACGAGAAAGCTCGTATTTTATTTTGGATAAAAGCCCCACCGGACTATGGTTCGCCTTAACTCGAGTCCTAGGTTCGATTCCTCGTCAATGTTCCAAGGCCACGCTCAAGGCCCACACCTTTACGTAAAAGCGAGGTTTTAGTACGTCGTTTACGCTTCTCGAGACTCTCAAAGTCTAAGATAACTTCGATATTCTATATCGATATAAACCGAATTCCTTAACTAATTCAATACGCTTTTCAATTAAGTATTTCAATCAATAGTTCTCGCTCTTCGAGATACGTTCAATTATTGTGATTTAACCTTTCCGGTTTAAACGTTCAACGTATTCATACGTTTCTCGATATAAGGATTTCTTTTATGAAATCTTTTCTTACTAAAGAGGTATCTTACCTAATTAGTACGTCTTACGCGTATTAGCGTATTTATCGAACATATTTTCGTATGTTTGACTTTATAAGTCAACAAAGTCAACAAGGTCAACAAAGTCAACAATTTTGACTTTTCAATAGTAATTTCTTACTATTCCATTTTATAAATCGATTTTTAATCGATTTCATTTCGTAAAGTCCTAATTCTCGGTTTTTCACGTAAATCGATGGACATTTTTAATATCTTCCCAAATATTAATCCTTTTAATCATTAAACACATATTTTCGTTTATAACGTTATTAAATATAACGTTTTGTCTCAAACATAGTAATCTATGTTTATAAAATCTTATAAAATCCAAATATGTCTAAAATAATATTTAGACATATAATATATTATTAAACTTAATTAAAAAGGATTTAAAAATCCTTATGAATGCTTAAATGCTCACGGTAATTTCTTAAAATTACCAAATGGTTTTCAAATTTTTTTCTAAATTCATATAGTGTATTATTATACACTATAATCATTAATATGTATTAATATCATCCAAATGATATTCGATTATCACCATTTTAATTTCTTAAGGTCACGACATTTTAAAATATTTATGAAATAATTGTCCAACAATTCCCAAATTTTTTTTATACAATTAGTAAAATATCCCAACATTAATATATAACACATTTATAATCTATAGTCCATCATAAAAATTTATTCATCAAGGAATTAATCCTTAATGTTCATAAAGCTCACGGTAATAATTAAAATAACTACCAAACAATTTGTAAAAATTCCAATAAAATTATATCATGCTCAAACATTATAGTATAATAATGTAACATCATAACATCACCAAAACCCTTTGAATCATAACCTTATGCACATGGGTGCTCTCGGCCTTTTTTTATTCTTATAGGTATTTGGTTTCAAAAAATTCCAACAATTACACACTAGGCTTATACACTATAATATAACAATATAACATTATAACATTCATCAAAAACCAATTAAATCATCACCATACTTAAGCATAAGCTCTTCGGTTTTTTTGATTTAATTTGGTATTTGATTTCCAAAAATTCTAACAAAATCATGTAACACATAATTAATATACTAAAGTATTAATATACCATTGCATGTTCAAAATAAAAATCATACACCAAGGTACATATAATTTTTATTGTTCACGGCATTTTTGTAAAACATGCTTAGGATTTTTAAAAATTTCTAAATAAATTACTATGAACTCTAAACATGTCATAAATCAATAATCCATCCTTAAAACAATTTTGAAAGCAATCGGTGCTTACTATAAATTTTTATAACATTGTCAAAATAATTTGTAAACAAGATTAAGGTTCGAACATAACATATATAGGCTAGATCTATTCCAAAATTTCATACGCGATAGATTAAATAAATCCTAACATACATTTCCTATTTTTAAAAATAAAAATCATCAAGAACAAATATGTAAACCATATCTCATATATAAGAACATTAAAAACGTGCATACATATACAAGAACATGCTCTCGATTTTTTTTTGTAAAAATGGAGGATAAAATCGAAGCTAGGGTCCATTCCTTACCTTTGAAATAGTATGGAATCAAAGAACAATATCTAGGTATCAAGCTTTGTGAAGGAGAGATGGAGAGGAGAAGCTCACGGTTTTGCTGAAGATGGGAGAGGGAATGAGAGTGTTTTTGGGTGTTCTAAAATTTTGAATGTGTATAATGAGTATAATGGGAGGAATGAGAAGAGTCCCTCCCCTATTATTCCCTCTCTCAAACACGGTTGAAGCAAAGAAATAAATAAAATAATGGAGCTCTCGATAGTGGGAAGATGATGATGAGCTAGTGTAAAAAGGCTCTCCATGTATTGGGCAAGGAAAAAGAAATAATCATGCTTGTACAAAGAAGCATAGTCGACGGCTATGAGGGTTCCAAAGGGTGGGATTTATTTTCTTACACATTAATACTATATATATTAATCAAAGATATAAATCATAGATATATAATACATGCCAATTAAATAATTAAAACATCACATAGTACAATATACGAAAATAGCGTGAATTAGGGCTAAAAATTTTAAGTCACGCCTCTTATCAAAACACAAGTCATTTTCGTGTCAACTATACTCATATATGTCATAACACATAGTTTAGATAATAAATAATAGCATAGGATAATTTAATGGTATCATTTTATGTGAGAAAACCCTAATTTATGAAACTAGGGTTTCGAAATTTACATATATACACTATCGAGTTCTCTATGCTTTAATATTGATTTTAATGCTTAATAATACTGTAATCATATAAAATAATAATAGGAAATTAATTATAATAATTTCCGGATCATAAAACCCATTTTTCAAAACGTCTCTAGACGTTGACGTTCAAAACGTCTCAAAACGTTAATAATCGACTCATCTCAAAATGGTCGTAGTAAGCTCGTACTTACTTTATAAATAATATTCCATTTATATAGGAAATTAATCCCAAGCTTCGCTGCTTAGAAAATTTCATAAAATACTGACGTTCGATACGCAATCGACGTTAAAATAATACTGTCGAATTACTTCGTGACATTCTATCCCTTAATTCACAATTCTTAGTGAATATATAAAAAGGAATTCGTTACTTCGGTACTGAATAGAATCAATATTCGATGTCTTTCAAAATAATATACGCCAAAACCCTAGTTCACGGGTTTAAAATACTGTAAATAGGCGTTCGTTTCTTCGGAATATTACAGTATTTTTATGATTATTTCGTATTTTATTTCGCTTTTATGTCTAGCTAAATTTACTGCTCTAATCCTAGGGTTCGCATGATTCTATCCTATATGTTGTGATTCCCGTTATCATTATTTACCTTCCGTGCATCGATTCATGATTCTCGGTGCTTAATTGTATGTGTTGATTTCGATCAATCTTGATGTATATCATAGTTGCTAGTTAATTACGTAATGCTTTAATTGTCAATCGATCTTGAATGCATGATACGGATAAGCCTCGAGTCGAATCGAGATAGGAACATCTATAGGAAGCATATTCTTCATGATCCTTTTGAGTTGCTTATTTTCCTCTAGAGACTTAATGAAGAATAGGAAAATTAGTAACCAATCGTCACAATTGTCGAATCAAGTTGTTGGCTACATATGTGATCTTCCATCTTGTCTCGGATTAAAACGGTTAATAATAAGGTGATAAACATCGTAGTGGATAGGATTAGTGCATCCCTTGTGGTTAGTCTTTCTTCATAGTTATCTATTTGAGTTTTTATTGCTTTCGCTTATTTTTAAGTTGTCACATTTGCTTTGGATTTAATATCCGAAGCCTTAAAACCTTTAAAACCAAATCTGTTCTTGGATAATGATGAAGTTTCGTTGAATTAGCTTATGTGTTTTCGGATTGCAATCCCTGTGGATACGATACTCGACTTACCTTATACTTGCGCGTTTTTCATGTGAGAAAAGTGAGCGATCAAATTTTGGCGCCGTTGCCGGGGATTGTTAAGATCACATATGAATAATTTGACGATTTGGATTTATTAATTCAAGTTATATATTATATTTTTTATTCATTCTTGTCAGAGTTAAGTTCTCTCTTTTTCTCCAGGTAGTATATGATTACAAGATCTCGTGGACCTCCGAAAATATTTAGATCCCGAGATCGAAAGCACTTTCGTGAGAACGAGGAGACGAGAAATGAGAGAGCAAGAAATGGCAAGAATTCAACCACGGGGTGTTCCTCCCAATGGGGTATACCTCCCGAGCAGTACCGCACGCCTTCCGGAGTTTACAGAGATGCGCAGCCGGATGGCGAATATGGGACTCCTTGTCCCCGCCCCTGAGACGAGACCTCTGAACTACATATACCGACCTCCCATTGAGCAATTCCAAGGAGGCGGATGGGGCCCGTGGTTAATGCAAATAATTTTGAGTTGAGCCACCGATCAAGATGGTTGAAGGAGAATAGCTCGGAGGAGGAGGATCGAGGACCCAATGCTCATCCGAGACATTCCTCGATATATGTGACACCATCAAGCGAATGGGATGCTACAAGACACAATCCGATGCGCATGTTCGATTCTCTCAAGCAGCCTGTGCCAAAGATTGGTTCAAGAGCTCGGACCGAATCGGGATAGACAGCTGGGGGAAACTTTGCGAGAAGTTCCTTTCAAAATACTTTCCGCCAGTCAAAGCACAGAAAATCATCGCCGAGATCTCCCACTTTTGCCAACAAGGAGACGAGTCGTTATTCGAGGCATGGGAGAGATTCAGGGGCTTATTGAGAAAATGCCCTCAACACGGATTTTCTAGAGAGCAACAGATCACGCAGTTCTATAGCGGGTTGACACTGCATACGAGGAGCATTGTAGATGCATCGGCAGGAGGCTGCTTACTGAATTGCCGAGTAGAGGAGGCCAGCCGCATCATAGAAGAGATGGCGGCTAATAGTTACCAATGGCCAATGGAGAGAATGCCTGTGGTTAAAGCAGCTGCTGTTGAGAGTGACTCAAGATACGACGATCTTATGAAGAAGTTCACTCTTTTGAAGAGCCAGATCGAGACAGAGGATGTAAATTTTATCAATCAGAAGAATCAAGGGGGAAATCCGGCATACCATCCGAACAACAGGAATCATCCTAATCTTTCGTATGCCAACCCCAATAACTTCCAACAACCTCCAAAGAAGTTTCACTGCATGTAATGGTATGATTCAAGAGCCGAAGAAGCAGGGTTTAGAGGAGTTGATGCAACAGTTGGTTGTGAGCAACCAACAAATGACGACGAATCAGAATTCGATGGCCGCACAGCAGAACTCGTTCATCAGTAGCACTACTCAGAAAGTTGCGCATCTGGTATCCACCATGAAAGCCATGGACAAACACTTGAAGATGCTGGAGAACCAAATCAGTCAGATAGCTGCACAACAGAATGTACAGCCAAAGACGGGCCAATTTCCGAGTAATACGGAAGTGAACACTAAGAATCAGTGTTTTGCTATCCAGTTAAGAAGTGGAGCAGCGTATCAGACCCACCCGGACGAAGAAGGAGCGACGGAGGAGCACCTCGTGACCACGAGCCCGGCCGCGAGACATCACACGTCCAGTCATTCCGAGGAACACGCGAGCGACCCCGCGGCCGTGAAAGAAAAGCACCTCGCGACCGAGCCCGCGACCGTGAGCCCGACCGTGAGAGACCAGGCAGAGAGCCAGGGGAAGGAGAACGTGCCCGCACGCCCAGACGCGAGGAAGAACGCCGAAGTGGCGCAGGTCCCTAGCGACCGCACTCGCGATCGCGAGGACGGCCGCGAGGGACGCCCAGTGCCGAAATTTCCAATGTATACGCCTTCGGTTCCATTTCCGAGTCGACTAGCTAAGTCGAAATATGACGAGGAGTTCACCCGGTTAAAGAGATATTTCGTAGTGAATATCAATTTGCCTCTCTTTGAAGCTCCAAACATCCCGGATATGTGAAATTTCGAAAGATGCATTAGCAAGCAAAAGAAATTGGGTAAATTTGAAAAATTAACCTATCTCAAGAATGCAATGCCATCTTACAACGGAAGTTGCCTCTCAGCGAAAGATCCGGGAGCTTCACACCGAATCGAGATTGCTCAAAGACATTCCACGATGTGTTGTGCGATTTGGGAGCGAGATCAATCTAATGCGGTTAAATGTATTCAACCGCTTGGAGTTAGGGAAGATGAAGCCAACAAAGATATCATCGATGATGGTCGACAGTGTCACCACATATCCGAAGGAATTGTTGAAGACGTGTTGGTAAGAATTCGGACTTTGTCTTTCCCGCCGATTTTGTTATATTAGACATACCCAATTCAAGCATCAACCACTAATCTTGGGTATACCTTTTCTAGCAACTGGTCGTGCTTTGATTGATGTGCAGGAAGGTGACCTCACGTTTCGTGTCAATGATGATGAGCTAAAGATTTCAATATATGACGCCATCAAGCAACACGATAGTTCAGAGCCTGAAAATTGCTATTCGATCACCACTGCTACTGCTAGTCAAGTCTCGCAATTAAAAGGCAATCGACCAGTCGATGAAGATGCTAGAAAGAAGAGATGGACTCGGCATGAAACCCCGAGTGACTCATTCAAGTTCGGAGGAGGCTACTCATACGCTAAATGGTGGTCTGTTGTAAATGCTAAGTACAAGGGAAAATCGAGGTTTGGAAAGCTGTCAGTTGTCAAATCGCCTGATTGATGAGAGATAACGTCGAGCTAGCGACGATAAATCCAGCACTGGTTGGGAGGTAACCCAACGTTTTTACGTGCTTTATGCTTTTTCGTTTTTTTTTTCTTCTTTTTCTTTGTTTTGATGTGTCTTGTTTGTTTGTTTTTAAGTCCCAAGGTATATCATCAATGGCGAGGATTCTATCCACCGCCGGAGTAGCGCGACATTTGAGGTAAGATCTCTCCCAATCACTCTCTTCTGCAAACATTATTGTCTCCATTGCACACTGTTGACAATAAGTTTGGGGGTGGTCGAGTGTGATGTGGTTGAGAGTCCTTTTATGTTCTCGCTTTGTTTTGTTAAGTTATTATATGTCAGGGCTTTTGTCGTGTCTTTTGTGTTTTTGTTCGTCGGTCGATCAACGAGTTGAAGTGAAATGTGTTAATCCATGTAGCCAATGATGATAGAAATTTTACATTAAATATGTGATAGTCACATGATATGTTAGAAAATGACGATAGATAACTCGAGATTGCTTAGCTTTTGTTTTAACCATTTGCTAAAACCGTGAGACTTGAGCTTCATCAGATACACATCTTATTACGCTTACTTTTAATTGTGTGATATCGTGCATGTTATTATCTTCTAGAACTTGCCGCTTTTCTCCGTGTCGAGGCCGCAATATGTGTTTTGAATATGGAAAGGATAAAAGGCCATCTTTGTTAAACCACATATTTACCTAAACACTAGCCCAATGATATATACCATTTGTCACCTTCTTTGAACCTTTATTAGACCTTATTCTTCGATTAACCGGATGATAGGAGGTGAGGATGGATATGGGAATCAAATGGGAGAAAAAATTTGTTTTAATATGCAAAGTGGGGATAAAAGATAAAGTATGGTACCCGTGTGAAAAAAGAATTGACCCTATAAGCTCTATTACAAAGCCAAGAAAAGAAAAATTTTGTGAATAGTATGAGCATAAAGGAAGTCAATTATCATAGTATATGGTACCTTGGGTTGCATAAATGTTTAAATAGCATGTTGGAAAGGAAAATGGACAAAGTCCATATGAGTTGATTGTATAGATAGAAGTACTTGGAATATATTTGAGTCATTTAGCTATATATTATCCTACCTTAACCAATGTGCCTACAATACAACCTATGAAAAGTCGTTATTGATCCTAATTTCAATGCATTTGACGTGGTGGAGATATTAGAGAAATGGCAAGCCTATGGCGAGATTTTTGCATTGCATTGATTTTTGAGTGCATACATGTCCCTTATTTCTTTATGAGTTGAGTGTACTCTATATATTACGCACATGCCATTGTGAGGGTTGAATTGAATGAGATTTTTGCTTTCAATGGTTGTACATTGTCGAGTTGACTAATGTCGTCGTGTGCACTAATGATTTTGAGCTTTGAGATTTTTCTGAGCCTTTATTGGTTAATCACCTTGCCGACGCCGTTGATCCTGCTTTGTGTCTCTCTTCTTTTTGGTCTTGTTTTTGTTTGAGGACAAACAATGATTTAAGTTTGGGGGTTGATAAACGCATTTTACACGCTTATTGTTGATTTTAAAGATGATTTTAGATCGATAAAGCGCGTTTATGTCTTGGATCTCAATGCTTTTACATATTTTGGAAGATACTGCTCTTGGGTTCTGCTTTTGGTGTTTTGTAGGCTTATAAGTTGAAAACCAAGCATGGAACGAAGAACCAGCGACGAGGGCAAAACTGGCCTAGCGACCGCCCACCGTCGCTAGCCCGGGCGCGAGGATATACCATGCGAGCGCGAGTTGCATAAGCGCGAAACAGATGGCTCGCGACCGACCTAGCGACCGCTAGGTCGGCCGCGAGAAATGTCCATGGCACACGAGAACTACAAGCGGCGCGAGCCATGCACGCGGCGATTTTTCTTCGACGCGACCACACCTAAGCTCATGCGAGGTGTGGCCACGAGGCGAGTCCGACGCGATACCTCCGAGAAACCAAGATGACCGAGACGAGAAGGATGCCTCAGGACCGAGCTCATGAAGCGAGCTCGCCGCTGAAGCGTGCGGCAGACGCAAAATTAGGGTTTCACCCTAATTCTATAAATAGGGCATTACCCTCGCGCCCAACCTTCCCCAGGTATGCCATATTTTACACGTTTTCCTCGCTTTTCATTTATTTTCACTTTAGCTTTGATTTAGATTCATTCTAGCAATAGTTTTCCATCGTTCTAGCTTTAGTTCTTCGCTTTGTTAACGTTTTGGAACGGATTCATCCGCACGAATTCCTTCGTTTTCCCGTTTTCCGTTGGGTTTGGATACGAACCCAACCATTGTTCTTCAGACGTCACCCTACGGGTTTTATCTATTTAATTCGTATTTTTATGATTATTTCGTATTTTATTTCGTTATTTATGTCTAGCTAAATTTCTGTTTTAATCCTAGGGTTTGCATGATTCTATCCTATATGTTGTGATTCCTGCTATTGTTATTTACCTTCCAGGCATTGATTCATGATTCTTGGTGCTTAATTATATGTGTTGATTTCTGATCAATCTTGATGCATATTATAGTTACCAGTTAATTACGAAAAGTTTTAATTGTCAATCGATCTTGAATGCATGATACGGATAAGCCTTAAGTCAGAATCGAGATAGGAACATCTCAGGAAGCATATTCTTCGTGATCCTTTTGAGTTGCTTATTTTCCTCTAGAGACGTAATGATAATAGGGAAAATTAGTAATCAATCTGTCACAAATTGTCGAATCAAGTTGTTGGCTACATATGTGATCTTCCATCTTGTCTGGATTAAAACGGTTAATAATAAGCAGGATAAACATCGTAGTGGATAGGATTAGTGCATCCCTAGGGTTAGTCTTTCTTCATAGTTATCTATTTGAGTTTTTATTGCTTTCGTTTATTTTCAAGTTGTCACCTTTGCTTTGGATTTAATATCCGAAGCCTTAAAACCTTTAAAACCAAATCTGTTCTTGGATAATGATGAAGTTTCGTTGAATTAGCTTCTGTGTTTTTGGATTGCAATCCCTGTGGATACGATACTCGACTTACCTTATACTTGCGCGTTTTTCGTGTGAGAAAAGTGAGCGATCAGTTTGCTTTTGAGAACTTGATCCTTAAGCTTGATAATTCCTTCTTGTTGGATCACTTTTTTATCCAGATTTATAATATCTGGCTTTCTGTCGGGACCAAATCGTCTTTGACCTCCAAGAACTTATTTTTTTTGTCTTCCATTGTTGTAGGGTTGGCACTTGTTCTTCTTTCTTTTGTATTGATATGATAGTTCTCCTCCGATTTCTGTTGGAAAATCTATCATATCACAAATTAACAAGGTTGATTTGTTAATCTTTCTCAATTTCTTGAGATTCCTCTGAGTAGTTGCTTGTTGACACCACTCTGACAACTTCCTATGGACATAGGACATTCTTCTTGAAACTTATTTGTCGAAGATATGCTCGGTTTGTTATCCATGTAGGAAAACGTATGTTAACCTCGCCCGAGGATCCATCTTGTGTGTTTAATTCACCATACATTGATTATAAACCTAGCATGCGCCTATATAATTAATCGCAACACGTAGGGGTTTTCTCGTGTTTACCTTCGATCCGTCGGGGTGGATCGAACGGATGAACGGATCGAGCTCGTGCTTTGACCTTCTCGGATCTGTATCCTGATGCCCAATCTCCAACGCCGAGTGAGGACGATCTATGGAGAATACTACAAGAAATCACCCTAAAACCTAGGCAAATTTTCGAGATTCACTCTTATGAAGTGGACTAAAATTTGCTCTCAATACTTAAGATTAGCCTGACTTTATCTCATACCTTATATTTATAATGCACTACCTTAATCCTATATGGAATATTACCATAATCCTATATGGAATATTACCATAATCCTATATGGAATATTACCATAATCTTAGGATTATTTCCATACTCTCGTGATTATTTCCACTCTCGTGATTATTACCATAATCTTATATGGAAAGGATCTATGCATATACCATAAATATAATTATATCCTTGTGGGATAAAGAGAATAAAATCTTTCCTTTGAGAGCGTGAGGGGCGCCGATTTCTTCCAAAGAGTTACGGCCCGATGGGCCACCCAGTGGATCAAATGCAAGGAATAAAGACGGGCCTCAAATAAATTAATTATCTTATGTTCACCGTAACATAAATTAATTTATAAACATTCGATCATGCCACTAGAGAAAGAATGTCGACTTACCCTTTATTACCGGTTGAGTCGGGCTTGCACTTAGACATTACGAATCCTCAGATTTAAGATATCGAACGTCCATTAATCATTTCTAGCAATCGATCGCTAAACGACACAACCTTATTTCCTTAGTAGTACCACTCAACCTTATTATTGTACTTGAGCTAACTCAACCTGCAGTGGTTTAGTACAATAAACCTTTGAGCTCCTTAAGGGACGCCATCATCCTAAACGGATACGGTGACTGACATGATAACTAGCGTGACATACAAGATCGCCACCACCCAAGACGCGAGAATCTGGTTAGAACATATAACCCTCACTCATAACAAGTCAAAGTGATGGTCAAGAACTCATACTCACCTAATACCTTATCGAGGTTTAGATCATCGTAGTCACCGAGATCTTGGTTCTTCACGACGGCCGAAAGAAGAACACATCTCACCGTGATCCTTCAATACGCCTCGAGACGCATCAAGATAGACAAGCAACTAAGTCAAGTCACTTCTTATCTATACCGCAGCCTAAACCGACAACTCGCCCTTAAGTCGCCTCACCGTGAAACTTTTATATCTCATTAAGCTTGACCAATCATACGCACTTCGTGATCTTCTACACATCGTATGATCTAACTTATATATGAGATAAGGGACACGATATATGCAATCAAGTATTCAAATCGATAGAGATTGTAATAGTGGTAACAGGAAACATTGTATACAAGCTCAACCAAACCGCTTTCAAAGATACAAATCCAACAATCTCCCACTTATACTAAAGCAAACTTTAGTATACAATGTGTCTTTCTACTAGCTATTACAAACAACCATCACTTTGCTTCTCCCACTTATACAAAAGTTTCCTTTCTAAGTGGGTGCCATCAAGCGCAATCCAAGTCCTCTAACGTGTTCATCGTAGACTTTTTGCGCGTGCTCTTCGTGAATGGATCCGCTAGATTTTCCGTCGATCAATCTTTTCAATCAGCACGCCACCGCCTAACGATTTCTCGATGACATGGTACTTTCTCTCTATGTGTTTTGTCGCCTTGGGTCCGTGGTTCCTTCGAGTTTGCCACTACACCGAGTTATCACAAGAAACTATGATACTCTTGGGCAAACCAGT
The DNA here is from genome assembly GCA_036937905.1 of Salvia rosmarinus. NCBI lineage: Eukaryota > Viridiplantae > Streptophyta > Magnoliopsida > Lamiales > Lamiaceae > Salvia > Salvia rosmarinus. The sequence goes on from CM072818.1 coordinate 15,011,558, forward strand.
ACCACACCTAGATCCATGAGGTAGTTCTCGAACCATACAGCCTCCTTAGAAGCCTCCGGCGGCTACATATTCGGCTTCCATGGTAGAGTCCGCAATGCATCGCCGCTTGCACTCCGCCAGATACGGCCCACCTCCCAAGGTAAACACATAGCCCGAGGTCGACTTTTTCTCATCACGGTCGCCTTTGAAACCGAGTCAGATAACCCAAAGGCATTAGACTATCTCGCATGGTAACCAGCCTATAATCTCGAGTCCTTTTCGTGTACTTGAGTATATGCTTTATCGCAGTCCAATGAGCTTGTCCAGGTTAGATCGATATCTCGCTACTATGCCTACCGTGACAGCGTATATCGGGCCTCGTGCATAGCATTGCGTACATGAGACTTCCTACGGCGAAGCGTAGGAACTTGTCTCATTTCCTCTATCTCCTTTGCAATATAGGTGATCAAGGTCTTAGATAAAGGAACGCCATGTCCGAAAGGTAGCAATCCTTTCTCGGCGGTCCGCATACTAAAACGAGTAATCACAAAGATCAATGTAAGACGCCCGAGATAAGCTCAATATTTTCTTCTCGCGATCTCGTAAACCTTGATCCCAAGAATGTACGCATCTCCTAAGTCTTTCATTTGAAACCGATCGGATAGCCAACTCTTTACGCCCGATAACGCCTTTCACGTTGTTGCCAACTAGAAGGATGTCATCTACATAAAGTGCAAGAAATACCACATCACTGTTGACATCTAACCGATACACACAACTCTCGCTAGGCAACTGGTAAATCCATAGGACTTTACCACCTCGCCAAAGCGTAAGTTCTATGATCGAGGTTCGCTAAGTCCATAAATGGACTTCTTAAGCTTCCATACTAGATGCTCTTCACCCTTTACCACATAACCTTCAAAGTTGTCGCATATAGATGTCTCTACCTTCCTCAAGGTAACCGCTTAGAAAAGCGGTTTTAACATCCATTTGCCAAACCTCTAGTTCAAGTGGGCTGCTATGGCTAGAAGAATTCGATGGACTTGAGCATTGCTACAGCGAAAAGGTCTCATCGAAATCGATGCCCTCAACTGAGTGTACCTTCGCCACAAGCCCGGCTTTAAAAGCCGAAACCTCTCCATCGAATCTCTTCCTCTCAGATATCCACTTACTACCTACGGCTTCCTCGCCATCCGGTAGAGGTGTCTTTCATATACATCCATAGCCGCATGGACTCCATTTCTAAGTCCATAGCGGTGTGCCATGATCTTGCATCAATATCTCAGACGCCTCCTTGTATGTCCATGGGTCGATTATTGCATGTTCGCTCACGCCGACTAAACCAAGATTCACCCACGAACATATCGCTCGGGTCGACGAACAACCCTCCCACTACGACGAGGTTCTACAGCACAATGGCAACAAAGGGTGCAGATACTTGTGGTTCTCTAACTTGCATAACTTGTCTGGTAGGTACCACTTGACGGTCGGTATCTCCAAAGGAACTCGACCCACTTCAATTTCAAGTATCCGTGTCGATCCTCCCACTGCAGACTCGACATCTCGCACTTTCGCCTAATTCCATGGTGGAATACGATCATCTTCTAATTCTCAAGAATGATTTCAACTTTGGACTTATGATTTTCATATAATCCTCTTCTAAGAATCGGGCATTAGTGCTAATAATGACCTTCCGATCCTTAGACTATAGAATAAACCACCTTCGCTCCTCTAGATAGCCAATAAACACCTTTCAGGCCGATCTAGCCTCCAACTTGTCGCCCTTCTTGTTCAAAGACATGTGCGGATCGCCCATATCTTTATGTGGTTTAAACTAGGCTTCGCCCCAAACCACAACTCGAAAGCGGGTCTTTTCGACCGACTTGACGGTACTAGATTTAGCAAGTATGTCACTGCTTCTAAGGCATACCCCGTAACGAAATAGGCAATGTAGCATAACTCATCATAGATCTAACCATTTCCAAAAGAGTCCTATTTTTCGCCTCCCGACACACCATTTTGCTGTGGTGTGCCCGGTGAAGTGCGCCGATGTAATCCCACTCTTCACTAGATAGTCCATAAACTCGTTATCGAGGTATTCGCCACCGCGATCGATCACAGCGACTTGATACTCTTACCCAGCTTCGCTCCACTTCCGCCTTAAACTCTTTGAATTTCTCAAAGCATCTCGACTTGCGCAAGGTGTATATGTATCCGCACTCGAGTAATCGCAATGAAAGTGACAAAATACTGCACTTCTCCACGAGCTTGTGTGACATTGGTCCACACAGTGCGAATGGACTAACTCCAACATTTCTTTCGCTCTATAACCCTTCGCTTTGAAGGGTCCGGTCGACATCTTACCTTCTATACAGATTCGCAGATCGAACGGAGTAACCGTGAGATCACCCAACGCCCATTCTTAGCCGCCTGATCCTATTTAGATTGATGTGACCTAATCTAAGATGCCGAGAAAAGTAGAGTCATCTTCATGAAGAAAACTTTCTTTTTTAGGGTTTGATGAAGATGCAACATAGTTATAGGTATTATGTTTTGCGTAAATAGTATAAAGCTTAATTATATAAGTGCCAACACGATAATTTCGTCATTTCTTATGATAGAAACACCACTATCAAAAATAATGTAATATCCATGAGTAAATAATTTCAAACAGAACAAGGTTCCACCGAAAATCCGCACATATAAAACGCCTTCAAAACTAAAACCGTTGTCCCAAAACATAAAGAAACATCTCCAACCGCAATGCCTCGACTTTCGCCAAGGCTGCCCATGGAGATCGTTATCTCGCCATCAAACAGCCTTCCTTGTCCGCAGAACCCCGCAAGGTGTAACAAACATGATCAGCTATACCAGATCTACTACCCAAGAATGGGTAGAACAAGTCGCTAAACATGTTTCCGTTATTAAAGCAAACGGCGCACTGAGCCTCGAGCATAGGGCACTGGCCTTCCAATGCCCGCCCACCGCACTTGAAGCACTTGCCCTTCTCCTCGCTTCTTCAAGCCTCCTGGCAACCATGTTCTTGCTCCCATTACTCCCACTATTTCCTCGCTTTACCACCTTTGGCACCCCTTTTCTATTTCCATTTTGCAACGAAAATTTTGGGCCCTTAGATGTGCTAGCAAGAGCATGTGCCCTTTTCCCATAACTCCTTCCGCAAAGAACGAGATCATTAAGCAACCGACTAAGTGTAAACTCGGTCTTGCTCATGATCGCATTCACGCCGAAAGTTCTCAAAGACTTGGGCAGTGTTGAGGATGATATCGACCTTCACCGTCACAATACCTCCTCCCAACCGATCAAGACTATCCATGAGACGAGTCATGGGAGACATGTTCATGGACCGAACTTCCTTCTTCCATCTTACACGCCAAGATTTCTCTCATTGTGTGGAAGCGGATCGTCCGATCCGATCGCCCAAACTTACCTCGAGACTTGACCAAATATCGTCGCGTCTCGCCATCGATCGATGTCGCAATGCAAGCCTTTGACATCGTAGTCATCATATAGCATTTAGCCATATTGTTCGACTTATTCCAAAGTCTCGCTGACTCGCCGCCATTAGTCGATCGCACGAAGCGGCATCGGGTTTAGGAGTAGTGAGAACAAACATGTGTTCTTCAAATGATAAGAACATATTCCATGTTTCGCTTCCACTGATGAAATTTGGACCGGATAACGGATTTTGTGCGAGCATATTGATAATCGCGAAGAGACATATCTCGAAACGATAATGTAAACACATAAGCATACGATCGCAAATAATTCAGAATAATAATATTGTAACCTTTGATAAAACAATATTAATTGAAACCTCCAATCGCCCAAGGAATCCCACATGCAAGCCACGCTGTGGATCGCCACACACGAACCCCCACTGCACTAAAATATACCTTTTAGTCGCTTAATTTCAATCCATGTCAACTTATCCTTATGACAAATGAAATTAACGATTGACCTTACTAGACCACATCACTATCGCAAGAAGGGACTTCATGGAAGTTGTACTTGAGGTGATGTCAAGCATCGACCACAATTTTAACAAATAAAATGAATTCTTAGAATTGGTATACTCACTGACCATACCGCCCAATTCAAATTCTTTGTTATCTCATTTTATATCTATCTCTAGAGAACTTATGAAAATCGCACATGCAAGCCACGCGTGTGGACGCTTACATATGAAACTCCCACTTCTCAATAGATTTAAAATGTTTTATTTAGAAATCTCATCTAACAAACTTATGATAAACAAGTGCAAGCAAGCCACGTGTGTGGATCGCCACTCACAAAGGCCTCACTTTGTTTAGAGATCAAAAGTGGAGGTCTTGACATTTTAATTTGAAAAATTAATTTGTCGGGTTGTTTGCTTAGTCTTTTATTCAAAAGGTTTGTCCATGCGATCACGTAATCCTAGCATGCTTTTCTATAGAACTCAACATGTAAAACATGCTCGCAGTAATTCTAAAATATGCTTGATAAACGCGATAAACCTAGCATGCTTACTATGCGCATCCAATTACGTAAAACACTTAAAGGTTTGTCAACGTAATATAAACATACATAGCATGCTATCGCATAATTTAAACATCCACGACATGCATATGAACGATAAAATAAAATAAAACGCTCATCGCGCTCAATCGTGAAACCCGCACATTTAAATCTAATCTATTACATAGATTTACAAAGCATGCAATTAAACTCGAAACGGGCCTCGCGTGCTCGGCACGGACCGATTCAACAATGGGCCTCGCGTGCACGGGCACGGGCCGGAAAATCTGAAAACGGTCCGGGCCGGATCGCCCATCTGGCTGGGCCGCTAGGCAAGGCCCACCGCCGCCCATCCCATCGTCCGCCGCCGCGTGTCCTCGCGGGCTACCGCGTCGCTAAGGCGACCGCGACCCGACGAGCGTATATGCGTGGCCACCGCCCGAGCGAACGCCCGCCGAGACGCCATCGCCCAATGCCGAAACTCGCGATCGCGAGTCTGCCGCTGCGCTGGTAGCTTCGCGCGCGAACGCGCGCCTGCCGCTCGCTAGCTCGCCGCCGCTGCTTGCTGCTTGTCAGATTCGCGATCGCCGATCGCCGCGTGGCGCCAGGGATCTCGTGCTCGAACGCACGCCTCGCCGCTCGCGCCCGCGATCGCCCTCGCGATCGCGAGGCTCGCCGCGAGATACCGCCCGTATATCGCCGAGCTACCGTTTTTCCCCGTCGCTTCGTTCTTCGCTCTTTCGCTTCGTTCTTCTTTACGATAAGATTTACGTATAAAATCTAATCTAACCACGGATTTTCTCGTGGTGTAAAACAAAACCGACAAAATAATAAACGAGCCACGATGAACCATGATCCACAATTAAATAAACGCACGTAATAATCAAACGCGAATTAATCCAACAGAGCCAAGATTCGATCCCGTGCTCGATACCAATTGTAGGAAAACGTATGTTAACCTCGCCCGAGATCCATCTTGGGTGTTTAATTCACCATACATTGATTATAAACCCAGCATGCGCCTATATAATTAATTGCAACACGTAGGGGTTTTCTCGTGTTTACCTCGATCCGCCGAGGTGGATCGAACGGATGAACGGATCGAGCTCATGCTTTGACCTTCCGGACTCAGTATCCCGGATGCCCAATCTCCAACGCCGAGTGAGGACGATCTATGGAGAATACTACAAGAAATCACCCTAAAACCTGAGCAAATTTTCGAGATTCACTCTTGTAAGTGGACGAAAATTTGCTCTCAATACTTAAGCATTAGCTTGCACTTTATCTCATACCTTATATTTATAATGCACTACCTTAATCCTATATGGAATATTACCATAATCCTATATGGAATATTACCATAATCCTATATGGAATATTACCATAATCTTAGGATTATTTCCATACTCTCGTGATTATTTCCACCTCGTGATTATTACCATAATCTTATATGGAAAGGATCTATGCATATACCATAAATATAATTATATCCTTGTGGATAAAGAGAATAAAATCTTTCCTTTGAGAGCAGAGGGGCGCCGATTTCTTCCAAGAGCTACGGCCCGATGGGCCACCCAGTGATCAAATGCAAGGAATAAAGATGGGCCTCAAATAAATTAATTATCTTATGTTCAGCCCGTAACATAAATTAATTTATAAACATTCGATCATGCCACTAGAGAAAGAATGTCGACTTACCCTTTATTACCGAAGTTGAGTCGGGCTTGCACTTAGACATTACGAATCCCGTATTTAAGATATCGAACGTCCATTAATCATTTCTAGCAACCGATCGCTAAACGATTAATAACCTTATTTCCTTAAGTAGTACCACTCAACCTTATTATTGTACTTGAGCTAACTCAACTCGCAGGGTTTAGTACAATAAACCTTTGAGCCCTTAAGGGGCGCCATCATCCTAAACGGATACTTGACTGACATGATAACTAGCGTGACATACAAGATCGCCACCACCCAAGACGCGAGAATCTGGTTAGAACATATAACCCTCACTCATAACAAGTCAAAGTGATGGTCAGCAACTCATACTCACCTAATACCTTATCGAGGTTTAGATCATCGTAAGTCACCGAGATCTCGGTTCTTCACGACGGTCGAAAAGAAGAACACATCTCATCGTGATCCTTCAATACGTGCGAGACGTACCAAAGATAGACAAGCAACTAAGTCAAGTCACTTCTTATCTATACTGCAGCTTAAACCGACAACTCGCCCTTAAGTCGTCTCACCGTGAAACTTTTATATCTCATTAGCCGACCAATCATACGCACTTCGTGATCTTCTACACATCGTATGATCTAACTTATATATGAGATAAGGGACACGATATATGCAATCAAGTATTCAAATCGATAGGGAGATTGTAATAGTGGTAACAGAAACATCATACAAGCTCAACCAAACCGCTTTCAAGATACAAATCCAACAATCCATAATGAATATTTTCCTCCATGGACTAGGAAACTTCAGGATAAACAATTCTCTTGCAACATCTTCATTAATCGTACTCAGATGTTGATACTTAGTAAAGAGTTGAAGATATTGTTGAGCAATCTTTGTTCCAAGACCACCAGTCTCAAATTGTATAGAGCTAACAAATATTTCTTTCTTTTTCTTCATTGAAACCCTTAAAATATCCTTCTCCAAGGAAAGGGACTTTAAAGGTATCCAACATGCCTTTCACTGTGTTTTTGTAAAAGTCAAATGCCAAAATCTCATTCTTTCATTCAGCCGAGCAGTACTCCCAATATTGTTTTACTACTCCTGCTAAACTGGTTTCAATGATATTGAAAAAATTAAGTTTTTCAAGATCTAATGTTACAGCGCAACCATCATTGATACTGCCTACTCATCTATGATGTCTTCTCAATCTTTGAAAGTAACTTCGTCAAGATCGATCGTCAATCCATAGGGATGGATAGGCTCCAAGGTGGCATTTTCGACATATGTGTCCTGCATTTTAGGCATATGCCTCATTCATTGTGATTTGATTCTAGCTTATTCTGCTGCAAATCCTACGTCAGGTCCTTGGCCAAGTTCTGTTGGATTTGTATACTGGAAACAGTTTTGGTTGAGCTTGTATACAATGTTTTCTGTTACCACTATTACAATCTCCTATCTGAATTGTTTACTTGATTGCATATGTATGTCTCTTTATCTCATATATAAGCTAGATCATACAGTGTGTTGTAGATCACAGAAGTCTGTATGATTGGTCAAGCTTAATGAGATATAAAAAGAATCACAGCTGAGACAACTTGAGGACGAGTTATCGGTATAGGCTACGGTATAGATAAGAAGTAACTTGACTTGGTTGCTTGTCTATGCTGGTACGTCTCTGACGTATTGAAGGATCACAGTGAGATGAGTTCTTCTATTTGACCGTCGTGAAGAACCTAGATCTCGGAGACTATACGTTGATCTAAACATCGATAAGGTATTAGGTGAGTATGAGTTGTTGACCGTCACTTTGACTTGTTATGGGTGAGGTTACATGAGATAACCCAAGATTCTCGCATCTCTGTGTGGTGGCGGTCAGATATCATGCTAGTTACCGTGTCGAGTCACCGTATCCGCTAGGATGATGACGCCCTCTTAAGGAGCTCAAAAGTTTATTGTACTAAACCCTACAGTTGAGTTATCTCAAGTACAATAATAAGGTTGAGTGGTACTACTTAAGGAATTAAAGATATTAATTATTTTAAGCGATGTAATCAGAACGCTGTAAATAATTGATGGACATGCGATATCTTAAATACGGGGATTCGTTAAGTCTAAGTACGAGCCCGACTCAACTTCGAAAATAAATGGGTAAGTCAACATTTATTCTCTAGTGACATGAATAAATGTTTATGAATTAATTTATGTTCTGGGCTGAACATAAGATAATTAATTTATTTGAGGCCCATCAAGGCCTGTAGCTATGAGAATTTCGAAACCTTCCTTAGAGTCCCACTAGGACTCTGTTTTGATCCTCTATATCTGAAGAGATATTATTATATTTATTAGATATGCAGAAATCCTATCTATATAGGATTTAGGTTGCATTATAAATATAAGGTGAGAGAAAATCAAACCAAGAATCCTAATAGTGAAATTTTCGAAAATCATACTTCTCAAAGTTAGGATTTTCGAAAACTTCAAGAGAAGGAAGAAGGCGAATTTCTGTAGCACTCTCCATAGATTGTCCTCACTCGACATTGGAGTTTAGGCAATCGGGATACAGTCCAGAAGATCAAAGCACGAGTCTTGATCCAATTCTTGCCCGACGAATTCGCAGGTAAACACGAGAAAATACCAACGTGTTGCAATTAATTATATAGGTGCATGCTAGGAACATAATCAATGTATGGTGAATTAAACATCCAAGATAGATCATCGGGAGAGGATTAAAATCAGATTTTCCTACAACTTCATATTGACCTCTTGACCATATAGGATCAATATGTGGCACTCCTTGTGGTGGGATCTGTGGTTTCTTCTTTCGAATATCTTGGTTCATCTTCAGATCCACCATATCGAGGTTAATAAATGATTCTGCTAACTCCTGTAACTTATTTAATCATACTTTTTCAAGGGTATTCATTTTTCATTTTTAAGAGTCTAATTATTCTTTCATATCAAGCTTTGTCGTTGATCGTCTCCATGGGTGAAAAGTTATTTCCACCTGTAGGTTTCTTGATAATTTTGTGGCCTGCATCTCTTTCTAGGCCATCAATCTTCTCATGGATACTCTACAATAAGGTGAGAATCTTCTCCTGCTACATAAATATCCTGCTTAGTTCCTACGGTACACCATATAGGTTGTTGCCATAATATTGCACTATCTTCTGGATCTTCCATAACTCCACTGAATTAAAAGAATGCAGTGAAATTTTTATGAAAATTGGAGCATATATTGTTCCTATTCTTTTAACTCAATCAATTGTGTGGTGGATGACAGCTATTTCTTATAATTTGCAATGCCTCCATGAGTTGGTCGTTGATTATAAGTCTCCCCTCTATCATCCGTATATCCTCGTGGAATGCTCGAATGACCATTGGCATATTATTGATTTGAATGCTTTGTTCAAAACTTCTTTCATAAAATCTAAGCATTCTGCTTAAACGCTCTTGTTTATTTTTCAGTTCTTGGAAATAAAACATGCATGCATCACATCTTGGACAAGGATGCAGATTCATAATTTTTCTTAAAGTCTCATCTGTTAGGATAACACACTATTAATTAAATATTTTATATTTATTCAATAAAAACGTAAGTTTTGATACCATTGTAGAAACGTATGATCACAAGCAAAATATTACACAAAGGAATACGTGTACATAGTTAAACCAATCCTTGAGATAGCAAAATTTAGAGTGGAAATAGCTTATTACATATAAAAACCAAAATTATGGGGTTTTAAATAGTGAATGGATTATAAAATTATATTTTAAATAGTGAATGAGTATGGAGTATAGATAATTTTTAGAAATAGATATGGAGTGTAGAGAAGATGGGAAAAGTAGGTTGTTTTATGTGATACCCCTTAATCTTTTGGGGGGATTTTGGATGAGGTTTTCCAACTTAAATTTGAGCTATCACAGATTGATAGCTCAAGAATTCTAGGCTTAAGATTTTACAAGAATGTAACCTAGAAAGATAAGAGAGTGTATGCTGAAATTATGAACTGATAAATATATGTAAGCCCTGAGGATTTACTTATGACACTTTGAACTTTCTTCTTCAAAATTGTTGTGTGATAGTTATTGAGATATAAGCTCTGAATGGTTTTGAATGTGCAACATTTCGGTAACCTTCAAATGTTGGATTCTGAGTGTATTTATTGAATGAACAGTGAATAGTGCCGTTGGAGGAAACATTAATCACATCCATTCTATTTATCATTACAAATATGTCTGTTTGAATCCTCGTACGTTGCTTTTCGTGTCTGCAACATCCGTTCTAACTTGTCAGGATCATTTGCAGATTCTCTCTGACACTTTGAAAGTCAAACACTCAAGGTTTAATTTTTTCATATTTTTTCAGTTGAATTGACTTCGGGTTCCACCAGTTGGATCAACTCTGTATTTTATCAGCACGCTGGATTCCGTGTCTTCTATCAGTATGGTAACTCCGAATCTTCAGTTGACACATCGGCTTGACGTAGTTCTCTACAGCTTTGACTTCTCAACTGTAAGTGTGACACTTAGTCATTTCCTGGGCTTCTTTGTCTTTAACAGCACTTGGTCTTCAGTTTTCATTCTTCCGACATCAGTCTTCAGTGCGCTAGTATTAATACTCCTATCAGCACAACTGACTTCAATACTGCTTGAACTCCATCAGTATGAGACATATCCAAACTGATTGTTCTTAGCTCCCTAACATGTGAGTAACACTAAGTTACATCAACAGCGCAATCATCAATAAGATTTTGGGATATAATCAAAACAAGAATTAAAATAGAATTGTCCCAACATAATTTGACCTTGAAATCTTGTATTTTAAAAGAAGTTTGGATTCAAAGTATATGCAAGAGTTTACAAAAATACTTTTAATTGAGGATTCCATCAGTTTAATCTAATTTGGAAATGAAAAATAAAATAAAAGAAGGAATGGCACGAAATAAAAAATACGTGTTTTAAGTAAGAAATATATTATTATTTTTTTATTCAAAACGGTGTTAGTTTACTAACATGTTTATAAAAGAAGAAGGTTATTTAAAAAGTTTAATTGTTGTATTTTTTCTTTATTTTCTCAAAATTGTATAACACCTATACACAGTCCACCCTAAATTAAAATCTTGGATCCGTCACTTGGAGCATAGTGCAAATTTTCTTTTATGTCAATACAAATATTCAATTGGTATTTTGATGGGAAACCGATCAAATAGGACTTTAAAGTGTGTTTGGTTTGAGTAATTAGACTTGCTTAATAAAATAATCACATTCTATCACATGTTTGGTTCATATGATTAAGTCTGTGATGGATAACTAGACTCGTGTTCTAATTATTCATTTGGGTGATAATTTATCACTCTAAATTTGGGTTGATTATTTAATCATCATTCACTCCATAATGCAAAATTCCAAAAACACTCTTACCAAAATTATGTTTGGTCACTTTTGTATTGTTGCTAAATTAGAAGGGTAGTTATTATACTATATTTTGGTCATAATCCTTCAATTTATCCTACATCATAATCAATCAATTCAAACACAAGACTCAATTAATCCAAATAATCACATCTTATTCTATCATATCGATCTCATATATCACATTCATCAAACCAAATGCTCTTAAGTGGTAATGAAGAGTGAAAATGAGATAAATTTATTTTTATACAACAAAAAAAAAAAAAGTATAAAAATTACACATCCTTATAACATTGTCCATTAACAGGGCCGCCCCTGAGGGTAGGCCACCCTGGGCGATCGCCCAGAGCCCACCATCTCGGGGGTCCAAATTATTTCAAAAAATTTAATTTTATTTATATATATATAGATTTATTTGGATCCAAAATATTATATCACTTGAATATTTTATTTTATTTTAAAATTCAAAATATTAAATCTTTATATATTTCACTTATAGATATATATTTTCATTTGGTCCTAAAATATATTAGAAAATATTGATGTTGATGTGATTATTAATGGTTTTGCATCTGCAAATACTCGAATAAATTATTTTTTAATGATATCGTATTATAGATAAGAGTTGAGATATAGAAATATAAGGATGACAAGTAAGTCAGATATGTTTTGACAATTTTTTATTATCTGTTTCTATTTGTAGATCACTTGAATTTTACGTAAATTTACAAATTTGATTTATTTTATAAATATAATATAAAGGATCTTTTGGACGGTCTAATGGTTAAGTGAATTCATGTGGCCAAAGGTCACGAGTTCAAATCTCATTATCGCCTCTATAGGTTCAAATCAGTTACACCCGATTTTTCAAGTGTGGTTTAGTCGTCCTGTGTCGTTTGCAAGCTATTGTAAAGAAAATAAGTTTTACCTAAGACGCACAAAGATAATGACCATGGTTTTATATGAATTTTAAAAAATGGGGCCTATATTTCTTATTTTGCCTAGGGCCTATAAAATGTCAGGAACGGTGCTGTCCATTAATACAAAAAAACTATCAATAGTGTGTGTTGGCCTAGTGGTAGAGTGGTTAATACCCGAGGCCAAAGGTCTCGGGTTCGAGTCCACCGTGACGCAGCCTTTAAAATTTCAGCATTAAATTGATCAAAAAACAAAAAAACTATCAATATGAAAAAGAAAAAAAAAAACTGCCGCCGGTCGCTGCTACTTGTTGCCCCACCGGATCTTTCAATATCTTAACAAAACATCACTGAAAATCCTAAACCCATAATTCTGTCATCATATTTATGACTTGGCAAGCTGGAGTTTTGTACGTAAAAAGTGAGGTGCACAAAACATCGTGTTCGTGTACTACAAAAATGACTCAGCAGGTGGAATCCCAAGCGGAATCTGGAGAGGAAGGCTCTTTTGATGAAGTCTATCAAAAGAAATTGAAGTTTAAACCAGATAAAGCACAAATGACGATGCAAAATAGATCCCACCCCCACTTGAACGCTTAACCCCATTAGAGACTACGATGAAGAAAGATAGCTAGATCATTGAACCAAAATGCAAGCAAAGAATGGTAATCCAAGCAAGGTATAATGCTTGGATTGAGCAAATAGATGCAACAATGAGGCTGTCTAGGGTGTGCATCGTCTATCTGTTCATCAACTGACCCACCGAAATTTATCGAATCGAATAGAAATTTTTTGAACCTAGCTGACAAACTTAAAATTTCGGACCGACCGAAAATCGAACAAAGAAAACCAATCAATTTCATTCGGTCCAAAAAACCGACCGAATAGTATATTATATATATATATATATATATATATAGGGGTTGATCCAGAGAACTCATATTTTTGAGAACTTGAGAACCATGATAAACGTTGAAGATAATGCACAAAACATAAAGTTGTGCATATAACGAAAACTTTCTAAAATTGTTGCACAACAAAATAATTTTAGAAAGTTTTCGTTATGCACAACTTTATACCGCTTGTGCATCATCTTCAACGCCTTATGCATGGTTCGCAGAGTTCGCAAAAAGACGTGGTTCTCATTGATCCACTCCTATATATATATATATATTTACAATTAATATACATATTAAAAATAAAACCCTACTATATATATATATATATATATATATATATATATATATATTTGTTTCGGTCCGGTTCAGTCGGTTCAGTTACCGACTGAACCTAAAACCCAAAATCGAGAACTGGATCGAAAATTGATATTGTTAAAAAAATTGAACGAAACCTATAATCAATATTTTTTAAAACCAAATCAAATCGATCGAAAACTACCAGTTCATTCAGTTTATTTGGTCCGATTCGACTGATGCACATCCTTGAAGCTGTCCATTTGGATGAGGTAGACATTCGCGTGGATTATGTCCTGATTCTTGTAAACTTCCAATTTGGACCGAGTGGGGAACACGGCTGATCGTGGTGTAAATTTAGACATCCAAGACAATGTTATTTCATGTTAATTTTCCATTGATGGGATATGGCCCAACCGATCAAAGCCCACTAACAGGCCCAAACGAGTTGGGCCTAACGTTGGTAGCGGGCCCACGCGGTTGAGCCCAAGGCGAGCCCTAATCGGCTCCAAAACCCCAGCCCCGTAACCAAAGTCGGGCGCCACCTCCACGTGGCGTACGTGAAGCGGCGTCCCCGCTCGCCAATGGAGGACACGCCCGAACCAAAGTCAGCGCCACCCCACACGTGGCGCACGCAAGGCGGCGTCCCCTCCCGCCAATGGAGGCACGCCCGGAGGAAGAGTCACGACCAATGGAGAGGTTGAGCACGCCTTGATTGCGGAGCTCGTGGTTGTATAAATAGAAGGAAAATTGACAATAGAAGGGTTGGCAACTTATCGAATACTAAGAGCTTGTAACTACACTCACTGTACCGAAATTATAGTGAAAGTATTGAGGAAACACTCCTCCGTGGACGCAGATCTCATTAACGATCGAACCACGTAAAAGCCTTGGTGTTCTTTATTGCTTTACATAAATCCCGCACACTCACGTAACTAGATTTATCATTGGCGCCGTCTGTGGGAACACATCTGAACAAGAAAACTTCGTTTTCCTCTACAACTTAATGGCAAGAACACGCCCCTGCCCCAGCGATACCGGGCACCCAATATTGCTGCCTACGATGGCCTAGGAGACCCCTCCGACTTCCTTTTTGCCTACACTACCAACATGGCGAATCAAGGAATGGAAGATTTTCACATGTGCAAAATCTTCCCGAGGTCTTGATCTCCAACGCACGACCGGTTCACCTCGCCCGCCGTAACAAAGATACACCGCCTCGTGACCTTATGGATCGATTCAAATGGCGCTTCTATCGAAGATGCCACCCAGCAGCCTTCCTCCGACCTGCTCACAATCCGCCAAGGGCGGGACGAGACGATGTCGAACTTCGTCTCGAGGTTCATCAAAGAGTCGCTCAAAATTGACGACAGCAACGATCTCTACATCATAACGCGTTCAAAAACGGGATCCGACCCGGCCCGCTGAACAAAGAAATTACTAGGGAGAAACCAAAGACGGCGAGTAAGCTTTGGAACCTGGTGGACAACTTCATCAAAGGAGACGAGTCGGATCGGAAGAAGAGGGAAATGCAGGACGAGCAGTCCGAAAGAAAAAGCCGGATGACCAAGTCGAGGCGCCGATCGCGGCGCCTTGACAGGATCAAAAGAGGACCATCGGAGTCCGTGCTCGGACCTCGGCCCAACCACAGCGGCAGGCCGCCCCGCTCAAATCAAGGCGGAAATATTCGAGCTCCACGCGAGCTCTTCCCAAGCCCCTCCTATGAAAGGAGGATCCAAGAAGAGGTCCACAGAGGAGTATTGTGACTATCACCGAGGGTATGGTCATGATACCGAGGATTGCAGAAACCTGGGCTCGCAGATCGACGAGCTCGTCAAAGGTGGAGCCCTCAAGAAATACCTCGGCCGAGCTGGGCCGGGAAACAGGAAGCGCAGGGGGAAGAATAACGGTGGCAACAACTGCGGACCGACCTTGACGACGACCCGACCTGAAGACGACGAGGACGAAGGTCCCAATGTTATGGAGCAGGTCTACGTTATAACCGGACTGCCCATCGGAGCGACGAGGTCGTCGTTAAAGAAACGGCTCGAGGCCGCCACCGAGGAGCCAAAGAACACGCGACTCCGGGACGGCGAGGACATAGTGTTCTCTAAGGAGGATCCTGTGCCCAAAATCATGCCGCACCAGGACGCCATCACCATACAGTGCCGTGGTGGGCAACAAGAACGTCCATCGGTCTATGTCGACATTGGGGCCTCCACAAGATCATCTTCCGGAGCTGCCTGGATAAGCTCGAGGTCGGAGGTATTCAGGTACTTCCCGCGCCGTCCCAATTACGGAGCTTCACCCAGGAGGCGGTCCAACCCGAGGGCGTCATTACCCTTCCGGTTACCGTGGGACGGGCTCCCAGGTCGGTCACCAAGGCCATCAAATTTTTCCTGGTCCAGGCCCCCTCTCCGTACAACATCATCCTGGGGAGAGATTGGCTATACGCCACCAAGGCCGTCTGTTCGGTCTACCACCTCACCGTCAAGATTCCCACCCCGGTGGGAGTGCTCAGCATCCAGGGCGACCAAACGACAGCAAAAGAATGCCTACGAGTCTCCACCCAAGATGCGGCCTCGCCCCAGGCATAGCAATTACAGAACCCTCGGAGGCCGACGCCCCGGGACGACCTGACCGAGAGCCTTCGACTATGCGACGACGATCCCTCGAAGGTCATCCAGGTCGGCACCCAGGGCCCAACTGACATCCGACGGCGTGTCATACAACTTCTGAGGGAATATAGGGACGTGTTTGCGTGGTCCCCGCTCGATATGACCGGAGTGTCGCCCGAGCTCATAACTCACCGCCTCAACATTGACCCGGCTACCAAGCCAGTCCGGCAGAAGAAAAGAATATTCGCGGCAGAACGCAGCCAGGTCATAAGGGACGAGGTGACTCAACTTCTGAAGGCCAAGATCTTGTTCGAGGTCAAATACCCGACCTGGATGGCTAATCCAGTCGTGGTCCGGAAGCTGTGAGGGTGGCGCGTGCGCCGATTACACCGACCTCAACAAGCCTTGCCCAAAGATTGCTACCCTCCCGACATCGACAAGAAGGTGGAGGCATTGGTGAGCCACGAGATGTTCGATTCCTAGATCTATACAAAGGGTACCACCAAATCTGATGAGCCGGAGGACGCCCAAGACCGCATTCATCACCGACTTGGCGTCTTTGCGTCGAAAGATGCCTTTCGGCCTGAAGAACGCCGGGGCTACTTACCAGAGGATGGTGGATGCAACATTCAAAGACCACATCGGGGAGATCGTCGAGGTCTACGTCGACGACATCGTAGTCAAAAGTCAGAAAACGGAGAGCTGCGCCGATGACCTCGGCATTATCCTCCAACTCCTCAGGTCGGCCAACCTCAAGCTCAACCCCCCGAAATGTACATTTGTGGTGAAGACCGGCAAGTTCTTTGGATGCTGGGTTTCTCAAGAGGGCCTGAAGGCCAATCCCACCAAGGTGAAGGCAGTGCTCGACATGCAGGTGCCAAGGACCATCCGTGAGATCCACAAACTCACCGGGTGCCTAGCCGCCTCAGATTCCCTGCTCGAGCCGCAGAAGCGCCTTCCTTCTTCAAGATCCCGAGGAGAGCTCGGGACTTCGCTGGCGGGGAAGAACACTGTGTCGCCTTCACAAATGAAGGAGTATCTGGCCGACCTGCCGACCCTGTCCGCCCCGAAGCAAGGTGAATTCCTCTCTCTATACTTGGCCGCCTCGGACGAGGCCATCAGTGCGGTATTGGTACGATATGGGGAGGGACGACAACTCCCCATCTACTTTATTAGCCGAGCTCTCAAGGGACCAGAGACGAGGTACACCAGCCTAAAAAAGGTAGCACTAGCCCTGGTGAACGCCAAGGGACGCCTCCGACCCTACTTTCAGGCTCATTCTGTCCAGGTATTAACTGACCTACCTTTGAGACAAGTCTTGTCCAAGCCAGAGTCATCCGGACGCATAGCCAAGTGGGCACTGGAGCTCGGCGAGCACGACATCTCGTACTCCCCGAGGCCGGCCATAAAAGGGCAAGCTCTCGCTGACTTCCTGGTGGAAGCCAAATTCACCGAGGTCGGCTCTACCAATGAGGTCGCCCAACACCCGCCCCACAGCCGGAGGACTCGTCCCTGCACCGCCCGATAACTGTTGGCAGATGTACGTGGACGGAGCTTCATGCAAAACGGGCAGCGGAGCAGGCATTCTCCTCCTCGGACCGGACAATCAAGAAGTGACCTACGCCCTCCGGTTTACCTTCCCAACCACCAATAATGAGGTGGAGTATGAAGCGCTGATCTCAGGACTCCGCCTCGCAAAGGAATTGAGAGTGGACCATGTCCAGATCTTCGGGGATTCCCAGGTCGTGGTAAACCAGGTCCTAGGCAGATACGAGGCCAAGGAGGACCGAATGAAGCAGTACCTCGAGAAGGCAAAGGAGATGCTGGCCTCATTCAGGTACTCCAGCATTCATCGGATCCCACGGGGCGAAAACAGCCGAGCTGACGTTCTCAGCAAGTTAGCTGCATCATCAACAAGTCCTCCTGTGGAGGAGGTTCATTCCAGAAGCATAGAGGAGTCTCACATCGGCATCATCACCGAGATGGAGCCGAACTGGATGTCTCCCATAAAGGCCTACCTGGAACATGGCGCACTACCTCAAGATCGGCTCGAAGCCAAAAAGATGATGGCGAAATCCCAGAAGTACCTCATACACGGTAGGCGCGCTGCACCGAAGTCTTACCTTCAACCCTCCCGAGGTGCCTCGGGCGGAAGAGGCCGACTCGTGCTCAATGAGATCCACGAGGGTCTTGTGGAAGTCACATCGGCTCGCGAGCTCTCTCAAAGAAGACGCTGAGGTCGGGATATTACTGGCCCACCCTTGTTCAAGATTCGGTCGAGCTCGTCAAAAAGTGTCCGAAGTGCCAGCTCCACTCCACGGTCAAAAAGCTACCCCAAACCGATCTAAGCAACCTGCAGAGCCCGTAGCCTTTCATGCAGTGGGAGATCGACATCGTTGGTCCGTTCGACCGAGCACCAGGTCAGCTTCGATACTTAGTCATAGCCATAGACTACTTCACAAAATGGGTCGAGGCCGAGCCACTTTCGAGCCTCACGAGCAGGAGGATTCAGACATTCGTGTGGAAAAATATAGTCCGCCGCTTCTGCATACCGCACATTCTGGTCTCGGACAACGGCACACAATTCGTCGACAAAACTTCAAGGTGGTGCGAAGAGCTCCGGATCGATCAACGCTTCACCTCGGTCGCACACCCGCAAGCGAATGGTCAGACTGTGGTGACGAACCGCACGATCGTACAAGGATTGAAGAAGAGGCTAGACCGAGCTAAAGGCGATTGGGCTGAAAATCTCCTCAAGTCCTCTCGTCCCACAGACAACACTTCTGACCTCGCGGAGAAACCCCTTCACCGGGTTCACGGTACCGAGGCCGTCATACCGCCGAGATCGGCGCACCAAGCCCGCGCACTCTTCACTCTCGACCGGGCCGGGCGAGGAAGACCTGCGGGCCAACCTTGACGCCCTCGAGGAGAAGCGCGAGCTCGCCTTCATAAACAAAGACAAGTACAAGGGCAGTCGCACGGTGCTACAACAAAAGGGTCAAAGCCTCCGGCCCAAGTAGACGACCTCGTCCTACGAAATAATGAAGTCGAGAGAGCTGAGCGTCTTAACAAGCCGGATCCGACATGGGAAGGCCCATACCGCGTTCACGAGGACCTCGGCAAAGGGCTTACAAGTGGCTCACCTATCCGGCACTTATCCCCGAACGACACATCACTCATTTAAGGAGGTACTTTACATAGCTTCGATTTAAGATCGGTATCATGTTAGTCCTTCATTGTTTTGCCAAATATGATGTTGATTACATATTGATAAAACAACTGCTTTTTCTAATGAATATTTCACTGCCTCATACATATGTGAACATCTGTTTGGATACACCACATTTAAACCTTCACAGAGGACGCCTCACGAAGATGAAAATCCCACTAAGTAGGTGCGACACACAAGCTACTCATTAATTTGAGCGTCTACATGCAAAGCATACAGATTACCCATTAAGTTGGGCGTCTACATGCATGCGACATCCGACCGATCTCGCCAACTTATACCCCTTTATTTGGGAAGATATGCACTCGGTACAAAGTCTAAATGCATTAACGACTACAAACCGAGTTCCAAGCCATATCTGAAGTCAACCGGCTTCCGAGCTCGTTTATACCCTTTATTTGGGAAAATATACATACAGATACAAGATATAAATACATTTACGACCAAAACGAAGTCCTAAGCTATGTTTGTACCTCTCAAAGGGAAAATGTACACTTGAAACGTGTCTAAATACATTTATATCTACATCTGAAGTCCCACGCTATACACAACCTCATTCGGGCTTAGGGCTCACCTCATGGGACTTGCAAGCTGCACCAGTGCACAAAATCTCTAGGCCGACGGTGTATGCAGGAACGAACTCGATGCCTTCAACCTAGTCGATAAGGCCGGAACCACCACGGCCTACTCGGCGCTTCGATGCGGGCTCGGGGCAGCCGGACTGAGTTACGACTCGTGGTCACCTTCACCTCTCCAGGACACTTCAAGCGGCGCAGCGCCTGATACTTGCACTTCGGGAATGGGGATACACCGAGGTCACACCCCGCCCTCCCGACGGACACCGGCCGGAGTACGACCTCGCCCCTACCCGCCGCTCTTCCCCGCCGACTGAGGTCCCGGTCGCCTTCCGCCTCGGAGGATCGCCTCGAATGATCCGCCTCGGTAGGACCCATCAACCGAGCACCGGCATGATCGGCGTAGCCGCCTCCTCCGCGGGTTCTTCTATGATCGGACCAGTGAGCCCGCTGTCAACCTCGCCGTGGGCCGGGCATGCATCGTTCTGACGATCTCATACATCTCCATATACTTCACGATGGAGTTGACACAGTCTTTGAACTTCTTGCTGTTGGGCCCCTCCTCATCCCTCAGCACCATACCCTCTGCCAGCAAGCTCTGAACTCGGTCGTCAGCTTCGGATATGGTAGTTCCACCAGCTCGGTGGATTGCCTTCTCGTACTCCGCATGCTCCTCCGACACCCGAGCTAGCCTCTCCGCAGTCAGTTCGAGTCGCTCCTCACATTGTATCAAACGCCCTTGGATAGCGTCGGCAGATAAGTCCGCCCCCTGGACTTCGTCCTGTGCGGTCCTCAACTTTAGAGCCTCGTTCTCGGCCGGAGGTCGCACTTCCGATCAGCCTCATGCAACTTCTTCTTCGGTCGGACGACGCCGAGTGACATCCATGGTGACCAAAACTTGGGTCAGCTCGGCAGACCGGCTCCTCCAGAAAAGCACATCTTCGTCCTTCTCAGCCAAGGCGCCTTGGACCTCTTTTAACTTGGTCAACAATTCATGATCGAGTCGAAGGCATTCGGTGTGGAGTATCAGAAATAAACGAGACAACACATTTTAAAATGTAGCGTTTATTACTCAAAAGTGGGAAATTATTACAAGGACCCAGGGTCCTATCGACCCCGGCGGTTCAAACTATTACATCAGGTCCACTGACCTCGGGCCTATTGCCGAACTCACCGACCTCCTGATGCTCCTGCGGTTGGACCCCTCCAACCGGGAGCTCCAATACCGCCTCCTGCTCCACCTCCTCCTCCCCCTCCTAAGCTTCGGCCGCACCTCGGCAAGGAACTCCTGAAGCTCGGGATCTTCGTCCTCCTTGCACTGGGCGACGACCTCAGCCGTCAGGAGGTCGAGCCGACGCCGAGCCTCCAAGCCTGGAAGGAGCCAACCCGGAGATCACCGGGCGTAAGCCTGTTCGACTCTCTGAGGTCGACCTCGGTCCACCCATGCTTGACCTTATCGAAGTCAGGCATGGCGACCGCCAGCTTCCCAAGGTGATCTGACACCACCTTCGGCTCCAGCACGGCGGCAAGATCGGCAATAAAGGCCGAGAAGCTCTCCGACTCGATGAGCCTACTGGCAAAGGCCTCAGCAAGGGTCCCTGGTCGGCCAGCCTCGCACCCCTCTCGTCCGTGAGCTCCTTCTTCGCCTCGGCCAACTCCTCCCGAACCTCTTGACCTCCCCGGCGGCCTCCAGGCCCAAGCCCTCTTCTTGAGCGGCCTCGGCAGCCTCCCGGCCTCGCAGCGCCACTTGCGGCCTCGGCTTCCCGCCCGCGGCCACGGCGGTCTCAAAGCATCCGCCGCGCGCGGCAAGCTCCCCGCTCAGCGCCTCATACTGGCTGAGCTCTCGGCGACCAGCCCGCGGCGACTTGCAGCCCTCAAAGAACAGCTGCAGGGCCCCCATCACCGAACTCCCACCCTAAAAAGAGCGGCAAGTTAATACAGATCGCGGGCGTACAAATCTAAATGTGGAAGAACTTTTGTACCTCGGGAGGGTGCGGCAAAGCTTGAGGCGGTACCCGTACTCAAGGCGGCCACGAGGCGAGACTCGATGCCGGGCTGGACCCACCGAGGCCCACTCATCGATTGGCCCATATTGTCGACCTTCTTCGGACCCTTGGTAGGTCCGGCCCATCTTCTTCTTCGCAGGCTCGCTTGGGCGATCGTGAGCCCCGCCTCTTGCCCGGTCGGCTTCCATTGCATTCTGTAAGAAAGTCGTGTTAGCACAAAAAATCGGACGATAAGGACTAAGAAGATGGGGATGCCCTCACCCCGTCTAGACCCCGATCCCGACACTTCCGACCCGTAAATACTCAGTCCGGCCTTCTTCAGGTCGTCCTCGGTGTAACTTATGGATAAAATCTCACCAAGGCTGCTCAGCACCTCCTCCATATGGCCCAAGGGCTTGATTTTCGGGTCCGCCACCGTACCGATGCCCCACTCATACCTCGGCTGCCCCTCAGCCCGCAGAAAGAAATACCTATTCTGCCAATGGGACACTTTGGAGGGGACTGCTACCTTAAATTTCAGCCGGGGAGACAGATAGTACACTCCTCCTATGGTCTTGACACTAAAAAAGCGCATCAGTACCTCGAAGGAGAACTCCTCGGCAATGCCATAGCAAGAAAGCCCTAGCCCCACCACCGACCTAATGGAATTCGAGGTCAATTGGCAAATGGGGATCTGGAAATACTCTTGAAAGCTAAGATAAATGGGGGCCAGAGGATACCTAAGACCCGCCCTCAAACTATCTACATACACGGTAATAAACCCCTCCGGAGGGGCCATCGCCCTATCATCCGGCTGCGGCAGGCACCACCACGTCTCCTCCGGGATCCGGTATTCCTTTACGACTTCAAAAAGTTCCTCCAGTGTCAAGCCCGACCTCGCCACGCCCACCCTCAGTCCATCCCATACCGAGGATACCGGCGGAACCCTAGAACTCAGTCCTATGGACTTACCCAGGCCATTATAGCACATATAGTCTTTTACGTCGGGGAACTCACGGCCAGAACCCGAAGCAGAAATGGAACTTTTAGAGCGAGAAGAAGATGAAGAAAACATACTTACTTTTCACGCGAGTATATGGCTCCTTCAGCGAGATCAGGATCAAGTCAGAAAATTTCTCAGAATTTTTATCTCTCAAACAAGGCGTCGAAGGGGAAAGTGAACAGTTGCCTCGTTTGGGCCTATTTATAGGACAAAGGGCGCCTAAAAACTACCGTTTCAACTTCGACACGTACCTACACGTGATTGGATGTGGAGTCACGCAGCACGGTTCGAGTGCCCAACTACCGCCTGGCGCGTATGACGTACGCTAGCGTAAGATAGATCGCCAGTCTGACCTAGCAATCATCATACGGACCCCGGCGTCCTCCAGATGGCGGCGCCTCAGGTCGCACCTCGTCCTTCCCCCAAATAACAAGGGATCCAGATCGGACCTCGGCGTCTATCAGCGAGCTTCGCCACTACGGAACGTCTCCATCCAGATCGAACTCGGCAAACCAGCCCCAGATTCGGTGCCGCCTGTGGCGCACTCGACATCCCTGGAAGGCGGTCTCGTGTCGGACATCGTCGCCCACCAGAGCAATACCACTCCGGATCGGACCTCGGCCCAACCTACGCAGAGGGTCGATATCCACGTCGCGCCGACTTCCTTCGTAGCACGTCTTTTCCAAGTAACAGACAACGCACCACCCAACTCGATTCGGCACCGGATCGCCAAATAAACTCTCACATCAAAAAAACCTTGAACAAACAACTCACGGCCGAGCCACCTCACCTCGGCGGCGCTTTCTTCACTCCACCTCGGCATCACCGTCCCTCGGCTATTCGGGGGGCTATGATGGGATATGGCCCAACCGATCGGGCCCACTAACGAGCCCAAACAGTGGGCCTAACGTTGATGCGGGCCCACGCGGTTGAGCCCAAGCGAGCCCTAATCGGCTCCCAAACCCCAGCCCCAGGCAACCAAGTCGCGCCACCTCCACGCGTGGCGTACGTGGCGAAGCATCCTGCCTCGGCGATGGAGGACACGCCCGGAACCAAAGTCGAGCGCCACCCTACACGTGGCGCACGCAAAGCAAGCGTCCCCTCCCGGCCATGGAGGCACGCGGAGGAAGAGTCACGACCAATGGAGAGGTTGAGCACGCCTTCGATTGCGAGGCTCGGGGTTGTATAAATAGAAGGAAAATTGACAATAGAAGGGTTGACAACTTATCGAATACTAAGAGCTTGTAACTACACTCACTTGTCTTGAAATTATAGTGAAAGTATTGAGAAACACTCCTCCGTGGACGTAGATCTCATTAACGATCGAACCACGTAAAAGCCTTGGTGTTCTTTATTGCTTTACATAAATCCCGCACACTCACGTAACTAGATTTATCATCCATCATATTTTTAAGTCAGTATTTACACGCTGGAATCCGACAAGTCAACAATTTAATTTTTTTGGAAAATGATGTCATGACATTCTCAAAAAATGTTGAAAGCAAGACAAATATTTTAAGTTATCTTATCTATCTTGTGTTTGGTTGCAATTGTAGCATCTGGATTTTCCGACGATGCTTTCCATTGCTTGTCATAATAGGTGGCCTCATCAGCTAGCTTCTTTATATTCTGGATATCTTCTTTCCTCCGAAAAAGAAGCACTCCAACAACAGTGAGGAGAAGAGCAGCTTTGCAGATGAAGTTCCCAGTCTGCCCAACCAAGTCCAGCCCTGTCATACCATCCACCACATAGCCCATGAAAAATCCCACCATAGCAGCTCGACCTGAAATATGTTACGCATCAATGACAATGACAATTACTGTCCCAATTCGTATTTTATTCCTTATTTGGGGACTTTGGAATTGTAGAAGAGTTATTTTACAAAGATAAAAAGTATTCATTATGCTAAAAAATTCTTAAGAATAACTTTTTTTTGTGTTAGAGTATTTTTTTTATTCTTGCGGATCTACAAAATTCGCAATCTTTTCAAAACATTGTTCATGATTTGTACATTTTATACCTAAATTCAAGAATCGAGAGAGAATTCATGAATTACCCTCTTTATATCTAAATGCAAGAATCGAAAGAATGCAACTCATAATTGCCTCTTTTATGGGATTGAGGAAAAAAAAGAAGACTAACTGAAAAGTTAATTCAAAACAAATGTTGAATAGTAGGCAAAATAGGTTAATTCACTAATGGTAAAACAATATCAATGGCTATTTTTTACCTCTTTATATGGATTGTTAGTTTTTAGGTCTAATATACGAGAATGAATTTTTTATTAATTCTTTTGTCATAAATTGTAAATAAAAATTTATACCACCTTTGTCCCTCTCTAAATGGCTCATTGGTTTTGGACACATGATTAAGAAGTGTTGTATTTTATATATAAAATAGTGTGACTCACGGAATTTGAGGTGCTTTTCTGTGTAAAAAGAATTCCTTCTTGATTATAAACCACTTAAAGTGAGACAACCCAAAGAATAATACGATTCATTTAGAACAGGATGGAGGGGGTATTAACTAGTTGAATGGTACATGTTGTGTACTTATAAATTTAACTAAGGATAATATTAATATATCAATATTTCTAAAAATTCACACATTTATAATAGCAATAATAGATCATTCCAGAGTTCTCAAACAAAAACAATTGATATATTAAAATAGTCCTTTTTATATTATAAAGATAAAAAATATCCATAAAGATAAAAAATAATCTTTTGTCTAAAGTATTGTTTTGCTTTTAGTTTACGTGAATTGGCCGAAAAGGGGCTCAATTCAAGTATTTGCTTTTCAACACCAATTCACAAGTGTGTCTTGTATTTCACGAGTTTGCAGTTGTATTTTACGAATTTGTAATTGCAAACTCGTGAAATATTCTAATTTAAATGTCAAAAATCATGAGTTTGCAGCATTATCTGATGGAAATTTTGTAAGAATTACTATCTTATTTTATTGGCTAATTTTAATTTTTACTATCTTGACTAAAATGTCCATTTTATTAATTCACTCTATGAATTATGGATTCGTAGAAAATTAAATGGATAAGTCGGCGGATTAACCGTTTAGCAGCTCTGCCTCAGGGAGATGAGAATGTACAATCCACGCCCACCATGGTATAATGGAGCTCCTGAATAGCACCGGTTCTTCATTTGTTGACGCTTCTGGATATACTTCCAAAACCTTCTCCTCTTCGCCTCTAACATAACATAACATAACACACAAACTGCCTATTTAGCTAGCTAGCCTTTGCAAAGTGAACTGGGGTGATAAGAGATTACCTGCCACAATAACAGAATCCCAATCCATTCTTCCCTGTTTCACGAACATGTTGAGATCCCACGTCCCATTCTTCCATCTCACGTCACAAAATCTTGGACGCGAATGTTCGTCTGAGCTGTTGAAAGTAGTAGTAACGAGTGGAGGCTCTTGTTGTTTTTCGGGTAGTTTTAGAGCTTCAACGTTCGGTGTCACAACATCTGTGGTTCCTGATGAGCGTGCTGGTCTAGCCTGAGCCCAGACCTTCTTAGTGATGTGTTGAGAGCTGCAAGCTCTTTGTATGGAAGCACTTATGCCAATGGATGCCATAACTAATTAAGAAGTTGATATCTGTTTTTCTGTTTTCTTGTTCTTAATGGGTGGCTGTTGAGGATAAGAAGTGGCAGACGAGCCCATACTCGATGATTGCACAAGCTTATCTTCTGCTACGCTGCATGCTATTATAATTTAATGTAAAACTTCCAATTGATTGATATATTTGACCAAATATGGACCTATTCTTTGTTAAGGTGTGAGACCAGGGGCAATCCCCTATCCAAACCAGCACATTTGAAAATTACATACATACTCAGGAATGGCATATCATGAAAATAGAGCAAAAGCAGATTTTGAAAGATTTCTTAGGAATACATGTGATATATTTGAAAGATTTTGGTGTAAAAAAAAAAGCAGATAAATCAGTAATTAACGAGATTCGCACAACAAAATAAACCAAGACAGTATGAGTTGATAATGTCACTCAACTACTACATTTATTTCTTTCTGCAAGTTCACATACATAGTCAGCTCAAAAGGCAGCATAAGAGAAAGTTAAAAAAGAATACGCTGTATTTGAGAAATTAAGTATGAATCAAGGGCTTTGCTTGTCAGCAGTGCAGAAAGATTAACGAAATGAAGAAACTTTTGAAACGGCGCTGTCTTGACCTTTGAAGCAGTAGGTGAGACAGATATATGTAGTGAACAAGAATATTAGGCTTCCCAACCCCTCAGTAGAGTAGCGCGAGCAACACGGTTGACACCCAACGTAAATGCACCCATCCGAAGGTTGCAATCATGCGACTGGCACATGCCCTTGATATTATGGAAGGCCTTCGTCATGTATCTCTTAAGCTCCTTATTCACCTTATCCTCATCCCACATAAACCCTTGAATGTTCTGCATACAGAAATTATCAGTTTCATCAAGAAATTTTTTATATTAACATATTTGGAATGGTACATAGATTATAACACGTCCGAGAAATATAAACAAATGAAAATGGCAAAAACCAATAACATTTCAATTGCATTTTACTAATAGATTGAGCAGAAGAACGCTACCTGCACCCACTCAAAATAACTAACGGTCACTCCTCCTGCATTTGCATATATATCGGGAAGTATTACAACTCCCTTTTTCGATAAAATCTGCAGAAGTAGAAAATTTTTTATTCGAACATTTGTATATTCTAATTGAAGGACTTAAAATAGAGAACAAAAATTCAAACCTCGTCAGCATCTGGATCAGTTGGATGATTAGCAGCTTCTATGACGAACTTGGCTCTAACATCTCCAGCATTTTCTCTTCAACAAAGAAAATAACCATATAAGTCAGGTTGAATGTAGCATGAAAGAGTTAACAAACCATTGAAAAATGTATGAGCAATTGCTAAAAATTGTGAGCACCAGCAATATGCCTAATCTCTTTCATTTCTCAATCCTGGTCTGTCTTTCAAATGAAAGAACAACGTTGTTAGCAAAATTTTCTTCATAATCTATTTGATCATATGATTCTCTTAAGGTCAGAAAAGATAGTTATAGCAACCACTAGATACTCATAGAAGCACTACAGTGCAGAGCTGATCGTTGTTCCGTCATGGTACTTTAGTGATTATGGATACAGTGATTTATACATTAGCGACAGCTGAAACAAAATGTAACATAGAAAGTCTTGCCATTTATATAGCCAGTTAATCCAGAAACAAACAATTTCTCAATATATGGTAAGCACTCCACCAAATAGCATAGATCCATGTGTTCTATCCACTTGCATAGTTTTAAGATAGAATTCACTCAAGAAATTAAACTACTAGAAATTTCAGACGTGGCTTTGATAGAGTCATCAGGAAAATAGTTATTCGTATAACCTTCAAATTGTTTCACAGGAAAACACCAACTGCAATTCAAGGAGCATAACAAAGATGACAAGACTAGTAAGATTTTGTTAGATATATCAACATCCATGTTAAACTCTGTTCAGAGGGGAAAGGAAACTTCTGAATTTCTCAAGTGTAATTGCTGTATTCACCTGTTATCCGGAAAAAGAATCCAATGAAACTAAGACTCCTTCTAAAGTTTAATCCCTTCTTTATGAGAAGAAACGATGCACTTATAGAGGGGACTATGAAGAGGAAAAGAATTCAGGGCAGAAGATCTAATAAGTTAGGCATTTAGGACAATCTGGTAATCACTAGAATAAAATCTTACACCTGTTCAAAACTCCGCCTAGAGCACATGGTACGAGAACGTCGCATTCATGAGTTAGCAAGTCATTTGAGTCCATCGCATCAGCACCACTGAAATCGGCTAGCTTTCCTGTTGTCTCTTTATGCTGAAGCAATGCCTGTATGTCAATACCATTAGGATTCCTTACTGCTCCAGTGATATCACTCACTGCAACAACCTTGCCACCTCTTTCATGGAAGAGCCTTGCAGCCCATGATCCAACATTGCCGAAACCCTGCATAATGTTCAAGCATTAGATGCTCAACTTTAAATAAACCGTTACGGTGAGGAGAATATATGGAGTGAAATTTACTTCATACCTGAATGGCAAAAGTCAAGCCCTTTATTGATTTTCCATGTTCAGCAAGTAATGCTTCAGTGGCATATACAACTCCACGACCAGTTGCTGCCTCCCTACCCAGTGAACCACCGAGATCCTGACATGCCAATCACAAAAACAACATACTTAAGAGGCTAAATGAGATGATATCTTAATTTTGAAAAATTATTAACTTTACTATTTCTAAGTTTATAGTTTGAATTCTACTTACAATTGGTTTTCCCGTAACGACTGCGGGTGAGTAACCGTGAAATTTTGAGTACTCATCCAAAATCCAAGCCATTGTCTGGAAATCACAAATAACTTATACACTTATTCTGATGGCGGAAAAAGATTTATGGGATTAGATTTTTGAAAACAAACAGAATATTTACCTGAGCATTAGTGCCCATATCTGGTGCTGGGACATCAGTATTGACCCCAATAAGGTCATGTATCTTCTGGGTGAAAACACGCGTAAGACGTTCTAACTCACTGATACTTAATTCTTTTGGCGTGCATCCTATTCCACCTTTAGCACCACCATATGGAATATCTGCCACAGCAGTCTTCCAGGTCATCAATTGAGCAAGAGCATTCACTTCATCAGGGTCAACCTTATAGAGAATTTGAGTAATATCTCAGCACGAGTAGAACAAAGCCATGTGCAATATGACAATATATATATTAATTATTATAATTAGTGGAGAGGAAGAGCCCAATACCTAATTACACAGGAGTACTTAAGAGGAAGAAAAAAAGATATTACAAGGAAATAGAAAATCACTGAGAGCTCGAGCAAAGGAGTTACCAACTAAATGTAGTACATTACTCATTTCATATATGAACAATAGGAATTTTGTAAAAACTAAACCACTTTTGTGTTTCTATTTGCCTTGATCACAACAGGAAAAGTATCCTGGTTTCTCTTCAGTTGGTGCGGGCATTTTCATCACTGAGGATTCCAAATGAGTCCATCCAAGAAGAATGATTCAAGGGTGTAGTTGGCAGGTGATTATTTTTAACTTGACCCTACCCTATGATAATCTATGTAATGAACCATGCAAATTTCACACTAAAACAAAAATCAAACAGGCGCACATGTTATATCTGCCAAAAGTTATTGTCTATAACAATCAAATAAAGACCACAGAGCATGACATCTATAATTTTATGAAGACATATACACATCAGAATCATATCCCAGCATGAGATTGTTGTGTTGTATGTCATTACTGTCTTGAAGAATCTAATCTATATGCATTCAAGCATTCAGTGGAGGGGACAGAAAATGTTCTCGTTGTACAAGTGTGTGGTCATTTAAGATCCAGCCTCCTAGGAAGGCAACAAAAACCTGTTTGTAAAGCCGAGCACAGAGTAGATCACGAATTGCAACCTGGTCTTGTGTACCAGACCTGCACTACTCTTCGGATTGTAGGATTTAAATATTTATATTGCTTCATTCTTGTATGCAAACGATAGTAGCATTTAGCTCTACCAATTTTTTCTACCTCATCAAAGAAGGCTTGTAAAGAACCAGTAAATAAAAAACGATCGAGGAAAAAAAAAATCAAAAAAAAAAATGCAAATTGAGACCTCTGGATGATATCTGATCCCTCCTTTCATGGGCCCACGGGAATTATCATGCTGCACTCTGAATCCGACGTAGGAAACCAGCGTTCCATCATCTTTTGGAATCGTGCACTCCACCTGATCACAACCCATAAAAATTAAACTTTCCAGACGCGCCTAAGCTCAAAAAGATTGTAAAAGGCATAGATCTTTTGCACAATCCCATTTCAACAGATCACCAAAAACAAAATTCATAAAACTACACGTCATCGGAAATTACAAATAAAATTAAACAAAAACAGTAATAAACAGACCTTAATCTCCCTGAATGGGATCAAAAGACTCTTCTCAATCTTGGTGTCAAGACGGAGAATGCGCGCCGCTTGCCGGAAGTTGCGATTGGTGGCGGCGAGAGCATTCATCTCACAAATTTACAGCTAAAAGGCTAACAGATTGAGATGAAACCACCAAGAAAATTCAAAAGCCTAATCAATCAAACGAATGCAGAGTGTGAAAACAAGCAAAGCGTAACTAGAATTACTCCAGAGTCAATGCGCACACCACATCAACACTGGATCGCAAGAGCTGATGTCGTTTCAATGCGAGCTGCTTGTGCACGTATCTATAAACACAGATATGTATACATACATTATGTTGGGGTGGGAGGGCGGCGGGTCGTGATGCAAACAAAGTCAATCAATTTTACTTGCAAAAACCTACGCGATTTTCAGGATATAACGGTTGAAACAAAACAAACATGTGCTGCTTTTGTTGATTTAGTAAATTGGTATGATAAATTGCGGCGATATTTAGGGAAGTGCTATCCATTTGAATGGACTTTGAGTCAGCAATTAGCAAAGGATAAAAAAAAACTCTCCCCTATCAAAATAATCCATTTTCATTTTCACTCAAATTAAGAAAATAATATATAGTTGTTCTATTTTGCATTAATTTAATACACTTATTTTAGTAGAAAGGAAATTTTAATATAATTCAAATTAAGAAATTGGATTATATTTTTAGACATTCAAAAAAAAAGAATAGAGCTAATTTCTGAGGGATGGAAAGAGTAGCGTACTAAGCTTAATTTATTATTATTATTATCTTTCTTTCTTTTTGTGTTGATTGCTAAAAATTTCACAACTTTGGCTTAATTTGGATTTTCAATATATTTGGTAAATTATTGCAATAATAACATAACTTTTATATTTACAGCAACATAGATACATCCAAATTATTTCATTGATAGAAAAAATGACGTGGCATAATTGTTAAAATATATTATACATGTCTATATTGCTAAAATTTAAAAATAATATTACACTCAACTTTAAAACGAATTGAAAATCAAATCTCGTGATATTACAGCAATTAATCCTTCTTTTCGTGTGTGTGAGGGAAGAGGAGATATTTTGTGGCTTTGATGATTACGACACTTCACTCGAAAAAGAAAAAAGGCTAATTAGGAGAAAAGGCAAACCAGCTTACGATTTACATATTGCTTGTGATTAGACACTTGCATGGAATAGACAATAACATCGACAGCACCGAATAAATAGGAAAGTAGGTTTGCGTAAGAAATTTTTGTGGTTTGATTTAGTAAAGATAGTTTGTTGAATTTTACAAAATTAGTTTTTACAAACTTAATTCTTTATAATTACTTATCATTAGG
Organism: Salvia rosmarinus; assembly: GCA_036937905.1. Classification (NCBI taxonomy): domain Eukaryota; kingdom Viridiplantae; phylum Streptophyta; class Magnoliopsida; order Lamiales; family Lamiaceae; genus Salvia; species Salvia rosmarinus. The sequence continues at coordinate 15,043,999 of CM072818.1, forward strand.
GATGTCAATTGTGCTAATCTACTCAACTTTGGACCAATTTATTTGGTTTCAAACTATTTTCGATTTGAGCCAATCGATGTTTTTCTTTTATTTTGGGCTAAAATATTTCAATCCTAACCATAGCCCACTTTGTTTCAAACTAGTCCATCGAGCCATAATGTTTCCAAAAAATAAATTAAACATGTATAAATTTTTCTTGATAACTATTTCTTATAACAAAACTTAAATTGTGTTTTCTCAATCAAAATATTAACTTCATATTAGATAGAATTAAAATAAGTATCATTTCAACATCAACTTACATAATAAATAATAGGTTATTTGGTAAAAGATGATAATTTGACACACATTTAATATAGATTATTATATTTCTTAAATTTATCCGTCAAAATTTTTAGTAGGTGTTGGAGAAAATCAAAATACATTCTACAAGAATCGAAACCTTTTTATCAAATTCAAAAAAATAAAATAATGAAATTTGACAACCAAGTAATAAGAAAATTTTTGATAATCGAGCCAACTACCTAGGTTTTCTAACTATTGGGCTCGGGTTATTTTTGGTTCAGGCCAATTGGACTAATTCTTTTTTCGGACTAAAAAATTTCGACCATAAACCTTTTTTTTCACTATATTCTGGTCGATTTGTCAGATTCAAACTAAATTGATATATGTACTAATAGCAATTATACAAACTATTGGATTCGGAATATGCAAGTAAATTTGGAAAGTCCATTATATTAAGGTCAAGATACCGTAAACTAATCCCTTAAAAATGTTAGTTTAAATGATTTAGGTAAAATCAAAATGAAATGCACAAACACTAAATTTTAATAGCCTATATCTTAATGATGATGAAACACAACTTAGTTGGTAAGATGTTTCTCATCCAATATATAAATCGAAGATTCGAGTAATTTTTTTTTTGGTCAGTGTCTGAAATTTTAAAATTTGCGTCACGGTGGACTCGAACCCGAGACCTTTGGCGTCGGCGTTAACCACTCTACCACTGGTAAACACACACACACAAGATTCGAGTAATTTAATGTATGTGAATGTAAATTGTATAAGTTGTGACTCTCAAAAGCCTACGTCTCAATCGAAGATTTTAGAGTTGCATCTGTTATCTTATGATAAACTTTGGGTCAAGCAAATCACACGAGCATATTACTTTTTCATTAGTTTGTTTTGAAAGATTAAGAATCCCTGTTTAAAAAATCCAGACAAATTCGTTGAATTTAAAATCAATCTTTGTCTTTATGGTTCATGATTGGTTTAATTTCGCAATCAAACTTTTGTTATGCGATTGCTAGGTTGGTTATACTATAGTAATATTGTCGTGTTTATTTTAACTTGTATTTCTAAATGGGTACTAGTATCTCAAAGTGTCTCATTTTGTGTAGTGTCTCATTTTGTGTGTTGACTTTAACATTAAGTTTTTTCTTTTTCGAAAAAATTGGTGGACATGAAATATCAAAGGTCTCGGGTTTGAATCATATGATACTAAGACTTTTATAAGCATGAGTCAATCATACTTGGTTTTTAAGTACGGTTCATCCGTCATAAGTTTATTGCTATTGCACAAGTGTGGTTTACCCTATCTTCTATAATTTACAAGCTATTGCACAGAAATATAAATTTATTAGGGTGTTGGTATTTGGATATGGTTAATTGGATAATTCGATAGCCGAATCAAAAATCCGGTTATTGGGTAACCAAATAACATATTTTACTGAATTCGGTTCGATTATCGGTATAACAGTTTTAAGAATATTGGTTATCGAATGAGAATTACCAAATAATCAAAATATTATATATATATATATATATATATATATATATATATATATATATATTATTTTATCAAATCTTATTGTAGCTTAATTGGTTCTATCGGAAGCTTTAGGTTTCTATTGTAGAGCGCAATTTAATAAATTTTTGTACTGATAAATGACAAGTTTAAATATATTTAAACCGTGTATGTTTCAAGTTTTCATTATAGCTCAGTTTGTTAGGCATCTTCATTTCTCTACAGAGGTCGTGTGTTCAAATTCTTCTTGGTACAGAAATGAGCAATTTTTTTTATTGAAATGGTTCAATTGGTTAATCGATCGGTTCGGTTATTGGTATGGAGATTTTTTGTAGTTCATTTCGATTAATTGAAAATTTCTTCTCGATTAACTGAATCCGAACTGATTTCCACCCTTAAGTAGAGAAAAAAGAGTACCCGTCTAGATTGACGAAATTCCTGATTCCCAACCAAACCGTGGATGAGAGGCGAGGTATTTGCTCTTCGTGAGTTTGAAACCAAAACTATTGTTGGAGATAACTTGCCTAGCCATCTTCATCATGAAGCAGGTGTTGATTTGAACAAAAAAGGCAAACTCTCTTCTTGCTTAATAGCACGCGTACGCGACTAATGAGCCCAGCTTCGGACTCTTTAGATGTTAAGAGGTTATTGATGCTCATAGTAATTATAGAATTTATCCTCTATAGTGCTCTCCTTCTCAAACCATTTCATCATCTTCCATCCTGACCCTATCTGTCAGTGGTGGTCCAACGACTTAGATCTACAATTAGAGATGTTCACGGTTTCAGTTTTGGTTTGAACCCGGATCTAAAATATTGGAATCAAAATCAGCCTGTGAAGTAGGTTACACGGTTCTGATTTCAATTTCGAACCGTCGTTTCACAGTTTCGAACCGTTAACCATCTGTTTAATTATTATTATTTTTTACTTTTTTAGAATATATACTTGTGTCTTTTCAAAAATATATAACTTGTATAAGTCAAATGAGTTAAATTGTAATTGTATAATGTACAAATTTTCAATTAAATAAATCAACTGCAAGGTAAAAAATCAAATAAATTACAACTTTTTAAAAAAATTAACAACTCTACAACTTCGACAAATGAATAATTTATAAATAATTGGGGATGTTAGAATTCAAATTTGAAATTGGCAGTCCAAACGTACGGTTCGGAATCGAGCAGAATCGTTGATTCAAGAGGTTTGACTTGGGGAAGGGTTACCTAAATTCTTGTATTTTCTTTACAACATATATATAGGAGATGGATCAGGTAGAAAATGATAATTTGGTAGGAAATGAGAATGAATCTGGACCTTTGATTTGCTGGATCAATAGTTGAGATTTAATTTCGGTTGTGTTACAGTTTTGTATTTTGTGTGCTACGCGGATTACTGTGCAGCATTATAACTCTTCTTGTGATAAGCTGTAATGAAAGATGGGCTAAGCTAATATATTTAGCATATATGCTACGAAGAGATGAAATATGTGCTAAACTAACATGTGCAACATAATAATTCTGATTGTGCTACACAAATATGAAAGATATGCTAGATTTACATATCTATTCCTATTTCCTATACTTATTTCCATTCTCACAGGAACCATCCCCTATATATATATATATATAATTGTAATTAGTGTATTTTTGAACGTATACAACAAATAACATGAAAAATAAAAAAATAAAAATAAAATTACGTAGAACTGCGATTCAACGGTTCCTAGGGTTCGGAACCGAAACCAGACAGTCTAAGGGTACAGTTTGGATCCGAAACTGAAATTGTTGACACGGTTCGGATTGTGGTTCGACCGCCAGTTTTGATTTATTTGAGAACATCTATCTACAATCTTACCACACGCTCGTCTTCAACAGAAAGAATTTACTACTTATTTTTTCTGTGCTCCAATCATCCAATTGTATGATAATTTATCACCCTAAATTTGAGTTAATTATTTAATCATCTTTCAGTATATAATGCAAAATTTTAAAAATACCATCACCAAAGTTATTTTTGGTTCTCTTTGACCTCGAACTTTTGCGTTTTTGCTACACCACAAGAGCGGTGTTGTAATTAACGTTTTAGTAATAATTAGTCAATTTATTCTACACCACAACAAATCAATCCAAACATAAAACTGAATAATCGAAATAATTCAATCTTATCTATACCTAATAATAATCATTCAATTTATTCTATACCACAAACAATCAATCCAAACACAAAACTAAATAATCCAAATAGTCCAATATTACTCTATCTTATCAATCTTATCTATCTCATCCATCAAACCAAACACTCCTAAAACATCATTCTTTGCCATGTTTTTTTTTCATTTTTTTTTCAAACTTGATAATCCAAGTACATTTCTAGCATGCTAAGTCAGCTTTTGACTGTTCACAAAAAAAATCATAAATTTAAGAATTAAAAAAAAGACGTTAACATAAGTAGCTTGTTGTAATTATTCATGTGTTGGAATACAATAGTTAAATAGATGAGTACAAAATGTATTTATCCATTATATAAGTACGAAAAGTATGCTAAAGTAGATATAAATGAAAAATAAAAACAAAACATAACCATTGCATAAATCCAAAACAAGTAAACATAAGAGTGTCGACTTTCAAATGCAGCATTCAAGTGAAAGTTCACACGTTCCTTGTTGCAGCCACACCGAAATAGCCATGATTCATGAGATTTTTTCATGCCCACAAATAATTCCCACAAATGGCATCAATAGTTACATGCATGCAAGGCACAAAACATGAACTCGAGTCATGAGTTAAGCAAGAACAACATGGTACAATCAGCTAATATTTAGAATCAACAACCATCATCAAAAACTTTTACACATGCTCTAGGTTACACTTGTCAACAGGCTGATTTTACTCGAACAAAAACTAATAAGTACTGCTTCCGATTCAAAATCGACCCATTATATACAGGATCCAAACCGACCATCAAACTATGATTTATATGATTTTTTCATAACTTAATAAAAATGACAATTATTTAGTATTAGAATATCTAAACACATTATACAATCCCATTATAAATCCAAAAAAAAAATGTCTGACCCGATAGTACAAGATCGGATCTAGACCGTCCATGTCTGAGGGGGTTTGAAACTAAAATTGGAACCAAAACTAGAACCGCTTGTATTAGGCTATGAACGATTCAAAGTCGGTCCAAGTAAAACCCATCCATTGACAAACCTACTTTAGAATGTTGTAATAACTTCATTAGTGAAATAATGCACTCAGATGGAGAATTAGAATGTCACAAATATCCAGCTAGCATAAGATGTAAAATCACTGAACAGTTGGCAATACTGCATATCAACATGTGAGGTTCTCAGACAAACTTTAGAAAACCATATACTATAAGAAGACCCCTAGCTTATCCGCTTTTCTATCCTCCTTGCCTATAGCCAGTCGTAATTGAATGCAGCTACTATAACACAAGTTACAATCGAAAGTTACAAGAAGTTTTAATATCGCACTAACCCTAGCCATTAGCCACAAAGAGTTATCTGGAAAAGTAAATGATATGAAGGCACATTTTAATGGAGGCGTTGCTTGAACCCAAGCTATCCTCAATCGTACAGTAAGCCAGCTGAAAAATATTCATCAATACGGCCTGTAGCGCATTGGGCGCCTAAATCTTGGAACCCTCCTGCACATGAATGTATTCATATCAGGGAAAAAGAGTAAAGCTAACCAAGAAGCGGTTTCATCTATTGAGAAGTAACTACAAAGCGAATGGTTGCTTTACTGTGATTGTCTGTTATTTTATTTATTAGACAACCGTATGCATTAATCCATATAAAGAGTGAAATCTAATGCAAACATCTTTTCCAGCAGAACTTTGCAAATTAAACTCAGGCTACCGGAGGCACAAAGGAAGAATGAAAACATTGAATGCAATTATGACCACCCATTTTTTTTGACAAGCATTTGAGTTGCTCACCCATAACTAAAAGGAGGGTAAACAGGAGGACCAGGCATGAAAGGCCTTCTTGAACCAAAATATGGATTTGGACGCGATATTGTTTCATTCCAGGAACATTAGTTCTCTTAGAAGAGACCTGTCAAACCACAATATACATAAATATGTTTGCTTTAGTAATTAGCATATATTCCCCACAACTTTGTTCAGACCAAGGTAAGTGCAAGAACCTTCAGTTGACGGCCATGCAACTCAGATTCATTTAGCAGCAGAGCATTTTGAACAGCCTCAACCTCCACAAATTCGACATAAGCAAAACCTTTGGGTTGACCAAACTTGTCTGTCAAAATAGTGACCCGGTTAACAGTCCCACAAGACTGAAAATGCTGCTGAACTTCCTCAGGCGTGCATGCGTAGTCCACCTGTACTTGGAAAAAAATCGAATAAAACTTCAATTAAGCCAAGCCGATATATATACGCTTCATTATCTTGCAATTAGGCATGTATCCAACAACATTAAGCAAGAGTACACTTTCTAATCAAATATACAGGCAGCATAATAGAGGTAACCCATTTTCCTGTTTGAACCAGGAAGCAAATAGAGATGACAACAGCAATCAAACCAACTACAGAAGCCATGGATAGAATAAAAAATATGCAGGGCACTAGAATCTGATCATCAGCAACTCAACATGTACCTTATAATACTGACCATGCAGGAGGCAACTCTTGAACACAACAAAATTAAGTTTGATTTAGCCCATTGCATAAAAATGATCTTTTAATCATTTTGGTCATAGCCCTCATGGAAATAATTTCACACAAAGGCACTCAGAGTTCACATATATTTCCAACGTACAAGTCATGCAAGGATGTCAATTCTACATATCTAGTATCTCTACATTAATTTGACAAATACATCAGTCACAGAAACTAGTCTGAGGTGTATAGCAAACATCTAGGCCATGCAGAACAAGTCTCTGAGAGTTACAGAAGAAAAATGTCATGATGGATCAACAGCAAATAGAAGTACAGAACCAGCTCAAAGAATTAGCTTGTTGTTAATATCAGACTGCTTACTGGAGCTCAGAACTACATGATATAAATCTGACCCACCAAGCACGGTAGTGAGCACTTAATGTACCAAATAGTTCGATATAAGAGAATGGATAATGAGTCACTACACTAAGCATGATATCTCTCAACAACAGTCTTGCTTTTAAACTTTTAGCAACATTCTTCTTCCACAAAAACTTGTGGCATAGCACATAGCAAAATAACAAACTTGAAATATTAGAATGTCAACCAAGAAACTTACATTACCAACATATATGGATCGAGCATCCACCTCTTCCTTTTCAGCCTGGCTAGCGGATGGACCACCTTCTTCTAGAAAAGGCCCAAAAGAAAGAAAAACAATGTTGTTAGTCACAAATTTCAAGCAGGTTTTCAGAAAATTATTCGAGCATCCATAATATGAAGATTAAGATTTTTCTTTTCATCAACCTTCTTCCCACGAGCAACATGTAGCTCTCTCTAGATATAAACTTTGAACAGAGGATAAGAGCAAAGAAAGCAATCACTCAGACAATAGGTCAATAGCCAACTACTTTTCTTTTAGTTGATTATGATTAGTTTGTATTTAATAACAAAATAGGCACATATAATGAAAATTGTAGGTCCAGTTGTTACATAAAGATACTCACACTCGTGTAAAGCATTTCCTACTGAGAATAGGCCACAGAAAAATTGTAGCAATAGCGAATATATCCAGCTTCACATGAAACCACAGCTTCTAAATACTAACTTAGACTTTGCTAACATCCAAAATTTATCAAGGAAAAGAAACAATCAAATTTTTCTTAGAAAAATGCAGAAAGCCAACAATTTCCAGAGAGCAGTCACTGACTGCTAGATTTAATTTATCCCTATAAGAACAAGTGCTTAAGAAAAGTGAAGAAAATATGAAAACCTGGAACGAATAAAATATAACATTAACTTCAACATGAAAAAGGTAAGGAATATTTATTGATTCTTGAAATAAATGATTTATCCATTACTATATCTTAAGCATAGTTATCGATGGCGGATGGAGGGTCATGGCGGATGGCCAAAAACCTGCCATAAGATTATGGTGAATGGCGTGGCGCGTTATGGCGGAAGCACAGCGGATTAAATAAAATATAATATATATACTATAATTAATAATTGAAAACTATAGAAATTGATAAAACTGTAGAAAACATAAGTTAATCATTAACGCACACACTCATAAACTATACTATCATAGATCTATAAAACATAAGTTTCAAGTTTAACACAAACATTAAATCATAAACTTATAAATATAAATATGTCTAATACATAAGGTATTTAATTTGCAATATAGTTTTTATTTTTGTACTTATCATTATTAATTTACTGCATCAACTAGCACTGTGCAGAAGCTAATTATATTAATTAGTCTTCATTTAGTTGTGTCTCTGTTTGATTTGTTCAAGAGATTGCTTCTGTGTCTAAGTTGAAGAAAGGGCTGAAAGACCTTAATATTATGCTAACTAAAGGCATGTAGCTACGAAATTAATTATCTCCGTGTCCTAAACATGAAGAAGCTCTTGTGAAACTTTGAAGCAAGTTTCATTTATATACAGAAAGATTATACATATAACTTACATTTCTCATAATTCATAAAAGGTTCGATTTTCATATTGAGAAACTGCATTTTTATTTATTATAAAGAAGAGAAAAAAATTGGAAGAAACAACCAAGAAAAAAAAAAGTGAAAAATTCGAAGAATAGGTTTTTGTTTGAAGCTAAGGAGAAGAGGGAAACCTGTGAATTACTCTTTTATACGATAAAAACTCTAATTTTAGTGTGGGCTGGGCTTGGGTCTGGGTTTGGCTCGGGTTTGACCCATTTTATTTTAATTGGCAACGCCATTTGTGCCATAACCGCCATACCTGCTACGGCCGCCATGGTCATGGCAGCCGCCATAGCGCGCCATGGGAAAGATGCCATGCCATGCGGTAGTTATGGCAAAATCCTTAAAAACTGCCACCGCCATCTGCCATGGGGCCGCCATGGCGGAAATTTGATAACACTGATCTTAAGAAATAAAGTTTACTTGCTGAACTGCATTATAATTCAGTCCTAATCCCAATTGATGCCCCAATAATTGAATATGCATAGGAAAAGTACCTTAAGCACAATTTCTGCTCTTTCAGATCTAATCCAAAACAGGGCTTAAGGAGAAAGTTGAGGAGGTGGTAAAAACAATAGGAGAAATAAAAATACCACTCCATGTAATAATTTGATAGAAGGAAAATTTTCTAAAATTTACTTACTAATGATGTAGGGAGAATTTTGCATACTTCGGTTACACCATGAAAGCAAATCATTAAGCCCTTTCATGATCCAGATCCAGGGATAGTGTCTTATAGGGCCAACAAGCATATTAAGGTGGTAAAAAGTAAGTCCTCTTAAGCTTAACTTTGAATTTTCCCCAGTGTATTAGATTATTTAAGGACAACCGAGAGCATGAAAAACTTCAAAAAGGAAGAGAAAGATACAAGCCATCGTGGGGAAGGATGCATATGACAGGTACATAAGACAAGTGGTTAACGAGCATGGCGAAAAAGGGTAAATGGTTAACGTGCATGGCGAAAAAGGGTAAGTGGCAGGAACAAAAACTTTCACACTTCTGACTTACTAGAAAGGGGAAAGAAATATCTTACTGTGGCTGTGAAAGAAAAGATAAATCTATATTCTATAATGGCATTGCTTAAATAATCAACCCCGTATTTTAGCAAATTGCTTCAAATAATAAAAAATCCAATCCAGATTTGGATGTCCAATCAATTGATGTGAGCTTCGCCTACCATGAAAAGGATAGGTCAAAGTCTGGCGTGTACCTGATGTCTTAAAAGCACATCAAAAACATTCAACAAAAATTGAAGCACTAGAGTCCTCTTAAGCTCTTCTGCCCTCTTCCCACTAAGAACCTATGCCATCTTGACATCACCTCATTGCAATTGAATCCAGGCTGGTTTCATTGCTTCGAGACAAAAGCATACTTATGGAAAGAGAATAAATTATGTAACTTGACCCCAACAAAGCAAGTATAATCTAACACTGTTTGATATCACTAACTAACTGCTTGCTTACACCTATAGCGAGAGAGGGAGGAACCAGAGTACAAAAACTCATCTCCACATTACATCCATTATATGCAGGTACACCGTACATGTAGAATGACTTACAAGTGCAACTAGAAGGATCAGAGAAGTCTGCTAAAGAATACGAACCAGAATGGATAGACCACTAAACATCAGGAGTCTATCCTTTTGTTTTCTGCATAAAGTTTTATCAAAGTCCAAACAGGGAGTTCTGGTTTTCAGTAGAAACGACAAGAAAAAATTCAGTTTAGTTGGGTCTCCAAATTCTCATATATATATATGCAACATTTTTAAATAGCTTTGATCCTAATAAAATCTTTATATTTACTCTTTTTATTAAGTTTTGGGTCCAGTAAAGTCAACAAAACTATTGAATCTGATCAGTTCATGAATTTCCTCTACAAATCTTGGTCTTCTCTGGTTCGGACATATTCCTCCTAATCCTATATATCCTGATTCATTTATTGGAGCTTAGAAGTCATGCAAGTAGACTGTAAACCAGGCCACCACTTTCAAGAAAAAAAACGTGCAATTTGATCATTTAGGTTTCGTTTTAAGGTTACGTCATCTAGTTCCTAGCCTCTCAAACAAGTGAAAACACATATACTGCTTCAACTTCCAATCATATCAAGGTCCAGAGCTTCAATTTTTCAAGAGAGCATCATCAGTCCTTTCTCCTATAATAAGGTTACTGTTCATTATTTTACTGAATCTCGGGGGGTTAGGGTCAACATGAATTATACGCAGTTCCAATATCTTCACCAAGAAGATGTAATAATTGTATCCAAGAAAACGTACTTAAAAATATGGATCCCGAATTCTAACTCTAACGTATCAAATGTTTAAACTGTAAGCAAATTTCGACAAAAACCTTGATTTGCACCCATCTCCTTCTCAACCTTGGCTTGCATTTCGCGAAGTGCGCCTGCTTCTTCCTCAATCTCCTGCAGTCTCTTCTTCATACTCTCCAACTCCTGCAGAATTTTAAAACATCACCAATACATTATACAAGCACCCTTATACGCTAACTCCATGGATTCAAAAATCAATAATTAAGTCTCTCCACTGATAGATACCTGCGTTTTAGATTCAGAGGCCGCTTCAGCATCAGCATCGACATCGGCGTCGGCAGAAGGGTCGAATTCAGCCTCCATGTAATCCTCGTCGGGGAGGTCACCGCCGTAAACGTCGTCCTCTTGCTCGTGCTGCTGCTGATGCTCCATCTCTCTCTCTCTCTCTCGCTATTGCGAGTAGGTCAAGAAGCTGTGCGCCTATACGAGAATGAGATGCACTATATATGTGTGTGCGAAGGAAACAAAAAAATTAGGTCATTTTATGGGGTTTGCATTCCTTGTAAAAGGGATTTGGATTTCAGATTAAAAGAAAACTAAAAAGAAAAAGAGGGTTATTTCTTTATATGAAAGCAAATCAGATAGTCGTTTCTTGTTAAAAGAAGGCTCTCCCTGGGCCTTGTCTGCATGTGTGAGAATGTGAGAAGGTAATTCAGTGGTTAAGAAATTAGGAGGACTTTCTTGGTCTTCATAAGGCCACCCTAAAGAGGTCTTGGCACTGTTCTTCTTGGGATTCGATCGTTGATTCGTGTTCCAAATCTGCTAGGCTACTCAACCGGATTGAAATGGCTTGTGAGGCGAGATAGTCTTTTTCTACTTGTACTTTTGGAGGGTTTCTTTTTCCTCTTAATTTAGGGCTTCTCATTTGTTAGATTAATTTGTGGAATTTATTTCCTTTTTATATATAAAAAGCAAAATTTTTATGTAACATGACTGAAGTTTTTTTTTTGAAAGGATGACTTTGAGATTGAAAATCAAAAGATTTATGTAGTATCCTTGAATTCGCTAATTCCAATCAATTAAGTTGCTATTCATTTTTAGATATATGTTATTCACTTTTGTTCGAAAATATCAATATTTAGTTTAAATTTCAAAGTCATCTTAAAAGATGATGAACCGTGTTGATGTATAGAAAGCTCAACTGTGTGGGGTTTATCAGGTGTCTTGACTTAAGGTAGCATTGCGTGTTAAAGTGATATCAAAAAAAAAAAAAAAAGCTCAACTGTTAGAGAGTTCATTGGTTTTACAAATATTCAGTTAAAGAAGAACCTAAGTGAAGATATCAAGTTACATGTCATCAAAGGTCAAAATCCTACAAGTCTAAATAAATCAGCAAGCTGAAAGCATCATTCAATTGCAAGTTAGAGAAACTGAAGGACAAAATAACAAGTGGAACATCGTATTTGCCCATTAAAGAAAGAGTTAAGGTTGTTGAAAAACAACTAACTTAAAGAACTTTGTTTTCTTCGGATGGGGACCAATCAGAATTCGACAAACATATGCTACCTAGAAATATCAACTCCGCATAAAGCATGGAACTGTGCAGAAAAATAGTTACCATTTTCACCAATAAGGACGACAACTACATTTCAAAACTCAAACGAGTTTGAATTCAAATTACTCTTTCCAACAGCTACTCAAATTCATCATTTATAGATACCCCATAACCTACAACACAGAGGATTATGGGAAATCTAGCCCATAAAGCATTCAAGAAATCTCTAAGAATTCAAAGCTCTCAAGAAACACTTAAGTTGAAGATTTTCCAAGTGTTTATGACTTTAGAGATTCAGCCATACAGATCTCAAAGATTAGATTGAGTGAACTTAGCATTTTCTATTGTTCTTACTGTAAGAGTTCAATCTTAGTTGGAAACCAAACCCTCAAACCTTACCCCCTCGACTAGGAAGAGTTAAAGAGTAGTTTGTTGTGTAAGATTGCAAGGAGCACATGTTAGCTCTCTGAAAGCGAGACAGAAGAAGTTTGTTGATAAATCTGGTGTATGTTAATATACGAGATTTGTATAAAGCAGTAAAGAACACCAAGGCTTTTACGTGGTTCGATCGAGAATAAGATCTACGTCCACGGAGGAGTGATTCCTCAATACTTTCACTATGATTTGATTACAGTGAGTGTAGCTGAAAGCTCTTAGTATTCAATAAGTTGTTAACCCTTCTACCTTCGATCTAACTCCTATTTATACATATCTGAGGATCCCTAAGGCGGGATCTGATCCCCTCCCATGTAGGGACTCTTCCTCTTGCATGTAGGGACTCTTCTTCTCGCCTGTAGGGACTCTTCCTCTCACCTGTAGGGACTCTTAGCCTTCCGTGTAGGGTAGAGGCTGATTAGGGTTTGGAGGCTGTTCAGGGTTTGGAGGTTGGGCCTTTGGCTTAACCGCGTGGGCCGTTATTAATGTCAGGCCCGACTTTGTTTGGGCTGTCGGTGGGCACGGCGGTTGGGACATATCCCATCATAGCCCCCCCGAATAGTCGAGGAACAACCATGCCGAGGTGAAGTGAAGAATGCGCTTTGCCGAGGTGGGATGTTCTTGGCTGAGGTTGATGTCGAAGGCTTTTCGATCTCTTTGATGTCAGGGTTTGATCGGTTCGCCTGGATCCGAACTGAGGTAGACGATTTGCCGTTCTGGACCGAATCGGATTGTTTGCCACGTTCCGAACTGGGTCGCTCGAAGTTGGATGGCGATGTCCGTCAGGAGAACGCCGAGGTGGCGAAGGCGGCCATGTATCTGGAGGCCGAGATGGGGTCGGCGGGTTTGACGATGCATCGATTACAGGCATCGCCGTTTGTCGAGAACCGGCGGAGTCGTCGTCTGTGACGTAGATATCCTGCGATGGGATGTTGAGGTCCGACACGGAAGCGGCGTCGGCCCAAGTAATCTGAGATCCGATCGGATGGAAATCATTCGGATGATTCCGGGGCGAGGCGGTTAGCGGTATCCATTCGGAAGATCTGGGGCTCGGTGGATAGAGATATCCATCGAATGATGTCGAGGTCCGAGGTCGAGTAATGAGATCGACTCGAGATGTCGGCGTCGGGTGGCGACGTCGTGTGTAAATGCGATGCCGAGGTCGGTCGAGTAATGATTGCATGATTAGGCCGGTTGTGTCAGTGCGTCCTCGATCGCGTCATACGCGCCAGACGGTTGGTAGGCGCTCGAAACATGTGCGCGCGTCTAATCCACGGCAAATCACAATTAGCCACGTGAGAAGTTGAAACGGCAGGTTTGGGCGCCTCTTTGTACTATAAATAAGCCCATATAAGGGAACTGTTCATTTCCTTCTTCATTTGCCTCAGAGAAAATCTTCAGCGTTTCCAGAATTCTTCCAGAACTCGTTGACGGAGCAATTTCTCACTCACCAAAAAAAAGTAAGTATGACTTCGACTTCTCCCTCTACGTCTGGTTCTTCCCGTCCTCCTTTTTCCCCTGATAGCGAGATAGAAATTAAGGATTATATGTGTCATAACCTTGTGGGTAGATCTTTGGACATCAGCGCTAGGGTTCCGTTGATTTCTTCTGTTTGGGATAAGTATAAGGTTAGGGACGCTATATCATCTCTGACCGTCAATGATGTGATTAGAATAGGGAGGGAATGCCATATTCCGGCGGATGCCTGGTGGTGTCTTCCGCGGCCTAGTGACAGAGCTTTGGCTCCCCCGGAGGGCTTCATGACAGTGTATGTAGATGCTCTAAGGGCTGGCCTTAGATTTCCTTTAGCTCCCATTTTTTTGCACATTCAGGAGTATTTCCAAATTCCCATATGCCAATTTACCCCAAACTCCATTAGGTCGGTGGTTGGGATGGGGCTTTCCTGTTATGGCATAGCCGAGGAGTTCTCGCCCGAGGTTTTGATCACGATTTTTAGCGTCGAGAATATGGGAGGAGTGTACTATTTTTTGGCTCGACACCGTTTAGGATAGCGACCCCTCAAAAGTGCCGCGGATGGCAAAATAAGTACTTCTTTTGGTGATGGGTATCAGAGCTACAGTGGGGTTGGGTAAAATGAAGGATTTGGCTGAAACCCTCGGCTCGTGAAACAGCTCAACATCTTGGTGAAGTCTCCATAGGGTTCACCGGGACGACTGAATAAGGCCGGATGGCGTTCCGGTCGAAGGCCCGGGTGGGGCCCGAGTGAGTGAGGCACCTTCTTCTTACTCTTATTTATATCGATTTTGTTGTGCTAACGCGACTTTCTTACGTCATGCGGTGGCCGAGCAGCAGAGAAGGGCTCACGATCACCGAGCAAGGCGCTCCAAGAAAAAGGCAAGGCGAAATGAATCGCCAAGCCCCAAGAAGGTTGACAATGAATCGGTGATGGCGGGCCTCTGTCGGAGTCGAGCCCGACGCCGGAGACGCAGACTCAGGCCTGCCTCGAGTACGGGGTGCCGACCTCCAGCTCGATCGCACCCCTTCCCAAGGTACAAATTCCTTCCACATCTGGCTTTATCCGCTCTGCGATCTGTATTAACTTGTGTTGCTTTTTTTTTTTTTAGGATGCGAACTCGGTGATCGGGGTCCTGCAACGTGCTACTGGGGACCTGCAACTTGCCACCGGGTTCATTGCTGATAGCTCAGCCCGGTTTGAGTCTTTGGGCGGGAGCTTCTTCTTCTGTGCGGGCGACCGATCCGCCGTGGCTTGAGGCGGAGGCCGAGGCCGCCGGGTTCTTCTTGAGACCGCCACGAAGAGGGCTTGGGCCTTTGGAGGTCGCTGAGGGAGCTCGAGGAAGCACGCGAGGAGGCGGCCGAGACGAAGAAGGAGCTCACGGATGAGAGGGGGGCTAGGCTGGCCGATCAGGGGCCAATGTTGAGGGCCTTTGCCAGCAAGCTCGTCGAGTCGGAGAGCTTCTCGGCCTTCATTGCCGACCTGGCCGCCGTACTTAAACCCAAGGTGGTATCAGACCATCTGGAGGAGTTAGCGGCCGCCATGCCTGACTTTGACAAGGTCAAGCATGGTTGGGTCGAGGTCGCCACTCGGGAGCTGAATAAGGCGTACGCCCGGGTGATCTCCGGGGTCGGGTCCTTCCCCGTGTTGGAGGCTTTGGCGTCCAGCTCCTCCCTTCTGACGATGGAGGCCGTTGCTCAGTGCAAGGAGGACGAAGATCCTAAACTCCAGGAGCTTCTTACCGAGGTGCGAGCCGAAGCCGAGGAGAAGAGGAGGAACCGAGCTCGGGCTTCCTCCGAAGGGGCTTTATTGCAACAACAGCAGACAGTCGTGCAGAGGCGGTGAGCCGGCGTAGAGCTGGTCGGTGGACCTAATGTAATAGGTTGAATTGCCGGGGTCGATAGGATCCTGAGCCCTTTTAAAAGTTTCCCACTTTTTGAATAATAAAATTTACAACCTTCTGAAACGTGTGTTGTCTCTTTATTCATAGCACTCCACATCTCAATACCTTGGACTCGATCATGAATTGCTGACCAAACTAAAGGAGGTCAGAGGTGCCTTGGTGAGAGGACGAAGAGGTGTTGTTTTGGAGGCCGGTGCGAAGCCGAATCGACCTTTGGCGATATGAGCGTCGGCTCGGCGTCATCCGCCGACTGAAGAAGAAGTTGCAAGAGGCCGATCAGTGGCCGCCTCCCGGCCGAGCGAGGCTCTAAAGCTAGGATCATCTGTTTCGAAGTCCGGGGCGCCTTATCCGCCGATGTGATCGAGGGCGCCGATCTGATGTGAGGAGCGGCTCGGTGGCGGAGAAGCTAGCTCGGATCTCGGAGGAGACGCCGAGTATGAAGGGTGATCCACCGATCTGGTGGAGTTACCATATCGAAGCCGATGATCGAGTCGAGCTTGCTCGGCGAAGGCATGGTCTTGAGGACGAGAGGGCCCAATAGTAAAAGTTTTAAAGATTGCCTCGGCTCCATTGTGAAATATATCCAGATGTACGAGCTCGTCCACAGGCGACGCATGCCCCAGCCCGCCAGCGAATCCGCAGCCGGCCCGAGTGATGTGATAATCGAAGAATCGAGGTGGGCGGTTATCTTGATCATGCCGAGGTACTCGGTTCTTGGGTCCGGCCGAAAGGGCGCTAGGGGCGATCGTCGGCGGTGGGGCGCTCGGGGCTGCAGGTCGGTGAGGAAGGCGGGAAGGGCGGCGGTCGGGGCGTCGTGATCACGGCAGCGTCAGTTCACGGGGTCGAGTGCGACCTCGGGTGCAACCTTGGTCCTGTGAATGCCCCTTTGGGTGGGACCCCTCTGCCGTTCAAAGTGCACAGGTGGGCCGTGGTGGCGCCCGATCTCGTTGGTGGGTGGAAGGCACGAGTTCATCCGGGTATTCATCGCCGGCCAGGGATTTTGTCTCAAATGGTGTAACCACCGAGACTTGGCGGGGTGGAGCTCGGAAGCCCGAATGAGTTGTATATAGCTTAGGACTTTGTATTTAGTCGTAAATGTATTTAGGCGTATCAAGTGTATATTTTCCCCGAGAGGTACAAATATAGCTTAGGACTTGGTTTTAGTCATAAATATATTTAGGCGTATCTGATGTATATCTTCCCAAATAAAGGGCATAATTTGGCGAGATCGATGTGGGCGTCGTTTGCATGTAGATGTTTCAACTTAATGAGTAATCTGTATGCGTGCATGTAGACGTTCAATTTAATGAGTAGTCCGTATGCCTTGCACCGAGACGTTCAATTCAATGAGTAATCTGCGAGTGCGGTGGCGCTTAGTTGAGTACCTACTTAGTGGGTTTGTCGTCTTCGTAAGGCGTCCCTTGTGAAGGTTAATTATCGTTATCCGACTTGAGGCGGATGTGCACATAAGCATAAGGCGAGATGAAGTGAAATACTTATTCGAGAAAAACAAATGTTTTATTGAGAAGTAAATAACATCGCACTGCAAAGTAATAAGAGGACTAACATGATCGCCGATCCGAAATCAAAGCTATGTAAAGTACCTCCTCAAATGAGTGATGTGCCGAGTTCGGGGATAAGTGCAGGATAAGTGAGCGAGCTTATAGGCCCCTTTGCCGAGGTTCTCATGAATGCGGTATGGACCTTCCCATGTCGGATCTAGCTTGTTAAGGCGCTCGGCTCTCTTGAGCTTCATTATTTCGTGGGGCGAGTCGCCTACTTGGAGTGTGGTGGCTTTTACCCTTTTGTTGTAGTGCCGTGCGACTGGCCCTTGTATTTGGCTTCGTTTATGAAGGCGAGCTCGCGTTCTCCTCGAGAGCATCAAGGTTGACACGCAGTCTTCCTCGTTCCGTTACGGTCGAAGTGAAGAGTGCGCGGGCTCGGTGCGCCGATCTCGGCCAGTATGGCGACCTCGGTCCGTAGACCAGATGAAGGGGTTTCTCGTGCGAAGTCCGAGGTGTTGTCTGTGGGACCGGAGGACTTGAGGAGATTTTCAACCCAATCGCCCTTAGCTCGGTCTAACCTCTTTTCAATCCTTATGCGATCGTGCGGTTCGTCACCTCGGTGCGACCATTTGCTGCGGGTGTGCGATCGAGGTGAAATGTTGCTCGATCCGGAGCTCTTCACACCATTCCTTGAAAGTTTTGTCGACGAGGCGGGTGCGGTTGTCCGAGACCAAGATATGCGGTATCTGAAGCGGCAAACTATGCTCTTCCACGAAGGTCGAATCCTCCCGCCTTGTGAGGCTCGAAAGTGGCTCGCTTGACCCATTTGTGAAGTAGTCTACGGCTACGACCAAGTATCGGCGACACGGTGCTCGGTCAAACGGACCTACGATGTCGATCCCCACTGCATGAAAGGCCACGGACTCTGTGGTCGCTTAGATCGATGCAGGGTAGCTTCTTGTGGAGTGAAGGCGGCGCCGGACACTTTTGACGAGCTCGGCCGAATCTTGGATGAGGTGGGCGATAATATCCGACCTCAGCGTCTTCTTTGAGAGAGCTCGTGACCGATGTGACTTCCACAAGACCCTCCGTGAATCTCATTGAGTCGTGGTCGACTTCTTACGGTCCGAGGCACCTCGGGAGGGGTTGAAGATAAGACTTCTGTGAAAACGCCCGTGTGTGAGGTACTTTTGGGATTTCACCATCATCTTTTTGGCTTGAGCCGATCTTGAGGCGATGTGCCATCTTCGAGATAGGCCTTTATGGGAGACATCCGGTTCGGCTCTGTCTCGGTGATGATGCCGATGTGGGACTCGCGATGCTTACGAAATGAACCTCACTCCATGGTGGACTTGTTGATGTGTGACTAACTTGCGGGGACGTCGGCTTCATTTTTTCCCTCGTGGGATTCAATGAATCTTGAAGTACTGAATGAGGTCGGCATCTCCTTTGCCTTCTCAAGGTATTGCTTCATTCGATCCTCCTGGCCTCGTATCGCTGGGACACGGTTTACCACGACACAGGAATCTCCAGAAGATCTAGATCTTGTCCACTTTCAATTCCTTTGCGGTGAGTCACGAGATCGGTGCCGTACTCCACCTCATTGTTTGTGGTCGGGAAGGTAAATCGGGCGTGGGTCACTTCTTGTTTATGCGGGCCGAGGAGGAGGATGCCTGCTCCGCTGCCCGTTTTGCACGAAGCTCCGTCCACGTACATCTGCCAGCAACCATCAGGTGGGTTAAGGACAGATTCCTCCGCAGTGGGGGCGGGAGTTGGAGTGACCTCGCTGGTAGAGCCGACCTCGGTGAATTTGGCCTCCACCAGGAAGTCAGCGAGAGCTTGCCCTTTTATGGCCGGCCTGGGGGAGTATGAAATGTCGTGCTCGCCGAGCTCCAGCGCCCACTTAGCTATACGTCCGGATGACTCCGGCTTTGACAAGACTTGTCTCAAGGGTAAGTCAGTTAGCACCTGGACGGAATGAGCTTGGAAGTAAGGTCGGAGGCGTCGCTTGGCATTCACTAGAGCCAGTGCTACCTTTTGAGGTGGTGTACCTCGTCTCGGTCCTTTGAGAGCCCGGCTAATAAAGTTGATGGGGAGTTGGCGTCCCACTCATCTCGTCATCAGCATCAGACTGATTGCCTCGTCCGAGATGGATAGATCTGAGAGAAAGGAGCTCGCCTTGTTTGGGCGGACGGTGTCGGTGGGTCGGCGAGATACTCTTTTAGTTGTCGAAGGCGACACGGTGTTCTTCACGCGGCGAAGTCCCGAGCTCTCTCAAGATCTTGAAGAAGGAAAGTTGCTTCGGCAGCCCGAGATAAGAATCTGTGAGGCGGCTAGGCACCGGTGAGTTTGTGGATTTCTCGGATGGTCCTTGCACTGCATGTCGAGCACGCCTTCACCTTAGTGGGATTTGCCTTGAGCCCTCTTGAAAACCAGCATCCCGTGAATTTACCGTCTTCACCATGAATGTACACTGGGGTTGAGCTTGAGGTTGGCCGACTGAGGAGGCGGAGGATAGTTAGAGGTCGTCGGTAGCGATTCTCCGTTTTTCGACTTTTGACTACGATGTCGTCGGCGTGACCTCGACGATCTCCCTATGTGGTTTTGAATATTGCGTCCACCATCCTCCGGTAGGTAGCTCGGCGTTCTTGAACCGAAGGCATTTTCGATGCGCAAAGACGTCAAAGTCGGTGATGAGCACGCCGTCTTTGGGCGTCCTCCGACTCATCGAATTTGGTGGTACCTTTGTGCGGATCTAGAAACCAAGATCTCGTGGCCTACCGGTGCCTCCACCTTCTTGTCGATGTCGGGAAGGGGTAACAATCCTTCAGGCGGTGCTTGTTGAGGTCGGTGTAGTCGGCGCACATGTGCCACCCTCCAGAGCTTCGGACCACGGCTGGATTAGCCATCAGTCGGTGCACTTAACCTCGAACAAGATCTTGGCCTACGGGTGAGTAATTTAGTCTCTTATGACCTGGCTGCGCTCTGTCGCAAACACTCTTTTCTTCTGCCGAACTGGCTTAGTGGCCGGGTCAATGTTGAGGCGATGAGATATGAGCTCGGGTGATACTCCGGTCATGTCGAGTAGGGACCATGCGAACACGTCCCTGTATTCCCTCGTGCTGCATGACATCTTTGCCGAATATCAGTGGGCCTCGGCGCCGACCTTGAAAACTTTGGAGGGGTCGTCGTCGTATAGCTGGAGGTCCTTAGTCAGGTCGTCCCGAGGTGGCGGCTTCTGGGGATTCTGTAATTGCTATGCCTGAGGCAAGGCTACATCCTGGGTTGAGACTCGTAGGCATTCTTTGGCTGCCGTTTGGTCACCCTGGATGCTTAGCACCCCCACCGGGGTGGGTATCTTGATCGTGAGGTGGTACACCGAGCAGACGGCCTTGGTGGCGTAGAGCCAATCTCTGCCCAGGATGATGTTGTATGGAGAGGGAGCTCGTACCAGGAAAAATTGAATGGACTTTGTGACCGACCTGGGAGCACGTCCTACGGTAACCGGAAGGGTAATGACACCTTCGGGTTGAACCGCCTCCTGAGTGAAGCTCCGCAGCTGGGATGGTGCGGGACGTATTTGAATCCCTCCGACCTCAAGTTTATCCAGACAGCTCTGGAAGATAATGCTGACGGAGGCACCGATGTCGATGTAGACCCGATGGACGTTCTTGTTGCCCACCACGGCTTGTATTGTGATGGCGTCTTGGTGGGGTATGATCTTGGGCACCGGGTCATCTTTGGAGAACACGATGTTCTCACCATCCGGGCCGCTTGTTTTCGGCTCCTCGGGGCCGGCCTCAAACCATTTTTAACGACGCCTGCGTCGTTCCTGAGGAGTCCGTAATGGCATAGACACGCTCCATAGCGTTGGGACCTTCGTCCTCGTCATCTTCAGGTTGGGTCGCCGAGTCGAGGTCGGCCCGCAGTTATTGCCACCATTATTCTTTCCTCTGCGCTGTTCCCTGGCCCAGCTCGGCCGAGGTATTTCCTGAGGGCTCCTCCTTTGACGAGCTCATCAATCTGCGAGCCGGTTTTGCAATCTTGATCGTGACCATCCCCTGGTGATAGTCACAATACCTCTCTGTTGACCTCTTCTTGGATCCTCCTTTCATAGGAGGTGGTTTGAGGAAGAGCTCGGAGTGGAGCTCGAATATCTCCGCTCTCGACTTGAGCAGATGAGGCGCTTTGCCGCCAGGGATTGGCCGAGGTCAGAGCACGGACTCCAATAGCCTCTCTTGATTCTGTCGAAGGCACTTGGCGATCGCTCCTCGACTTGATCATCGGCCTCTTCGTTCAACCCTTTGCTAATCCAGATCTCTTTTTTCCGATCGACTCGTCCCTTTGACATAATTGTCCACGGGTTCGAGTTTACTCGCCGTCTTTAGTTTCTCCCGGTGATTTCTTTGTTCGATCGCCGGGTCGGATCCGTTTTGAACGCATTGATGATGTCTGGATCGTTACTATCATCAATCTTAAGAGATTTCTTGATGAGCCGTGAGGCGAAATTTGACATCGTCTTGTCTCGCCTCGGCGGATGGTGGCGAGTCGGACGAAGGCTGCGAGGTGGCATCTTTGATAAAGCGCCATAAAGCGCTCCATGAGGTCACAGGCGGTGTATCTTTGCTACGTGGGCGAGGTGAACCAACGTCGGGCGTTGGAGATCGGCACCTCGGGAAGATTTTGCACATATGAAAATCTTCCATTCCTTGATTCGCCATGTTGGTAGTGTGGCGAAAAGGAAGTCGGAGGTGTCTCCCGAGCCATCGTGGCGGCGATGTTGGGTGCCACATGTCGGCGGGCGGGCGTGTCGAGTCTCTACGGAGAAAGGAGAGATGATTCTTTCGTTCGGTCGAACCGGGAGATCGTTGCCATCTCTTTCGGAGGGTGGGAGACCGATATGGCGTCTATCGTCTCTCAGGGGAGTTCGGCTCCGCCTTTCCTCTCTCTCTTTGCTCGGCTCTGGGCGGCATGCCGAGGTGGAGAAGCGGCCAGCGAGCGGCGTGGTGGTGAATGGTTGCGACCATCTCGGCGGGTGATGGGCTACGGCGGATTGATGTGCAGCGTTCTCGGCTATTGCGCCGAGGTGGCGTTGATCGCCTCGGTGGGCGGCGACCTCGGCGCCCGTGTTCGCCGGTTCGGGCACTCGAGAGGTGCCGCTCCATTCGTCCTCGGTGAAGGAAATTTTGGAATTGGCGAGGTTGGCATTGAAGAACTCGACACGGCTCGGCGAGGACTTCGTGAGATCGGTGAACCGCCTATTCACCGGCGTTGAGGTCGGCATCTTCTACCTCGTCGGGCGGCGATCACGAGGGTGTATGGGAATGTTCTCCATGTAACCCTCGGTGTGTTGCCGCCGGTGGCGTCCGCGATCCCTTCTAACATCTTTGGTGACCACACAGTCGTCTTGGTGCAGTTGTTGCCGCATCGGCGGCGCGCTAAGCGTTACGTGTTCTTGCCATTAAATTGTAGAAAAACAAAGCTTTTTGTTCGGTTTTGCCACAGACGGCGCCAATGATAAATCGGTGTATGTTAATATCGAGATTTGTATAAAGCGATAAAGAACACGAGAACTTTTCGTGGTTCGATCGAGAATAAGATCTCGTCCACGGAGGAGTGATTCCTCAATACTTTCACTATGATTTGATTGCGGTGAGTGTGGTGAAAGCTCTTAGTATTCAATAAGTTGATAACCCTTCTACCTTGATCTAACTCCTATTTATACATATCGAGGATCCCTGGCGGGATCGATCCTCCCATGTAGGGACTCTTCCTCTTGCATGTAGGGACTCTTCTTCTACTGTGGGACTCTTCCTCTACTTTGTAGGGACTCTTGGCCTTAGTGTAGGGTAGAGGCTGATTAGGGTTTGGAGGTTGTTTTGGGTTTGGTGGGCCTTTGGCTTAACCGCGTGGGCCGTTTAATGTCGTGCCCAACTCGTTTGGGCTGGCGGTTGGGCCATATCCCATCATTTGTATTCGCTTGTTAATCTAAAGAACGCTGTCTTTCCAAGCTGTGAAAATAGTGATCAATGCACTTGGCATTCTAAAACAAGGAATTCCAAAGTGAAAGTGATTTACCTGATTGGATCAAGTCAGTGGACATAGGAGGTGTTTCTCCGAACCACTTCGGAACTAAGTGTCCATACTGCTTTCATATTAATTGCTGATAAATTATTAAAATGCACAACATGTCACGTTAAAATACTTGGACAAATTGAATTAATCAGCAAGTCTCTACATAAACCTAACTACTCGTATCTGAGCAAGCTAAAGAGTCAAAAGAGTTTCCTAAGTACAAATGAGTAAAGCCTAAGTAACCAATTTTCGCAAAATTAGATAACTGCCTAACAGATAAGTTATCACACTATCAGTATGTTGTTATCTAATTATGATTCACTTTGAATCAGTCAGTCAAACTATCTAAACCAAACCTTACTCCCTAATAAGGAGTAATAGAGGTTACCTGAAGGCCAAGCTCCAACTCAATTGACACAAAAACTCGACTCAAGTAACAAATTATAAAAATTTCAGACATGTGTATTTCTCTTATCCCCTTAATACACCTGTGAATGGTGGAAGTAAGCTTAGATAGACTCTGATTTCAGACAAGATATTTGAACACAATCTTGAGGTTTAAGCACTTGAAAAACTTAAGTGCTTGATTGAACATAAAGCTTTAGATCGTTGAGGGCTTGAATTTTTTTGGTTGTCGTTTTTGAAAAAAAAACAAAGTTGTAGAAGTATCGATTACTTTGTCAAAATTTCAGACTGTCGACAAAACTTCTACATCAGATCCGTACATTATTGAATATTGCTCATTAATTGAGTGATAGTTGGTATTTGAGAGTATCCGTTCAGGATTTCTTCTCGTATTCATCTGACTTGTACCTTCGGACTGTGCACGTTAGGTATTCAATTTGTCTTGGGGCACTACCAATTGCATTGGATAGAACCTGATCAATAAGGTTACTATCTTATTTGATTAGTTGCGCATGTACTTTATCTCTTCTTGATGTTTTTTCAGGTCTTCAACTACTTTAGTCAGCAAGCTTCCTAACAGATGAGTTTCGCCAATCTGAAAAACTATACAAGTCCATAACTTTTCACTAAAATAGGTTTTGGGATTAGATTAAAATCCTTTATCTATATAAACTTGTCCCAACAAGTAGACCAGCGTGAATGGTGGAAGTTCCCTAGTATGATTCTAGTCTACATTATCACAAGAAAAATAAGAAAGTGGAAATCAAGAAAGCGAAGTAGAGGTCTCTATTCTTCAATCGAATGTAGGGTTGTAGCTCAACTTGAACTACGACTGCATCCTACACACCTGGTCCGACAATCTGCCGCCCTTCTCTGGCGACTCTCTGTAATTTGTGGCCGCCGAAAACGACTTTAGCTAGGGTGCATTAATGTCAATCGATAGATTTCTTGAGACGTTGTCTCTGATTTGGAATATAATTGAACGTTATTGTGAGGTTTATTTGAAGTGAGGTTTGTGATATCCACTACAAAAATACAGCCGATCAGTGACGGATTAGCGACGGACAAAATACGGGTCGTGAATCAGCGACGGATTAGCGACGGAATAAATAGGAATTATGTTTGCGACGGATCGGTGACGTATCATGGCGGGAATTCTCGCGACGAAGTTTTAACGACAAACATCTCCGTCTCTATTCCGTCGTTAAATTTAACGACGGACACTATCCGTCGTTAAAATTAATTTTTGTTATTTTTTAATTGAATTAACCAATTAAATATTAAACCGGTCGTTAAAAATCGGATTATTTCTAAAAAATTTAATTTATTTTAACGATCGATAAAATCCGTCGTTAATTTTAATTCGATTTTATTTATTCCCAATAATAATAGCGACGGAATGTCCGTCGTAAAATAATCTCTAATTTAACGACGGAATGAATTCGTCGTTAAAGTAAAATCTTTTATTTTTTATATTACATCAAGTAAATTAACGACGGATACGTGTCCGTCGTTAAATTATTCCGTCGTTAAATCCATTATTAAGTCGTTAATCCGTCGTTACGAGTGTTTTAAATATAACGACGGACAATTCCGTCGCTAATCCGCCGCTAAAAGTTTATTCTACGACGGGATTTCTTCCCATTCATATCGGATCCCCGAAACCCCCCTCCTCCCCTTCCCTCCTAACCCAACCTGCTGCCCAGCCCATGCCCCGCCCCACCCGTGCCGCTTTGATCTCCCGTGCCGACCCTCCCTAGCCCTCGCGTGACACCCACCCCAATCAACCCCACCCCACCCCTGTCACTGCTCGCCGTCGCCGTCATTCCCCCCCCCAGACCAGTGCCTTAGCCATGCCCTTGCCCAAATTTCACCCATTTATCCCACCCAATTGACCAGTGAGCCCTCTGCCCGTCATGCCGCCGTCCGCCTCCCGCCTCCCCCGCTGCCCCCTGCCTGCCTTGCCCGCCGCCCCCCTGAGTCGTCAGTCGAGGTTGGTTTGTTTGGGTTTTATTTATATTTCAATTTTTTTTATTTTGTTATATATTTGTTGATTTTATTGAAAATATTGTATATGATGCATTGAATTGATAGTGAAAATTATTATATGATGTATTGAATTGATAGTGAAAATATTATATATGATGCATTGAATTGATAGTGAAAATTGAATTGAGTTTACCGAATTGATAGTGAAAATGATACATTGAATGTTAGTCTTGTGATTTGGGCTTGTGAAATTGATAAGCTTGGATGTGAATTGGAATGATAAATTCATCATTTCGTGAGATGTTTTGAGTTGTTAAGTGTATAATTAGGCATATGGTGATGATTTGGTGAAATTTGAATGAGTTTGATTGAATTGGGAATCAGGCGATTAATTTTATAAAACTTACTCTGCCGAAATTAATATAAAAAAATTGTTGATTCCTATAATATGAATTACGAAATTTAAATCTCAATTTGTTAATCGAAACACTTATTCTAACATAAACAAATTTAAATCACCTATCGTCCAAAGATAATTGTAGTTATAGTCGGATTGCACTTAGTTACAAATTTAAATCACCTATCGTCCAAAGATAATTGTATTGAATTGGGAAGGTTGCGTTTCATTAATATATCTATCAAATTCTAGTTATAGTCGGATTGCACTTACTTACGAAATTAAAATTTAATCCATACACTAGTTTAATTTTTAAATATATTTATAATGATAGAAATTTAATTTAATTATCTTATCTTATAGATAATTCAATATTTATGCATGAATCTTGACATATCGTATTCAAGTAATACATTGAATTTGACATTAGGGTTAACTCAATTGATGTTTTCTATAATGGCGACTCTGAGAATCGAAATAATATAGTCGTCATCAAATGTGAACCGTATTATGTAATTAGGGTTAACTCGATTGATGTTTTCATTTTTTTATTAATTTTCAATTTAATAATAAAATTAATCATTATTCAACAATCAAAGGTCTATCAACATCTTAGCGATACAAAACCTAACAATAACATACAAATATATCAAATATTGAATAGTCAATTGTAGCAAACAAACTAATCAATAGCATCGAACAAAAACTTAAACTAAAGTTAAGAATACATAGCAATCAAATAAAATAAAAATATCTAATTACAAGTCAATGTATTTTATCGGGAAACCGAAAATAGAGTAATTCTAATTGAAATATTTTTGTTGTATAACTTTAATTTTTAAGAGAGAGACAACTCAGACGAGAGAAACTGCGGGTGGTTAATTTAGGCCAAAAAGTTTGAAAAGATAGTCCAAGGCTGGCAGTAGGCGATACAAGGGTTTGGGCCCACTTATGAGGTATTCCTAATAAATTTGGCTCCCAATTTATTTGTTCAGAACACTATTTAGTCAACTATTTTTTCCTTACCCCTCCCACTTTCACGCACGTCACTCTTTATTCTTATTTTACTTCTCTTTTCCATTGATTAAAAAATATAAAAATAAAACATACTTATTAAGGTAAAAATATTTTATTTTATTTTATCGGTGCTTTTATGCTAAAATACAGGGAATCATAATAGAAATATAGGTCCATATAATTGAATGTGGTTCTCACATTTCATAA
Organism: Salvia rosmarinus; assembly: GCA_036937905.1. Lineage (NCBI taxonomy): Eukaryota > Viridiplantae > Streptophyta > Magnoliopsida > Lamiales > Lamiaceae > Salvia > Salvia rosmarinus. The sequence goes on from CM072818.1 coordinate 15,071,682, forward strand.
TTAAGTGTGATCACATTTTCTAAATGAGTGTGGTCCATATATGTCCTTGTATGAGGATGTCATCACAATAAACTACTTCATAGATGAATTAACATATTCCTAACTTATGAGTGTATAATTAGTTTATATTGTACAACTTATGTTGAACATGTTTAATTAATTATTTATAATTAGGAGCTTGAAGAATGAATGACAATCGTGAGTGGATGTATAAGAGGTTTAGTTTGGTTGGTGGATTAAATATTGAATTTCTAGATGGACTTGAAAGTTTTATTGAATTCGCTAGTGCTCGCTTTTATTCGCGGATGGAGAGAAAATCAGTGTCAGTGTAAGAAGTGTAAGAATATACCTTATCGGAAGAAAGATCTTGCGATATCACTTATCAAAATTTGGTTTGTTCCAAATTATCACATACGGATATTTCGAGAGAGACAACCACAAGTAGGGACAATGTTGTGGATTCGGATGTTAACCACAACCAAATACGTATCATACGATGGTAGTGGATCTGCTGGTCCACGGTTTAACTGACGAGATCGAAGATGAGCTAAATTCGATGTACAAAAATTTTACGATATGTTGAATCTTTGTAGATAAACCTTTGTGGCGGGTTGCTCGGATCACACACAGTTGTCATTTGTGGCTCGACTTACGAGTTGGAAAGCGAAAACAACATTCTTGAGAAGGATTTTGATCAAATATCGAATCGATGAAAGAGTCGCATCCAGATGGAAATTGCGTGCTGATGACTTCTACAAAGACGAAGAGATTGTTGCGTGGCATGGGGTTGCCCATACACAAAATTGATTGTTGTCCATTTAATTGCATGATTTATTGGCGAAGATTACGAATTGACGAGTCAGAATTCGTAACCATCCTCGTTTCAAGAGCAATACTCGGTGGTGGAAGTCGACGGAAAGCACAAGTAGCATATAAAAGATGTATTATTTTCCTCTAACTCCTCGACAACAGATTGTATGCATCCAATGATACAATGGAAAATATGCGTTGGCATGCATCGTCGGCCGATGATGGGGTCATCGTCATCCGTGAGACTCAATTGCATGGAAACATTTGAACACGAAGTTTCCTTATTTGCATCGAAATTAAGTAACGTGCGATTGGGACTCTCACCGACGGTTTTCAGCCATTCGGTCAATCAGAAAGCAATATTCATCATGGCCCGTTATCGACCCTTATAATCTTCCCCGTGGTGTGTATGAAGGAGCAATACATGTTTCTTACGATCTTAGTGCGGACCGCGTAATCCAAGGAGAAGATTGATATGTTCCTGCAACCATTGATAGCGAGTTAATAGATTTGTGGGATGACGGCGTTCTTACTTATGATGTATCGTTGAAGCGAAATTTTCAAATGCACGCCGCATTACTTTGACAATTAGTGACTTCCTGCATACTCTATGTTGTGCGGATGGAGTACAATGGAAGATTAGCTTGTCACGACTTGCATGGAGTATACTGATGCTTTTACTTTAGCTAAAAGTGGTAGCGGTCATGGTTTGATAACCATCGTAAATTTCTAGCTCCTAATCACCCATTTCAAGAGGTTTGAGAAGAACACGGTGATTACTAACGATCCACCGTAGCGCGATCGGAGATGAGCTTACATCACTAATTATGGGTATGGGACTAGTCTCAAGTAATGCAGATTGGCGATGATGAAATAAATAGCGAGAATATCCAAGCGGTTTGGGCTGGATGGAAGAAAAGAAGTATTTCACGGGATCTACCTTCTGGAGTTCTCTTTGATTAGGCATAATTTGGATGTCATACACATAGAAAAGAATGTGTTCGATAATGTCTTCAACACGATCATGAATGTCGAGGAAGACAAAAGATACGAGCAAATCTAGAGAGAACTTAATTTATCTTTTCTGAGACTGAGTTGACGATGAATGAATCAACAGAAAATATCGAAGGCTTATACACTTGACAATCGTGAGAAAAAGTCTTATGTGAGTGGGTAAGAGGTTTAAGATTTCGAGATAGATGCGTTTGAACATGGGTAGATGTGTAGACATGACAAAACGAAGATGTTTGGGATGAAGAGTCATGGTATCACATTTTCATCGTAATTCTACCGATTGCATTTGCAAACTTCTCCCACCAAATGTTTGGAAAGTCGTAATGAATTATCTTTATTCTTCAAAGATTTAACTTCTCGAAACATAGGGCTTGATGATGCATGCGGGCTCGAAGAAAATATTCCGATGATTTTATGCAAGCTTGGCGCATTTTTTCCCTAGTTTCTTCGACTCCATGGAACATCTTCCGTTCATCTAGTGATGAAGCCCGTATTGCAGGCCTCGTTCAATACCGATGGATGTATCCATTTGAAAGTCTTGCTAGTACATTATCACACACATACACACACACACATATATATATATATATATATTGAAGAACAACGTTCTAAATTTTGTAGATACTTACGTAAGTTGAAGAACAACGTCTAAAATAAAGCCGGGGTTGAGGGTTCTATCCGCAATGCTTACTTAGTAGAAGAAGCATCGACATTTTGCTCAGATTATTTTGATGATCACGTAAGAGCGAAGTTGAGATTTGCATCATGGTCGGCGGAGATTAGGCACGAAGACTATCCGGATATGCTTCAAATCTTCAAGCAAGATGGCGGACCTTTTGGAAATATGTCAACGAGATATTTGGATAGTAGAGAATATGATCTTGCTTTCGTTTATACGTGTTGCTCAACTATGTTGAAGTTGCGACATTTACATGGCGTAAGTGTCGTGTTTTTTCTTAAATTCATTGTTAATTATTATTATTATTATTATTGTTATTATTAACTAGGATCGTAAATATATGTTGATGTAGTTTATTCATCGAAGATGTGAAAGATAAAATCCACTTATCTCTAGCTCGGATATTCAAAGGTCGATTGAAAGAGGCTTCCGTTTTGGTTTGAGGCATATGTGAGTGTTCGATGATTATTAGTAGAAAATATTTAATATATGCGTTTAGTCGTTCTAATCGTTTTTTTACTAATAATAGTTCAAAGATCATACTAACAACATTGTGAATCCGTTCATATTGTCTCTTGCCAAAGGGCCTTGACTCTAATTAAGACGTACCGTGGTATTATATAAATGGTTACAAATTTCACACTTTAGAACATGGGTCACAAAGATCAACTATGAATAGTGGAGTGTGCGTTAAAGGTGAACCTTATGTGCAGACACGCAAGAACTTGATTTTATGGTCGATTATTGGAGGTTTGTGAGTTGGAATATCTGGGCTACCAACGAAGACCACAACATTGTTTAGATGCCGGTGGTTTGATCCTTCAAGATTGGGGTTATCAATTCATTCCAGTACAAGTTGGTTTCGGTAAATCATACGAGAAGATATAACAAGTTCGAACCGTTTATCCTCGCCAATCAAGCCATTCAAGCATACTATTGTGCATATCGAAGTTTAAAACAATCTATGAAAGAGTGGTGGGAAGTATGCAAAATTAAAGCTCGATCTAATGTGAAGTCTCGGATGAGAGTTACTGATCGATAATACCTCCCTTTTCAAGAGGATGCATTAGGTTCGATTACTAATGTCGTTGTGGATGAGGACACGACACTAGTTCATCCCGGTACACTCATAGACATTGAAGAGACATCGATAATGAGGATGATGAAGTTGAATTGTCGAGTCGAAGACAATCATACATTGGATGATGATGATGACGACGACGATGAATAGGGTTTGAATTTATAGCATTTTTCATGCACACAAAACGTTATGATATGCATTATTTGTGAATTTATAGCATTTTTAAGTATGCACACAAGAGTTCAAATGACGACGATGATAATTGTCACTAGTATGCACACAAAACGTTATGATATGTATTATTTGTGAATTTTTAATACAGCATTTTTTACCTTTATTTGCAGATGTCTCACAGTGGACGAGGTGCTTCGTCATCACGTAGGAGGCACTCAGGATCATACACGCCGTCGCCACACACTGCGCCACCTAGAAGAAGGCATGGAGGCATTGTCTCACGCCCCGCCTCGGCGGTGGTGGAGTGCCATCTAGAGGGGATGAAGAAGATAGCCATTGTGAATGGGTATGGCGTTATCTCTTGATGTCTCGGTTTAAATAAATTGTAGCATTTTAATGTCTTTATTTTCGTAAATTGTAGCATTTTTGTCCGAGAAATGATATAGCCAGCGTGATTCTGAGTCATTCCGTAGATTCATGAATCACAACCAACTTCAATTGGAAATTGGTGCCTCGAGAGTTCAAGCATTTATTTCGATGAATTCAAGGTTCGTGTTGTTTATCTGAAGTCATTTATGATTTGACCTTTGCATATTCTAATCATATATTTTTGCGAAATATTTTTATTGGGATGATACGATGGATGATGCCACGTCTATTCTCTTTGATGCGTAAAGGCCGCCGAAGCGCTATAATGATCTTGTTCACAAGATCAAGCGACGGACTCTCGCCTAACCCACCTCCATTTATCCCCGAGCGAGATTGGGATAATTGGAAGGCATATTGGGCTCGGACAGACGACCAAGAGAAGGCGGCAAAGGCCCGACAGAAGGGATGTCCGAGCCGGATGGCGAGGGTACTTGGGATAGTCAAGCATCGGGGTGGCTCACGCTGCATTCGAGTCTGAGAGAGAGATTGTAAGTACTTTGAAGTTTTAGATATAGTAAATTTATTTAAGAATCGTGATACTTGTTAATTATTTAATTTGTTTGACTTATTTATAGGCAAGAGAGCGTGGAGTAGCCATAGAAGATGTCGATGGGATGTATTCCGAGTATCATGCCACCGACGCGGCGGAGCTATCTGAGACGGAAAGCTCGGAGTATCGCGGTAAGTATATTCATTAGCGCAACAACTAACATTTAATTAAATAATAATTATATGAAATTATATTACGAGGCGGTTGAGGAACATGTGACCCAGTTGAGCCAATCTGGGGGAGTGATGAGACGCTTTAAATTGATAGGACTCAAATTCTCAAAATGTCCTTGGAGCTCATCAAAGAAAAGAATAGGATGTTTGGGCTGGTTCTCTATCACGGACATACATGCGGAGGCGAGCGTCGTCTCATTTGGTGGAGAGTGCCCGGCATGTTGATTCCATAGCTTATCAACAACGACTATTGGATCCGGAGGCGGATGGAAATCGAGCGCGAGGCATCGAGGTCCGATTGAAGTCGAAAGCGGTGGCGCTTGGCATCGAGGCCGAATGCAAGCATACGAGGCCAGAATGCAAGATGAGCTGAGAGCGCGAGATAGCGTGCAAGAACAGATTCAGGCTCAGTCTTGGCCTTCGGTGGGAGGCCCTAGAGCGCTTCATGGCCAGCTCCCGTTTCCCCCCACCCTCGTGATATGAGCTCCCGTTTTTCCTCACCTCGACATATTCGTGTTGTATTATAAATTTGTTAACTTATCGCATGATTTAGAATTGTTTCTTTATGAGATTGTTTGGATATTACATATTTTGGATCGAATTGCTTTGTTTGGATCAATTGGTTTATTTTGATAGTTTGTATTGTATGGATTGAATTGGTTTGTTTTCATAGTTTGTATTGTATGGATTGAATTGGATGGAATTGGTTGTTTGGATAGTTTGGATTGTATAGATTGAATTGGATGGAATTGGTTTGTTTGGGTTGTTTGAAAACAGGTTTGGTTGTCCAAAATACAAATTGAAACTGTCCATATTTTGCTTATCTAGCGACGGACTTGCGACGGACCTACGACGGATTAACAACGTGAAATAACTGAACCAACTGTAACTAGCGACGGACCTGCGACAGACTTGCGACGGATCTACGACAGTTCTGACGGTCTTGTTACGTAAAATTAAAAAAATCATAACTTTAGCGACGGACGGTTTAGTAAGCTAATTAGCTGACGGATCGAGGCGGATTGGCGCCGAATAACGGCGGAGTTGCGACGGTATTATTTAGCTACGGCCTATGTGCGTCGTTAATCCGTCGCTAACTACTGACGATTAGCATCTCATTAACGATGGATTTAATATCGACGACGACGTTCGGGAGGTCGTGGATTAACGATCAATTTTCCGTCGGCCGGTCCGTCGCTATAAATTAGCGACGGACGTAATTCCGTCGCTAGACCTTTGCCTACCAGGGTTTCAATGACACCACTTATTCCGTCGCTAATCCATTTTAGCGACGGATCGGTTGTGTTTTATGGCTGTAATTTTTCGTCACGATCGATCGCATTTTTGTAGTGATCGTTTAAGTAGTTGTCTTTTTTTCTTCTGTCTCGTTTTCAGCATTGAATTTTGTAGTTGTGATAGAGCTGCGGCCGGGCGGCATCCAGAGCGGAAGGGACGAGGGATTATCCAGGAGAGAGAGAAAGAGAGAAAAGTGGGAAAAAGTGAAGTGGATTTAAAAAATTGATTATGATTTTTATTAATGTATTTCATAGACAAAATGGCATGGTTTTGACGAAGTTAGTGTCACGTCAATTTGAGTGAAAATTCAAATTGTGGAAAAACCATAACAATGTTAAAGTTCGTTCATTTATTAACAAGTTTCAAAGTTTGTGTATGTAGATGTCAATAAATATCTATATATATATATATATATATATATATATATATATATATATAGAGTTTAGTTCAAATAAGAACCATTCTTATCCTAAAACTAAGAACCAATGATTTCGTTATGAAAGTTGATGAATCCGTTGAGAAAGTTAATGAATTCAAAATTCGAATTTTTCACCGGGTTCGAATCCCATGAGGCGAAAATTCTATTTTTGGATTCGTAATTTTCCAACGGATTCATCAACTTTCACCGTGAATTCACCGCTTTTGTTCTCACGTTCTCACAATAAAAATGGTTCTCACGTTAACCCTCCCCTATATATATATATATATATATATATATATATATAATAAATTTAATAGTAATAGTGTAATATGATATATTGTAATTATCTCTCCATCAATTACTATTTTAGAAGTATGTATAATTAAAATATAGATTAAACCTATAGAATTCTTATATTTTAAATTTTTAAAAATAGTTTCATAATTTAGTATATTGCTTATATATATAATATAGGAATTCTTTTGCATTTGAAATTCTTTAAATTTTGATAAAATTTATTAATTGTTTTCAATACTTTATATGTGTTGCTCTTGTCATCCTTTACTATTATAAATGTCTAATTTTACTATTGGAGATAAAGTAAAAACTAGTTCACTATAAAATTTATAACTTAACAAAAATCAAAAGATATTCTCGAAAATTGAACAACAATCAACCATGCATGTCCAAACCACATTACACCAATATGAGCAAATACTAAATAAAGCTAGAAATGGGTACAACCAATCAAAACTAGAAATTTTTTATTGCAAACCACTACCACAGACTTATTTCTACAATTTTTGTCGATCCCTTTCTTTCCTTTATTTCTGCTGTTCTTCTAATATATATCCTTCTAATATAAGCATGTTTACATGTATAAAAACATTTCACATATTGCTTTCAAAATGTCAAATTAAATTACTTCAGAAATATAAGTAAAATAGGAAAAATGTCGTACGTAGTTGTGGAAAAATTCCTGGTGTTCCTTTTCTTTTTCCTTCCAATCGTTCGCTGCGATGACGCGAAGTTCACAGTCCCAGCTGATAAGTCTCAATTAGGAAGCTGGTTCGACAAGAACTTCGGCGATGCCAAGGCGGCATTGCAGCCAGCGGCGAGCTCGGGTGCGAACCCTCCCAAGGTGATCAAGGTGGGCGGCGGCGGCGAATTCAAGACTGTAAATGATGCCATTAAAAGCATTCCCGCTGGCAACAAGCAGCGCGTCATCGTGTCTATCGCCCCTGGTAATTATACAGAGAAAATCATAATCCCTAAGGATAAGCCGTTCATCACATTGTACGGTGACCCCAAAAACATGCCAGTTTTGGTATTTGATGGCACGGCAGCCAAGTACGGAACGGTGGATAGCGCGACGTTGACCACCGAGTCCGACCACTTTATAGGCGTGAATTTGAAAGTGGAGGTTAGTATCAATGTATGAGCATACGTGTGTGTGTGTGTATATACACAGTATGCCTAACAAATGTTACACTTGGTGAAATTTATACATGCATATGGTAGAAACTAGACTTGTTTTACACTAATAGCATGCAGTCTTATTTCTGACATTTTATGAGCCTAGGAAAATAAAAATGAAAGCTACTTGCAATGAATACTTGAACTTCCATTAATTTTCAATCTTCAAAAGAGTAAGAAGTGTTAGGTGTCCCACTGCTCTGATATCCATTGCTAGGTATCTCATAGCTCTGATACCAGTTGTTAGGAAATAATTCCTTCTTTAGACTAGTGGGAAAACGAAATAAATACGGAATAAAAGTACCCAAAATTTGATAACAGAATTCGGCTAATTCTGTCTACGTCTCCGAATTGCCGTAGATCTATAACTGAGAAAATGGATAAAGGTATTTAGAACACACTCAACACTCTATCCAAGGACACCCCAAAAATTGAACATAATTTTCTTGGATCTCACTATTTTCTCTCTATGAGACTGCTATCTCATTTGGTGTTTTGGTGTGTGTTTTTTTGCATTTATTTCGCTTTCTCACTAGTCTAAAGAAGGAATTATTTAGTGGTTATTTCCTGACAACTGGTATCAGAGATGTGAGATACCTAGCAACGGGTATCAGAGCAGTGTGACCTAACAACTGTTATCAAATACGATTTGTATGTCCCTTTCAGTTGGGTCCAAAACAGATGAGCAATACATAAAATGGGTTGCCAAATTTTTCTTTCTAATATAATTGTAGAATTATTATTTTTAGGACCCTTTTCAACCTTAGGCTATTGGTGATCGCACCTTTCGCCTATGCTCAATCTAGGGCCCGATAGCATGGAACATATAAACTCTTATCAATTTCAACATAATATTTCTAGTTAAGTTGGCAATTTATAATGTTGATGTTATATATTGATTGGAAGAATTCTGCACCAAGGCCAGACGGAAAGAGTGGGAGCTCAGGCGGAAGCTGTGAGAGTAGGCGGAGATGCCTCTGTTTTCTACAACTGCAAATTCTATGGATATCAAGATACCCTTTTTGATTACAAGGGAAGACATTTGTTCAAAGATTGCTACATTGTGGGCACAGTTGATTTCATCTTTGGAAGTGGCAAATCTATTTACCTGGTAAGAACTATGGCTTAATTGACAAAAGTCATGTTGAAATTATAAATTTGGACAAAATTCATTTGTATGTACTTTAACCTAAAAATTTATTTTTCCCATTATTGTCATGATGTAAAGTTATTATATTTCATGTATAGAACTGCGAGATACATGTTATTCCGGGAGATCGAATGGCCGTCATCGCAGCGCACGCTGGAAGCGACCAGAAAGAGGACTCCGGCTTCGTCTTCTTGCATTGCTCCGTCACAGGGACGGGGCAAACTGCAGTCCTCGGCCGGTCGTGGTTTCCCTATCCCAAGGTGGTCTACGCCTTCTGCGATATTAGCGACGTTGTCAAGCCTGAAGGATGGTCTAACAATTTCCATCCAGAAACTAACAGGTACCCACCAAATTACTTTTTTATTTAAACATTTCCTTAATTATAAAATTAAAATTGGAAATTGAATTCAATATGATTTTGTGCAGCACCGTATTTTTTGGAGAATTCAACAACCAAGGCCCTGGTGCTAACTTGGCTAAGCGAGTCACGTTTGCTAAGAAGCTTAGTGAGGCAGAAGCTAAGCCATTCATCAACTTTGCCTATATTGAGGCCTCCTCATGGCTGTTGCCTGCAGCCAAAATGTGAATGAATTGAAGCACACTTTCTAAATCAATACTTACATTTTACATATAATGTTATATATAGAGGGTTGCAAAATTTTATTTTACATTGCTTTGGTTCGCCATGATGTAATTGTATCGATTTTTTAAGAGGAATGTAAAGTCTTCAATTATCGAATCACCTTATTTGTATTTACTATAATATTTTCTTCTTCTTCTACGACGAGGAAAGTTCGTTGTTTCTATTAGAGTTGCTCTTTGGTAAAACTTTGTCTCAATAGTGTAATTGTTAGGGAGTTAGATTTAGTTTTACTTCTCCAAAAATGTATAAAACCTTACTCGTGGACCGCCGCGACGATACTGCACCACCGCCGCCGCACCACAAGTAACACAACACCACTCTCGCCGCCCCACCGCAAAACATGCATCATCAACAACCGAGTCTTGTCCTCTGTCATCATATACTCAATGCTTAAATGCTCGCATCAACATTCAATTTGGGAGTGGATGAGAGAGGTCAGCGACCGGGAATGGATAGAAAATTAGACGTTTTTAAGGTTTGATTTTAATTTATTTTTAAAGATAAACATAAATAAATCTAAAATTATTCTTATTTTATCAAAAATATTTTAAACTATGAAAAATTGTTTCTGTAAATCATGAAGTATCATTTTTCTTTCAAAATTATCCTATGTCCATTTTCTAACTCCGAAACATTTAAATGGTCGTCGAATGCCGTTGTATATTAATAACAATTTTTTAACCAACATGGCACAAAATGGTAGGGCTGATAATTAGGTGTGTTGGTCGTTATCGTCGTCGACACGATAACCGATACCGACCTAATAAGCCCAAACACGAACACGACTCGTTAAAGATCTATCCACACCTAACACGACACGAAATGTCTTGACACGGACACCCACACTAACACGAATATGACGTGATTTTTTCGTGTTGACACGACACCGATAATGACACAACACTAAACAATAAATTTAAATCAAAATTAGAAAATAAATAAACAAATGAAATAAAAATATGTAAAATATAATTAAATTAATATTAAATATATATAAATATTATAGAATTATCTGAAACGACACGATCCGACACGAACACGAATGCAACACGAAAATTATCGGGTTACACGAACACGACACGGATCCGACACGAACACGACCTAAATTATCGTGTCGACAAGATAAGGACACGAACACGATAAGACTGATCACTAACCCATTAATTTCGTGCGTGTTCGTGTCGTGTCGAAAATTGCCAACCGGTATTGTTTATTCTTTAGTAATAAAAGATTCACTCCATTGAGTACCGGTTAAATTCTGATGTTAGGAAATCATACAAGAATAACAAGACAATCTAGTGAAATAAATCTGCATCAGAGAGGTGAATAGATTTGTTGTCACGGCAGTGGGACAAGTTTTTAATGGATTATTTTGGATTAGATCCCAAAACCTTTATAAAGGATTATCCAGGCTCTTGTACGTTTTCAGGTTTAGAAAAGCTCAGCTATTAAGAAGCTTCTAGAGTGCGGCTAAATTTTACTTGCATTTAGGGAACAAAATAATGCAGCTGAAACTATGAAATCTATGTAGAAGTCAGTGCTGCTGTAAAGAATAACCTAAACATTGTGAATTAAGTTGATCAGCGTGCAAGTGGAAAGCTGCACCTGATAGAGATTGCATCTGCATTGTGCAAATATGGATAGGTGCACTCATGCAATGTCAGCAACAGATTTCAAAATTAGTCAGTACAAGCTCGAGTCTAATATAAATTATTCAACTACCAATTATTCCGTTCATCCACGAAATTTTTTCACAAACTTTAATGACACCAATTTTAATAAATCATAATGAATATAGAGTTAGTGGAGAAGAAGACCATAATTATAAAGAGTATTGGGTAAAAATGAATAAATTAATGGTAAGTGGAATTAAAAATGTGGACCATAACATAATTTTTTTGTAAATAAATAGGTGGTACAGAGGAGAAAGTTTGGAGGGTTATGTGGAGTCTATATCCATAAAAGAAAAGTAAACGTTTTTCGTGAAAGACCCAAATAGGAAATAACTAAACGAATTTTCGTGAACGAAAGAAGTAACACTTAACGAATAAGAATATAACAAAATCATATAAACATTAATGTCAAACATGTGCCAACAAACTGCATCTCGGCATATGACAAGAATGGGAAGTTGCACGGATTTGGTATGCTATTTATACAACCATATTGCAAAGTTTGGTTGCATCCTAGAAATGGAAACTCATTATAATCAGGCTCTTAAATATCTGAACGATTACTAGCTCTCAACTAGGGATGTCGATGGGCGGTGCTTTACCTGCACTGAACAAGATTGGTTGCGGCACCGCCCAAGAAATACTAAACCTGGACCGGATCCGGATCATCAAATCATGGATCCGGACCGGGTATTACCCATTTCTAATCGGTTACCCACGGGCCATAAAAAACGGTGTGTGAAGTGAACTTTATTTTGAGAGATACAGAATTCAATTATGTCACGGATCTGTATTTAGGGATTTCTTTTTCTTTTTTCTTTTTTGGTAGGGGGGTCATTACAGCTAGATTGTTCATGTAAAAAATAAATAAAGAGGTCAACTAATACAATAATCGTTTTGTTAATGTATAAATAAAAAGTAGTCATCAAAATAATAAAAAATAATCGCTCTTAAAAATTTACTAAAAAAACAAATTCAGAATCAGATTTAAGGAATTGCATTAAAATGCACAAATGCATGAGCTAATAATTCAAGAATTAAGGACGGAAAAGTAATTCACCAAGGCTAATGAATTCGTAAATTGAGCTAAAAATGTGATAAATTCACTAATTTTGCTATTTAAATTAGTGAATTAATCGTGATTCGTGAATTTAATACCAATCTAAACAACAATTCTATAGTATATTGGCTTTGATGTTCTAACGTTTAGATGTATGGTTCGTTAGTTTTGATTGAGTAACAATAGAAAATTTTATCGAAAAAGATGGTTTGATGGATGATTTGAGCTCCAATTGAAAAAAATAAATAAATTATGTATTTAATTGCAAACTTTGAAATACATCATAATTGGTGATTTATTTTGTAGTTTTTTTAAGTAATTATTTTCACATCTGGCATCTAAAAGTAATCTAGGATTAAATCGGTTACACCTTTGTCGTCCTCTTTTCCTCTCTAATAAATCTTTTGGCTTTCACTTTTACTGGAAAAAAGGGAAGTTTTATTTAAAACAAAAATAAAGGAAGACAATAATACAGAGCCAAAAATTAATCCTAATATATATGATCATAATATGAATTTCTTTAGGGAAATCATATTACATTACCTATTTTAATTCTTAGTAGTTAAAAATGATTTTAAAAAATTAGTGGAAATTGGTACACCGCCAATGTAAAATGCTCTTCTGAGAAAAAGTGGATATGTAATGCTCAAATTAAAATTTTGAAAAAAAAAAAAAGCCGGACCGGAACCGGGCAAAAGCAGGTCGGTCTTGACCGGTCCGGGTCAGCGTTACGGACCGGAGCAGTTGTTTAAAATTTAATGGGCTTTGAGCGGTTTTGACCGGTCCGGGTAAAGATCGCCTGATTGACATCCCTACTCTCAACTTCAACCAAGCGGTCAAAACTCCACAATGGCCTAAATGCTTTTAATCATCAGTCTCAATTTTCTATGATTATTTTGTGTATGGATATATATTTAGCTAATTTTATGCTATATAGATATAAATGTTATTAATTTAATAATTATTATTCGTAATTTAGTTTAATTTGTCATATTAAAATATAATCTAGTTATATAGACTTTTATATTTTATATTGAAAATATTAGCATTATACAAATAAAAATAATTATAGATCATTTAATTCTTACATTAATCATAATATATTTTTCATTTAATATATCTATTTGTAACATTCATTTAAACATTTAATTTAATTTGAGTGATATATTTTTAGTTTAGTTTGAGATTTATTATTTCATAAACAAAAAAATTATATTCATAAATAAGTGAAATATTAGGATTCAAAATTTATATAATTAAAACTTGTTGGGAATTTGGGGTCAAAGCAATATTGTGATTAGATCCCCAAACTAACTGAAAGATATTTAGAATCTTATCTACTCGATGATGGCCATCTTATTCATTTGGAACATGAACTTTTTCTTAGACAGAGCCTAATCTAAGAATGAACCAAGTTGAAGATGTTCAAGGAGGAACCAATTCAAACGAATCCTAATTGACTTATCTAAAGTCACGATTCAAGTTTTGAAGAATCAAGAAAAAGTCAACAAAGTCAAAAGCAACGGACAATGAGCTCAATGAAAGATCTAGAGAACATCAGGTAACAAGCGAAAAATATCAGTTTGAATGAATTCGGAAGAACGAGTATAGTGAAAGCATTCGCGAGTCCGATTAGATCAAAGCAGTTCGATGATCACTTTGACTTAACAAGTATGAATAAGACGGATAAATGGCTATCAAATCTCAAGGACTCTAAGATCCAAGGAAGCTCTCAAGAAGGGTCTAGATTCAACGCAACATTGTCGTGATCTAAGTACTGAATCTTCAAGTCAAAACAAGTCGATGATAGTCGGCAAAGGACAAACGTGGACTTAGCTAAAGACCAAAGACAAAAGCGGTGGGAAAAAGTCAGATTCATTGATAGAATGTAAATTACATCTATCTGACTCACAAAGCGATAAGACACAAGAGCTCTTACGGTTATTTGGTTTCTCTATGCTCCAACTTTCGATTCCAACTCCGATGAGATTTGGATGGAACTATGTTTTTCCAATATTAATGATTTTCACCACTTTATATATGATGAAACTACTCAGATCTAGTCTCCCATATCTAAACTGTTCTTACTTTGGAAAATCTGTAATATATCTTAGATGAGTGTTGCATATCTTTACATTTGTTCTTCATTGTAAATGCACACTTAACCTTAGTTGAAAATGTAGTCTTCTATCAAGTCCTAGTTTGAGTGGAGGTTTAAGGTGAAGCCAGGAACATGCAGCAAGGTGTAATTGTTGAAAGTAATGGTGACAAGTAACCTTAAGGTAAACTAGGTGAAATTGAAAGATTATATATCCCAACCTGATAAACCAGGGACAGAAGATCTCAAGTTCGTGGGATCTGAAGTCACTTCTATTGGAAGTATAAAACAAGGAATTCATAAAGTGAATTGGAATCCACTTGATTAACATGTCAAGGATGTCGGAGGAGTTTTTTCGAATCACGTTAAATCCTTGTGTCGTTTATTGTTTTATTGTTTTTGTTTTGCTCCACACTATCAGAGCACAACACTCAGTTGTACACAGACCATATCTGATGCTTCAATTACTAACACTCACACATACTCGATCTTATGTTCTACTCTGCTTAAAGTTTCTCTCTTGAGTGTGTCGAACGAGCTTTCCTTGTCCCAACGCTTTCTGCACGTGCACTGAGACTGAGGCACTAACCTTTCTGACAGATAGTTATTTTCAACGGGATCATTCACTGATTTAGTGACTCATTTTTAAGGTAGCTGAAAACCGAAAAAAAGCCAGTCAAGTGTATTCCCCTCCCCATATACCTGATACCTCGTTTATGGGATCTGGGATCTAACAAAACTAAAGTTGAAAAATAAAAGAAAATGATTGAACCTTTTAATATGTATAAATATATATCACAATTATATATATGTATATATTAAAGTAACATGTATATAGTATGTGATAAATCGGTTAAGTGAGTGTGAGATTTATGAAAAGCAATAAAGAACACCAGGCTTTTACGTGGTTCGATCGTTAATGAGATCTCGCCCACGGAGAGGTGTTTCCTCAATACTTTCACTATAATGCGGTGTGGTTACAAGCTCTTAGTATTCGATAAGTTGCCAACCCTCTAATGTCGGTTTTCTCCTGTTTATACAGCCCGAATCTGAATGAAGGCGCGGCCGACCTCTCCATTGGTCGTGGCGTGACTCTTCCTCCTGCATCCCTTCCATTGGCGGGCGGGGACCTTCGTCTTATGTGCGCCATGTGGAGGTGGCGCGACCTAGTTCCGCCTTGGTTGCGGGCGTGCCTTTCATTGGCGAGGTGGAGGTTCTGGATTCTAGGGTTTTAGGCAATGATTAGGGCTCGCTTTGGGCTCAGCCGCGCGGGCCTGCTACCAACGTTAGGCCCAGCTTGTTTGGGCCTGTTTGTGGGCCTAGTCGGTTGGGCCATATCCCATCATAGCCCCCCCCGAATAGCCGAGGGACAGCGAGGCCGAGGTGGAGCGAAGAAAGCGCTTCGCCGAGGTGAGGTGTGGCTTGGCTGAAGTTGTTCCTTGGAGTTGTTGTCTTTTTAGTGTGTTGGTCTTCTGGTGCCGAACTGAGAGATGTGGCATCGAAGGAAGTCGAGGTCCGACCTAGATATCGCGCCTCTGCGTTGGTTACGCCGAGGTGCGGTCCGGGTGTTTCTCTGTGGTGGGTGCCGACGTCCGACCCGAGACCGCCTTTTCGGGATGCCGTGGTGTGTCCGGCCGCGAATCTGCGGCTGGTTAGCCGAGGTCCGATCCGGATGTGAGCTTTCCGTGAGGTGGGCCGGTGACAGTGGCCGAGGTCCGATGTGGATTTCCTTGGTATTTGTGGGAAGGACGGGCGCGATTCGAGGCGCCGCCATCCGGAGGATCCGGGGTCCGTATGATGATTGCTAGGTCGATCCGGCGGTCCATCCTATCTGGCGTCGCCATACGCGCCAAAGATTGTAGTTAGCACTCGAACCGCGTCTTGCGCGTAACGCACATCCAATCACGTGTGGCGCGTGTTGAATTTGAAACGGCAATTTGCAGCGCCCTAGTCTTATAAATAGGCGCAAAGAGGCAATTGCTCACTTTCTTCTTCTTCGACACTTAAAAATTACGAGAGGAAACATTTACGAAATTCTCGACTTGATCCCGATCTTCACCAAGGAGCCATATACTCGCCTGAAAAGTAAGTATGTTTTCCTCATCTTCTTCTCGCTCTGAAAGTTCCCTTTCCGCCTCGGGTTCTGGGCGTGAGTTCCCCGGCGTGAGGGATTATATGTGCTACAATGGTTTGGGTAGGTCTATAGGGCTGAGCTCTAGTGTTCCGCCGGTATCCTCTGTATGGGATGGTATGAGGGTGGGCGTGGCGAGGTCGGGTTTGACCTGCAGAACTTTTGAAGTTGTGAGGAATACGGGATCCCGGGAGGCGTGGTGGTGCACCGCATCCGGATGATAGAGCGATGGCCTCTCAGGAGGTTTGTTACCGTTTATGTAGATAGTTTGAGGCGGTCTTAGGTACCCCGCCCCGCTTATCTTAACCTTCAAGAGTATTTCCATCCTATCTCGATTGACCCCAATTCGTTAGGTCGCTGGTGGGGCTGGGGCTCTCTTGTTATGGCATTGCCGAGAGTTGTCCTTCGAGGTGCTGATGCGCTTTTTAGCGTGAAGACCATAGGAGGGGTGTACTATCTGTCACCCCGGCTGAAATTTAAGGTAGCCGTCCCTCCAAGGTGTCCCATCGCGTAATAGGTATTTCTTCTCGCTGGCTGAGGGGAGCCGAGGTATGAGTGGGTATCGCACGCTGGTGGACCCGAAAATCAAGCCCTTGGGCCATATGGAGGAGGTGTTGAGCAGCCTTGGTGAGATCTTATCCATAAGTTACACCGAGGACGACTGAAGAAGGCCGGGCTGAGTGTTTTCGGGTCGGAAGCGTCGGGACCGGGGTCTGGACGGGGTGAGGGCATCCCCTTTTTCTTAGTCCTTATTCGTTTTATTTTGCTGTGCTAATGTGTCTTTCTTTTTTGATGAAGTTGAGGGATGAGGTGGGCTCACCATCGCCGGGGCGAGGGCGAAGAAAAAGCAGAGCGGGCCGACCTAGTAGGGGCCGAAGAAGGTGGACAAGATGGGCCACCGATGAGTGGGCTCGAGCCGGTCCACCCGGCATCGAGTCTCGGCCTCGGGGCCACCTTGAGTACGGGTACCGCCCCAAGCTTGGCCGCATCCTCCACGAGTGCGTAGGCTTCTTCATATTTAGATTTGTTTGCTTGCAATCGGTTATCGACTTGTGCATCTCCTTTTCGGTGGGAGCTCGATGATGGGGGCCTGCAGTAGCTAGCTGGGGAGTCTGGTCATGCCACGGCTTGCCCGGCAGAGCTCGGCCCGCAAGAGGCGCTGAACGGAGCTTGCGCGGGCGGAAGCTGAGACCGCCGCCTCCGCTGCGAGGGCGGAAGTCGAGGCCGCCAGGGCTTCTGAGGCCGGGAGGGCTGCTGCTGAAGCCGCCCTGAAGAAGAGGCACTGGGCACTGGAGGCCGCCCGGGAGGTCGAGGAGCTGAAGGAGGAGCTGGCCGGGGCGAAGAAGGAACTCGCAGACGAGAGGAGTGCAAGGCTGGCCGACCAGGGACCCTTGCTGAGGGCCTTTGCCAGCAGGCTCATCGAGTCGGAGAGCTTCTCGGCTTTTATTGCCGATCTCGCCGCCGTCTTTGGCCGAAGGTGGTGTCGGACACACAGGAAGGTCGGCCGCCATGCCTGACTTTGATAAGGTCAAGCATGGGTGGACCGAGGTCGACCCGAGAGAGGTGGACAAGGCTTACGCCCGGGTGATCTATGGGGCTGACTCCTTCCCAGTGTTGGAGGCTCTGGCATCCAGCTCCACCGTCCTGACTGCTGAGGTCGTCGCCCAGTGCAAGGAGGACGAAGATCGCGAGCTTCAGGAGCTCCTTGCTGAGGTACGGGCGGGCGGAGGGCGGAGGAGGAGGCGGGCGAGGCGGCGGGGTGGAGCTCCTACCGGAGGTGGCCAGCCGCAGGAGCATCAGGAGGTCGTCGAGGCCGGCCATAGGCCTGAGGTCAGTGGACCTGATGTAATAGCTTGAACTGCCGGGGTCGATAGGACCCTGGGTCTTTGTAATAATTTTCCCCTTTTTGAGTAATAAACGCGACTTTTTTAAGATTTTTGTTATCTTGTTTATTTACAGTACTCCACACCTGAATGGCTCGGACTTGATCATGAATTGTTGACCAAGTTAAAAGAGGTCCGAGGCGCCTTGGCTGAGAAGGACGAAGAGGTGCTTTCCTGGAGGAGCCGGTGCGCCGAGCTGACCCAAGTTTTGGCCACTATAGAGGTCATTTCGGCTTAGATCGCCGACACCAAGAGGAAGTTGGACGAGGCGATCGGGAGGTGGCCCGCCTCTGGCGAGAACGAGGCCCTAAAGTTGAGGTCACACAGACGGAGTCCGGGCGGACTCATCTCGCCGACGCTATCCAAGCGTTTGATAGAGTGTGAGGAGCGACTCGAATCGATCATGAGAGGCTAGCTCGGGTGTCGGAGGAGCATGCTGAGTGAGAGGCGATCCGCGAGCCGGTGGGACTACCATATCCGTGACGACCGAGTTCGAGCTTGTCATGGAGGGCATGGTGCCGAGGATGAGGAGGGCCCAACAGCAAGAAGTTCAAAGCTGCGTCAACTCCGCCGTGAAGTTTATGGAGATGTATGATATCGTCATAAGCGTCGCATGCCCGCCGCAGTAGCGATGCCACAGCGGGCTCCGTGACCCGATCATAGAAGAACCCGCAGAGGAGGCGGCTACTCGATCATGCCGAAGTGCTCAGGTTGATGGGTCCGGCAGGGGGCGGATCATCGAGGGCGATCCTCCGAGCGGTCGGCGACCGAGGAGCTCAGTCGGCGAGGCGGCGGGTGGGGGCGAGTCGTACTCCGGCCCGGTGTCCGGTCGTGGGTCGGTGTGACCTCGGTGCGCCCCCACCCCGGAATGCCCAGACTTGGCGCCCGCGCCATCAAGTGTCCTGTGAGGCGGGTGAAGATGACCGGTGTCGCCGCTTCGCTCGGGCTACCTCAGAGCCCGCCGAGCGCCGAACAGCCGTGGTGATTCCTGCCTTATCGACTAGGTTGAAGGCACCGAGTTCGTTCGAGCATACACCGTCGGCCCGGAGATTTTGTAGAAAATTGGTGCGAAAGCAGTCCGAGGAGGCGGTGAGTCCTAAGCCGAATGAGGCTATGTATAGTGTAGAACTTTGTATGTAGATATAAATGTATTTAGACTGGCTTTGAAGTGTATATTTCCTCTTAAGAGGTATAAACATAGCAGGACTTCGTTTTGGTCTTAAATGCATTTACATCGTCTGATATGTGTATTTTCCCAAATAAAGGGTATGAACGAGCTCGAAGCTCGGTTGATTTGTATATGGCTTGGTACTTGGTTTATAGTCGTTAATGCATTTAGACTTTGTACCGAGTGCATATCTTCCCAAATAAAGGGGTATGAGTTGGCGAGATCGGTGCGGATGTCGCGTGCGTAGAGGCGCCCAACTTAATGGGTAATCTGTATGCTTTATGTGTAGACGCCCAACTTAATGGGTAATCATGCGCTGCGTGTGGGCGCCCAACTTAATGGGTAATCTGACGCTTTGCATGTGACGCGTCCAACTTAATGGGTAATCTGTATGCGTACCTACTTGGTGGGATTTTCATCTTCGTAAGGCGTCCCTTGTGAAGGTTTAAATGTGGTGTATCCAAACAGATGTTCACATATGTATGAGACGAAGTGAAATATTCATTATAAAAACAGGTGTTTTATTGAACATGTAATCAACATCGTACTTTGGCAAAACAATTAAGGAACTAACATGATGCCGACTTTAAATCGAAGCTATGTAAAATACCTCCTTAATTCGTAATGTGCCAAGTTCGTGGGATAAGCGCACCGGACAAGTGGGCCAGCTTGTAAGCCCCTTTGCCGAGGTCCTCGTGAACGCGGTATGGGCCTTCCCATGTCGGATCCAGCTTGTTAAGACGCTCAGCTCTACTGGCTTCATTATTTCTTAGGACGAGGTCGCCCACATGGAGCGCGGAGGCTTTGACCCTTTTGTTGTGGTACCGTGCGACCTGGGCCTTGTATTTGGCTTCGTTTATGAAGGCGAGCTCGCGCTTCTCCTCGAGGGCGTCAAGGTTGGCCCGCAGTCTTCCTCGCCCCTACCGGTCGAAGTGAAGAGTGCGAGGGCTCGGTGCGCCGATCTCAGCTGGTATGACGGCCTCGGTACCGTAGACCAGGCTAAAGGGGTCTCCCCGTGCGCCGTCCGAGGTGTGGTCCTGTAGGACCAGAGGACTTGAGGGAGATTTTCAGCCCGATCGCTTTTAGCTCGGTCCACCTCTTCTTCAATCCTTGTACGATCGTGCGGTTCGTCACCCGGTCCGACCATTCGCTTGGGTGTGCAACCGAGGTGAAGCGTTGATCGATCCGAAGCTCTTCGCACCACCCTCAAGTTTTTGTCGACGAATTGGGTGCCGCTGTCCGAGACCAGGATGTGCGGTATGCCGGCGGACTATATTCTTCCACACGGTCCGAATCCTTCGCTCGTGAGGCTCGAAAGAGCTCGGCTTCAACCCATTTTGTGAAGTAGTCTATGGCTACGACTAAGTATCGGCGACACGGTGCTCGGTCGAAGGGCCAACGATGTCGATCCCCACCGCATGAAAGGCCATGGACTCGCAGTTGCTCAAATTAGTCCGGGCGCTTTTTGACCGTGGAGTGAATCGCACCGGGCACTTCTTGACGAGCTCGGCCGATCTTGCGAGGTGGGCGAGAATATCCCGACCTCGGCGTCTTCTTTGAGAGAGCTCATGACCGATGTGGCTTCATGAAGACCCTCGGTGAATTTCGTTGAGCACGTGAGTCGGCTTCTTCGGCCCGAGGCACCTCGGAGGGGTTGAAGGTAAGATTTCGGTGAAGCGCCCCATGCATGAGATACTCGGGATTTCGCCATCATCTTTTGGCTTCGAGCCGATCTTGAGGCGATGACGTCGTGTTCCAAAGGTCAGAATCTCCCGGAGAAAGGGAGATGATCCTCCGCACCGGTCGAACCCCGGAGATCGTTGCCATCTCTTTCGGAGGGTGGGGGATCGATAGCGACGCTTATCGTCCTCCGGCGGGTTTGACTCGCCTTTCTTCACCCCGCTTTGCTCGGCTCGGGTCGGCATGACGAGGCGGAGAGCGGCTCCGCGAACGGCGAGGCGACCGATGATGGCGGCTCGCCAGCGCGTGAGCGGCCCGCGAATGAGGGCGGCGGCTCGGCCGCGGCGGCGCGCTTCAGGCGTCGGGCGCGATGCGCTTTCTCGCTATCACGCCGAAAGAGATCTGGCTGTTTTGGATGGGGCGGCCGGCGGCCGTGGTGTTCATCCGGGGCCCTCGGGGCCCGCCCTTTGGTCCTCCGTTGAGGAAGCTTTGGAATTGGCCAAGATTGGCGTGGAGGAACTCGGTCACAACTCGGCCGAGGACCTCGTGGGACGAATGAGTTGTTTGCTCGTCCTCGTTGAGGTCGACATCTTCCCCACGTTGGGAGGCGGTCCCGAGGGTGTATGGAAACATTTTCCATGTTGCCTCGTGAGTGTGCGCGCCGTGGCGTCCCGCGATCTCCTTTCCGCGACGGAGTGACCACCGATCGTCCCAAGACGGTTGTTGCCGGCGTGGGCGGCGGTTGTGCGTGTTCTCGCCATTTAGTTGTAGAGGAAAAGCTTTCTTGTTCGAAGGTTCCACAGACGGCGCTTAATGATAACCTGGTTAAGTGAGCGTGCGAGATTTATGAAAAGCAATAAAGAACACGAGGCTTTTACGTGGTTCGATCGTTAATGAGATCTACGTCCACGGAGGGTGTTTCCTCAATACTTTCACTATAATGCGGTGGTTACAAGCTCTTAGTATTCGATAAGTTGCCAACCCTCTAATGTCGGTTTTCCTCCTATTTATACAGCTCCGAATCGCAATCGGGCGCGCCCGACCTCCATTGGTTGTGGCGTGACTCTTCCTCCGCATCCCTTCCATCGGTAGGAGCAGGACCTTCGCCTTATATGCGCCATGTGGAGGTGGCGCGACCTGGTTCCTTGGTTCCAGGGGCGTGCCTTCCATTGGCCGAGGTGGAGGTTCGGATTCTGGGTTTTAGGCAATGATTAGGGCTCGCTTTGGGCTCACCAGCGGGCACACTACAACGTTAGGCCCAAATTGTTTGGGCTGCTTGTGGGCCTAGTCGGTTGGGCCATATCCCATCAAGATGCTATATATATACTCAAAATTTATATTGAAACTTCAATGATCGTCGCTTGTTCATTTTAGATTCATATTTAACATATATTATATATCAAATTGAAGCTATTGAACTGATCTTCAATTCAAGATTCATATTGCATATTGCATATATATTTTCATTAACAAAGTTTCGTGATTTTGATAAATAATGTAATGAGAAGAAAGGATAAGGAAAGAAAATAAGAAGAGGAGACGGAAATTGCTAAATAGGTGGGAAGCATTTTGGAGAATAAATTGTGCTTTCGTATAAAGGTCTTCTAATACATTACTATTTTAGTAATTTATCAAAATTATTAATTTATAAATTACGTCTAAATTGAATTGGAGAAAATTATTATCGTAGAAAGGTTATTATTTTATTAAAATATCAATTTAAGAAGATTTATTGCATACGATGCTACATTAGGAATTTTACGAAATATTAATAAAAAAATTTAATAATAATACATGGAATAATTAGTTGTCTTGCTCTTGGATTTTCCTACCTAAATGACCAACAACTAGGTTTTGTGCCCCTGTTTTATCCTTGATATTCACATCTTGGAGAAGTAAGATCCACCTTATAAGTCTTGGTTTGGATCCCTTTTTGTACATGAAGTACCTTGGTGTCTTATGATCTATGTACATGGGCTTCCTAGTAAATAGGAGGGAAGTTTTTCCAAAGGCAAAGACCTCGGCCTATAACTCTTTCAAACTAATGGTGTAATTGTATTGGGTAGAATTAAGGGTCTTCGAGGTTCAATAGATGACATGATCCTTCTTTCCTCGTTTTTGCCAAAGGACTGAGCCAACCGAATATCCACTTGCATCACACATCACCTCAAAATGTATTCTCTAATATGGTGGTTAAATAATTGAAGTTGAAACCAGATTATTTTTCAAAATGTTAAAAGCTTCCTTACACTCCTTGCTGGAAATCCACACTACATCATTGTGTAGTAACTTGGTCATTGGCTGTGCAATTTTTGCAAAGTCTTTAACAAACTTATAGTAGAACTCGACATGCCCAAGGACTTTGAAAAACCTATGGTCGAACTTAGCATTCCCAAGGAAACCTCATCATTGCTTTGTTGAAGTGGGATGAGGCGATTATGTCCAATTTGGCCTTATAGACTTCAATTTCCCTTTCAAAAATAGTGTGCCAAGACTATTCATAAATGGAACTTCTCATAGTTCAAGACCAAACTCTTCTCCATATAAAGCTTCATAACCAATTCAAGATTTGCTAGGCATACGTGGAAAGTATTGCCATAGACGGTAAAATCTTCCTTGAAAATCTTGATTCACTTCTTAAGAAGTTCTAAGAAAATATTCATCATACACCTTTGAATGTGCTCAGGGCATTGCGGAGCCCAAAAGCATCAGTTTTAAAAGGCAAGTGAATGTTGTTTTATCTTGATCTTCTTGGACTACCAACCCCACCATCTATGAAATACATAATAATAATAATAATAATAATAATAATAATAATAATAAGAAGAAGAAGGGAGGTATGATTCATGTCATATTTCTATAACTTAAACAAAGATTTTCTTAAAATAAATTATTTAAGAACATAATAATATTAATAATAATAATGATGATGATAATCTTCCTTTTTATATTATTATTACTATTCAATTAATAACTTATCTTAAGAAAATCTTAGTTAAATTTTAGAACTATAAATCATACTTTGTACTGTAATAATAATAATAATAATAATAATAATAATAATAATAATAATAATAATAATAATAATAATAATAATAATAATAATAAACTATATTTTATATTTCAATAAAATAGTAAAAATATATTAAATATATAAATAGTGTAAAATCCTAAAATTACAAAAAGAATACATAAAATTTGTTAGGAATAAAATTTTCTAATATTCTACTACTTTCTTATCTCAGAATTCTTTTACTTTAGTTATTTTATAAAATTCTAGTCAAAAACGAAAATTTAAATTTTTAGAATCATATTAATTTCCATAACGAAATCTTTGACAAACAAACAAGTCCAAAGTTACATTTATTTGTATGCTATTTTTCTATAAAAAAGTCACAAAATTAATACTAAACGATGCTAAAAACTAAACCCCAAATAATATCGAATAAACGCTCTCATATTCGAGGACGCCGTTTTTGAGTCTATACTCATCCCTCAGCGGAAAATGGTCTGCAAATCCACTGAGATCCACCTATATGCCTAAGGTTTTGCTATTCTCGCAATTATCTCATACCATATTCGTTATAGGGATTATTGCTCCTTGATTTCCAGTGTTTTCGTAGTTTACCATAGACAATTCTCAAATTTTTCTCGATTAGGGTTTCGACCGAACAGGATACAGAATAAAAATTGGTGCGTTGAAGGAGGAGTTTCTGTAATACGTAGCCATGTCGGTGACGGCGGGAGTTAGCCATACAGTAATTGCTGTTAGGGATAAGCTTAGGGGTAAAATCGGGCAGACGAAAGTGAAAAGGTATTGGCCGGGAAAGGCTCCGGAGTGGGCGGACGACTACGATGAAGGCGGCGATATCCGGATGACGAAGGCGGCCGCCCTCGAGAAAGCTTTCCCCAGCAACGAGGGTCCCCACGTTACGCGGAAGGATGATCCTAGGTTGCGGCGTTTGGCGCAGAGTAGGATTGACAACCGCGATGAGGTTAGGGAAGATCATAGGAGGATTAGGCAAGCAGAGATTGTTTCGACGGTTGAGGAGGAGAGTAGGAGGCTGGAAGGGATGGATGTTGAGGAGGAGGACGATGAGGCGCTGGAGGATAGGAGGAGGAAAATTAGGGAGAAGCTGCTGCAGAGGCAACAAGAAGAGGCGGCGCTGCTGCCGGAGGAGGAAGAGGAGGAAGTGGAGGAGGAAGAGGAGGAGGAGTCTGAGTACGAGACTGATTCAGAGGAAGAGACGACTGGCATTGCCATGGTGAAGCCAGTTTTTGTTCCAAAATCGGAGAGGGATACAATTGCAGAGCGTGAGAGGCTGGAGGAAGAGGAGCTGGCGCTTGAGGAGGAAGCAAAGAGGAGGATTGAGGAAAGGAAGAGGGAAACGAAGGATATTGTGGTTGAGAAGATTAAGGAGGATCTTGAGATTCAGAAGAATATGGAGTTGGATGCCGATATTGCTGATGTGGACACTGACGATGATGTCAATGAGGCGGAGGAGTATGAGGCTTGGAAAGCTAGAGAGATTGCGAGGATTAAGAGGGATAGAGAGGACAGGGATGCTATGCTGAAGGAGAAAGAGGAGATTGAGAGGGTGCGAAACATGACGGAGGAAGAGAGGAGAGAGTGGGAGAGAAAGAATCCAAAACCTACAGGACAATCCAAGCAAAAGTGGAGATTCATGCAGAAATACTACCATAAGGGTGCTTTCTTCCAGACAAATGCTGATGATCATGCCGGAACGGCTGGGGCTCACCCCATTTATACTCGTGATTTCTCTGATCCCACTGGAGAAGATAAGATGGATAAGACTATATTGCCTAAAGTCATGCAGGTTAAGCACTTTGGCCGAAGTGGGAGGACAAAATGGACCCATCTTGTTAACGAGGATACGACTGACTGGAATACTCCGTAAGTACTTGTTCTATGCTCGAGTTTTGAAATGTGTTTGTGCACAATATTAATGATGTTCTAAATGTTGGTGGTTGTGATATAAACAATTGGTTACTAATTTGAAACTTCTTGGTGCTAAAAGAACTGCTCGAACTGTTTCTTTGTATTAGTGCCCTAGTTCATGCTGATCACAGGGCATAACTTTTATTTGATTGAACTTGTTAAATTGATACTGCTAAGTGCTAAGTCGAACTAGTTGTGGTAAAATTTGATTCGTGCGCTGTATGGTTTGCAACTTTGCTATATGGTGATGGCTCAATGATAGTTTAAAGAACCTAAAACTATGAAGATTATGGTCTTGAAACATGCAAGTCTAGAGACCTAGTACAGATTAATTGCTTTATACGTTTAGTTATACTCAAATGAAGTTTCCTGCTACTTCATTAAGTCGGTAGTAGCAACCAAGGACCTTTTTGTGATGGTGTATATAATTTTGTATGCCCAATTAGGGCTACAATGTTTAGTATTATGGTTCTTTTGTTGGTAAGTTGGCTTGGAGGTGTATCCGATACTTTATGAATCTACTTTCAGAACTCATGTTACTACACAAAAAGCTTGTTGTAGTTTGTATATGTATTATTGATAAAAGAGACAGAATTTGTTGTGTTTTATATCTTTTGCAATGCTACTTCTAGAACTCTTGGTTTGTAATGCTCGTGCTAATATGATTTATGAAAAACCATCAGAGTACCCTTATTATATGTAGCCTGTCATCTACTTATTTTTGTTCAAATAACTGTATCTTATCCAGAAAAGTCTAGCAGGACCTGCAACTGCCGTTTGTCCATACTGGACTATGAATGCTGATTTTACCTCTTTCTTAAGTGAAAGTAGAGATCACCTAGTTTGTGGGGCCTTTACTGTGTAAATCTTTGGAGTCATGATATTTTTAGAGGATTGATGAGTTTACGATGATTGAGATCGGTGGTTTTTGACCTTTAATGTGTTGGGTTATATTGCTAGTTGTTGCTGCTCCTGTAAATGTTGCATGATACTACACTTCCTGTCTGGCTGTCTGCTAGTGACACAAAATCACTAATATTCATGCTTCCCCTTCCAGTTTTTTCCTCTACATTTCTGTTTTTGCATTGAATTATCTGCCATCCTTGAAATTATTTTGAACTATTGCTTCTTTGAGTTCTTTATTTAATCAGTTTATTTTAAATATTCATCACTTTGTTCTGGCTTCTAGAGAGCTAAACATTCATGAAGATGAAAGGAATCATGTTTTTGTTATATTGTTATGGTATCTGCATTATAACATTCTGATAAAGCATGATGTATTTGTTAATTTTGCTTCTTGTAGATTATATTATCAGGTATAAGATGATGTTTTACTAATTCTCATTCTAAATTCACTTTTATGAAATTAGCATCTGAATAGCAGGTATAACATGTACTGTAGCTCGACTAATTGCCTTATGCTGATTATGCAGGTGGACCTACAATGATCCTCTTCGGGCCAAGTATAATCAAAAAATGGCTGGAATGAATGCACCTATAGCAAAACCTAAAGGTAGCAAAAAGATGAAGGATTGGGAGACGTAATAAAACCTTTAAGATCTTCTGCAAATGTAGATTGCATCCTGCATTTGGACTCAAGTAAGCAGCCAATTTATATGCATTTCTTCTGCATCTAGGAGTGACAAGGCACTGTTTTCTTCGAAGTCTCCATAAATTAGTAGCTATGAAGTCTCCTGCCAAGTGCTTTAAAGTGGACCTTTTGACAACTTAGGCTTGTAATGGTTTCAGTTTACCTATTGCTTTGTACTTTTGATAGCTTGTATCTCTACTTCCTTTACTAGCTCCATACTTATGTATGAATCGAATTATAAAATTAGAGATGCACCCTCATTTACTTGATATATTTAGCATTTGCCATGTTCTGGTTTAGTCTTATCTTATGTTTTGATACGATGATTTGAAGGCGCGTAATGACTTATAAACATGCTAGGAACTTAGGAGAGAACTGCTTGGGCATGAGTCTTGTTTATAATGCCAACTTTTCAGTTACAAGTCCTAGCCTTTGCAGTGCTGGGACATAACTTTGGAGCGTGTGCGTGTCAGATTTCATGGGTTTTTGGAAGATTTAAGGCTATTATCGCATCAATGGTTTTCATATTGATTGAAACTCTAAAGAATGAATTCCTTGAAACTCTCTAGGCAAGTTTACTTGCTCATTGACTATAAATCAGTTGTTTTATATTTCTTTTTTGATTGATTTTAATGAATTAGAAGTTAGTTAAAATTCTTCTCTCATTTACTAAATAATACCTTTGGATGTTGATGGCTTTATTTGGATTTTTGTGTTCCTTATTACACGATTTTAAAACAAACTTACTTTTCACTGAAAAGTGATAACTGATTATACAATAATTGTGTAGTTCTCGACCGTGTATTAAAGTGTGTAGCAAACTGTGTATTAAAAGAGAAATGCCCCAGTCAGTGAGTAGTAGTCGTTAATAATGTCAAATTAATACACTAACCTAAAATATTGAAAATTTGATTCCCCGAACTGATATTGCATATTAGGGCGAAAAAACAAGACAGAGAAAGGTAAACATGGCATAAAGGTAATCTGAAGCCAATCTCCGGGGAATGAATGGGAAGATCCAAAGATTGGAAAAAGAAAGAATTGTTTTGTTAGGCGCATGGAATTGATCCTATTTTGAACCAAAGTAAATGCAGGCCACACAGGATGGTCAGAGTTCGGGGCTTACCATATTAGTTGACCTAAAAAAGGGCTTTCAGCAATCAACGACAAATTCCTTCACCTTGGTAATTTGGTGGTTTTGATATAATTTGTAGTTTATGGCATTCAAATTCACGTGAATGTGTATTATGCTATATAAACGTTCACGTGAAATTTGTACAATAATTGATGTATTAAGATTTAAAACTGGAAAATTTTCTAGAAAAGAGGAATCACAAATACACGACAATTTTTTTGGACCTGTCCTGTTTCATATAAGACTTGGGAGTGAGTTGTTGCTCGGCTTGGACATGCCGTGGGTAATGGATATTAATAGCTTCCTTACTAGCAATGAACTTTGAGTTCAGCTCTGAGATCGAGCACCTTTGGCTCTTGCTTTTGTCACGCTGTCATGGTCTATTTGGTGCATCGTTGATGAGTTTATCTCTGAAGACGCTAAGCCCTTCCAGCTTCAAGCTTTTGGTTTACGTTCGTGCTTCCATCTTGGAGGGTGATTCCAACTTTCTGAAGATGAGCAACACTGTTCTGTTTATACTATTCTTCAACGGTTAGGGGTTAAGGGCCGCGCTGCTGCCCCTCTTTCGACGACTTGGATCAAAGCCAACACGGATGGCTCGGCCTTAGGGGCACCGGGCAGCATTTTTGGAGGTGGTGTGTTGAGGACCTCTATTAGATTTGCTTATTCCTGCTGCTGGACTCATCTTTGGCTTGAGACTGAATTCATGGATGTTCCGTTGAGTTTTAGAGGACGTCTGTGATCTCGTTAATAAGGATATATATTTACCTTTTTCCAATAGATTTGTTCATCAGATGAATATTCCTTTTCCTCCCTCGATGTTTTTCCTTTTGAGTTTTTGTCTTGGGAGGTTTTAACGAGGCTCGGCCTCCAGGGGTCGGCCTGTGATCTTCCGGAGTTTTTAGGTTCTTGCTGTTTTCTTCTCTTTTTAGAATATGACCTTTACTTCTTTTTTGTTTAAAACACAAACACAAATCACAAGTTTTGGAAGTGGCCAGGGATAATGTTTGATTGGAGCGTTCCATGTTTATAGGACAGCACATAAGGCTGCTCATGCTATTGCACAGTTCACTGGTGCATTGTTGATTGTGCAATTCCAGTTTATTAGACGAATTCGTTTCTTGGTTGGCTCAAGGATATTGTAACTGAGGATCTTTCTTAGGTTATAATACTGGGGATCTTTCTTAGGTTATAATACTTCTTTCCTTTCAAAAAGAAAAAAACTTCAAAATTGGTACAAGACAAACTAGGAAATATATACAGTATTTAATATAGTCTGAGAATATTATTATCTATACGTCTTAGTATCAGAAAATAAACAAAGTGTTGCAAAATATGTGATTTAACATCACTCTAATTAATTGCGGAGCTTAACTTTTGTAATATTTTTAGCCACTACACTGAAAGCTGAATTTTATAATTCTTCCACGAACTCTTACATGCTCTATGATATGACCATCGAAACGACGACTGCGTCAAGTTCCCGCCAGAAACATCCTGTTTATACCTCTTCCAATCGTGAAGCACAACCGTCAAGTCCGCCAATTTAGCGGCCACACCGCGACAACAATTGGCGTGGACGGTGAGAACCGCGGCGGCGTCACGGCTGTCTCGGCAGAAGCCGCTGAAGTAGACAGTGTCCAAATATTTAACTCTAAGACCCAGCCTTCGGCGCATTAGATTTTGTAGAACATGATGTTGCTCCTTCAAACCGCTGGAGTTTGGCTTCTTGGCGTACCATGTTTCGAACAAGTTGATTGTCTTGTTGTTGGAACGAACCATGTAGAATCCCGTGTTGAACCAACGAACCTCTGCTTTCTGATTAATGATGAATTTGTCTGTGCTGATTTGTAAGTCATGTGCTTCTTCTGCATTTGTTAAGTAGGGTAGTGGATTTCTCAGCCATAATACATCAATGTCCTGTCCAAAAATATTCATGTTATTTCATATATGTTGCAAGATAAAACCCTCTAATTTCGACAAAACCCATCTGACGTGTGATGTAGATACATTCACTCTAGGATTCATGATATATTTTCACAGCAGATCATCACGACTGTCGACCTAGTTTATTGGATCTACGTCTGTGATAATATATGACAATAATGTAATATAACTAACTGTGGCGACCCAACTATTTATAAGATAATGTGCATCAATTGCATGTCAACAGTCCAACCAAACAAACTTTAATACTATAATCCCACCAATTTCTTCTTACATTCGTCACTTAAATTCGAAAAATTAATATAGAAGTCAAACCCCAATTAGTGCTCAGTTCGTGAAATTTTATATTTCTTCAAAGCAGACTTTTGTAATTGTGGCTACAAGTTAATACCATGTGTTCTTTTCTCCAGTTTCGCATCTTACACATTATACTGACCCCTAGCAATTTGACGGGATCCTCTATCCCATAATTTTTCGACAGTCTTTTACAATTATTTTCAATATTTTATAAAGATTTATTAATATAAAAATAAAGTGTTATCTTATAATAAATCTTAATTAATATTTATCGCTAAAAACTGAAATTAGAAAGATAAAAAAAACACTATTATGAATTAATTAACCCTAATAATCAATTATTAATTAAAATACATATAAATAATTATAAATCCTAATTGAATTTGTGAACCTTATATTCTTAAAATTATACCAAAATACAAGAAATTAAATTGAAGAAAAAATAATCAAAAACTGAAACAAATGAAACGGAACATGGATCGAGACACCAAAAATGGGATAAAAAATCCCATGTTCAGGCAACCACAAATCATGCAATCAAATTAATAAGCAATTTCAATAGTTACTTACACCTATATATGTTATACAACTAATCAACTGAATCGACAGTAAGTTCATCCAATTGTATAAGTTGTAAAATAAAGTCTCATATGAGGATCATATTTAATTGAAATTTTTTAATTGAGTGTGGTTCTCACATTTTTTAATGAAGTGTAATCTCATTTAATAATTGAGTGTGGTACAAGTGACTGTCTCATGATTTAAATAAATAAATAAACTCGTAGCAAATTAAGATGAAATATTGAGGAGCAGTAAGAAAACTTACGGTGAAAATAAAGCTGTAACCACGTCGGAGAACCTCCCCCAAGAAGAGTGTTCTTCTCCTCATCATCTTGATAAAATCTTCCGACATATACAGCTTCTCTTCCCCGAAATCGACGCCTTCCGTCTCCAGCTTGTAGCAATGAAGCTTCAGAAATCTGCACCTCTCGTGAGAAGTTTGATCCACGGCGACAATCAAAATATGATCAACTAAGTCCCATGTGTCATCCCCCACCCAAAAACCGTCTAGGAATATATCAAGCATTGGCTTATCGCCTTCTACGTATGCTTGTTCACAATGGCAACAATAACGGTGTTGTTCGTCGTCGCCGCGGCTGCCAACGCCTCGTCTAGAGGATCTTTATCACGAGTCCGGATGTTCTGAAACATGGAAACACGATGCATGAGGTGTTTATTTTAGATGATAACTTGGATATAGAGAAAAAAATATATTTGTATACAAGCTGATCTATTACATATTTTGATGGATTGGGCAATTTTGAATTCAATCAGATTGATTTGATCCTTGAATGCTAAAATAAACACATTTCCAATGCATCACTCAAAAGAAATGTCCTAAGAGTTTTATGCTGCGAGATGACATCATGATAAATAAAGATATATTATGAAGAAACTAAATGGAAGCCCTGATCATCCCAAGCTGAAGATTAAAGGGTCGAGCCTCATTAAAACTTCTATGGCGAAAATTCCTGGGAAAAACACCAATAGAGTAAAGAGTACTCGTCTATGACAGACATAAACCAAAAACTAACCAACCGTTCGGGTAAAATTGGTTATTGCTTAAAAGTAGTTTATTGTTAATTAGAACTATAGGAAGAAAAAAAGATGGCAAAAAGATAAAACAGCTTACAATTTGTGAGGGTGAATCATGTTGATGGGGCTTTGACGAGTTCAAGAAATGATCGCTTTCGGTGGTGAAAATGTAAATCATGCAGAAGATGAAGATGACTATGGAGAAATCAAGGTGAATTTTGCCGTTGGGCATTTTGTGATGACAACAATGTAAAGGTTGGGCCATTCAATCAGTGCATATGCAGGTTTTCTCTCTTCTTTCTGCCTTTTCAATTCTGTCAACGAATTTGATCAAGAAGAACCATATATATATATATAATTGGTTCCTCCTGTTTGACTCGATTATTGTTCAGCACGACTTCAACACTTTGGGCTAATGAGTAATTTAATATTGAAGTTCCTAAGACGTTCTGAAGCACCAGAGTTCAATTACTCTGATTTGTATCACTACAAAAAATTAAGGTCTTTAACGACGAATTTTACGACGAGATAATGGGGCAGCGTAAACTTATCACAATTAACGAAGGATTTACGATAGCATAAACGTTTGTCATAAATCCGTAGCTCATATATCGTTAATCTTCTCCGTCCCGATATCCTGAAGAAAACAGAACTGATGATGCATCAGCATGGTACAATTGAGTTCCTTTGTAACATGGCTAATTGACATTAACTTATGAGAAAGAGACAGAACATATAGACAATTTGAAAGTTTTAAAGTGGGAGAAATTTCTATAGTCCCGGCTCCTTCCACTCGAGTTAAATCACCACTGGCTGTTTGAACATGTGTTCAGAATGATTTCGATGGCTCAAGTATACCAGATTTGTCAAAAGTCATTGTATCCGTGGCCCCACAATCAAATATTCATCCTCTATCCCTATTAGATTTATCACATAAGGCTTGGTAGGCAGTAGAAACAGTGGAGGGATTTTGACATAACACAGGTTCCTTTTCGATTTATTTAAGACAAAGAGTCCTGTTTCGAAGCAATCTGAAATTGGAAGGGTCAAATTGCAAATAGGGAGAAAAGGAAGGGTTTCGTGGTAAACCACCAAACCCTATACATGTTTCACAATCGCCGCCTTTCACTCACGCTCCGCCGCCTTTCATTCTCGTGCGCTTTGGATCACAAAACCCTAGCCCCGCCGCCTTCCTTCTACCGTCTCGCTCTTGCCACTTACCGCCACCGCAAACCCGCCACCTCTTGACCGTCTATCGAGGTCCTCTCGCAATGGTTTGTAGTGGGTAGCCGCCTGTCGTCGAACGATATGACGAGCGGCGACTCGGTTCATATTCCTCCCGATGATGTGTTAACCAAATCGACGGAGTTGGTTGCGGTTGCGAATTTGTAGCCAAGCGGCCTCCATTCTCACCTTCGAGAACACCGATTCGTCCGAGGAACAAGAGTTTCTTTGAGGATGTCTCACCGGATAACATCATATTTGGTATTGATAGGATATGGCCCAACCGCCGTGCCCAAGCATCGTGCCCAATACAAGTAAAATCGACGTCAAGCTCGGCTGGACAAGTTCGCCCAAGAAGACCCCTAAAACCGTGGGAATGCGGGCTCGGCCATATCTAAAAGAATCATAATTCGAGAGGGATAGGATTAAGATCATTTCCAAGATCTCGAATCCTATTTAGAAGACCTCGGTTTAAGATCTAGGTCTAAATAATTGTGTATAAATAGAGGCTAGATTAGGCGAAATAGGGCATTCACACTCTTTGTAATCGCTTCACCCATTCAATACGAATACTCTCTCTTGCTCCGTGGGCGTAGATCTAATTCAAAGATCGAACCACGTAAATCCTCATGTTCTTCTCGCATTTATTTCCTAACAAAATTAAGATCGATTCTTGGCGCCGTGCATGGGAAGCGAAATTTTGTGTTTCGATCAACCACCGTTTACTGAAATAATCATGACCGGTACACAAAAGTCATACATCCGGGATCGTCGCAAGCAACAACAACGCCGACGGCGAGAGGAACCGAGCTCGGCTCGGGAAGAGCCCGATCGGAGAAGAAACCCCGAAGGATATGTCCAAAGTCTCGACGAGCACGGACATCCCGCCTGCGGAGGCGAGATACCATAGCGAAGGAAATCGCAACAACAATCGAGGGAACCTCCGGCTCATAAGTAAACCTTGGCAGCGTTGTCGAGGGTTTCTCGAGAAAATAAGGAGAGCTTTCTCGATTACCTCGGTGAAGCACGGGTCGGCCATGTCACGAAGACGAAGCGCCAAGCCTCGTCTAGGTACGAGGCATCATAACGAGATGTCGGGGCCCAAACCGACCGCGCGAGGAGCGGCGGCGGGAGAGGACGTCGTGACCGCCATGAAGCCGGCCCGATCGCGAGCGAGTCCGATCGTGAACTCCACCCGCCTCCATGGAGCGGCGGCGGGAAAAGGCATCATGGCCGCCGTGAGGTCGGTCCGAGTCACCAAAGCGAGTTCGATCGTCGAACTCCGTCCCGATCTCCGGAGGGCGGCTTGATGGGTGCGGTAAAATAGTCACCCGTTCTCAAACATGATACTCAACACTTCGCTCCGGATAAATACGGGTGCAGAGTATCGCCGCTATAATGGATGAGGATCCGCGAACTTTCTCTCGCGGTTCAATACAACATGATCAACCAACGTCTCGGCCACAGTTCATATGTGCAAACTCTTCCCGGAGTTACTCGTCGACAAAGCCCGCGGTGGTTCGACGATGCACTACGAGAAGCATCGGCTCTATCGCGACTCATGGCGGCCTTCCATCGAAGGTTCTTCGGAGGCGGTCAAC
Organism: Salvia rosmarinus; assembly: GCA_036937905.1. Lineage (NCBI taxonomy): Eukaryota > Viridiplantae > Streptophyta > Magnoliopsida > Lamiales > Lamiaceae > Salvia > Salvia rosmarinus. The sequence goes on from CM072818.1 coordinate 15,107,622, forward strand.
GTCGTCGGCCACCTCCTCACCGTAAAGCAAAGCCGTAACGAGTCCATCGGTGACTTCATGGCGAGGTTTAACAAGGAGTGTTTGAAGGTCGAAGGCGTGAGCGACTGTTAATCATCTCGGCCTTCAAATCGGCATCTTGCGGGGCCTTATCTGAGAGATCGTCAATCGAACCCGTCTGCGGCGGGCTGTGGCGCCTGTGCCGGTTCGCCAAAGCGGACGAGGCGATAAGAAAAAGCGCGAAGCGGACAAGGCGAGCCCTCGGAAAAGGAAGAAGAGATGAAGGAAGGAGATCGGAACCAGGCGTGAGCGCGGAAAGATTACATTGCCTATAAGGTCGAGCTCGGTCCGCGTGACACCTCGGGCGACCTCAATACACCGTTAATGAAGCCGATGGCGAAATCTCGCTCCATATGAACACATTCGAAGCCTCGACCGATGATAGGAGAAAGAGGCGCGAACCGAGGATAAGTATTGCTCATTCCATGGAGACTATGGGCACGACATCGAAGAGTGCAAAGAACTCATGGGAGAGATAGAGATATTGGTTGAGGATGGACCCACGAAGAAGTACCAAATCTGAGGTCATGCCGACGACTGAGAGAAGAAGAGAAAGCAAAGGAAGAGGGAAATTGCGCCCCGCAAAAGCGTGACATCGATGAGGAAGGAGGCGATGAGTCCCAATATGACGGGTGATCTCCACTATTACGGGCTCCCAGGTGGAGTCACGAAGTCCTCCACTGAAGGCGAAGCCGAAGTCCTAAAACCGCGAGCCTAACAACAAGAGGTTCGAGAAAGGACGGGCGATCACCTTCTCAGGGGCGACCCGTACCCCGCAATAGTACCCCACGGGATCTGTTGGTGATCCATGCGATGGTCGCGAATAAGTTGGTGAAAGCGTGTACATTGATAGCGGTAGCGTCGGTAAGCATCCTTTTAAGGAATGTTTTGACAAGCTAGGGATAGAAGAAGCGCCTCGCATAAGCGCCGCTGCTCAAAGCTTCGTCCAAGAAGAGCCTTGGAAGGGATAATAGAGCTACCGTCACGGTGGGAAGTCACCAACGAGCTCCACCAAGGTGGTGCAATTCTTTGTAGTGAAGGCCCACTCGCCATATAACATCATACTAGGGCGAGATTGGTGAGCTTATTGTAAAGTGGTATGCTCAACGTACCACGACAATGAAGATACCCACCACAGGGAACAGTAGTGATCAGGGGTGATCAAAAGCAAGCCAGGAATGTATGCGGGTTGCCTTCGAGATCACGGGGACCTCGGTCCGGCACCCGAGAGCATAGCAATTAAAGGAACCCGAGGAGTTGGGTCGAAAGTACACTCCCAGACAACCCGGTGCGGAAGAGGTCGCATTGTGCGAAGATGAGCCCTTAAAGGTCGTCAAAGTTGGTCTCGCTGAGGCACACGAAATAAAGAATCGGATCATCCAACTCCTCACGGAATTCGAGATGTGTTTGCTTGGTCTCCTCGACATGACCGGAGTCTCTTAAGTATCATCACTCACCGGCTCGACATCGACCGAACATAAACCTAGTTCGGCGAAGCAAAGAATTTTTGCAGCGAGCGGAACCAAGTCACTCACGACGAGGTGAACCAATGTTAAAAGCTCGCATCTTGTTCGAGGTCGAATATCCGACACGGATAGCCAACCCGGTGATGGTGAAGAAAGGAGGAGGGATGGCGAATGTGTATTGACTACACCGACCTCAACAAACATTGCCCAAAGGATTGCTATCCCTTCCCAACATTGACAAGAAGGTCGAGCGGTGGGATCTGAAGTCTTGGTTTCTTTGACTTATACAAAGGGTATCACCAAGTCACGATGGACGGCGAAGACGCGCCAAGACAGCCTTCATTACCGACTTGGTCTTTGCGTATAAAAGATGCCATTCGGCCTCAAGAATCAGGGGCTACCTATCGAAGGATGGTGGACAAAATATTTCACCTACATAGGTCGAGAATGTGGAGGTATCACGTGAGACGACATCGTCGTCAGCAAGGAGGAAGCGCGTGTGTTGCCGACCTCCGGATCGTCCTCGACCTTCTCAGAAAAATCAACACGAAATTGAACCCCGAGTGCGTTTGCGGTCCGGTGCGGAAAGTTCTTAGGGTCTTTGGGTTTCACAAGAAGGGCTAAAAGCCAACCCGTCAAGTCGAAACCATTTTGAAATGAACATGCAAAACCATCCATAGCGTACCTGGTGACAGTGCATAGCCGCTTGAGCAGCTTTCTTTCAAAAGCAGCGGATAAGCGACTACCCTTCTTCAAGATACTCAAAAGGCCCGAAATTCTCATGGGATGATGTACACAAGGCCGTCTTTGAAGATCTCAAGAGCTACCTCGCCAAACTCCCACTCTATCCGTCCAGAAAGAGGAGGTCCTTTTCCTCTACCTCGCCGCCTCGGACGAATCCATAAGTGTAGTCTTGATGCGAGGAGGAAGGGCGTCGGCTCGGTGTATTTCATCGACCGAGCACTAAAGGCCCGAAGCAGTGTCGACCCTTGAAGAAGCTTGCCTTAGCATTGGTAGTGGCCGCTGGAGACTACGTCCATACTTCCATGCACATCCCATCTGAGTCCTCACGACTACCCTTGGCAAGTATTGTGAGGCCCAAGCTCTCGGGGAGAATCACGAAATGGGCAATCGAACTAGGCGAGCACGATATATCATACCTTGCTTGAGGCCATCAAAGGTCGAGCCTAGCAGTTTCTGGCGAGGCTAACCGTCGAGAAACCCAGCCCAGGTCCGTGTCGAGCGATGCGAAGCCGAACCAATGGATGAATTACAAAGTCTTCTTGCAACTCGTTGGCGGGGCAGGGGAAAGCGGGTAGCGGGCGAGAATCTTACTCTAGGCCCGGACGCGAGATCACCTACTCACCGGTTCACATTGAAAATAGGAACAACAGTAGAGTATGAAGCATGATCGCGGGACTTCGCTAGCTCAAAATCTCAAATCTGAGCCGTGCAAGTTCACGGTGATTCTCGGTCGTAGTAAGCCAAATGTTGGGGAAATCTGAGCAAAAAGCAACGGGATAAAGAAATACCTTGGAAAAGCAAAAAGCACTGCGGTTTTCTCATACTTTCGGATAGTTCGCATCGAGGGAAGCAAAATAGCCGGTGACATCTTAAGTAAATTGGCCTCGTCGTCAGCGAGCCCTCGATGAAAAAGTCCAGCGGAAGCATAGGCGATACGATGGCGGGCCGAGGTCGGCGTAGTCTCGGATGAAGAACCCGATTGGATGACTCCCGTTCGAGTACACGGAGAATGGCGACGCCCCATGACATGTTGGAAGCTAGGAGGATCTGAACTAATCTATCGATATACAATTGAGCGGGGGTCCTATCTGAAAGTCATATCTCAACCTCTCTTAAGGTGCTTGGGTCCGAACCGAGCTGATTCGTTCTACGAGAAGTGTACGAAGGATCATGCGGAAGTCACATGGACCCAGAGCCTTGTCGAAAAAGTCGTGAGATGGGTATACTATTGGCGATGATGTTCGGGACTCAATTGACCTTGTAAAAAGTGTCAAAGTGTCGACTCCATGGGAGCGTGCCGAGGCTACCGCATGACCGACCTCGCCTCCATCTGAGCCCTTGGCCGTTTATGCGATGGGGATCGACATCGTGAGCCCTTTTGTAAAACACAGGACAGCTCAATTCCTAATTGTTGCGATTGACTACTTCACGAAGTGGGTGGAAGCCGAGCCCTTGGCAAAATCACAAGCAAGAACGCCCTCAACCGTGCGGAAGAACATAGTGTGTCGACTTGGCATCCCTCATATCCTCGCTTTCGGACAGCGGAACACAATTCGCGATAAGACATTCGAGAGAGTGGTGTCGAGCTTGGATCGAACAAAAATTCACCTCGGTGGCCCGTCCTCAAGCAAATGGTGGGACCGAAGTCACCAGCGAGGACCATCGTGAAGGGATGAAGACTCGTCTCGACCGAGCTAAGGGCCTTTGGTGGAAAATTTACCACAGTCTTATGGTTATCTTAGAACAACACTGGGACCTCGAGCGGAGAAAGCCCTACAGTTTGGTGTATGGAACCAGGCGGTGATCCGTGAGAGGTGGAGTACAGAGTCCCGTACCATTGACTTCTGCTGCGAGCAAATGAGTAAAATCTACGAGTGATCTGGATCCACTCGAAGAAAAAAGAGACCTCGCCTACATCGAGGCTCGGTGCAAGCAACAAGTAGCTCGGTATTACAACATATGATTTATGAAAAACCATCAGAGTACCCTTATTATATGTAGCCTGTCATCACTTATTTTTGTTAAAATACTGTATCTTATCCAGAAAAGTCGCAGGACCTGCAACTGCTGTATGTCCATACTGGACTATGAATGCTGATTTTACCTCTTTCTTAAGTGAAAGTCGAGATCACCTAGTTTGTGGGGCCTTTACTGTGTAAATCTTTGGAGCATGATATTTTTAGAGGATTGATGAGTTTACAATGATTGAGTTGAGATCGGTGGTTTTGACCTTTAATGTGTTGGGTTATATTGCTAGTTGTTGCTGCTCCTGTAAATGTTGCATGATACTACACTTCCTGTCTGCTAGTGACACAAAATCACTAATATTCATGCTTCCCTTCCAGTTTCTTCCTCTACATTTCTGTTTTCATCTAATTATCTGCCTCCTTGAAATTATTTTGAACTATTGCTTCTTTGAGTTCTTTATTTAATCAGTTTATTTTAAATATTCATCACTTTGTTCTGGCTTCTAGAGAGCTAAACATTCATGAAGAGAAAGAATCATTTTTGTTATATTGTTATGGTATCTGCATTATAACATTCTGATAAAGCATATGTATTTGTTAATTTTCTTCTTGTAGATTATATTATCAGGTATAAGATGTGTTTTCTAATTCTCATTCTAAATTCACTTTTCATGAAATTAGCTCTGAATAGCAGGTATAACATGTACTGTAGCTCGACTAATTGCCTTATGCTGATTATGCAGGTGGACCTACAATGATCCTCTTCGGGCCAAGTATAATCAAAAATGGCTGGAATGAATGCACCTATAGCAAAACCTAAAGGAGCAAAAGATGAAGGATTGGGAGACGTAATAAAACCTTTAAGATCTTCTGCAAATGTAGATTGCTCCTGCATTTGGACTCAAGTAAGCAGCCAATTTATATGCATTTCTTCTGCATCTAGGATGACAAGGCACTGTTTTCTTCGAAGTCTCCATAAATTAGTAGCTATGAAGTCTCCTGCCAAGTGCTTTAAAGTGGACCTTTGACAACTTAGGCTGTAATGGTTTCAGTTTACCTATTGCTTTGTACTTTTGATAGCTTGTATCTCTACTTCCTTTACTAGCTCCATACTTATGTATAATCGAATTATAAAATTGAGATGCACCCTATTTACTTGATATATTTAGCATTTGCCATGTTCTGGTTTAGTCTTATGTTTTGATACGATGATTTGAAGGCCTAATGACTTTAAACATGCTAGGATTGAAACTCTCATAGGACAATGTTCTAGCTTTGATGCTACATATGACTATAAATCAATTTGTCATTTTACTCTTTCTTGATTTGATTGATTTTAATCGTAATTCGAGAATGTTATTAAAATTCTTCTGTCATTTACTAAATAATACCTTTGGATGTTGATGGCTTTATTTGGATTTTTGTGTTCCTTATTACACGATTTTAAAACAAACTTACTTTTACTGAAAAGTGAAATGATTATACAATAATTGGTATACTCATCCGTGTGCATTAAAGTGTGTAGCAAACTGTGTATTAAAGAGAAATGCCCCATCAGTGAGTAGTAGTCGTTAATAATGTCAAATTAATACACTAACCTAAAATATTGAAAATTTGATTCCCCGAACTGATATTGCATTTAGGGCGAAAAAACAGAGACGAGATGAGATAGGTAAACATGGCATAAAGTGTAATCTGAAGCCAATCTCCGGGGAATGAATGGGAAGATCCAAAGTTGGAAAAGAAAGAATTTTTCTGTTAGGCGCATGGATTGATCCTATTTTGAACCAAAGTAAATGCAGGCCACACAGGAGGTCAGGTTCGGGGCTTACCATATTAGTTGACCTAAAAAGGGCTTTCAGCAATCGACAAATTCCTTCACCTTGGTATTTGGTGGTTTTGATATAATTTGTAGTTTATGGCATTCAAATTCACGTGAATGTGTATTATGCTATATAACGTTCACGTGAAATTTGTACAATAATTGATGTATTAAGATTTAAAACTGGAAAATTTTTAGAAAAGAGGAATAAAATACACGACAATTTTTTGGACCTGTCCTGTTTCATATAAGACTTGGGAGTGAGTTGTTGCTCGGCTTGGACATGCCGTGGGTAATGGATATTAATAGCTTCCTTACTAGCAATGAACTTTGAGTTCAGCTCTGAGATCGAGCACCTTTGGCTCTTGCTTTTGTCACGCTTCATGGTCTATTTGGATCATCGTTGATGAGTTTCTCTGAAGACCTAAGCCCTTCAGCTTCAAGCTTTTGGTTTATGTTCGTGCTTCCATCTTGGAGGGTGATTCCAACTTTCTGAACTTTAAGAAGATGAGCAACACTGTTCTGTTTTACTATTCTTCAACGGTTAGGGGTTAAGGGCGCTGCTGCCCTCTTCGACGACTTGGATCAAAGCCAACACGGATGGCTCGGCCTTAGGGCACCGGGCAGCATTTTGGAGGTGGTGTGTTGAGGAACTGGCGCGTTTGTTGCTATGTGCTTCCACATTTCTGAAGGTAAAGGCTGCGCTGTCAAGGCTGAGTCAGCTGCTGCGATCTTTGCTATTAGATTTGCTTATTCCTGCTGCTGGACTCATCTTTGGCTTGAGACTAATTCATGGATGTTCCGTTGAGTTTTAGAGGACGTCTGTGATCTCGTTAATAAGGATATTATTTACCTTTTTCCAATAGATTTGTTCATCAGATGAATATTCCTTTTCCTCCTGATGTTTTCGATTTTTGTCTTGGGAGGTTTTAACGAGGCTCGGCCTCCAGGGGTCGCCTGTGATCTTCCGGAGTTTTAGGTTCTTGCTGTTTTCTCTCTTTTAGAATATGACCTTTACTTAAAAAAAAAAGAAACAAGACGAATTCGTTTCTTTTTGGCTCAGGAGATATTGTAACTGAGATCTTTCTTAGGTTATAATATCTTTCTTGGTTATAATACTCTTTCCTTTCAAAAAGAAAAAACTTCAAAATTGGTACAAGACAAACTAGGAAATATATACAGTATTAATATAGTCTGAGAATATTATTATCTATACGTCTTAGTATCAGAAAATAAACAAGTGTTGCAAAATATTGATTTAACTCACTCAGAGCTTACTTTTGTAATATTTTTAGCCACTACACTGAAAGCTGAATTTTATAATTCTTCCACGAACTCTTACATGCTCTATGATATGACCATCGAAACGACGACTGCGTCAAGTTCCGCAGAAACATCCTGTTTATACCTCTTCCAATCGTGAAGCACAACCGTCAAGTCCGCCAATTTAGCGGCCACACCGCGACAACAATTGGCGTGGACGGTGAGAACGAGCGGCGTCACGGCTGTCTCGGCAGAAGCCGCTGAAGTAGACAGTGTCCAAATATTTAACTCTAAGACCCAGCCTTCGGCGCATTAGATTTTGAGAACATGATGTTGCTCCTTCAAACCGCTGGAGTTTGGCTTCTTGGCGTACCATGTTTCGAACAAGTTGATTGTCTTGTTGTTGGAACGAACCATGTAGAATCCCGTGTTGAACCAACGAACCTCTGCTTTCTGATTAATGATGAATTTGTCTGTGCTGATTTGTAAGTCATGTGCTTCTTCTGCATTTGTTAAGTAGGGTAGTGGATTTCTCAGCCATAATACATCAATGTCCTGTCCAAAAATATCATGTTATTTCATATATGTGCAAGATAAAATCCTCTAATTTAATTCGACAAAACCCATCTGACGTGTGATGTAGATACATTCACTCTAGGATTCATGATATATTTTCACAGCAGATCATCACGACTGTCGACCTAGTTTATTGGATCTACGTCTGTGATAATATATGACAATAATGTAATATAACTAACTGTGGCGACCCAACTATTTATAAGATAATGTGCATCAATTGCATGTCAACAGTCCAACCAAACAAACTTTAATACTATAATCCCACCATTTCTTCTTACATTCGTCACTTAAATTCGAAAATTAATATAGAAGTCAAACCCAATTAGTGCTCAGTTCGTGAAATTTTATATTTCTTCAAAGCAGACTTTTGTAATTGTGGCTACAAGTTAATACCATGTGTTCTTTTCTCCAGTTTCGCATCTTACACATTATACTGATGGGATCCTCTATCCCATAATTTTTCGATATCAGACAGTCTTTTACAATTATTTTCAATATTTTATAAAGATTTATTATAAAAATAAAGTGTTATCTTATAATAAATCTTAATTAATATTATCGCTAAAACTGAAATTAGAAAGCAAAGAAATATCACATTATGAATTAATTAACCCTAATAATCATTATTAATTAAAATACATATAAATAATTATAAATCCTAATTGAATTTGTGAACCTTATATTCTTAAAATTATACCAAAATAGAAATTAAATTGAAGAAAAATAATCAAAAACTGAAACAAATGAAACGGAACATGGATCGAGACACCAAAATGGGATAAAAATCCCATGTTCAGGCAACCACAAATCATGAATCAAATTAATAAGCAATTTCAATAATAGTTACTTACACCTATATATGTTATACAACTAATCAACTGAATGACAGTAAGTTCATCCAATTGTATAAGTTGTAAAATAAAGTCTCATATGAGGATCATATTTAATTGAATTTTTTAATTGAGTGTAGTTCTCACATTTTTAATGAAGTGTAATCTCATTTAATAATTGAGTGTGGTCCTGGTATGCCCTCACAAGTGACTGCTCATGATTTAAATAAATAAACTCGTAGCAAATTAAGATAGAAATATTGAGGAGCAGTAAGAAAACTTACGGTGAAAATAAAGCTGTAACCACGTCGGAGAACTCCCCAAGAAGAGTGTTCTTCTCCATCATCTTGATAAAATCTTCCGACATATACAGCTTCTCTCCCGAAATCGACGCCTTCCGTCTCCAGCTTGTAGCAATGAAGCTTCAGAAATCTGCACCTCTCGTGAGAAGTTTGATCCAGGCGACAATCAAAATATGATCAACTAAGTCCCATGTGTCATCCCCACCCAAAACCGTCTAGGAATAATCAAGCATTGGCTTATCGCCTTCTACTGCTTTGTTCACAATGGCAACAATAACGTGTTGTTCGTATCGCATGCCAACGCCTCGTCTAGAGGATCTTTATCACGAGTCCGGATGTTCTGAAACATGGAGATGCAGAGGTGTTTATTTTGATGATAACTTGATATAGAGAAAAAATTATTTTATACAAGTGATCTATTACATATTTTGATGGATTGGCAATTTTGAATTCAATCAATTGATTTGATCCTTCGAATGCTAAAATAAACAATTTCCAATGCATCACTCACAGTATGAAGAAACTAAATGGAAGCCCTGATCATGCGCTGAAGATTAAAGGTCGAGCCTCATTAAAACTTTATGGCGAAAATTCCATGGGAAAAACACCAATAGAGTAAAGAGTCTCGTCTATGACAGACATAAACCAAAACTAACCAACCGTTCGGTAAAATTGGTTATTGCTTAAAGTAGTTTATTGTTAATTAGACTATAGGAAGAAAAAGATAAAAGAGCTTACAATTTGTGAGGGTGAATCATGTTGATGGGGCTTTGACGAGTTCAAGAAATGATCGCTTTCGGTGGTGAAAATGTAAATCATGCAGAAGATGAAGATGACATGGAGAAATCAAGGTGAATTTTGCCGTTGGGCATTTTGGATGACAACAATGTAAAGGTTGGGCCATTCAATCAGTGCATATGCAGGTTTTCTCTCTTCTTTCTGCCTTTTCAATTCTGTCCACGAATTTGATCAAGAAGAACCATATATATATATATATATATTGGTTCCTCCTGTTTGACTGATTATTGTTCAGCACGACTTCAACACTTTGGGCTAATGAGTAATTTAATATTGAAGTCCTAAGACGTTCTGAAGCACCAGAGTTCAATTACTCTGATTTGTATCACTACAAAAATAAGGTCTTAACGATGAATTTTACGACAGAAATGGGGCGCGTAAACTTATCACAATTAACGAGGATTTACGATAGCATAATATATGTCATAAATCCGTAGCTATATATCGTTAATCTTCTCCGTCCGATATCCTACGAAAACAGAACGATGATGCATCAGCATGGTACAATTGAGTTCCTTTGTAACATGGCTAATTGACATTAACTTGAGAAAGAGACGAACATATAGACAATTTGAAAGTTTTAAAGTGAGAAATTTTATAGTCCCGCCCTTCCACTCGAGTTAAATCACCACCGCTGTTTGAACATGTGTTCGAATGATTTCGATGGCTCAAGTATACCGTTGTCAAAAGTCATTGTATCCGTGGCCCCACAATCAAATATTCATCCTCTATCCCTATTAGATTTATCACATAAGGCTTGGTAGGCGAGAAACAGGTGGAGGATTTTGACATAACACAGGTTCCTTTCGATTTATTTAAGACAAAGAGTCCTGTTTGAGCAATCTGAAATGGAAGAATTGCAAATAGGGAAAAGGAAGGGTTTCGTGGTAAACCACCAAACCCTATACATGTTTCCATATCGCCCTTTCACTCACGCTCGCCGCCTTTCATTCTCGTCGCTTTGATCACAAAACCTAGCCGTCGCCTTCCTTCTGCGCTCGCACTTACCGACCTGCAAACCCGCCACCTCGACCGCTATCCCAATCACCGCCTTCCTTTTCGCATGTGTGATTTTGTGGTTATCCTCCCTCGATAACCGACGAGTTGAAGCATATATCCTGGTATGTTTTGCATACCACAAGTGAGTACAAAAAGCTCGATTTGTCCATCATTTTCGCGATGGCGAGTTTCGTAGCGAGTTTGAGGTCCTCGCAATGGTTTGTAGTGGTAGCCGTCGGTCGAACGATATGACGGCGACTCGTTCATATTCCTCCCGATGATGTGTTAACCAAATCGACGGAGTTGGTTGCGATTGCAGGTATCAGATGCGGCCTCCATTCTCACCTTCGAGAACACCGATTCGGTGAGGAACAAGAGTTTCTTTGAGGATGTCTCACCGGATAACATCATATTTGGTATTGATAGGATATGCCCAACCGCTGTGCCCAAGCATCGTGCCCAATACAAGTAAAATGACGTCAAGCTCGGCTGGACAAGTTCGCCCAAGAAGCCCCTAAAACCGGTGGAATGCGAAGGCTCGGCCATATCTAAAAGAATCCTAATTCGAAGGGATAGGATTAAGATCCTATCCAAGATCTCGAATCCTATTTAGAGAAGACCTCGGATTTAAGATCTAGGTCTAAATAATTGTGTATAAATAGAGGCTAGATTAGCGAAATAGATCATTCACACTCTTTGTAATCGCTTCACCCATTCAATACACGAATACTCTCTCTGCTCGGACGAGATCTAATTCAAAGATCGAACCACGTAAATCCTATGTTCTTCTCGCATTTATTTCCTAACGAAATTAAGATCGATCACCGGCGCCTCTGTGGGAAACGAAATTTTGTGCTTCGATCAACCACCGCTTACGAAATAATCATGACCAGTACACGTAAGTCATACATCCGGATCGTCGCGCAACAACAGCGGGCGAGGAGGGCGCCGAGCTCAGCTGGGAAGAGCCCGATCGAGAAGAAACCCCGAAGGATATGTCCAAAGTCTCGACGAGCACGGACATCCCGCCCAGAGAGGCGGATACCATAGCGAAGGAAATCGCAGCAACAATCCGAACCTCCGGCCCGCAGTAAACCTCGACGACGTCGGGGTTTCTCGAAAAAAGGAGAGCTTTCTCGATACCTCGGTATGTCGGCACGCGCAAGACAGAACAGGCCTCATCTAGGTACGAGGCATCATAACGAGATGTGGGCCCAAACCGACCGCAGCAGACGAGCGGCGGGAGAGGGCGTCGTGACCGCCATGAAGCCGCGCGTAGCGACGAGTTCGATCAGCGAACCCACCCCGCCTCCATGGAACGGCCGGGAAAAGGCATCATGGCCATCGTGAGGTCGGTCCAGAGTCACCAAACGAGTTCGATCGTCGAACTCGTCCCAATCTCCGGAGGCGGCTTGATGGTAGCGGAAAATAGTCACCCGTCTCAAACATGATACTCAACACTTCGCTCTCGGATAAACACCGGTGCAAGTATCACCGCTTATGACGGTGAGGACCCAGAACTTTCTCTCGCGTCAATACAACATGATCAACCAACGCTCGACAGCTCATATGTGCAAACTCTTCCCGAGTTACTCGACAACGCCCAGGTGGTTCGGACGCGCCGAAGCATCGGCCTATCGCGACTCATGCTTCCATCAAGGTTCTTCGAGCGGAGTCAAAACGTCGCGCCGCACTCACTCCGTAGGCAAAGCCGTAACGAGTCCATCGATGACTTCATGACGAGGTTTAACAAGGAGTGTTTGAAGGTCGACGTGAACGACCGTTAATCATCTCGCCTCGGCATTCTTGCGGGCCTTATACCGAGAGATCGTCTCGAACCCCGATCTGCGGCAGGCTGTGCCAATCGGTTCGCCAAAGCGGCGAGGCGATAAGAAAAGCGCGAGCGACAAGGCAGAGCCCTCGAAAAGGAAGAAGAGATGAAGGCGGGAGATCGGAACCAAGCAGCGGACCGGAAAGATTACATTGCCTATAAAGTCCGCATCGGTCGCGTGACACCTCGGAGCGACCTCAATACCGAGCGAGCCGGGGCGTCACGCACTCCATATGAACCTTCGAGAAGCCTCGACCGATGATAGGAGAAAGAGGCGCGAACGTGGGATAAGTATTGCTCATTCCATGGAGACTATGGACACGACATCGAGTGCAAGAACTCATGGGAGATAGAGATGTTGGTTGGGATGGACCTGAAGAAGTACCAGGGCAGTGCATGGCGAGAGAGAAGAAAGCAAAGAGGGAAATTGCGCCCCGCAAAAACGTCGAGGAAGGAGGCGGTGAGTATATGGCGGGTGATCTCCACTATTACGGGGCTCCCAGGAGTCACGAAGTCCTCCACGAAGGCCGGCCAGTCCTAAAACCGCGAGCCTAACAACAAGAGGTTCGAAGGACGGGCGATCACCTTCTCCAGGGGCACCCGTACCCATAGTACCCACGAGGATCGCGTGATCCATGCGATGGTCGGAATAAGTTGGTGAACGCGTGTACATTGATAGCGGCGTCGGTAAGCATCCTTTTCAAGGAATGTTTTGACAAGCTAGGATGAAGAAGCGCCTCGCAAGCGCCTGCTCCAGCTTGTCAGAAGAGCCGCCGAGGGATAATTGAGCTACCGTCACGGTGGGAAGTCACCAACGAGCTCCACCAGGTGGTGCAATTCTTGTAGTGAAGGCCACTCGCATAACATCATACTAGGCGAGATTGGCTGAGCGTTGTGAAGCGGTATGCTTAACATACCACGACAATGAAGATACCCACCACAAGGAACAACCGTGATCGAGGCGATCAAAAAAGCCGAGAATGTATGCGGGTTGCCTACGAGTGCGGGGACCTCGGTCCAGCCCACGGCATAGCAATTAAAGGAACCCGAGGAGTTGGAGTCGAAGTACATCGCCACTCCCCGACAACCGGGGAAGAGGTCGCATTGATCGAATGAGCCCTTAAAGGTCGTAAAGTTGGTCTCACCAAGGCACCAAATAAAGAATCGGATCATCCAACTCCTACGGAATTCGAGATGTGTTTGTTGGTCTCCCGACATGACCGAGTCTCACAGTATCATCACTCACCGCTCAACATCGCCGAACATAAAACTAGTTCGGCGTAACAAAGAATTTTTGCACGAGCGGAACCAAGTCATTCATGACGAGGTGAACCCGTAAAAACGCATCTTGTTGAGGTCAAATATCCGACACGGATAGCCAACCCGGTGATGGTGAAGAAAGGAGGAGGGATGGCGAATGTGTATTGACTACACCGACCTCAACAAACATTGTCAAAGATAATAAACTATATTTTATATTTCAATAAAATAGTAAAAATATATTAAATATATAAATAGTGTAAAATCCTAAAATTACAAAAAGAATACATAAAATTTGTTAGGAATAAATTTTTCTAATATTATACTACTTTCTTATCTCAGAATTCTTTTTCTTTAGTTATTTTATAAAATTCTAATCAAAAACGAAAATTTAAATTTTTAGAATCATATTAATTTCCCATAACGAAATCTTTGACAAACAAACAAGTCCAAAGTTACATTTATTTGTATGCTATTTTTCTATAAATAAAAAAGTCACAAAATTAATACTAAACGATGCTAAAAACTAAACCCCAAATATCGAATAAACGCTCTCATATTCGAGGACGCCGTTTTTGAGTCTATACTCATCCCTCAGCGGAAAATGGTCTGCAAATCCACTGAGATCCACCTATATGCCTAAGGTTTTGCTATTCTCGCAATTATCTCATACCATATTCGTTATAGGGATTATTGCTTCTTGATTTCCAGTGTTTTCGTAGTTTACCATAGACAATTCTCAATTTTTTCTCGATTAGGGTTTCGACCGAAGAGGATACAGAATAAAAATTGGTGCGTTGAAGGAGGAGTTTCTGTAATACGTAGCCATGTCGGTGACGGCGGGAGTTAGCCATACAGTAATTGCTGTTAGGGATAAGCTTAGGGTAAAATCGGGCAGACGAAAGTGAAAAGGTATTGGCCGGGAAAGGCTCCGGGTGGGCGGACGACTACGATGAAGGCGGCGATATCCGGATGACGAAGGCGGCCGCCCTCGAGAAAGCTTTCCCCAGCAACGAGGGTCCCCACGTTACGCGGAAGGATGATCCTAGGTTGCGGCGTTTGGCGCAGAGTAGGATTGACAACCGCGATGAGGTTAGGGAAGATCATAGGAGGATTAGGCAAGCAGAGATTGTTTCGACGGTTGAGGAGGAGAGTAGGAGGCTGGAAGGGATGGATGTTGAGGAGGAGGACGATGAGGCGCTGGAGGATAGGAGGAGGAAAATTAGGGAGAAGCTGCTGCAGAGGCAACAAGAAGAGGCGCTGCTGCGGAGGAGGAAGAGGAGGAAGTCGAGGAGGAAGAGGAGGAGGAGTCTGAGTACGAGACTGATTCAGAGGAAGAGACGACTGGCATTGCCATGGTGAAGCCAGTTTTGTTCCAAAATCAGAGAGGATACAATTGCAGAGCGTGAGAGGCTGGAGGAAGAGGAGCTGGCGCTTGAGGAGGAAGCAAAGAGGAGGATTGAGGAAAGGAAGAGGAAACGAAGGATATTGTGGTTGAGAAGATTAAGGAGGATCTTGAGATTCAGAAGAATATGGAGTTGGATGCCGATATTGCTGATGTGGACACTGACGATGATGTCAATGAGGCGGAGGAGTATGAGGCTTGGAAAGCTAGAGATTGCGAGGATTAAGAGGGATAGGGAGGACAGGGATGCTATGCTGAAGGAGAAAGAGGAGATTGAGAGGGTGCGAAACATGACGGAGGAAGAGAGGAGAGAGTGGGAGAGAAAGAATCCAAAACCTACAGGACAATCCAAGCAAAGTGGAGATTCATGCAGAAATACTACCATAAGGGCGCTTTCTTCCAGACAAATGCTGATGATCATGCCGGAGCGGCTGGGGCTCACCCCATTTATACTCGTGATTTCTCTGATCCCACTGGAGAAGATAAGATGGATAAGACTATATTGCCTAAAGTCATGCAGGTTAAGCACTTTGGCCGAAGTGGGAGGACAAAATGGACCCATCTTGTTAACGAGGATACGACTGACTGGAATACTCCGTAAGTACTTGTTCTATGCTCGAGTTCTGAAATGTGTTTGTGCACAATATGAATGATGTTCTAAATGTTGGTGGTTGTGATATAAACAATTGGTTACTAATATGAAACTTCTTGGTGCTAAAAGAACTGCTCGAACTGTTTCTTTGTATTAGTGCCCTAGTTCATGCTGATCACAGGGCATAACTTTATTTGATTGAAATTGTTAATGATAGTGCTAAGTCGAACTAGTTGTGGGGTAAAATTTGATTCGTGCACTGTATGGTTTGCAACTTTGCTATATGGTGATGGCTCAATGATAGTTTAAAGAACCTAAAATTCTGAAGATTATGGTCTTGAAACATGCAAGTCTAGAGACCTACTATGAATTAATTGCTTTATACGTTTAGTTATACTCAAATGAAGTTTCCTGCTACTTCATTAAGTTGGTAGTAGCAACCAAGGACCTTTTTGGGATGGTGTATATAATTTTATATGCCCAATTATGGCTACAATGTTTAGTATTATGGTTCTTTTGTTGGTAAGTTGGCTTGGAGGTGTATCAGATACTTTATGAATCTACTTTCAGAACTCATTTTACTACACAAAAAGCTTGTTGTAGTTTATATATGTATTATTGATAAAAGAGACAGAATTTGTTGTGTTTTATATATTTTGCAATGCTACTTCTAGAACTCTTGGTTTGTTATGCTTGTGCTAATATGATTTATGAAAAACCATCAGAGTACCCTTATTATATGTAGCCTGTCATCCACTTATTTTTGTTAAAATATCTGTATCTTATCCAGAAAAGTCTAGCAGGACCTGCAACTGCTGTATGTCCATACTGGACTATGAATGCTGATTTTACCTCTTTCTTAAGTGAAAGTCGAGATCACCTAGTTTGTGGGGGCTTTACTGTGTAAATCTTTGGAGACATGATATTTTTAGAGGATTGATGAGTTTACAATGATTGAGTTGAGATCGGTGGTTTTGACCTTTAATGTGTTTGGTTATATTGCTAGTTGTTGCTGCTCCTGTAAATGTTGCATGATACTACACTTCCTGTCTGCTAGTGACACAAAATCACTAATATTCATGCTTCCCCTTCCAGTTTCTTCCTCTACATTTCTGTTTTTACATCTAATTATCTGCCGTCCTTGAAATTATTTTGAACTATTGCTTCTTTGAGTTCTTTATTTAATCAGTTTATTTTAAATATTCATCACATTGTTCTGGCTTCTAGAGAGCTAAACATTCATGAAAGGAATAATCTTTTTGTTATATTGTTATGGTATCTGCATTATAACATTCTGATAAAGCATAATGTATTTGTTAATTTTTCTTCTTGTAGATTATATTATCAGGTATAAGATGGTGTTTTGCTAATTCTCATTCTAAATTCACTTTTCATGAAATTAGCGTCTGAATAGCAGGTATAACATGTACTGTAGCTCGACTAATTGCCTTATGCTGATTATGCAGGTGGACCTACAATGATCCTCTTCGGGCCAAGTATAATCAAAAAATGGCTGGAATGAATGCACCTATAGCAAAACCTAAAGGGAGCAAAAAGATGAAGGATTGGGAGACATAATAAAACCTTTAAGATCTTCTGCAAATGTAGATTGCGTCCTGCATTTGGACTCAAGTAAGCAGCCAATTTATATGCATTTCTTCTGCATCTAGGAATGACAAGGCACTGTTTTCTTGAAGTCTACATAAATTAGTAGCTATGAAGTCTCCTGCCAAGTGCTTTAAAGTGGACCTTTTGACAACTTAGGCTCGTAATGGTTTCAGTTTACCTATTGCGTTGTACTTTTGATAGCTTGTATCTCTACTTCCTTTACTAGCTCCATACTTATGTATTAATCGAATTATAAAATTTGAGATGCACCCTGATTTACTTGATATATTTAGCATTTGCCATGTTCTGGTTTAGTCTTATGTTTTGATACGATGATTTGAAGGCACATAATGACTTGTAAACATGCTAGGATTGAAACTCTCTAGGCAAGTTTACTTTTGCTCATTGACTATAAATCAATTGTCTTTTATCTCTTTTCTGATTGATTTTAATGAATTCGAAGTTATTAAAATTCTTCTGTCATTTACTAAATAATACCCTTGGATGTTGATGGCTTTATTTGGATTTTTGTGTTCCTTATTACACGATTTTAAAACAAACGTACTTTTAACTGAAAAGTGAAAAATGATTATACAATAAATGCGTACTACTCATCCGTGTGCATTAAAGTGTGTAGCAAACTGTGTATTAAAAGAGAAATGCCCCAATCAGTGAGTAGTAGTCGTTAATAATGTCAAATTAATACACTAACCTAAAATATTGAAAATTTGATTGCCCGAACTGATATTGCATCTTAGGGCGAAAAAACAGAGAGAAAGAGAAAGGTTTGCGTAGATCGCCCTAGATATCCGTACTAAACATGGCATAAATGTAATCCGAAGCCAATCTCCGGGAATGGAATTTCTATAGAACATATAGGTGTATTATATCTCCTCTCACATGAAAATATTTTATTAATATAATTATATTAATAAAATATTTTCATGTGAGAGGGAATGTAGTACACCTACATGTTCTATAGAATTTCTCCTCCGGGGAATGAATGGGAAGATCCAAAGGTTGGAAAAAGAAAGAATTTTTCTGTTAGGCGCATGGAGTTGATCCTATTTTGAATCAAAGTAAATGCAGGCCACACAGGAAGGTCAGGGTTCGGAGCTTACCATATTAGTTGACCTAAAAAAACGGCTTTCAGCAATCGACAAATTCCTTCACCTTGGTAGTTTGGTGGTTTTGATATAATTTGTAGTTTATGGCATTCAAATTCACGTGAATGTGTATTATGCTATATCGACGTTCACGTGAAATTTGTACAATAATTGATGTATTAAGATTTAAGACTGGAAAATTTTATAGAAAAGAGGAATAAAAAATACACGACAATTTTTTTTGGACCTGTCCTGTTTCATATAAGACTTGGGAGTGAGTTGTTGCTCGGCTTGGACATGCCGTGGGTAATGGATATTAATAGCTTCCTTACTAGCAATGAACTTTGAGTTCAGCTCTGAGATCGAGCACCTTTGGCTCTTGCTTTTGTCACGCTCTCATGGTCTATTTGGATCATCGTTGATGAGTTTCTCTGAAGACACTAAGCCCTTCTAGCTTCAAGCTTTTGGTTTATGTTCGTGCTTCCATCTTGGAGGGTGATTCCAACTTTCTGAACTTTAAGAAGATGAGCAACACTGTTCTGTTTTTACTATTCTTCAACGGTTAGGGGTTAAGGGCCGCGCTGCTGCCCCTCTTTCGACGACTTGGATCAAAGCCAACACGGATGGCTCGGCCTTAGGGGCACCGGGCAGCATTTTTGGAGGTGGTGTGTTGAGGAACTGGCGCGGGTTTGTTGCTATGTGCTTCCACATTTCTGAAGGTAAAGGCTGCGCTGTCAAGGCTGAGTCAGCTGCTGCGATCTTTGCTATTAGATTTGCTTATTCCTGCTGCTGGACTCATCTTTGGCTTGAGACTCAATTCATGGATGTTCCGTTGAGTTTTAGAGGACGTCTGTGATCTCGTTAATAAGGATATGTATTTACCTTTTTCCAATAGACTTGTTCATCAGATGAATATTCCTTTTCCTCCATCGATGTTTTGTCTTGGGAGGTTTTAACGAGGCTCAGCCTCCAGGGGTCGGCCTGTGATCTTCCGGAGTTTTTAGGTTCTTGCTGTTTTCTCCTCTTTTTAGAATATGACCTTTACTTAAAAAAAAAAAGAAACAAGACGAATTCGTTTCTTTTTTGGCTCAGGGATATTGTAACTGATGATCTTTCTTAGGTTATAATATTTCTTTCCTTTCAAAAAGAAAAAAAACTTCAAAATTGGTACAAGACAAACTAGGAAATATATACAGTATTGAATATAGTCTGAGAATATTATTATCTATACGTCTTAGTATCAGAAAATAAACATAGTGTTGCAAAATATTTGATTTAACTTCACTCCAGAGCTTACTTTTGTAATATTTTTAGCCACTACACTGAAAGCTGAATTTTATAATTCTTCCACGAACTCTTACATGCTCTATGATATGACCATCGAAACGACGACTGCGTCAAGTTCCCGCGAGAAACATCCTGTTTATACCTCTTCCAATCGTGAAGCACAACCGTCAAGTCCGCCAATTTAGCGGCCACACCGCGACAACAATTGGCGTGGGCGGTGAGAACATGGCGGCGTCACGGCTGTCTCGGCAGAAGCCGCTGAAGTAGACAGTGTCCAAATATTTAACTCTAAGACCCAGCCTTCGGCGCATTAGATTTTGCAGAACATGATGTTGCTCCTTCAAACCGCTGGAGTTTGGCTTCTTGGCGTACCATGTTTCGAACAAGTTGATTGTCTTGTTGTTGGAACGAACCATGTAGAATCCCGTGTTGAACCAACGAACCTCTGCTTTCTGATTAATGATGAATTTGTCTGTGCTGATTTGTAAGTCATGTGCTTCTTCTGCATTTGTTAAGTAGGGTAGTGGATTTCTCAGCCATAATACATCAATGTCCTGTTCAAAAATATCCATGTTATTTCATATATGTCGCAAGATAAAATCCTCTAATTTAATTCGACAAAACCCATCTGACGTGTGATGTAGATACATTCACTCTAGGATTCATGATATATTTTCACAGCAGATCATCACGACTGTCGACCTAGTTTATTGGATCTACGTCTGTGATAATATATGACAATAATGTAATATAACTAACTGTGGCGACCCAACTATTTATAAGATAATGTGCATCAATTGCATGTCAACAGTCCAACCAAACAAACTTTAATACTATAATCCCACCAGTTTCTTCTTACATTCGTCACTTAAATTCGAAAAATTAATATAGAAGTCAAACCCGAATTAGTGCTCAGTTCGTGAAATTTTATATTTCTTCAAAGCAGACTTTTGTAATTGTGGCTACAAGTTAATACCATGTGTTCTTTTCTCCAGTTTCGCATCTTACACATTATACTGATGGGATCCTCTATCCCATAATTTTTCGATATCAGACAGTCTTTTACAATTAATTTCAATATTTTATAAAGATTTATTATAAAAATAAAGTGTTATCTTATAATAAATCTTAATTAATATTCATCGCTAAAACTGAAATTAGAAAGCAAAGAAATATCACAATTATGAATTAATTAACCCTAATAATCAGTTATTAATTAAAATACATATAAATAATTATAAATCCTAATTGAATTTGTGAACCCTATATTCTTAAAATTATACCAAAATAGAAATTAAATTGAAGAAAAAATAATCAAAAACTGAAACAAATGAAACGGAACATGGATCGAGACACCAAAAATGGGATAAAAAATCCCATGTTCAAGCAACCACAAATCATGTAATCAAATTAATAAGCAATTTCAATAATAGTTACTTACACCTATATATGTTATACAACTAATCAACTGAATAGACAGTAAGTTCATCCAATTGTATAAGTTGTAAAATAAAGTCTCATATGAGGATCATATTTAATTGAATTTTTTTAATTGAGTGTAGTTCTCACATTTTTAATGAAGTGTAATCTCATTTAATAATTGAGTGTGGTCCTGGTATGCCCTCACAAGTGACTGCCTCATGATTTAAATAAATAAACTCGTAGCAAATTAAGATAGAAATATTGAGGAGCAGTAAGAAAACTTACGGTGAAAATAAAGCTGTAACCACGTCGGAGAACATCCCCCAAGAAGAGTGTTCTTCTCCACATCATCTTGATAAAATCTTCCGACATATACAGCTTCTCTGCCCCGAAATCGACGCCTTCCGTCTCCAGCTTGTAGCAATGAAGCTTCAGAAATCTGCACCTCTCGTGAGAAGTTTGATCCATGGCGACAATCAAAATATGATCAACTAAGTCCCATGTGTCATCCCCCACCCAAAAACCGTCTAGGAATACATCAAGCATTGGCTTATCGCCTTCTACGTGTGCTTTGTTCACAATGGCAACAATAACTGTGTTGTTCGTCGTCGCCGCGGCTACCAACGCCTCGTCTAGAGGATCTTTATCACGAGTCCGGATGTTCTGAAACATGGAGATGCAGGAGGTGTTTATTTTGGATGATAACTTGAATATATATAGAGAAAAAAATTATTTATATACAAGTTGATCTATTACATATTTTGATGGATTGGACAATTTTGAATTCAATCATATTGATTTGATCCTTCGAATGCTAAAATAAACATATTTTCAATGCATCACTCACAGTATGAAGAAACTAAATGGAAGCCCTGATCAGCTTGGCTGAAGATTAAAGGTCGAGCCTCATTAAAACTTTTATGGCGAAAATTCCATGGGAAAAACACCAATAGAGTAAAGAGTCTCGTCTATGACAGACATAAACCAAAAACTAACCAACCGTTCGGATAAAATTGGTTATTGCTTAAATTGTAGTTTATTGTTGATTAGAGCTATAGGAAGAAAAAAGATAAAAGAGCTTACAATTTGTGAGGGTGAATCATGTTGATGGGGCTTTGACGAGTTCAAGAAATGATCGCTTTCGGTGGTGAAAATGTAAATCATGCAGAAGATGAAGATGACCATGGAGAAATCAAGGTGAATTTTGCCGTTGGGCATTTTGGATGACAACAATGTGTCTAAGGTTGGGCCATTCAATCAGTGCATATGCAGGTTTTCTCTCTTCTTTCTGCCTCTTCAATTCTGTCCACGAATTTGATCAAGAAGAACCATATATATATATATATATATAATTGGTTCCTCCTGTTTGACTTGATTATTGTTCAGCACGACCTCAACACTTTGGGCTAATGAGTAATTTAATATTGAAGTCCCTAAGACGTTCTGAAGCACCAGAGTTCAATTACTCTGATTTGTATCACTACAAAAAATAAGGTCTTAACGATGAATTTTACGACAGACAATGGGGCGTCGTAAACTTATCACAATTAACGATGGATTTACGATAGCATAAATATATGTCATAAATCCGTAGCTAATATATCATTAAACTTAGCAGATATATTTGCTTTAAAAAACGGTCGTTATTCCATCGTTAATGTATACATATATTAAATTAAATTTAATTATTTTATCTCCCATCGTTGATCCGTTGTTAATGTATACATATTTTAAAAAATTAGCGACATATATATTGTCGTAAATCCGTCATTACCTTGTAGAACCCGTGGCATCCAAATTGTTCAATTTCCCCTAACCCTAACTCTCTCTCTCTCTCGCTCACTCTATCTATTGCTCTCACTCGCCGCCCCACCGTCGACTCCCCCTCCGCTGTCAACACCCTTCTTTATCTCGCTTCATCTCCCTTATTCACTCTCTTTGTCTCTATCACTCCCTCACACTCGCCGCCGCCCCACTGTCGGCTCTCTTTCTCTCATCGCCGACTCCTCCATGCAGGTTGCCCTGCCTCCATCTATCGACTATTAGAAACTGGGTACGTAGAAATGCGAATATAAAGTTTAAAGGGAATGCTATATATAACCGAGGCAAGAGTTAGACTCTTTCTCCGCAAGATAATATTGCTCCGCTATAGTGCACGCGGTTCAACAACAATTATCTCCAAGATACAACGGTTTAACAAATACGAGTAGTTGCACTACTAGACGTATTTCCGGCGAACTACTAGATATTCGGACGAGAGGATTTTGAAGAATGAATGAGTAGATTGATTATCTTCGTTCGGTGTTTTAATCATCTTCTGCAGGGTCCCTTTTATAGCCCACGGTGCCTGTTCGTGAAGTGGTGCGAAGGCCCAACTGCTGACCCGAACCAGTGCGTTGATCGAGGCCTATCGGGTTAGCCCGAACCGGCGTGATGGTTCGTCCATGCACGAGCCCAACCGCCCGCCACGTAGTCGAGTCCGACGTGTCGCCCGAGCCATCTCCGGTGCCATGTTGGCAAAACTTTTGGCTCCTCAAAGCTCCTCATGACGATGCGACGTGCGCCTCTAAAGCGCCAATGCGACAATTGCGGCGTGCACGTGCTCGGACTCGGACTCTCGAATCGGATGGTGCCGCACCATCCTCGTAAGCATTGGGTTAGCCATAAAATAGCTAATTAAAAACCACTAGGGTGCACCATAGATGGTGCACTTGATTATTCCTTATTGATGTGAACTCATTTATAAATAGCTTAGAGCTTCCTTATTTTTCCAATGTGGGATAGAAAACTTATTCCACCATTAAGAAGCCATCTTTGTGCATTAATTGTTCATTCATCCCACAATGGATTTGAACATATAAATACACTAAATTGATCTACACAAAATGTAGATTCCAAATCTAAGCTCATATATAAATTTATTCCAACAATCCCCCACATGAATGACGATTAATGCAAATGCAAGTTTTATCAAAGTCCCGACGATCTATTATTGCATTAGGATAGGTAGTTGTTGGCTTTGAACCTTCCTTAGTATAGTGTTATCGGATTTACTTACTGCTCGGTGAACACGATGTCTTGAACCGACCGGTTTTGTGTAAACCAAGACAATAACACATACACAAGAATAGATACACTATCTTTCGTTCTCACGTTGTGTCCATTTGGCCTTGGACCATATCTTGATTCATAAGTGTTATTTATTTGAAGCGGCCCACACTTCACACTTAGATAGGTGATCTCCATGAAGAGTATCTGCTCTACTCCACCAATAAGGCTATAGGAATCATTAAAGTTCTTTAAAACTTACCCTTTACCACGAACTGCAGGGTTACACTTGAACAACTACGAGAATGGATTATTGAGATTTCAAGTGTATAACTTGAACCTTCATAACTTAGTTGTCTCTTTGAACCAAGTTTTTGGGATCTCCAATCATCATGGTTGAGTTACCATTATGAACGTTCTTTAAGCGTGGATTTTAATCCCATTCCCTTCTCGCATTGTATAATTGATCACGATTAATACCTTTAGTAAGCGGATCCGCTATATTGTCTTTTGACCTTACATAGTCAATACACATTATACCGATCGTGATCACTTGTCTAAGCGGTATTGTGTCTTGACGAATGTGTCGAGACTTACCGTTATACATGCTACTCTTAGTTCTCCCTATGGCTGACATGCTATCACAATGCACCATAACGGGATGTATGGGTTTTTCCCAACAAGGAATATCTTCTAAGAAATTTCTTAACCATTAGGCTTCTTCATGACTTTATCTAAAGCAATGAATTCGGATTCCATTGTAGATCGAGCTATACAAGTTTGCTTATACGATTTCCATGACACTGCTCCTCCACCTATGGTGAACACGAATCCACTTGTGGATTTGGAGTCTTTGTATCGGATATCCAATTTGCATCATCGTATCCTTCCAAAACAAATTGGATATCTTGTGTAGTGTAAACTATAGTTCAAAGTATGTTTTAAATACCTTAGAACTCTAGTTAATGCGGTCCAATGATCCTTGCTTGGATTACTTGTGAACCGACTCAACTTGCTAATTGAATATGCTATGTCGGGTCTTGTACAATTTGCTAAGTACATTAGACTTCCAATGACCCTAACATAGTCGATTGGGATATCGGGTCTCCTCGATTTTGGCTAAGTGTAGACTTAAATCAGCGGTGTCTTAGCCGGAGGTAGATCATAAGTTTTGAATTTCTTAAGCACGTTCTCAACATAGTGAGATTGTGATAAGACAATTCCATCATGTGTTCTAGAAATTTTAATTCCTAGAATCACATCAGCTATCCCCAAGTCTTTCATATCGAATGTTCTCTTCAACATTTCTTTAGTATTCATGATTATATCACGATTACTACCCATTATGAGCATGTCATCAACATAAAGACATACAATGACAAAATTATCGGATGTCCCTTTAATGTAAACACATTTGTCGCACTCATTAATTTTGAATCCATTTGACATCATCACTTGGTCAATTTCTCATGCCATTGTTTGGGTGCTTGTTTAAGTCCGTATAAAGACTTAACAAGTTTGCAAACTTTGTTTTCTTGTCCGGGGATAACAAACCCTTCAGGTTGTTCCATGTAAATTTCATCTTCTAAATCCCCATTTAGAAATGCCGTTTTACATCCATTTGATGTACTTCAAGATTATGCAACGCACTATAGCAAGTAAGCGTTCTTATGGATGTAATCCTTGTAACAGTGAGTATGTATCAAAGTAGTCATACCCTTCCTTTTGTTTGTAACCCTGGCTACCAAGCGTGCTTTGTACTTATCAATAGTTCCATCGGCATTGAATTTTCTCTTTAGAATCCACTTGCATCCTAAAGGTTTACAACCGGGAGGAAGGTCAACGATTTTCAGTGTGATTGTTTAAGATAGATTCAATTTCACTATTGATAGCTTCTCCATAGAGCGACATCGAGGACCGAGACAATGCTTCCTCGATTGTCTTAGGATCATCTTCCAACGAATAAACCACAAAGTGCGGACCAAAGAACTTTGCGGTTTTGTTCGTTTTCCTCGTCTTGGTGTAGGTGTTGGCTCAACATTTGGTCCAATATTTTACGGCGAGTTTTCTTCATAAGTTCTCTTCTTAGAACTTGCGTCGTTCTTTTCTTTCTTGGGAAATATAGTTTCAAAAATGTAGCATTTCTTGATTCTATGATCATTCCTCATGCATGTCGGGTATTTTCGACTTGTGTACCAAAAAAACGATATCGCTACTATTGTTTGCATATCCAATGAAGATGCAATCAATAGTTTTAGGGCCTATCTTAACTTGTTTTGGTTTTGGTACTTGACCTTTCATGAGACACCCCCACTTTCGTGTATTTGTAGGATGGTTTCCTACCTTTCCATAATTCATATGGAGTTTTATCTTGTTTCTTTTGGGGTAACTTGTTTAATATTTTATTTGCCGAAAGGATAGCTCCCCACATGTTATGTGATAAGACCGAGCTAATCAACATAGCATTCATCATTTCCTTTAATGTTCAATTTTTCCGTTCGGCAATACCATATTATTGTGGTGAGTAAGGTGCCGTTGTTTGATGAATAATCTGTTTTCACGACAAAATTCTTCAAGCGGTGCAACATACTCGCCACCACGATCACTTGAATCATCTTGATTTTAGCGTTGAGTTGATTTTCAACTTCACTCTTGTAACTTTTGAAAGCTTGAATGCTTCGTCTTTGCTTCTCAAAGATATACGTAACAAAATCTTGTGCAATCATCTATAAATGTTATAAAATAATTCTTTCCACCTCTAGTTTGTACAAGTTTTAAATCACATAAGTCGGTGTGAATCAATTCTAGAGGTGTTATTGATCTTTCCACCGAATGAAAAGGTTTCTTTGCCATTTTGCTTCAACACAAATTTCACACTTATTGTGTTGATCAAATGATATTTTGGCAATAGCTCTAAATTCACTAATCTTCGTAGTGTATTTATATTTGCATGTCCTAATCTATCATGCCATAAATTAGGAGACTCAATCACATATCAACACTTTCTTTTATTTCAACATTGGAATTACATTGAGTGCACTTAGCTTGAAAGGCCATTATCT
Organism: Salvia rosmarinus; assembly: GCA_036937905.1. Lineage (NCBI taxonomy): Eukaryota > Viridiplantae > Streptophyta > Magnoliopsida > Lamiales > Lamiaceae > Salvia > Salvia rosmarinus. The sequence continues at coordinate 15,135,070 of CM072818.1, forward strand.
AGATAGCATTTTCCTATAAAGTGACCATTTTGGTCATTACAACTTTATGCGCTTCAAACACTAGTCTAAAACCAGCTTTGCTCAAAGAGAACCGGACACAAGATTCTTGCGGATGTCGGGAACATGCAGCACGTTGGTCGGCGTCACTTTCAATCCGAAGTCATCTTTAGCACAACTTTTCCCATTCCAACGATCTTGGAAGCTGCGGAGTTGCCCATGTACAATTTCCTCTTTTGGTGATGGGTTCATAGGTGGAGAACATTGACTTATCGCACGGATGTGCTTTGTAGCACCAAGATCGACCCACCACCCGGTTGGGTTGCCTACCATGTTGACTTCATCTACAACGCAGATAAATCGAGTTCGAGATAAGTCGAGGGTACGTTTTTCCTCCGTCACGTTTGCTTGTTGATGACCATCTTTCTTCTTTGGTTTCGACAATCCTTCGCCATGTGCCGGGTTTGCCATAGTTGTAGCAATCTCCTTTGATCCTCTTTTGCTTCTTGGTCTTGCTTCTTCCCGTTGAACTTGCGTTTCTTGTTGTTGGTGCTCGACTCGGCTAGATTTGCCTTTGCCTCCATAGGCGATTTCTTCGCCATGTTGTCGATTTGCGGTTGTCTTCTTGATCCTCAATCAATACAATAAGATCTTCAAGTCCCATCTCCTTGCGTTTGTGTTTGAGATAGTTCTTGAATTCTTTCCACATTGGTGGTAATTCTCGATCATTGCAGCAACATGAAATGATTCGAAAGTTCCATACCTTGGCGAGAATATCATGCGAATCAGCGGAGTTCTTGCACTTGTTCAAGCACCGTCTTGCTATCCACCATTTTTTAATCTAGGAAGCGTCCGACGATAAACTTCTTTAGACCGGCATCTTCCGTCTTGTATTTTGTCTCTAAAGAGATCCATAGTTCCTTGACGTCTTGGCATTAGAGTAAACACTATAGAGAGTGTCGTCTAACCCATTGAGGATGTAATTGCGACCGAGAAAGTCGCTATGATGCCATGCATCTAACGTGATGCGTTTTGTTCATCGGTCTCATCTTCCTCCACAAGAGGAGGTGACTCATTCAAGAAATGTGCCAAATTGAGAGTAGTCGGTGAAAAGCATTTTAGATTGCCAACGTATAAATTGAACACGAAATTTTCCGGCTTTTCGGCATGAGCAGGGGCATTCGAACGTTGCTTCGACTTGTCGCCATTTCCACAGAATATTATCTTGCTATTGTTAGAAACTGGGTACGTAGAAATGCGAATATAAAGTTTAAAGGAATGCTATATATAAGCGAGGCAAGAGTTAGACTCTTTCTCCATGAAGATAATATTGCTCTTACCTTACTGATACACAGCGGTTCAATGAGCAATTATCTCCAAGATACAACGGTTTAACAAATACAGTAGTTGCACTACTAGGCGTATTTTCGCGAACTACTAGATATTCGGGACGAGAGGATTTTGAAGAATGAATGAGTAGATTGATTATCTTCGTTCGGTGTTTTAATCATCTTCATAGGTCCTTTTATAGCCTACGGTGCTGTTCGTGAAGTGGTGCGAAGGCCCAACTGCGACCGAACGGTGCGTTGATCGAGGCCTATCGGGTTAGCGAACCGGCGTGATGGTTCGTCCATGCACGAGCCCAACCACCCGCCACGTGGTCGAGTCGGCGTGTCGCGAGCCATCTCCGGTGCCATGTTGGCAAAACTTTTGGCTCCTCAAAGCTCCTCGCGACGATGCGCACGTGCGCCTCTAAAGCGCCAATGCGACAAGTGCGACATGCGTACTCGGACTCGGACTCTCGGACTCGGATGGTGCCGCACCATCCTCGTAAACATTGGGTTAGCCATAAAATAGCTAATTAAAACCCACTAGGGTGCGCCATAGATGGTGCACACTTGATTATTCTTATTGATGTGAACTCGTTTATAAATAGCTTAGAGCTTTCTTATTTTCAATGTGGGATAGAAAACTTATTCCCACCATTAAGAAGCCATCTTTGTGCATTAATTGTTCATTCATCCCACAATGGATTTGAACACATAAATACACTAAATTGATCTACACAAAATGTAGATTCCAAATCTAAGCTCATATACAAATTTATTCCAACATCGACTAGGTTGGTTTTTTTTTTCTTTCAATTTTTAATTTTGTTTTGTGTATATGACATATATGGTTAGCTAGGTAGATTAAGTTAGTTAATCCAATTTCATAACTTTTTGTAAATATGGTTAATTGTGGTTACATTGTGCTTAGAATTATGCTTTTGGGTTGATAAATTCACAAATACCCTAAATCATTCTACCCCCAAAATATATATGTGCTCTATTTTTATCCTTGTAGATGTCAAACTCTCGTTTCCCCAGGCTAGATGAGCACGTACAGAGGTTTCAGACCTATGTAAGTGGAAATGAGGATTCAGTACGAGAGATAATCGCATACCTATACTTATGTTATGGATATTCGCATGTAAAGAAGTGGGCGATTATGAGGCTATCAGAAAGCTGATCAATGTGTTACCACCCTATCAGAATATATTGGCCCAAATCTCTCGATAGAATAGTCGTGGAATGAAAGGTGGATTTCCGACACTTGCTTTGAGATTACTATCCTAATGGGTTCCTGAAGATACATCGCGCAAAGGCCTAACCCTACCACAATTGACACCACCGGCACGGGTGGAAGATACATCCTACAAAGTCCTACCCACGTGCAAAGATCCATCACAACAGCCAGCGTCCCTAGTCTACACACCAAACTCATCACCGAAGATGAGGAAGAGGAATGAGATCATACCTGATAGGATATGGCCCAACCTCTCGGGCCACTAGCGAGCCCAAACAGTTGGGCACGACCTAATCTTTGCCTACTCGGTTACGCCCGAAACACGACCTCAAACCCTAATTAAAGGCGAGTCGAGGGAAGATGATGGGGTAGCGGTGGAAATCATGGACAATTATGGTGAAGATCATGGTCGATTCTGAGAAGGATTGTGAGCCCGCCATTCAAGGGATTCGTTACAAGGTCTACGTTTATGTATAAATAGGAGTTAGATTGAAGGTAAAGGGTTAGCAAATTCTTGAACACTAGAGCTCCTTGAGATACTCATTGTAATACAATTATAGTGAACATCTTGAGGATCATCACCTCCGTGGGCGTAGATACGAGTCTTGATCGAACCACGTAAAAACTCCCTGTGTTCTTTACTGCTTTCTCTAAATCTCGCATACTAACGTGTAGGGAAAACATATGTTTAGCCCTCGCCCGAGGATCTATCTTGGATATTTAATTCACCATACATTGATTATATTCATAGCATCGTCTATTTAATTAATTGCAACACGTGGGGTTTTCTCGTGTTTACCTTTGGATCTATCGGGGTCGAGCGGAATGAGCGGATCGAGACTCGTGCTCGATCTTACGGACTGTATCCCGGTTGCCCAATCTCAGCGTCGGTGAGGGCGATCTATGGAGAATGCTACGGAAAAATCACCCTTTGCTCTCTCACAAAACTCACGAAAATTCCTCCCAAAGACTATGGGATTCTCGAAAATATGTAGGATTAATGAGCATTAACCTAGACTTTATCTCTTACCTTATATTTATAATGCATTACCATAATCCCATAAGGAAAGGATTTATGCATATCCATAAATATAATAATATCCTTATAGGATAAAGAGAATAAAATCTTGCCATAGAGAGCACATAGGGCGCCGATTTTCTTGTGCTAAAGGGCTGGATGGGCCGACCGAGGATCAAATGCAAGGAATAAAGATGGGCCTCAAATAAATTAATTATCTTATGTTGACCCGAACATAAATTAATTTATAAACATTTATTCATGCTACTAGAGAATAAATCTTGACTTTCTCCTTTATTACCGAAGTTGAGTCGGGCTTGCACTTAGACATTCTGAATCCCGTATTTAAGATATCGAGCGTCCATTAATTATTTATAGCAATCATTGCTTAAAATAATTAATATCTTCATTCCTTAAGTAGTACCACTCAACCTTATTATTGTACTTGAGCTAACTCAACTGCGGGGTTTAGTACAATAAACCTTTGAGCTCCTTAAGGGGCGTCATCATCCTAAGCGGATACGGTGACTCGTCTGAGATAACTAGCATGACATCTGACACCGCCACCATCCAAGATCACGGAGAATATTGGGTTAGAACATATAACCTCACCCATAACAAGTCAAAGTGATGGTCGACAACTCATACTCACCTAATACCTTATCGAGGTTTAGATCATCGTAAGTCACGAGATCTTGGTTCTTCACGACGGTCGGATAGAAGAACACATCTCACTGTGATCCTTCAATACGTCGAGGCGTACCGGCATAGATAAGCAACTAAGTCAAGTCACTTCTTATCTATCTTTGCGGCTATACCGACAACTCGTCCTCAAGTTGTCTCGGTGTGAAACTTTTATATCTCATTAAGCTTGACCAATCATACGGACTTACGTGATCTTCTACACCTTGTATGATCTAACTTATATATGAGATAAGGGGACACGGATATATGCAATCAAGTATTGATTCGGATAGGAGATTGTAATAGTGGTAACGAGAAACATTGTATACAAGCTCAACCAAAAGCGCTTTCGATATATAAATCAACAATCTCCCACTTATACTAAAGCAAACTTTTAGTATACAATGTGTCTTTCTACTAGCTATTACAAACAACCATCACTTTGCTTCTCCCACTTATACAAAGTTTCCTTTCTAAGTGGGTGCCATCAAGCGCAATCAAGTCCTCGAACGTGCACATCGTAGATTTTTGCGGCGGGCTATTTGTGAATGGATCCGCTAGATTTTCCTTCGTATCAATCTTTTCAATCGAAGACGTCACCTCGTCTAACGATTTCTCGTATGACATGGTACTTTCTCTCTATGTGTTTGGTCGCCTTGTGGGTCCGTGGTTCCTTCGAGTTTGCCTTTGCACCGAGTTATCACGATAAACTATGATACTCTTAGGCAAACCGGTACCACACCTAGATCCATGAGGTAGTTCTTGAACCATCTGACCTCATAGAAGCCTCGGAAGGGCTACATATTCGGCTTCCATGGTAGAGTCCGCAATGCATCATTGCTTTGCACTCGCTTGAGGATCTTGCTCCACCTCCCAAGGTAAACACATAGCCGAGGTTGACTTTTCTCATCACGGTCGACTTAGAAATCCAGTGCAGTATAACCCAAAGGCATTAGACTATCGCATGGTAAACTAGCCTATAATCTCGAGTCCTTTTCGGTGCTTGAGTATATGCTTCTTGTAGTCAATGAGCTTGTCGAGGTTAGGCGATATCTAGCTACTATGCCTACCGCGCCAGCGAGATATCGGGCCTCGTGCATAGCATTGCGTACATGAGACTTCCTACGGCGGGCGTAAGGAACTTGTCTCATTTCCTCTATCTTCTTTGCGGTCATGGGGTATTGCGTCTTGAATAAAGGGCGCCATATGCGAAAGGTAGCAATCCTTTCTTAGCGGTTTGCATACTAAAGCAGTAATCACGGTATCGATGTAAGGCGCTGAGATAAGCTCGACATTTTCTTCTTGCGATCTCGGTAAACCTTGATACCAGAATGTCTGTTGCATCTCCTAAGTCTTTCATTTGAAGCGATCGGATAACCAACTCTTTATGTCGATATGACTTCACGTTGTTGCCAACTAGAAGAATGTCATCTACATAAAGTGCAAGAAATACCACATCACCGTTAACATCTAACAGATACACACAACTCTCGCTAGGTAGCGGGTAAATCCATAAGACTTTACCACCTCGTCAAAGCGTAAGTTCCATGATCGGGAGGCTGCTTAAGTCCATAAATGGACTTCTTAAGCTTCCAAACTAGATGCTCTTCACCCTTTACCACATAACCTTGGTTCTTTGCATATAGATGTCTCTACCTTCCTCAAGGTAACCATTTAGAAAAGCGGTTTTAACATCCATTTGCCAAACCTCTGGGTTGAGTGGGCTGCTATGGCGGAAGAATTACGATGGACTTGAGCATTGCTCTGGTGAAAAGGTCTCATCGAAATCGATGCCCTCAATCGAGTGTACCCTTTCGCCACAAGCACGGCTTTAAAAGCGAAACTTCTCCATCGGAATCTCTTCCTTTTGTATATCCACTTACTACCTACGGCTTCCTTGCCATCTTGTAGAGGTGTATTTTCATATCGTCCATAGCCGTTATGGACTCCATTTCTAAGTCCATAGCGGTGTGCCATGATCTTGCATCAATGTCTTGTATCGCCTCCTTGTATGTCCATGGGTCGATTATTGCTGTTCGTTTCACGGGACTATATCGAAGATTGTCCACGAACATAAATCGCTCGGGTTGACGAACAACCCTCCCTCTGACGAGGTTCTCACAGCACTATGGCAATGGTGGGTGCGAAACTTGTGGTTCTCTATCTTGCACAACTTCTTTGGGTAAGCACCACTTGTGCGGTCGGTATCTCGGTGGAACTCGACCACTTCAATTTCTTGAAGTATCGGTGTCGATCCTCCCACTAGACTCGACATCTCGTACCTTTGGCCTGTCGGTGGTGGAATCGATCATCTTCTAATTCTTGAAGAATGATTTCAACTTTGGATTTATGATTTTTATGTAGTCCTCTTCTAAGAATCGAGCATTAGTGCTAATAATGACCTTCGATCCTTGGGACTATAGAATAAACCACCTTCGTTCCTCTAGGATAGCCGATAAACAACCTTGCGTCGGATCTAGCCTCCAACTTGTCGACCTTCTTGTTCGACGCGTGTCTTTGGACTACCCCATATCCTTATGTGGCTTAAAGCGGGCTTCGCCCAAACCACAACTCGAAGGGGTCTTTTCGGTGACTTGGATGGTACTATATTTAGCAAGTATGCATTGTTTCTAAGGCATACCCCGAGCGAAATAGGCAATGTTGCATAACTCATCATTGATCTAACCATTTCCAAAAGAGTCTATTCTTGGCTCGACACACCATTTCTTTGTGGTGTGCCCGGTGAAGTCTTGTTGGGATGTAATCCCACACTTCACTAGATAGTCCATAAACTCGTTCTTGAGGTATTCGCCACCACGATCGAGCGGTGACTTGATACTCTTACCAAGCCGTCTCCACTTCCGCCTTGAACTCTTTGAATTTCTCAAAACATTCAGACTTGCGGTGAAGCAGGTATATGTATCCGTACCTTGAGTAATCGTCAATGAAAGTGACAAAATACTCGTACCCTCCACGAGCTTGTGTGGACATTGGTCCACACAGGTCAGAATGGACTAGCTCTAACATTTCTTTGGCTCTATAACCCTTCGCATTGAAGGTGCAGTCGACATCTTACCTTCTATCTGAGGATTCGCGGTGGGAACGGAGTAACCGTGAGATTACCCAACGCTCCATTCTTAGCTAGTCTTTGGATCCTATTTAGATTGATGTGACCTAATCTAAGATGCCAGAGAAAAGTAGTGTCATCTTGCGAAGAAAACTTTCTCTTTTTAGGGTTTGATGAAGATCTGACATAGTTATAGGTATTATGTTTTGCGAGAAATAGTATAAAGCGAATTATATAACGTGCCAACACGGATAACCGTCATTTCTTATGATAGAAACACCACTATCAAAAATAACGAATATCCATGAGTAAATAATTTGAAAGCAGAAACAAGGTTCGCCGAAAATCCGGCACATATAAAGCGTCTTTCAAAACTAAAGCTGTTTTCTCAAAACATAAAGTAACATCTCCAAGCTGCAACGGCCTCGACTTTCGCGCGTTGCCCATGGAGATCGTTATCTCGCCATCAAACGACTCCCTTGTCGCGGGAACCCCGCAGGTGTAACAAACATGATCGATTCGCCCGTATCTACTACCCGAGAATGGGTAGAACAAGTCGCTAAACATGTTTCCGTTACTAAAGCAAGCGGCGTACCTTGAGCCTTGAGCATAGGGCACTTGGCCTTCCAATGCTCGATCTTACCGCACTTGAAGCACTTGCCTTTTCCTTTGGCTTCTTGAAGCCTCCGGTGGCAACCACGTTCTTGTTCCCATTACTCCCTTGTTTGCCTTGCCTCTTCCACCTTTGGTACCCCTTTTCTTTTCCATTTTGCAACGAAAATTTTGGGCCTTAGATGTGCTAGCAAGAGCATGTGCTCCTTTTCCCATAACTCCTTCGCGACAACGAGATCATTAAGCAACCGACTAAGTGTAAACTCGGTCTTGCTCATGATCGCATTCACGAAAGTTCTCAAAGACTTGGGCGTGTATTGAGGATGATATCGACCTTGACCGCCATCAATACCTCCTCCCAAGCGATCAAGACTATCCATGAGATGAGTCGTGTGGGAGACATGTTCATGGACGAACTTCCTTCTTCCATCTTACACGCCAAGATTTCTCTCATTGTGTGGAAGCGGACTTTCGATCCGATTGCCCAAACTTACTCTCGAGACTTGACCAAATATCGATCGCGTCTACCATCGATCGATCTTTGCGGCGCAAGCCTTTGGACATAGTAGTCATCATATAGCATTTAGCCATATTGTTTGACTTATTCCAAAGTGCGCTTGACTCTCATTGCTCATTAGTCGATCGTCGATAAGGGCATCGGGTTTAGGAGTAGTGAGAACAAACATGTGTTCTGGCGATAAGAACATATTCCATGTTTCATTTCCACTCGATAAAATTTGGACGGATAGCGGTTTTGTGCGAGCATATTGATAATCGGTGTAAGAGACATATCGAAACGATAATGAAAAAACACATAAGCATACGATCGCACATAATTCGTAACAATAATATTGTAACCTTTTGATAAAACAATATTAATTGAAACCTCCAATCGTGAGGAATCCCATATGCAAGCCACAGCGTGTGGGCGTTTACATGAACCCCTCGACCGGACTAAAATATACCTTTTAGTCGTTTAATTTCAATCCATGTCATCTTAACCTTATGACAAATGAAATTAACGATTGGACCTTACTAGACCACATCACTATCGCAGAAGGACTTGGCGGGAAGTTGTACTCGGTGATGTCTAAGCAATGACCATATTTTAACGATGAAAATGAATCCTTAGAATTGGCATACTCACTCGGACCATACCGCCCAATTCAAATTCTTTTGTTATCTCATTTTATATCTATCTCTAGAGAACTTATGAAAATCGCACATGCAAGCCACGCGTGTGGGCGTTTACATGAAACTCCCACTTCTCGATAGATTTAAAAAGTTTTATTTAGAAATCTCATCTAACAAACTTATGATAAGCAGTGCAAGCAAGCCGCGCGTGTGGGCGTTTACTCACGGTCGTATCACTTTGTTTAGAGATCAAAAAGTGGAGGTCTTGACATTTTAATTTGAAAAATTAATTTGTCGGGTTGCTTGCTTAGTCCTTTTGTTCAAAAGGTTTATCCATGCAGATCACGTAATCTAGCATGCTTGTCATAGAACTCGACATGTAAAACATGCTCATGAGAATTCTAAAATATGCTTGATAAACGCGATAAACCTAGCATGCTTACTATGCGCGCCATCGTAAAACACTTAAAGGTTTGTCAGCGTAATTTAAACATACATAGCATGCTCTGCATTATTTAAACATCCACGACATGCGATGAGCGATAAAAATAAAATAAAAGCGTTCATCGTGGCCCACTCGTGAAACACGCACTTTCTGCACGATCTATTACATAGAATTGCAAAGTACGGATCTTCAACTTGAAAAGCGGGCCTCGCGTGCAGGCACGGACGGACTCGTCAAAAGCGGATTCGGTGGAGCGATTGGAGCAGGCTGGGTCGGGTCGCTGGAACCGGGTCGAAAAAATCGGATCCGGGTGAAAAGCAGTGCGGGCTGAAACCGGGTCGGGTCGACCGAACTAAAATGGGCGGGTCGAAACGGGGCTGGGCGGCGTGCTGAGGGCACAGCGCGCCATGCAGCAGCGCCCGATCCCTGCCGAGAAAAATCGGCGACTTTGAGGTTTCTGCGTGAATCTGTCCCGAGGCCGCCGAGGCCTCATGAGAATCGCGCCTCGCGTCGCCCGTCGCGCCTGCCGAGCCGCTCACGAGGTTTCACGCCCGAATCGCGTGGCCGTGGCGCGCTGAGAACCACCGAGCCCCACTTGCGACGCCCGATGCAGCGCTGCTGCCCAGCGCTGCGCCTGCACGGCCTGCGCGCTGCTGCCGAGCACTGCTGCGCATTGAGGTTTCTGGCGTTGTTTGCGGCGCCGCCGAGGCTCCGCGCAAGTCGCGCGCCCGCGTCGCCAGCAGCGCATGCCGCCGCGCCCCTCGCCGGTTGCCGAGCACTGTGACCCCGCGCCCGCCTCGCCCGATCTTGGCGCCAGCTGCCGAGGCAGCGTCTGGCGGCGCGAAGGCTGCTGCCGCGCCTCGGCCGAGGCTGCCACCGCGCCTTTGCCCATGTCGCCCGATGTGCTGCCGAGAAGCGCGCATGGCGCCGAGCACACGACTCGCGCCGTGCGTCGGTTTCTCGAGATGAGTCTTTGTCGTCTCGTTTTTCGTGCTTTCGTCTTCGTTCTTCTTTTACGGATAGGATTTCTGAGAAAAATAAATCTAACCTAACCACGGATTTTCTCGTGGTGAAAAACAAAACCCAACAAAAACAAAGCGAGCCACGATGAGCAGCGGATCTATCGATTAATTAGCGCGCGTAATAATCAAGCGTGAATTAATCCAGCGAGCAAGATTCGATCCGGGCTCGATACCAATTGTAGGAAAAACATATGTTTAGCCCTCGCCCGAGGATCTATCTTGGATATTTAATTCACCATACATTGATTATATTCCTAGCATCGTCTATTTAATTAATTGCAACACGTGGGGTTTCTCATGTTTACCTTTGGATGCGGTCGGTCGAGCGAAATGAGCGGATCGAGACTGGTGCTCGATCTTACGGATCGTATCCGGTTGCCCAATCTCCAGCGTCGAGTGAGGGCGATCTATGGAGAATGCTACGGAAAAATCACCCTTTGCTCTCTCACAAAACTCACGAAAATTCCTCCCAAAGACTATGGGATTCTCGAAAATATGTGTAGGATTAATGAGCATTAACCTAGACTTTATCTCTTACCTTATATTTATAATGCATTACCATAATCCCACAAGGAAAGGATTTATGCATATCTCATAAATATAATAATATCCTTATAGGATAAAGAGAATAAAATCTTGCCATAGAGAGCACATAGGGGCCATGATTTTCTTGTGCTAAAGGGCTGGATGGGCGGCCGAGGATCAAATGCAAGGAATAAAGATGGGCCTCAAATAAATTAATTATCTTATGTTCGACCCGAACATAAATTAATTTATAAACATTTATTCATGCCACTAGAGAATAAATCTTGACTTACCTCTTTATTACGAAGTTGAGTCGGGCTTGCACTTAGACATTCTGAATCCCGTATTTAAGATATCGAGCGTCCATTAATTATTTATAGCAATCATTGCTTAAAATAATTAATATCTTCATTCCTTAAGTAGTACCACTCAACCTTATTATTGTACTTGAGCTAACTCAACTGCGGGGTTTAGTACAATAAACCTTTGAGCTCCTTAAGGGGCGTCATCATCCTAGCGGATCGGTGACTCGTCTGAGATAACTAGCATGACATACAAGCACCGCCACCACCCAAGATCGCGGAGAATATTGGGTTAGAACTTATAACCCTCACCCATAACAAGTCAAAGTGATGGTCGACAACTCATACTCACCTAATACCTTATCGAGGTTTAGATCATCGTAAGTCTCCGAGATCTTGGTTCTTCACGACGGTCAAATAGAAGAACACATCTCACTGTGATCCTTGATACGTCGAGGCGTGCTAGCATAGACAAGCAACTAAGTCAAGTCACTTCTTATCTATCTGCGGCCTATACCGACAACTCGTCATCAAGTTGTCTCGGTGTGAAACTTTTATATCTCATTAAGCTTGACCAATCATACGGACTTCTTTGATCTTTTACACCTTGTATGATCTAACTTATATATGAGATAAGGGGACACGAGATATATGCAATCAAGTATTCAATTCGGATAGGAGATTGTAATAGTGGTAACGAAACATTGTATACAAGCTCAACCAAAGCGCTTTCGATATACAAATCAACATAACGCGTGCAGATTTATCATTGGCGCGTCGTGGGAAAACTCTTTTCTTTTCGAAAAAAATCTGTGTTTTCTACAATTTAATGGCGAGGACACGTGCAAGCGCAAATCTTGCCGGCGATGTCGGTAACAACCGTGCGGAGGAGGACGATCGGAGTAGTCACACAACGCCGGGAAAGGGATCGCGGACGCCACCAGCGGTCATACACACGAGGGCTACATGGAGAATGCTTCCATACACCCTCGGGATGGTCGCCCAACGAGGAGGAAGATGCGATCTCGGTGCGGTGAGCAGGAGGTTCACCGCTCCCACGAGGTCCTCGGTCGGCGGTGTCCGAATTCCTCAATGCCAACCTCAATCAATTCGAGTTTCCTCAACCGGAGGACAAGCGGGCGGGCCCCTCAAGAGTGCCCGAATTGGTGATTCTGACAACCGAGATCGTTCACCTCTTGAAACAATCAACGCGTTCACCGTGGCACAATGACCGCCCCAATACCCGAGTTCATTCGCCTCATACCATCCGCGGAGCCATTCTCCACTCGGCGTAATGCCCATGTATTTGGGCGGGAAAGAAGAGAGGAAAGGCGGTCGAACTCCCTCGAGAGGCGACAGACGCCGCTATCGATCTCCACTCCTCCCGGAGAGAGATGGCGGCGAGCTTCCGGATTCGGCCGGCACGGATGAATTATCTCTCCTTTCTCAAGGGAGATTCTGGATACACCCCTACCACAGCGATACCGTGCTCCAAATATCGCTGCATACGATGGCCTTGGAGATCCTTCTGACTTCCTATTTGCCTATACCACTAACATGGCAAACCAAGGGATGGAAGATTTCCACATGTGTAAGGTCTTCCCCGAGGTGCTGATCTCCAACGCTCGACGTTGGTTCACCTCGCTTCGCCAGAACAGCATCCATTGCTTCAAAGACCTCATGGATCAGTTCAAATGGCGTTTTTACCAAAAGATGCCGCCTCAACAACCTTCATCCGATCTGCTTACAATCCGCCAAGGGCGGGACGAGACGATGTCGAATTTCGTCTCAAGATTCATCATGGAATCCCTTAAAATAGATGAGAGTAACGATCTCTACATCATCAACGCATTCAAGAACGGGATCCGACCCGGTGCTCTGAATAAAGAGATCACCCGTGAACAGCCGAAGACGGCTAGTCGTCTTTGGACCTTGGTTGACAACTTTGTCAAAGGGGACGAGTCGGACCGGAAGAAGAGAGAGATCTGGGATGAGCAGCGGACTGAAAGAAGGAAGCCAGAGGATCGAGGCCGAGGTGCTGAACGCCGAAGTGCGTTCGAAAGAATCAAAAAGGGCCCAGTAGAATCAAGGCTGGGACCTCGGCCAAACCCTGGCAATAGCGAGCGCCCTCTGCTCAAATCCAGGGCGGAAATATTTGAGCTTCACACTGAGCTCTTTCCAAAACCTCCTCCTATGAAAGGAGGATCCAAAAAGTCAACAGGAAAGTATTGTGACTACCACCGTGGGTGCGGTCACGATCGTAAGATTGCAAGATCTTGAGCTCACAGTTGACGAGCTCGTCAGAAGAAGGCGAAGAAGTACATCGGCCGACTGGGCGGGTAATAAAAAGCAGAGGGAAAAATGGAGGTGGTAACAATGCGGACCGACCTCAACGGCGGACACGAAGATGGCGAGGCGAAGGTCCCAATGCAATGGAGCAGTGTCTATGCTATAACCGGGCTGCCCGTTGAGTGCAGCCAAGTCGTCACTTAGAAATGAGGCTCGGAGGCCGACCCGAGGAACCGAAAACAAGCGACTCCGGGATGGAGAGAACATCGTGTTCTCCAAAGATGACCCAGTACCAAGATTATGCCTCACCAGACGCCATTACTATACAAGCCGTGGTGGGCAGCAAGAACGTACATCGGGTCTACATTGACATCGAGCCTCCGTTAGCATCATATTCCGTAGTGCTGGATAAACTTGATGTTGGAGGAATTAGTACATCCCGCACCTTCCGATTCGGAGCTTTACTCAGAGGCGGTTCAACCCGAGGGCGTCATTACCCTTAGGTTACCATAGGACGTGCTCCCGTGTCGGTTACAAGGCCATTCAATTTTCTTGGTCTAGTTCCTCTCCATACAACATTATCACGGAAGAGATTGGTACAGACGCAACCGGGCCATCTCGCTCCGTGTACCACCTCACCATTAAGATACCCACCCGTGGGAGTGTTAAGCATTCGGGTGACCAAGCGGCTAAAGAATGCCTACGAGTCTCAACCCAAGATGCGGCCTTACCTCGTGCCTGCAATTCTGAACCCTCGAGTTGTCACCTCGGGATGACGATCGAGAATCTTGACTATCTGACGGCGACCCTTCCAAAGTTGTCAAGGTTGGCACCCAAGGTTGGCTAATATTCGCCAACGTGTCATGCACTTCTAAGGGAATACAGGGATGTATTTGCATGGTTCCCACTTAACATGACCGGGGTCTTGCCCGAGCTCATAACTCATCGTCTCAACATTGATCCGGCCACTAAACCAGTTCGGCAGAAGAAGAGAAGTTTTGTCGCGGAGCGCAGCTAGGTCATAAGGGACGAGGTAACCCAACTCCGGAGGCTAAAATCATGACGAGGTCAAATATCCAACTGGATGGCTAATCCGATTGTGGTTCGAAGCAGGAGGGATGGCGCATGTGTGTCGACTATACCGACCTCAATAAACACTGCCCAAAGGACTGTTACCGCCTCCCGACATTGACAAGAAGGTAGAGGCATTGGTGGGACATGAGATCTTCAGTTTCCTGGATTTATACAAGGGATACCACCAAGTCCTGATGAGCCTGGAGGACGCCCCAAAAACAGCGTTCATCACTGACTTGGTGTCTTTGCCACCGGAAGATGCCTTCGGTCGAAAACGCTGAGCTACCTACCAAAGGATGGTGGGCGCGATCTTCAAAGATCACATAGGAAATCGTTGAAGTCTCGTCGACGATATAGTAGTCAAAAGCAAAAAGGCGAGCTCGCGATCGACGACTCGAAACTATCCTCCGCCTACTCGGTCGGCCAACCTCAAGCTTAATCCCGTAAGTGCACATTCGTGGTGAAGGCGGGTAAATTCACGGGATCTTTGGGTTTCTCAAGAAGGCACGAAGGCCAATCCTACCAAGGTGAATCGATGCTCGACATGCGGTGCGAGAACCATCCGTGAAATACACAAACTCATTTGGATGTCTAGCCGCCTCGGTGATTCTATCTCGGTATGTCGAGCGACTTCCCTTCTTCAAGATCCCGAGGAGAGCTCAGTTTCGCTGGCGGGAAGAACACCGGTCGCCTCACACGGTGAAGGAATATCTCGCCGACCTGCCAACCCTATCCGCCCCGAAGCAAGGTGAAACCCTATCGTTGTATCTGGCCGCCTCGGACGAGGCAATCAGTGCGGTACTGGTGCGAGATGAGATGGGACGGCAACTCCCCATCTACTTCATCAGCCGGGCTCTCAAAGGACCAGAGACAAGGTACACCAACCTCGAGAAGGTAGCTCTGGCCCTGGTAAACGCCAAGCGACGCCTCCGACCCTACTTTCAAGCCCATTCCGTCCAGGTACTAACGGACTTACCTTTAAGACAAGTCTTGTCAAAGCCAGAGTCATCTGGACGTATAGCCAAGTGGGCACTGGAGCTCGGCGAGCACGACATCTCGTACTCCCCTAGGCCGGCCATAAAAGGGCAAGCTCTCGCTGACTTCCATGAGGCAGATTCACCGAGGTCGGCTCTGCAGTGAGGTCACTCCCCCTCACACGGAGGAACTCGTCCCTGCATCGCCCGATGGTTCTTTGGCGGATGTCGTGGGCGGAGCTTCATGCAAGCAGGCAATGGGCGAGCATCCTCCTCCTTGGCCCAGATAAGCAAAGTGGCGACGCCCCCGGTTTACCTTCCCGACCACCAACAACGAAGTGGAGTACGCAAGCACCGATCTCGGGACTCCGCCCGCAAAGGAATTGAAAGTGGACAAAGTCGAGATATTTGGAGATTCCTGTGTCGTGGTAAACTGGTCCTAGGCACATATGAGGCCAAGGAGGATCGAATGAAGCAATACCTTGAGAAGGCAAAGGAGATGCTGACCTCATTCAGGTATTTCAAGATTCACCAAATCCCACGAGGGAAAGCAGCCGGCCGGCGTCCTTAGTAAGTTGGCTTCGTCGGCAAACGGCAAATCCGATGGAGGAAGTTCATTCGAAGCATCGGTACCCCACGTCGGCGTTATCGCGAAGTTGAGCCAAACCGGATGGCGCCCGAAAGCTCACACGGAAGATGGAACACTACCTCAAGACCGGCTTGAGGCCAAGAAGATGATGGTGAAATCCTGTAAGTATCTCATGTATGAGGCGCTCTCTGGGAAGTCTTACCCAACCCCTCCGAGGTGCCTTGGACGAAGAAGCCGACTCGTGCTTAATGAGATTCACAGAGGATCTTGCGGAAGCCACATCGGGTCACGGGCTCTTTCAAAAAGGCGAGGTCGGGATATTATTGGCCCACCCTTATTCAAGATTCGGCCGAGCTCGTCAAAAAGTGTCCGAAGTGCCAGCTTCACTCCACGGTCAAAAAGCTACCCCAGACCGATCTGAGCAGCCTGCAGAGTCCATGGCCTTTCATGCAGTGGGGGATCGACATCGTTGGCCCGTTCGATCGAGCACCAGGTCAGCTCCGATATTTAGTCGTAGCCATAGACTACTTCACAAAATGGGTCGAAGCTGAGCCACTTTCGAACCTCACGAGCAAAAGGATTCAGACCTTCGTGTGGAAGAATATAGTCTGCCGCGCTTGATACCGCACCGCTCGGTCTCGGACAACGGCACCCAATTAAGTAGACAAAAATTTCAAGGAATGGTGCGAAGAGCTCCAGATCGATCAACGCTTCACCTCGGTCGCACACCCGCAAGCGAATGGTCAGACCGAGGTGACGAACCGCACGATCGTACAAGGATTGAAGAAAAGGCTAGACCGAGCTAAGGGTGATTGGGCTGAAAATCTCCCTCAAGTCCTCTGGTCCTACAGGACAACACCTCGGACCTTGCACGGAGAAACTCCTTTCAGTCTGGTCTATGGTACCGAGGCCGTCATACCGGTTGAGATCGGTGCACCAAGCCCTCGCACTCTCCACTTCGATCACGCCAATAACGAGGAAGACCTGTATGCCAACCTCGACGCTCTCGAGGAGAAGCGCGAGCTCGCCTTCATAAACGGGCCCAAGCAAGGGCCGGTCGCATGGTACTACAACAAAAAGGTCGAGCCTCCGCGACTCCAAGTGGCGACCTCGCCCTGACGAAATAATGAAGCCGAGAGGGTGGCGTCTTAACAACTGGATCCGACATGGGAAGGCCCATACCGCGTTCATGAGGACCTCGGCAAAAGGGCTTACAAGTTGGCTCACCTATCCGGTGCACTTATCCCCCGAACCTGGCATATCACTCATTTAAGGAGGTACTTTACATAGCTTCGATTTCAGATCAACGTCGTGTTAGTCTCCTTATTGCTTTGCCGAAGTGCGATGTTATATACTTGTTGAATAAAATATTTATTTTTCTAATGAGTATTTCACTTACTCATTTTATTCATATGCGAACATCTATTTGGATATACCGCATTTAAACCTTCACGAGGGACGCCTCACGAAGATGAAAACCCACTAAGTAGGGTACTCACTAAGCGCTACCGCACTCAGAGATTACTCATTGAATTGAACATCTCGGTTGCAACACATATAGACTACTCATTAAATTGAGCGCTCTACATGCATGCATGAGATAACACATTAAGTTGAAATATCTACATGTAAAAGACATCCAGATTGGATCTCATCAAATTATGCCCCTTTATTTGGGAAGATATACACTTCTGTATACAGTCTAAAAATGTTTACGACCAAAATGAAGTCCTAAGCTATGTTTGTACCTCTCAAAGGGGAAAATGTACACTTCGGAACGAGTCCAAATACATTTACGACTACATACAAAGTCCTAAGCTACATACAAGCTCATTCGGCTTAGGGCTCCGCCTCACGGACTCACCAAAGCTGCACGATTCGAACAAAATCTTGGTCGGCGATGAATACCGGAATGAACTCGGTGCCTCCACCCAATCAATGAGAACGGCACCACCTCGGCTGCTCCCGTGCGATGCGAGCCGACACTGCAGGCGGGGAGGCGTTCCTACCCGAGGTCACACTCGACCCGTGGGCTCGACGGGCCGGGACCACGCCCGCCCCAACCGCTGCCCTCCACGCCGACTGCCGCCTTGCGCGCGCCGCTCCAACTCGCCGAGTGCTGCCCTCTAAATGCTCCCTTCGGTTGGACCCATTAGGCGGAGCACTTGGCGTGATCGTAACCGCCGCCCTCTTGTGCTCTTCAATTATTGGACCGGTAGCCCGCTGTCAGACTCGCTTCGGTGGGTTGGGGCGTCGTCGTATTTAACGACCTCGTACATCTGCATGTACTTGAGGATGGAGTCGGCGGTCTTTAAACTTCTTGCTATTAGGCCCTCCTCATCCTCGGCACCATGCCTCCGCCATGGCAAGCTCGAACTCGATCGTCGACTTGAGATATGGTAGTTCCACCAGTCCGCGGATTACCTTCTCGTACTACTGCATGCTCTTCCGAGATCCGAGCAGCTCCTCTGCTGTCGGCTCGAGCCGCCTCGCATCGCATCGGCCATCCTTGGATCACATCGGAGATGAATCACCGGACTTGAGTTGTGTAATCTTTAACTTTAACGCCTCATTCTCGATCGGAGGCGGACCACTTCATGATCGGCCTCATACAACTTCTTTTTAGTTCGGCCGACGATGCCGGTGACATCCATCTTGACTCGAACTCGGGTCACCGGTGACCGACTCCTCCTCGATCGTCACCTCTTCATCCTTCTCGGCGAGCACCTCGGACTTCTTTCGGCTTTGTTAGTAGCTCATGATCGAGTCCAAGTATTGAGATGTGGAATGCTAGAAATAAACAAGACAAAACGCATTTAAGAAGTTGTGTCTATTATTCAAAGTAAGTTCAGTACAACATGGTCCTATCGACCCCGCAAATCGACCTATTACATTAGGTCCACCGACCTCGTGCTCATTGCGGACCCACCAACCTCCCGCGCCTGCTGCCGCTCCTCCAACGACCGCCGATCTCGGAAGGGCGTCCAGAGCTCGGCCCGCCTCCTCGTTTGGCTCTCACCTCGGCAAGGAATGCTCAAGCTCTACGTCTTCATCTTCCTTTGAGTTCTGACCTCCGCCGTCCGGGAGAGCGAGGCGAGAGGATGCCAAGTATCCACCACGGGAAGGAGGTCGCCCGGCGATTATACGGCATAATTCATACACACCTCCCGAGGATCGACCTCGACCCAACCGTCTTGGGCCTTGTCAAAATCAGGTCTCTCGGTCGCCCGGCTTCTCGGTGGGCGATATCACTGCGGCCTCATTACATTGCCGGTCGGAGATGAAGGAGGAAAAGCTCTTGACTCGATAAGCTGCTGGCGAAGGCCCTCAAGATAGGTCCTTGCCTCGCCGGCCAAGGCACTTGTATGTGGCCGACTTCTTCTCCGCCTCGGCGGCCTCCTCCTGGCGCTTTCCACTCGGCACGGGCCACCCGCAGGCCGGTCTTCTTTTTTCACGGCGCTCGGCGCCGCCTTTACAACTTCAGCGTCGCCCTTGCGGCGTCAGTAGCGGATTCGACCTCGAGCTTCGGCGGCGGTTTTCTCCACCGTCTCGTATTTCGAGGCGCTCTCAGCAATAAATCCGGCCATGCGGTGCATCTCGCCTGCCACCGAGGCCGCATCCTGAATATAAAACATTTAGCAATCGCGTAACGACAAAATTACAAAGGAGAAGAGCAGCGACTTATACCTTCGGGAAGGATAAAGAGTCTTTGGAAGCCGGCACCTCAGGCAAGGAGCGGCCATGAACCTCTATCTCCAGCGTCGGGCTCGAGGTCGCCTGAGGTCCCGTCAGTAAGTCTCTCAGGGCGTCCACCACCACCACGGGCTGCTGGGTGGACTCGCCCCGCTTCGCCTTCTTCTTCGCCGGCTCCTTTCGCTCAGATGGTGCAGGGCGCGTCGAGCCCGTTATCTTAACTTCTCTGCTGGGGTCAATCTTCACTGCATCACAGAATAAGAATTTCGTTAGCACAACGAAATAAGACGAGGGAAGAATAAAAAGAAGAAGGTTGCCCTCACCCAAATCAGACCCTGATACCGGCGCTTCTGACCTATAAACACTCAGCCCAGCATTGTTCAGGTCATCCTCGGTATAATTAATCGATAATATCTCACCAAGATCATTCAACATCTTCTCCATGGGGCCCAGGGGATTGATTTTCACGTCCTTCATCGTACCGAGGCCCCACTCATACCTCGGATGCCCCTCAGCCCGCAGAAAGAAATATCTATTTTGCCAATGGGACACCTTCGAGGGGGACGCTATCTTAAACTTCAGGCGAGGTGACAGATAATACACCCCTCCTATAGACTTGATGCTAAAAAAACGCATCAAGACTTCAAAGGAAAACTCCTTGCCATAACATGGCCAGCCCCTAGCCCCACCACCGACCTAATAGAATTCGAGGTCGGTTGGCATATGGGGATCGAAAATATTCTTGAAAGTTAAGGAAAATAGGGCAAAGGAAACCTAAGCCCACTATCAAGCTATCTACAAATATAGTAATAAATCCCGGAGGGCCATCGCCTATCATTGGGTTTGTGCACCACCATGCATACTCCGAATATGGTATTTCTCAGTAATCTCCAAAAGCTCCTCCGTCGTTAGCGTCGACCTCGCCACGCCAATCTGAGGCCGTCCCATACCGATGACACCGGCGGAACCACAGGACTAAGTCCTATGGATTTACCTAAGCGGTTATGGCACATATAGTCCTTCACATCGAATCAGGCGGCGTAACTCGAAACCGAACCGTAATTATCGAGGCGAGAAGAGGAATGAGAAGATGAAGAATACATACTTACTTTTCTCGGGCGAGATATCCGACTTCTTCAACAAAGTTTGAAAAATGAATTAGGAATTTCTACAAGTATGTTCTCGGAATAAAGCGTCAAGAAGAAAATGAGCAGTTGCCTCATTTGGACCTATTTATAGGACGAATGGCGCCTAAAAGTTGCCGTTTCATTTGTCACACGTGCTCATCTGCGATTGGATGTGTAGTCGGCACACTGCTGTTCGGCGCCCAACTACCGCTGGCGCGTATGGCGTACTATATGGTAAGGCAGACCGCCACCGATCACGTAATGATTACATTGAGCTCGGACCTCGGACCACGCCCATGTCCTCTTGGACCGGCAGAAGCCATTGGTCGGACCTCGGCGCCCTCCGAAGCGGGAGCCATACGGTCGAACCTCGGTTTTCCTTCAAGAGGCGATCGTTTAGGTCGTGGCTCGTCTTTCCTTCAGCGGCTACCCAAATCAGACCTCGGTTTCCTGCCAACGAACGTCGCCCCTTACAAGAGATTCTCCCTTCGTTCGGATCTCGGCGTCCTCCAAAAGCAAGCCGCTTGGACCAAACCTCGGTGTAACCTATACAAAGACCGCTATCCAGTCATGGTCGGCTTCCTTTGCGGAAGAGATCGAGAACCTTCAACAAACAACTTGACCAAGCAACATCCCGCCTCGGCAAAGCACATTCTCCGCTTCACCTCGGCAAGGCTATTCCTCGACTTTTCGGGGGGGCTATGATAGGATATGGCCCAACCTCTCAGGCCCACTAGCAGGCCCAAACGAGCTGGGCCTGACCTAATGCTGCCCTACTCGGTTACGCCCAAACACGACCTCCAAACCACAATTAAAGGCGGAGTCAAGGGCGAAGATGATGGGGTAACGGTGGAAATCATGGACAATTATGGTGAAGATCATGGTCAGTTACAGAAGGATCGTGAGCCCGCCATTCAAGGGATTCGTTACAAGGTCTACGTTTATGTATAAATAGGAGTTAGATTGAAGGTAAAAGGGTTAGCAAATTACTGAACACTAGAGCTCCTTGAGATACTCATTGTAATACAATTATAGTGAACATCTTGAGAATCATCACCTCCGTGGACGTAGATCGATTCTTGATCGAACCACGTAAAACTCATGTGTTCTATCGCTTTCTAAATCTCGCATACTAACGCATACGTATTTATCAATACCTATCCCTTCGACCCCGATGTGCAATGCCCTACTTTATGCATGGGTGCATACCACGTACGCACCAAAGATCAACCGATAGTTGCCAATGAAATAGGATGGAAGCGGCGGGGAGTGATGATGAGATTGAGAGACATCGAGACTAGTACCAGTTCCTTTGTTGCTTTATGTTGAAAAGTCCTCAGTGGAGCAAACCGCTATGATAAGGCAAAACAGTGTTGACTTGTGAATTGTTTATTAAATACTTGTTTATCGAAATCTTTGTGATCATATTAAACATTATAATACGATAAGGCAAACCGCTATGATAAGGCAAACCGCTATGATAAGGCATGAATTGTTTATCATATTAAACATTATAATACGAAATTAAAATTAAATAATATTATATTTTAATAATTTTAATATTTGTCTGCGGAGTACATGTTAGAAACATACGTCGTTAAATTAACGACAAACAATTATCACCGTTAATTAACGATGGAATATATGTCGTAAGAGTCGGCACATTACAACGGAATAAAACGATATCACGACCTTGCGATGGTATTTCTGTCCAAGAATTTAGCGACGAAACATCCGTCGTTGTAATAATATATGTGCCAGCAGTTACTGTCCATCATTAACCTGTCATCAAATTAAATTGACATCCGGATACATATATATTTAACTATGTATCTTTAGAGGTTTTTTTCTTTTAGTGTATGATGGGCAGTGTTACATGATTCAGTCTGCCAGCGACCAAATTTGTGGATCTAGATACCATCAACAGGTAAAAATAGATAATTCAGTTATAAATATAGGAGTTGGTCCAAATACAAACTCATGTAAATAAGAAAGAAGACCAAATCTCATCTCTTGTTCTTTAGAGATTAGCGTAAGGATCCACTGGAGAATTAATCAATTTGTCATTTATTTAAAAAGCTGAAAGGATAAATTTGTAACTAAAGTACGGATGTAAAAAATTGAGGCAGTTCGTCCAACTGCAAAATTAAGGATTGAACAATTAAAGGAGTTGATTTTTTTCTTTTCTACTAATTATTTTCGTCAACCCTCACGGTACAAGAGTTTCGATGGATATGTAAATCAAGTTCTACGTTTTTTTTAGTTATGATTTTATGTTGGATTTAAACATGTTGGTATGGAGTCGGAGGAACAATGTATTTTTAAGTTCAATGTTGTATAGTTCGTAAATTCATTGTCACAAGACTTATCGAAAAAGAGTTAATGATTATTTATGTGATCATTCATTTAAATATAATAAATATTGATAATTGTCTTAATAGATTAATTACATGATTTTGGTTTAAATAGTGCATTCCCTAGTGTTAGTCTTTTATTCTTGATTTTTACTAAAGTGTTCTACATGCGTTCTCATTATTTAGTTGCCTAGATAATAGTCTTCAAATCTCAACACGCTTAGATATATATTATGACGTGCATGTGTTTATTAATTGTTGTGTCTTCGATATTTCAGTCCCTATAGATACGATACTATGCTTGTTAATTGACTACAATAACATCATTTAGTTACGGGTATCTTATTGTATTGTATTGTTAGGATTTTAGTGATAAAAAAATTTTAACTCAAAAACTCTCGGTTAAAGGCACCATATGAAAATCAATTTCTTAGTACTTTTCTTGCATAAGCATATTGAAAATCCTATTCATACTAAAATCATATAATAAGTAAATATTACTTATTTTTGCACATAATAATATTTATTAAGCAACATCGTTAATTATCGATTATTCATAAGTTGAGTAATTAATAATTCCAAATTAATCACCCCAATCAAACTTAATTGATTAATACCTCTTCCATAATCAAATAATCACCATATAATTCTGGAATTATATTCTTAGGCATAATGAATTTTATATGCTAATTTAATTCCATGATTAATTTAATTTCATCTTAAACAAGGCCTAACTTAATTAATTTAAACTATAATTTTTGGTCTAATTAATAAATAATAAAGGTCCAATCTTATTTATAAGCTGCAGCCCATTCCACTTTTTTTTTTGAAATCAGCCCATCTTTAAACAGATGGCCAATCTGAGCCCAATGAGAACTCCTTTGTGAGATCAGAATCTGCCCTCTTCTCCCTCAACTCTCTCTCGCTGACATTTCCTCCCTTTCGCTGATTTCATTCAGCAACGCTGATGCTCTCTTGCTGAACGCTCGTCTGTGAAGTACCTCTGAAACTTTCAGCAGCATAGGAACCTTCCTTTCTATCTCTCGATCGCTGAACATCAGCAACTCTCATCTCCCCCTCTCTGATTCTCGCTGAACCTCATCTCTGAAATAAAACGCTACAGCAGCAGCAACTCCGCTGCTTCCATGACAGAAGCAACCATAGGGCAGCCGCCGTCGGTTCTCTCTTTATCCTTGGCCCTTCTACAGCGGGGCCATCGCCGCCGTGACAGCAGCAGCAGCACCGGGACTCCCTCTCGCCTCGTTTCTTGCCGAACGGACAGCAGCTGCCACTTCGTCGCTTCCTTGTCTTTTCTCGTCGAGCAGCAGCAGCCCACGGCAGCCACTGTCGCGGTGGTAGCAGCAGCGCCACTCCATCTCTCCTTCTGACCTGACTTCGCTCGTTCCTCACCCAAACAACACAACGCGCGAAACCCAACCTAAACTCGACACACACACACACAGCCACAATCCCTAAACCGAGCCCTAGCTCGTCCTTGACGAAACCAGTACAACACCATAAACCAGCATAGTATCAGATTTTGCATTTCAGCTCGCTTACGAAGTCTCTGCTTTCATTTTCTATGGTGCTACTTATATAAATAAAGCAAGAAATCATTTAAACGCCATTTGATATATATGTAAAGTGTTGTCGTACGCTGACAGAGCCAGAAAATTTAGGTTTAGTGTCCAACTAATTACAATTTTAAAATATAATTAAAATAATAATAATTTAAATAATATGGAGTAGCATAATATTATTTGAATACGGGTAATTTTCCATATTAAATTTCTTGTTCATTATATATTGATATCTTGCAAAATAAAATAATAATATTTACAAAAAAGTAACTAAGTAATCAATCAATAATAGCTACAAAAATTGAAAATTATAAGAAAATTATAAGTGTTAATATTGTAAATAGTATTATCTTACGTGACTCAAATCTTGATTTTCTTGTACCATTATAAATCAACAATGAAATCTAAATTAATTCAATCATAGGATGGAAATGAAATATATAAACTTAAAAAAGTAGCAAAAAAGCAATACGTTTGGTATTTAGAATTTCTAAATTCTAACAATTATGATAAAAAGAACAAAATTTTACTGTTTTGTAATCCCTTAGAGCTCATTGTTTTGTTATGAAATTAATGCCCCCTTAAATAAGTTTAAATAAATATTAACTATTACCGTTAAAATAAGTTTATCATAATATTTTTAAAAATTAGATTGATCATTAATTAGATATAAAAACTTTATTATTTGCATATACATTTTTATTCTATAAACATAAATCAAATTATAGAAAATAGAAAAAGAAAATAAGAAGAAGAGAAAAAAGAAAAAGGAAAGAAAGAGAAGAGAAGAGAAAAAAAGAAAAAAAAAGTAAGACTAAAGAAAGAAAAGAGAAAAAAAAAAAAGAATAACAAAATAAAGAGAAGAGAAAAAAAGAAAACAAAAAAGAATATCAGAGAAGGGATTCAAAACCAGGTTTCTAAGTTTGAAATGAAAAACTTAACAAATTGTACTATCATGAGTTTTATAACATTAAATACATATATATTAGTAATAATTTTGAAAAATTTGAGGGGCCCATGGCCCTCTAGGTCCCAATGTAGCTCTACCCCTCGTCGTACTGGGTTTATTAAACTGTTAAGCAGCTAGAATTTGAGTGAGTATAATTCTCTATGTATCACAGTTTGAGCAAATAACATAAAGGTATGGCGTTGAGCAAATAAAGCTAGAAGCAAATCTTATGAAAGCGACTTAATATTGAGACGCTCTAGAAAAATAGGAGTATAGTTTCTGTCAAGAAGCTTGTTCTGTAAAGAAAAAAAGAAAGAACTAAGTTGTAGCTTCTTAGCGATTGCAGATCTTGAGTTGGGGTAAAGTTTGTTCGTTGATGGGGTGAAGGGTTATATAGAGGGAGGAAGGCTACGTGAATGGCTTAGCTCCACATATTTCAAATCTCCTTTACCTTAGAATCTCCAAGGCCCAAAGATCCTAATAAATTATTCAAAAGAATTGCAAGGCCCACCTCATAAATTCTTACCCAATTCACTTAGGAATTAACTACATACTCACATAATTCCTGCATCAAGCATTAAGTTTTTTCTAAATTCTTTTTTTTGGAACTAAAAAGGAAAATACGTTGATAAACTTTCTCCGAGCATAAATCGACTTAGAACTCTAAACTCAAAAAGAAATTCCTCTAGAATAATATTTAAAAGGGTCGGGGCCTTACAATGTTATCAAAATTATATATTGTGAGAATTATTAACTATAAATCACGATTATCAAATAATTTCCATAGTCATGATAAGAAAGAAGACAATTCAGTACTAACGGAAGGGCTTAAACGATAAAATGGAACAATAAGGGGGACAAGCAAGGTAATTTTGGTTTCATTGCTTGTTGTTTTGTCTGGTTCAATAATACCATGTATGCTAGTGAATTTTACGGACCTACTAAACTAGAAGCTTCGCAGGCTCAAACATTTACTTTCCTAGTTAGAGACAAACCAACTCAAGGATCTCCGTTTTTAGAAGGGCGAGGTGTAAATATTTTCTCAATTATGACGTCATAAAGTTTTGTGATCAATATTTGAACGATTCAAATAAGAGTCAAATGCATGATTTTCGGATGACCCACTATCTCTACGTGACTGTGATGGGCAGTTACAGAAAATAGGGTTATAAATAATTGAATACAACTTTAGCCCAGTGCAAGTTATATGTCTATAGATTCATTATTGTATGTTTTACATTGGTAATGCATAACATGAAAGTTTAGTCTCATAAAATTTTAGAACTTATTGTGCATGTATATATTTTGCAAACATCACATTCTATGAATACTAATGATCGCAAAGTTGAAGTTCCTATCTTGAGCGGTGAAAACTACACTTGTTTGGAAGGAGAGGTACTCCTTTACTTAGGAGTTCGACATGGACTATGCCATTCGTAAGGATGAGCCACCGCCATGGACTCAAACAATGAGGAAAGTGAGCTTTATGAAAAGTGGGAGAAGTCAACGGCCTCTGTTATGTTCATAAAGACTCACATAAGTCTTCGGACTACGAGGCTCGGTTGAGAAGTATGATAATGTTCGTTCGCTTTTGGAGGCGATTGAAGAATAGTTTCAGACTTCTAACAAGTCGCTTGCAAGTACCCTCATCGGGCGATTTTAGGTCATCAAGCTTCTTGGTCTCGTGTGTGCGTGAGCACATCATGAGGATCGCGGATATTGCGGCTAAACCGAAAACATTGGAGGTTGAGATGTCGACACTTTCTTGGTCCATTACATACCGAGATCTTTGCCTCATCAATTTGGACCTTTCAATATTTCCTACAACACACATAAGGATAAATGGTCAATAAATGAACTTATGACCATGTGTGTTCAAGAGGAAGGTCGTCGATGATGGAGCAAGGAGAGCGAAGAATCTTGACAACCAACAAGAAAGGTAATAAGCATCATAAGGATAAAGGAAAAGAGGATGCCCATTCAAGGTGGAATTGCTAAAGAAATCAAGTGTTTTTACGTAAAAGAAAGGACACATGAAGAAAGATTGCTTTAAGTTCCAACGAGTGGGTGAAAAATAAAGGTAACACAATCTCCTTGTTTGTTATGAATCTAATATGGTGATGTTCATGGTAACACATGGTGGGTTGACTCGTTCTTCAATCCATGTTTCAACATCCTTGCAGAAATGACAAACCCATGGAAACCAATGGAAATGAGCGGAACATTTATTCAGAAACAAAATGCGCTCATTGTTGAATTTGTTGGAACTTGCTGATTTAGTTGTCTAGTGGTTTTATTTTGACTTTGCATGATGTCTTTTATGTACTGGATTTTCCGGAATTTGATTTCGATTCTAGACTATTGCCTTTCGGTTATGCTTTCAATTTCTATGAAACATCATTAAGTTTATTTTATAAATCAGATGTTGTGGGGAATGGCATTTTGTGCAATGGTCTATTTATGATGAATTTGCAAAGTAACACCATTAACTCGGTTATGCATGTTAAAACTGGCACTAAAAGATGTGTTGAAAATGAAGAATCTTCTTTATTGTGGCATCGGAGATTGGGACATATCTCTAAGGATAGAATCAAAAGGTTAGTAAATGATGGAGTACTTAGTACTTTGGATTTTGCTGACTTTGAGATTTGTGTGGACTGCATAAAGGGAAAGCAGACTAAGATATCTAAAAGGGGTGCACATAGAAGTTCTGAATTACTTGAAATCATCCATTCAGATATTTGCTGTCCGGACATGGATATGCAAAGTGGTCCGAAATACTTTATCTCTTTTATTGACGACTTCTCTCGGTACATGTATGTCTACTTGCTTCATAACAAAAGTGAGGCGTTGGATGTCTTTAAAGTTTTTAAGGCAGAAGTAGAGAAACAATGTGAGAAGCAAATCAAGATTGTCAGGACTGATAGGGGAGGAGAGTATTATGGTAGATACACGGAAAATGGTCAAGCACTAGGTCCATTTGCTAAGTTTCTTGTAGAGCATGGAATTGTTGCTCAATACACCAATCCAGGATCTCCTAGCGAGAATGGTGTAGCTGAAAGAAGAAACCGGACCTTGATGGAGATGGTAAGGAGTATGCGCAGTAATGCCGAACTCCCGATGACCTTGTGGACTGATGCTCTTAAGACGGCAGTGTACATATTAAACCGCGTTCCAACCAAGTCTGTCCCGAAGACACCTTTTGAAATGTTTAAAGGTTGGAAACCGAGTTTGCACCATGTACGCATATGGGGATGCCCGTCTGAAGTAAGAATATATAATCCACAAGAGAAGAAACTGGATCCTAGGACCATTAGCGGTTATTTCATTGGATATGCCGAACGGTCTAAGGGATACAGATTCTATTGTCCATCTCATAGCACTAGGATTGTGGAATCAAGAAATGCGAAGTTTCTGGAGAATGATATGATCAGTGGGAGGGATCGTTTTCAGAACACTGTTTCTGAAAATGATCATGCTGATATGCATCCTTCTTCGTCGTCAATTGATCAAATCATTGTCGTTAAAAGTGGAACTCAAGATCAAATTGCCACTGAACGACAGATTGAGATTCCACAGGCTGACAATGATCTAGTAGATCAAGTTGTTCGTGAAGATCCCATAGTGAACGAACAACTTGTTGATCAACATGATTCTCAGGAAAATGTTGATACAACCTTGAGAAGATCTACTAGAATGAGGAAAACAGCTATACCTGGTGACTACTATGTGTATTTACAGGAATCGGATTTTAATGTTGGAGCCGAAAATGATCCCGAGACGTTTTCACAAGCCATGAGTTGTAAAGAGTCAAATTTATGGTATGATGCTATGAGAGATGAGATGAATTCGATGGCATCAAATGGAGTATGGGATCTTGTTGAGTTACCTGACGGGGCGAAAGCCATAGGGTGTAAATGGGTATTTAAGACAAAGAAAGACTCATCAGATAACATTGAGAGATCTGAGGCCGACTTGTTGCCAAAGGATTCAATCGAGAAGAAGGAATCGATTACAAGGAAACTTTTTCTCTGTATCAAAGAAAGATTCACTTGGATAATAATGGCATTAGTTGCACATTTTGACTTGGAATTGCAACAAATGGACGTAAAAACGGCTTTTCTAAATGGAGAGCTAGAGGAAGAGGTATTCATGAAACAACCTGAAGGGTTTCCCTCTAGAGACCGTGAGCATTTGGTTTGCAAGCTCAAGAAATCGATTTACGGTTTGAAACAAGCCTCGCGTCAATGGTATTTAAAATTTCATGACATTATTTCTTCATTTGGTTTCGAAGAAAATGTTATGGATAATTGTATATATCAGAAGGTTAGTGGGAGCATAATTTGTTTCTTGATTCTGTACGTCGATGATATTTTACTTGCAAGTAACAATAGGGATATGATATACGAAGTGAAACAATTTCTATCCAAGAACTTTGATATGAAAGACTTAGGTGATGCATCTTATGTCATTGGGATAAAGATACATCGTGACAGAGCACTTGTGTTCTGGGTATGTCTCAGGAGACATATGTTGACAAAGTCTTGGATAGATTTCGGATGAAAGATTGTTCACCTAGTGTAGCTCCTATTGTGAAAGGTGACAAGTTTAACTTGAGCCAGTGCCCGAAAAATGATCTGGAACATGAACAAATGAGAAGTATTCCATATGCTTCAATCGTTGGGAGCTTGATGTATGCACAGGTCTGCACTAGACCTGATATTGCATTCATTGTCGGAATGTTGGGGAGATATCAAAGTAATCCAGGCATTGAGCATTGGAAAGCTGCAAAGAAGGTATTACGATACCTGAAGGGGACTCGAGACTACATGCTCTTATACAGACGATCAAACAATTTGGAAGTTGTTGGCTACTCAGATTCTGACTTCGCTGGCTGTGTTGATTCACGGAAATCAACTTCTGGTTACATTTTTTTGTTGGCCGGTGGAGCGGTATCATGGAGGAGTGCCAAACAGACTTTGATTGCTACCTCTACCATGGAAGCAGAGTTTGTGTCTTGTTTTGAGGCTACTTCTCACGGTGTATGGATTAAGGGTTTCATTTCCAAGCTTAGAATCATGGATTCTATTTGCGAGACCCACAGTGTATTGTGATAATTAATTTCTTGTCTTCATGGCTAAGAACAACAAAAGTGGAAGTCGGAGCAAGCATATCGACATCAAGTATTTGGCCATAAGAGAGCGTGTGAAAGACAAATCAGTTATCATTGAGCATATCAGTACTGATAAGATGATAGCAGATCCTCTGACTAAAGGCATGCCACCAGGAAAATTTGAGGATCATGTTAAAAGTATGGGACTTGTTTCTCATGTGTAGCTTTTTCGTTGTAGGAACGATGTTGTCTTTTGAAACTCTTGTTATGATGTATTCTTGTTTATGACTATGTACGTACATTTGGTTAATGCTTATATTGTTTAAATCAAAAGAATCATCAATTAAGTTTGGACCAAGAATAAACATTGGGTTTATTCATTAAGTTATCAATTTGTTATTGATTATGAGAAGCATATGCATTGTGATACGTGGGAGATACTACTTGTTTTTATTAAAGGACATATCGCCATGATTCATGCGTTTTGTTTTCTTGTTGTTGTTTGATATATTGAATTTACTATTGATCAAGTGGGAGAATGTAAATATTTTCTCAATTATGACGTCATAAAGTTTTGTGATCAATATTTGAAACGATTCAAATAAGTCAAATGCATGATTTTCGGATGACCCACTATCTCTACGTGACTGTGATGGGCAGTTACAGAAAATGGGGTTATAAATAACTGTTTGGTCCCCAAGTCCAGTAACTACTCTCATTTTCGTTCTCATACACCATCTTCTGAGAGAGAGAACGCACAAGGACTTGGAAGGCCTAAACGGAGCGAGTTCACGGCAATCTCAAGTTTCATTCTCGGTTAACAATGGCCGGAGGTACGCCGATCTTTCATTCCGCATTTCGGTGATTACAAATGTTGTTATAATCACAATAAAGTCTAACACGAGGAACCTTTGAAAGCTTAACACGATGCTCATAGAGATTTCGACAAAAAGAATGTAAAATCACATTACATGTGGGTAAAATGACAAAGTCTCAGCAAGTTGAGAACGAATAGTTGTCGAAATATGGCCTGTGATTTGAATTAAAAAGAAAAAGAAAAAATACATATGCATCTATATACTAGTATATGGATGTGTATATATATATATGTGTGTGTGTGTGTGTGTTGATTTAGAAACTTAAAAGAAATTTAGCAAAGAATTAGAGTTTGGGAGGAGGAGCAGCCACGAAGAAGAGTCTATAAAATCAAGGCTAATGAATGGCTTAGCCTCTTCTTCAGTAAGCTTCTTAGCAAACGTTACTCGCTTGAATTCTCCGAAAAACACAGTTCTGCACACATTCACCATAAATTCTATTCATTTTTTCTTTCAAAAAAATATCATCAAGCTATATTTATCGACAAAATGCAGTCCTCTACATGTTATTCTCACGTCACCTAATTAGTGTATCGTGACATCATAATCACATAACAAGGAGGTTGATAGTTTTAATTATTCTACCCCTCATTATTGCATAGAAAACTTAAAAAGTAAAGATTATAAAGGTAAAAAATGTGGAGTTTTGTACTATTTTACTATGAAAATTCGAAATAAGACATTTATTTTGGAACAAAATTCATTTTAAAATAGAGCATTTATTAGCTGTAGAAGGAAACACTTGTTTTTTCGTACTATTATTTAAAATAACGTTACATGTAGTTTAAATGTACAATAAGTTGTGTGGCAACATGACATATGAGCGAATATATATGCAGCCACAAATTATAGGATTAATCGCTATAAAATAAACAAATTTTAAGACGTATTCAATTTTGCATATAAATTTACTTGTCTCAAAATGTGAACTTTACTCTTAATTCGAGTTTGCACGTGTATCTTGAAATATACTTCAATCCCCATATTCAAGTGACAATAATCTTGATGTTCCTCGTGACTATCATGTCAATTTTTATTTCAGATTTGTGTAAGAAAAATAAAAGAGTAAAGTTTATGTATTTTTAAGACTAACTTAAAAGTCATGCGCAAAACAAAAGTAAAGTTCTATGTATTTTAACAAAAATTATAAAATTCATGTATAAAAAATAAATCATATATTTTGCGATTAATTTTAAAATTCATGTACAAAACACCCAACTTTGTGTATTTTGAGAGAGTTGTCCCTAAATTATATTCCAAATATTGTGCATTACAATTAACATGTGATGCACTTGTTTCATTTAAGCAGGGGAATTGCATAATTATAAGTGAACTTTATCTAGATAGGCTTCGCCGAGCCCATACATCATCCTCTATACTCAATTAATAGGTTGTTATTATCTCTTTCCAAGATAAGAAAACACAACTACTACTTCAAGTAAATATCTCCTTAATTTGCATTGAAATCACTCCCCACAAAATTAGCTTTAAATTTATCAAATACAATTTATTTAATCTACACAAAATGGAAAATCTTATTTTATATTCCAGTCGCTCATTCAAAATGTAACACCACTAGGGTTTTGGTTAAAATCGATCCAAAACCAACTGAAAACCCATCTTCCAAAATTATGCTTATATTCTTCTACGCACGCTTGAAAATTAGATGATGAAAGTTGGAACCTAGTACACAAAACGATACAACAGGGGCAGATTTAAGGGGGGGGTAGTGGGGGAGCTTCCGCACCCCCAACCCTATTTTTTTTATTTCTTTTTTAAAACTTTATATTTACTATGAATTCAAACATTTTTTTTTTATTTTAGCTCCCCCAAAAATATTTTTCTGGAGCTGGTACCTGTTAGTTTCAGGAAGCATATTATTGGACCATCCTTGAGGGTTGACAACATCGCTGAGATAGGTGTTGGCGTAGACCACCCTTGAATATGGGAACCACGACCTGCCCAAGAATGCAATTTACCCTCCGCCCGTAACGGAGCAATGCACGAAAACAAAACCATTTGTCTCCGAGTCCTTCGATCTCGCATGTGCTGTTATGTATGCCACTGAATCTCCAGGAATCACATGTATCTCCGAGTTCTATACTCACAGAATTAATATAAGATGATGATTTATGTATGACATAAAGATTAACGCCCCAGGCGTAACCAAGATCACCTGTCTTAGTTACGACATGGGAAGAATTAATGAAATCTCTATCTGCCATCATAAGACACGATTTGACACTCATATAAAAGCATAGTTTATTAATCATAGAAAAACTTAATAGCTCTTACCAGATAAATAGATTTGCCGCTTCCAAAGATGAAATCGACAGTGCCCTCAATCAGTACAAAAATATAGTCGATCAGCGACGGATTAGCGACGGCCAAAATACGGGTCGTGAATCAGCGACGGAATAGAAAGGAATTATTTTAGCGACGGATCAGCGACTGGTATGCGACGGAACGAGGCGGGAATATCTCGCGCGAACTGATAACGATGTCACTCTCGTCGCTATTCCGTCGTTAATTTTAACGACGGACTAATTCCGTCGTTAAAATTAACTTTTTTTATTTTTTTTATTGGCTTGATAATTTAGCGACGGATTATGTCCGTCGTTAAACTCTGTCCGTTGCTGATCCGTCGTTAAATAAACGGATTTTTAATTTATTTTTGTATTTAATTTAACGACGGAAAACAATCCGTCGTTAATATTAATTTTGATTTTATTTATTCCAAATAATATTAACGACGGAAGTTCCGTCGTAAAGCCGTCGTGAAATTTAACGACGGACTGAAGTCCGTCGTTATTTTAACTAATTTTAATTTTTTTTAATTCTGTACGTAATTTAACGACGGACACAGTTCCGTCGCTAAATTTATTCCATCGTTAAGGTCTTTTTTCTGTCGTTAATCCGTCGTTAGAGGCTTTTAATTATAACGACGAAAAAATCCGTCGTTAATCCACTGCTAAAAAATTTAATATCGACGGGATTTCTTCCCATTTCATATAAGCGCCCAAACCCTAACTCCTCCCCACCCCAACCCCGCCGCCCAGCCTCCGCCATGCCGATCGACTGTGCCATGCCATGCCATGCCCGCCCGCCGCCCATGACCCCCTGAGCCTCATGACCCCCCACCCCCCACTTCATGACCCCACCCCACATGCCCGCCCATCCCGTCGACGCCACTCGACACGACCCCGCCCTAGCCCGCCCCTCGCCATGCCGTCGCCGCCGCCATGCCGTCGCCCATCGTCAGATTATATTTCTATTTTTATTGATTTGTATTTCAATTTTTTTATTTTGTTGATATATATTTGTTAATTATGTTAATATGCTAGGATGTGTTGAGTTTATCCATGTATGTTACCGAATTTAGTGGAGTTTGTGAAAATGATACATTGAATGTTAGTCTTGTGATTTGGGCTTGTGAAATTGATAAGCTTGGATGTGAATTGGGATGATAAATTCATCATTTTGTGAATTAACTGTACGCATATGTGAATTGGGATGATAAATTCATCATTTCGTGAATATGTTTAGCTTGGATGTGAATATGTTTAGCTTGGATGTGAATGTGAATATGTTTAGCTTGGATGTGAATTGAGATGATAAATTCATCATTTCGCGAATTAAGATGTTTTGAGTTATTAAGTGTATAATTAGGCATATGGTGATGATTTGGTGAAATTTGGATGAATAATACGATCACATACTTATAATTTGGGCAATCCTCAAATAATACGAGTTTAGGAGTTACAATGATTAAATAGATAAGACTCTTTCTTTCCAACTAATAAATTGAGAGTTTGAATAATCTAGAAAATTAGTGAGTGAGTGTTTTATTCTTTCTTTAGTAAATAAAATTAAAAATAATAATGAAGAGTTCATCGATTTAGGATTGAAGGATCATTATCCCACATCTTTTAATTTAAAGCAACATCACTATCCATATTAAGCATCATCGAGTATTAAAACTATCGTAAGAATCATAATTTGAAATAATAAGCGACGCCTATACGTAATTAAGCAATAGAATATTTGTCGTGTATGTGGTCCGATGGTAAATGGTTAATGCACAAGACCAAATGTCTTGGATTCAAGACACTTTCCTTTGTACAAAGAACCTATCGACTTACTCGCACACATACACAAAATATATACACCACTAAACGTGAAAGTTGATAGGTAGAAATGAAACAGGTTACTTGAAAATGCTATACAAAAGTATGCAATATTCCTCTCACCATAAACTCCACTCTTCACTCGATGGTATTCCTACGTGCACTTTTGCACCTCAAATATACATGGGTTAATTATCACATATGGGCCTAATTTTTGTTCGTGAGCTTATAAGCTTCTTCAATCAAAACAACTTATACGTTATTTGAAGGTTTATAACCTTATGAGTGTATAATTAGTCTATATTGTACAACTTATGTTGAATATGTTTAATTAATTATTCATAATTAGGAGCTTGAAGAATGAATGACAATCGTGAGTGGATGTATAAGAGGTTTAGTTCGGTTGGTGGATTAAATATTGAATTTCGAGATGGACTTGAAAGTTTTATTGAATTCGCTAGTGCTCGCTTTTATTCGCGGATGGAGAGAAAATCAAGTGTCCGTGTAAGAAGTGTAAGAATATACCTTATCGGAAGAAAGATATCGTGCGATATCACTTATCAAAATTTGATTTGTTCCAAATTATCACACATGGATATTTCAAGAGAGACAACCACAAGTAGGGACAATGTTGTGGATTCGGATGTTAGCCGTCAACCAAATATGTATCATACGATGGTAGTGGATCTTGCTGGTCCACAGCTCAACTTTGACGAGATCAAGAGGAGCCAAATTCGATGCACAAAATTTTACGACATGTTGAATCTCGCCGATAAACCTCGTGGTCGGGTTGCTCGAATAACATACTGATTGTCATTTGTGGCTCGACTTACGAGTTGGGAAGAGAGAACAACATTCTTGAGAAGGGTTTTGATCAAATATAGGAACCGATGAAAGAATCGCATCCAGATGGAAATTGCGTGCTGATGACTTCTACAAAGACGAAGAGATTGTTGCGTGG
The DNA here is from genome assembly GCA_036937905.1 of Salvia rosmarinus. Classification (NCBI taxonomy): domain Eukaryota; kingdom Viridiplantae; phylum Streptophyta; class Magnoliopsida; order Lamiales; family Lamiaceae; genus Salvia; species Salvia rosmarinus. The sequence goes on from CM072818.1 coordinate 15,172,149, forward strand.
CATGGGTTGCCCGTACACAAAATTGATTATTGTCCATTTAATTGCATGATTTATCGACGCCAAGATTCTGAATTGACGAGCTGCAAATTCTGTAATCATCCTCGTTTCAAGAGCAATACTCGAGCTGGTGGAAGTCGACGGAAAGCACAAGTAGCATATAAAAAGATGTATTATTTTCCTCTAACTCCTCGACTATAGAGATTGTATGCATCCAATGCTACAGCGGAAAATATGCGTTTGCATGCATCGTCGGTCGATGATGGGGTCCTGCATCATCCGGCAGACTCAATTGCATGGAAACATTTGAACACGAAGTTTCCCTTATTTGCATCAGAAATTCATAACGTGCGATTGGGACTCTCAACTGACGGTTTTCAGCCATTCGGTCAATCAGGAAAGCAATATTCATCATGGCCCGTTATACTTACCCCTTATAATCTTCCCCCGTAGCTGTGTATGAAGGAGCAATACATGTTTCTTACGATCTTAGTGTCCGGACAGCGTAATCCGAAGGAGAAGATTGATGTGTTCTTGCAACCATTGATAGCAGAGTTAATAGATTTGTGGGATGACGGCGTTCTTACTTATGATATATCGTTGAAGCGAAATTTTCAAATGCACGCTGCATTACTTTGGACAAGTAGTGACTTCCATGCATACTCTATGTTGTCCGGATGGAGTGCAATTTGGAAGATTAGCTTGTTCGCACCGCATGGAGTATACCGATGCTTTACTTTAGCTAAAAGTGGTAGCGGTCATGGTTTGATAACCATCGTAAATTTCTAGCCCTAATCACCCATTTCGAAGGGATCAAGAGGTTTCGTAAAGAACACATTGATTACTAAAGATCCACCGTAAGCGCGATCGGAGATGAGCTTACATCACTAATTATGGGTATGGGACTAGTCTCCGTAATGTAGATCGTGATGATGAAATAAATAGCGAATATCCAAGCGGTTTGAACCGGATGGAAGAAAAGAAGTATTTTATGGTATCTACCTCATCGGAGTTCTCTTTTGATTCGGCATAATTTGGATGTCATGCACATAGAAAAGAATATATTCGATAATGTCTTCAACATACCATGAATGTCCAAGGAAGACAAAGATACGAGCAAATCTAGAGAAGAACTTAATTTATACCGCTATGCACTGAGTTGACGATGAATGAATCAACAGAAAATATCCAAAGGCTTCTTATACACTTGACAATCGTGAGAAAAAAGTCTTATGTGAGTGGGTAAGAGGTTTAAGATTTCCAGATGGGTACGTTTCGAACATGGGTAGATGTGTACACATGACAAAACTGAAGACGTTTGGGATGAAGAGTCATGATTGTCACATTTTCATGCAGTGAATTCTACCGATTGCATTTCGCGAACTTCTCCCACCCAATATTTGGAAAGCGGTAACATAATTATCTTTATTCTTCAAAGATTTAACTTCTCGAAACATAGGGCTTGATGATCTGTGCAGACTCCAAGAAAATATTCCGTTGATTTTATGCAAGCTTGAGCATCTTTCCCTAGTTTCTTCGACTCTATGGAACATCTTTCGGTTCATCTAGCCGATGAAGCCCGTATTGCGAGGGCTGTTCAATACCGATGGATGAATCCATTTGAAAGGTAATCGCTCGTACATTATCATACATATATATATATATATATATATATATATATATATATATATATATATATATATATATATATATATATATATATATATATATATATTGAAGAACAACGTTCTAAATTTTGTAGATACTTACGTAAGTTGAAGAACAACGTCTGAAATAAAGCCGTGGTTGAGGTTCTATCCGCAATGCTTGCTTAGTAGAAGAAACATCGACATTTTGCTCGTATTATTTTGATGATCACGTAAAACGAAGTTCGAGATTTGCATCATGGTCAAACGGAGATTAGGCACTAAGACTATCCAGATATGCTTCAAATCTTCAAGCAAGATGGCGGACCTTTTGGAAATATGTCAACGAGATATTTGGATAGCGAGAGAATATGATCTTTGCTCGTTTATACGTGTTGTTGACTATGTTGAAGTTGCGTACATTTACATGGCGTAAGTGTCGTGTTTTCTTAGAATTCATTGTTAATTATTATTATTGTTATTATTAACTAGGATCGTAAATATATGTTGATGTAATTTATTCATCGACGATGTGAAAAGATCAAATCCACCGATCTCTAGCTCGATATTCAATGGTCGATTGAAAGAGGCTTCCCGTTTTGGTTTGAGGCATATGTGAGTGTTCTGATGATTATTAGTAGGAAATATTTAATATGTACGTATAGTCATTCTAATCGTTTTTTTTACTAATAATAGGTCAAAGATCATACTAACAACATTGTGAATCCGCTCATATTGTCTCTTGCCAAAGGGCCTTCAGCTCTAATTAAGACGCACCTGTGGTATTATATAAATGGGTACTAATTTCACACATTAGAACATGGGTCACAAAGATCAACTATGAATAGTGGGTGTGCATTAAAGGTGAAACTTATGGTATGCATACGCAAGAACTCGATTTTTATGGTCGATTATTGGAGATTTGTGAGTTGGAATATCCTCGGCTACCAACGAAGACCACAACATTGTTTAGACGCGAGTGGTTTGATCCTTCACGATTGGGGTTATCAATTCATTCCGAGTACAAGTTGGTTTCGTAAATCATACGCGAAGATATAACAAGTTCGAACCGCTTATCCTCGCCAATCAAGCCATTCAAGTATACTATTGTGCATATCCAAGTTTAAAACAATCTATGAAAGAGTGGTGGAAAGTATGCAAAATTAAAGCTCGATCTAATGTGGAAGTCTCAGATGAGAGTTCTGCATCGATAGTACCTCCCCCTTTTCAAGATGATGCATTAGGTTCGATTACTAATGTCGTTATGGACGAGGATACGACACTAGTTCATCCTTACGGTACACTCATAGACATTGAAGAGACATCGATGATGAGGATGATGAAGTTGAATTGTCGAGTCGAAGACAATCATACATTGGATGATGATGATGACGATTTATTAAGATGAATAGGGTTTGAATTTATTATATAGTATGCACAAGAAACGCTTTATTTTCTAGTATGCACACAAAACGTTATGATATGTATTATTTGTGAAATTTTAATACAACATTTTTACTTTTGTTTGCAGATGTCTCACGATGGACGAGGTGCCTCGCCATCACGTCTGAGGCACCTGTGATCATACGATGTCACCTCACCGCCAGCCTAGAAGAAGGCATGGAGGCACTGTCTCACGCCCCGCCCCCGAAAGCAAGTGCGGTGCCATCTAGAGAGGGATGAAGAAGATAGCCATTGTGAATGGGTATGTTATCTCTTGTATGTCTCAGTTTAAATAAATTATAACATTCTGATGTCTTTATTTCCTATAAATTGTAGCATTTTGTGTCCGAGCAATGATATAGCCCGCGTGATTACGGAGTCATTCCGTAAATTCATGAATCACAACGGCTTCAATTGGAAATTGGTGCCTCAAGAGTTCAAGCAGATTTATTTCGATGAATTCAAGGTTCGTGTTGTTTATACGAAGTCATTTATGATTTGACCTTTGCATATTGTAATCATATATTTTTGCAGAAATATTTTTATTGGGATGATACGATGGACGAGGCCATGGTCTACTCCTACTGGTGCGCAAAGGCCGCCGAACGCTATAAAGATCTTGTTCACAAGATCAAGCGGCAGAAGGACTCGCCCAACCCACCTCCATTTATCCCTGAGCGAGATTGGGATAATTGGAAGGCATATTGGGCTCGGACAGACGTCCAAGAGAAGGCGGCAAAGGCCCGCAGCAACAGGATGTCCGAGCCAGATGGCGAGGGTACTGGGATAGTCAAGCATCGGGGTGGCTCACGCTCTGCATTCGAGTATGCGAGAGAGATTGTAAGTACTTTGAAATTTTAGATATAGTAAATTTATTTAAGAATCGTGATACTTGTTAATTATTTAATTTGTTTGACTTATTTATAGGCAAGAGAGCGTGGAGTAGCCATAGAAGATGTCCAATGGGATGTATTCCAGAAGTATCATGCCACCGACGACGGAGCTATCTGAGCGGAAAGCTCGGAGTATCACGGTAAGTATATTCGTTAGCACAATAATGAGCATTTAATTAAATAATAATTGTACGAAATTATATTACAGAGGCGGGTTGAGGAACATGTCACCAGTTGAGCCAATCTTGGGGAGTGATGGCGACACCGTAAATTGATAGACTAAAATTCTCAAAATGTCCTGGGAGCTCCTCAAAGAAAAAGAATAGGATATTTGAGTCGGTTCTCTATCACGGACATACATGCAGAGCGAAGTGTCATCTCATTCGGTGGAGAGTGCCCATCCTGCCGATTCCATAGCTTATCAACAAAATTATTGGAGATGGAGGCGGATAATGGTGGAGCGAGCAATACGAGGCCGATTAATAGGCGGCGGAAGAAGAAGCAGCCTTGAGGCATACGAGGCCGAATGCAAGGTGAGCGCCCGGAATATGAGGCCGATTGCAAGATGAGCCGAGAGCGAGATAGCGTGCAAGCACATATTCAGCTCGATTCTGCGCTTCAGAGGCCTTAGAGCGCTTCATGGCCAGCTCCGCTTCCCCCCTCGTGATATCGACTCTGCTTTCCCTCACCTCGCCATATTTGGGTTATATTATGAATTTATAAACTTATCGTATGATTTAGAATTGTTTGGTTTGATTGGATTGTTTGGATTGAATTGGTTTGTTTGGATTGTTTGGATATTTTGAATTGTTTGGATTGTTTGGATATTTTGAATTGTTTGGATTGAATTGGTTTGTTTGGATAGTTTGAATTGTTTGGATTGTTTGGATTGAATTGGACGGAATTGGTTTGTTTGGATTGTTTGGATTGTTTGAAAACAGGTTTGTTGTTTGTTGTTTGTTGTAAATGGTCGTCCAAACTACAAATAGAAACTGCCCAGTCTGTGCACTTTTAGCGACGGATTTACGACGGACTAGCGACGGATCAGCGACGGATTTACAACGTGAAATAACTGAACAAACTGTAACTAGCGACGGATTAGAGACGGAATAGTGACGGATTAGCGACGGATTTACGACGGGTTTTTTATGTGAAATAAAAAAAAATCATATTTTTAGCGACGGTCCAAGTCCGTCGCTAAATAACGACGGATCAGACACGGATGTGCGTCGAATTAACGACGGAGTTGCGACGGTGTTTTTTAGCTACGGAGAAATTCCGTCGTTAACAACGACGGATTAGAGTCGTATTAACGACGGATTATATTTCAGACGGCCGTTCTCGAGGTCGTCGATTAGCGACTGAAATTTCCGTTGTTATTCCGTCGCTAATAATTAGCGACGAACATAAATCCGTCGCTAAAAGTTTGCCAACCAGGTTTCCAGCCACCCCCTTATTCCGTCGCTAATCCATTTTAGCGACGGATCCGACATGATTGGCGACGGAATTTTCCGTCGCTATTCGCCTGTTATTTTGTAGTGAATATAGCAATCTTTGAACAAATGCCTCCCCTTATAATCGAAAAGGGTGTCTTGATATCCATAGAATTTGCAATTATAGAATGCTGAGGCATCTCCGCCTATTCTTAGAGCTGCCGCCTGAGCTCCCGCCCTCTTTCCATCTGGCCTCGGCCAAGAATTCTTACAAAAACAATAAGATTTTTAAAAAAAAATAAAACCATGAAAAGTTGAATTTGAAAAAAAAAATGAAGAAGAAAATTTAGTAACAGGTAGTATTATACACAATAAACATCAAAACTTAATTGAGACAGATGACCTCAAGTAAACGGTACCAATCCATACTGCATGGAATCGGTACATATATTTCACTAGATGTAGCACATTTAAAACATTTGTGTATACATCTATGGGGGTGTTTGGCTAAGCTTATTTTAGAGAGCTTATAAGAGATAATGTCTCAATAGCTTATAAGTTGTTAAAGTGTTTGGATAATTGATCTTATAAGCTAGAAAAAGAATCGAGAGTGAAAATCATAGTTAAGTGTTTGGATAATTGATCTTATAAGTTAGAAAAAGAATCGAGAGTGAAAATCATAGTTAGAGAGATAAAATTAACGAAAGGTGAAATTGGTTGTGTATATGAAGGAAATAACGAACTATAATAAGGTTATTTTAGTAAATTCATGGTTGCTTATAAGCTTATAAAAAAATAAGTTGGGGTTGAGCAACTTATTTTTAGTGGAACTTATAAGCTGTTTATGAGCTTATTTTCACAGCTTATAAGCTGTTTAGGAGCTTATTTTGTCAAACACTTGCAACAACTTATAAGCTCCTAAACAACTTATAAACTGTTTTAAAAAGCTTATAAGCTCAGCCAGACACCCTCTATGTCAGAAGTGCGACCGTAGGGTCTAAGGCCGGAAGGGGCCCCAAAAAGTATATGGTTTGGAAAAAAATTGACAGTCCACTTTATGTATTTTTCCTTCACTCATTTGGACGCGGCTAATAGGTCACTACAAAAATACAGCCGATCAGCGACGGATTAACGACGGCCGAAATGCGGGTCGTGAATCAGCGACGGATTAGCGACGGAATAAAAAGGAATTTTATTTGCGACGGATCAGCGACGTAACATGGCGGGGATTTCTCCCACGAAGTATTAACGACGGCATTTCCGTCTCTATTCCGTCGTTAAATTTAACGACGGACACTATCCGTCGTTAAAATTAAATTTTTTTGTTATTTTTTTTAATTGGATAACAATTCCGTCTCTAATCCGTCGTAAAATAAGCGGATTATTTTTAGTTTTTTTTAATTTATTTTAACGACGGACAAAATCCGTCGCTAATTTTAATTCTGAATTTATTTATTCCCAAAAATTTTAGCGACGGATTGTCCGTCGTAAAGTAGTCGCTAATTTAACGACGGAATTCAAATTCCGTTAAATTAAAATATTTTGATTTTTTATATTCTGTACGTAAATTAACGACGGATATGTGTCCGCCATTAAACTTATTCCGTCGTTAAATTCATTATTCCGTCGTTAATCCGTCGTTAATGGGTTTTAAATATAACGACGGATAATTCCGTCGCTAATCCGCCGCTAAAAAGTTTAATTACAGACGGGCTTTCTTCCCCAATTTCATATCTGAAATTGAAAACCCTCCCCAACCCCAAGCCCCACTGCCATTGCCCCGCCCGCACGACCACACCGCCGCCGCCGCCATCGCCGCCGTCATGCCGCCCCCCCCGACCCCAGCCCGTGCCCTAGCCCCGCCTACCCAGCCTGCCCGCCCACCCCCCCCCGCCGCCGCCACCCCCACCCCGCCGCTGCCGCCCCCCGCCGCCCCATCCTCGCCCCTGCCCCACCCTCCCCGCCCCTGCCCCACCCCACACCACAGCCCCACCCCGCCTTGTTGCCCCGCCTCCGTGAGTCGTCAGTCGGGGTTGGTTTGTTTTTTTTATTTTGTTATATATTTGTTATATATATTCAATTGATAGTGAAAATTATTATATGATGTATTGAATTGATAGTGAAAATATTATATATGATATTGAATTGATAGTGAAAATATTATATATGATGCATTGAATTGATAGTGAAAATTGAATTGAGTTTACCGAATTGATAGTGAAAATGATGCATCAATGTTAGTCTTGTGATTTGGGCTTGTGAAATTGATAAGCTTGGATGTGAATTGGGATGATAAATTCATCGTTTCGTGAGTTAATCAGACGCATATGTGGTGTTTGATAAAAATGTTTGCGAGAAATTGATAAGCTTGGTGTGAATATGTTTAACTTGGATGTGAATTGGGATGATAAATTCATCATTTCGTGAGATGTTTTGAGTTGTTAAGTGTATAATTATGCATATGGTGATGAATTGGTGAAATTTGGATGAGTTTGGTTGAATTGGGAATCAAATGGCGATTAATTTTATAAAACTTACTCTGCCGAAATTTTGTTAGAATTGTTATATGAATAAAATGTTTTATAAGTGTTTATCTGTCATCTAAAAATATTGACCAATTTGCAGTATAGTTGCCACCTAGCTAGTAGTTTATATTTTTAGGATTAAATAAATTTATATTATAGGCCAAACGACGTTGATTTAATACTAGCTCATTTTTCAATATTTTCAATAATAAAACTTGAATTTAGGGACATTTTATCATTTTGTGATAGTTTAAAAATTTAATTGTAATTGTGAATAATTTGGGGTTTGTTTGTTAGCATGTCAATAGTTTGGGTGTGTTTGTAATTATGTGTAATTCGATATATTTCTATTAAAAGGTCAATAATTTGGGATATTAAACTGCAATTTTCCTTATAATTATAAACATGAAATAAATAAATTTTCTTACTCATGTACGATGAAAGGATTTTGGGTCTTGAAATTTTATGAATTAATAACCCAAACCCATCTCCATTTTTAAATAAAACAAACCCATCTCCTTATTCTTCCTTAAACGTCGTAATCCAATCTCAAAATCTTAGCCCACAACCCACCACCATAATAAATTTCATATTTCATAATTATTTAATAATTAAGTGTGATCACATTTTCTAAATGAGTGTGGTCCATATATGTCCTTGTATGAGGATGTCATCACAAGAAACTACTTCATAGATGAATTAACATATTCCTAACTTATGAGTGTATAATTAGTTTATATTGTACAACTTATGTTGAACATGTTTAATTAATTATTTATAATTAGGAGCTTGAAGAATGAATGACAATCGTGAGTGGATGTATAAGAGGTTTAGTTAGGTTGGTGGATTAAATATCAATTTCGAGATGGACTTGAAAGTTTTATCAATTCGCTAGTGCTCGCTTTTTATTCGCGGATGGAGAAAAATCAAGTGTCCGTGTAAGAATATACCTTATCGGAGAAGAAAGATATCGTGCGATATCACTTATCAAAATTTGGATTTATTCCAAATTATCACACATGGATATTTCAAGGAGAGACAACCACAAGTAGGCACAATGTTGTGGATTCGGATGTTAACCGTCAACCAAATACGTATCATACGATGGTAGTGGATCTTGCTGGTCCACAGCTCCAATTTGACGAGATCAAGAGGAGCCAAATTCGATGCAAAAATTTTTACGATATGTTGAATTGTCGATAAACCTTTGTGGCGGGTTGCTCGGATCATACACAATTATCATTTGTGGCTCGACTTACGAGTTGGAAAGCAGAGAACAACATTATCGGAAGCGGTTTTGATCAAATATCGAACCGATGAAAGAGTCGCATCCAGATGGAAATTGCGCGCTAATGACTTCTACAAAGACGAAGAGATTGTTGCGTGGCATGGGGTTGCCCGTACACAAAATTGATTGTTGTCCATTTAATTGCATGATTTATTGGCGCGAAGATTCGAATCGTGGCTGCAAATTCTGAACCATCCTCGTTTCAAGAGCAATACTCGAGCTGGTGGAAGTCGACGGAAAGCACAAGTAGCATATAAAAGATGTATTATTTTCCTCTAACTCCTCGACTACGAGAGATTATATGCATCCAATGCTACAACGGAAAATATGCGTTGGCATGCATCGTCGATCGATGATGGGGTCATCGTCATCCGCACTCAATTGCATGGAAACATTTGAACACAGTTTCCTTATTTGCATCGTAAATTGTAACGTGCGATTGGGACTCTCAAGCGACGGTTTTCAGCCATTCGATCAATCAGAAAGCAATATTCATCATGGCCCGTTATATCGACCCTTATAATCTTCCCCGTGGTGTGTATGAAGGAGCAATACATGTTTCTTACGATCTTAGTGCCGGACCGCGAATCTGAAGGAGAAGATTGATGTGTTCTTGCAACCATTGATAGCGAGTTAATAGATTTGTGGGATGACGTTTTACTTATGATGTATCGTTGAGCGAAATTTTCAAATGCACGCTGCATTACTTTGACAATTAGTGACTTCCCGCATACTCTATGTTGTGCGGATGGAGCGGTGGAAGATTAGCTTGTCCGCGACCGCATGGAGTATACCGATGCTTTACTTTAGCTAAAAGTGGTAGCGATCATGGTTTGATAACCATCGTAAATTTCTAGCTCCTAATCACCCATTTCGAAGGGATCAAGTGGTTTCGGAAAGAACACGGTGATTACTAACGATCCACCGTAAGCGCGATCGGAGATGAGCTTCATCACTAATTATGGGTATGGGACTAGTCTCCGTAATGTAGATTGGCGATGATGAAATAAATAGCGAATATCCAAGCGGTTTGAACCGGATGGAAGAAAAGTATTTTTGGGATCTACCTTCTGGAGTTCTCTTTTGATTCGGCATAATTTGGATGTCATGCACATAGAAAAGAATGTGTTCGATAATGTCTTCAACATACCATGAATGTCCAAGGAAGACAAAGATACGAGCAAATCTAGAGAAGAACTTAATTTATATCGCTATGCACGAGTTGACGATGAATGAATCAACAGAAAATATCCAAAGGCTTCTTATACACTTGACAATCGTGAGAAAAAAGTCTTATGTGAGTGGGTAAGAGGTTTAAGATTTCCGGATGGGTACGTTTGAACATGGGTAGATGTGTAGACATGACAATGGCGAAGATGTTTGGGATGAAGAGTCATGATGTCACATTTTCATGCAATAATTCTACCGATGCATTTCGTGAACTTCTCCCACCCAATGTTTGGAAAGTCGTATGTAATTATCTTTATTCTTCAAAGATTTAACTTCTCGAAACATAGGGCTTGATGATGCATGCGTGCTCCAAGAAAATATTCCAGTTGATTTTATGCAAGCTTGAGCGCATTTTCCCCTAGTTTCTTCGACTCCATGGAACATCTTACGGTTCATCTAGTCGATGAAGCCCGTACAGGTGGCCTGTTCAATACCGATGGATGTATCCATTTGAAAGTACCGCTCAGTACATTATCACATATATATATATATATATATATATATATATATATATATATATATATATAAATTGAAGAACAACGTTCTAAATTTTGTAGATACTTACGTAAGTTGAAGAACAACGTACGAAATAAAGCCAGGGTTGAGGGTTCTATCTGCAATGCTTACTTAGTAGAAGAAGCATCGACATTTTGCTCGTATTATTTTGATGATCACGTAAGAACGAAGTTCAGAGATTTGCATCATGGTCAAGCGGAGATTAGGCACGAAGACTATCCAGATATGCTTCAAATCTTCAAGCAAGATGGCAGACCTTTTGGAAATATGTCAACGAGATATTTGGATAGTAGAGAATATGATCTTTGCTCGTTTATACGTGTTGCTCAAGCGTGTTGAAGTTGCGAGACATTTACATGGCGTAAGTGTCGTGTTTTCTTAGAATTCATTCCACATTATTATTATTATTGTTATTATCAACTAGGCTCAGAATATATGTTGATGTAGTTTATTCATCGAAGATGTGAAAGATCAAATCCATCGATCTCTAGCTCGATATTCAAAGGTCGATTGAAAGAGGCTTCCGTTTTGGTTTGAGGCATATGTGAGTGTTCGATGATTATTAGTAGAAAATATTTAATATGTACGTTTAGTCATTCTAATCGTTTTTACTAATAATAGGTCAAAGATCATACTAACAACATTGTGAATCCATTCATATTGTCTCTTGCCAAAGGGCCTTCACTCTAATTAAGACGCACCTGTGGTATTATATAAATGGTTACAAATTTCACACATTAGAACATGGGTCACAAAGATCAACTATGAATAGTGGAGTGTGCATTAAAGGTGAAACTTATGGCATGTACACGCAAGAACTCGATTTTTATGGGCGATTATTGGAGGTTTGTGAGTTGGAATATCACGGCTACCAACGAAGACCACAACATTGTTTAGATGCGAGTGGTTTGATCCTTCACGATTGGGGTTATCAATTCATTCGAGTACAAGTTGGTTTCGTAAATCATACGAGAAGATAAAATAAGTTCGAACCATTTATCCTCGCCAATCAAGCCATTCAAGTATACTATTGTGCATATCCAAGTTTAAAACAATCTATGAAAGAGTGGTGGGAACTATGCAAAATTAAAGCTCGATCTAATGTGGAAGTTTTGGATGAGAGTTACAGATCGATAGTACCTTCCCTTTCAAGAGGATGCATTAGGTTCGATTACTAATGTCGTTGTGGATGAGGACACGACACTAGTTCACCCCGATGGTACACTCATAGACATTGAAGAGACATCCGATAATGAGGATGATGAAGTTGAATTGTCGAGTCGTAAGACGGTCATACATTGGATGATGATGATGACGATTTACGACGAATAGGGTTTAATTTATAGCATTTTTTGTATGCACACAAAACATTATGATATGCATTATTTGTGAATTTATAGCATTTTTAGTATGCACACAAAACGTTATGATGAAGACGACGATAATTGTCACTAGTATGCACAAGAAACGTTTTATTTTCTAGTATGCACACAAAACGTTATGATATGTATTATTTGTGAATTTTAATAAAATATGTTTTACATTTGTTTGCGATGTCATCACGTAGGAGGCACCTGTGGTCATACACGCCTGTCGCTTTCACCTACCAGACTAGAAGGCATGGAGGCACTCTCTCACCCCGCCCCTTGAGCGATGGTGGAGTGCCATCTAGAGAGGGATGAAGAATATAGCCATTGTGAATGGGTATGACGTTATCTCTTGTATGTCTCGCTTTAAAAATTGTAGCATTCGATGTCTTTATTTCACGTAAATTGAAGCATTTTGTGTCCGAGCAATGATATAGCCAGCGTGATTATTGAGTCATTCCGTAGATTCATGAATCACAACGGCTTCAATTGGAAATTGGTACCTCAAGAGTTCAAGCGATTTATTTCGATGAATTCAAGGTTCGTGTTGTTTATCTGAGTAATTTATGATTTGACCTTAATTTGCATATTGTAATCATATATTTTTGCGAAATATTTTATTGGGATGATACGATGGATGATGCCTTCGGTCTATTCCTCTTTCGTGCGCAAAGGCCGCCGAACGTTATAAAGATCTTGTTCACAAGATCAAGCGGCGAAGGACTCGCTTAACCCACCTCCATTTATCCCCGAACGAGATTGGGATAATTGGAAGGCATATTGGGCTCGGACGGGACGCCCAAGAGAAGGCGGCAAGGCCCGCGACAGCAGGATGTCCGAGCGGATGGCGAGGGTCTTGGGATAGTCAAGCATCGGGGTGGCTCACGCCCGCACTCGAGTATGCGAGAGATTGTAAGTACTTTGAAGTTTTAGATATAGTAAATTTATTTAAGAATCGTGATACTTGTTAATTATTTAATTTGTTTGACTTATTTATAGGCAAGAGGCGTGGAGTAGCCGTAGAAGATGTCCATGGGATGTATTCCGAAGTATCATGTCACCGACGACGGAGCTATCTGACGGAAAGCTCGGAGTATCGCGGTAAGTATATTCGTTAGCGCAACAACGAGCATTTAATTAAATAATAATTGTATGAAATTATATTACAAAGCGGGTTGAGGAACAGGTGACCAGTTGAGCCAATCTGGGGGAGTGATGAGACGCGCCAGATAGGACTCAAATTCTCAAAATGTCCTTGGGAGCTCCTCAAAGAAAAGAATAGGATGTTTGAGCTGGTTCTCTATCACGTACATACATGCAGAGTGAAGCGTCGTCTCATTCGGTGGAGAGTGCCCACCTGCTGATCCCATAGCTTATCAACAATGATATTGGATCCGGAGGCCCGATTGAAGTCGAGCAGAAGCAGCAGCACCGCATACGAGGCGTAATGCAAGCCGAGCCGAGAGCGAGATAGCGTGCAAGAACAGATTCGAGCTCGGATCTGGCGCTCAGCAGAGGCCCTAGAGCGCTTCATGGCCAGCCTCCGCTTCCCCCCACCCTCGTGATATGAGCTCCGTTTCCTCACCTCGTCATATTCGGGTTATATTATGAATTTGTTAACTTATCGCATGATTTAGATTTGTTTTTTTATGGGATTGTTTGGATATTACAGTATTTTGGATTGAAATGCTTTGTTTGGATTGAAATGCTTTGTTTGGATTGAATTGGTTTATTTCGATAGTTTGTATTATATGGATTGAATTGGTTTGTTTTCATAGTTTGTATTGTATGGATGGAATTGGTTGGAATTGGTTTGTTTGGTTGGATTGAATAGATTGAATTGGATGGAATTGGTTGTTTGTATATTTGTTTGGGTTGGTTGTTTGAAAACAGGTTTGGCTGTCAAAAATTCAAATTGAAGCTGGGCAGAATCTGTTAATATAGCGACGGATTAAAGACGGATAAGAGACGGTTTAGAGATGGATTAACAACGTGAAATAAGCGAACCAAGCGTAACTGCGGACGGACTTGCGACGGACTAGAGACGATTCTACGACGGATTTACGACGGAATTTTTTACGCAATAGAAAAAAAAACTATAATTTTAGCGACGGACTTATTCCGTCGCTAATTAGCGACGGATCAGAGACGGATTAGCGTCAGAATAACGACGGAGTAGAGACGAAATTTTTAGCTACGGAGTAAGTGTGCCGTTAATCCGTCGCTAACTACGACGGATTAGCATCGCATTAACGACGGAATTTATATCAGACGACCGTTCTGAGGTCGCGGATTAGCGACTGAATTTTCCGTCGCTGGTCCGTCGCTAATTTTTAGCGACGGACATAGTTCCGTCGCTAAACGTTTACCAACCAGGTTTCCAGCGACCCCCAAATTCCGTCGCTAATCCATTTTAGCGACGGATCAGACAGGGTTTGCGACGGAATTTTCCGTCGCTGATCGACTGTTTTTTTGTAGTGGGTCCCGTATAAGTCTAAAAAATTTACTCGAAGCTCTCTTACCTCTTTTAACCATCTAAGAGTGTCTTTATCTTTTGAGGTATGAAAATAACGAAAATTCAAGTGTTGCATGCAACGGGCGTGACCTTTGTTTTTTATTTTATCTAGGGCGCATACAATGTCAGGACTCATCTACGAATGCTTCAATTTAAATACTAACCACAACATTCAAATTGACGCCATAAAAATAGTCGGCCTCGGCAGTCAACGTTGCGGAATCCACCGTGCCGTCAAATACCAAAATCGGCATGTTATCCCTAGTGATAGTTATTTTCTCTGTATAATTACCGGGGCCGATCGACACGACGACGCGTTGCATGTTGCCGGAAGGGATGCGGTTTATGGCATCAGTTACGGTCTTGAAATCGCCTCCGCCGTCGGCCCGGACCTTGATCACCTTGGGACCGCTCGTGGCGGCGCCGAAGGTGGCGTCGAACCATTGGAGTGTTTTGACGATTGGAGCGAACAATTGTAAAGAAATTGATGAGAATGAAGACAAGGAGTGTTTTGACGATAGTATACGACATTTTCGTTGCACGTATTTCGTTGTAATGATCTATATTTGTTGGGGAATTGTATATTCTTTTTATAGGATGGGCTGATTAGTTAATACCCATGCAAAACATGGGTATTATTAAATTTTAGATTTTTTAGATTATATACAAAATCAGTTAATCTAGTTTTGAGCTAATCAATTCAATTCAGTTGTGAAATAAAAACTATTAATTTTATCAATTAGATTTATATTCAAAAAAATTCAGTAATTGTTTGCAAAATCTTACGAGAATGATGAGTGAAGTAATCTTAATTTTATTTTGTAAATCATATGAATTGTAATGATTTATATGGTAATGAATTACTTCAGATTTGTACTCTTATCGTGTATATTATTGAATAATTAAAATTTGATTGTATCTTTAATATGATTTTCAGTTTGGATCTGTATAATGACATAGTAATATGTCAAGGAGGTCCAGTTCACAAGGCAGAGCTGAGATTAGGGATGTCAATGGGTGAGTTTTACTCGGATAGATCCAGAACTGTTCATATATAGCCCATTAAATTTTAAAGCAGTGGTTCCGGTTCTGGTTTTGATTCTAGACCCGGACAGTTGAGACCCATAGTTTGATGGTCCGGTCCGGTCGGGTCGGGTCCGGGTTCAGTTGTGGTTCTAGAACTAGAACCGATACTTATTTATTAGTTCTGGTCTGATTAAAACTCGTCTATTGACAAGCATAAGCTTAAGTATGCTTGTCAATGAGTCGGTTTTACCCATATCGATCTGGAATCACTCATAACTCATTAAATTTTAAAGCAATGGTTTCGGTTCCAGTTTTGATTCCTGTCCGGTTCTGGTTCCAGACCCGCTCAGATCCAGACCGTTTTCAGACCCATAGTTAATAGTCCGGATCCGGTCCGGATCCAGTATCTAATAGGTCGGTTCCAGAACCAAAACCGATACTTATTTATTGGTTCTGGTCCAGGTAAAACCTATTCATTAACATCCCTAGTTGAGATGCCAATGTCTCTTCCTTGCAAGAGGTCATTAGTTCAAGTCTCATTGGCGTATTGTATATAGTATTATTTGGATATTTGGTCTAATTTATACTAGCTTTGTCATTGATTTGAATATGGTATAGTTCGTACTTATTTGGTAAATTATTTATATTCAGTTATAATATGTATCTTGTAGTTAAAAAATACTACTAGGTAAATTTGAAGTTTTCAATTATTCATGCAAAACCATGAACAATATAAATTACAATTGGTAAGATTAGTGTGCAATACTCAGAATTCGGGTTCAGTTGGGCTAGCAAATTTTAAGCCCAAAATATCAGGCTTAAAAAATCCATTGGACCGCTCAGTCTTTGGGCCAAGAAAGCTTGAGATTTATGGACATAAGCTTGATAGATAATATTTGATTCAGTAGTAGACAAATGACTTATTTTGGTATAGTGTTTTGATCTTTACTCTTCATATCTAAAGGTCTTATGTCTGAGCTTTTCAACATATATTCAAACTTAGAAATTTATTACTTTCTCTGTCCACGATAAGTGTATCACAATTACTTTATTCGACGTCCACGAAAAGTGTATCACTTTCTTTTATAGAAACACTACTTTTTATTATTCAACCTTACAATCACTCATTATTAACCAAAAAGTCATTCTTACCACTCATAACATAACACATGACATGGTGAGATAATTTTCTATTCAAATAACACTCACCAATAATTTTATTAAAACTCGTATCATCCACAAGTGAGAAACTTATTGTGGATAGAAAAAGTATTTTTTATGTTTGTGGTGTGTCTGTGTGTGAGTTGAGGGAAGAGGAATGGTGAGGTTTAAACCTTAGCCTCTCTCTTTATACATAAGAAGTCTCATTACTTGAATGCTCTTGAAAGAATAATTTCTTTTTTAGCTTATTAAATATTGAATATGCCCAATATGGTCGATAAAAAATACTCCCTCCATCCCATTCAAGATGATATATTTTTCTTTTTGGATCGTCCCACCCAAAATGATCTGTTTCATTTTTAGGAAATAATTATCTCTTCAAAAATTGTGAGACATATCTAATTTTTATCAATTTAATCATTTTATATTATTCTCTTAAATAATTATATCGAAAAAAATGAATCATCTTAAATATGACATAGGGAGTAATAATATAGGTCTTGTGTTGGCGGGTTAGACCTGTAGCCCGAGAAGGACTAGGCTAGACTACACTTTTGGAAGCCCGACATGTTTTCCAGTTGACCAGCCTTTCTAACTCCTGCCGGGCCTGCTAATTTTATCACCTCTAAGATCAATTACACAAATTACTTTATAAGCCAATCATGTCAAAACCAATAGAAACTAATTTTTAATGACCCAATGACTTTTGTCCAATTGTGTAGTTAAATATTCTTTTATATAAAAAAAGTATGGAATCGTTCCACTGAGCCCAATTAATTAATTATAGTTTATAAAATAAAAAATTCATGGACATCACCACGAACACTTAAATTTGGAGTTTGTTTCAAGCCCCTCTAAAATTTGTTTATCTTGCAGCGACTTTTTAACAGGTCAATGACTTGTAAATTACTTAATTTTAGCTGAATTTTAGTTTTACACACCACAAAAATTCCACCTATAAATTACTATATTCTTTATTGCATTTGATTTTATAGCTGACATTTGTTTACCCCTAAAATTGATGCCGATATGGTCATTGGTCACCTTAAAATTCGAGGTATCTTATAAATTACTAAATTTTGGTCAAAAAGATTTTACTAGTAATTTACTGTATTTTTAATCGATTTCGATTTTGCAACAGAGATCGTCTACTAAAGGCCAAATTGATGCTGATACCCTTGTCATGTCCATGTCAATTTTGATTTAAAATTGTGAGAAAATAAAAATTAAAATTAAAATTCATATATTTAGAGATAATATTTAAAAGACATGTAGAAAATAAATATAACAAAAGATTCGTGTGTTTTTAAGCAGCTATCTCTCATCTAATTACTCTGTAATTAGATTAAATCCTATAGGCAAATACTGTCATCATAAACATATAAAATAGATAATAAATATGTTACGACAAGATCAGATTTCCATGGCAGTTGAATCATGTACATAATGGTTCCCAAAATCTCAACTATTCCATTTTGTTTTTTAGAGATAAATAAGATATGGAAGTATGAATGTATTTGTGTAGTGATAGAATGATTAATATACAATATCACGATAATCTCTTATATAAATTTACACGTGTCGGTGATATATTTTAAAATTTTCTAATAGCCATTCAAGTCTTGAAAACTAGAGAAAATATACACCCAAGACATGGCTGAAAAAAGTCCTCCTAAATTTCAAGGATTCCCATTATTTGATCTTTTGAGACATTTAGATCACCCTAATAATGATGTGTCAAATATATTCCATATTCCACTTCCCTAGTAATTATTTCACTTCAAAACCTAACCAATGTATAGTTGATATCATGTGATTTTTATATTTCGCCAAGATTCGAGTTCAATAGTGAACTTGCATTTCGTCAATTACGTGGTCGTTAATTTCAATGATTCGAATGAATTTATATATTAAGAATCTTTAAATATGGATTATTTGGGGTCTGATGGGAATGTGTTGGCTACGAACTTAATTAAGTAATTTCTCCGTTCCACTCTCTGCTTTCCACGAAATTAATCATCTTTTTTAGGATGTTCTAAAGTATAGTTAATTTTCTTAATCTGAATAGTATTAAAACTTTTCTTTATTAAAATAAACTTATTTAGTGTTTTTGAAAATAATATGTGGAGCAATAAATAAGGGGTAAATAGAATAATTACATATCATTATATTTTTCAAAAAATATTAAATATAATTTTGAATTTGTGTGAAAAATAAAAAGAGACTATGTTGATGGCATGAAAGGAGTAATTAAATGGTGTATACATGAGTCGTGATTGATTTTTATAGGAAAAATAAAGTTTAAACATGATAGATATCAAATAGATATGACAATTTCAGGAGTCTTAAAATAGCATAAAGACACATTGAATGTTACAAAGCATGGTGAAAGCAGTAAAGTTCAACAAACAAAGGGGAATTCCACAAAATCTATGCATTATGTGCTTTGCAGAGCAACAACTGTAAGTTTTACAAAGTCATAGGGAAACTGAACCAAACACAATGCAAATCAGTTATTGAGATGAGTTTTGGTCATATGCAGAAGTTCAACATACACGAACAAAACAAACAGCAGATTTTGAAAGAAAGAAAAAGAAGAAGAAGAAAATTGAGAACAAAATTTATGGATTTTGAGAAAAAAATAAAAGATGAATTTGATAGAGGATTGAAGAATCGAGAGAGCTGGTGGCTATGGCGGTAGTTCACAACGAAATTCGTCGGTAATCGGGTAAAGAAACGACGGAATTGACAGAGAATGATGAATGAGAGATTTGATGAAAACCATAAAAGTGCATTTAACAAAACATAAAATTGCATGTTGACACAAAAAATAAACATGCATTTAACAAAACACATTCATGCATTTAATAAAATATGTTCACGCATTTAACAAAACGTAAAGATACATTGTTGGCCAACGGGCGCGAAAACGCACGAGCACGAGCTCGCTCTTCCAACCTATATGCATTATTGTATTCAACTGCATGTATTTTTGTGTTCATTCAAATGCATAAGTCAATTCAACTAAATGCATGGTATGTTTCTCACAATCATATAACAAATCAAATCACTAATCTATCCTTACTGTAGTAAAATCACTAAAAATAAGCTTAAAAAATTCGATGAGTGGATAAGACTGAGTAATACATATTATCTCGCGCCGTGATTATTTTATCACTCCTCTCTCTCTCTCTCTCTCTATATATATATATATATATATATATATATATATATATATGGAGTGGATTAAGTGAGAACTCCAACTTTTTTAGAACTAAAAACTAATATGGTCCATCCATTTTTTATAATCTAACGGTCAAGATTAATTATAAATCATTTATTATACTCAGATTTAATGGTAACCGTTTAGCCCTATAATCAAGAAATTTTATCTATTCATTTACATTGATTATTCTCATATACACAATCACTACGATTATATGCACAATAATATATTTTTTGCCTGGATTCGAATCTCATGAAAGGTGAAAATTCTATTTTTTTTATTCATTAATTTTCTCAGTTGATTTATCAACTTTCACAACGAAATCATCATTTTTTTTGTTCTCACATTAACCCCTCCATAATTTCAATAATTTCTTATTTTGAATTTTAATTTTTTATGGCTTGAAATAAATTGAAAGTGAAACTATGAAAATGTTGAAGGATTGGAGAGAAGAGCGACAGAGAGAGATTCTTTTTGTGAGTTTTTCTTCAAATTTTCAGTTTGTATAGTTTTATGACTTGAATAAATTGAAAGATAAAGGTTGAAAAAGTTGGAGATAGAGAGAGAATATAATTTGAAAATAGACTGAAAGTGAAATGGTGAAAATGTTAGTTTAGATACATCAATTTATACTTTATTTGATGAGATATCATGAAAAAAATCATTCAAGGGTTGGGATATATATTGATATTGCCTACATGAAACATAACATAATTTGAATGAAACATACATTGATTTGGTCTGATATTACGACTTAGTGATAATTTTAGTCCAAATTTTGATTTAATACATTTTTATAGCAAAAAAAATATGATTCAGTGATGTTTTAGCCTGTTATTTACTTTATTCTGAAAATTTATTCACTGCATGAATCTTATTTTGAAATTTCACGCAAATATCCTCCTCCTAAAAATTTCTTCACATTAACATCCTTCTTCCACGCAGCATTCAATCGGTTATTCAAACACTTGGTTGACAAATTCTTCATGAAGATGTCGATACAGAATTACAGATGATGGTGGCGGCGGTTCGAGCTCACTATCGGATTTTAATATATTAACTAAAGTTCGGACCAAAGTTGTCACTAAGTCATATTATTAGGCTCGACAAGTGTATTTTCCTTAATTTAACTCGAGTAATGTCACAATACATGCCCTTCATGTAATAATCATCCTAAATCTGTTAAACATCTTTATTTTGAGTGTGATATTTCAGATGCTATATGGGGGGAAATCAAGAGGTGGCTATCCATCAAGAAGTGCAATAAAATGGTTCAAGGATGAGAGGTATGGATCTGCAATCTTGCAAAAGGCAAAGAGAATTTCCCTAACAGCCACCATCTACTTCATTTGGAAGGCAAGAAACATGAATTTGTTTTTTTTTGAAGTTGAGACTATTAATGTTGCAGATGTAAACCAGAAGGTAAAAGTTCACACTTACAGAATTATTTATGCCTTTTATAGTGTGGATGAAGTTAAGAAAAATTTGGGTTTTGATGGAGTGAGCTTGCTCGGTGGCCCTTTATTGGCTAGCTCTTGATTGCTGGTGGCTTAACAAGAAGGCTGATTTATCTGGTGGTCTTTTTTCTAATTTCTGTTTTGCTTTCTCCTTAGGAGTCTATTGGTGGTCTTACTCACCCCTGGTGTAGGCAATTTTTGAATCTTTTTGCAGGTTGCTACCCGCTATACATGGAAGACGAAACAGATGATACTGACTGCTTCATGCTACCCTCATCAAAGGCAACCATGCCCACCTCAACTTTCAAGCAAAACCCCCATCCCCGGGGGCTGCTTATGGAACGAGAAAGATATGATGTTTATAATCGGCATCTCCTCCCATCACTGGCTGCTTTTGAAATGGAACCACTTTCACTACTTTCTAAAAGGTATCTGAACGATTTACCTATCCTCATGGAGCTCATCTTCTCGTCTGTGTGGGCTTGCCTCCTAGCTATCTCTCCTACCCTGTCCACTTTGATCTTCGAGTACTCTTTTTCCCATATGGGATTTTCAGACTTGGTTTTTCCCTACACAGGTTTTAGTGAGCCCCGACCCACCAATTTCTGGGTGGGTTGATATGTGATTTGGTCTTTTATTTTGTATTGCTTCTCATTTGAGCTTGCATTCTCTTTTGGTGATGTATTCTCTTTTCAACTAATCCACTATGTTTGACGCTATTTCCCCGCTTGAGCAGCCTTATGTTGGTCTCGAGTTGTACTCCTTTCGGTATGCTCAAGTGTTATGTATCGTTGTATTTATGAAATAAATTTATTTACTTTTTTACAAAAATCTTCACCTAATAGAATAAATGCAAGTTATACTATTATTAGTGTGTGTGTTGGCCTAGTGGTAGAGTGGTTAATGCTTGAGGCCAAAGGTCTCGGGTTCGAGTCCACCGTGACGCAGTCTTTAAAATTTTTGTATTAATTGACCAAAAAAAAAAGTTATACTATTATTAGAAGGGGTTATTGGTATATAAATACATAAACTTTGCATATATTTTGGTTGTTTACACCAACTTTAAAAAGAGTATATAAATACACGAACTTATACTTTGTAGTAATTTTACCATGGTTTACGTTTTTTTCCGAAATTGAAACAGACGTAGCAAGCCGGAATGTTGATGTGTACAAACCGAACATTTAAAAAAATGATACCATATATATGATCTTAAAAACGTCGTCATTTTACATCACCTTACATCTTTAAAAGGTTGTGAAATGGTTACTTGCGATACACTGCATTCAAAACCAGCATCACATATTCCTAGGGGTGAGTATTCGGATATTTGGTCGGGTATGGTCAAAAAAATATCCGAATTAAAATAACCGAAATTTTAGAAATGATATCCGAACCAAACCAAAATAATTTCGGTTACTAAACCAAAATAACCGAAAATTATTTGGATATTTCGGATAATTCGGATAAAATCAATTTTGCCTTAATTTCAATTTTAAACAAAATATACAAAAATATTCTAATACTCAACAAATAACTAGTTTGCAATATTCATAAATAACATTGTCAAATACTAAACAACTCATTACCAACAATCTTCATAAGTTCAAAGTTCAAAAAACATTACCAAATACGAACAATTCATAAAAATGCTACAATCTTATCAAAACACCAAATTTAAAGTTCAATTTAGGGCAACTATTTATTTTAATTATAATATTACTATACTATATATAAATATAAATTTCGGGTATCGGATATTCGGGTAAAAAAACTCATACCCGACCGAAAACCATACTACCAAAATATATTTCGGTTATAACCGAATTGTCCGAAATAACCGATTTATCCGAACCAAATTAGATATTTCGGTTTGGTTCGGTTCGGTTATTCGGTTATTGGACATTTTGCTCACCCCTACATATTCCAATGCAGTGTATCACAATTAACTTTTTCTCAACTATTTCAAAAATTTTGATTTTTAATTGTATACAATCCGAATAAAAACGTATCTTTTAAGATGATATGTACGATATCGTTTTTTTAAACGTTCGATTTGTTAACATCAACATTTCGGTTTGTCATGTCTGTTTCAAGTTGAAGAAAAACAAAAATCCTGGTAAAATTACTACAACATATAAATTCTTATATTTATATCTCTTTTAAAGTATACAAAGTTCGTGTATTTTTACCAAAATATATACAAAGTTCGTGTATTTTTATGTCAATAACCCTTATTAGAATAAAAGAAATACAAAAATGCACATATCCAATTGAAATAGAAAACAGAAACTTGAAAAGTTAACCAATTAAGTCCTAAATTTCTTTATAGTAGTTTCCCTCCTTCCATCATCCTTCCTCCTTCCAACAACTCCAATACCTTAGCCGCGCAGTTGACCTCTTCTTCCATTTCCCAGGTCTCTCTCTCTCTCTCTCTCTCTCTCTCTCTCTCACACACACACACACACACACACACACACATCTGATCCGTTTCCGAGCAAAGAAAAAATGTTGATGCTAGTGAATTGCTCCGGCTGCCAGACGCCCCTCCAGCTGCCCACCGGCGCCACCTCCATCCGCTGCGCCGTTTGCTATGCCATCACCCGCATAGGTGACCCCCGCAACGCCCCCCCTCCCCCACCCGCGCCTTCTCCCTCTCCCTACCTCCCCACCACTTCCTCTTCTTATAACAATGGATACAACAACTACTACCCACCTCCTCCGCCTGCCCCCTCCCCTTACAACCACCTGCCGCCCGCCCCGGCCCCTTCTGCCCGTGGGCAGAAGAAGGCAGTGATAATAGGGATCTCCTATCGGAACACGAAAAATGAGCTCAAGGGATGTATCAATGATGCAAAATGTATGAAGTATCTGCTCATCAACAGGTTCAAGTTCCCCGAATCCTCAATCCTCATGCTCACTGGTAATCTTGTTTCCCTCTCTCTCTCTCTCTGGATATTCTTGTTTTATTTTATATTTCTTTCTATCTGTTCTTAATTTCGATTATTTGGTGACATTCCTGAATCATTCGAGGTTTGACTTCTTGATTTCAACTTGCAAGTTGAGGTTATATATGTGTTTTATCTTTCATCTTCGTTTTGCAATACAAAATTCTAACCAATGTGTTCCCATAGAGCAGTAATCATGTGGATCATCCATACAATAGCAAGTTTTTAAAATTGATTACGCACACTAATTGTGTAGATGAAACTTAATTACTTGCAAGACAGGGTAATCAGTTTAAAACGCATCTTTGCCTTTTCTTTTAATATTCTTTAGCTTGCTGTCTTCTAATCAGGGATTTTTTTTTAAATGAAAAGATAGTTAGGCGACTTTAACAAGGAAAAAGATTCAGAAGCAACTGGAGATGCATCTACTTTTTTGAAATTGTTGTTAGAGAATTTCATTGCAATATTGTTGTTGAGACGATTGATTTTCTGATAATTATCCATAAGCACTGTATATGCTAAATTGTTTCAGCTTTTGAAAACGAAATAAAAAATGAGGTCCCAAAGAATCACATAGCCGCTTTGACTGCAGTTGCACCATTGCATTTAGAAGGGATCTCACAACAGTTTTTTTTTTTAAATTACAATTTTAAAAAATTTACAAACATTAAGGGAACATTTACTTTTCCATGATTGATAGAGTATTTTTATCTCCATTATTAAGAATTAATTATCCCCATTATTAAGAATTCTGTAATCCTACCTTTCAATGGGATATGAATCAAGGAAAATTAGTTCAAATGATAGAAATTATTAATAGTCTTGGGATATCCCAAAGTTTAGTAACTAATTGATTAGAATAAACTATTTTCTTTCAATCTAGACTGATCTTCAAATTTATACGCACCCTACTTTAGTTGGCTATCGGATCTAAATCCTAATGTGGAGGTATATTTTCAGAAGAGGAAACTGATCCCTACAGAATCCCAACAAAACACAACATTAGGATGGCCATGTTTTGGCTCGTGAAAGGTTGTCAGTCAGGAGACTCACTGGTGTTCCATTATTCCGGCCATGGGGCGCAGCAGCGGAACTACACCGGAGATGAGATTGATGGGTTTGACGAAACATTATGCCCTCTGGACTTCGAAAAACAGGGGATGATTGTGGACAATGAGATCAATGCAGCTATTGTGAGGCCTCTTCCTGCTGGTGTGAAGCTTCATGCAATAATAGATGCATGTCACAGCGGCACAGTGCTTGATTTACCTTTCCTTTGTAGAATGGACAGGTAATTAGTTCAGGTAGATGATATATAGCAAGTAGATGAAGATATTGATTGGAGTTGAGTTAAAATAAAACCTTTTAATCGTGAGAACACTGCACTGCCAGCACGATAATATTATATGTTCATTGCATTATCGTAGTGTACACATCCAGTGCAATTTTGTCACAATAAGAAGAACCCTTTTCTATTAACTGGGGATATATAGTTACAACATCTCTCTCCCTCTCTCTCTGAATTGAGTACAGAAGTGGAAGATATGCGTGGGAAGACCATCGTCCTCCATCAGGCGCATGGAAAGGCACAAGCGGGGGAGAAGCCATATCCTTCAGTGGTTGTGACGATGATCAAACTTCTGCTGATACAGCTGTAAGTTTGCACCAGCCATTGTTCTATTCTCATCTTATGTTTCAGATATACTCCTTCCAGTAATAAACTGACGCAAATCAAAAACTGAACAGGCTCTGTCTAAGGTGACATCTACAGGTGCAATGACCTATGCGTTCATCCAAGCCATAGAGAAGGGACAGGGAGGTACATATGGGAGTATCTTAAACGCAATGAGGTCTACTATCCGGCAGACTAGCGAGGATCTAGTTGCCGGAGGGGGTACTGTCACAACACTACTCACCATGCTTTTGACAGGGGGAAGTGGTCTTGGACTTAGACAGGTATGAACAACGGCTATAATTCACATCTGCATATTGGTAGTATTAGCTTACTACAAAAGCCTAATCACCATAAGATAATCTTGGATTGCAGGAACCCCAGCTTAGTTGTAACGAACGATTTGATGTCTACATGAAGCCATTTTCACTGTGAGTGGCATCCTCAGAGACAATATCTAGTTCCAAGTTTACAACATGGCCAAGTTCTTCAACCTTTCTTTATTTTCTTTATTAATTATTGGATACATGCTTTCTCTTTCAATTTTCTTTTACCACTTGTAAGTAGGAATTGGTATCTTTCATAAATGTGGGGCATTTTGTGACATACTTATGCAAGTTTATTAAAGTATGGATCATATTTTCTTTCTCCATCCTCGGTATTGGACTCCATAACCAGTTTGTTTGACCAAATTATTATTATTATTATTATTATTAAGACTAGAGATGGATATAACGTGGCTGATCTAGACTGCAATATAAAATCGTGCATTCGAAACCAAAGCATAGCCTGTATAATGAAGTTAGTTCATTCAATAGACATGTACAATACTCCTAGCTATATATATCTAAACTATTTCAGCTAGGGTACAAATAAGTATACAAATTCAAATCAAATAATGCACAGATATGAATCATGTTTTCCAAGGTATAATAACCTTAGCCGGAGCAAGAGGGGATGGGTTGCTCAACATCGTTGCTTAGTAGCAAGCATTGCCTCTTATATCTTGCATTATCCTTCAAAGCCATATCCTCATACTCCTACCACAAATTCATCACCAAATGTATCATCACATCACAATCAAACATGCCCTCAAATCGTAATCACAAACACAGAAGTCACATTTAATTAGGATTTTCTAATTAAGTATGGTCCTCACTTGCGTGAGTGCAGGAGACTTGTAAAAACAGAACATGAAATGTATACCTTCCTCACGCCGTGGGGGAGGCCAGACCACTGCTTGCTCAACCTCTTGCTCGTTTCCGCGAACGAAGAGCGCTTAACCACGTCCCAATTCTTCATCACGAAGAACGCGTAGGAACTGCACGGCCTCAACGGCAAACTCCGTCTCCGCAGCATTTCTTCCAACACATTCCGCCCTTTCCCCGTGCCCTTCTTCGACTTCCTTTTCTTCCTGGAACTCAAATGACCTCCGGAAACACCATAAATCCGGCGGAAATAGTACTTCACCGGAGACAATGCGCCGCTCCTCAACCGCGTCATAACCCCGCCTCTTGGCGACGCTTCGCCACTCCCCGAATTTTCATCGGCGCTATAGTTGCGATTTTCAAACTCGCCAGCAGATGAGGTCGGAGTCAGGTACGACGAAGACGGCGATGATTGCACGGAATCGCAAAAATTTCCGGTCTCGAGAAAATTGAGATGATTGTCGAAACGGCGATCTTCTCGACGGAGGTTGAACTGAACGGAGAATTGCAACTCGCCGGTGTCGCCTCGGACTTGCACGGTGTCGCCGGTGTGGAAGCCGCACAAATGGAGGGGAATGGGTGGAGACGCCGGCGGCCGAGAGAGGGATGGATTGGGCGGGAATTCGATACCGTCGTCGCTATTAGCCATTGTTGCAGAAATTGAGTTGAGGTACAGAATGAAAGAATTGAGGTTTTTCTTTTAAAGTGGTTGGTGACTGGTGAGGATTGATGGGCGTGACAACTCCTTCACGAAACGTTGCGCTCGTTACAAATTTGAATGTGTTTAATTATTATTATTATTATTATTTATTTTACAATTTGTACGGAGGAACGGAGGAAGTGATGTAAATTTAAACTAGACGACAATATTGACTGATTGACACAGTGGTGGCATCCCTGCACTTTTAATTAATAGTTTAAGAAAATTAAATTTATCATTAACTACTTATTTATTAGGAAAAGATGATAATATGCTCGTGCGACACTTCATACTCTCCCTGTTTTGATTTAGTGATAGAGTGACTAATATTTGAAATCGGAAATCTCTTATTTGAATCCATCGTGATGTAATCTTTAAATTTCTATATTAAATTAATAAAAAAACCATATCTCATCTTTTCTTGTACCTTATAGTTTTGATAACTTGATGTATACAAAAATTCATGTACATCTGTCCGTCCGTGCACTGTAGGGACAAAGATATTATTTGTTCTTAATAAAGTATCATTTATATTGTAGAAAAATATCATTTATTCTGAAGAAAATTATCATTGCTCGTACATATGGATATCCACAGGAGACCACCTCTTTGATGTATTGTTCCACAAATTTGGTTGTAGTATTCATTGTTAAGGTTTTAATGACTCCTAGATTCTGAAATTCCGAAGGTAAGTTATTTTAGTTATGCTTTAGTGGTATGTTAAATAGATAACTTGAGCTCGAATTCATCCCTGCTTGTTTGTCCATATCAAGAATACATTTACGTCATTGACCTTTTCAATTTAAGATTTGACCTTTCTATCCTATTTTACACGGAATTGTATTAGCAGCGGATTAGCACCTGATTTATTTATTTATTTTTTAATATCGTGACTTGCGTGTTTAATTTATATTTGTATATTATCTTAATTTATATTGTCGAGTTGTCTTGCACAATCATGCATTATCTTATTTCAATGCTTTGAAATTAATTTTCTGTTGACTCTGTGCTTCTGGAATTGTTTGCAGTTATATCTCTTGATACAAAAATAGGTTCCAGAATTTCATTAAATATCTACATGAAATGGGGGATGAGCTATGCTCTTCTTGCTTTGTATGGTTGATAGGATACGCCCAACCACTGCGCCCAAAGGCGTCCAATACAAGAAACCCGACATCAGCTCGGCTGGACAAGTTCGCCCATGAAGACTCCTAAAGTCGGTGGGAACGCAGAGAAAGCTCACCATATCTAAAGAATCCTAATTCAAGAGGGATAGGATCTCGAATCCTAGTTAGAAGACTTGGATTCGAGATCTAGTCAATACATTGTGTATAAATAGAGGCTAGATTAGGCGACATAGATCATTCACTCTCTTTGTATTCGCTTCTTACACTCTCAATATACATACTCTCTCTTGCCCCGTGGACGTAGATCTTATTCACAGATCGAACCACGTAAATCTTTGGTGTTCTTGCGCATTTATTTCCCTTACGAATTTAAGATCGATCACTGGCGCCGTCTGTGGGAACCGAAATTTTGTGTTTTCGATCAACCACCGTTATGTGGAAATAATCATGACCAGTACACGGAAGCCGTCATCGGGACCGTCGCCGCAACAACAACGCTGACGGCGAAAGGGAACGCCGAGCTCAACTCGGGAAGAGCCCAATCGGAGAAGAAACCCCCGAGGGGCATATCCAAAGTCTCGACGAGCACGGACACCCCGCCCTGCAGGAGGCAGGTTACCATAGCGAAGGCAATCGTAGCAATAATCCGAGGGAACCTCCACTCATAAGTAAACCTTGGCGACGTCGTCGAGGATTTCTCGAGAAAATAAGGAGAGCTTTCTCCAGTTCCTCAGCGAAGCACAGGGTCGGCCACGTCCTGAAGAACGGAACACCGAAGCCTCATCTAGATACGAGGCATCACAACGAGAGGTCGGGGCCCAAACCGACCGCGCAAGGAACGAGCAACGCGGGAGAGGACGTCGTGATCACCGCGGCCGGCCTCGATCGTCGAATCCATCCGGCGAACTCCGCCCGATCTCGTGGGACGGCGGCGCAGGAAAGGCATCAGGGTCGCCGCGAAGTCGGTCCGAGTCACCTAAACGAGTTCGATCGTCGAACTCCGTCCCAGTCTCCAGAGGACGGCTTCGATGGATACGGGAAGATAGCCACCCCGTTCTCAAATAGAATACTCAACACTTCTCTCCCGGATAAGTACCGGGTACCAAGCATCGCCCCCTACGACGGGCTGAGGGATCCACAGAACTTCCTCTCGCAGTTCCAATACAACATGATCAACCAACGTCTGTTTCGGTCCATATGTAAACTCTTCCCGGAGTTACTCGTCGACAACGCCCGCAGGTGGTTCGACAGTCTACCTACGGGAAGCATCGGCTCCTATCGCGACCTGATGGCTGCCTTCCACCGAAGGTTCTTCCAAAAGGCGGAATCAAAAACGTCATCGGCACACCTCCTCACCATAAGACAAAGCCGTAATGAGTCCATCAGCGACTTCATGACAAGGTTTAACAAGGAGTGTTTGAAGGTCGAAGACGTGAACGACCTGTTAGTCATCTCGGCCTTCCAAAACGGTATCTTGCGGGGCCTTATATCGAGATCGTCAATCGAACCCCGCATCGCAACAGTAGTCGTGGCGCATAGCCAACCGGTTCGCCAAAGCGGACGAGGCGACAAGAGAAAGCGGCGAGCAAGGCGGACCTTCGGAAAAGGAAGAAGAGGCGAAGGAAGGAAGATCGAAACCAAGGCGGTGAGCGCGCGGGCGATTACATCGCCCGATAAAATCCGAGCTCGGTCGCGCGATGCCTCGAACGACCTCAATACACCCGCTGACGGCCGAGGCGTAAATCTCGCACTCCATATGAACTGTTTGAGAAGCCTCGACCGATGACGGGAGGAAGAGTGCCGACCTACGGATAAATCGCTCATTCCATGATGATTACGGCACGACATCGAAGAGTGCAAAGAGCTCATGGGTGAAATAGAGATGCTAGTTCAGACGGATCCTGAAAAATACCGAGGCAGAGTGCCAAGCCGACCAAAGTCAAAAGAAGAAAAAGAGGAAGAGGAAATTGTGCCCCTACAAAAAGCGAAGCGCAGACCGACGAGGAAGGAGATGATGAGCCCCAATATGACGGTGGTCTCCACTATTACGGGCTCCCCGTGGAGTCACGAAGTCCTCCGAAGGCAAGCCAAGTCCTAGAACCGCGAACCTACCAATAAGAGGTTCGAGAAGGACGAGGCGATCACCTTCTCCGAAGACGACCCCGTTCGCAATAAAGATGCCCCACCAGGATGCGTTGGTGATCCAGGCAGTGGTCGCAAATAAGTTGGTGAAGCGCGTTTACATTGACAGTGGCGCGTCGGTGAGCATCCTTTTTAAGGAATGCTTTGACAAGCTAGGAGTAGAAGACGCGCGCCTCGCACAAGCCCCGCTGCCACTCCGAAGCTTCGTCCAGGAAGAGACGCGCCCGGAAGGAATAATCGAGCTACCCGTCACGGTGGGGAAAGCACCAACGACCTCGACCAAGGTGGTGCGGTTCAGTAGTGAAGGCCCACTCGCCGTATAACATCATACTAGGCGAGATTGGTGAAGCGTTGTAAGGGCGGTATGCTCAACATACCACCTAACGATAAAAATACCCACCACGAGGGGAACAGCCGTGATCCGAGGTGATCAGAAGCAAGCAAAGGAATGTATGCAAGTTGCCTTACGAGGTGCCGGGACCTCGATCCAACACCCACAGGCATAGCAATTAAGGAAACCCGAGGAGTTGGAGTCAGGAAGTACATCGCCACTCCCTGACAGTCAGGTAGAAGAGGTCGCATTGTACAAAGATGAGCCATTGAAGGTCGTCCAGGTTGGTTTCACCACGGCACCTGAAGTGAAGGATCAGATCATCCAACTCCTAAGGGAGTTCCGGGACGTGTTTGCTTGGTCTCCCCTCGACATGACCGGAGTCTCGCCGAGTATCATCACTCACCGGCTCAACATCGACCCGAACATAAAGCCAGTCCGACAGAAGCAAAGAATTTTTGCAGCCGAACGGAATCAAGTTATTCATGACGAGGTGAACCAGCTGTTAAAAGCACGCATACTGTTCGAGGTCAAATATCCGACCTGGATAGCCAACCCGGTGATGGTGAAGAAAGGAGGAGGGGGATGGCGAATGTGTATTGACTATACCGACCTCAACAAGCATTGCCCAAAGGATTGCTATCCCCTTCCCAACATTGACAAGAAGGTCGACGCGTTGGTCGGATACGAAGTCTTCAGTTTTCTGGACTTATACAAAGGGTATCACCAAGTCCTGATGGATGACGAAGACGCGGCCAAGACAGCCTTCATTACCGACTTCGGGGTCTTCGCATACAAAAAGATGCCATTTGGCCTTAAAAATGCAGGGGCCACCTATCAAAGGATGGTGGACAAAATATTTCAGCCCTATATAGGTCGGAATGTGGAGGTATACGTAGACGACATCGTCGTCAAAAGCAAGGAAGAAGCCGCATGTGTTTCCGACCTCCGGATCGTCCTCGGCCTTCTTCGGAAAATCAACCTAAAACTAAATCCCCAGAAGTGCACGTTTGCAGTCCGGTCTGGAAAGTTCTTAGGGTGTTGGGTCTCACAAGAAGGGCTAAAAGCAAACCCGTCCAAGGTCAAAACCATTTTGGAAATGAAGATGCCGAAGACCATCCATGACGTACACAAGCTGACAGGCTGCATAGCCGCACTAAGCCGCTTTCTTTCAAAAGTCGCGGATAGCGCCTACCCTTCTTGAGGATACTCAAAAGGCCCGAAATTCTCATGGGATGAGGTGCACAGGACCGCCTTTGAAGACCTCAAGAGCTACTCGCCAAGCTCCCACTCTATCCGTCCCGAAGAGGAGAGGTCCTTTTCTCTACCTCGCCGCCTGAGACGAATCCATAAGTGCGATCTGAGTACGAGAAGAAGGACGTCGACCACCGATGTATTTCATCACCGAGCACTAAAAGGCCCGAAACGAGGTATCAGCCCTTGGAGAAGCTTGCCTTAGCATTAATAAACGCCGCGAGGAGACTACGTCCATACTTCCATGCACATCCCATACAAGTCCTCACCGACTACCCACTTGCAAGTATGGACGAAGCCCAAGCATCGTGGAGAATCGCGAATGGGCAATCGAATCGGGCGAGCACGATATATCCTTCGCCCGCCAGCCATCAAAGGTCAAGCCCTAGCGGATTTCTTGCCGAGGCTAACTTCGTCGAAAAACCGAAGCCTCCGAGTCCGTGACGACGATGCGGCCGAACCCATGGTTGAAACACCGAGGAGGCGGCAACTCTACGTTGACGGGCTTGGGAAGAAAGGGTAGCGGAGCAGGTATCTTACTCCTAGGCCGGACGACCAAGAGATCGCCTACCGCCCGGTTCACATTCAAAAATACGAACAACGGTGGAGTATGAAGCACCGATCGCAGGACTTCGCCTCGCTCAAAGTCTCGAGATACGAGCCGCAAGTTCATAGCGACTCTCAAGTCGTCGTAAGCCAAATGTTGGGAAAATACGAGGCAAAAAGCGACAGAATGAAGAAGTATCTTGAAAAAGCAAAAAGCTTGCAACGGACTTTCTCACACTTCCAGATAGTTCGCATCCCAAGGGAGCAAAATAGCCAAGCTGACATCTTAAGTAAATTGGCCTCGTCATCAACGAGCCCGCCAGTAGAGGAAGTCCAAAGTAGGAGCTTAAACGATGCCGAAGACGGAGCCGAGGTCAACATAGTCTCGGATGAAGAACCCAATTGGATGACTCTCATTCGAGAGTACCTGGAGAAGGGCGAACTGCCCCACGGCAAGCCGGAGGCTAGGAGGATCCTGAACAAATCTCTGCGATATACAATTGAGCAGGGAGTCCTATACAGAAAGTCATATCTCCAACCTCTCTTAAGGTGCTTGGGTCCGAACCGAGCTAATTACGTTCTACGAGAAATACACGAAGGTTCGTGCGGAAGCCACATCGGACCCCGAGCCTTGTCAAAAAAAAGTCATGCGATGGGGATACTATCACAACAATGTTCCAAGATTCAATGGACCTCGTAAAAGTGTCCAAGTGTCAAATCCATGGGAACGCACCAAAGGCTACCCTGCACCGACCTCACCTCCGCATGCAGCCCTTGGCCGTTTATGCAATGGGGATCGACATTGTGGGCCCTTTGTAAAGCACCGGGACAGCCCAATTTTTAATTGTTGTGATCGACTACTTCACGAAGTGGTGGAAGCCGAGCCCTCGCGAAAATCACAAGCAAGAACGCCTCAACTTCGTATGGAAGAACATAGTGTGTCTCGGCATCCCCATATCCTCCTTTCGGATAACGAACACAATTAACGGATAAGACATTCAAAGATTGGTGTCAAGAGCTTGGATCCAACAAAGTTCACCTCGGTGGCCCATCCTCAAGCAAATGGTCGACCGGTTACCAGCAGGACCATCGTAAAGGTCTAAAACTCGCCTCGACCGAGCAAAGGGCCTCTGGGTGGAAAATTTACCACGTGTCTTATGGTCGTGTCGAACAACACCTCGGACCTCGAACGGAGAAACGCCATACGCTTTGGTGTATGGAACCAAGCGATGATCCTGCAGAGATCGGAGTGTCGAGTCCTCGCACTATTGACTTCTCGCCAAGCAAATGAGGAAAATCTACGAGCTGATCTAGACCTACTCGAAGAAAGAGACCTCGCCACATCAAGGAAGCTCGGTACAAGCAACAAGTAGCTCGGTATTACAACCAGCGTGTTAAAACCCGACAATTCCAAGTGGGTGACCTCGTGCTCGAAACAACGAAGTCAGCAAAGCCGCGCAGCTCGGCAAGCTGGAAGCCACATGGGAAGGACCTTACCGGTCGACGAAGTCCTCGGCAAAGGGCCTATAAGCTCGCTCAATTGTCCGGTGAGCAATTACCCAACGCATGGCACATCATCCATCCAAGAAATATTATGCATAAGTGTCAAGAGTCGGGTCTTGTTCGGTCATATTTTTAAAGTCCTGTTTAGAGTCTGAGTCTTATTTGGTGGTCGATCATCTTTTATCAATAAAATATTGTTTTACGAGTTCTACTTGTCGCTAATGCATAATTAATCTTCACATTACTTACCCTCTACGGAGGACAAATTCTCGACGGAGGTCGATTACATTTGTTTCATACGAATGTAAATCTAACGCAGATGCCTACATACGAGATCGACTACCTTCGCTTATTTCAAGCGCCTCTCTATGTAGACGAAGGGACCACCCTCCCGACGACCTCGCAAAAAACAGAACCATTCCTACATACGAGATCGGACTACCTTCGCTTATTTCAAGCTTCTCTCTATGTGACGAAGGGACCACCCTCCCGACGACCTCGGCAGAAAAACAGAACCATTCCTACATACGAGATCAGACTACCTTCGTTTATTTCGAAGCGTTCTCTCTATGTAGACGAAGGGGACCACCCCTCCCGATGACCTCGGCAAAAACAGAACCATTCCTACATACGAGATCGACTACCTTCGCTTATTTCAAGCGTTCTCTCTATGTGAGCGAGGGACCACCCTCCGATGACCTCGGCAAAAAACAGGAACCCCTACCTTCGTACGAGAACGATTTCTTTCGAAGCGGAATTTTCTACGAGGACGAACTACTTTCGCATATTACTCTTGCTCAAAATACAAAGTCAACAAGAAACCATTCTTATTAAATAAAAGATGTACAGGTTACATTTTACGAGGACGGAGCGGATCGGGAAAAGCTGAGCCAATCCCTAGAAAAATCGGAATTCAACAGCTCATCTATGCTAATCCCACCTCTACCCCGTCCTTGATCTACACTACGGGCCCTGCCAGCTCGACCTCGGTCACTTGACGATGCAGCTCTGCGAGCTCGGCCTCGGCCACTTGATGACGCCCGGTCTCGATGCCTTGAGGGTCCACGACGTTCAAGGGCAATGGCACGCCTCTCTTGAGCACGCCACTCCGGATCATCATAGCTTGGTTCTGTTATTCTAGACTGAGAAGCTCCGGCAGAAGAAGAGGCCTCTGCATCCCGTTGAAGTATTTCGTCGAGCTGTGGTTGTCGAGCGATGACAGTTTTGTATATGCTCCCGAGCCTTTTTAATTCAGCGTACTGCTCCGTGAATTGCCAGGAGGTCCGACCATATTCGCGCCTATACCTCGAACAACGGGCAGCAGCCTCGACAACCTTGGCTTCAACTTCCGGGATCGTCATCCCACCATTTCGGTGGATAACCTCCTCGTACTCGGCATGCTCCTCAGCTATCACCTTAGCCTTCTCCTGGGCGACCTCGAATGCCTCCTCCAATTCCAAAAGGCGAGCCTGGAGCTCGTCACAGCTCTCCTGAGCGGCTCTATGCTTGACATCAGACTCCGCCTGTACGTGACCAAGCTGTCCCTTTATATGGAGGAGTTCGACCTCTTTCAACTCAAGAGCCCGCGATAAGTCTTCGATTCGGTTCAACCAAGGAGAAGCATCAAGCATTTCAGGAGACAACTGAATAAAAAAAAAAAAAGATAAGTTTCTTAACATAAACTTGT
This sequence comes from Salvia rosmarinus, assembly GCA_036937905.1. Classification (NCBI taxonomy): domain Eukaryota; kingdom Viridiplantae; phylum Streptophyta; class Magnoliopsida; order Lamiales; family Lamiaceae; genus Salvia; species Salvia rosmarinus. The sequence continues at coordinate 15,208,990 of CM072818.1, forward strand.
GATTTTATTAACATGCCCTTAGGCAAAAATCAATGTACATTTACATTCAAAAAAAAAAAAAATGGGGGGATCAACTGACCCCTCCGGAAGCTTCGGCAATGTCCACATTCGCCGCCTCCGAAGCCTCGATAGCCGCAGCCTCTTCCGCCCTATTTTCGGCCCGAACAGCTTCGGCCTCTTTGGGAACCACCGGAGTCTCGACGCCCTTCGAAGCATCAGCTGCACCCCCCGACCCCTTTGCATAATCAGATAGTAAAGCTTCGGTCAGGGGATCCCGATCCACGGACAAGCGAGAATGCACTCGCGGACAAAAGAACAGGAGGAGGCAAGGGTCTGCAGCACGGGAAGCTCCTTCAGGCCGCGGACGAGCACATCAAAATAGGCCCGTCTCAGGACATTATCCTCGGTCTCCTCGTACCCATACTTGGCTTTGTCCAGGTCTGGGTAGTCCTCGGCGACATCTTCGATTGCATCCGAGACGGCGCGCTTATTAAGCACCTCGGCCGCGTCCGAGACCATCCCAGAGAAGCTCGCCGACATAAGCAGCCTCTCCGCAAGGCACGGCGTCTCTCCTGCGAAGCTCGCCATGTCCGTCTCCCGACGGCGAATCTGTTCCACCTCAGCCTTCAACAAGGCAACCTCGGACTTCGCCGCCTCGGCCCTTGCCGCCTCCTCCGCCACAGCTGCCTCCGCCGACCTGGCCCTTGCCGCCGCTGCCTCAATGGCCATCGCATCAGCCGCTTTTTGTTTGACGAGGTCCCGGACCTTAGCCTCGGCCTCGGATATTTCTTGAGCAAGGAGGGTATTCGCCTCCTCCACCTCCCGAGCATACCGGGCCACCCCGTCAAACTGCGAAACGGCGCCCTTCAAGTAATCCGATATAAGATCAGATACTTTTGACACCTCGGCCGCCACGTCCTCGACCCCCTATACATTATATACATCAGGTCAGAAGAACACAATTTTTATACTAAACACAAAATATAAAGACAGGTACAAAACCTCGGGAAAGAGACGAGGCGGCTTGGAACCAACGATCTCGCACTCGACCTCGTGGCAATCGAGGACTGGGGATTACATCCTTCCGCCTCTTTAAGCGCTTGAGTGGCTGCGCGAAGGGATCTCGAAGGTCCCACGGTCATTTCGGGCATGTCCTCGAAATCCTTCAAGGTCTGAGACCTCGGCTCACCACGAGATCGGTTCGCCACGAGATCGGCTCCTTCCTTTCTTCTTTCTTTCCCGGAAGGTTCACTACCAAGAAATACATAGGTCAAGATCAACAGGATAATCATGCAATAAAGAAAAAAAAAAAAGAAGTAGGGCCTCACCTTCACCGACTCCACCTCGAGGTAGGATCATAAGGCTAAGCCCCGCCGCAAGCTCGGCCTCGGAGAAGACCTCGTCAACAAGGCCAATTTTGTCCAGCGCCTCCTCCAGGTCACCGAAGCCCTTGTCGACAAACACATCGGCGATCTTATCAGATCGCCATGGGAACTCCATATGTCCCTCAAACCGACAGAAGAAGAACTTCTTCTGCCAGTTGGAGATCTTCGACTTAATCTTGGCTTTGAATTTCCTACGGGGTGATAGATAATACCACCCCGAGCCGCCTTCGCTTGCAAAAAGCAAGGACAAGCCCCAAGGTCAAAGGGAAATTATGCCTATAGGCATAGACACCTAGGGCAGTCATATGCCGGAATGAGTTCGGCGAGAGTTGGGCAAGAGATAGGCCAAACATCTCTTGGAACTCAACGTATACGTAAGGGAAAGGAAGACGAAGACCAGCCTTGAGGCTGTCCTCGTACACGGTAATAAAACCATCCGGAGGGGCACAAGCCCTATCCTCCGGACGGGGGGCAACGAACTCAATACTAGAGGGAATACTATATTGAAAACATATATCCCTAATATCAGAAATACCTAGGATTGAAGAAAAAGAAGACACTTTGCCGCAATCCCCCACTGAGGGGAAACGCAGACTACACTCGAGAAGAGGATATGAATACGGTAAAAGCAGTGAGACACTAAACCAGACGGGGGAACAGACATGATTTGACGCTCAGACGACTCGTTAATGGAAGAGGTAGCCATTACTTACTTTTGTTTATCGATGAAGAAGACAGAAGCTTCAAGTCGTCAATGGCGCAGAATAAAGTGTTTCTCGCAGAAGGCAGAGAGGTTTTTTTGAAATTCAGAGAAATGTAGAAGGCAAGTGATAAGAGATATTGCGTATCAAGGAAGACATTCCCCTAATATGCACTTTATCGGGAATCCAAACGCTGCCAATTAAATGCGCATTAAATGCGTATCCCGCGTCCAGTACTCAGCAACGGCAGAAAATCCCGTCTTCGGCCTCGGCATAACGCCTCGTCAGGTGAAGCCAGTAAGAAGACCTCGGCATAAGGCCTCGTCGGGTAAAGTCAATCAGAAGACCTCGGCATAAGGCCTCGTCGGGTGAACCAGTCAGAAGACCTCGGCATAACGCCTCGTCGGGTGAAGCCAGTCAGAAGACCTCGGCATAACGCCTCGCCGGGTGAAACCAGTCAGAAGACCTCGGCATAAGGCCTCGTCGGGTGAAGTCAGTCAGAAGACCTCGGCATAACGCCTCGTCAGGTGAAGCCAGTCAGAAGACCTCGGCATAAGGCCTCGTCGGGTGAAGCCAGTCAGAAGACCTCGGCATAACGCCTCGTCGGGTGAAGCGGTCGAAGACCTCGGCATAACGTCCGTCGGGTGAAACCGTCAAGACCTCGGCATAACACCTCGTCGGGTGAAGCGGTCAGAGACCTCGCTTAACGCCTCGTTAGGTGAAGCCAGTCATAAGACCTCGGCATAACGCCTCGTTAGGTGAAGCCAGTCAGAAGACCTCGGTAGACGCCTTTGCGAGCACTGCATACGATATACGACGTCAGAAGCATTGAGTCAAACAATGAAAAGTATGTAAGATCGTCAAACCCGCTTGTCACAACAACCCCAATCCAAAGATGACCTCGTTTCTGCGTCTTTTTGGGGGTTGTGATAGGATACGGCCCAACTACCAGGCCCAAGCATCAGGCCCAATACAAGTAAACCTGACATCAAGCTCGGCCTGGACAAGTTCGGCCCATGAAGACTCCTAAAGTCAGTGGGAACGCAGAAAGCTCAGCCATATCTAAAAGAATCCTAATTCAAGAAGGGATAGGATCTCAAATCCTAGTTAGAGAAGACTTCGGATTCGAGATCTAGGTCAATACATTGTGTATAAATAGAGGCTAGATTAGACGACATAGATCATTCACTCTCTTTGTAATCGCTTCTTACACTCTCAATACACATACTCTCTCTTGCCCCGTGGACGTAGATCTTATTCACAGATCGAACCACGTAAATCTTTGGTGTTCTTGCGCATTTATTTCCCTTACGAATTTAAGATCGATCACTGGTCTTATTAATTAGAGAAGTTGGCATTCTGGGAAATTAGACTTGCATGTTAGAAGTTGAAACAACTTATTTGTGTCGAAAATGAAATATCAGATCACAATGTAAAATTCTTCGATTATATCTCATAGTAATGACTCAATCATACTTCGATTATATACATTAGCTGCAAATTTATATTCTTTTACTCATTCCTGTAGAACTGCTTTTTAGGTGTTATGAATATTGTTCTTCCTGTAATCTGTTTCTATTTATGAACAAATATGTCTTCTTGCAGGCGTAATCCTGATCAGTGACCGCTATATCGAGGTATAGATTATTTCTGGAGTTTCATTGCTTATTTAAAGTAAAATTTTGTCTTGTAAACTACTCTTTATTGTTGAACTTTAATTACTTTCTCTTATAGTATTTTTGCAAAGTCAACACCGATTCAAAACCTTCCACATTTGAATTGTAAGTTCTAATTAACATGCACAATGGAAATTGTTGTTTGAAAGAATGCATTCATGAAACTGTTGCATCCGAAATGGTTTTATGGTTCGACGGGCTTGTAGTTAACTTCGTTCATCAATAGTGTCAAATTTCACATTTTACTTTTGTCCTCAATCAAAATTTGAGATTATAGTATTAGTCTTGAGGTAATTAGCTATTGAATCTGCAAAGATCGGCATGATGAAGGTAAGCATTGATTTTTTTATTATTCTTTTATAAAAAATACCGACGGATGTTTTGTTGGTAAATCCGTTAGTTGATTTGATGACGCCGGCGACGATGTGGGCACGAACGACGGGGTCACCATCAGCAAGCCCGTCGACGGATGTCAAAATCCGTTGGTAAAATATTTATCGATGTGTTTAATGCCGTCGGATTTTGTCCGTTGGTGATCCTCACCAATGAAATTTTGCAATTTAACAACGGACTTTTCCATCGGTGTTCGGTTGAATTTGTGGTGTTACATTTGTTTGTGTTAATTTATTTGTTATAATATACGATTATCAAGAATATATATATTATTTTTTTTCCGTAAGCTTTTTAGCCCAATGAGTTACTCCGAAAGCCGCGAGTTTAAAATTAGGGCTAAAATTTTATAACCCGAAAAAATATCAACCCTAGTGATCCGAATCGAATAATCCGACGACCCACATGGATCGGCCCCAATTCGAATGGGTTGATATTACTATCTCCAACAGATATTATATATAATAATCCTGTAATAAATACATAAGAGCTTTTCCCTTGACAAGGTTACGGTAAATTCAAACACATTCAAGCATTCGTCGATCTCAAGTTTACAACTTTCAATAGCATACTGTTTAGTCTCGTTTTTTTCGATTTTCTGTAGTTGTCGGCATATTGTTTGTCCGTTTCTTCATTCGTTTATCATATATACTTGTTAAGAAACTAGTGATTTTGTGAACGCTGTCTATTCGGTACGGTTCAGGTACCCTACCCGAAAAAATCGAGTACCCGACCCCGATTTTGTATAAAATGTGCTACCCGATCCCGACCTGATTTTGTAAATCGGGTACCCTAATATCCGAGTCGGGTACCCGAATACCCGACTTTTTTTTTTTTTTTTTTTAAAATTATATATAAATCTATATATTTATTGTAAGTATTAGTTTATTAGAATCAATAATATTAAATAATAATAAAAATTCTTCCTAGATGCACTTTTTGTTTTTATTTTTTTGTATTTATTTATTTTATTTTTATATTTGTATATTAATCTATATATATGTTATATGTTACTAATAATAGGTTAGCTATATATTTGGATATTCCCAGATTGTTGTGACATCACTTTTTTCTTTGTGTTTATTATTTTCTTTTTATTTTTGTACATAATTTTGATATATAATGTTAGCTATGTACTTTCATTTGCCAAGTTATGATAGCATATCACGTATTTAAGAGTATATGCTATTTTTAATATTAAGTTATCATTTATAAATTTCACACATTAAAATTAAGAACAACAAACTATATTACAATATATTAATTTCAATATATTAATTTTATATTTAAATATATAAAATATAAATATAATTAAAAATCGGGTATCGGGTAATATCCGACTACCCGTCGGGTATACCCGATACCCGATCTCAACTAAATAGCCATACCCGACCCCGATCCCCACACCCGATTTTTGGATAGTCGGGTATCCAATACCCGAGAAATTTCGGGTCGGGTATCGGGTACCCGACTACCCGATACCCAAATAGTCACCCCTATTGGTGTTGCAGGATAACAAGGTGGAAAGGTGAGAAATACATGCCAAATTGTGAGTATGATGATGAATGAATGTGAGAGCTAGTTTGTCGTCAGTGATTGATCAATGTGGTTTGGTTGTTGCTATCGGTTGCTTGTGTGTTTGATTGTTCTTTCGTGATTGATGACGAGTTTGTTGTTGATTGCGTGTGTAGCGTAGAGGAGATTGAGAGACGAATTTAAGTTAGATAACAGACGAGAGATCGAGAGATGAGTATGTGTTGTTAAAAATTAGAACTAGACTTAAATCGGAAACGTATAATCTGGGGTTAACCTACTCTTGTAATTCTCTCACTTTGACTTTTCATGAACGCGAGAGTTAGTGAACTACGTCTTAGGTGAGTGATATGTTGTTGGCTAGTTGATCACGAGGATAGAGCCCTGAATCCAAGACCTGTCTCCACTTCCTTGAATTTGTCAACTCCACTTGTTGTCTATGTACGTTTTTTTTTCTATATACACCTTTTTCCAACCTCCTGACTGGAGTGTTTAGATTTATGCGTGACACAAAACTCATAGTCATGTTAAGTCTTTTTTGAAAATACAACTTGGATCAACTTACCGCTTCTACTTTGACCTTATTCTCTTGCGACCTTCCCTTTAGGTGCACTTCTGGACCTTACACATACTTAACAAATTACATATATTTTTATGTATAATATTATATTATCTGTAACTAGCTTGTTAAGTATGCTAATGATATGGTGACAAAAGCTTCATAAGTTAACCAATAGGAAATGGGAGGCCTCCTCAGTTTCTTTATAATGGTTTCCCTCCTTTCATCGTCCTTTCCACCAGCTCCGTTTCCTCAACCGCGCAGTTGACCACTTCCCCCATTCTTCAAGTCTTCCTCTCTCTCTCTCGCGCGCACATCTCCTGAGCAAAACAAAAATGTTGATGCTAGTGAATTGCTCCAACTGCCATACGCCCCTCCAGCTGCCCTCCGGCGCCATCACCATCCGCTGCGCCGTGTGCTGCGCCATAACCCGCATAGTCGGGCTCCTTCATACCTCTCCACTACTTCCTCTTGTAGTAATAATGGATACTACCCCCTCCCCTGCCCCCTCCCTACCTTCCCACCACTTACAGTAGTGAACGCAACTACAATTGCTACTACCCTCCCGCCCCCTCTGGGCGGAAGAAGGCGGTGATAGTTGGGATCTTGTATCGGGGCATGGAGAATGAGCTTCATGGATGTATCAATGATGCAAAAAATATGAAGCGTATGCTCATCAACAGCTTCAACTTCCCTGAATCCTCAATCCTCCTGCTTACTGGTAATCTTGTTTTTCTCACTCCACATGTATCTTTTTTATCCTTTTTATTTCCTGGATGTTATATTTTATTCTACATTCTTGATTTGGAGTATAATATGATTGTTTGGTGATTATTCGAGGTTTAACTTATTCATGTCAACTTGGCAAGTTGAGTTGTTAGAAAATGCTGGATTTTTTAAACAAGTAGGGGTTATTTTTAGATTGCAAATTGAGATATAATATCTTTAAACAAATAATTGCCTGCAAGTCTTCTAGTCGATGAATCAGTTATTCAATATGGTATGGGGTATATAACTCTCATCTTTGTTCTTTCATACAATTTCATGGTGTCCCCCCGTCTAGTAGTAATCGCAAAATTTGAATATCGATATCGAGAAATGATCATCCTGTAGGAGGGACACGAATTGCATTTTGGGATCCAATATCCCAACTTTGGTGTCTCACTTTATATTCCATAATTAATATTTTTAATCTTTTTCTTAAATCTTAATATGCTGTGAGTTTGCAATTATTGCCTAGGGTTCACTAATCCAATGAGGATTTATAACTATTTTTCATATCTAATTTGCATAATTTTTTAGTTAAAATTTATTATTTTGAGTTGATTATTCCAAAATTAGAGTACATAACTTTTTAAAATTCAAACTTATGGTAATAAACACTAATTAGGATTCATTCTATAATAATAATAATAATAATAATAATAATAACAATAATAATATTTATTTTGAGTTGATTATTCCCATTGACAAGGAATATCCTACAGCAGCTTTGACTGCAATTGCACTATTGCATAGTGATCTCACAACAAGTGAGAATGACATAACTTCAAACGACACCGGAAGTACAACATCACCATCATCATTATTATTATTATTATTATTATTATTATTATTATTAACCGGAGCTTATCATATAAGCTACATATCGAATATAAAATCCTCATGTGGAAGTAGTATTTTCAGATGAGGAAACTGATCTGTACAGAACCCCAACAAAACACAACATCAAGATGGCCATGTTATGGCTTGTCCAAGGTTGTCAGGCAGGGGACTCACTGGTATTCCATTACTCCGGCCATGGGGGGCAACAGGAGAACAACACCGGAGACGAGATCGATGGCTTCGACGAAACATTATGCCCTCTCGACACCATAACACAGGGGGTGATCATCGACAATGAGATCAATGCAGCTATCGTGAGGCCTCTTCCCGCTGGTGTCAAGCTTCACGCAATAATTGATTCATGTCACAGCGGCACACTGCTTGATTTACCCTTTCTTTGTAGAATGGACAGGTTAGTTGGGGTAGATTATATCATATACATTATACATAATAGATAAGTATTTCATTCATCCACTACAAACTTATATTAATTCTTTTCGATTTGTCTATCTAAAGCTTGCATTTATTATATTTTTAAGCATAATTTTTATTCTTAATCTATTCATTTATTTACAAAAAAAAAAAACATACATGACCTACCTTTTAACTATCACTACCCGTTAATATATTCATTTATTATCTTCATGTCTCACATTTTAATCCCACTGCCCATTAATTTATTCATTTATTATCCCCACTCATTTTATACATTACATTCTATTAAAACTCATGCCACCAAAAATAATGTAATCTTTTGATGGACGGATGGAGTATATAGCAAGTAGGTAATGGGAATTGCATCAAATAGAAATCAGTTTTAAAGTATGAAACATGAACCATTTTCAGTCCTTGATTAGTGAAGATCCACGTTGAATTCATTACCTTACTTGATGAATTCAAACACTTGAGTTTGAATCTCATGAGGTGGTGAATTTTTATTTTTTTAGAATTCAGATACTTTCACGATGAATTCAAACGATCTCATGAATTCATGGTTTATATATTAAGGAGAACTTTTCCAATAACTACTACTATAGGTAATTATGATATTAATTGAAGGATATATATAGTTACAAAATCTCTCTCTACTGAATACAGAAGTGGAAGGTATGCATGGGAAGACCATCGACCTCCATCAGGCGCATGGAAAGGCACAAGTGGGGGAGAAGCCATATTATTCAGTGGTTGTGACGATCATCAACTTTCTATGGATATAACTGTAATTAAGTTTGCACAAACTCTACTTCTTAATTTAATTTCTCAATTAAATTTCAGCACCATTAATTAAAATAAATAATAATGAACAGGTTCCATCCAAGATGACTTGTACGGGCGCAATGACCTCTGCATTCATCCAAGCAATAGAGAATGGAAAGCGAGCTACATATGGGAGCATCTTAAACGCCATGAGGTCTACTGTCAAAACACTTCCGACTGCGGAAAGACAGGTACCAACCATGGCTCTAATTTTACATAATTTTAGCTTCCTGTCTTCATAAATTGATCTTGATTGCAGGAACCACAGCTTAGTTGTGATCAACAATTTGATATCTACTTGAAGCGATTTTCACTCTGAGGAGACAATAATAACTACTTCTTCAACCTTTTTAAATTTCCTTTAGCTTGTTTTAATCAACTCCACCATTTCCTTTTACCTTACCTTTCCCCATTTCTTTTTGTATTTGTTCCTAGAAGGGATAATTGCATGTAATTATGGTCAAATTTTGATCAAAATATACACCAACTTTATAAATTTTGGATTTTGGCTTGATTTTAAAGTTTGTTTGGTCAATAACTTGATTGTTCTGAACTGGATGTGCAATTCGAAGCTACCGGTGGAATGCTCTCGATGATAGCTCTCTAATGCTACATGGTACATAAATCCAAATTCTAACAAAAAATTGTATAAATATTCAGGACACTGACTTTCAAGCCATATTCCAACTACTTCCGACGATCAAAACCTAACAATTTGGGTATTGATAGAAAGTTATTGTCAAGAACTTTCCAACGATACCTTTAGATTGCTAATCGAGCTCCAAATAATCGAGTTATTGACTAGCAAATCTTAGATTCAGGTCTAATTTCAATTTTTTTTAAAGGTGTGTATTGTTTGACCAAAAATTTAAATTTGGTTATATTACAGAGATTAATCCTCTTTAAAAATGTATATTTTTTTGGAGCAATTTTTGTAACGTAATTCTTCAGGTCTATTAATGTGATGACTGCAGTATGTTTTAACATTGAATTTGAGCAAAGAAATTAGTTTTTTTCATTGTAGCCTAGAGCTTGATAGATATGTCCTACTATGTGTTTGGTTGTGAGCGGTAGAAATGATTTTTTTTGGTAAATAATTAGTAGTTGTGAGGTTGAATAATATAGAGTAGTGTCCTAAAAATGAATTGATACGCTTCATGAACGCTGAATAAGGTAATTGTGATACAGTCATTGACGGATGGAGTAAGTTTTTTTCAAAAATTATGTTTTATTCCACATCACACTATCATTTGAATTTTAACCATTTTTTTAATTTCATAAGCTAATTAGCTAAATATAGATTTACCCTCCGGTGATGCATAGTATAGTTAAATACAAAATTAAAAGATAAATATCATAAATTTTAAATATTTTATTTTATACAACAATCTACACAAAAATGTATCATTATGATCAAATTTAAGTGTCCATCTAGAGATAATACAAATGCAATCATGGTAGTTGGCATGCAACGATATTTATATTCCATCGTTGTAATCAAGATTCTTTTGTCATCACCTCGGTTTCCTCCTGTAATGAATCTGAGTCAAAAATCCAAATCTATACATCCGTAAAAGCCAAGTGGTCGTCAATGGTGCCTAAAACTACCGAAGCTTCCTCGAGAAGTTAACCATTTTCAATTCATTTTATTATAACCTCAACTACCGAATATAATATGTATTGGGTAATATTAGAAAGATATAAATTTTTTGATATAATATATAATTGATACTGCCAAAATCTCCATCCAATTATCATGCACTTTGGAAAATTATATACTGGATTATAAATGTGTTCAAGAATCAAGATTACTCAATCTAAAAAGTAGACAAAACTCTAAACCACACTCAAAATAACCATAATGTGTTTAAAGTTACTCTGTTTGAGAAGTAGACAAAATTCCAATCCACACTGAAAACAAAATTTTCAACCACGACGGCGTTCGTTGCTACTTTTATGATAAATAAAATTAGATAATAAGTATGTATTTTAAATTTTTATCTAATCTTTTAACTGTTAAAATTTAGAAAAAATTGTGTTTTTAAATTGTTGCTAACCAAAACATACGACACTGGCCAAAATGGCTATTTTCCCCTATCTCAACTATAAAATAAAATACATCTCACGTGTTACACGAGGAACTGGACACCACATCTTTTCTGTTAATGTTTGCACTACAAGTTCAAATATTGTTTTCTCGAAGTGTCCATTGATTCACTCACTAGTACCATTAAAAACTAACCATTTCGATATCTTGGTATAATTCACTGCGACCAATGTTCTAATACCAAATCAAGATTCAAGAAGCACATTCAAAAAATAAGTACATCAAGTTGAACTCAAATTAAGTGGTGCTACATTTGCTATAGCATATAATATTCTCAAAAACCTGCTTCAAATAATGAATTAGGAAAAATGTAAGCTTAGAAGCTCATTGCCAAAGGCTAAATACATATCATAAAGAAGATCAAAGACACTCGCATAGAAGGCCAGAAAGTATTCACAATGCCACACAAGAATATAGGTTTCATTATCAACAAAAATACATTTAAAAGCCAATCACAAGATAATGGTAACTCAGATTATTTATTCTTGCCCAGCATAGTTGGATCAAAGATGGGAAATGTAAACTTTACAGACATGCAGGAGAGAATCAAATTACCGGCCTAACCAGCCTCGTGGACTTTGGCCATCCCCGCCGTTCATCAGCTTGTCCAGGACAACATTCAAATCAACTGCTTGTCCGTTTTCTGTTAGCTTTCGAACAGTTGCCCTCACTTGGTCTCTAGAGAATCCCATGGTGGTTACTCTGTCGACTACATCATCAATCGGAACCCTGTTCCCAGATCCACCAGCACCAGCACCAGACGTAGGACCACCACCCACAGCAGAGACAGTTGGCAGTGCTTGAGGCAGTATTCGAGCTGTAGGAAGCTGTGGATAACCACTACCACCACTCTGGCCCATACTAGGAGAAGATAGTTGTTGTGGCTTCATAGTAGAGCTAGTACCATACTGCGGTGGAGCGCTGCCATAAGGATATGGTTCACCATGGCCTGATGGTGGACCAAACGAACCTGAGTATCCTGAACCAGATCTGCTAGTGGGTTGAGGCTCATACACATTGGGAGTTGGTCCATAGTATTGTTGAGAGGGAGGTGGGCGAGAGCTTATGGGGTAATTTTGGGGGGGCATATGCAGTGCTACTTCAGAATGATGACCTATTGGTGGCTGAGGCATAGAGGGGTTAACAGGTGAGAACGAAGAGTGCGGCTGAGAAGGTGGAGGTGGCTGAGAGTATTGAAGCTGCGGTGGTGGCTGATACTGGTGCTGTGGTGGAGGTGGGGCTGCAAGCTGCAGCTGTGGTGGAGGTAACTGATATTGCTGATTTGGGTTTTCTGGAGTTTGATACTGCTGATTTGGGTTTTCTGGAGTTTGATACTGCTGATTTGGGTTTTCTGGGGTTTGGCTGGGCGGGGTGAAGTAAGAATCTCGCTGAGAGACGTGAGGAATTTGATTTTGAGGGAACGGGGTGGGAAGTTGAACTTGGGGTTGTATGTTCTGCTGTGGAGGTGGCGGAGGGGCATTTGGGGGGAGAAGGGCAGGAGGTGCTTGTGTTGAAGGAGCACTAGAGAACTGGTGCATGATAGGCACTCCCGCCTGGATTGGTTCACGTTGAACGTTAATCTTGCTTTCAACTTGTTCTGCCTTAGGTAACTGTATCTTAGCAATCTGCAACTGAGCTTCAACAATATCTTGTTTATCTCTCACTACCTTAACACCAGATAGCACCTGCAGACAAGAATATAACAAACATGCCACAAGGTTAATCAAACAATTCAACTATGATGTAATCAAGAATGATCACACCCATTATATCCATCTCATCCAACAGCAAATATATCCCCAAAAAACACTTATATGGAATGTGAAACTCAAATACGTACCTCGTTCATCAAACATATCTACTACAAAAAAGAAGGGAAAATAAAGAACAGCCAGATAATAAAAACTTCCAACTTATTTGATGCTTCCAACTCTTATATACTTTTACATAGAGGGATTGCCAACACTATATACGCTTATATGGGCAGGTAGAGGTATGAAAGGTACCTCTGTAAGAATATTCTCCAACAGTCTCATTTTTCCATCAATGGCACCATGATTGTTCACAACAGAGATCTTCAGATCATCAATGGAGTGCTCCAGGTTGCGTGTTCTTGTTTCCAACTGCGACAACCGTGAACTCATATTATCGATGGCATGCATCAGATTGTCCATATGCGTCTTCATCATCCTCTCAATGTCAGAAACCAAAGATCCATCTGAGGGTGCATTGCCAGTTTTGTGATTCTTCCCCAATACAAATTTGGCAGGTTCATCAACATCAAGAGAATTGTAATTCTGAAAGATTAAACAGTAACATCCCTTATCCAAAAGAGTACTAAAATAATTAATACACATTTTAAGACAATAAATTAATGTACCACAGTACTCTATCACATACTGAAAAACAGAAATTAGGAATGATAAAAGTCACAGCAAAGAATGAAACAATTCTACAAGAAACTAATCAATTCCCCTGGTTATTCTTTTTAAATTCCAGAATTCTTATTGGTAAAACCCAAAATCACAGGAAAATTAATAATCAGCTAAACTGGAGATCAATTCACGAATCAAATTCCCAGATAATCCAACCTACATTAGGAAATGGTCGCACAAAAATAAAAATAAGAACATAATCAGATACATAGTAGCAACCAAGTAAGTTTGAGAGAAATACTCTGATAGGCAAGGAATTTGCTTTCGAATCCACAGAATTCCACGTCCTGAGGGGAGGATCGTCATTGTCCGAGTCAAAGTTTGACCGAGCCTCCTTCGGCGGCGACGAAGACGCCGCGGGTCGAATCGGCATGAAATCGTAGCTCGGAACTATGTCCTCCTTCTTCTCTGCCGGGCGATTCATGAAATCGATGAAATCGGCCCCGCCGCCGCCATTGTTGCTGGCGATGCTGCTCTGAGAATTGGAGAGATCCATGATCTGCTTGTCCATGTACTGCGACGTCGTACTGTTATTCATCTGAGTACTCAATCGACCACAATCGTATCAAACTGCTGGCGCGCATATATATCGCCAAAAAAAATGAAAAATATATAATCGGCCCATGTATATAACTCATACGACAAACCAATAGTTCATACACGACACCCAATGTGAAAACTGCAAAAAAAAAGGCAGCTGAAACTAACCTGACGGAATGGGATTAGCCTCCACCTAGGGTTTTGATTCCTTGTTTCCTCAATTCGCAAAAAGACGCATCCTACGCGTACAATTTCATCGGTATAGCTGCCCCAAAAATTCCCCTCCAAATTTGCGTCTCCTTTGTCATATCTGTGTGTTGGGCTCTGGTCTGTTAGATGTATAATATTCTTCTTGTGCTATGTGGGCCATTTTGATTATCGCCGACGTTGTGAAATGTTTGCGCAAAATTTACGGCAAATTCAAACAGATTCTGCATTTATGTGAGTAATCAATCAGGCCAAGTTTCGTTGTACAAAATTCAGGCCCAATTACAAAAAAGGGCACATTCGGCCCAAATAATATTATTTGATATTTTTACTTTTAGAGAGAATTTCCATCCATCTTACGTGCAATAAAGTATATTCGGGCATTGCACTTTCATATAACTTTTTAGGCAATATGTCTGAAAATGTCATGGCGTCACGTTTACCAATTTTGATCAAACTGGTATATAACATTTTTATTTGCACACTAATGTTTCAATATCAACATGCCTACGTGGTCTTATAAATGTGATGTGGAACATATTTTCTTGCCACATCCTCATAAAAATGGATATCGTTTATGAGGATGTGGTGAGACAGACGTGGTACCAAATTGATACTATAGAAAATTTTGGCATTATTTTCTTATATGAAAATTTAAATATTGTGATATTTTTTGGTATTTTTTATTTTATGATTGAGTTATTAATTCATTATCGTAAAATTAAATATAAATATACATATAATAGATAAAAATAAAATATATAAAAAATAGTTGGTGTTATAATAGTGGAATCCATGAATAATTGCTTGATATAAAAGATGGTCTTAGGGCATCTCCAAGGATGCCCTAAAATAGCGCTCAACGCTTTTTAACCGTCAAGAACTCCTCTAATGATGTGCCATTTTTCTGCTCCATTTTAAAGATTGCTACAGTTTTGTGCAATATATAGCGCAACACTCTAGCTACGCTATCCTCTTGATATTTTGACCATTTGGTTATTTATATATAGTGATGAATATTTGTTTATGTTATTTTGTAGATATGGAAGGTTGATGTATATTTATTTTATTTATCGAGCAAAAATTGCTTGTGAGCGAAGTTTGAAAAATATTTAAATTAAGATTACACTAAAGATAGAATAAATAATTGGGAATAAAATATCATTTATATTGAAAAATAAAAATAAAATTATTGTATTTTTAAACAAACTATAGAAGATGGTCTTGTAGGAGCTTATCGAAAACCTGTGTGTGGGGGCAGTAATGAAGTAGTGGTTGGAGTTGAAGAGCTCCTGAAGCGGTCTCCATCAAGACAACCACCACTACACCCACCCCAAGATAACAATCAAAACTCCAACAAGCTTCAATTCAATCTCTCCTCCTAATCCATGGGTTCCGCTGCTACGCCACTCCTCTCTCTCTCTCCCCTCCTTTCTCTCTCTAGAACTCCAACACACAGATCCAAGAATCTCCCCTCCACTACCCGACGGACTTGCCTAAGAATCCGAGCATCGGGAGGCAACCTCGCCGATAAACTGCTGGGCGATTTCGGCGCGAGGGATCCTTTCCCCGCCGAGATAGAGAGCAATTTCGCCGACAAAATTCAGGGAAACGTCAGCACAGAGCACAAGATTTTGATACCGAACGCCTCTGCTCTCTCTCTGGCGCAGATGCATTGCGCTCCCATCTCCGAACTCCACCATCCCTTGTCCGCAGAGGATGCTAAAAAGCTCTTGTTCAAGGTCTCTCTCTCTCTCTCTTTCTGTGTGTGTGTGTGTGTGTAAAGTATAAGATAATGAAACTGTTGTTCAAAATTGAAGGTTGTTGGATGGAAACTGGTTGATGAGGCAGAGGGGTTGAAGCTTGAGGGGTTGTGGAAAGTTAGGGATCAAAAATGTGGAGAAGAACTCATCAATCGGATAAAAATGACGGTAGAATCGACGGGGCATCTTCCTGAGCTTCATTTCGAGGCGCCGAATCAAGTTAGAGCTCGACTTTGGACTTCTTCAGTTGGTAAGAATCTGACATCCCAATTAGGGTCCACCCACAATTAAGTTTATTAATTCAGAATTATAGTTTATTAATTATAATTAGGATTTAATTAAGCAGCGGAATATGCCTCTTTGTGGATAAGTTATTATTTGTTAGCATTTTTGTCTGAAATTGTTTTGTTTATTACTTATTGGCATTTTTGTCTGAAATTGTTTGTTGATGCAGGAGGGCTTAGCTTGAATGACTTCATTGTTGCTGCTAAAATAGATGGAATCAAAGTGTCAGATCTTCAGCCTAGACTCAGAGTTTGGGCTTAAAACGTTCAGATAATGGTAAATTTATGGTAAATTTTGTTATGTAATTCTTCCTGTCACTAAGGAACACTGATAAATTTTGTACTATATCGTGGTTTCATGATCAATGAACACTGGTAAATTTGTTTTAGCATTGCAACAATTTAAATTTAACAATGATAAAGTAAATGTATCTCAAAACATAAACCAAAAAAGTCATCTCTACGAATACAAAATCATCCCACAAAACTCATGGAAACAAATACAAAATAAGTTTCTGCAACTATATGAAACAACGATGCAGAATGATGACATTGTGAGGGAGCACTCCCTAATCAAGGGGAAGACAGACTTCGACGCTGGTGGTCTTAACAATCCGGCAAACTGGGCAGCACTTGGTGGCAGCATTGCAGCGCGTACAGACACAGACGTGCCGGCATGGCCAAACCATCACTGTCGCCAGCTGCCTCTGGCAGACCTTGCAGTCGAGCCTCACGGGCTCCACGCGGTCAGGGTCCTGGAATGACGACTCTGCTTCCTCCTCCTCCCTCTCTGCGCAGCGGCGGGCTGCATTCGCCTGCTGCAGGCTTTCACTCAGCGACATCGCTGCACGTTCCAAATACCTCACCCTCGTCAGTAGCCGCTCCGCCTCCCCCTTGTATAGCTCATTCAACCTCTCCAACTCCTCGTTCTGCGCCAACTTTTCCTGCAGTTTCGCCTCGTTTACCTTCAGCCTCTTCGCCGCTTGCTTCTCCTCTGCCCGGTGCACAGAGTGGTGGTGTTTCTCGATCATTTCCACCACAGACTGTCGGAGATTCTCATTCTGCAAGAAATAAACCGCTAGTTTATTATATATATGGTTCACAATGCATGCGTATTGTTTACAGTATATAAATTAATATTAAATATATTAATATTATCTGGTTATACGCATAGGATAGAATCCGATATAAATACGAATGTACCACGAACTATATATTGTGTTATACATCCACAACATGGATCCCACGAACAAAACTTGAAATTATTGTGTTGACATGATAAGGTCATTAAACGAATGAGATAAGTATGAACCTTAACCCATTAATTTTGCCCATATCCATATTCGAGTCGTGTTTCGTGTTATGTCGAAAAGAATTAGCCCTTATTATATACAAGAATTACACATCACGAAACTTAGCATGAGCATGGAGTGCCATTACATGGAACATTATCAACTGATTGATCTGGCCTCTTTGGTTGTTGATATCTTTTGAGATAGGGCAGCATTCATAATCATCACTGTCGTCTTCGTGGTGGCCGTCGTCGTCGGCTGTCAACAGGGCCATGTAAGAGAAGGGTACGGTCGCGGCAGCATTGTTTAGTATTTTATGAACTTGTGAACGGCGGCCGTCGACGGGAACACTTGTAGAAGCGAAGTAATGACCGTGAGGATTGAAGCAGTGTGCTGCGGCGGCGAATGGCTCGGCAGATTCTCCGGCGACTTCCTTTACCTTCCTCTTGCCTAATCTCTTCGCCGCTGCACCCAAATAAAATTACACCGAATTATAGCATGTGATAAAATGGGGTGATTTTGGGAATTTGTGAGATGTAAGGTGCATACCTGCTGCATTTCTGGGAAACATGGTGATCTGGCGAAGTTGCAAGTCGGGAAGAAACTGCTTCTGTGGAAGGAAAAGAATTTAGAATTTGACGGCGGAGCGTGGTGGGAGGCCGCCATTGATGGATGAGTATTATAAAGAGAGGGAAACGGTGGAGGCGATCCATGCCAACTCTTCATTACCAACAGACACCTACTTTCATCAATCAACTCGAAGAGGGGAAAGACGTGTGTGAAGAAGAAGATTTAGAAGGACAAGTAAATATATTTTTAATTTTTATTTTGATCTTCACTTTGATAAATTATTGTTCAGTAGGAGCGAGCAAAATATCCGAAAATTCAATAGTCGAATAAAATCGGATCGAAATATAAAATTAAGTTTGATTTTCAATTCCTTCAGATTTTAAAAAAATGATCAATTCGGTTTGGTTTGATTTTTTAAAAACTGGACAAAATTGAACTGAATTATATATAAAACATCAATTTTATTTATTTAATTAGTTATAATTAATTAATTAATTATATAAAGGAATGAGAACATAAATAATAATATAAATCAAATCAATTTGATTTTTAGTGGTTTCTTCGGATTTTGTCGATCGATTCTGGTAATTCAGACAATTCAATTAGGTTCATTTTTTCAAAGAAAAATAGAAATTCGGTTTAGCTCAATTTTTAACCGAATCAAAATCTGAATTCTCTCTTATCGCGAAGGTCCCAACGTAAGCTTCTTCATTGTTCTTCCTTTTTTCCCCTTTCCTTTTAGGTGGTGTTTACTTTGCATGATTAGCATTTTGAAGGATTGACTATTTGATGGATTAAATGTGTGATAAGATAATTTTTATCTATCAATCCTTTGTTTACTACAAAGGATTAGTGAAGGATTAAAATTAGGATAAATAATTCTCCATTTATTTTGAGGATTATTTCAATCCTACCTATATTGGTTGGATTAAAATTAGTGAAGAACAATTCAAAGGATTAAAATAATCCAGAACTTTGGGATATCCTCAAATATTAATCCTTAAAGTAAACACTTGATTAGGTTGGATTAATTTTATCTATCTAACCTAATCATGCAAAGTAAACACCACCTTAGTCGTTAAAAAGAAAATGAAAAAGAGGAGAACTGGAGGTTTAGAACTGCACCGAATCACCGATGTCCTATATCAGAGATATAAGGAAATGTAATTTTACCAAAGCCCAAATGAAATGTGTGTATATGAACAGAAGGAAAGAAAACAGATTAAATGAAATAGATTCCTAGCCCAAAGAAGATCACAACTTATCCTGCCCGAGCCTAAGACCACAAGTGGCTCGCCCTAATCTGGGATTCACCCACCTCGAGCCCATCCCAGGTGCACCTTATATCCACTGCACAGCCCACCTTAAATTCATCCTAATTAATTTATATTAGGATGCTTTTACCCATTTTACCCTTTACTCATTATAGTTTCCTATTTTAAAATAATAAAACAGTAATAAATTGACTTTTAACCCTATATCCCCAATTCAAAAATTTAATAAAATACTATATTCCCCCTAATTTTCTTTTTGAAAATCTTCGGCACAAGTTTTAATAAAACTTATTGAGTGAATTGTGAATGGACTAAAAATTCAATATTAATATAATATTAACTTAAATAGTGATAGTCATATACGTTAAAACATGTAAGTAAATGATGTTAGTGGTAAGTTACAGATGATAAAATATATGAACAAATGTATTTTTGAAACTAATAAATAGGAAATATTTTGTATGATGATTTCTATAAATGGAATAATAAAAAATTTGAATGACGTACCAAAAAAACAACGAAATTGGACAATGAAGACAGTAACTTACCGCAACCAAAGAAGCGGCAATGTTGACAGGCGGTGTTGCGGCTGAACAGAGATGGCGACAGCTCGACGCTTTCAAGCGGCAGACGGCGGCATTCCTTTCGTCGAAGAAGAGAAGGCCGAGAGAGAGGGAGAGCATGAATTGTAGGAGAGAGAGAGAGCATGAATTGTGAGGTAAAATACTACATTTAGATATAAATTTATTATTTTTAAATTGGGGCCTATATTAAATAAAGTGGAAATATATATGAATGTCCATTTTTTAAAAAGTGGATGTCGTGTATATCCATTTGAAAAAAGAGTGCAGCCTATACCCAAACATTTTTTTAAATAAATTTTTGGAGCACTTTGCACATAATTTAATACAATCATTTCAAATATCAAAGAATATACGGTTAATTTTAGTTAAAACACATAAATTTAATATGATTGAATTAAAAACTGACATGTTGTTATCAATTTTTACTTTTTTATAATTCTGTACAAATTAAATTTATTAAATTAAAAGGGTCAAAACTATCGATTTAATTAATAATATAAATTCTGTAAAATTGATTCGAAAATTACAATACCATGTAATTAAATAAGGCTAAAAAGGTTGTTGGCCGTCGGGTTTAGGGTTGGCCGCCGGGTTTAGGGGGTTGCGCCGGGTTTATGGTTGTCCGCCGGGTTTAGGGTTGGCCGCTGGGTTTAGGGTTGGGGTTTTGGGGTTGGCCGCCACTTAAATTAATTTGTAATTTTTTCATGAGTTACCTTGTAATTAATTAATTAATTACATTTTTATTTTTTTACTGTAAAATTCAACAAAGTACGAAGACCACTGAAATAAATTATCGTTCTGGTGAATTTGAATACTAATGAAAATTAAATAACCAACAACTTCATATTTAATAGACATGAATTTTTATAGTGAATTTACTTCACCATTAATGACATGAATTTGTGAAGTAAAATTTTGATCGGACTTCTACGTATATAATTCATTCTTTCCTTTCGTTCACTGAAGCACTCACTTTCATCTTGCGCATATCTATACTTGCAATCGTTTTTCTCTATCAAATATCGTCGCTCTCACTCAGCGGATCATAAAAGGTAATTTCAATATTTTGGTGTATTTGTTATATATATGATTCATTAATTATTGTTAGTTGAATTTAGGTGAATTTTTAATTAATTTCAATCAATAATTATTTAGGGGCATCATATAATTATTGTTAGATGAATAATTAATTAACCATTGTGCATTTGTATGATTTATTGTGTATTATGAATTTGTAGATGAATTAAATACGTCCCAACACAGTTGAATTAAATTATAATATTTAATTATTATTTAGTTTAGTTTAGTTTTGTAGTTGAATTAAATTATAGTTTTGCAGTTTAATTTAGTTTAGTTTAGTTTAATTATTGAATTTGTGATTGAATTATGTAAATAATATTAATAATTTATTTTAACATGTTTAAAAAAATAAAAAATCACAAACATGCATAAAATGACGGCGGCTTTCAAAAAATAGGTTGGCCGCCGACGAAGTGCCGCCAGAGAGTTTCAGATCAAAATAGTTTTTGATCTTCTGTTTTGTGAATATACGATTTATTATTAATTAATTATAAATTACAATCCTATAATTGCTTAATTTTGAATATTATCGCCGTGTTTCTCTTAAGAATATTGTAACATGTAAATGGAGAATTAAAATAAATTATAATATTTAGTTTAGTTTAGGTGAATTATTATTTAATTTAGTTTATGTGAATTATGGTTTAAATCCATCCCCGATGAATTATAGAATTTAATTATTATTTAGTTTAGAGATTTGTTTTATACTTAATGTTAGATGATTTATACACGTTCATTATTGTGCATTTGTATTATTTATTTAGTTTAGGTGAATTATTATTTGATTTAGTTTAGGTGAATCATGATTTATACACGTTCATTATTGAATTTTTCATTTAGTTTAGTTTAGTTTATAATATTTTTTGTCGATTCCTTCAAAGTTTAGGTGAATTGAGGCGATGAATTATAATTTAGTGTTCTTATTATTAAACATTTGTGATCAATGTTACTGTTTTTATATTTAATTTGTATTATTTAGTTTAGATATTTGTTTTATAATTAATGCTAGATGATGGAGTGGAAGAATATTATCATTAGTTATGGAGGATATTGGGATGATTGTTTGAAATACTGCGGTGGTGCATCATCATATACCTATGTTCGGACTGATAATGTACTTATTTTGGAGTTAAGAGAAAGCATTAATTCTCTTCTGGGAGCAAATTCTTTTGACTACCAAATACATTATATATCGAGATCTCGAAGTGGTAGACTTATCAAATCACTTTTGACTACCGATGATCAGCTAGCTCGATTATGCGAGGTTTATGCCCAACCAGATGTGTATGTGACATACGGAGGCGTCAGCTCCCAATCGGAACCTGAAGCATATATGCCACAATTCGAGCAACCACTTGATCCATCGTATGACTACACTTCACAATACTCATCGATGAATGAGTCATTCACACAACAATTTGGAACATATGATTGGTTTGAGCAAGATACACCTCAAGAAGTGCCACAACATGTGCGCGAAGTGGTTGATGCGATCGTTGACGACAATGATGATGACGAATACGTCGTCGCGGTGAAGAAGAACAAGCAGTCTCGAAGAGGAGGAGGAGGAGGAGGAGGAGGAGGAGGAGGAGGAGCGTGTGGCTGCAAATGTGATATCTCGCACATTTGTAGAATTTGATGCGTGGATACATCGAGATGGTGGAATAGAAAAGTTGCTTGGGATGATTATGCAGAGTAACACGCAAGGGGTAACCGAGGGACTCGAGGTAGAACAAATGGAAGAGATGAGCAATTGGCTAGTTCTCGTTATTCCTCATGAGGCTTCGAACAATCTTTTTGCTAGTCCTCTTGACTCTATTCCGAACCCCGATGAGCTGAGCGAAGGTTCCATCTTCGACAACAAGGTGGACCTTAAGATATCAGTCGGGTTGTGGTACATGGAACAAAGAGCAGAATTTGTTATTTCGCGATCGGACCAGACCCGGATTACGTTCAAATGCAGATATCGTGATCATTGTCCGTTTCTATTGCGTGCATCGCAACAGGGTGGTTTTTGGTTTGTGCACAAGTTTGATGGCGTACACACCTGTGTAGATGATCTCGTGAATACCGGAACGTGCAAGGTCAATGCCCGTGTGATTGCAACATACATAGCCTGAAAAATATGCGATGACGGTGAAGTCATTAAGCCGAGATCGATTATGGCCGAGTTACAACGAGAGTATGGTGTGCATGCATCATATACTGTCGCGGTGAGAGCTCGTAATAGGGCAATCGAGATTATATATGGTGGGCATGAACAATCCTATCAGCTGCTACCGGGTTATCTTCACATGTTGCGGACAACTAATCCTAGTTCGTTGATTGACTTGGATATTGGACCAGATGGTCGTTTTCACCACCTTTTTGTAGCGTTCGGTTCCTGCCGACTCGGTTACACGTTGTGCATGAGGCCTGTTATTGTTGTGGATGGCACGCACTTGAAGGGCCGCAATAAGGGTATATGTTTGTTGTTGTTATGAAGGACGGCAACGAGCAAGTTTTTCCATTGGCTTATGGAATTGGTCAGATTGAGAATGATTTATCATGGACTTGGTTTCTGCAACGCGTGAAGATTGCTTACCAGTCAAATTCCGAGACGTTGATTGTGTCTGATGCGCACGTCAGGATATCCAATCTTTGTGAAAATGTCTTTCCGAGAATGCCCACGGCTTATGTTACTACCATCTGCTGAAAAAAATCACGCCTTTTGGGAAACCGTCTGTGGCATTGTACTAGAAGGCGGCTTATGCATATCGGGAGACGGAGTTTGACAAAGCAATGAATATGTTAAAGTCCCTTGTGCCTAAAGATATACCTACTGGTGGTGCATATGGCAAGTTGACAGAGGTCGGAGTTGAGAAGTGGGCCAAATCAAAGTGCCCTGTGAGGCGCTATACCTTTTTGACTTCCAACATCGCTGAGTCCTTTAATGCTCGGTTGTTGTGGGTAAGACGATTGCTCATTTGCTCTATGGTTGAAGTGATTTGTCATATCATAGAAAAATAGTTCGATCAAAG
Organism: Salvia rosmarinus; assembly: GCA_036937905.1. Lineage (NCBI taxonomy): Eukaryota > Viridiplantae > Streptophyta > Magnoliopsida > Lamiales > Lamiaceae > Salvia > Salvia rosmarinus. Next base: position 15,233,252 of record CM072818.1, read on the forward strand.
ACTTGAAGCAGCAAGAACATACCCTACCGACCTAATCCCCAAGTCGTTTCGCAAGATACGGTGAGTTGGAGAGATCACGTCGATATACTATAGTGCCCAAAAGTAACGACACATTCAAAGTCAAGGACATAAACCAAACCTTCAATGTCAATCTCGGGACGGAATCGTGCTCGTGCTTGGAGTGAGACATGGATCTGATCTCGTGTTCTCATGCAATTGCAGCTATATGGTATGGGGCTACATACTAAATATAATTTTTTTAGTATGGTATGCCAATTTATAACTAACAACTTTATTATTATTTTTATACTGAATTTTAATTTGTGCAGGCATAAAGATGACCAAATTTCTAGCTATGTGGGAGAATACTACCACGCCGAGAAGCTAGTACAGGCCAACTCATACAGAGTAAATCATGTTCTGCCCCAATCCAGTTGGATGCTTCCTATAGATATCGCAGCGTTAATCACTACCACACCGTGGTCCAAACAGTGGTCGTCCGAAAGTTGGGTGTTTGATATGAATTTGTGCTTATTCTTGGTATTGTTTTACATGTCATTTTCAGTTGTTTGTCCTATTTATGCCGTTGGTTTGATTAATATTTATCGATTCGGACTTACTTCGTTGTTTCGATGTTTTGTAGAAAAACGGCATTAAAATAGGATGCATTGGATGTGCCAAGGATCAATTATATTGAAGAGCATCTCGATAGAATGCGTAGGCACAAAGCGGATCGTAATTCGGGGTTCGGACGAGGGAGAACGGATCAATTCTTTAAAGTCGCAAGCACTCCGCACTCCGCTCGCGCACGCAGCGCTGAACACTTTCAATGATTCTCATGAATTTTGGAGAAGGAATTAAGGATTTTGTCCTTCATAAGAACTAAATTACTTTGTGATAGGAGTCTGTAGGTGAAAACCATGTGCAAATCGGAGTTCGGGACGAAGGAGAGCGGGCCAAAACAAAAATACTGCATAAGCAGTGTCGCGCGCGCTCTCGCTGCACGCCTGTGGCCGGTTCGAGAATCCCCAGCGCGCGTTCAGCCTCCCTTTCAGCCTCACTTCAGCGCCATCTCCATCCAAGCGCGCGTTCAGCCAATTCCCCTCGCAAGCTCACTCCCAGCCGGCGTTCATGTTCAATACAGAATGCATTCTCAGCCTGCGCTCAACTTAAACCGACGCTCACTTTTAAATAATATATATATATGCGCGTTTAGGTTTGAGTTCTTGATTGAATTTCGGCTCCGCTTGTGACTCTTGTTCTTCAAACATTTCTTGGATTTCTTCAGGCAACATTTAAGATACAATTTAGTTTCAATTTCTGTTTTATTGTTTCGATTGAATAATCTTGTTATCAATTCAAGCTTTGGATTATCAGTTCTTGTGGAATCAATTTCATAGTTTATTGTTTGATGATTTATGTTGAATTCAATTCCATAGTGACATGGATTGTTTTCTTGTTCCGTTGATTTATATTGCTATGATTTCTTGCTTTCGATTATTCCTGTTCTTATTGGATGATTGACGATCATGGTTCATTTACAAGTAGACTTAGATTAGGGCATTGCGAACCCTAAGAATATGTTTGCTATTGCTTTGTTTATCGCTTTCGATTTATCGCTTTCATAGTTCAACTAGGGATTGACAACCCCGGTTTAGATTTATCGCTTTATTAGCTTAGGATGCTGTTTAATTCTCCGTATTTCAATTCTTGCATGTTCAACCCTCGTTGGTATTAGAATGTTTAGGTTTTAATCGCTTTCTGTGTGCGACACGAACAATCGCCCTGTTAAGTTTTCCTTGAGAGACGACTCGTGTTAACTTATCACGCTACGATTACCTCGTACGATTGCGAGTGAATTTGAGTGTGTTTTTAGCTCGATCAATTTTGGCGCCGTTGCCGGGGAAAACTTTAGGCGTATTGTTTGTGTTGTTTGTTTTCTGTTTTTCTTTTCATTTTATTTTGTTATACTCCAGTTGCGCGTGATCCGTTTTGTGTGAGTGTTGTGAATGCTAGGTTGCCGCCGTTTGATGGAAGATGTATGCTTTTGACGGCAACGCCGGGGCCTTTGACGCACATGGATTCCAACCCCGACAGGAATTTGAGCATTACCAACAACAATATGGTTCGGGGTGGAATAACCAACCCAACCCGGAATATTGGGATCCACAACCCGATTTGGGATGGTGGGATCCACAGCAGCAACAGCCTCCTCAATCCGATTCAGAATGGTGGGAACCACATCCCGATTCGAGATGTTGGGACCCACAACCTGACTATGGATATTATGATCCACAATGACCACAACCTCCACAAAGAGCGGTGGTACCACCTACAACAGAGTATTTTCTCCACCACCTCCACCACCACCTCGTAGGTATCCGTTGGATAATATGGAGACCGAATTGATTCAGACTCGCCACCAACGGTTGGATGCTGACGACACCAAAATCAGACGCTTGCAAGCAAAATTAGAAATGATGACTGAGAAGATGGATGAGTTGCTGCAACAAGATGCAATAGGGAAGCCTCCAAGCTCACCCTATGAGGCTCGAGCCACCACCGACCATCGAGTTCGCCATTGGATGATAGAGACGCAACTCTTGGCGTTTAGAGGCACGTGTGGGATGATGGTCGTGAAGTTGGTTGAGTATCAACGACAACTGCGATGAGAGAACTTCTCGAGCCACCCCGTGAGGCTCAGCGGTCATTGTCCTTCAAGGTGATCGAGCGAGATGATCGTGTTGTGGAAGAGCCATCCAAGATATACGCCACCACAAGAAAAGGAGGAAGAGGTGGTAGTCTCCGAGTTAGACTCCGACATGTATGAGTCGACCGAGAACACGGTTGAGGTAGTTCATGCGGTTTCGGTTGATGAAAAGGATTGGGAAGGGAATTTGTTAGCATGCCCGGACCCACAATGGTATGAAGGAACTACCGATGAAGTATGTGTTCGTGGAGGATGAGCAAGGGAAGCCGGTGATCTTTTCAGCCGAGCTTCTAATTTTTGGAGAAACGGAGTTGACCTCGGTGCTTATAGAGGTGGTGAAAGCAGCTTTTCTGAAGCTGCTGATAAAGGGGTGTCTATGCCCTATCTGGAGCAACACTTGGTATAGTCCTGTGGGGCACCGATGGAGCTCATGGCATCATGATTATGGCGGACCACCACATTGACCATCACCGTTGCTCTAATAAACACGTCGAGCTAATGACGTTAAACAAGCGCTCCGTGGGAGGCAACCCACGTTTTGGCTTTGTTTTCTTTTCTTTCTTTTTCGTTTGGTTTTCGTTGTTCTTTGATCTGTTTGTGCCGTTGAGTTTGTTTTGCCCAGGTTTGGAACGTTGTAAGCGTTGTGGTGAAGCCGTGACACTCCAACTCTGTTGTGCACGCTCACATTCCAACCCTGCCACTGCCATATTTTATCAGGGAAGTCTCCTCCTCTATCGGCTATTTTTATGTTATTAATGTTTTGAGCACTCGGGACAGTGCTCGAATTAAGAGTGGGGGAGTTCATAGTATTTGGTTTTGTGGGCGTGATATATAGTTTTCGTATGCTTAATGACGTGCCCTTGTGCTTATTTTGATTGTTTGGACGTAAGCTTTGTCTATGCGAGTAAGTTAGGATCTTGATTTGTGCAACTGAACTTTGTGGTATTGATCAAATTGATTTTGAATTTTCAAACTTTTGGTGATATATGATTTGAGTATAATGTGAATTGCGAGACCGTGATTGATAGAAATTGAATAGGGAAATTGATGTGATTTATCCGCTAATGTTAGGGGTAGTGTTAACATTGTGGTTGCCTATATACTTGTTTCATTTTATATATATATAAAAAAAAGAAAAAAAAAAGTGAAAAAAAGTGAAAAAAAAGAAGAAAATGAGGAGAATGAAAACTCCAGTATTTTGTTGAGATTGTTGAAATGGAGGATGGGATTATGTCCCTCTTTCTCGTTAATTGAGAAATGGACATAGGAAACCACGTTAGGAGACTCGAGTTCATCGAGAGTTCACCTTTCGAATATTGTTCCAAAATCTGTTAAAACATTCTTTGTGCTTTATAAAAGAAACTTGTTGCTAAATGTGACCATATTAGTTAGTTCACCCCTAACGGAGAGTTGGGTCTGAGCAGAGATTACTTTTTTATTTATTGAAAATCGATTGCCGTCCTAGATTTATTTCACATTAGCTTTGAATACGTAAACACCAAGTGTGGGGGAAAAACAATAAGGTTTGATTGATTAGAATAATAGTGATGTTGCATGAATTATCTTCCCTATTCTTATTGGTATAGAGTTTGCTTGAGGACAAGCAAATGGATAAGTGTGGGGGAGTTGTTTGATATGAATTTGTGCTTATTCTTGGTATTGTTTTACATGTCATTTTCAGTTGTTTGTCCTATTTATGCCGTTGGTTTGATTAATATTTATCGATTCGGACTTACTTCGTTGTTTCGATGTTTTGTAGAAAAACGGCATTAAAATAGGATGCATTGGATGTGCCAAGGATCAATTATATTGAAGAGCGTCTCGATAGGAGTACGTAGGCACAAACGGATCGTAATTCGGGGTTCGGACGAGGGAGAACGGATCAATTCTTTAAAGTCGCGCACGAGCACTCCGCACGCCCGCTCGCGCACCAGCGCTGAACACTTTCAATGATTCTCATGAATTTTGGAGAAGGAATCAAGGATTGTGTCCTTCATAAGAACTAAATTACTTTGTGATAGGAGTCTGTAGGTGAAAACCGTGTGCAAATCGGAGTTCAGACAAAGGAGAACGGGCCAAAACAAAAATACTGCGCAAAGCAGTGTCGCGCGCGCGCGCGCCCGCGCGCCGCGCGCTCGCGCTCGCACGCCCAGCGCCGGTTCAGAATCCCCAGCGCGCGTTCAGCCCTTTTTCCAGCACCTCTTGAACGCCCTCTCAAGCTTGAGCGCGCGTTCAGCCTCCCTTTCAGCCTCACTTCAGCGCCATCTCCATCCAAGCGTTCACCAATTCCCTCGCAAGCTCACTCCCAGCCGGCGTTCATGTTCAATACAGAATGCATTCTCAGCCTACGCTCAACTTAAACCGACGCTCACTTTTAAATAATATATATATATATATGCACGTTTAGGTTTGAGTTCTTGATTCGAATTCGGGCTCCGCTGACTCGTTTCTTCTTGACATTTCTTGGATTTCTTGAGCAACATTTAAGATACAATTTAGTTTCAATTTCTGTTTTATTGTTTCGATTGAATAATCTTGTTATCAATTCAAGCTTTGGATTATCAGTTCTTGTGGAATCAATTTCATAGTTTATTGTTTGATGATTTATGTTGAATTCAATTCCATAGTGACAGTGGATTGTTTTCTTGTTCCGTTGATTTATATTGCTATGATTTCTTGCTTTCGATTATTCCTGTTCTTATTGGATGATTGACGATCATGGTTCATTTACAAGTAGACTTAGATTAGGGCTTGACGAACCCTAAGAATATGTTTGCTATTGCTTTGTTTATCGCTTTCGATTTATCGCTTTCATAGTTCAACTAGGGATTGACAACCTCTGGTTTAGATTTATCGCTTTATTAGCTTAGGATGCTGTTTAATTCTCCGTATTTCAATTCTTGCATGTTCAACCCTCGTTGGTATTAGAATGTTTAGGTTTTAATCGCTTTCTGTGTGCGACACGAACAATCGCCCTGTTAAGTTTTCCTTGAGAGACGACTCGTGTTAACTTATCACGCTACGATTACCTCGTACGATTGCGAGTGAATTTGAGTGTGTTTTTAGCTCGATCATTGGGCGCCATCGTCGTCCAATCGAACGTCCCCATCTAAGATCTGGTGGAGGAGAAACGGGGTCAAGCAGTACATGTCGTGCACGTAGGAGGTGTGGCTTGTGTGGTTCCGCAGATCACACGCGACAATCATATCCTTATTTACCATCCCATTAATTGAATGTGATAGTGTCTTGTTCAAGCGTTGTAACGCCCCCATTCTTGCATCAGGTATATTACCTAAGACGTTGATTTATACAGCATCAAACCTTTAATTTTTTACTATTTAAGCAGCGAAGATTATAATAAAAATTTGATAAACGGACCAAAAATAGGTGTCGGTCGCCTGTGGGGTCAAAAGATAGAAGCATCTATATATGTTCAATCATTAATTCAAATATTATAATATTCAAGAAAATACAGTCAAATACAAATAAGGTTATTACATAATAATTAGTAACATGTTTCGACCACTTTCTATAACTCTCGTTCACATAATTCAAAGATAGAAGCATCTATTTTCTTTCGGTAGCCATATACATTCTCATTACCCCACGCAATGCTCGGGGAACCTGAAATGATGCGTTCGGCGTACATGCACATAAACGTTTGCACCGGTTACTCTTCTTACCGTCGAAGCGGTCATCGAGCGACCATTCTAAACATCACCTCATGCGGAAAGGCACGAACATTGAGTGAGTTTTGTTCAAACCAATGAGAAGCAGCTAAGAACTGTGGCCATAACATCTTCAAGCCATACCAATGCATCATCCGTTGCTCTTGTTGCCGAGGGTCTAATGAATAATATACCGAATCGAAAATTTCACACACCCCGCTCCTCATGTGCATTCGACTCAAAATGATACGACATCTGCTAAAACAAGGGATGCTGATTTGTAAAAAGAGATTCAATTTTGTAAAGGCACAAATAAAAATCTATTTTATAATTAGTCACTGTATAAATAAGTTACATGTTCAGCATGCAGCCATGGTCTATGACTTTGGCCCACCCTTCTACGGGTTGCCCGATATCAATTATTAGATGGAGCCCACGTAGATATAGCATGCTCTATTGACTGATGTGATTGATTATTCTCAAAAATATGCAGCCATGATCGACTAATGTACAACTGTTCAGAAAGAAATAGAAATTCAATATATATATTATATATACATATATATTCACATCTATTAAAAATACGAAATATATACTTACAAAGAAATCAGTGTCCAAAATAATTATGTTCGCACTATTGACCTCATCCAACAAGTCCTGCATGTTTATTAATCTCATCCTCAGATGCATCATGTACGAATCAATATCCTGTAATAAATAATTTATTTTTTAAATAACGATTTCATATATGAAAATAGAAATAGAAGTACTTACCCCCACGTCAAGATCGGCAGCAGGGTCTTCGATGCGAACAAATCACTGTAGGTCAGCGTGTATCCACTATCTCTAATAATCACTGAACCCGTCCTTGCCTCAAGAAAATTTTCATAAGAAACGAACACACTATCGGGGATATTACAAGGCGTAGGACTATTCACGTACGATGACCTCAATGCAGGCGCAGTGAACCTTACTCGTTCGCTTCTACGAGTTGGCTAATTTTTTGTTTAAGTAACAGAGTTAGAAAAAGTAAACATATCAAATATGATGCAATAATATAAAATAAGATAATTTACCAATTGTCTCGGCTGTTCCATATGCATCTCTGGCATGGAATGACGAGCTGGATCCTCATTGTGTGATGGGCTAATGAATCGAGAGCTAGATCCATGCTCCTGTAGAGACTGACGATGAGGTGTATAATCTGTCTGGGGTATAGGAGACGTCGGATCTGTTAGAGGAGTCTGTTGGGTACATCTGAACCCGACGTGAGGACGCAGTGAAGGCTTCCGTCACAGTGGGTTACTCGCATCGCGATGGGGTAGTTCCACGATGGGACGACGTATATGCCTCAGTGCTCTGCGAACATCTACATCGAGTCTTCTCTAGCATAGACTTAAACCACGTCTTGAATCCTTGAATATTCTCTCTAACCACATCATGGATCGTGTATGTGATCCAACGACGATCCCCCCGACTCAGACGTCTATGGTGCTCACCGCCACTGCTAGATGAAGAGGAACGTGGCTGTCTCGCACGCTTCCCCGTATCCTATCTGCGTCTCCCTATATCAGATCGTCGTCCCTCGTCTGACACACGCTCTATCTCCACAGACTGATGTCGTGGCTCCTCAGGCTCTGCATCAATCTCTTCAACAACAGAAGTACGTGCCCTCGTACTACGTATCGGTCGCCGACTAACCCCCACGTCAAGATCAATAGAAGGCTCTGCTCTAGAACGACGGTGGGGCTGTGCTCTAGTGCGGGGTGGGGGTTGTTCCCCGGGCGTCCAGATGGGAACGGGTCTCCTGTAGTTCACGCCTAGTGCACCCGGATATAGAGATGACGTATAGTATGGCATGCTCCTCTCATAGTCGTCCGGGACTAACACCCAAAACGGTTGCTCCTACAATAAACCAAAACGTATTACTATATATTTGAATAAAAAACATATAATATAATGAATAAATAAAAGTTATTGAACAATAATAATACCTCACGGTCGAACAGGGGCTGTGTATCCTCGCCAATCATCTTCGTGAACTTCCACCTCATGCATCTAGGATACGCATCCCCCCGGACATACTTCGCAACCATCGCGCCGAGATCCGGAATGATCTCTAGTGACCAAATATATAATGCCCACGACGGTCCGTAGAAGTGATATTTGGCCTTGGTCTTCATATTCTACATGTAGTATTGGAGAATTTTATATGCATATGCAGCCCATGAAAATCTGGTAAATACGTTCAGATCGTCAACTAAGACCCAAATCCACAGGTCGTGGCAAGTCGATTCCAAGAACGAATGCGTAAAGAACTAAGATGTGGGCCACACGGAAATATAGATGACCGTCATTATCATCAATCAGACGATCTGTATCAAAGAATCTCACACCTAGATTCTCTATACTAGTCCCTCCGCCACCAACAAACCTTCGATAAACCTCAACAGATCGCGGATCGTACTCGGCTGTAGGATCGAAAGATGACGTCCCAAAAATCAAACCCGTCACGAGCGCAAAATCCGAGAAGGAAAAACAAATTCTCCTGCCATTGATAAAAAACCATATCTCTTGATCTTCAGCACTGGGGGGCTTAATCTGTCGGGATATCATATGGTGCAAACTCATGTTTGACTTGGATCAGGTTTCCAACCAACTAAGTGACCGAAACACCCTTGCCTACACCTATCCACCAGCTCTTCACCGCCTATATTTCTCAATCTCATAATGACCATTTTGAAATAATTGGGCTTGAAGTACGTGTTGATTGTGGATGGACGATTGATGGTCTCGGGCCTTAAGAACTCGATGATTTCCTATTTATTAAAAAAAAATTAAACTATGCTTAATTAAGAAATATGTCAATTAGTGTGTTCAAGAGTTGCACACATATTGTGAAATTAATTCCAAAATATCAATTAAATATAAATTTATCCTATATTTCTAGTAAAGGAAAATGACAATTTTCTCTGCAAGACTAGGAGTTATAAATTTTTTATTTCACTAGGGTAGTCTGAATTTGTAACATAGAAGTGGAAATTTTTGTTCCCTATGAGAAATTTTAAATTAGAATGTAGTTTTTATTTTTTATTTTTTTGTGTCTAAGAAAAGAGTCTTATATCTTTTGCCTAAACTAGATGGGCAAAGAATCTGGCTGTTTCAGTGAAGAAACATTGAGAGTTTCTTTACCAAATGAATTTTGTTTGTTTTCTTTTTGATTTTATTCTCATTGAATTTGGGATCAATGATTGGTGTGTGAAGCATGCTTTTGAAATTTCATAGAAATATTGTTGAATTTTACTATATGTGATTGACCATTTCCAGGTTAGGAAGTTGAATTATGGCCTTTTTTATGTCTCTTGACAAGAATATTTTCAGTTGTGTTATCATCTTTGATGTGTTTGAAAGCGATTTCATCTAAAAAAAGCTTTTGTAATATAGTAAAATAATAAAATTCAAACAAATTTATGGTCGTTGATTTTGTTTTAATTCGTTCAGATGCGTGTTGTGTAATCTTATATTGCTTTTGTGCAATTGTGCTTATGAAGTCCAAATTAAATAAGGAAAAAAAATCTTATGATGTACAAGATTTCATAGCAACCATTCATCCAACAATTCGAACCATAAACATAACGAACATAATGAACAATAATTAAATATAGCCATAAACATAATGAACAATAATTCGAACAATAATTCAAATACATCAACAAAAATATACAAACAATAAACAATTCGAACAATTCGAAACAATAATTCAAACAATTCGAAATACAAACATAATAAACAACTTGAAACATAAACATAATGAACAATAAACATAATTCAAACATAAACATAAACATAATTCAAACAATTCGAAATATACATCAACAATAATTCAAACATAAACATATTCAAACATAAACATAAAGAACAATAATTCAAACAATTTGAAACAAAAATATAACCAAACAATAAAACAAAAAAATGTACCTGTTGTTGTGAAGAAAAAGCCATAGCCTCGGGGAGAGAGGGTTGGCCGCCGGGGAAGAGAGGGAGCGTTGGCCGCCGGGCATAGGGGGTTGGCTGCTGGGTTCACGGGTGAGGGAGGGGGTCGGCCGCCAGGTTCACGGGGTTGGCCGCCGGGTTCACGGGTGAGGGAGGAGGTTGGCCGCCGGGTTCACGGGTGAGGGAGAGATTGACTGCCGGGTTCACGTGTGAGGGAGGGGGTTGGCCGCTAGGGAGAGGTTGGCTTGGGGAGGGTTGGCCATTGGCATTGGGGAGAGGTTGGCCGTCGGGAAGTAAGGGAGGAGGTTGGCCGGTGATAGAGAGAGAGAGAGAGAGAGAGAGAGAGAGAGAGCTTTAGCCGTTAGAGAGAGAGAGAGAGAGAGAGCTTTAGCCGTTGAGAGAGTATTGAACATTTATAACAAAATTTGATCTGTATAGAACGACAAAAGCCTACTTTTTTTGCTGAAAAGTTTTGCATTCAACCACCATCATTATGGCCTGACAAGATTCTTACGCAAATTCATGAACAACTGATATTTGTCATGCAAATATATTAAAATATTGTATTGGGTATACACAGCACTTATTATTTGAATTGGGTATACATGATACCAATTTTTACAAAATTGGGTATTTAAGCCACGCACACTTAAATAAAATGGTAAGTTTGTATGATATCCACCATTTATGTAATTCATTTCATCACAATATACATATAACCTTTTATCTGGTTTTGTAGCATTTTTAATCGATGCATACACGTAGAGACCAATTATCAAATTGTTAAGTCAGTTTAAATTATAAAAAGAAATTATAATGTTTATCGTTATTATTATTGTGAATTTTAATATTATAATATATCATTATTTGATATATTTATTTAATTAAACTATACAAAAGTATAAAAAACAATGATATAGATCGGGGAAACGTATGTTGCCAGGATGACTTACCAGGGTATTGCTTTACATGAAATTCAAACTCGCCGAAAAAATTGTCATATTTTAGAATACTATTGTTTGAATAGAAAATGGGGATTTATCGGAAAGTGATAACAATAGTACTAGTCATTATTAATAAAACTATCTATTTTTATAGTCACTTTCGTAAAAATTTATGTTTTCTATCCATTTTTGAGTTTTTCTAAATAAAAAATAATAAAAATGTATAATATGCATCACCACAATAATCGACATGTGTAAACGTTGGAGTTAAATGATCGAGCTAAAAACACACTCAAATTCACTCGCAATCGTACGAGGTAATTGTAGCGTGATAAGTTAACCCAAGTCGTCTCTCAATGAAAACTTAACAGGGCGATTGTTCGTGTTATACACATAAAACGATTAAATCCTAAACATTCTAATACCAACAAGGGTTGAACATGCAGGAATTGAAATACGAGAAAATAAACAGCGATCCTAAGCTGGGGGTTGTCAATCCCAAGCTAAACTAATAAAGCGTTAAATCTAAACCAGGGGTTGTCAATCCCTAGTTGAACTATGAAAGCGATAAATGAAAGCGGTAATAATAAAAGCATATGCAATCATATTATTCATAGGGTTTGTCAATCCCTAATCTAAATCTAATTGCAAATAAAAACATAATCAGCAATCCATCTCCAAGAACATGAATTAAACGAAAGCAGGAAATCATTACGCAATGTAAATCAACGGAACATGAAAATCCAATCCACTGTCACTATGAATTGAATCCCACAAAAACCATCAAATAATAAACTATGAAATTGATTCCGATAAAACAGATTAATCCAAAGCATGAAGCGATAAACTAAAATTATTGAATGATGAAAATAAGAATAACAATGAAATCTATGATTTATCTGTGTTGTGTCGCTGCCTGAAGAACTCTGGAAGAAAAACTTGGTGAGCGACTCCTGCTCGAGAAGAAAACCAAAACTGAGAGAGCCTCTTTTGACCTAGCGCGTATATTTATATTAAATGAAAGCCAGCGTCGGACGGACCCAAACGCCGGACGCGGCTAGTCTCTGGACGACGTCGCGGCCGAACGGACCCAACGCCGGACGTGAAGAGTTCTTTGCCGAGCGGAAAACGTGCGCGGAAGCATGGCGGCTGGCGAGGAAAAGCGGGCGAGCGCGCGGGCATGCGAGCCAGCCGGACGGACGGGCCGGCATCCGGCGGCAGCGAAGCGTTAAAGCGGCGGCTGGCGTGCGGAGCGGAGCGAAGCGAGGCGGCGGGGCTGGGTTCCAGCCACGGACGGACTCGACTGCATGCGGGCGATGGGCGGGCATGGCGTGCGGGCGGGAGATGCACGAGGAAGCGGCGCTCACTCAACGCAGCGAGGCAATTGCGACGCGCTCGGAGTGAGCGCCACCGAGTGGTCGAGGCGCGGCGCGCGGAGGTTGGGCGTGCGACGGGGTTGCACGCGCGACTTTGATGATTCGCTCCGTTCTCCTCCGTTCTCCTCCGAATTTCGATCCGCTTTCGCCTATGAACTCCCGTCGAGATACTCTTCAATTATATCGATCCTCGATGGATCCAATTCATCCTATTCTCTGTCGTTTTCCTACAAAACATCGAGACGAGCAGTAAGTCCGAATCGATAAATATTAATCGAACCAACAACATAAATAGGACAAACCATAGAAAATGACATGTAAAACAATTCCAAGAATCATCACAAAAACATACTAAACATTAAACACTACAAATCAAAATAGGCCCCACAATGGTCTACGTTGCAACCGTGTCAGCTATGTAATGTTACTTTATTTATATGAAGACATGCATTGCATTGCCCACGTAACATGGGAAATTTGTCCTAATTAACTGAAGTTAGGGATTTATATAAAAATATATTATTACTCGTACCAACTTAACTCAATTGATTAAGAATTAATAGATTTGAAACAATAATATATGATGAGGGATTGATTAGTAGCACTGTAGCAGTGTAAGAGTTTCACATTTGCTAAAGTAACTACTTATGAACATGATATACTAGTCCTAACTATTTAATTATTGAGTAATTCTTTAACATCTTCACGAGTAGAGATGGCAATGAATCCCGGATTCGGTCCAGATCCGTGGATCCAGATCCATTTTTTAGGATTTGGATCCTCAAAAATTTGGACCCGATGGATCTGGATCGGATCTCGATCCTACCCCCATATTTTGGATCTGGATCTGAGATTTATTTTTTGAGATCCAGATCCGGTCCAGATCCGACCCGTGGATCCGTTAGTTTTTTATTTTATTTTATTATATATATATATAATATTTTTATTATAATTAAATACATATCCTCAACTTAAAACTCTTTAATTTCCTTTTTCAAATTCTCCCAAAACAAATATGCTCCCAGTTTCATTTCAATTTCTCTCAATTATGTATCATTCGGCATTCACGACGAGTCGCGTCACTTACACCATCGACGATCAAATTGTTTGTTATTTTCTATCTTATAGTAAATTTGTAACTAACGTCTTCCAATATAGTGATAATTATAGAAATTCTAAATAATTGTTATAATATTATTATGTATTTAGATTATTATGGTGTTACTGTGAATTATAGTTGATTTAGAATTTATTTTAGAAGCGAAAACATATGGATCCGGGTCTAGACCCTGAACCCTGTGGATCTTACGAATCTAGATCTAATTTTTTTGGACCCAATGGATCTGGACCGGATCCGGACCCAAGCAAAAAAAATCGAATCTGGATCTGGACTTAGCCAGATCCGATTCAGATCCGACCCATTATCATTCCTATTCACGAGACTATGATGTGAAGGTTCTTGGAGGGAGAAATTCTCTTTTTTAAAGCAAGAAAAATACATTATGTAAACAAAATATTTTTTTTACAAAGCCCTTCCAAAATCTTGTGGATATATTATATTGATCCTTCTAACTATTCAATTGCTAAATTATGATAATTTAATTATTTTATATTCTCATTAGAACTGAAGTATAGAGATTTTCTAGAGAGATTCATCTTTATTGGAACAAGAAAAATATATAATATAGACAGGATAATCTTGGAATATCTGCTTATAGCTAAACAATGCATAATAGCCCCTTCCAGAACTTTGCAACCTCGCTCAGTACTTCCATTTTGTACAATATCCTCCCACAATTTTTTCCTGACCAAAATCTGTACTGCCCCCAATCCAATGCAGTACATTCCTGTACTACCAAACTCCTATTGAAACACTACACTAGTTAGGTAATCCCGTTTTGATTTTCACACACTTGCGTCATAACCTGAGGTCAACTGGTGCTTCTTTTGTCTCAAATTCTCATCTGAAACTATGGCTGCCGCGGCGGCTGTTGCCACTCCTTTGAAATGCACCTTTTATGGTTCACATGGAGCTTCCGGGTCGACGAGGGGCCTCCATTCGCGGAAGAATGAGGTGTGTTGTTTGAGTTTGGTGTTGAATTTCTGATTCCTATTGTTACTGTTGAAATCATGTCGGGCAAATGTGTTGTTCGGTTTAGCGCGGATAAGGTGGTTGATTAAATGACGCAATGGGGTTGTGACAAACTAGCTTATCTATTAACTGCTCCATTGAGCTGAATCGATGTTGCTTGATTTCCTTGCAGCAGAGAAGTGTCAAGAGAGCTTATCGCGGTGTGGTAACAGCGAAAATCGATCATAAGCCCCCGCCTTATTCGCTTGTAAGATAACTAAGCATTTCTTGGATTGCTCCTTGTGTTATTATCGCTTTTGTTAATTGTTATGATAATATCTTACATATCTTGTGCTGATATCTGTTTAGGCTTGGTGTGTTCTCTGTTTCTGTTGATGATATAGATGTGTTAGGTGTTATAATTGGCCTTTGTTAAATATGTAGGATGCTCTAGAACCTCATATGAGCCGTGAAACATTCGAATATCATTGGGGGAAGCATCACAGGGCTTATGTTGATAACCTTAACAAGCAAATCGTTGGCACGGAGCTAGATACGAAGTCATTAGAGGAAATCATACTTGCCACTTATAACAAGGGCGATCTCCTCCCGCCCTTCAACAATGCTGCTCAGGTATAGCATATTCATCTTTCATCTTCTCAATGCGTGCATTTGAGGCTACACTCATTGAGTTGAGCATCCTAATAGAATTTTTGTCAAGCGTTTTCTTGAGCAAGAAAGATTTTGCTCGACTGCAGCCTGTTGGATTTCTTTTTCTTCTTAATGTTGATTGGAATGCTTCTATGACTGCCTTACAGGGATTTAAAGTAAACATACTTTTGCTCATTTTTGGTTTTGCACACGAACTTACAATTTTTTTCTACAAGCAGACAAAGTTTACATTTGTTGCTATTTTCCCCGGATTTAACCATCCTGCCAAATCAAAGCTGATGTGTCATTGATGTGGCTAATTTGAACACAAAGATTGTGGTATATGAATTAAGTGCTATGCTCATTCTTACCTTTAAAAATCAAAGCTACGGGTAAATTTTTTTAATTTAGATAAAAAATTGGAAGTTCTTGTGCAAACCAAAATGGGCAAAAGTTGTCTAGTTCAAGGTGATTAACCCATAGTTTTACATGTTAGGAAAAGCACACACCACAATTACGACAGAAAATGAAGAACACGAGAATTGTTTACCAAGTTCGTCTTGCGACTACATTTGGGGGTGATGTCAAGCCAGTGATTTCACTACGATATTTCGGAGTAGGTTACAAGGAGAAATTGTCATTAAATAGAACAATAATCTAATCTTAACACTAATTCCAGTTGGATCACCGAGATCGAGCTTTTGTGTACAATCCATTTAGGTTACATACTCCAACATTACATCGATTGGGATGTGTTTATATATTATTTCCATAGCAATTGGAGTTCTCAAAGATCATGTTTTCATTATTAGAGTAGTTTTCTAATATGTAATCCCTTCTATTCATCTCCAGGTGTGGAATCATGAGTTCTTTTGGGAGTCGATGAAACCCGGTGGTGGAGGCCAGCCATCTGAAGAACTTCTAGGATTGATAAAGAGAGATTTTGGTTCTTTTGAAGCTTTTGTAAGTGAATTCAAGGCAGCTGCAGCAACGCAATTTGGTTCTGGTTGGGCTTGGCTCGTATGTAAGCACCTCTAGTAACTTTCTTAGTTGTTCTTGTCACATTTTCATAACTGTTGCCAATAATGATAAGAAATAGTTGATCGATTTGGATTTTCCCGTGCAGATAAAGCAAATAGACTCGATGTCGGAAATGCAGTGAATCCTCTTCCATCAGAGGATGACAAGAAGCTAGTTGTGGTGAAGAGCCCAAATGCTATTAATCCTCTTGTCTACGATTACTCTGTTAGTACTTTTATCTTCTACTTCTCTGTCTATGGTTTTGTTCAAACGTCTCAACTAGAAAGATCCGTAACTTGATATCTCGTTTTCTTTTTGGCTATACCGTTGCAGCCGCTGCTGACTATTGATGTTTGGGAGGTAAGAGATTGAATAGCTAACAAACTCTTCAAAATTCATAAATCAAATCCTAACCAATTTGCTTTTTCTTGGTGATGTTTTCAATTGTCTCTTTTCAGCATGCATACTACCTTGATTTCCAGGTAAGTTTTCGTCTTCCATAATCATGATGCTCGAGTTGACGAGCTTCCTCTCTATTGTGACCTTATAATTACAATGTGAATTTATCACAGAATCGGCGGCCAGATTATATATCGACCTTCGTGGAGAAACTAGTTTCTTGGGATGCCGTGAGTACCCGACTTGAAGCTGCTAAAGCTAGAGCTGCCGAGAGAGAATCAGAGGAACAGAGAGAGAGAAATGAATATGAAGGGGACACAACTGAACCACAAGCAGTAGAAATGTATCTGAGTGATACAGAGGATTCTGAGGCTGATTGAATTCAATTAAGTGAGAGCGTATTTGCATGATAATTTGTTGTTTTCAAAATTTTGATATTATAGTAGAGGCTTACGAAATAGCCAGAATGTATCGAGTTGTGTATGAAAACAATAATTACGCCACTTGTGAAACATAAGTTTCTGGCATCGGTTCTTTTGTAAAAATTGTTATACTGTTTCTTTTGTAACTGCATGTGCGCAATAGCGGCACATTAGATACGATTAAGGATTAGTATATATAAATAAAAGGATAAATATTTTATCAAAAATATTTTGAATTTTAAAAAATATCATTTTAAATTTTAAGCTATTAATATTTTATCAAAAATATCTTAGATTTTGAGAATTATCAATTTAAATATCAAATTATTCATTTTATATTAAAAATATTTTATATTTATTTTTAGCTTCTTAAATTGATGAAGGATATCTTGTTATGTGGTTCATCGGATATATCCTTCATCCATTTTCTACTTTCAAAATTTTGATGTGACTCATCAAATGAGAAGAAGATATCATTCGTCCAATTTCGGAAGTTGAAAAATAGATGTAGAATATTTTTTATATAAAATTAATAATTTGAAGTTTAAAGTGAAACTTCTCAAAGTTAATGATATTTTTGATAAAATGTTAATAATTTCGGATTTAAAATGATATTTTTAAAGTTCTAGATATTTTTATAAAATGGATACACAAGAACTCATGTACAAGAACTCCTGTACATCTCATCCACACCGTGTAGACGGACAAAAGTATCATTTATTCTTAACAAAAGTATCATTTACATTGAAGAAATGTATCATTTTTTACACTGTAATTCGAAAATATCATTTCTATTGAGGAAAATTATCATTTATACCGAAGAAACATATCATTATCCGCACATTCAGACGTCCGCGCAGGAGACCACCTCAAATGAGTATGATTTGGGATTTAAAGTGAATTTATCATAAATAAAATTAATATGACTTAATTTAATTGTTTACTAAAATGAATTAAAATTTGGAATATGATCCTTGATTGAATCTTCAATTTGGCATCACTTGTTTGATTTATATTCTAATGGCAAGGATTGCAGAAATTCTAGATAAAAATATAAATAGAATAAGCACCGTTTTAACATACAGTTTAACACGTCCACTTCATCTATCGAAGAACAGTGCTCTATTTGTTGATAATATAGAACATAAGTTCACTTACAATAGTAATTCCGATTAAAAAAGTTATGCGCATCTCAAATCCTGCCGCCAATGAACTTTGCACGATGCTTAATCGTCATATATGCATCAGCCACATGTTCCGACTGCTGTGAATTCACAATTCTCTTTGCAATGAATTCAGCTTCCTTCAACATTCCTTGAGCTTCTGACGCATTTCTCAACTCTTCAAGACAGCTCAAAGGAAGTTGAACACCTTTCTCAAGCAGTTCATAGTAAAGTTTAAACGCCTCCGTTAGCCTTTGAGCTTCACAGAGACCGGTTACAACTGCAACGCATACATCCACGTCGACATTCTGCTCATTTTTCAGACCAAATGACAGCAGCTCAGATGCTTCCAACAACTGCTCCTCCTTGCAGAGGAAGGAAATCACTTCCCTATGTTCACAACAAAACCCTTTTCGTACACAATTTTCACAAGTTCGAACGCTCTATCCTTCATCCTACTCTTGTATAACAAACGGACTGCATCTGTCGAGAGATTGATATTCAATCTAATCTCATTGTTCAACATCAGCATCATCAACTCTGCAGATTCATCAGCAAAGCCCTTTCCAATGAGTTCCACAAGAATCCGATGGAACACAGACGTCCTTGGGAGATGGGAGCTTCTCAACATCCTCTCCAAGGCCTCGAGAGCAAGGCTTGCCTCCCCTTTTCTCAACAAACCATTGATCAATGACTCGTAGACCGTGATACTTGGCACAAAGTCTCTTCTAAGCATCAAGATCACGAGCTTGTATCCATCCTCAAACCCACCTTCTTGGCAGTGACCCAAGATTAGGGTTTCGAAAGCAATAGGATCCGGCTTCCCTCTTCTCATGAGCTGCCTAAACACTCTCTCAGCTTTTTTAGTCCTTCCGTTTGCACACAAATGCTTAAAAACCGGATTGTATGATGCAGTAAGAGGCGTGCTGCCTTTATCATGCAGCAAAATCTCCTGCTCGTATACCTCATCCAGCAACTCCTCCGCCTTCCCAAAACTCCTCTTATGGCACAAAGCTCGAATGAGGATGCTATACGTAGCTGAATCCTGCTCAACCTTCAGCTCCTTCATCTTCTCGAAAACCTTCAATGCCTCATCCAAATTCTCCCTATCACAATGAGCACTCAAAATTGTGTTAAAAGTGCACGAATCCGGAACAAATCTTGCATCATCCTCTAAAATCTCCTTAACCATATCCAGCCTCTGAGCCTCACAAAGCCCTTTTATCATAGTGTTATAAGTGATATGATTAGGCTTAATCCCTTCACCAACCATCTCCCTAAACACATCCAATGCCTCCTCAATCTCTCCCTTACCACAATACCCTCTCATCAAAGCTGTGTAGCTAATAACATTCGGCCTCAAATTCTCACACTTTTTCCGCATACCATTCATCACATTACGCGCGATATCAACCTTCCCCGCCCTACACAATCCATCAACGATGGTGTTGTACGTTACCAAATCCGGCTCACACAAAAACTTATCCATTTCCCTAAAAAATCTGAACGCCTCATCAACCATGGAGTTCTTGCAGAACCCTCTTATCAAAACGTTGAAGGTGCACGAATCGGGCTTCACCCCGAACGTCCTAAGCATTTCATCAAACAGTTGGAAGACCTTCCCTACTCGCCCCCTTTTGAGCAAGATCAAGAACAAGCTATTGAATGTGACGGCAGAGGGCGAAACGGCCATTGATTTCATGGCCTCAAATACCTTTAGCGATTCTTGAAGAAGGCCCGCATCGCCGTAGCTCCGGATTAAGCTGTTGAAGAATTTATCAGTAAGCGGGACGGCGTTGCCGGACTTGTTGGGTATCGATAGGAGGAAGTTCCGGGCCGGGTTGAGGTGGCGGGCCCGCCCGAGGATTTCGAGCATCATGAAGTAAGAATGATGGTTGTGGGTGAAGCCAGAGGATTGGGCCCAATTGAAGAAGCGGAGGGCTTTGGAAGGGGTTTTGATGCGGCGGAGGGTTTGGAAGAAGGTGGTCTGAGAGAGAGGGGTGAGGGCCGAGAGGCGGGCCTCGAGCCGGTCGGACCAGGGGCTGGTGTTGATAAGCCCGGATATGGTTCGGGCTTTCTTACTTTTGACGGAATTTGCATTCTGAGGCGGCGCGTCGGTTTCATTCGCGGCGGCGGCGGCGGCGGCGGCGGTGGTTGTGGGAGGGTTGCAAAATAGATGTTTGAGAGTGGGAGGGAAGTCTGAGGTGGAATATGAAATCTTGAATTGGGAAAGTTTAGTTGTGATATTTGCTGTTAGTTTCGTGCGGCTGAGAGGGAGTGGAACCATGCCGGAGAAGAGAGGCCGACGCCAGAGAAGAACATCGCATAATAAGTTAATAACGAGAATGGGGAAAAAGATGGCGACGACGCCTTTATTTTTTAATTATTTTATTTTAGGGCTCGACTTATTAGACTAAAATAATTTAATTAGATGCAACTTTATGATTCAAATTTAAATCTTATTAATATTTGATGCAACTTAATTCAATTCCATAATCATATTTAAATGTTATTTATATGTGGCAACAAATGTATCTAATATGTAAGGCTACATATACGTGCCCAAGTACAAAAGAAATTAATTCCTCTTAGATAAAATTAAGAACTAATAATCATCATTAAATTGAATGTTATCGGACGACTCATAATTATTTAATGATAAAAATAGTCAAATTTTTAAATTTTCTCTATTTGGATCTTTCACATTCTATTTTTCATTGTTCGTATAATTCATGTTGTTATTCATATAATCGTAGTTCTTGTGCATATTATCACATTTCAATTCATTGTTATGTTCATGTAATCGTAGTGATTGTGCATATGAGAACAATTAAAAATGAATATATAAAATTTATTAATTTTAGAGTTAAATTGTTATCATTAAAATATGAGAATAATAAACTATTTATAATTAATCACGACCGTTAGATTATAAAATGAATGGACCACATTAGTTTTAGTTATCAAAAAGTTGGAGTTCTCATTTGATCCAATCACTATAATATATATATATATATATATATATATATATATATATATATATATGGATCAATGAGAACCACATCTTTTATGAACTCGCGAACTGATGATAAGGCGTTGAAGATGATGCACAAAGCGGTATAAAGTTGTGCAACGAAAACTTTCTAAAATTATTTTGTTGTGCAACAATTTTAGAAAGTTTTAGTTATACACAACTTTATACCGCTTTTTGCATCATCTTCAACGTCATATCATGGTTCTCAAGTTCTAAAAAGATGAGTTCACCTTTGGATCCAACCCCTATATATATATATATATATATATATATATATATATATATATATATATATATATATATATATATATAGGGAAGGGTTAACGTGAGAACCATTTTTATTATGAGAACATGAGAACTATGCACAAATGTATAAAATTGATGAATAAAACATATAAAGTTATGCATAACGAAAACATTCTAAAATTGTTGTCCAACAAAATAATTTTAGAAAGTTTTAGATTATGCACAACTTTATACCATCTTGTCATCATCTTCAACGTCTTATGCGTGGTTCTTAGTTCTCACGTTAAAATTGGTTCTTATTTCAACCTCACTATATATATATATATATATATATATATATATATATATAGAGAGAGAGAGAGAGTGATTATTGTAAAAACCATTCTTGACCTATAAACTACGAACTTCTGAAATAGTTTGAATTCATCGTGAAAACGTCTGAATTCACCGTGTAAGTCTCTGAATTCAGAAAATAAAAAATTCGTCCCTCATGGGATTTGAAACCAAGCGTTTGAATCAATCAAGTAATGTGATGAATTAACCGTAGATCTTCACGAATCAAGGGTTAAAAATGATTTTGTATTTTATACTTTAAGATTGGTTTGTATTTGATCTCATTTCTATATATATAAGGAGTGGATCTAGTGAGAACTCATCTTTTTGAGAACTTAAGAACTATATACAGACGTATAAAGTCGATGAATAAAACTATAAAGTTGTGCATAACGAAAACATTCTAAATATATTTACAACAAAATAATTTTAGAAAGTTTTTGTTGTGCACACCTTATACCGTTCTGTATATCATCTTTATACGTCTTATGCATAGTTCGCGAGTTCGCGAAAAATATGTAGTTCTCATTTGATCAACTCCCATGTATATAGGAGATTGATCAAATGAGAACCACAAGCATTTTAAGAAATAAGAACTAATCCTAAAAATACATCTAAGTGTATCCGACTGTTAAGATTTAATGTTATTTTATGAT
The DNA here is from genome assembly GCA_036937905.1 of Salvia rosmarinus. Classification (NCBI taxonomy): domain Eukaryota; kingdom Viridiplantae; phylum Streptophyta; class Magnoliopsida; order Lamiales; family Lamiaceae; genus Salvia; species Salvia rosmarinus. The sequence goes on from CM072818.1 coordinate 15,255,938, forward strand.
ATTCTTTTACAGATTTTATTAATAAGGTTTACAGATTTTATTACAGATTTTTAGTGTAACCGATTTATTCCTTAGGAGATTCTTATAATTATTTATGGTATGTGATTAGTTGTGAATATTTATTGTCTTCATTTAGTTCAAATTTTATTATCTTTATGAAAGCATATTACATATTTTCGTGTATTGAAATGTTCAACTTGTATAGTAGATTTTTTATGAGAATTTTATAGTAAAATTTCATTTTTCATTTAGTTTGGTTTATGCATTTATTATATAATTTTATGCGCAATTTAAACTACATATTTTGAAAATATGCACTACTACAAAACCACTTTTCTCTACGCTTATAGACGGCTTTTCGTGAAAAGCGTAGTATATAGTATAGATCACGCTTTTTATCAAAAGCGTAGTCTATGTCTTGAATTTTTGAAGTATAGACTACGCTAACAAAAGCGTGGTCAAAAGCGTAGTATGGTGGGTATAGACTACGCTTAAAAGCGTAGTGTATGTGCGTTTTTATAAAAGCGTAGTCTATAGTGGGTATAGACTACGCCAACAAAGCGTGGTGTAAATCGTGGTCTATAGTGGGTATAGACTACGCTTAAAAAGCGTAGTGTATGTGCGTTTTTATAAAAGCGTAGTCTATAGTGGGTATAGACTACGCAACAAAGCGTGGTGTAAATGCGTGTACATGGTGTGTATAGACTACGCTTAAAAGCGTGGTGTATGTGCGTTTTTATAAAAAGCGTAGTCTATGCCCTAAATTAAAAAAAAAGAAAAGAAAAAGAAGAAGGCGTGAGATTCAACTGCGTCGACAACCATTTTGAAAAGTGTGAGTTTCTCACCAAAATAATTGAAAATAAATGAAAATTGTTGAACGACAACACAATGATTGTTAAACGCCTTAAACAAGTTGGGTAAAATGCGAATAAAATCGAGACTACAACCATCGGTTCTTCGCCCGCCATGCCGGTGCCACGGTATCTTGCAAGCTGCGGGTCGAGGCGGCGGCTGCTCCACCAGTCGGCCATCGCAAAGATCTTCCGTCGTCTCGCACCACCCGCCCTCCGCCTCCATCCGCAGCCTTACGCCTACATGCTTCCGGGTTTACCCCCAACCTCCCAAACGACGGCGTCCGCACTGCGCCAGTGCTACCCTCCCACACTTCTGCGTCGACGCCGCGGGCCCCCTCCGAATCCCTACGTTTGCCTTCTCCGCATCAACCCTGGCGTCTATTTTCAAATTGAAGTCGGCAAATGCCCGAACCGATGGGCGAGGGTTGAGAATGCAGGGTGATGGGCGGAGACGCGGCGAGGATGTTGTTGGCGGCGAAGTGCGTCTCGTCGATGAATAAAGCGGTGGTGGCAAGGCCGGTCGAGAGGCGGGTTAAGGAGGCTGCGTATACGAGGAAAAAAGCGAAGGGGCGTTGGAGCACGTTGCACATTTGGTGATTAAGGTGTGATTTTAATTGAGAATTTTGCTCTATTCATCTTTCGTGTAAGTGAGCTCGTTTGAATCTTTTGTTTATTAGGCGCTTTTGAATTTTAAAATGAGGACTTTTCACTGGTATTTTTGTATGTGATTTGTAAGGTATTTTTGTATGTGGGGTGTAATTTCGATCCGGTTTTACAAATCTCTAATTTGTTTGATTTGATCCTAATTTGTTTAATGAGGTCGATGTTAGACTTAAGCGATATCCACCGAATTAGATTACTAAATCGGTTGTTTAGTTTGCATCCGAGCTTCACATATCTCGCCTTTAATTTGATTAATCGAAGAAATGTCGATTCACTAACTTGAGAGGATTGTTTCATGTTGCGCTTTTAAGATTGTATGCTAAGTGTTTGAATTTATTCTTCCGAGAAATGGAGTCACTCCCGATGCCTAGTCCGGTCGATTTTGTCCTAATGAGTAAATTTTTCCTTTCTCGGATACATGATATTCGCCACAACAAGCTGTATCAACATTTTTGAAATATATATTCTCGTCGTTGACATGCTTATGGATGGACAATGGGAGAAGAAGGCTGTTTACACCTTTTACTTGGAGCTTCAGAGACTTGCTTCACTGACTATGTACATGTGTTTCTTCCTCGTCATTTTGTGTAAGAAAATTTTGAATTTAGTTTTCTATTGATTTCCAACTTTTACGCTATATGGTTGGCTAATCGGTAAAAATACCATGGATTCTCATCTACTTTGGACACCTCATATCATGAACCCGATATATTTCTAATCGACCTTACTTCACAAGTATTGATGATATCAAATTTGCTATTTCTCTCTGCGGGAATTATGGTGTGCCTCTTCACTTGATCAGGAGTCAGATGAGACTTTAGTAACTTCAAAATCCGTATTCGATTATATACGCTATCGGAGGATTACTTCAAATATGAATGATCATTTCCCGGACGCGACATCGAAGAGATTAACATGTAAGTTATTCTTGTTCGGTGGAAGCAGTGGTGGATTTCTAATTCGACTCTAATTCATATTTGTGAATTTTCGGAGTGATGCAACTGCATTATTTGCGAGAGAGGAGATGACTACTGAAAGAAAGAAACTTTTATCGGGCATCTCTTTCATGTCCACCCTTTAGGTCATGGTTAGAAAGACAAAATACATGCCCTACATGCAGAGCACTGTTGTACCACTGAAAATGGGACAACTACTCTTTGGAGCGATGGTGGTGGGCATCAACAAGGTATGATGTTGTGCATCCGTGTTGTTAAGCTCCTATTATGCCGTGTTGAGTATTAGGCATTGCTTTAGAGTTCTCATTGTATTTCTCGGTGTTTCGGTTTAGGATAAATGAAGCTTGGCGATGAGGAATCTATATAGAAAAATATGGCGCCGTCTTTTGGTTTTGCTTCATACAAATTCATTTTAGCATAATAGATACTGTGGCGAATAAAAAGGCTACCGAGAGAGGGGATCAGATCTCACGCTCCATCGCCCAAATCCACTCATCCTTCAAACCGTAAGATTTCAATCTTCCCATTTTCGATCGGTTTTCTTTGTCATTCTCCATCTGTGTATGAACACGGTTTTTCCCCATTGATGCATACGGTTTTCTTGACCATTGCTTTGTATAGAAGCTCTATTTAGGTTGAATTCAAATAGAGATTAGATTCTTTTGATTTTAAGTCGAAAAAAAAAAAAAGCTATTGTGGTGTAGGGTGAAGCGGTATAATCGACCATAGGCTTTTGCAAATCTTTGTCATTCGATCATCGTCCTATTACTTTCAAACCATCGATCTTGAATCTCACTCTTATTTGCGGCGAGTGCGCATTTAATGGGAGGTAAAATTATATTGTCCACGAAATTATAAATCTTTCGATTCGGTTGTATGTTCGTCCGCTTTATTGAAATGTTTATTGGGGTGAAAGCGTGCGGTGGTGAAGTGGGTTACTCAACTTCAAATCTTTGGTTAGTGAAAACCCCGACAAAGGTGGGGTGAATTATTCTTCGATCTACACACCATTTGGCTCACTCTGCCTTGGTATTGTCTGTTCCTCACAAACTACATGAGGTATTTCACTTTCATACTTCACTTTGTCTTTTCTTTTTGATATGCTAGTTATTTCTTTTCTTGTCTTTGGATTCATTATGAGATATGAAATATGTCTTCTCCATGTTGGTATATAGAAATAAGGAATGCTTTGGACTAAGTTTGTTTATGATTTATGTGTAGTTTTGCACACTATCATCGATAACACCAAATCGTTTACAAAACTTGAGTTGTATATTATGTCTGGAGAGTGGAGAAATAATTTATGAATTGTTCAATACATGTTTCATGTAGGTTTGCACCGATACTATGATCGTCATTGTCATTGTCTTAACGGTGAAAGCCTTGACCGATCTTTGGACTCATTTAAAGCGCAATTGTTGTTGTGGTTCCATTTCTTTACGTTCACATGTAAGATAAACATTTCATTTCTTTAATATAATCATTTTTTCATACAAGAGTGCTAATATTCTATTTTGAATTGTTAATAGCTTCAAAATCGGTCTTACTCTCAAGAGGACATTGATGAAGTTCGCGTTGAATGGGCAAATTTCATGCTTCTTCACATATAGTCTTGTGATGTTTTAGTTGTAAGTTATTGATCTTTTGAATTATTTTGTCTTGTGTTATGAAGAATACTGGTCTTATTGTTTTGTTAAGTGATGTGCATAGTATTTTGTATAGTGATTTTGTAGATGTAATGAAAGCAGTTGTATATTTTGTATAGTGATTTTGTAGGCGTAATGAAAGCAGTTGTATATTTTGAATAGTGATTTTGAGCGTAGTCGCAAGTATATTTTAATCTCATTTGCTTGTGCGTTATTAATTATGGGTTTAAATAAAGAAATTAACTACGGTTGAAATTGAAAACCGTAGTTGTTATTAAATTGACTACGGGTTGTAATAGAAAAGCGTAGTAAATTTGGCGTTAAAGCGTAGTAAATAAACTCAAAACCGTAGTTAATACATATAGACTACGCGTAAAAGCGTAGTCTATGTGCGGCGTGGTCTATGGTGGGTATAGACTACGGCGCAAAAGCGTAGTCTATGTGCGGCGTAGTCTATGGTGGGTATAGACTACGCAAAAAGCGTAGTGTGTGAGCGAACTGTTGTGTGATGTTGTGTATAGACTACGGCGAAAAAGCGTGGTCTATGTGCGGCGTAGTCTATGGTGGGTATAGACTACGCGTAAAAAGCGTGGTGTATGCGCGCGTCTTTTACGTAGTGCGGGGTATAGACTACGGCGTGGCGTAGTCTATGTCGAAAAGCGTGGTCTATACCACTATAGACTACGCTAAAAAGCGTAGTGTGTCGCCGCATTTTACGTAGTTTGTGGGTATAGACTACGGCGTAAAAGCGTAGTCTCATGTCGAGCGTGGTCTATGGTGGGTATAGACTACGCTAAAAAGCGTAGTGTATCTTGGCCTCTTTCTCTACACCACTTTTCTACACTACACGATGCACATAGACTACACATAAAGCGTGTAGTCTATTACATTTTTGTAGTAGTGATGTTTACGTAATTAACATTATGATTCACGCACACAGCGGTCACTACCGTATTTATATTGTATTGTATCTCCTAATATAGTAAACGTTGTTTTATACATTATTCTATGATAGTTGTGCAATGTTCACGAATACGCTAACAGGATACTGTTCATCCACATAATAGATGATATGTGAGTCTATCTTATGTTCAGTGAACAATTACAATCTATTTATGCATATTAGTTGAATCACAAAAATAATAATAGTTGTATATCATTATTTTTTTTCACCCACTAATTATGAGATTTTCGTTACGAAATTCTTATTTGTGATCTTTATTGTAAGATAAATAATTTATTTTTATATTAATTATTATTCAAATAATGATTCTCAATTATGTAAATTTGATTTTTAGTTACTATTTTATTTCGCATAAAAACTTACAATCCTATGTACAACCATTAATATCGTATACACAATTATTAATTTCAGAGAGAGAATGTGAATCGCATATGGACGAAAAAATTGGGATTGCGCAAAAAATTAGGACTTGACGAATCTTTATATTTACCTTTATGCCCCTAACACATTTCAAACCATAAAAATAGTCAAACTTGTTTTAAAGCATGAATTAAATATGATTCATTAGAGTAGATGAAATCAATAGTGATGATAAGTTCTTATTTCTTATCTTAGAGAGAGTTCTCCCTATAACCAACTCATATATATATAAATATATATAGAAAGAGAGAGATATATAGTTGATCAAATGAGAACTACATCTTTTTTTCGAATTCTGTGAACTATGAATAAGACGTGTAAAGATGATGCACATAACAGTATAAAAGTTGTGCACAACAAAACTTTCTAAATTTTTTTATTGTGCAACAATTTTAGAGTGTTTTATTTGTGCACCACTTTATAGATTTTGTTCATCAACTTTTTACGTGTATTCATGGTTCTCAAGTTCTCAAAAAAGATAAGTTCATATATATATTTTTATATGGGTGGATTATGGTGAGAAAGCTCCTTAGTTTAGGAAATAGGAATAGTAGCATATCTTTCATATTTGTGTAGCATAATCAGAATTACTATATTGCATATATTAGTTTAGCACATATTTCATCACTTCGTAGCACATATGTTAAATATATTAGTTTCGTATATTTTTCATTGCAGCGTTGCACAAGAAGGATTATAGTATTGCACAATAATTTGCGTAGCACATAAAACACAAAACAATAGCATAACCGAAATTAAATCTCAATCATCGATACGAGAAATCAACGTCCGATTCATGCTCATTTCCTACCAAATTATCATTTCCTACATGAACCATCTCATATATATATATATATATATATAGGGAGGTTAACGTAAAACCATTTTATTGTGCGACGTGAGGCGAATATGCTATGAAAGTAAATGAATACAACTGCGAAAGTTAATGAATAAAAAAAAAATAGAATTTTAAGCCTCTCATGGGATTCGAACCCTTGTGAAAATTCAATTTTGGATTCATTAACTTTCATAGAGTATTCATTAACTTTCATAAGATATTCATTTTTTTCGTAGATTCTTAGTTCTCACGTTAAAATTGGTTCTTATTTGAACCAAACTCTATATATATATATATATATATATATATATATATGTGTGTGTGTGTGTGTGTAAATGCGTATATAATAGCATTACATCTAGGGCTATCTAAACGGTACGGGTCGAGTACCCTAAAAAATCGGGTAGTCGACCCCGATTTTGCCCAGAATTTAATACCCAATCCCAACCCGTATTGTTTAATCGGGTACCCTAATATCCTAATCGGGTAATAAGGTACCCTAGTTTACGATTTTTAATTGCAATACAGGTTGGGAATTTGAGAAACAAAGAAAAAAAAGAGTTGAGATCATCAGACACACCGCCTCGCACACAAACACATTTAAAGATCTAGTTTCTCTCTCTCTCTCTGCCAAGCTGCTCTCTATCTGTTGTATGCTGCTTCTCACATAACACATGCACACATACCAGATCTGCTCTGCACCGCCTCTCCTCTTCCCCCATCCGTCTGCAACTGCTGCCATCACACAACACACATATGCACCAGATCGGAAGCCCTCCCTGGTCCGTGCAGCCCCCTTATCCCATCCCTCCATCGCGGCCATCCAGATGGTTCCATCATATTTCAATTGAAAGAATTGATGCAGATAGCTCTTGGTAGTTCCAGCTTCTGCATATACCAAGCTACGACCAAAATAACCTTCACATCCACAGTATGGAGCATCGACGAAGGCGTGGTACGGCAGTGCGAAGGTGGAAAGAGAGAGAGAATGAGACAAAGTGATTGCGCATTTGAGAGGAAATGTGAGAGGTGTTCATATTCAGATATTCTTAATCTATTTTTTAATTTTTTTCATAAATAATAATATATTTCAATATATAAAGTATATATAAATATATTAAAATAAATACGTATCAGGTATCCGAGTATATCCGATTACCCGACGGGTATATCCGATACTCGAAATACCCAATCTTTAATACCCGATACTGACCCGAAACCCGACGAAATCGGGTATTAGGTACCCGATACTCGATCGGGTACGAGTCGGGTCGGATATTACCCGGTACCCATTATCCGACTGGTCATCTCTAATTACATCATTACTGTTTATTCCGAATATAAAACCTCAAATTTATAGTTTCAATTTCCCTCAATTTAGCTCTATTAGCACTTTTGATTTCCCTCATTTTCCCCTCTTCTCCTCCTTCAATAATAATTTTGCATTTGTCATCGTTGAAGAAAGGTGATTTTAAATAGAAAAATTTGAATCGAATATAATATTTTCGTTTAGTTCAGTTTGCTTATTTAGATTTTAGATATTTTGCTCATCCATGTGCACATGAGTACGTCTTTTAACATTTTTGATATTTTTTAACTAAAGTGTTGTGATGTAAAAAAAAGGGAATTATATATACAAGAGTTATTTATGGTTTATGGCTTCAACTTTAAGCGTTTTAGTTTATGATCTCAATTTTCAATTTTTTAAATATTAGAACTTTGAGATATATAATAATTTATGGCTCGATTTTTGTTTTTCGACACCGAAATATTGAGTAAAATGACAATTTATTTGAGGTGGAATTTTTTTTTCCACCTCAAACGAAATGAAATCATTTTCGCACATTTCTTAAATTTCTATCCAATTATAATAATAAATAAATAAAATTTTACCTATGACTGTAGAAATCTCAAAGGTTCTTCCTCCCTTCAACAATCTCACCAAAGAAATCATCAAAATCGCCGATAGGATACGGCCCAACTACCAGGCCCAAGCATCGAGCCCAATAAGTAAACGACATCAAGCTCGGCACTGGACAAGTTCGGCCCATGAAGACTCTGAAGCCGGTATGAGCAAAGCTCGGCCGTATCTAAAGAATCCTAATTCGAAGGGATAGGATCTCGAATCTAGTTAGAAGACTTGGATTCGAGATCTGAGTCGATACATTGTGTATAAATAGAGGCTAGATTAGGCGACGGAGGCATTCACTCTCTTTGTAATCACTTCTTATACTTTCAATACACATACTCTCTCTTGCCCGTGGGCGTAGATCTTATTCACGGATCGAACCACGTAAATCCTGGTGTTCTTCTCACATTTATTTCCCTAACAAATTTAGGATCGATCCTTGGCGCAATGCGTGGAAGCGAAATTTTGTGTTTCGATCAACCTTTGTTTAGGAAGTAATCATGACCGGTACACAGAAGCCACGCCTCCGGGACCGTCGCCGGCAACAACAACGCCGGCGGCGAAGGGAACGCCGAGCTCAACTCGGGAAGAGCCCAATCGGAGAAGGAACCCCGAGGGCATATCAAAGTCTCGGCGAGCACGGACACCCGCCTGCGGGAGGCGAGTTACCATAGCGAAGGCAATCGTAGCAATAATCCGGGGAACCTCGGCCCACAAGTAAACCAGCGGCGTCGTCGAGGATTTCTCGAGAAAAATAAGGAGAGCTTTCTCCGGTTCCTCGGTGAAGCACGGGTCGACCACGTCTGAAGAAGCGAACACGAAGCCTCGTCTAGATACGAGGCATCTGGCGAGGTCGGGGCCCAAACCGACCCGTGCGAGGAACCGACAACGCGGGAGAGGACGTCGTGATCGCCGCGAAGCCGCCCGATCGCCACAATAAATCCATCCGTGAACTCCGCCCGATCTCCGGGACGAGCAGCGAGGAAAAACATCGGGGCCGCGCGAGGCGGTCCGAGTCACCTAAATGAGTTCGATCGTCGAACTCCGTCCCGATCTCGTGAGGGCGGCTTCGATGGATCGGAAGATAGTCACCCGTTCTCAAATAGGATACTCAACACTTCTCTCCGGATAAATACGGGTTCCAAACATCGCCCCTATGACGGGTGAGGATCCGAGAACTTCCTCTCGCGGTTCAATACAACATGATCAACCAAAAGCTTTCGGTTCACATGTGTAAACTCTTCCGGAGTTACTCGTCGACAACGCCCGCGGTGGTTCGACGGTCTACCTCGGAAGCATCGGCTCCTATCGCGACACGATGGTTGCCTTCCACGAAGGTTCTTCCAAAAGCGGAATCAAAAGCGTCGTCGGCCACCTCCTCACCATAAGGCAAAGCCGTAATGAGTCCATCGGCGACTTCATGACAAGGTTTAACAAGGAGTGCACGAAGGTCGAAGACGTGAGCGACACATTAGTCATCTCGGCCTTCCAAAAGCGGCATCTTGCAGGGGCCTTATATCGAGAGATCGTCAAGCACGAACCTCGTCTTGCAATGAGCGTTGGGCGCATGCCAATCGGTTCGCCAAAGCGGACGGGCGACAAGAGAAAGCGCGAAGCGAACAAAGCGGACCCTCGGAAAAAGGAAGAAGAGGCGAAGGAAGGAAGATCGGAACCAAGGCCGCGGCGCGCGGGCAGATTACATCGCCCAATAAAATCCGAGCTCGGTCCACGCGGCGCCTCGGGCGACCTCAATACACCCGTTGGCGAGCCGAGGGCGAAATCTCGCTCCATATGAACTGCTTAGAAGCCTCGACCGATGGCGGAGGAAGAGGTGCCGACCTACGGATAATCTTGCTCATTCCATGATGATTACAGGCACGACATCGAAGAGTGCAGCGAGCTCATGGGTGAAATTGAGATGCTAGTTGGGGCGGATCCACGAAGAAATACCGAGGCAGTCGTCAAACCGACCAAAGTCAAAAGAAGAAAAGAGGAAGAGGAAATTGTGCCCCACAAAAAACAAAGCGCGAAAGAGGCGAGGAAGGAGATGGCGAGCCTCAATATGACGGGGTGATCTCCACAATTACGGGCTCCGGTGGAGTCACGAAGTCCTCTCTGAGCCGATGCTCAAGTCCTAGAACCGTGAACCCACCAATAAGAGGTTCGAGAAAGGACGAGGCGATCACCTTCTCGAAGAGCGACCCGTTCATGACGGTACCCACCGGGATGCATTGGTGATCCGGTGGTGGTCGCGAATAAGTTGGTGAAAGCAGCGTTTACATCGGCAACGCGTCGGTGAGCATCCTTTTAAGGAATGCTTTGACAAGCTAGGAGTGGAAGGCGCGCCCGCACAACCCAGCGCCCTCCAAGCTTCGTCCGGGAAGAGACGCGCCCGAAGGAATAATCGAGCTACCGTCACGGTGGGAAAGCACCAACGACCTCGACCAAGGTGGTGCGGTTCTTCGTAGTGAAGGCCAACTCGCCGTATAACATCATACTAGGCGAGATTGGTGAGCAGCTGTAAGGCGGTATGCTCAGCGTACCACTGACGATAAAATACCCACCACGAGGGAGCAGCCGTGATCGAGGCGATCGTAAGCAAGCGAGGTGTATGCAAGTTGCCTTTACGGTGCGGGACCTCGGTCCAACACCCACAAGCATAGCAATTAAAGAAACCCGAAGAGTTGGAGTCAGAAGTACATCGCCACTCACGACAATCGGTGGAAGAGGTCGCATTGTACAAAGATGAGCCGTTGAAGGTCGTCGGGTTGGTTTCACCACGACACACGAAGTGAAGGATCGGATCATCCAACTCTAAGGGAATTCGAGCGTGTTTGCTTGGTCTCCCTCGACATGACCGAGTCTCGCCGAGTATCATCACTCACGGCTCAATATCGACCGAACACAAGCCGGTTCGGCGTATAAAGAATCTTCGCGGCGAGCGGAACCAAGTCATTCATGACGGTGAACCCGACTATTAAAAGCACGCATCTTGTTCGAGGTCAAATATCCCACGGATAGCCAACCGGTGATGGTGAAGAAAGGAGGAGGGGATGGCGAATGTGTATTGACTACACCGACCTCAACAAGCATTGCCAAAGGATTGCTATCCCTTCCCAACATTGACAAGAAGGTCGGCGTTGGTCGGTGCGAAGTCTTGATTTCTTGGACTTATACAAAGGGTATCACCAAGTCACGATGGATGGCGAAGGCAGCGGCCAAGACAGCCTTCATTACCGACTTTCGGTCTTCGCATATAAAAGATGCCATTCGGCCTTAAAAATGCGGGGCTACCTATCAAAGGATGGTGGACAAAATATTTCAGCCCTACATAGGTCGAATGTGGAGGTATCGTGAGGCGACATCGTCGTCAAAAGCAAGAAGAAGCGCATGTGTGGCCGACCTCGGATCGTCCTCGGCCTTCCGGAAAATCAACCTAAAGTGAATCCCGAAATGCACATTTGCGGTCCGGTCGGAAAGTTCTTAGGGTGTTGGGTTTCACAAGAAGGGCTAAAAGCAAACCCGACCAAGGTCCGAACCATTTTGGAAATGAAGATGCGAAGACCATCCATAGCGTACCTGGTGACGGTGCATAGCCGCACTAAGCCGCTTTCTTTCAAAAGCGGATAGCGACTACCCTTCTTCAAGATACTCAAAAAGCCCGAAATTCTCATGGGATGAGGTGCACAGGTCCGCCTTCGAAGACCTCAAGAGCTACCTTGCCAAGCTCCCCACTCTATCCGTCCCAAAAGAGGGAGAGGTCCTTTTCCTCTACCTCGCCGCCTCGGACGAATCCATAAGTGCGGTCCTGGTACGAGAAGAGGGACGTCAGCTCCCGGTGTATTTCATCAGCCGAGCACTAAAAGGCCCGGAAACTAGGTATCAGCCCCTAGAGAAGCTTGCCTTAGCATTGGTAAATGCAGCGCGAGGCTACGTCCGTACTTCCATGCACATCGCATCAAGTCCTCCTTGACTACCCACTTCGGCAAATTATTGAGCCCAAGCTGTCGGGAGAATCGCGAAATGGGCAATCGAATCTGGCGAGCACGATATAACCTACCCCCTTGAGCCATCAAAGGTCAAGCCTAGCGGTTTCCTTGCCGAGTCTAACCGTCGAAAAACAAGCCCACCGAGTCCGTGTCGGGCGATGCGAAGCCGAACCCATGGTTGAAACACCGAGGAATCTTGGCAACTCTCGTTGCGGGGCTTGGAAACAAAGGTAGCGGAGCGGTATCTTACTCCTAGGCCGGACGACCAAGAGATCGCCTACTCACCCGGTTCACATTCAAAATACGAATAACGAAGTGGGTATGAGGCGATCGCGGGACTTCGCCTCGCTCAAAGTCTCGAGATACGAGCCGTGCAAGTTCACAGCGACTCTCAAGTCGTCGTAAGCAAATGTTGGGAAAATACGAGGCAAGCGGCGATGAATGAAGAAGTATCTCGAAAAAGCAAAAAGCACGCGGACTTTCTCACACTTCGGATAGTTCGCATCGAGGGAGCAAAATAGCGGTGACATCTTAAGTAAATTGGCCTCGACATCAACGAGCCCGCCAAGAGAGGAAGTCAGCGGGAGCATAAGCGATGTCGAAGGCGGGCCGAGGTCAACATAGTCTCGGATGAAGAACCCGATTGGATGACTCCCGTTCGAGTACACGGAGAAGGCGAATCGCCCCGCGACAATTTGGAGGCTAGGAGGATCTGAACAAATCTGCGATATACAATTGAGCGGAAGTCTGTCTGAAGTCATATCTCCAACCTCTCTTAAGGTGCTTGGGTCGAACCGAGCCAATTCGTTCTACGAGAAATACACGAAGGTTCGTGCGGAAGCCACATCGGACCGGGCCTTGTCAAAGAAAGTCGTGCGATGGGGATACTATTGGCGACAATGTTCCAAGACTCGATGGACCTCGTAAAAAGTGTCAAAGTGTCGAATCCATGGGAGCGTACCAAGGCTACCCGGACCGACCTCACCTCCGTCTGAGCCCTTGGCGTTTATGCGATGGGGATTGACATTGTGGGCCCCTTTGTAAAGCACCGGACGGCTCGATTTTTAATTGTTGCGATCGACTACTTCCGAAGTGGGTAGAAGGCGAGCCCTTGGCGAAAATCACAAGCAAAACGCCCTCAACCGTATGGAAGAACATAGTGTGTCGCTCGGCATCCCCATATCCTCCTTTCGGATAGCGGAACACAATTCACGGATAAGGCATTCAAAGATTGGTGTCGAGAGCTTGGATCAACAAAAGTTCACGTCGGTGGCCCATCCTCAAGCAAATGGTCGGACCGAAGTTACCAGCAGGACCATCGTAAAGGGTCTAAAACTCGTCTCGACCGAGCTAAAGGCCTCGGGTGGAAAATTTACGCGGGTCCTATGGTCGTGCCGAACAACGCCTCGGACCTCGAGCGGAGAAACACCATACAGTTTGGTGTATGGAACCGGCGATGATCCTGCGCAGAGATCGGATACCGAGTCCTCGCACCATTGACTTCTGCGCGAAGCAAATGGGGAAAATCTACGAGTGATCTAGACCTACTCGAAGAAAAAGAGACCTCGCTACATCGAGGAAGCTCGGTACAAGCAACAAGTAGCTCGGTATTACAACCGGTAGCGTTAAAACCGACAATTCAGTGGGCGACCTCGTACTCCGACATAATGAAGTCGACAAAGCCGCGCGAGCTCGGCAAGTGGAAGCCACATGGGAAGGACCTTACCGGTCGACGAAGTCCTCGGCAAAGGGGCTATAAGCTCGCTCAATTGTCCGGTGAGCAATTACCCAACGATGGCACATCATCCATCGAAGAAATATTATGCATAAGTGTCGAGGTCGAGTCTTGTTCGGTCATATTTTTAAAGTCTGTTTAGAGTCCATCTTATTTGGTGGTCGCGTCATCTTTTATCAATAAAATCTTTATTTTTGCGAGTTCTACTTGTCACTAATGCATAATTAATCTTCGCATTATTTACCTCTACGGAGGACAAATTCCCTCGGCGGAGGTCGATTACATTCGTTTCATACGAATGTAAATCTAAACGCGCATGCCTACATACGAGATCGAGACTACCTTCGTTTATTCCAGGCGTTCTCTCTATGTGAGCGAAGGGACCACCCTCCCGATGACCTCGGCAAAAAGGGAACCATTCCTACATACGAGATCGGACTACCTTCGTTCATTCAGGCGTTCTCTATGTGAGCGAAGGGACCACCCTCCGATGACCTCGGCAGCAGGAACCATCCCTACATACGAGATCGGACTACCCGTTCATTCAGGCGTTCTCTCTATGTGAGCGAAGGGACCACCCTCCCGATGACCTCGGCAAAAAGCAGGAACCATTCCTACACACGAGATCGGACTACCTTCGTTCATTCAGGCGTTCTCTCTATGTAGGCGAGGGGACCACCCTCCGATGACCTCGGCAAAAAACAGAACCATTCCTACATACGAGATCGGACTACCTTCGTTCGTTCAGGCGTTCTCTATGTGAGCGAAGGGACCACCCTCCCGACGACCTCGGCAAAAAAACAGAACCATCCCTACGTGCGAGATCGGACTACCTTCGTTTATTTGAGCGTTCTCTCTATGTAGACAAAGGGACCACCCTCCGGCGACCTCGGCAAAAAGGAACCATCCTACGCACGAGAGCGATTTCTTTCGAGCGGAATTCTCTACGAGACGAACTACTTTGGCATATTACTCTTGTTCAAATACAAAGTCAACAAAACCATTCTTATTAAATAGAAGATGTCTGAGTTACATTTACATTTTACGAGGGCGAGGCGGATCGGGAAAAGGCGAGCCGATCCCTAGAAAAATCGGAATTGACTCATCTATGCTAATCCTACCTCTACCTCGTCCTCGGTCTATATTACGGGCGGCGGGCGACCTCGGTCACTGCGATGCAGCTCTGCGAGCTCGGCCTCGACCACTTGATGGCCCGGTCTCGGCGCATGGAGGGTCCACGGCGTTCGAGAGCAATAGCACGCCTCTCTTTGCGCGCCACTCCGGATCGTCATAATGTGGTTCATTTATTCTAGATCGAGAAGCTCCGTGCGAAGAAGAGCCTCTGCATCCCGTCGAAGTATGTCGTCGAGTTGTGGTTGTCGAGCGATCACAGTTTTGTATATGCTCCTGAGCCTTTTCAATTCAGCGTACTGCTCCGTAAATTGCCAAGAGGTCCGGCCATATTCGCGCCTATACCTCGAACAACAGGCAGACCTCGACAACCTTGGCCTCTACTTGGGATCGTCATCCCACCATTTCGGTGGATAACCTCCTCGTACTCGGCATGCTCCTCGGCTATCACCTTGGCCTTCTCATGGCGACCTCGACGCCGCCTCCAATTCAAAAGGCGAGCCTGGAGCTCGTCACAGCTCTCCTGAGCGGCTCTACGCTTGACATCAGACTCCGCCTGTACGTGACCAAGCTGCCCCTTTATATGGAGGAGTTCGACCTCTTTCAACTCAAGAGCTCGCGACAGGTCTTTGATTTGATTCAACCAAGGAGAAGCATCAAACATTTCAGGAGACAACTGAATAAAAAAAAAAGATAAGTTTCTTGACATAAACTTGTAATTTTATTAACATGCCCTTAGGCGAAAAATTGTTGTACATTTACATTCAAAAAAAAAAAAAAAAAAAAAAAAGATGCAGGGATCAACTGACCCCTCCGGAAGCTTCGGCCATGTCCACGTTCGCCGCCTCCGAAGCCTGGATAGCCTCAGCCTCGGCCTCTTCAGGAACTACCGGAGTCTCGACGCCCTTCGAAGCATCAGCCGTCTCCCCCGACCCCTTTGCATGATCAGCCAATAGAGCTTCGGTCAGGGGATCCCGATCCACGGGACAGGCGCGCACAGACTCCGCGGACAAAAGAACGGAGGAGGAGGCAAGACTCTGCAGCACGGGAAGCTCCTTCAGGCCGCGGACGAGCACGTCAAAGTAGGCCCGTCTCAGGACAGCATCCTCGGTCTCCTCGTACCCATACTTGGCTTTGTCCAGATCTGGGTAGTCCTCGGCGACCTCTTCGATTGCGTCCGAGACGGCGCGCTTGTTAAGCACATCGGCCGGCGTCGAGACCATTCGAGAAGCCCGCCGACGGCGAACAGCCTCTCCTGAAGGCGCGGCGTTCTCCACGAGCTCGCCATGTCCGCCTCCCGACGGCGAACTGTTCCACCTCGGCCTTCATCGAGGCAACCTCGGCCCTCGCCGCCTCGCCACTGCCGCCTCACCACCCCAGTGCCTCCGCCGCCGACTGGCCCTAGCCGCCGCTGCCTCAATGGCCGTCGCATCCGCCGCTCTTTGTTTGACGAGGTCCCGGATCTTAGCCTCGGCCTCAGATATTTCTCCAGCAAGGAGGGTATTCGACTCCTCCACCTCCCGAGCATACCGGCCACCCACCCGTCAGCTGCGACACGGCACTCTTTCAAGTAATCCGATATAAGATCGGATACTCTTGACACCTCGGCCGCCACGTCCGCGACCCCCTATACAAAATATACATCAGGTCAGAAGAACACAATTTGGTTACTACTGTGTAAAGTATAAGGACAGGTACAAACCTCAGGAAAGAGGCGAGGCGCTGGCTTGGAA
Organism: Salvia rosmarinus; assembly: GCA_036937905.1. Classification (NCBI taxonomy): domain Eukaryota; kingdom Viridiplantae; phylum Streptophyta; class Magnoliopsida; order Lamiales; family Lamiaceae; genus Salvia; species Salvia rosmarinus. The sequence continues at coordinate 15,272,776 of CM072818.1, forward strand.
CCGCGATCTCAGACTCGGCCTCGGAAGAACCGAGGACTCAGGGACTTCATCCTTCCGCCTCTTCAAGCGCTTCAGCGGCTGCGGTGAAGGGGATCTCGAAGGCCCCATCGTCATTTCGGGCATATCCTCGAAATCCTTAAAGGTCGGAGACCTCGGCTCGGCCACCGAAATCGGTTCGGCCACGGAGATCGGCTCCTTCCTTTTCTTCTTCCTCTCCTTCAGCAGGTTCACTACAAGGAAACACATGGGTCAGCATCAATACGTAACTCATGAAATAAAGAAAAAAAAAAAGAAGAGATAAGAAGAAGAGGCCTCACCCTTCACCGACTCCACCGTGGAGGTAGGATCATGAGTTTGAGCCCCGCCTCGCAAGCTCGGCCTCGGAGAAGACCTCGTCAACAAGGCCAATTTTGTCCGGCATCTCCTCCAAGTCACGAAGCCCTTGTCGACATACACGCCGGCGATCTTGTCGGATCGCCATGCGAACTCAATTGTCCACGAAGCAAGCGGAAGAAGAACTTCTTACGCGGTTGGAGATCTTCGACTTAATTTTGGCTTTGAATTTCCTACGGGGTGATAGATAATACCACCCCGAACCGCCTTCAATTGCAAAAAGCGAAGACAAGCGCTAAGGTCAAAGGAAAATTATGCTATAGGCATAGACACCTAGGGCGGTCATATGCGGAATGAGTTCGGGAGAGTTGCAAGAGATAGACCAAACATCTCTTGGAACTCGGCGTATACGTAAGGAAAGGAAGGCGAAGACCGACTTTGAGGTGTCCTCGACACGGTGATAAAACCATCCGGAGGGGCACAAGCCCTATCCTCCGGACGGGGCAACGAACTCGATACTAGGGGAATATTATATTGAAAACATATATCCCTAATATCGGATATACCTAGGATTGAAGAAGGAAGACACTTTGCGCAATCCCCGAGGGAAACGCAGACTACACTCGAGAAAGGCATATGAATACGGGTAAAAGCAGTGCAAAGACACTAAACCGGACGGAAGCAGACATGATTTGACGATCGAAGACTCGTTAATAGAAGAGGTAGCCATTACTTACTTTTGTTTATCGATGAAGAAGGCAGAGGCTTGAGTCGTCGATGGCCTGAGAATCTGATGTTTTTCGCAAAAGGCGAGAGGTTTTGAAATTGAGAAAAATGTAGAAAGCAGTGATAAGAGATATTGCGTATCGAGGAAGACATTCCCTAATATGCACTTTATCGGAATCAAACGCTGCCAATTAAATGCGCATTAAATGCGTATCCGCGTCGATGCTCGACAGCGAAAAAAAAATCCGTCTTGACCTCGCCTAACGCCTCGTCGGTGAAGCGGACGAAGACCTCGGCCCGAGCGCCGTCGGTGAAGCCGATAATGGACATCGACTGCGCCCGTCGGTGAAGCGATAATGGACATCGGCCTAACGCCGCCTCGTCGGAGAAGCGGTCGAAGACCTCGGGCTATCGCCTCGTCAGGTGAAGCCAATCAGAAGACCTCGGCCTATCGCCTCGTCAGGTGAAGCGATCGAAGACCTCGGCGGACATCTGCGCGCCTGACGATTCGATATCTGACGTCAAAACATTGAAAAGAATGTAAGATCGTCCAAACCCGCTTCGTCACAACAACCCCAATCCGGCATGACCTCGTTTTGCGCGTCTTTTGGGGGTTGTGATGAGATCTGCCCAACTACTGGCCCAAGCATCGGGCCCGATAAGTAAACGACATCAAGCTCGGCTGGACAAGTTCGCCCATGAAGACTCACGAAGCCGGTATGAGCGAGAAGCTCGACCATATCTAAAGAATCCTAATTCGAGAGGGATAGGATCTCGAATCCTAGTTAGAAGACTTGGATTCGAGATCAGAGTCAATCATTGTGTATAAATAGAGGCTAGATTAGGCGACGGAGGGCATTCACTCTCTTTGTAATCACTTCTTATACTTTCAATACACATCTCTCTCTTGCCCGTGGACGTAGATCTTATTCACGATCGAACCACGTAAATCCTGGTGTTCTTCTCACATTTATTTCCCTAACAAATTTAGGATCGATCACTGCCCAAGAATATTCTCAGCCTCAATCTTATTGAAACTGAATGGATTCAACGAATTTCGAGGGATTTTATATGCGATGAGAAGTGTGAGCTCGCTGTTGTCGATGATCCTGCTACACAAGCTAGTCTACTGTTGGCCTGAGCCCAATGGTAGTAATGAGAAGCCCGAGACTACCATATTCTCATCTTCAACAACAATGTCGACTGTTGGCAAAATAAATAAATAAAAATCACCCAATATTGTTAGTTTCTCCTCAACAAAAATGAAAGTAAAATAGCATATTTGGTCCAAGTTTCGCTGCGGAAAATTCACGAAAATCAGCCTTTGTCATCATCCATCGTCGTCGGTGGATTCAAGTTGCTTGGGAATCAGCAGCGGCAAGTTCTGACTTAGAGTTAGAGGGTGTTTGGCTAAGCTTATTTTAGAGAGCATATAAGCTCCAAAAGTATATAAGATGTTTCAGAAACTTCTAAGATATAATGCCTCAAAAGCTTATAAGTTATCAAAGTATTTGGATAATTGAATTTATAAGTTAGAGAAAGAATCGTGAGTTAGATAGAGAAAAACAATAGTTAGAGAGAGAAAATTGACGAGATGTGAAGTTGATAGTATATAATAGAAAATAACAAACCATAGTAAAGTTAGTTTAGTAAATTCATTATTGCTTATAAACTTATGAAAAAATAAGTTGGGGTTGAAGAAATTATTTTTAGATGAGTTTATAACCTGATAGAGTTTATTTTTATAACTTATAAATAGTTTAAGAACCTAATTTGTCAAACACTTCGTAGAAGTTTATAAGTTTATAAACAACTTATGAACTATTTTAAAAAGCTTATAAATTTAGCTAAACACTTTTTTAGTGTCATTTTTCTTCGGGAAGGAAAACTTAATTGGGGAAAGCAAGTTCATGAATCATGAATAAAACTATCAAAAAGTGTTGTTTTTCTCATTCGCTAAATTCTTGGAGTCTTCCATGTTTAACGTGGATTTGAAATAGAGGTTGTGTGAGTTTTTTGTTGTCGAGGAGAAAATTGAGAGAGAGAGAGGGAGAGAGAGATATGAGTTGTAAGTAGGTCAACTCATATTCATTCCTTTTTTTTCAAGAGATTCGCGAGAATGACGTCATTTCGTTTGAGATGAAAAAAACCACTTCAAATAAAATATTATCCTATTCAGTATTTTGTCACCAAAAAGAAATCGGACCATAAATTAGTATATAAATCAAATTTTAAAAAATATAAAAAAAAACTTAAAAGGTGATGTATAAGCTAAAAATCCTTAAAATTGAGACCATGCCATATAGAGAATTATCCCACTAACAATTACTCTCTCCGTCTCATCGAACATACTAATTTCGTTTCGGCATAATTATTTAAAAATGAATATAAAATAGTTAAATGAATACAAAATAGATCAGATATATATCTTTTGAAGATATAATTATTTTTAAAAAAATAAATAAATTAAGTTGGATGAGACATTGAAAAAGAATATGGACTAAATTTGATAGGACTGAGGAGCATAACTCTCGCGTATTAGGGCCTCAAATGAAGCCCACTAAACATCGTCTAAATTTCCGAAATCGGTAATTCTCATTTTGCCAGTCCTCTACTTTCTCTCTCTCAGACACTGGAACACGCGCTCTCCTCCCCAAAATGCTGCGACATGGTTCACGATCCCTCTTCAGCCGAGCTTCCGCCACGTCCATGAGGTGGCGCCGCCAGTTTTCTACCGATCTCCCGGCGGAGACTACCGAAGATTCCAAGTTTGTGGAATCCTGGAAGAAAACGAACCCCAATATGGACCCGCCGAAAACCCCATCGGCGTACATGAAGCCTCGACCACCCACCCCATCCAATATTCCCTCGAAGCTCACTGTCAATTTGGTGCTTCCTTATGATTCTGTCTTATCCTCCAAAGAGGTACTCTACACGCATTTTATTCCTTTATTGCTTGGTTTTAGGTTTTCTTTTAAGTTAGTTTTAGGTAATTTGGTTGCTAATAATACTGTTCATGTGATTTTGTTAATGTTAGGAATTTATATTCAGAGGTTATAGGTTTTGACTGTTCTCCCTAATTTGTATGAAGACGTATTCTTGGAATGGTTCCTGAGCTGGTGTAGGTTATCATTATTAATCTTTTTCCTTTTAATGTTTGCTTGAAAGCCCTCTAGGTGGAATTTTAAAATCTGAAGTGTGCTGGCTAGTTTATCTAAATTTGGATTTCAGAGCTTCAGAAATCGATATCTCTTGCAACTTTAAATTAAAATGGGCTATTTTATGTTTCTTAACTATTCAATGGTGAAAATGGGTGTTTGTAATGCTTGTAAAACAAGATCAATCCATCTGAATAGTACAAGGCCCCAGACTTTAGGTTACAATGATTGGTTTGTGATGAAAGTACGTTCTTTATTACAATTTATTTTGTATTAGACTCAACCTATGGACAGTAGGCATATAGTTCTAGGGTCTTAACTTTTTTTGTGGTTTTATGTGGTTACATGGCAATGCACTTCATACCTTGAACCTTTCAAAAATTTTGGTGAGATTTATTCAGTAGTAGGACTTTTTTCCCCTTCCCTATGATTTTGATTTCTTTTCCATTGTGAATTAGGTACTTCTATCTTTTTAAGAAGCAAATTAGAGATGTGTTCCTTACTTATTTGAATCAGTCTTATGGATTACCTGTGTTCATATTGTGTCTTCGGGTGGAGCCCTGTTCTTTCTTGGGGAAGGAGCTCCTTTGCTTCTGATCTTTGGCTTTAAGTTTCTTGATAAGTGAATTGTATTATGTCCAATTGCCACTCTTCAAATAGTTATTTTCGGTTAGGAGGTTTCAGATTCTTCAGACTAAAATCTTTGGCTAAGAAGTCTTGGGTGTTATTCTATGAAAATAAGTTGATCTAGTAACAATTACTTGTTGAGTTGTCTTTACTCGTTTATTTGAGATGCCTGCCATCACTGAGAAGTGAGAACCATATTTTCATACTACTTTATCCTGACATCCATTTGTTGCCAATCTTATTCCATGCTTATGTAGGATCGCCTTCAAGTTAATGTAGCTACTAGCATCACATCACACTTCTTGGAACTTGGAAATGCTGAAAAATAGATAATAGTTATTTTGATTGCCTAGATAGAAATATTCACCTTTAAGATCAATTTGCAGATGCTACTATGTATGCTCTATAAGCCCTATCGGATCTTATAATTAACAATTCCTGGATCATGTAAACTAATTAGTAACTGCCATTTAAATTTCTTGTAATCAAATGCTGGTTGTATTATAGGTACTTCATTAGTTTCACTTCTGCTCTGATCCGTTTACTGCCATGAATTGGTATTGTTGGTGTAGCTTAGAAGAGAACATGTAAACTGATCAATATGCGTCTGCTGTATCTACAGGTTGATATGGTCATAGTCCCAGCAACTACGGGACAAATGGGTGTTTTACCTGGTCATGTAGCTACAATTGCGGAGCTGAAGCCTGGGATTTTGTCAGTTCATGAAGGCAATGATGTGACCAAATACTTTCTGAGCAGCGGGTTTGCTTTTGTCCACGCAAACTCTGTTGCAGATATAATTGCAATTGAGGTCACACCAGTAGATCGCCTAGATCCCAATTTGGTTCAGAAAGGGCTCGCAGAGTTTCAACAAAAACTAAACACAGCATCCACTGATGTGGAGAAAGCTGAAGCACAAATCGGCATAGATGTACACAGCGCTCTCAATGCTGCCATTACAGGTTAAAGGTACAGCGGAGTCGATTGATCTATTTTTGCTTATGCGGATTCTTTTTCTACTCTTTTTCAAGGCTTTAAAGCTTGTTGATCGAACTTAGATCTCAGAGTTTGCTATGAAAGGATTTCTCAAATAAATGCTGCTTCCATTTGGCTCTGATGCATTTCCCTTAACTTGTGATCTGGTGATAGCCAGAAAACAAATTTACAATTGGATCAGTTTCATTTTTTTCGAGGTCATATGTCATTGTATCCTTTACGTCTGTTTATCGTGAAGCTTTTTGTATTGTTCTTAATGAATACAATAGAATGTTCGATACAAAACTGCTGGTATGTAAAACTAAATGCAATCAGAGATTCATATAACATCAAACTTCTAAAGCTACACTAAATCTGGCACTAAACTCATGGTGAAAATCAAAGAATAGCTCATCACCTTATGGATGATGTCTTGAAAGATAAAAGGCTTTGCAAATAGGACATTCTTGTATCTGCGGGGGCTGCTGGGCCAAATACATTCCAGAAACGAAGAGCCTCATCTTCTCCGGCTGAGGCAACGGTTAGACCATCGGGGCTCTGTCGACGAAGAATGATCAGTACATACATTGTAAAACTATATTTCTTATCCAATCTTATGTTGCATCAGTCAATAAATCGAACCTGAGTTAGATGGAGAACTCGAGACGGCGAGTTCCCAGATTCTCCTATTCTGGACATGGAAGGGTACTTCCACAAGCATAACTGGTTTTGACATCCGTAGCCATAACCATGCCCACTTAATAACTCTTTGTGATGCATGTTCCATTGAAGCCCACATATCTGTCAACGAAAACATCACATAATCAATAAATCTTGGGATCTCAAAAGCAAATCAATTTGCTCAAGGAAGAGTGAAACATGTAACAATCTGAACTTGCCTGCGACTTAGTTTCTGTGCTAGAAGTGCAGGTCCCTTTTTGAGTGTTCCATAACTTGATACAGCCATCATCTAAGCCAGCACCAGATGCCAGCACGTTGTCGTCGTAGGGGCACCACGCCAGAGCTTTTACTGCTGCACAATGTTGATCGAATCTATAGACATGATGCTTTGCGCTCATCTTGCACGCATCCCACAAATAGACTCTTCTATCGTTTGCACCACTCGCTAGCATGCTTCCCTTGCCTGACCATTTCAAACCACAGACTTCGCCCTTGTGCACTTTCATGTGGCACACTTGACTGTTCCTAACTCTCACTGTGACAAAGAGAGAAAGGTTAACTCTGTTCGATTAAAGATAGCTAAAGAAACTCATTTACCATCATGATTGATAATAGCTCCACTTGAGCTTCCACAAGTTAATGTGTGACCATTCCACGCAATAGATCCCACACGTCCACGGTGACACTCCAGCAATCTCACCTATGTAAAAGACATGCCAAGTACTGAAAAACCAAGACGTTAAGAGATAAGGAGAGCACACTCAGTTTGCTCGTAACCATTAGATTGATGGGCCGCTTACTAGATGGAGAGACTCAACATCATAGAGATGTATTGTAGAGCAACTATATCCTGCTGCTACCACTTTTCCATTTTCAGACCAGTTTACACTGGCAAGATAGTCGCCTTCCCTTGCTTCTGATAACAGATCAACTTTACTAGTATTTGCATCCCACAAGTATAATCTTCTGTCAAGAGCAGCTGCTAGAATGTTTGCCTTCCCCCAATCAATAACGTTCAGATAGTAGTCGTGGCTGATTCTAGGCGCATCCAGAATACGAGATTCACCCTGGTATGCAACATCTCACAAAGTTTTATTCGACAAACTAACTAGCTATCACCAAAACAAAGGAAAAGCCAAACAAGATCTTGTAAGGATACATTCACCTTAGGGAATCTTCGTAATGGTCTATGAGTAGGGATGACACTGTTACTACGCCGGGTCTCAGCCAGAGGGTTCGGTTTTTTACTTGATTTGGGGCTGCCCCTGAAAACAAGCATTTGAAATGGCCTGCCTTCAGCACTCAAGGTCAGATTGTTCAAAGACTTCCTATATTCAATCTGTAATGAAATTCATTAGAATAAACACATCTGTCTAATAAATCCTCACTTCATTTCATTCATAAATCTAAAACATTATCAACTAAACTGACAACAAACTCAAATGGAAAATATTGCAATTCCGAGTGAACAGTTTGGAATAAATCTCTCATGCCACAAAGTAGAATCGAATAAAACAAGAAATTCTGCAAGAGCATAAGTAATTTTAATTCAAGAATGATTCAAAAATTAAAGGAAAGAAAGGAACTGACACTGGATTTTGAATGTGTTGGTGGTCCGACAACCCTACTGGTCAATGCACCGTGGGCTTGATCGAGATCCATCAGGCTCCGATTCGGGATAAACCTATCACCCTTATCAACCCCCAACAACAAATTCTCAGAAATAAGCAGCAGCCGAAGTAATTATCCTAAACTATGCAAGAAATCATTCACACACAAAAATGAAAAGAAAAAGAATTGTACCGGAAAATCATATTTGACGGGACTGTCGTGGAGACGAGTTGGAGAGTACCAATCGGATGCCAGTCTCCAATCCCTGTCATCCTCCATTATTGCTTCTAAATTTTCAGAATTCAATATTATGTTTGTGAGAAATTCATTTTCCAGGTTATCAAAGGCGAGTATGAAAGTAACTAACGTCTATTGCTATATTTCGCGCCAAAAGGCGTTTTTGTGTTGCGTTGGAAGGTGGAATGGGGATTTTCCGAAAACCGTTATCACTTTCTAAGCAGGGATGGCAATGGATATTGGATACGGTCTAGATCAGGTGGTCCAGATCCTAAAAATGGATCTGGAGTATAAAAAATTTAGACTCGATGGATCTGGATCCTATTCTAAAATCTCGGATCTGGATCTGGATTTTAATTTTGAGATCAGGATCCGGTAGTAGACCGATTAATATAATATATATTTTTATTTTTATTTTAAATAAATATTAGTTAACCATATATCTAATTCTAGTATTTTTTTTCTTAGTCTTCTTCCAATTTCAAACATTTGCTCTTCTCATTTTCTTGACGTAACTTCTTCCAAAAATCTACTCTCATTCACTTCATTTTACTTGATTCCACTTCTATTTTATTTTATTCATTTATGATTTAATCAAAATTTGGGACAACACTCTTGATTTCTCATATCATAAAACTTTCAGCAGTTGAAGCAGCAACAAATCCTCAAATTCGGATATTGTTTGTGTGAATGGTATGTTTGCAATTTTTTATTAATCTTTTGTGATATAATTTGATTTTATACTTTTAATATTGATTTCTATTTGATTATGAAGACACGAGGTATAATTTCATTTGAAAAAACTTAGAAATGATGGGAGAAATCCCTACAATTAACCAAACATGATTGATATCGAATCGGTTCAAGAATTTATCGAATATTTGAGGAATCTTGATTATAGATTGGTTAATTTAAGATTTATATTAGAAGAAAACATATGGATACGGATCAGACCGCGGATCATGTGGATCAATGGATGCGGATCGGATCTCATTTTTAGATCCAATGGATGCGGACGGATCGGATCCAAGCAAAAAAATCGAATCGGATGCGGCTGGATCTAACCAGATCCGGTCCAAATTCGATCCATTGCCATCCCTATTTCTAAGTGAAGTTAGTGAACCCTCTCTTTTTTTTGTTGGGGCGAGGGGGGTGTATTAATCGAAAATAGGAAATCTAAACACTAATCAAGGTTCAGTGTAACGGTAACGTGTCACCAACGAGACTCAACACACTTCACTTAGATTAAAAAGGGTGGTATCAATTCAAAAACAAGCCTAAGGTTCAGGTTTTATACATCCTCGTGATTAACTAGCAAACAATACTACAACCAATCAAATCAAGTCCGACAACACATCAACACAGCTTTTCACACTTTAGATCTCGCATTCCAACCTTAACCCTACGTGATTAAGATTAGTGAGTCAATTTGACAATTAAGCATGCATTTCTGATTAGCCTAATTTCGAACTAGTCGATAAACTCTTTCTTGCATTCATTCATCCTTAAGCATCAAATTGACGCAACTCTCTCTCAAATTCATATACTAGCAACTTAATAAACCAATCAGTCGGAAAGCAAAGACACGTCGTTTAACAAGCAATCACGATTCAACACCAAAAGTCCTAGAAAAAGAATTAGTTCATGCTTACGACATTCAACTTGATGATGGATGCCGCTATGCTATCAACTGGTTGGCTCAGATGCACAAGTGAAGAGTTCAACCTGACCGATTGCAACTGAGTCCATGCGAACCTACAGAATAAGCGGCGCATGAAGATTTAAGAGAAGCAGGCAATTGAAGATAGGAAAAGGAGCTTCATCCGAAAGCAGAAGACTGACAACGGCCAACCGTAAGAAGAAAACGCAACATGACAATTTGAGCAGTAGTATGTGAAGAAATACGCATCAATAGTGAATATGTTCCTGTAGAGTCGGAATATGATTATAGATCAAAAGATAAACAGAAATCAGAATTGTAAAACGTAAAATCAACACGAAGATATACGTGGTTCACCAACATTGTGTTGGCTACATCCACGGGCAGAACCGGAGAACATATTATATTAATTCGGAGATGAGAAGTACAGATTACAGATTTTGGGAGTGGATAATTTGAGTGAAGAACAACAAAATGAAGAAGAACACGAATAAGAAATCGCGGCGAGACATCGTGTAAAACCGCTAACTTCACGCCTCTACCTCTCCTCATGAGCAAAGGTTGAGAGCATATGTTCTGTTGCCTTGACCTTTAAGTCATATTTTAACAATCTCCACATTGACTTGAATTCTCCTTCAGACGCATCATTACAATGCCAAATGACCGGACTTCTCAAATCTCTTTTCAGACGCATCATTCTGATGCCAAATAGCGGACTTCTCCTTCTACCTCGATTTTCCCTCATTGGGCAACTAGCAGTTGTGACGTTTAGCAAGTCAAGCGAGGTCGAAACTTGCTATGAGGCCGACTTGGTGAACATATCGGCAAGATTATCGGCGATACTCACCTTCATCACCCGGATTCTCTTTTCTTCTCTCGAGAAAATGATACCTCACGTCGATATGCTTGGTCCTCTCGTGATGGACTGATCCTAGCTAAGCAGATAGCACTCAAGCTATCACGAGCGATAGCTGATCATGATGTAGACCCGGATCAGCGACTAACCCTTTAGCTAGATTCCTCCTTGGCGACACATCGATGCCGTATACTCGCTTGATGGTTGACAAAGTAGCTGCAGCACTGCAAAGTTGCTTTCCAACTAATATGAGAACCCCAAAGTGAAAACATATCGGTCATAGACCTCCCCGCATCCACATCGCCGGACAATCGAATCGAATAGTCGATCACGATCTGATGAGCATTACCTCCATAGATGAGACCGACATCAGATGTACCTCTCAGGTACCGGAAGATCCTCTTCACTGCCTGCCAATGTTATTTTCCAGGTTGATTCATGAACCTGCTGACAACACTAACATCATGTGCAAGATCCGGTCAAGTACAGACCATGGCGTACATCAAACTCCCACTGCATTAGAGTACGGGACTCGAGACATGTACTCTTTTTCAGCCTCAGATTTTGGTGCATATTCAGAGGATAAATGAATATTTGTTGCACTCGGAGTATCAATAGGCTTGGCGGTAGACATGCCAAATCTTGACAATATCTTCTGAATGTAGCTCTTATGTGACAAGAAAAGCTTCCTCTGCTCCCTTTCCCTATAGATCTCCATACCCAGAATTTTCTTAGCTGCACCCAGATCCTTCATGTCAAATTCAGCACTGAGTAAGTCTTTCAGCTTTTGTATATTAGATTTAGACTTTGCAGCTACGAGCATATCATCCACGTACAGAACCAGATAGATCATGGAACCATCATCAGCTTTGCTATGATAAACACAGCAATCATACGGACTCCTGTTGTAACCCAACTGGAGCATATAACTATCAAACCTCTTGTACCACTGCCTTGGAGACTGCTTTAGTCCATATAAGGACTTCTTCAACTTGCAAACATAGTCTTCATTTCCCAGAATATGAAATCCCTCTGGCTGAGTCATATAAATATCATCTTCCAGAATTCCATGTAGAAAGGCTGTCTTCACATCCAGTTGCTCAAGTTCCAGATTCTGATGTGCCACCATTGCTAGCAACACCCTGATAGAAGTATGTCTGACCACCGGTGAAAATATCTCACTATAGTCAACCCCCTCCATACGTGTGAACCCTCTTGCAACTAGTCGAGCCTTGTATCGGATACCCTCGGCGGTGTGCTACCTCTTCTTCTTGAAAATCCATTTGCAAGTGACAATTCTTCCCCATGGGCCTTTTGACCAGCTCCCAAGTCGTATTCTTGGCGATGATTCCATTTCTTCTCCCATTCTGTGAGCCATTTAGCGGACTCACTACCCGAAACAACTTTTTATATGTGGATGACTCGTTTGGAGATGGTTCGTCCTCTTCCACCTCATCAGCGACTTGTAAGGCATAAGTTACCATATCCTCGAACCGATACCTCGAAGGAGGTTTCACGCCAGTTCTCCTGGCCCTGTGAACAACTATGCTCGTTTGCCGAGCATCCGGATGGACGTCTGAGCTAGTTTGACATCGAATGGGCATCGAACTCTGCTCTCTGTAGTGGTAGTATGTTGATTATCATCTCCACCTTGGGTTGTAATTTACTCACATCGGGAGTAATTTGTAGCTCACTTTGTTTATCAACACTACTACAATTTTCTACAACGATGAAGCTTGCGGTGGGGTTAAGCATAGAATTTTCATCAAATACAACATTACGACTCGGTATGACTCGACTCTCGAAGATGACCAAATTCTATAAACCTTAACTCCATCCCGTACCCACAAATATATCCGTCTTAGCACGTGGTTCTAATTTCCCTTATTTACATGATAATACACAGTAGAACCAAAAGCTTTTAACACAGTATAATCTGCAGGTTTACCAGACCATACCTCATAGGGTGTCTTGCAGTCAATGCCAGTGTGAGGGCCACGGTTGATCGAGATAGCACGCCGTGCTTCTGACCTCTGCCAAAACCTTTTGCTAAACCAGCATTAGAGAGCATGCATCTCGCTCTCTCCAACAGTGTCTGATTCATACGTTCTGCCACACCATTCTGCTGCGGTGTATCTCTGATGGTGTGATGACGAGCAATGCCCTCATCCCTGCAGAACTCGTTGAACTCGGTGAGCAATTCCAAACCATTATCGGTTCGAGTCTCTTGATTTTCTTTCCGGTCTGATTCTCTACCAAGGCCTTCCACTGCTTGAACCGCTTGAAAGCTTCACTCTTATGTTTCATCATAATCACCCAAGTCATTCTTGAGTAATCATCAATCATAGATACAAAGTATCTGCTGCCTCCAATAGATTGACTCGAGGCGGACCCCAACAATCCATATGGATGTAATCAAGAATCCCATTGGTGCGATGAACACCTTCTTTGGAAATTTGGTATGGTGGAGCTTCCCAAAGATGCAATGTTCGCGAATTCAAGATTACGCACTTGATGTCGAACGGAAAATCTCGCTTCGGATGAATTTGCATCCCTTTCTCCCGTATGCCCAAGCCTCATATGCCTGATCGGGTCATATCCTTAGCCTCGAAACTCATATGATACAATGAAGCAGAACATTACGACATAACCTCTTAAAATATAAGGTTCCACGCCTGAGCCGGTGAGAACCACCTTTGAACCTGATAAATATTCATGACTCCACCTTCGCCTTGGCGAAACCCTTGCTATCAAGTAGACTAAGAGATATCGATTCTTCGTCATCATGGAACATGTCGGGCGTCGTTCAAAGTGCATAAAACCCCATCATGTGTCACGATCTTGATTGAGCCAATCAACAACTGCGGACAACATTGTTGGCCATAGTAACATTGCCACCATCTACGCTCATAAGTCGAGAAACACTCCTGCTGGGACAAATATGGTAGGATGCTCGGAATCTAGAACCCACACACCATTGTGATGTGATAGTTCATCGACAACTAGAGCAAGATCTTCTTGAACTCCGTCATTCTCATTCTGACTCTGAGACCCGGTACGGTATCTTTCTCACGATGATGCTTCTTCTTCTTAGACAATCATTTTCCAATGTCCTAGTTCTTTCTGATGAGTTGCAAATGTCATTGGATTTAGGACCTCTGGAAATTTTATAGTTCGACTTCTTTTTCTTGCCAAACTTCTTATACCCTTTACGTAACATTCAACCCGGATGCGATTTTACGTAATAGAACCCGAACCAATGCATTGACGGTCTTCCCTCTTGTGAAGAAGCGGACCGAACCTCTTCTAAAGGCAGTTATCTTTCCCGTAATAAAGGACTCAACAAAATTCTCATATGGCGTGCAATGATACCAACAAAATTAAGCGACATCTTCATCATCAACTTTAACATCAATATTTGAAAGTCTAACAAAATCTTATTCAATGTATCAAGATGATCCGTAGAGATGTACCTTCCGCGCATACGCGAGACAGACGACGTTGCTTGAAGCAACTTGTTGGTTAAAGACTTTGTCATGTACAAGCTCTCCAACTTCTTCGAGACCGATGGTTGTTTCGATCGGCAACCGATGAGCACGTCGTCGGATAGACACATCATGATAGTCGAGTGAGCCTTTTCTCGCGGATCCCACTCGACATCATCAACTTCTCCTCTCGGTTTATCGGACAACGGAGCCCACAAACTTTGTTGTTTGAGCAACGAGCGCATTTTGATATGTCATAGACCAAAACTATTTCTCCGGTGAACTTGTCGACTTTTCGTTAAGCGCAGACATCTTTGAGCGGGGAAATCCTAACAAAGACGGACGACAACTTTGGATGGCTCGATACCACTTGCAGAGTCGAAATAGGATTATAGATCAAAAGATAAGCAATCGAATTGTAAAGCGTAAAATCAACACGAAGATATCGTGGTTCGCCAACGTTGTGTTGGCTACATCCGCAGGCGAGCAGGAGAACATATTATATTAATTCGGAGATGAGAAGTACAGATTACATGATTTTGGGAGTGGATAATTTGCGTGAAGAACAACAAAATGAAGAAGAACACGAATAAGAAATCGCGGCGAGGCGTACGTGTAAAACCGCCAACTTCACGCCTCTATCTCTCCTCATGAGCAAGGTTGAGAGCATATGTTGCGGCTGCCTTGACCTTTAAGTCATATTTTAACAGTTCCTTATCCTCTTAATGGTAATAATAGTTTGAATTCATACTTCTGTGAATATATAAGATATCTCTTGAAGATGGGCGTGCGTGAAAGCCATCACGCCGACGAGCATATATGCAAAGACTACAAGAAGTGGTTAATTGTTCATCATGTTTCTATTCGAAAACATCAGCCCAGATCTGCAGAGCTTAAATTTGAAGAATGCACTCTTGCTTAGAATGTCAGATTTTATAGTGCTCTTTATACACTATCATTAAAGATCCACTCTTATGTATAAAAGAGCTTAAATGCCAAATACTACCTCTAACGAGTAAACCTAGCCTTCTCCATGATCTTAATTGTTAAGGTTTACTAGACCCTAGCTGCAAACCCTCACTTGCACTATTCCTACCTCAACCATAATCATAGTGCTGGAGAACTGTTAGTAAGGTACTCTACAAGGTGTTCTGAAAGCAGTAGTCATTGTAGTAGTCGACGAGGGTATAGGCCTAGTAACCTTAGGTTCAGAATCCAGAGGTGTTGAATTCTAGATGACACTATAGTCAAGTAAATCACGATAATATGGAGTGTTTCTTATCTTATTAAGTTAGGAACCTGAGACATCGTCAAAGTGGATCTATGAGCACTATTCCCCTCCTTTCCATACATCTGAAGTGACTCGCCTCGAGACCATCACAAAATGTGCAAAGTACTTTCACCATGCCAAACACTAATGAAGTTATTTAACTTGTGTCTTTCAAACAATATCTTGTTCTACACATACGGTGTAAACCATCTTCAATAACATATCTAGGGGGACTTCGTTGGTGGAGTATATTAACTTATCATTTAAAATTCAAATTACATTAATACCTTTTGAATCAATTCAGTACCTTGAATTACTACTAAAGTAAATTGTGATGCTAATAACATTTACAAGTAACATGCAATCTTATAGGGTCAAATACCAACAAAGCCAATATCCTACAAAGACCTAGCTCTATGCCCAAGATCAGAGCCCATCACTAGAGACCCATCATAACTGCCCATTGTCAGAGTTGGAGATGACAGATATGGAAAGAGTAAGAGGTGAGACCGACGTCAAATCTGTGGCTGAATTTACCTGTGATTCAAACCTTCAATGGCTCATCAATTTAGATCCCACGACTAATTGAAAGCACCCATGTACCTGAAAAATATACGAGTCCACCACCCATATTGTGTATTTTCATGAAAACGACCTAATAAGACTAACCCCATTACCAAGAATACACGCCTACTTCTCAGGTACCATTACTTCATAAACCTCTATAAATACCCCTATGCAACACTATCAGACATGTAATTTTATTCACACACTCTCAAGCATGCATATTTACTAGAAAATATTTGCTTCCATGGGAGACTCTCTTGCACTTTAATACTCTTAACAAGCTCTAAGTTGAGTGTAAGAATCTCTCCAGATGCGATTCTCTCGTGCTTTAATACTCTCAATAATCTCTTGTTCTCCATATATGGTGTAAACTATCTTCAATAACAATTCTAGGGGACTTCGTTGGTGGAGTATATTAACTTATCATTCAAAATTAAAATTACATTAATACCTTTTGAATGAATTCAATACCTTGAATTACTATTAAAGTAAATTGTGATGCTACTGGAGTAATGTAACTTACAATGTTAATAACATTTACAAGTAACATGCAATGTGATAGGGACAAATACCAACCAATCCCATATCCTACAAAGACTTAGCTCTAGGCCCAAGATCAGAGCCGATCACCAAAGGCCTATCATAACGCCCACCGTCAGAGTTAGAGATGAATGATGTGGAAAGAGTCAAAGGTGAGACCGATGCCAGATTTGGGCTAAATTTACCTCTAACTCAAACCTTCACAGGCTCATCAGTTCAGATCCTACGACTAACTGAAAGCACCCATGTACCCGAAAAATGTTCGAGCCCACCACCCAGATTGTGTATTTTCACGAACACGACCTAACACGACTAACCCCATTACCAGGAATATGCACCTATTTCTTAGGTACCATTACTTCATAAACCTCTATAAATACCAATATGCAACACTATCTGCAGGCATGTAAATCACACACACTCTCAAACATACATATTTACTAGCAAATACTTGCTTCCACATGCGACTCTCTCACACTTTAATAATCTCAGTAAGGTAAGTTGAGTGTCAGAATGTTTCCTAGGAGAACCTCCTCCGGACTTATTTTGTAGGCCATTTATCGATTGTTCTCACGTTTCACGAGGAGCTTCTTCAACAACATTATCATTTACGTGATCATCTTCGATCTATTTTCGTAAAGGTAATTTTTGTTGAAGACCTTGACCAGGATCTATCACAGTGGAATTGAAAGAACACACATGATACAAGTCATAAATAACTTGTGGGTACCTCACTGTCACAACTATATTTTAAAACTTACGGAGTACAATATTGAGATCTCTTGGTGACCAACCTTTACAGGGTCACCAATACAGATTGATTGCTTAAGATTAAACACCTATTAGACTGCAACACGAATGTTAATAATAATAAATGCTAATTAATCACTAAGCCTATTGAGGTTAATTGAATATAACAACCCACTACATATTGCAAGACGCATAGATCTTCAATCCTTACCTATGTTTGTCTAGCAATCTAGTGGTATAAACCTTTACAAATTGGTTGTTTCAGGTTCACTCCGATTAAGTAGTACTGAATATGTCGTTTTTCAATTGGAATAGAAAAATGACAGATGATCGTACTCCAAGATGTACCAGTGAAACTATACTCCCAAATTCGTGAGTAAGAGTAAGGTATCTTACAACTTTCATAATCGTGCATCTTATGATCAATTTGAGAGGGTGTTTATAAGCTGTTTTTGTTTTGGGGGAGCTTATAAGCTCAGCCAAACACCCACTGAGTCACTTCTCATACAGATAGCCTTCCTACAACCACTTCAAACCTCTATTGAAAACTGTAAACAGTTTTGAGATGTTAGTAACTATTTTAGCACTTTTGGTTTTCCTTCTTTTCCTGCTCAACTCATCCTTCTAGATTAATAATCTTGCATTTTTCATTGTTGAATACATGTGAATTTAAATAGAAAACACAATTAGCAAATAATTACTTCCTCTAATTTTATAAATGTCTCAACTGTCAAATTACATATATTAAGAAAATAGAGAAATTTACTTTTGAATTGTTATTTACTATGATAATTATATACACACAACTAATAATCAATTAGGAAAATTATTAAAGTGGGTAAAATACGAAAATTTTCTTTAACTTATATTTAAATTGTAAACTATGATATTTATTAAGAACAAAAATAAAATAAAAATATGATACTCATAAAAGAAATCAAGGGAATCTTAATTTGATATATTATCGTCTCCACTTTTTGATTAAGGTCCAAATTTAACTCGTCTTAATGGCTCTCAAAAATTAAAAAAATGATAATTATTGAATTAAATCCTAAACTATTTGGTTTGTCCCTAAAATGTCATGAACTTTCAATAATATCAATAAAAAATCAAACTGTCGATGTTGTACCAAAAATATACTTCATGATATTTTATTAACGAAATGTTAACTGTGATTTTCATGTGGCTAACACGGTGTCATTTCTAACATAATAATTTTAAAAAGTTTATGACTATGTTTAGTCATCAATTTTTATAAATACAAACATATTTAGTGTGTATTTTATTTTGGTTATTACTTAATGACCATCAAATGACAAAATTTGATGGGAAGACAATAAACTGAATATATTTGGTAATTTTTGATAATTGTTGGTAAACATTCAATTGCATATGATATCCTATTTTTGCATAGTTAAGGTTGATGTCTGACTGAATATTAGGTTTATATTTTCTAGATGCATCCATTTTGTTGATGTAGAATTTGGATGATTTTTACCTACTTACTCAAAGCTTTATGAAGAAGCATCACAAAGTCTCATAAGTCTACGGTCAATAATACTTTTTAAAAAATTTACTATTAGTATTTTGGACTCGTGAGGTTATTTGATAGCATCACTTCTATTGGTAAAAAAAAAATACTTCACGTTCCATTTTATCAGAGAAAATATTAGTTTTGATGAAACTAGAATAAGAATCATAATATTATTTCTACAAAAAAATTCAAATGAAATATTGCACAATGTAAACCATATCAGTTGTATGTTATGTTGTATCTATAAATTTCTTGTTACAGTCCTTAAAAATCTTTATGAAAGTCATTACTTAGAAATTCTACATCTTTTTTTGGTCAATAGTCCTTTATCAAGTCTTATAAAATAATATTATGGTATGTTTAACATAAAACTCACTTTTAATAATACTAATTAATCTACTGAAAGCATAATCTCACTTTTGCCATATGAAAATCTAGTCAGCATTTTGTTAATAAAAAATATTTGGAATGATATTTTTGATATAATATCGATAAGTCATGTCTTTTATTGATATTATTGAAAATTGAAGATATTTTTGGGATAAGTTGTATAGTTTAGAATTTAATCCTTAACTAACCCAAAGAAAACCTCTTAATGGCCTCAAATGAAGCCCATTAAATATCATCTAAATAAATTTCCCAAATCTCATTTTGCCAGTCTGCTCTCTCTCTCATACAGAGACACTGAAACACGCGCTCCGACTCCCCAAAATGTTGCGACATGGTTCGCGATCCCTCTTTAGCCGAGCATCCGCCACATCCATGAGGTGGCGCCGCCAGTTTTCTACTGATCTACCGGCGGAGACGTCCGAGGACGCCAAGTTTGTGGAGTCCTGGAAGAAAACGAACCCCAATATGGACCCGCCGAAAACCCCATTGGCGTATATGAAGCCTCGACCACCCACCCCTTCCAACATTCCCTCTAAGCTCACTGTCAATTTGGTGCTTCCTTATGATTCTGTCTTATCCTCCAAAGAGGTAGCCCTACACACATTTATTCCTCTATTGCTTGGTTTTAGGTAATTTGATTGCCAATCATATTGTTGATGTGAATTGTCGTGATGTTTGAAATTGATATTGAGAGATCGTAGGTTTATTAATGTTGGCTTGAAACCCTTTAGGTGGAATTTTAAATCTGAAGAGTGTTGGCTAGTTTATCTAAATTTGGGTCTCGGAGCTTCAGAAATCGATATCTCTTGCCACTTTTAATTGAAATGTGCTTTTTATGCTTTTTAATGATTCAATGGAAAAAATAGGTGTTTGCAATGCTGGATTGATCTTATTTCACAAGGTCCGAGTTGGATTGTGATGAATTTACGTTCTTTATTACTGTTTTTTATTACACTCAACCTTTGGACAGTAGACATATAGCTTTAGCGGCATTTACTTTTGAGGATTAACTTAAATAGATAAATATAGTATAGGCTAATTCATTGTTTACTTTACTTCGATGGATTTTTGAGATATCCCAAAGCCCTTGATAATTTTTATCATTTTTGAGCTAATTTTCTTGATTTATATCCCATTAAAAGGATAGGATTGGAGAATTCCTAGTTACGAGGATAAAAATACTCAATCATGTTTCTTATCAATTATAAAAAGTAAACGCCCCCTTAGGGTCTTAACTTTTCTGTAGTTTTATGCGGTTGCATTGCAATGTACTTTATTCTTGAACCTGCGAAAATATTTTTGGTGACATTTATTCAGTAGTAGGACCTTTTTTCTCCTTTCATGTGATCTTTTTTTCTTTATCCAATCTCCATTGTGTACTAGGTACTTTATCTTTTTAAGAAGCAAATTCGAGATTTTCCTTTACTTATTTGAGTCAATCTTATGGATTAACTGTTTTTGCGTTGTGTTACTGAGTGGAGCCCTTTTCTTTCATGGGGAAGGAGCTGCAAATATGCTTCTGATCTTTGTCTTTAAGTTTCTTGATAAGTGAATCGGTACTTTTATGTCAAATTGCCACTCTTCAAACAGTTATTTTTTGTTAGGAGGTTTCAGATTCTAATTCTTTAAAATCTTTGGCTAAGAAGTTTTGGGTGTTATTCTGGGAACCTCAAGTGCTCTACTAACAATTACTTTTTATCGTTTTCCATTCATTTGAGATGCCCACTAGCACTCCATTCATTTGAACCTACTGGCACTGAAAACAGTATTTTCATACTTTTACATTCTAACATTCATTCAGTGCCAATCTAATTCCATGCTAATGTAGGATTGCCTTCAAGTTATTGCAGCTACTAGGCTGTACTAGCATCACATCACACTTTTTGGAACTTGGAAATGCTGTAAAATAGATAATGGTTAATTTGTTTGGCAGATGGAAAATTTTCGTGTTAGTATCATTTTGCAAATGCTACTACATATGCTCCATAAGCCCCATTGGATCTTATAACTACCAATACATTTAGCTTTTTTGAAATCGAATACTCCTTGTATTATACGACGAGCATAGGTACTTCATTTGTTTCATTTTGGCTCTGATCCGTTCACTACATATGCTCTATGAGCCCTATTGGATCTTATAGCTAACAGTTCCTGGATCATGTAAATGAGTCAGTCACTGACACTTAGTTTTATTGAAATCAAATACTCGTTGTATTATAGGTGCTTCATTAGTTCCACTTTTGCTCTGATTCGTTCACTGCTGTGATTGGTATTATTGACGTAGCTTAGAATAGAACATGTAAACTGATCAAAACGCATCTGCTATTCTTCAGGTTGATATGGTCATAGTCCCAGCAACTACGGGACAAATGGGTGTTTTACCTGGTCACGTAGCTACAATTGCGGAGCTAAAGCCTGGGATTTTGTCAGTTCATGAAGGCAATGATGTGACTAAATATTTTCTGAGCAGCGGATTTGCTTTTGTCCATGCAAACTCTGTTGCAGATATAATTGCTATTGAGGCCACAACAGTAGATCGTCTGGACCCAAATTTGGTTCAGAAAGGCCTCGCAGAGTTTCAACAAAAGCTAAACACAGCGTCGACTGATGTGGATAAAGCTGAAGCACAAATCGGCATAGATGTACACAGTGCTCTCAATGCTGCTCTTACCGGTTGAAATGGTTGATGTATGTTTGAGTTGAATCTTTTTGTACCCATTTTCAGCAGATGGTTTCCAGCTGCTTCTCAAACCATCTCTTAACGCAAAGGTCTTCTTGAATAAATAACGCCATGATGCTTTTTCGGAGAACTATTATCCATGTAGTCAACCCGCAACTAGCGGTGAATGATCTTTTGTCTCAGTGATGATAATGATGATGACGATTGATGCTTGTACTAATTCCAAATTCGAAGCTCGTCTTTTCCCTTTCGCTATGTACCTAAAGTTCATCAAAATCAATTTTGAAGTGTGTAGTAGATCACAGAAGTCTATATGATTGGTCAAGCTTAATGAGATATAAAAAGAATCACAACTGAGACAATTTGAGGACGAGTTGTCGGTATAGGCTGCGGTATAGATAAGAATTGACTTGATTTGGTTGCTTGTCTATACTGGTACGTCTCTGACGTATTGATGGATCACAGTGAGATGAGTTCTTCTATCTGATCGTTGTGAAGAACCTAGATCTCGGTGACTTTGCGTTGATCTAAACCTCGATAAAGTATTAGGTGAGTGTGAGTTACTGACCATCACTTTGACTTGTTATGGGTAAGGGTTACATGAGATAACCTAATATTCTCAGCATCTTGGGTGATGATAGTGCTTGTATGTCATGCTAGTTGCCTATATCGAGTTACCGTATCCGTTTAGGATGATGACGTCCCCTTAAGGAGCTCAAAAGGTTTATTGTGCTAAACCCTGCAGGTTGAGTTATCTCAAGTACAATAATAAGATTGAGTGGTACTACTTAAGGAATTAAAGAGATTAATTATTTTAAGCAGTCAGAACATTGTAAATAATTAATGGACGTGCGATATCTTAAATACGAGGATTCATGAAGTCTAAGTGCAAGTCCGACTCACCTTCGAAAATAAATGGGTAAGTTAACATTTATTCTCTAGTGGCATGAATAAATGTTTATGAATTAATTTATGTTCTGGGCTGAACATAAGATAATTAATTTATTTGATACACAACTTTATTCCTTGCATTTGATCCCTGGATTGGCCCATCAAGGCCTGGAACTGTTAAGAAATTCGTCCACCTCATAAGAGTTTCATAGGGATTCTGTTTTGATTCTCTTTATCTGAAAAGATATTATTATATTTATTAGATATGCAGAGATCATATCCAAATGGGATCTAGGGTTGCATTATAAATATAAGGTGAGAGAAAATCAAAGTGTGAGTCTATTCATATATTTCGAAATTCTCGAAAATTATGGAGGAAGAAAGACAATTTTTGCAGTATTCTCCACAGATTGCTCTCACTCAGCATTAGAGTTTTGACAATCGGGATACAGTCCAAAAGATCAAAGCACGAGTCTTGATCCAATTCCTTGCCCGACAAATTCGCAGGTAAACGCGAAAAAACACCAACGTGTTGCAATTAATTATATAGATGCATGTTAGGAATATAATCCATGTATGGTGAATTAAACATCCAAGATAGATCATTGAGAGAGGTTAAAATCAGATTTTCCATCAATTGGTATCAGAGCCTGGATCAGTATCTTAACTCTGTTGGATTAATTCACGTTTGATTATTACGTGCAATTAATTAATTGTGAATCTATCATTCATCGTGGCTCGTTTTATTTTTTGTCGGATTTCGTTTTTCACCACGAGAAAATCCGTGGTTAGATTATGATTTATTTTTGTAAATCAAATATGTAAAAGAAGAACGAAGACGAAGAACACAAAAAACGAGACGACAAAGTCCCGTCGCACGACGCGATGGGAGGTTGGTCGGAAGCGACGACGCGCGCGAGGCGTGCGGGCGGCGGCGCTGCGGCGTGCTCGGCGCTGCAGACGTCCCTCGGCGATTGCGCGCATTTCGGCAACACATGGTCGGCGAGCAGACGAGGCGTGCGGGAGCTCTCGGCAGCGTCGGCGATCAGGCGTCTTTGAGTCGCGGTTTTCGCCGACGGACGCCTCGGCACTAAGCGTGCGCGTGCGAGTTCTCTCGGCGAGCGTCGGCGGTACAGGCGTGCGGGCGCGTGATTTCGCGTGGATGCCTCGGCGGCTGGGCGTGCGTGCGAGTTCTCGGCGGCGCTGGGCGTCCTCGGCGGGGCTTGGCGGCGGCGCGTGGGTAGCCCAATGCTCGAGTCGCTGAGCTCCTCGGCAAGCATCTTCCCGCAGCTCTTGGCAGGGGCGGGCGACACAGCGTGCAGGGCCTCTCGGTCAGGCTGCCCGACGATGCTCGGCACGCCTCGGCAGCTCGAGTCGGCAGGCTGGGCGATGGTGAGGTGCGACCAAGCTGGGCGCGCATTTCTCGCGTGTTAGAGTTGGTTAACTCTGACTAAGTCTCCTCATTTCAAGAAGTTAGTTTGTTTGTATAGTTTTGCCGTTTCTTCTCTTTGGTGTGCAGGTTACGACATGTTTCGCGGGATGTGATGGTAACACATTGAAGAACACAGAAACAGATCGCTAGAGATCAGGTGGACTAAGTCATTGGGTTCTAGTTTTTAGGAGCAAGTCCTGCAACAAGCGCCACGACTTAGTCACGTCCTTAGTGAGCGGATCGTGGTCCAACACATGCGGTGAAGGCCTTTCAGCGTCTATAAAGGAGGCAAAGCAGCTGCAAAATGCTCAACTCTTGAAGTATCAGCGAAGATCTGTTTATGTTGTTGAGTCTGTTTCGTAACATTTCCAATACCACACGAGTGTTTTAACTTCTAATGGTGTTAGAAGGTTGTTCTTTTAGTACACAGTGTTGTGAGGAAATCTTTAGTATTTTCATATATCTTGAGAGATAGCTTCTTAGTTTTTCATAGATCTCGATAGATAGTTTTAGTACTCAACTTTCCGACCTTATCTTGTGGTAAAGTAGTGAGTTTTTGTAATGTTCGCTGTAAATCTTATAGTGAATAATTTAGCCATATTGGCATCTACATATTATAATTTAATCTGTAGAAAAGTTTTTACTTTGGTGTTCTTCAAGTCTTTAATTCCGCTGTTTTACTCTGTGTGTGGATAACAGTCTACATAATAGTTTTGTGTTTAGGCGAAGCAACACTTTCAATTGGTATCAGAGCTTACACGCGATACACTGAGTGAGATCCTGTCAGGTATCTTCGCTATAATTTCTCCATGGATTCAAACAATTCTGGGTATTATCGACCACCAATCTTGGATGGATCGAATTATTCATACCGGGAAGACGAGTCGCTCATACATCAAGTCCATTGATGTCAAAGCATGGCGGTCCGTGGAGAGCGGATGGTCGATCCAAAGACCCGCGATGTTCGGGTGATGTTACCCCAACACCGTGCGCACGGTGGACACGAGATTAGGTTGACGATGCGAACTTCAACGAGAAGGCCCTCAATGCCATTTACGCATCCGTGGACATGACAATGTTCAAATTGATCAAACGGTAGCGTCTGCGAAGATGCGTGAGATGTTCTTCAACGGCATTGTGAGGGTGATACAAGTATAAAGGAGTCTCGACTTGATTCTCACTTCCAAATTCGAGAATATGAAGATGGAGAAGAAGAGAACATCAACGACTACACCAAGAGGATATTGGATATTGCCAATGAGTGCGAGATCTTGGTGACGCGATAAGTAACAAGTTCTTTGGTGTCGAGGCTCTTGAACCTTACCCGCAAGATTTGAGATGAAGGTCACGGCTATTGAGACATCTCAAGCAGTTGCGACCATTGAGTTCATGGATCTCATGAATGCACTCAAGACATCTGAGATGAATCTGGAGAGAAAGGTACAATCAATAAGAAGCCATTGTTGTCTTCTTCTTTGGAGCAACATCCGATTGGAACATCGCGGGAGATAATCGAGTTAGATGATGAAGAGGGCGGCGAGGAGATCAAAGTGGCGATGATGTTGCTCTAATCACCGGAAATTCAACACTATGGTAAGGAAGATGAACAAGGAGAAAGCTCGAGCCGAACTATGGATCAAAGTCATCGAATGGTAGAATATCCGTCTTCAAAACCTCAAAGCTTCACTCCACCAAGACCGGTGAAGAAGTCTTTTCCTCGGACACGTTTAGGTATGATTCATCCAACATTGAAGGTATCGATGCCGTGAATGCAAAGGGTATGATCACTATGCAATCGATGTGCAAACACGCTAAGAAAGAGAGGAAAGTCGTCTTGGGTATCATGGAGTGATGGCGGTGAGTTCTTGAAGAGGTAAATAATGACAATGACAGCTGCGGCCGATCTTGTTGCAAAGACACTCACGTCGCGATTGCCAAAACATTGTCGACGACGACGAGGAGATGCGGTCGGTTTGATCCGATTATCAAGCGGTATGGTCTCGACTATTATTCAAGTTTGTTTTGCTTAAATGCTCTTGTGAATGATACAGATTGTGAGGCGATTACGATGAAGACTCTATCGCCATAGTACAAGAGTTGAAAAAGTTATCTGACGAGTTACTTGAAAATGGAAAGGACAAAGTCGAGATCTTGAGCTCACATCAAGAGAAAACCTGGTGAAAGCATCTTTGGCTAATCTTGAAGTCTTGGTAACCAAAGGAAGTCGAACTAAACAAGGTGACATGTCGACTTGAAGTGGCACAAGGTGCGTTCGAGAAAGTGGAACACATGTGCGTCTAAATTAGATGATGCGTTGTTAATGGGTAAATCGGATACTCTTGGTTTAGGTTTTCGCGATGTTCCTAACATCTTGTTCTCACAATTGTCGCCACAAATGGGAAACCATCCGTTAAAGAAGGTGAACCGGTAAAAGGGTAAAATGACACGAAGAAAACATAGAAAATCGCATGTCATTCTTGCTCTACACTGGTCACATTAGGCCTTTCGTTATAAGCGAAGGTGATTTTAATGGACATAGGATGATGCCTAGGTCATGTTATATGAACACTTGGTACTGGACCCGACCTTTGCTACGCAAACACTGCGAGAAATCGACCAACAAGGCCGACTCAAAGAAAGTTTGGGTCATGAAAGATGATATAAAATGCCATGTTGTTTATCTTGCATTGAAAACTAACATTTCGGGTTCATGGTATTTTGATAGCGGTATTCCGTCACATGATCGGTAATGTGCGCCTTGCCGACTATGAGTCGTATGATGGGGTAGTGTATCATTTGGAGGTGGTTCTAAAGGAAAAATCATAGGCAAATGACTCCTAAATGTTCAAGGTTTACCTAGCCTTAAGAATGTCTTGCGTCTGAGGTTTAATGGCAAATCTTATAAGCATAAGTCGATTATGTGACGAAGAGTTGCAAGTGAAATTGACAAAGATTCTTGTGAGGTCTATGATGGTAAGAACACATGTCTCATGAAAGGACAAAGGTCGGTGATAGCGCTATATATGACCGACGAACCAAAGTGTAATAAGGCACAAATTGATGAGAGTGTGTTATGGCATCAAAAGTTAGGACATACTAACTTTAGAAATCTTGTGAGTTGAACAAAATGGAAGCGATCGTGGACTACCCAAGCTAGCGTGTGGAAAGGTGGTGCATGGTGATTGTCGAAGGGAAAAGCAGACCCGTGTTCCCCATTTGTTGTACAACATCGCGAGCAACATTACGGTACAACACTGCTTTTGAGCCGCCTTCATATGGACTTAGTAGGACACGTCGAGATCGAAAGCTTGGGTGGCAAGAGGTATACATATGTCATTGTGGATGATTTTTAAAGGTACACGTGGACATTCTTTTACGAGAAAAATCGAGACACATTTGAAGCGTTTAAAATCCTCTTTGCTAGAATTTTAACATGTTTGGTGTTCAAGTGTCGAGGATCCGATCGGATCATGGAAGGAGTTCGAGAATATCTCTTTCACAATTTTGTGAGAAAAGGGAATTTTCAAGAATTCTCCGCGCCAAAACACCTCGATAAAGCGGTGTGGTGAGCGCAAAATAGAACTCTAATAGAAATGGCACGAGTTATGTTAAGCTCGAAAGGTGCATCCAAACGTTTTGGGCGGTCATTAACACCGCATGTCATATTAACAATCGCGTGAACATTCGACCGGGTTCCTTCAAAACACCGTATGAAATACGAAAGGAAGGAAACCTAATCTCAAATATTTTCACGTGTTTGGGTGTGTTTGCTACATCTTGAATGATAGAGTATCTTACCAAGTTTGATGAGAAAAGTGATAAAGGAATTTTCGTAGGGTACTCTCTAAACATCGAGCATACCGTGTGTATAATCGAGATTACGAACCATTCAAGAGTCTCAGTAAATATTGTTTTGATGATCTTGCTAATCTCACGGGAAAAGCAAGATGAAAATGTGGGTGAATTGATAGAAGATTGAGAGAATCTGTCAGCAAGGATGTTTGCGATGAGTGAGGTCACCTTGTTGAAGCCACAACCACCGGAACATCTACACAAACATCTCAAAGTTCCGGTGACACGGAGGATGAAGGTGAAACGACGTTCGACAACAAGAAAGGCGAGATCCTCCGGGAAGAATACGTAAGAATCATCAATCTCTCAAGTCATAGGCGATGTTCAAGATGGTATTCTAACACGGTACAACACCATTGAACTACGGAGAGATGGTATGTTTTCATCCATATGTGCTTCAATGCCGGGTTTTATATGTTTCGTCTCTAAAATTGAGCTAAGAACATAAAAGAAGCTTTGGGTGATGAGTTACGGGTCGTTGCTATGTATGATGAACTTAACCAATTTGTTCGAAATGATGTGTGGTATCTTGTTTTGAGACCTGTTGACAGGAATGTTATCGGAACAAAGTGGATTTTCAAGAACAAATCGGACGAATTTGGTGTCATAATTCGCAACAAAGCCAGACTTGTTGCACAAGGATATACTCAAGTGGAAGGCATCGACTTTGACGATACATTTGCACCGGTTGCGCATTGAGTCCATACGGTTGCTCCTAGCAGTGCATGTTATTTGAACATCAAGCTATATCAAATGGATGTCGAATGAGCATTCCTAAATGGTGAACTCAAAGAAGAGGTATATGTCGAACAGCCCGAGGATTTGAAGATCCACATAAGCTAACCATGTTTCGGGTTAAAGAAAGTATTATACGGTCTCAAGCAAGCACCGAGAGCATGGTATGGTCATTTAACAAAGTTCTTAATTGATTTCGGGTTTGTTCGAGGGAATGCTGATAGAACATTGTTTATAAAACGAAATCAGCACAACATTCTTATCACACAAATTTATGTGGATGATATGATAGTTGGATCTACATCACAAAAATGCTTGATGAGTTTGCAGGTGCTATGTCGTCTAAATTTGAGATGAGCATGGTAGGAGAACTAACGTATTTCTTAGGTCTCCAAGTCAAGCAAATGGATGATGGAATTTTCGTGTCCCAAGCAAGTATCACGAGGATATGGTGAAAAAATTATTTGGAAGGAGCAAAGCATGAAAAGCATGATGGGTCAAGTGACAAAGTGACCGGAGATGATCTTGGAGAAGATGTTGACCCGACACTCTATAGATCAATGATAGGAAGTCTCCTATATTTCACGACCACTCGACCGGTTTAATGTTCATCGTGTGTGTTTGCGCGGTGCCAAGCTAAGCCTAAAATGTCACATTTAAAGGCATCAAGCGTATTATCGGTATGTTTTGGAACCTTTGGACCTTGGCATTTTCTTTTCAAAAGACACGAACAATTTGGTTGGATTTAGTGATTCGGATTGGGTGAGGATACGGATGATAGAAAGAGTGCAGTGAAATTGTTTTTATCTTGGAAATAATTTGGTGTCTTGGCATAGTCGTAAACAAAATTGTGTTTCTTTATCTCTTGCCGAGGAAGTGCGTACGTGAGCGAGGAAGTTGTTGTACACAACTCCTTTGGTTGAAACAAATGTATGACTATGGTATTGTGAGCCTTGAGCTTTTGGTATCTTGTGATAACATAAGTGCAATCAATATCTCTAAGAACCCGTTCGACATTCGAGAACAAAACACATAGATATCTGACACCACTTTATAAGAGATTTGGTGGAGGATGAGGTAAATCAAGTTAGATTATGTGAAACCGAAAACCAAATCGTTGATATTTTCACAAAGCCCCTAGATCACGAGAGATTCTGAGTCTTCGTAGATCTCTTGGACTTTGTTCTCATGATAAAGCTTGAATGTATTTGTTTGTATCACAAAATTGATATATCTGAAGGTGATACAAGTTGGTTGTTGATGACACTTCTTGTGTTGATTTGTGTTATCTAACATGTTCTCTAATAAATAGCTCAATATGATGAAGAATATTTAGTAATCTAGAAAAACACCAAAGTAGTTTGGGGGCACGGCGTTCGCGGCGACGATGCTACCTTACAAGCAGTGCGACCATGATTGCTTTCGAAAGCCTGACAATAGTGCAATCGAATTTTACATGAGGCTGTATTTATATGTTTTATTCTGATTAAAATGAGCCTATGTTTATGGAGATGTTATGATAACATTCGGTGAAGTATCCCTAAAAATCCGTGAGCAATCCCAGAATTTTTGGAATTTCTGTTCCTTTAAATCCCCTATTTTTTTGAGATATCAGCGAAAATTAGGTTAAGTTGGTATCACATTTATTTAATCTGATTTGTTCTCAACAAATCCTCATATTTATCTCTTTTTAAATGGTACCGTATAATGTGGTGTTGGTTCCTTTAAATTAGGGTTTGTTATAAGAGATATTTTGTGGATTTACGTCAAATCAACTGGATGTCTATCCATTTGCTGCGCGCCTCGCCTATAAGTGCCATGCGACACACGATCAAATCATCGAGCCTTAATTCATTGCAAAGGCGTGGAGCGTTTCATTTATCTATTTCATCTAGCTTGGTGCGTTTAACTTTTTTCTCTAGAAAAAAAAAATGGATCCGACCACTCGCTCTACTACGCCGGCCTTGCCAAGTTTTGGAAAGTTCTCCGAATTCCAGCGGGCATTAGCGTCGACACCAAAGCCGTCCACGAGCAAGCCGAATACGATGCTAGAAATAGCAGGAGAGGACTCTAGCGTTCCATTGGGCCGTTAAAACCAACACCTCTTCAAATCGTGTATCCGAAAGGGTGAGCCTCAACCACTAAAGAGATGGGAAGAAGAGGAAAGGGCGAGTGTACCAGCGAGGAGATCGGGCGTATACCTCGCCAATCACGTGTAGGAGGTCCGGGCTCACCGATTCATATTGACATTCTTGGTGATACTCCGGTAATTTCAAAGCCCAAAAGAAAAAAGACGTTCCACCGCCCGGAGAACCTACTCGTAATCCGGCGACCCACGCGTGGCCAAGCGACCACGGAGACATCCTCCGAATCAAAAGCGAAACATGGGTATCCATAGTGACTCCTCGGACACTACGGAGGAAGACATAGGTTCGAAACCAAAAGAGCTTGGCCGACCAGATTCAAACTCCGGTGATGGCGACATTTCACTAGGTGAAATTCTAAAAAGTGAAGATGACAATGATCGAAAGGAAAGCAAAGGAAAGTGTTCGATTACCTAAAACCAAGCGGATGCTCCACCGGTTGTCCACGACATAGTTGGCCTTAAGTGCTCCAACACCACCTACCCCGTATTCCGAGGAGGAAAATTGGGACTCTAGCTCGGAGAATCCTTCAATCTTTGCAGATTCGATGTTGAAGTTGATAGAGCAATTTCTTTCAAATTCTACTCAAGAGAGGTGAAAAAGGTGGGAACAATTAAAGCATTGAAAGTGTGCGAATGAGCGAAAAATTGACGAGGTAACTTTTGCCCATAATAATCTCGTTGAATTTTTGAAAGAGCGTGGTCTATTTCAAACTATTTGACTATTCATCCCTACCCCAAAAGCGTGATAAGGCATATATGCAAACATGGATAAATCCTTATTGAGTGTACCTCAAACAAATATTGTAAGGTGTACTTTAGGCGTCGGGTTTTAATATTCTTGCTGTGAGATCAATGCATTTTATGGGATTGTGACTTGATTAATGATGTGTCATTGATGACATCGATGAGATCGCAAAAGAAATAACAAGAGGAAGGGTTAAAAAGTGGAAGAGTCCGATGTCGGTGGGAGTTTAACATATCGCATTACATTTTGTGTTTAAAGCGATGACGACTAAGCGGCTTGTATGTCGTCAAATAGATCTGATAGTTACTATGCGACATGGTATTCTATTGTACAAGATTGGAAAAGGTATACCATTCAACTTAGCTAAGTTGGTGGTAGAACAAATAGGTGCCGTTGCGGTGAGCGAGAATCTGGATTCTTGTGATTCACTCTGTTATACCAATTGTTGACAAAACAAGGTCTTCCCGCGGGATGCACTATTCGAAGACTTTCAGCACTTCACCATTAGCAATACCTTATTTTCAGGTAATAAGCTTCCAAACCTTCCATGGACTAACCCTTCTAAAGGATGACGAGCAGGTTTGAGTCGCTTCAAAAAATGGTGACACTTCCAAAGTCTACAGTTCACTCCATGCTTGAGCAGCATTACAAAGCTGGAGCAAACCTTCTTGGAAAGTCTTCGTAGTGCACGCATTGATATGAATGATTTGAAGATCGAATTACTAAGTCTTCTTTCTTCCCAAAAAGGGTGAGTAGAGACAGGGGAGCAGCAACAACATCTAGGAGTGATGATATGGTTGAAGACTGACTGAATTTGGATTTGGTTTTTATGAACTCTTGAATCTTTTTTATTTTTGTTTATCTCTCTGAACATGTTCTAAAACTGGATGGTGTTTTTGGTGTTTTGTTTTTGATGATGGACATCATATATTTTTTTGTTTTTTGTGGACATCGTATGGTTATTTATGCTAATCGGATGTATGATTTTATGCGATGTCTGCTGTTCTTGAGTAAATGGTTTCTGCACTGATGGTTATATTGTTTGGATAATTGTTGATGAATGTGTGGCAGGAACTGTTATGATGATATTGTCTTAAACAGGGGGAGATTGTTTACAGGGGGAGAGTATTCTGTTTTCATGTATATATTTGGGATTCAGGGGGAGTATTGTATATACTGTAAATTGTGTATATGCAGGTTTTGTGAAGAAAGGCAAAAAGGGGGAGTTTGTTAGAGTTGGTTAACTCTGACTAAGTCTCCTCATTTCAAGGAGTTAGTTTGTTTGTATAGTTTTGCCGTTTCTTCTCTTTGGTGTGCAGGTTACGACATGTTTCGCGGGATGCGATGGTAACACACTGAAGAACACAGAAACAGATCGCTAGAGATCAGGTGGACTAAGTGCATTCGGTTCTAGTTTTCGAGGAGCAAGTCATGCAACAAACTACCACGACTTAGTCACATCCTTAGTAGGCGGATCGTGGTCCAACACATGCGGTGAAGGCCTCTCAGCGTCTATAAAGGAGAGTCAAAGCAAGCGCAAAATGCGCAACTCTTCAAGTATCAGCGAAGATCATTTATGTTGTTGAGTCATTTTATTAACATTTCCAATATCACACGAGTGTTTTAACTTCTAATGATGTTAGAAGGTTGTTCTTTTTAGTACAGTGTTGTGAGGAAATCTTTAGTATTTTCATATATCTTGAGAGATAGCTTAGCTTTTTCATAGATCTCGATAGATAGTTTTAGTACTCAACTTTCCGGCCTTATCTTGTGGTAAAGTAGTGAGTTTTGTAACGTTATTTGTAAATCTTATAGTGAATAATTTAGCCATATTGACATCTGATTATAATTTAATCGTAGAAAAGTTTTACTTGATTGTTCTTCAAGTCTTTAATTTATTTGTTTTACTCGTGTGTGGATAACGATCTACATATGATTTTGTGTTTAGCGACAACACTTTCATCGCATAAAAGCTCCACAGGTCTCGGCGACATGGCGAGGCAGCGCTCGGCGTTGTCGGTAGGTCGTCTCTCGACGACATCGGACGGGGCACTCGACGAGGCAAGTCTCGGCGGTCGGACGACAGTGAGGAGGTAAGGCGGCGATGGTCTTGCGCGTGTGTGGGTTGTGCCTGGCGCGCGGCCCGACCCATCTTGGACACCCGCCCGATTCGGCCTGACCGTTTTTCGCCCAAAATCGAATTTTCGATCCGGTTCAAGATTTCGATCCGACCCGGCCCGATCCACTGTTCTGGCCTGTTTTTAGATTTTCGATTCAAATCCAGTTTTGACGAATCCGGTCCGTACTCGTGCACGCGAGGTCCCTTTCTAGATTTTTGAAGATCTGTACTTATGCAAATTTATGTAATAAATTAGGCAGGGAAGTACAGGCTTCACGAGTGGACCGCGATGAACGAATTTATTTTATTTTTATCGTTCAGAGCATGTCGTGGATGTTTAAATTATGCAAAAGCATGCTATGTATGTTTAATTACGTAGATAAATATGTTATATATTTTCGTGATTGATGCGCATAGTGAGCATGCTAGGTTTATCGCGTTTTGAAGCATGTTTTAGAATTCTACGAGCATGATTTACATATTGAGTTCTATAGAAAGCATGCTAGGATTATGTGATCTGCATTGACAAACCTTTTGAAACAAAAAGACTAAGCAAGAAACCCGACATTAATTTCTAAAATTAAGATGTCAAGACCTCCACTTTTTAATCTCTAAACAAAGTGATACGCATTGTGAGTAAACGTCCACACGCGTGGCTTGCTTGCACTGTTTATCTTAAGTTTGTTAGATGAGATTTCTAAATAAAACATTTTGATCTATTGAGAAATGAGAGTTTCATGTGTAAACGTCCACACGCGTGGCTTGCATATGCTATTTTCATAAGTTCTCTAGAGATAGATTCAAAATGAGATGACAAAAGAATTTAGATTGGAAGCTGTTTGGTCCGAGTGAATATGTCAATTCTAAGAATTCATTTTCTACTGTTAAAATTATGGTCATTGCTTAGGCATCACCTTAAGTACAACTTCCCGCGAAGTCCCTTCTTGTGATAGTGATGTGGTCTAGTAAGGTCCAATCATTAAGGATAAGTTGACATGGATTGAAATTTAACGACTAAAATGTATATTTTAGTCTGGTCGAGAGGTTCGTGTGTGGCGATCCACACGCGTGGCTTGCATGTGGGATTCCTGGGCGATTGGATGTTTCAATTAATATTGTTCTATCAAAAGGTTACAATATTATTGTTACGAATTATGTGTGATCGTATGCTTATGTGTTTACATTGCTTTTCAGATATGTCTCTTACACCGATTATCAATATGCTCGCACAAAATCTTCTATTCGATCCAAATTTTATCAAGTGAAAACGAGACATTGAGATTGTTCTTACTGCCGAAGAAAATTTATTTGTACTCACTACACCCTGTCACAAACCCCTAGACGATTCATCTACTGATGAGGAGCGCAAGGAGCACGAGAAATGGAACAAATCAAATAGAATGGCAAAGTGCCTTCTTTTGGTCATCATGTACGAGTCCTTGCAACTACAGTATCAAGAGATGGATGATGCAGCCACTATATGGCTAAATCTCATGAAATCGTATGGGGAGTCGGATAGAATCGCTAGTCATAATTTGACAAAATTAATTATGTCAAGTTCAATGAAGGAATGCGATTCAGTGCATGACCATGTAGAGCAAATGATCAATCTCTTCGGAGAGCTCGAATTGGTTGGAGGATATATTGATGACGTAATCAGAATCGATATGATCCTCAACACTTTGCCCAAGTCTTTTGATGACTTCCGTTATGGAGTAGTCCTTTATGATAAGAGTTATACTCTAAATTCATTGCAAGAGGATTTAGTAACGGAGGAATGCAAAATGGGAAAATGTGCACATTCTTTAGTACGCACCTCAAGGAAAACCACTGCTTTATCAAAAGATGAAAAAGTAAAGTGTAATTCAAGAGATGTTAAGGCTAAAGAAAATAGTGGGAGAAATACAAAGGGCTCTACCAGCGGTTTGAAAAAGTCAAAGGAGAAGGGCAAATGTTTCAAGTGCGGTGAGGCGGGCATTGGAAGGCTAAGTGCCCGTGCTCGAGGCTAAAGGTACACCATTTGCTTTAATGTGAAACATGTTTAGCGACTTATTCTACTCATTCATGGGTAGTAGATACGGGTACGATTGATTATGTTTGTTACACCTTGCAGGGGTTCCTGCGGATAATGGAGTTGTCTGACGACGAGATAACGATCTCCATGGGCAACGCGGCGAAAGTCGAGGTCGTTGCAATAGGAGATGTTTCTATATGCTTTGATAGGACGGTTTAGTATTGAAGGCGTTTTATATGTGCGGAGTTTGGTGAAACCTTATTCGATTTCCAAACTATTTATACATGGATATTCATTGTTTTGATAGTGGTGTTTCTATCATAAGAAATAATGAAGTTATATGTGGTGCACTTTATATAATTTGCTTTATACTATTTACGCGAGAATAATACTTTTAATTATGTTGCATCTACATCAAACCTTAAGAAGATGAAGTTTTTTCGCTAGATGACACCACATTTCTTTGGCATCTTTGATTAGGTCACATCAATCTAAATAGGGTCCAAAGACTGGTTAAGAATGGAGCGTTGGGTGAAATTACAGTTACTCCGTTCTTAGTCTGCGAATCTTGTATAGAAGGAAAGATGTCGATCAGACCCTTCAAAGCAAAGGGTTATAGAGCCAAAGAAGTGTTGGAGCTAGTCCATTCTGACCTGTGTGGATCGATGTCACACAAGCTCGTGGAGGGTGCAGTATTTTGTCACTTTCATTGGCGATTACTTAAGGTGCGGAGACATATACTGCTTTCACCGCAAGTCTGAATGCTT
This sequence comes from Salvia rosmarinus, assembly GCA_036937905.1. Lineage (NCBI taxonomy): Eukaryota > Viridiplantae > Streptophyta > Magnoliopsida > Lamiales > Lamiaceae > Salvia > Salvia rosmarinus. Next base: position 15,309,557 of record CM072818.1, read on the forward strand.
TGAGAAATTTAAAGAATTTAAGGCAGAAGTGGAGACGAAGCTAGGTAAGAGTATCAAGTCACTATGGTCTGATTGCGGTGGTGAATACCTCAGAAATGAGTTCATGGACTATTTGGTGCAGTGTGAGATTACCTCCCGGCGCACTACATCGGGCACACCACAACAAAATGGTGTGTCAGAACGAAGAAATAGGACTCACTTAGAAATGGTTAGATCAATGATGAGTTATGCCACATTGCATATTTCGTTCTGGGGGTATGCCTTAGAAAAGTGGCATACTTGCTCAACCTAGTACCATCCAAGTCAGTCGATAAGACCCATTTCGAGTTATGGTTTGGGTGCAAGCCTAGTTTAAACCACATAAGGATATAGGGCAGTCCAGCACATGTGTTGAACAAGAAAGCTGACAAGTTGGAGGCTAGATCTGAAGCAATGCTGTTTATTGGTTATCCTAGAGGAACAAAATGTGGTTATTTCTATAGTTCTAAGGATCAGAAAGTCGTTATTAGCATTAATACCCGATTCTTAGAAGATGATTATATGAAAAATCACAAATCCAAAGTTGAAATCATACTTCAAAAATTAGAAGATCATCGTATTTCGCCATCGATTAGGTCAAAGGTACGAGATGTCGTAGTCTTGTGGGAGTAGGGGTGAGATTCGGTTCGATTTTGTTAACCGAAATCGAAATTTCGGTTAACTGAAACCGAAATCACCTAAAATAACTAACCGTAACCGATACCAATCGGTTAACCGATTAACCGATTCGGTTAGTCGGTTCGGTTAGCGATTAACTGAAATTAAAATTAATTTTTTTTAAAAATAAAAAATATACAAAATACAAAAATAATTTAAAATAACCGAGATTAACCGAGATTTTCAAATATTATAGAAATTATAATATTAAATTAAATAATTTTACTTAATAATTAATTAAATAAATAAATTAATTAATTAATTAATTAACTTCGGTTAATCGGGTATAACCGTTGGTTAATCGGTTATACCCGATAATCGAAATTCACTCGAAATGGGTAACAATACGCGAATCGAAATCGAAAAAATCGGTTATCAGTTAACCGATAATCGATTTTTTCGATTTTGGTTCTCGGTTAACCTAAAATCGATACACGTTTAAGCACCCCTAAGTGGGAGGGATCGACACCAAATACTTCAAGAAATTGAAGTGGGTCGAGTTCCACTGGAGATACCGATCGTCTGTGGCACCTATCCAAAGAAGTTGTGCAAGATGAGAACCACAGTTATCGCACTCACCGTTGTCATTGTGCCCGTGGCGCCCGTCGTAGTGGGAGGTTGTTCGTCAACCCGAGCGATTTATGTTCGTGGGTGAATCTTGGATTTAGTCCCGTGAAACGAGCGAGCTATAATCGACCCATGGACATACGGTGAGGCGTCATACATACGATGCAAGATCACGGCACACCGCTATGGACTTAGAAATTGAGTCCATAATGCCTATGGATGTATATGAAAGATACCTCTACCGGATAGCAAGAAAGCCATAGGTAGTAAGTGGGTATACAAGAGGAAGAGATTCGGATGGAGAGGTTTCGCTTTTAAAGCCGTGCTTGTGGCGAAAGGATACACTCATTGAGGGCATCGATTTCGATGAGACCTTTTCGCTGTGGCAATGCTCAAGCCCATCGTAATTCTTACGGCCATAGTAGCTCACATAAACCTCGAGGTTTGGCAATGGATGAAAGCCGTTTTTCTAAACGGTTACCTTGAAGAAGGTAGAGACATCTATATGCAAAGAACCGAAGGTTATGTGGTGAATGGTGAAGAGCATCTAGTATGGAAGCTTAAGAAGTCCATTTATGGACTTAAGCAAGGAACTTACGTTTGACGAGGTGGTAAAGTCCTATGGATTTACCCGGTTGCTAGCTTAAAGTTGTGTGTATCGTTTGAATGTCAACGGTGATGTGGTATTTCTGACTTTACGTAGATGACATCCTTCTACTGGGAACAACGTGAAGTCGTTATCAGACGTAAAGAGTTGGTTATCCGATCAGTTTCAAATGAAAGACTTAGGAGATGCAGTGTATATTCTTGGAATCAAGGTTTACCGAGATCGCAAGAGGAAAATATTGAGCTTATCTCAGGCTTCCTACATTGATACTGTGATTACTCGTTTTAGCATGCAGACCGCTAAGAAAGGATTGCTACCTTTCAGACATGGTGTTCCTTTATCTAAGGAGCGGTCACCTATGACTGCAAAGGAGATAGAGGAAATGAGACAAGTTCCTTACGCTTCCGCCATAGGAAGTCTTATGTATGCAATGCTATGTACGATACCCGATATCTGCTATGCGGTAGGCATAGTAGCTAGATATCAGTCTAACCCTGGACAAGCTCATTGGACTGCGGTAAAGCATATACTCAAATACCTGAAAAGGACTCGAGATTATAGGCTAGTTTACCAAGCATATAGTCTAATGTCTTTGGGTTATTCAGACTCGGATTTTCAAGTTGATCGTAGTGAGAAAAAGTCTACCTCAGGCTATGTGTTTACCTTGGTAGGGTGAGCCGTATCCTGGCGGAGTGCAAAGCAGCGATGCATTGCGGACTCTACCATGAAAGCCGAATATATAGCCGCTTCGGAGGATGCTGAGGATGCGGTATGGTTCAAGAACTACCTCATGGATCTAGATATGGTACCTTGTTTGCCCAAGAGTATCATAGTATACTGTGATAACTCAGGTGCAGTGGCAAACTCGAAGGAACCACGGACCCACAAGGCGATAAAACACATAGAGAGAAAGTACCATGTCATACGAGAAATCGTTAGACGAGGAGATGTGCTGATTGAAAAGATTGGTACTGCGGATAACCTAGTTGTCCCATTCACGAAGAGCCTACCACAAAACGTCTACGAAGAGCATGTTCGAGGACTTGGATTGCGCAAGATGGCACCTACTTAGAAAGGAAACTTTTGTATAAGTGGGAGAAAGCAAAGTGATGTTGTTGTTTGTAATAGCTAGTAGAGAGACACATTGTATACTAAAAGTTTGCTTTAGTATAAGTGGGAGATTGTTGGATTTATATACTGAAAGCAGTTTGGTTGAGCTTATATACAATGTTTACTTTTACCACTATTACAATATCCTATCTGAATTGTTTACTTGATTACTTATGTTTGTCCATTTATCTCATATATAAGTTAGATCATACAGTGTGTAGTAGATTCTTTAATTTGAATCCTTGTTCTCCGAAATCAAGATTCTTTAATTTAAATGCAACTCTGATGTTGCAACGGTTAGTATATTAAACATAACTGTTATTGTTTCAGCAATGGATTCCACAGCAATGGTGCCATAAAAAGATTAATTATTGCTAAATACATGAATTTTAACATAATTCTAGTTTTGTCATTTGAATTTTGAAATTTGACTCGTAATACATTAACTTTCGATTACTTTGATTTTTTCTCATGAAATTGAATTACTCCCAAATCGAATCCAACGTGATAAAATTGAAAATGATGGGGCCATAAAATGATGTCATTTTGATGGATACATGAAATTTAAAAATCTCCATCTCGCCTTCTTCATTTTCATCATTTCCCACCCACCTCTTTTCCCCATCTCTGGACTAGGAGGTGGCGTCGCTGTAAGGTACGACTGAGCCCTAGATCCAAGCAGGTTGATCAGTGAGGAGCAGTCTGCACCATTGGAAGAAGATGTGCCACCACCTCTGCATACAACGGAACCCTAGGAGCGAAAAAGCGGAGTAGATGGTGGCGCTGCCACTGTGAAGACGGAATCCCAAAATTTGTAAGGTAGTGTTGCTGACGCTATGAAGACGGTACCCTATAACTCAAGGTCAGCATCGCCGCTGGAGGGAGAAGAGGCTAAAGCCGCTGCTAAGCCAGGTGGACCTAAACAAGCCAAAGTGCGGAGCCGTTGATCAGAAAAGAAGGCGAGGTTGGCGGCACCGCCAGTGGAGTCCACTGCTCTGGTACATCTCGTCACGCCACTATTTCGGATTGATGAAGAAGGTGGATTGTATGCCTCGCTGATGGCGGAGCCAGGAATTTGTACTTGGGGTGCGACAAATAAATTATATAAATATAAACGTAAAAAAAATATTTAGTATTAGAACTAGTACATCCTGCAACATTGTTCATGAAGAAAGTTATACATACTTAATTACAAAAAAAATTACGTAATTGTCTAATATATTATTCGACGAGTCTTCATTTGTTGAAAGTGGTTGACAACATTGTCATCAGAAACTTGTAGAAACACATCTCCCTCAATGAAAGTAACTAAACAATCATTTAAAAATTGATCACCCATGTTATTTCGCAACTTGTTCTTGACATAAGTCATTCTGGGAAACACTCTTTCCACACTTGCAGTAGCAACTGGAAGAATCAACACTAACTTGATGAGCAAAAACACTAGGCGATAAGTCACATTTCTATTTGTTTTAACAAGCTTCATCGAAAGAGAACTAACATCTTGTAAATTTTGAAACTCATCATATCTTTTCATATCTTCCATTAATATATCAAGTTGGCATTCAAGAGTTATCAAATCAATGTTGAAAATTCGGAGGGATAAAAAGTGGCAAGTTTGAGTACTTTTTCCTTGTCAAAAGAAGAGAAGCTATCTCTAGGATTTAAGCAAGCCATGCATCTGAGCAACTCCATATTGACCTCATCAAATCGGTTGTCAAGTTCTGAAAGTAGTAAATCAATTACTTGTATAAACACATCAACCCGAAAATGATGAAGATATGTCTTTTGTTGAACAAAACGTTTTGACCTTCCTTGAGGGATATAACAAGCCTCCATATCCGAAACAACAATGTCATTATCATTGCAAAATGAGGTTATCATATTTAAGAGAGTCATCCATCCTCCGCCTCATTTTCTATAATACAACTTTGGTTAAAGTAATGAGCCTCATGACACTAACAACATCTTGGTCTTTTCTTTGCAAAGCAAGGCACGAATCATTAATGATTTCACTAAGTATAAAATGCCTCGAGCTTTTGTCTTATTATCTGAATTAGAGTCATTCTCCCCAGTCATCACAAGAACATTTACAATTGTTGAAAACAAGTTCATGACATTAAATAGAGTTTTGTAATGAGAACCCCAACAAGTTTCTCCTGCCCTCTTCAAATCAAGTTCTTGATTGAACCCCGATCCTGTTTCAAGTTCACTCATTTCGAAGGCTTGAGCAACTTTTTGTGCTTGTAATTCTTGTATCATTTCTCTTACAAGAAACTCTAATCACATTCAACAAGGTTGTAAATGTATCAAAAAGCTAAGCACACTCATTGTTCTTTTTGGCAATGACTACAAGAGTTAGTTGAAGTTGATGAGCAAAGCAATGAACATAATAAGCACTTGAAGTATCTTCCCTAATCAAAGTCATGAGGCTATGTATCTCACCCTTCAAGTTACTAGCCTCATTATACCTTTGCCCTCAAATCTTAGATGGACTAAGTGAATGTTCAACAAGCAAAGATATAATTGCACTTAAAAGAGACAAAATCATGGTATCACCAACATGAACCTTCCACGAAATCATTCCACTACCTTTCCCATTTTTCCTTCGACATGACGCAATGAAAGAGCTAGTTGTTCCTTTTGGGGCACATCACTAGACTCATTAGCCAATATAGCAAAGTAGTCATTACCAAGTTCCTCCACAATTTGTATAGTTGTTTCTTTAGTACAACAATTGATAATATCTTTTTCAATCACTAAAGATATCAGTTGACAATTCCCCGTAGTATTTTCCAAAGTGGTCTTTGAAACAACTCCACTATGTGTCTTTAAACATTTCAAAACTTCAAGAAACTTTCCCCTATTAAGGGATTCTTCACTTTCTCTATGCCCACGAAATGCGAACCATTTTCGCAAATAAATAACACAAACAAGAAATTGAAGCTTTCAGGTGAATATTATACTCTTCTTGAATCATATCAGTGGCATTATCAAAAGAAACAAGAATTGATTTTTTCTTTTTGCCATCTCGTAAATTTACATATTTCTCATAAGCAAGATTGTGAGCATTTTTAACTCCACCAACATGTTTCATAAATATTTTTGGTTTATTCCATGACTTAAATCCTTCATTAACAAATGCATATCCCCTTACACACTTAACTTCATTCTTGAACAAGTAGTAAACAAAACAAAATGTGTCATCTTTCTCAATACTACATTCAGGCCAATCCTATTTTCCAAACCAAGAAATACTAAATCGACGTGAACCTCCAAGGTCTTTTCAAGGAAAATTGTGAGTTTTTAGATAACAAGTAGAGCCGGCAAAATGAGCCAGGCCGAAAAGTCTGCCCGGGGTACGGGGTTTGGGTCGGTTTGGCTTCAAAAGTAAAGGCCTAAAAACCGGCCTAAAAATCCGTCTAAAAACCCTGTGCTACAGAAAAAGCCCGTCCGATTTTTATTATATATATATATATATATATATATATATATATATATATATATATATATATATATATATATATATATATATATATTATTTAATATATATATCAGATTTTTAATAATATTAATTATATTTTATATAATTATTTATTTTTATAATAATAATTTTCTTACTAATTCACATAATGGTTAGAAAAATAAATTCGGAAAAATAATAACCTCATAAATCATTCAAAAATAATTTCTAAGAGAAATAATCTCAAAAATATATACATTGATGATTAATGATCTTATAGTATGTAAAATCTATTTTGAATCATTAAATATATACAATATAATTAATTTATTTTATTCTATTATTTTATGAGTGTAAGTCGGATTGACGTTGAATAATATCATTTATCTTTGATTTGTAATTACTAATTTTTTTCTCCTTAAATTAAAGAATTAAAATCATACTGCATTACAATATCATCGCAAACATACATAAATAGGTCAAGATATACAAGAAGCATTATCATAAGAATAAGTAAGCTCAAAATATTCTCATCACCGATTCTTTATTTAAGTTAAGGAGTTATGAGATCTTAATTAAATAATTATTATTTTTAATTTAAAATATTAATTTTATATATTAAAAATTAAAAATTATCTAAAAGCCCGCCTCACCGAAAGCCGTCTGGGTTGGTTTGGGCTTCATATTTTAGGCTCGAAAATTTCGGCCCGACCCGCCCGAAAAATTTAAAAGTCCGACGAGTTTGTGGTCGGGCCGGCCTACCGCTACTTTGCCACCTCTAATGACAAGGTTTTTTTAGATACGCTCGAATGACTCATTGAGAATGTATATAACCCTATTCCGGCCTGGTCCGGTTTAAGAATATATGCTCTCTTAATCGAATCTCGTTGATTTGGAGGATAGTCCATTATGCTTATTCTTTTCCCGGATCATGAGGAAAAAGTTCAGCATTATAAATCAATTCTCGATCCATCTCTAATGGCACATTTCTAGCACTTGAACCAACCAAATTCATAGCATTTTTTTGAGCTTGAGGGGAATCATTTGAAGGAGACAAAACTACATTAGCAGGATTTCCACTATCTATCGGTGAAGAACATGAACTTCCTTAAAATTTTATTTTCTTGAACATAAATTATCAAAGATTGCGTTGTTTTTTCATTCCTTTTGATTTTTTTGGATTTAGACGTATCACTCATCATTTCCTATATTCAATATCGAAATATATTTTTTTTAAAGAAAACTAAACCTACTTACAAACACATACAAATTGACATATTAAATAACCAAAAATACAATCTACAAATGAGTTCGGCATTTTTTATCAAATAAAGTACCTTGAAGTAGGATGTAAGAGCTCGAGATCGAAGTGGAGATGGACAGACGACCTAGATAGTGGTTAATCAATGTATTATCATGAATTTTAATGTAGATCGGAAAAGCTTTTTAGGTGGAAGAAGAAAACCAAAAAACTTTGAAGAAAGATGACCATTTGTTTATTTGAAAAAAGAGGTACAAATATATAAATAAAAATAAATATTATATTTTTTAAATAAAAAAATGGGATGTATAGTGATGGGAAAACTTAATTTATCCGTACTCCCGATGATATATCTTGGATGTTTAATTCACCATACATTGATTATATTCTCAGCATGCTCCTATATAATTAATTACAACATATAAGGGGTTTTTTCGTATTTACCTGAGAACTTCTGGTAAATTTGATCAATGGTTGACTCCAGCTTTGATCTTCTGGATTGTATCCCGGATACCTGATCTCCAATAGTGAGTGAGAGTAACATATGGAGAACATCTAAAATTTTCATCCCTTATGATTGTATTTGTGAGTTTTGAATGTGATATGACTCTGACATATCTAATAAATAAATAATTATCTTATTCCCTGAATATAATTCATTTCTATAATAATTATCTCTTGATATCTAATAATATCAGATAATATCTATCTAGACAAGGAGATGTATTAAATAAATAATACAATAATCAGAACATAATCCAGTGGGATTCCTAGGGATGACCGAAAATTAGCTAGATAGTAGGCCTTACTGGGTCAGATCATGGATCAAATACAAGGAATAAAGATGGGGGCCTAAAATCAATTAATTATTTTATGTTCAGCCTAGAACATTAATTAATTCATAAACATTTATTCATTCCACTAGAGAATAAATGCTGACATACCCCTTTATTATCAAAATTGAGTTGGACTTGTACTTAGACTTACGAATCCTTGTATTTAAGATATTACACGTCCATTAATTATTTATAACTCTTTGACTGCTTATAATAAATCTCTTTAATTCCTTAAGTAGTACCATTCAACCTTATTATTGCACTTGAGCCAACTCAACCTGCAGGATTTAGTACAATAGACCTTTTGAACTCCTTAAGGGGACGTCATCATCCTAAACGAATATGGTGACTCGATATAGGTAACAAGCATAGTATACAAGCACTGTCACCACCCAAGATGCAGAAAACATTGAGTTATCCCATGTAAGTCTCACCTATAACAAGTCAAAGTAATGGTCATTAACTCATACTCATCTGAAACCTTCTCGAGATTTAGATAAATGTAAAGTCACCGAGATCTAGGTTCTTCACGACGGTCAGATAGAAGAACGTATCGCACTATGATCCATCAATACGTCAAGATATACCAACATAGACAAACAATCAAGTCAAGTTACTTTCCATCTATATATCAGCCTATACCAATAACTCGTCTTCAAGTTCTCTCAGCTATAATCTTTTTTATATCTCAACTAACTTGACCAATCATACAAACTTTTATGATATTCTACACACTGTATGAACTAACTTTTATATGAGATAATGAGACAATATATGCAATCAAGTAACAATTCAGATAGGAGATCAGAATATTAATAACATGAAATATTATATACAAGCTCAATCAATCTACTTTCATTATACAAATCTAACATACAAACGTACCACCTATGCCTCCACATTGTATATGTCATTGGGCACAACTATTGTATTAGACCTAGGCAGTGGTCTGGAGATTTGGGGGGATGGGCGGAGGGACGTGGGTGGGTGGAAAAGGATGAGAAGGTGCGATGCGGGTGATTTGGATATTTAAAAACAATTATGTACCTAATAAAACGACATCGTTTTATGGTCACAATATTTTAGATTTTGTAATGTTGGATTCGATTTGAGCGTAATTCAATTTAATGGAAAATCAAAAATAAAAACAATTGTACTATCATTCAAATTTCAAAGTTCATATGACAAACCAGAATTGTATTAAAGTTTGTATATTTAATGACAATTAACCATATTTTCTATATGCAAAATTAACATTTTTCACTTTGTACAACATTTAAGCATAAAAATGTTATAGGCATGGATATTTATGTAACGTTGCAACGTTTTCACCCCATTTTCTGTTGCATCGTAAAATTAGTTGGAACTGCAAATTATTTACATGGATCGTCTTACTTATTGAATATTCTGATAAGATTCTGCCGCAGTGGTGGTTATCAAATCGTCAAATTAAACTACTTAGTTATAAGATAGTATAGGATGAGTATGACTATCTCCCACAAGGAACGTTTGATATAATTTTTTTAATGAAGGGTTTTGGACTTATAAAACTAAACCTTATAATAATGAAACGAAAAAAAACTAACAAAAACAAATAGGCAAATTAAATAAGGATTATTAGCTTTAAAGCAACGACATTATTCTAAAATTTCAAGAACAATAAATAATTACCTACGAGCTATGTAATCTTTCTGTGACCGAAAATTGAATTTTGGGATGATGGTCCTTTGGGGGTCGTACTCGTGTATGAAGGGGATGGGAAAGTACATCAGTTAAGACAATTAATTTTTTTTAACAAGACTTGACTTTATACTAAAGTCAGTAGATATCGATTACTGATGTTAGTCAATACTGATGATCGGTTTAGAAAATGAGAGTCTTTTACTAGGTAAATTAGTTAGCAATCCTACAGACTGTTTTAGCAACTGATCAGTTGGACTGATACTAATATAAGTGCTGAAAGTGATGGTTAAGTTATGCATTTACTGAAAATCGATACTGAAATATTACTTAATAAAATAATGACTTAATCAGTATTAGTTTTGCTCTTCAACAACAAAGTGTTACTGATGAAGGTTTCAAGGAGTATGTTGTGGTTCGTGTGCTGAGTGATAGCAGTTCAATTACATATAAAGTAAGATTACTAAAAGTAAATGAGCACATTTAGTTTTTTACATGGTTCGAAGAGATCAGTTCCTACCACAGACTGATAAATCAGTCAATCTACTATTTGAGATTAGTCTTGCTTACAAGTGCAAGAGAAACTTGGATACAAAACTTCACTTTATCTGTATCCCGACTAACTTATCATCTTTTTCTTCGCTTACTGATGCAAGAAAACTTCTGATTGCTTACGGGTGTAATCAATCTAACCTTCTCGCTTACATGTGCAAGAAAACCTAGCTTTCAACAACTAACATTTCGTTGTTTACTAACCAACTTCTACTTCTAACATTAAACAAGTGTTTTGTAGATCGGGGTTTGGATTTTCTAACTTAAGATTAAACTGTTATAAGCAACAACTTAATTTGTTCTAGGCATATAATATTACAAAGTGAAAGCCTGATACTAAAGGAATGTATGCTAAAATCTTGAGTAAGTAAATATGTTTATACTCTTAGGAATTACTGAATTCCTTTATTCAAGATTGTTGGTTTGAGCTTGAGAGCTTATATATTTGAATGCACAACATTTTTATATGTAATCTCAGTAACCTTCAAAGGTATGATCTCGTGAAAATTTATAGGAGGGACAATGAAGAGTATCGATTGAGGGAACATCAATCACATCCTTTCTATTTATTTTTTGAATTCTTCCTATTTGAATCCTTGTACGTAGCTTTTCGTGTCTGCAACATTGTACAAAAAAGCTCTGAAGGTATGGTACGTATCTCTGGCATGTCAGGCTTCTCTACAGATTCGTCCTGACACGTTGAAAGTCAAACATCAATGCTTTAAAATATTATGTGTTTCTTCAGCAGGGTTGACTTCGTGTTTCTTCAGTACGTTGACTTCAGTTCTCTTCAGTACAGTCGGCTCCTCGTTTCTTCAGTAGAGTGGAGTCCGTGTATTCTCAGTATGTTGACTCTGAGTCTTCAATAGACACTTTAGTTGACGTAGACCTTCTGCAGCTTTGTCTTCTCTTTTGTTGAAATGACGTTTGCTCATTTTCTTGACTTCTTTGTCTTCAGTCTTTTTGAGTATTCAATCTTCAGTAGCACTTCTTTTCAGTAGTGATACTCTTCAGTACGAGTGGTTGAATTTCCCATCGCCAGACTGACTTCAGTGCTCCTCTTGAACTTCTTCAGTATTGAACAACTATATAGATGGTTCTTCTGCTGAAACCTGTAAACAAAAAGACTCGTTCCCTATATGTAAGCAATACTATGTTACATCAATAAAGCAAGCATCAAAGAGATTTTGAAATCTAATCAAAACACTAAGTAATGACAAAATTTTCCAACATGAGACATTTTTTTCAATTTTCGAATAGTTCAAGTATTAACTTAATTATGCATAATTCGGGACATTTTAGTTAAAATGTCAATTGTTCGGATATTTAATTACAGTCATGTTTAGGGTAGGTAATGACGTTAAAAGGTTATTAGATTAGGCATTAAATTGTATTTTTTTTTCTAATGACATATCGATAAATTAATATTTTATTAATTAAAATAATATTATCTCTATTTCAATAGATATGGTTTTAGATAAAGTACTAGTGTACAAAAAAATGTACATAATATTTTAATATATTAAATTAAAAAAAACTCTATTTCTAATTATATATATCCATGTATCTATAATTTTATTGTAATTGATCAAATATATTCAACATTATTGGAACTTGTCATGAGAAAGGAAGCACTAAAAGCGGTAACAATTCTTCACAACTTTTTATGACAGATGGAGAACTCGATGCGAAATGTTTGGAAGCAATTACAAAAGTTAGAGAAAAAAACGCTTTCATATTTAAACAAATTATCATAGGAATTCATACTTGTGATATCTATGAACTATTAATTTATTAAATTGATTAGACATATACTATACATATTTATATGCGGTTCTCCAAAAATTTATTTTTTATAATCTTATTAAGATTGATTGTTTTTTTAACTGGCCAATTCAAGAATGGAGAAAATATTCATTTTAGAGTGTTCGTTAGTTTATTGATATTAATTTATAGAGATTTTAATGTATGTACATTATAAGAAACATTGTTGATACTAAAAAGTGATTATAGAAATTTTTATACATGTTAAGATCCACATTCTTTTATAATAGAAATAGTAATTAAACTAATTATATGCAATCTACAATATATATTATATATACATATAAAGACAAATACATGTAAATAACTCAAATTATAATCATTTATAAAGAAATGACCTATATAATCGATATTATACGAACATAATTTAAACTATCATATTATTACTCTAGTCTTGACATCCGCCAGATACAATTGACTCAGCCAAGGTGCGACGATGTGAACTCCACGTAGATAATATTTAAAACGATATATGTTTGATTTATTTAAAATATAAACAAATAAAAATAAAAATAACAAATAGAAATAATATTTGGGTCTTTTTCCTCTTATCTCCAACAATAAAACATAGTAGTTTTGCAATAGGATTGCGGTAGGGGCACCCCTCTGTGGTGCCACCGACCATTATTGTTGGATTTCGAGAGCCAAGTGTCATGTGTATGAGGGGGATATACCTCACTGAAAACTTTTCCAAGTTTTCAACAATCTTAACAAAAGAGTGATTGAGTCAGCTGACCGCTATGAATCATCAGACAGTCTGACTTTCAGCATAGACTCAGCATGTGCGTGCAGAATGTAATGAAACGAAGGCTGAACTTAGTCCAAAGGCTTGTTCAAAAAGCATTGGATTAGAAGTAAATAAAGTAAGGAAGAGTGAAAATCATAGGATTGGCGGGCTACTATCGACGATTCATGAAGGCTTCTCCAAAATCATGAGACCAATGACCCATTACTAAAAGGGAGTAAAATTTGATGGACCAAGGAATGTGAAGAAAGTTTTCAAGAACTTAAGAAGCGATTGACTACTGACACAGTGTTGTGATGGGAACCCGATCAAGAATTTACCTCTATCTTGATGCGTCAAAGAACGGACTAGGATGCGTACTTATGCAAAAAGGAAAGTCATCGCTTATGCTTCACGACACCGAGGCCACGAACTTAACTATCCAACGATGACTTAGAATTAGTCTGCGGTAGTCCATGCATTGAAGATTTGGAGCACTATCAGATGTGGCTCGAATGTGAAATTTTCACGATCATAAGAGTTTAAAGTACTTTGAACAAAAGATTTGAACATCGTCAAAGAAGATGGCTTGAACTCGTCAAAGATTATGATTGTGAAATCAAATATCACCGGCAAGCGAACGTAGTTTCGGATGCTTTGAGTCGAAAAAGTCGAGGCACTAGGAATGATTCTCACTTTGAGAACAAGAGTTGATTAAAGATTTGAAAAAGTTAAAGATAGAAATAGTACTTCCACCCGATACCACTACTGAGTATCATATCCACTTTAGTGGTTGTACTGCAGTTAAGGGCGAGGATCGTTAATGCTCAACGACAAGATGAACAATTGGAGAAGTTACGAGCGAAGATCGAGCAGGAGGGACTACAAGACTATCATGCGAGGCTCGGGACAATGCAATTATGTTCAAGCGAGAATAGTGATACCGATAACCGAGAACTAAAGGATGAAATTATGAGTGAAGCTCATAATTGCTTTATACATCGCACCACAGAAGCACAAGATGTATCAAGATCTTAAACAACAATTCGTGTGGACCGGATGAAAAAGAGATAGCATTATTTGTGGAGCGATGTCTAGCGTGTCAACAAGTCAAGGCATTACATCAACGACCATATGGGGTCGCAACCCTTAGAAATTCACGAATGGAAATGGGACCACATCGCCATGGATTTTGTAACCGGTCTACCAAGATCAAAGCGTGGAACACGGCTATATGGGTAATTGTGGATCGTCTCACCAAATGTGCTCATTTCATCCCAATTCTCATACCTATGGAGCTAGCAAATTAGCTCAAATATATGTTCATGAAATAATACGGCTACATGGAGTGTATCTATCACCGATAGAGACTCCAAATTTACCTCGCGATTTTGGTCAAGTTTCCAAGAAGAATTGGGAGCATAATTGAATTTTAATACGGCTTTTCATCCTCAAGCGGACGGGCAAGCAGAAAGAACTATTCAAACACTTGAAGATATGCTCGAACCGTAGTGTTGGATCGAGGCGAACAATGGGAACAAGCTTACCGTTAGTAGAATTCGCTATAACAATAGTTATCAAGCTACAATCAACATGGCGCTATGAAGCTCTCTACGGTAAGAAATGTAGATCGCCTCTATATTGGGATGAGGTCGGAGAAAGAAAAATACCGGGTCAGGAAGCTATTGAAGAAATGATCGAAATTGTTCGACAAATAAAGAAAAGAATTGAAGCTCAAGATCGCCAAAAGTCGTACGCAGATGTCCTGCATCTGAACTCGATTTTGAAGTTGGAGACAAAGTTTTCTCAAAGTTTCTCCAACCAAGGGCGACATCGATTTGGAATTAAAGGAAATTGAAACCAAGATTCATAGGACCATACGAAGTTTTGGAAAGAATCGGACCAGAGTGCATCAGATTGCATTGCCACCAAACTTAAGCAATGTACACAACGTATTCCACGTGTCGCAATTACGAAAATATGTGTTTGATCCTAAACACATCGTTCATCAAGAAGAAATAGTTCCTGAGCCGAATCTAAGTTCGAAGAAAGACCCGAGTGTATCCGGATCGTAAGAACAACAACTAAGGAATAAATCTATTCCTTTAGTTAAAGTACTGATGGAAACATCATGGCTCGGATAAGCGACATGGGAACTAGAAGAACAAATGTCGACAAAATATCGAATTATTTATCTAAGGTACTAAATTTGGACGAAATTTCTTTAGGGAGGAATGTAATACCCCAAACTCTTAATTAGTAATTATTTAATAATTAAAAGTTAAATAGGGCATTGCATCCTTAATCAAAAAGAAAATAGAGATGTTTATGATCTAAAATACATAGTGACTCTTAATAAAATATAATATGATTAACAATTTAACTATAAACTTATGAATGAAAGATTTTGTTTTAGAGTTAAAATAATGTTATAGTTGATTATTTGATCTTAAATGATCAAATAAATTCTATAATTTTGGAAATTTTAAATTCTTGCTATTTGAGTATTCTATTATCATGTTACATAGTAAATATATATACTACATTATATTACATAAATATATATATATATACATGCATGTTCTAGAAAGCAGTGACTAATCACTTGATAAGCATTTAATAAGAATGGTGAATAATCATTTATATAATTAAAGGAAAATAAAATGAAATTTGCTCTATAAATATGCTATCAATACACAATGAAATTTTTTTTCAAAATCCTCACTTTGCTCTCTATACCTACACACACACTACACACACTTGGGAGAAAATTTTCTTTCAAGCTAAATCTTCCAAATCCTTGCTTCTAAGCTTAATTCCAAGAATAATAAGGTATGATTTTCATTTATTCTCAATCTTTAAGCATGAATTTTGTTATATATTCATAAAATTTTGAGCATGTTAGTTGTTTAAATTTTAATAGGTTTTGTGAAAATTATGAATGGATATTGATGTTATAGTTGAGAATTGATGATTTTGTGTGGAATTGATGAAATATTGATGATTATTTGTAAGATTTATGTTGAGAATGAAAAACCCTAAATTTTATGCTTTAGGCTAAAATAAGAAATTATTGATATTATGTTAAGAATAAGTTGTAATTATGTGATTAAAGTATGCTTAGACTAAGAAATTGGAAGAAAGAATAACAAAATAAAAGCATGTATTTCTAAACATGCGAGTTGAGTGAGATCGTGGAGATGGGATTGGAAGAACACCGTGGTTGTTATGGTCTATGTTTTCCGTTATATATTTTAGAAATGTTTATCATAATTCCGTTGTTGCTTATGTTTGGTTGTGGTTGCTGGGATTGAACTCCTTGAAATCATGTGGTATTGGAAGCTATTTTGGATATTGGTTTGAAATCGTAATTTGGAGTCTAACTTGTTATGACATTATGTTGTTGGAAGTTTATTATAAACTTATGTTGATGCCTACCTGGTTTTTCTTGTTGATTGAAAATGTTATGTTTGTTGTTGTAAGTGATTGCCCAGTCATATGTCCTCATACATATAACTCAACTACCCTTCTGTTGCCACTCGACTCGAATTGTTGTTATGAAATTATTGTAATGGTGGAAGGAAAACCCTTTCTCGGACAAAACCTATTGATATTGATTATCCTATCTCTATTATTCCATTTATTCAATTGACTCCATGAAAACGAATTATGTTGTGTTGTCCAAAAATTTATATCTCAATTCATATCATTCATTAATTAGTTCCTAAAGTTGTTATTGTCACAACTCTGTTGACTTCTTAATTTCATCGTTAGTTCCAATAGTTCATGTAAAGTCATTAGTCACACCTAATCTCTTGTTCAAAAGTGTCATGTATGGATTAGAACTTTTCCAAGTTTTCAAAATAAAGTAAGGAAGAGTGAAAATCATCAGATCCAACTCTGATTATTATAGATGTTGAAAGTAAAGATAAACTAAACTATTAATAAAATAGTAAACGACACAAAGATTTTCAAGTAATTTGGAAAAACTCCTCTACGTCCACGATATGATGAACAAGTGAATCCCTTGGTTCTTAAAGGGATTCTTTGTTTTATACTTCCAATTGAAATAACTTCAGATCCCATTCAACTTGAGATCTTTCGTCCCTGAATTATAAGGCCATGACCTCTCTCATTTTGCTTTCACACAGTTCACCTTAGGGCTACTTACCACCATTGTTTTTAGTAGCTACATCTTGCTGGCTACTTACGGTTTCATTCCGACTTCCATCCTCACCTGGATTTGGTTAGAACTACATTTCCAACTATTTCGAATGTGTCTTACAATGAAGAACAAGTTTAAAGATTAGACATACTCATTCTAAGCTCTATTACAGATTTTAAAAAGTAAAAGAACCTAGACAAAGAATAACTAGACCTATGTGGTTTCACTATAGAAGATATGGTTAGAACTTTACACATTTAAGAGTAAAACTGTCTATGTCTCTTCGAGTTAGAACGAGAGATAGAGTTGTCAGTTGTGTTTTCTTTCTTAAGACATCCAACAGACAAAGCTCCTATGGTAGAGAGTACATAAGTGTTGGCTCTCGATTTACATTGTCATAAAAGTTTTCTCTCTAAGAACTCTTTCCCCATCTCTTATGAGTTTTTTGTGAATCTCATTTATTTGTTCCTTGAGGAAGTTCTATATTTATAGGCGATTTGACACAAACTAGCCGTTGGAAAAAGCTCGTTTGAAATTCAAATTCAAATCTAAAAATATATTTGTTGGACTTGTCGTCTTTTGCTTTATCTCCTTGTGAGTCAGACTAGATCGATTTTCAACACTTCTGACTCTTCTTCATCAACTTCTATCTTCGTTTCTTCAATTGGGTCCATGTCTGATCATGTGTTGACTTCCGTCAATTTCTTCTAACTTCATCTTCAGGTAATCTGTTCCGTGACAAGACTACGATTGACTCTGAGTGTAGATGGGCTTTCTGCTGATTGTTCAACTTCTATGAACTTCATGTTTCATCCTATGCAAGACTTAGACGTTGTCTGATCCTCAATTTTTCTGACAATCAGGTTTACTGAATCCTATCAGATGTTAAGTCTTCAGATTACAAATCTTTATCATTAGCTTTTGTTTTAACTTCAAACACTTAGTCTATTGTCATGACTTTATCAATTAGTTCGTCAAATGTGAGATTTATTCTGACGAGTTAACTAACTCTTCATCTGAGATGAATCTTAGTTGAACGTCATTTTTTTAAATTCATCTTCAGACAATGGATCTATCAAGTTGAGCACAATTTCTTGAAATGGTTATCCTACACACTTAGCATCAAATGATACTTGTTATCAGAAGAGATATATTTTCATATATTTTTTGAATTAAAATTTTGGGATCTAATCAAAACAAACTTCAATCCCAAATTTCCAACAATTATATATGTAGTCGTATGATTCGGTGAGGTAGACACACATTTTTGTGTATAGTGTCATTTATATAATTAGTATAATTTTTGTCAATAGTGTGTAGACAAATTTTCACACATTTGTTACATGTTAATAGGTAATAATAACATGCAATTAAATGATTAAAATTAAGTTGTAGCTATAAATTATGCTATTGTAACGTCCTTTATTAATTGTTGATTAAAAATATATAAATACGATATACTAATTTATACATACTAATTTTAGAAACTACATATTGAAAATAACCGATAATAAAAATTACTAATTATCGCAATTCATAATCATTATTGTATATTATACAGATAGATATTGATTGATTAGTATTACATTAAAAGATATTGCATTAATTTATTTTGAATAGTAATTCGGACAATAAATTATTTTATCAGTTTTTTTTGTGGACTAGTTTTAGTTTATCAGTAATACTAATAAGAATAACTAAAATTAACTCGAATGATCCCTTCCTTCTTTTATCATTTCTCATTCTCCCACTCCCACAAAACGAAACACCATTCTTTGCCTGAGCATGGAGAAGCTGAAGTCAGTGATCCCTGAAACCCTGAAGCATAAAATCTCAGACAGCACCGCCACCGACCTCAATTTTACATGCTCATATCTGCTCGATTTCTTCAGAAATTTGCCTCTCTTTCACCAGGTACGCCTTTCATACAGTAATCGGAAATAAAATTATCGTTTAGTTTCTGATTTTCGGTTGAAATGCAGTTGGTCAGGGATTTGACCGACCCCGAAGTAGTGCTGTGTGGAAAGAGTAAGGAAGCTGCGCTGGAAGCCAAGGGCAAAGGCAATGAATGCTTTTCCAAAGGGGACTATTCCAATGCGTTGCATTTCTACTCTCAGGTTAAATGAGTCCACCTTTTTTTCTTACTATTTTGTACCTTTACAATGTCGTTTCTAAGTTCACCATTCTATTGATTTTCCTGTCAGTGTATTGCTGCGTAAATACTTATAAGTAATAAGTTGCCAATGGAAGCAAAAATCAGCATTTGGGTTCATTTTTGAGCGAGTTTGCTTAAATTAGTTATTGCACATTGTTTTAACGCTTTGTTTCTCTGCTTTATGAAATCAGCTGCTACGTCTTCGATTAGTTTCAAGTATGGGTGCTCATTCTACACCTCTTTTATGCTTAAAACAATTAAGGTAAATCGTTGTCTTCTTTATTTGTACATGGATAAAACAGGCATTGCGCAGTGCCCCAATGGATGTTGAAGATAATGAGAAAAACCTGGTTGCGACATTGTACCTCAATCGCGCTTACTCATTACATGTACGTTTTAGATTCATGATTATTTTCAAGCCAAGTCTGTTAATGTCTAGCACCCTTGAGTATCACCTTGTAGAAATCATCCTATTGAATATTTGGAGTGATAAAAGAGGCCTTAAGTACTAGCTGGTTACCGTGGTTAACATGTTGATTTTATATTTACTAAAGATATTAGTGTGTTTGATGCAACCGTTTTACTTTTACACCTTGTCAAGCGAAGCTCATTTAGTTTCTTTTCTGTTTATCTTTAGAAATTGGGTCTATTTCTGGAAAGTCTGCAGGACTGCACACGCGCCCTCATTCTTTTTCCTGTGTATGCAAAGGTGAACTCATAGTTTTGCTTGTCTTTTCATTTCTTTTTCTTTTTTTGGGGGACAGGGGGGGAGTCAAGTGATTTCTTAGTTTCATTTCCATCTTCTATCTCAATGGGAAGTTTTATTTCTATCGTGATTTTCTAACATAATCTTCTGATTATCTTGCTTGAAAAATCATAGTTTAACAGGTAATGATACCCAGTATGGAAACATAATATTTATAATTCTGTTTTGTCCTTGCACGGCATTAATAAGTGCTGCTGAATTAATGTAAGAAGGGAATGCCTAGCCCCTTCCCCTACCAAATTTATTTTCATTTCATAACTTAAACTAGATTGCTGAACTTGTAGACATGGTTTAGGAGAGCTAAGGCCAATTCTTCATTAGGAAACTACGAAGATGCTATCAATGATTTCAGTGTTTCCCTGAAGATAGAGACATCATTGAGTGGAAAAAGACAGATAGAAAGTGAGTTAAATCTGTTACTAGATCAATCCAGGCTGAGAAGTAGAGCCACAGAGAAACAACATGATGGCAGCACAGGTTTGTCAGCACCTTTTCAATATCAATGGTTTGTATGCCTTCATGAAATAGAGTCTTCTGTTCTTTGAAAAGTTTGTTTATTATTGCAACTGAGATGCATTATTTTCTGATCCTTGGCAATGTAGCCTGTTTTTTATATTTGTAACTAATCATCTTGCACTTGATATGCACTGCTACATTTATCTGGACTTCTTCCCCATTCTGCAACCAATGCTAAGAATTTCTTTGGCAAAAACTATTTCATCTTGATAATCTAACTGGTGATGGCATCACATTGAAGGGAGAAATCCAAGTGGTTAGTGGCATTCCTTTAACGACAAGCAAACCAAGAAATCAAATTTTTTTTTTATCTTCGACTCAAATTTTATATCAGATGGGAAAAATTAATTTCACTTTAACGCCAGGGATCAGTTCAATTGGTCTCAATTGTATTGCCAGTTCCAGAAAAAAACTGATCCTGCAATTTTTTGCAGTTCACACAGCTAAACTCTGGATATAATTTGTTGGTTTGCTTGTTTACTGTGAAGCTTTTGTATAATGGGCTTGACATTGTTTGTTTCATATTTGTCATTTTCCAAAGAAGTCACTGGAGGCATAGAGGGCTAAAGCATTGACTCGACCTGACTATAATTTGCAGAAAATGTACTGGAAAATATTCTACTAAAGATGGCAGGAGAACTACTTTAACCCTTGTTCTTTACTAAAAGCCCGCTATGAAAGTTTTTTTCTACTCTAGAAGGTTAACTGATCTGTTATCTCTTTTGTTTATCTTTGGTGTACTTTGTCTTTAGCTGATTTATCTTGGGAACTTTTTTTTTTTGAATTAAACTGTCAAACTCCGTTTCACTTTTAATTTGTCCATCTCATTTACCCATGGCTTCTTCCATATCATGCTATTTGGTGACAAGTCCCTATTACTTTCACGACTCCTTATGCGTGGGCCATATATGACAGATGAACCACTTCAAGTAGAACTCAAATGTGTCTCAACACCAAGAAAAGGAAGGGGAATGATTTCATTGACCAACATTCCTGTGGCTTCTTTAATTTATAAGGAAGATCCTCATGCTGCGGTATGAAATTTAGTCATTCATAACAGCTTTACTATGATTTAAATATGGCATCCTTGGCAAACTGTGTTACTTTTATTCTTCTACCTTCTACATCCTATCATGAGTTTTATAAGGAATGATATTGGTGTCCTATTATAGTTTCACTTCATATTACTGATTAATTCCAAAATATCTTGATGTGACTGTCGAGTGCTAAATAAGTGCCTACAGACCAAAATTCACAATTGCATTAGGAAAGAAAAGGTAATAATTTCAATTCTCACATGGTGTAGTACTGCAGGTTATATTGAAGCATTGTCGGGAAACTCATTGTGCGTTCTGTTTCAATGAACTACCAGCAGATACAGTGCCATGTGTCTCTTGTTCAATTCCATTATACTGCTCTTTGAAATGCCAAGTTCAAGCTGGAGGAGAGGATTTTACAAAGTATAAGGCCAATTATGGATTTAAACTGGACTTATGTGATGACCTCGAACAACATATGAGAAATGTGACTTCACCTGGCATTTCTGGTTCAGATGTTAAACAATTTGCTGAACATAGGCATGAATGTCAAGGTATGCATTGGCCTGCAGTTTTCCCATCCGATGTGGTTCTCGCAGGCCGGATCCTTGTTAAGCACATAGAAGAACAGAGTTATGGTGGTCTTGGTCACAAGGTTCATAGGATTCTGGTATTTTGTTTTATTTTTCCATCTCTATTGCCTTCTCCATTAGTTAACTCATTGCAGTTGAACTGACAACTCTTTTTTATGCCTAGGATCTTTGTCAAAATTATGGACAACTTTCATCTGAAACCAAGCTGGAGTTTCATGTTTACTCTATAATCCTTCTGTGTTGTCTTCAGCAATTTTATGCCACAAAACTTCCATTAAACTCGACCATAACTTCAGAGGTAGATCACAGTTCTGATAATGATAAAAGATCCACTGGTATTATGTTGGATTATCTTTTCCCTACATTTAAATTTCTTGTTTTGTCTTATTTCATTCTTTTACAATGCAGATCATTATGCTTCTCTCAAAAATAAGGATCAATTCCATGGCAGTTGTCCGAATGAAATATTCAGATGTAAAGCAACCTCTAGATTATGATTTAACAAGTTCGGTGGAACAGGTAATAATTGCCAAGGAGAAGTATTTCATTTTTTTACTTAAGAGTTGTCTGATTATACAGTTTGCAGTGTCCCTTAGATTTTGATATAGAGATTTATTACCATATTTAAAGATCGAGGGTAGAATCTCTTTTTGAGGATTGGGATGGTACTAAAAATATTTACTTTTGTGCTACTGTCCATTCTTTCGTTATTTTGTTCCATAAGTTTGTTGGATCTGAATAACCTTTAGGTTTCAATGTTGAGTTGAGTTCTGGTATGTGTCTTTTGCTAACTAATTTAGATTGTCTGATGAAGGACACAAAACCATACATTGGTTAGAGCATTGTTGAAAATATCATGCATCTAGTGCACTTTTCTCTGTGAGGAAAGCATGAGGTCATTGGAATGTGCAATATGAGGACAGAGGTTAAAGATATCTGTGAGCTACCTTGTCTTGGTGGGGAAGTAAATTCGTATATTGAGAAGCAATTTCATGAATGATCTCTTAATTTGTTACTCTCACTAAAGAACAAAATAGCTACATAAGACAAGTCCAATACTTTCTTTCTCTTTCGTGCGACGGATCTGCATCTAGTATAAGGTTTAGTTCCAATATCTTTCAGTTTGATATTCCCAATAGATCAAGAATGATTTCTCAGCCATCCTTCTTTATCTATGTGAGCTTTTTCCTTCAGTCCCCTCCTCAGAAATGGAATGTATATATGAAGGGTAAATGCTCTTTGTACCCAATATCTGGACCTTAGCTAATTCCTTCTCTCCTCATGAAAAAAATCAGTTAGCCAGTGATGCTTTTATGAAGGAATTTGGATCTATCTTAGTCAGGAAGCATTAGTAGGATGAGCCAATATTTCTTGAGTTGGACATGTTTTATATATTCTTTTGCATTGACTCTTTAGTTTCCAAAAGATCAAGCCATTTACCTTGAGTGAGAAAGGGAATATACTTCTTAAAGTAGCAGGTCGGCTGCCTTCTACCAAACCTGCCAATAGCATTGGCCAATTATGCCTTTCTATCTAGAAGGCAGGATGGCTTTTTAATTGATTGTTTCTACTATGTGGTTTAACAAACTGGGTGATTCATGGGACTGCATGGTACACAGAAGAATGTTGGGTTGCTTCATGTTGTATTTTAGTTGTTGGAGTGAAGACACAAACATACTAATTCGGTCCTTCCATTCAGCATGTGATCTCTAAAGATAACTTGGAGTACTTCTCTGCTAATTTAGGGATTGAGTAGTTTGCTGATATCGGAACTTTAAATTAGGTGATAATATATCATGTTTCATTATGTTTAGTTCCTTTTATATCAATAGCAATCGAAGTTGACTCTAGTATGGGAGGGATACATGATTTGTGTATATATATATTCAATCACCATTGATAAAAAAGAACGCATCTGGCTGAAGGGATTGTGGAAGTCTTGTGATATGAGCTATTGGCTTGGTGGTAAAGCACACCCTTTGATAGTTGCATCAATGTCCTTGGGCTCTGAGGGTTCTCTATGACATGGATGGTTTGATGTGCTCATTGATGCCCTAAGTTGACGTGTGGATCAGTCAAAGCACATCAGCTTAGGGTACTCCTGTTTAAAATTGAGTTTTGAAAACAACCTCTCCAATAGGAGTATAGATGGACAATTCAAGTGACACCATTGTAGGTCTAACTTTGATTTGAGTGGTAAGATCTATTTCCAGTTGCACTACTGGACTAGATAATGGACCGGAGAGCTATTGCCTTTAAAGTGTTATTTGGATGTCTAAGAACTTGAAGCTTATATTATATTAAGATCTGTATTGCCTTTGAGAATTCCTTCACTGGGCCTAACACTATTAACTGAGTTTTTGTGACCATTGGAGATGACATGAACGTCCTGTTTGACGAACTTGCTTTTATGCTATCAATATCCTTTTTTTACTCTCAATTAGCTATTGGTTTGAATAGAATGCTTAGATTTTTAAATTTCCTGGATCTGTCTAATGATGTTTTATAGATTCAAGTGGCTCAAGCTGTATATTCCAGTGGAAGTTTATTTAACCATTCTTGCCAGCCAAATATTCATTCATATTTCCTTTCACGTACCTTGTTCATACGAGCGACAGAAAATGTTGCTGCAGGATCAGAACTGGAACTCTCGTATGGCCCTCAGGTAGAAGGTCTTTGATATCGCAATGACACTTATTTATTTAAAATGAACTATTTTAACCAAATTCAACTAGACTCGAGAATGTTGCTCTAGTAGTGCCATATGGTCTAATAATCTAAACCCTATTATGTCAAATGTTTGGAACTGTTTTTTTGTGGTTGCAAAAAGAGAAAGTTGTTACAGCAAGCACTGTACAGGAAGCTACAGCATACTTTTGAACATGAAATCATTTTACTCATTCTATAGGCAAGGATAACGTGCTGAAATTTTTTTATGACTTTTGATGGCAGGTTGGGCAGTGGGATTGCGGTGAGCGTCGTAAGTTTTTGAAAGATAGATACACGTTTATATGTCAGTGCAGTGGTTGTGCGCAATTGAATCTATCTGATCTTCTCCATAGTGGTTATCGGTGTATCAACCCAAATTGTGATGGAGTTGTGCTGGACAATAGTGTTCTAAAATATGAGAAGGAGAAGATAAAAAACTGTGAAGGACCTAACTCTTTGCAGGTATTATGCTTCTTGTTTAGTCTTTTCAACCTGAACAATTTTTCATAAATCCAATATATCATCAGCAAAGCTCTAAGAAAATTTAGCAGTTTGTGCATTTAACGAAAAAGACCACATGAACGTCACTCTTAGGTTTTTAGGGACCTCAGTCTTAACAAAAATTTGAAGTTCATGCATCATAACAATCTTCATATATGATTTAGTTGCTGCATATATTGTAGAACTATAGAGGCATAAAAATTGCTGTTGGTTCCACCGTCTTGGATCTTTCACTATTTATAAGCATCACAATGAATCATATTGCCTTGACATGACAGGCTATTATGACATCAGCGAAGATGATATACCTCTTTTTTTTAATCCTTTTCTTGCATGGTATATTGAAGGATGACAGAATCAGCAAGGTAGCTCATTACATGTTTGAGCAAACTGATTACCACCGCCTTGAGCCAGGATATTGTTTGGATTGTGCAACTTTTTGTGATTTACTAGCTTCAAAGAAATCAATCACCAAAGCTGAGATCCATATCCAAAGGTATTTCTGGCTCAATTTTTTTACTGAGATTTATATACTTGAAATGTGGACGTTGTTTCACCATCAATCTTCTCCAATAGATTTTCCATATTTTAAATCCTGGTGCCTATAAATATATGACCAAGCTTTTCTTGAATTTGCTTCAGTGTATTTTGTAATTAATAATTATGAATTTGATTATTTATTTTATTGGTCAGGATGAAGGATGCAGTGGTTTCTGGTGCTCTCTCAACTAATCTTCTCATGAATGCTTTGAGATATGTTGATATATTAAGGGCAGCATTACATCCTTTCAACAAAAGAATTGCTGAGGTAGGTATATGATTTTTCTTTAGATTTTGATATCTATGTAATTGGATCATATACTTTCTTTTTTACTTTTTGTATTGCATCTTTTCACTATTTATATAGTTTATCCATCTCCAGTACCATAATTTTGCAGTAAGATTCTGTTGGCTAATCTTTAAGAAACTCTACATTTCCAGGTGGAAGATAACATTGCACAGGCATTTTGTTTGATTGGAGATCTGCAAGCTGCAATGGATCATTGTCGGGCATCAGTTGAGGTATGCTTTCAGTTGAGTATGATTTTTTCAAGCTAGAACAACTATCTATTGTCATATCAGATCTATTTTAGGAATGTCGTTGTTAATCCCACTTGTACCTGACCCTTAAGAGCCTCTAGATTTGATAATTATATATCTGAATCACATAACTGTACACCATAAGTACCATTAGTGCCCATGTCCTTCGTGCTTATAAAGATTATTATGTACCATATCGATGAGGATCTTTCTTAAAGCAATTTAGGGGGTGTTTGGTTGAGGGTAAACAAGCATTTTAACCCATAACCCCTTTAGTGAGCATTTGGTTGGCTTTTTCGATGTTTCTCTCTTCCCATTTTTCTTTTCAGAGTTTCCCCATTTGACCTTCACGTCATTCTTCAACCCCTCCGGGACTTGAATTCTGCCACTTCCCTCTAGTCTTCTTTCCACATAAATGAAGATTTTCTTTTTTAGAAGAAACTAGTATTTGAAAACATTCATTGATTGAGGTGTATCATAAGTTGAGTTGATTGTAAGCTATCTATGAAATAAAAGTGAAGGTGTCTTATAACTTACATTCACAGAATTCAAAAAAATAAAATAAATAAAATTTATATAACCAAATTGCAGAATATTTCTTATCCTTGAATTAATGGCCCTTCTTGATGATGAGTTTTGTTGTTTGTTAGTCATATTACAATATATGCCAAGTCTGTTAACTCTTAAGTTTGAACTAACATTTTGCAAACAGATCCTGGAAAAGCTCTATGGTGAAAGCCATATCGCCATTGGAAATGAGCTGATTAAACTAGCATCCATTCAGTTTTCTATGGGCCAAAAAATTTCGTCCGACTACACAACTCGGATCGTTGCAATATTTTCTCGGTACTACGGATCTCATGCAGAGATCATGTTTCCACATGTGCATTACCTTCAGAAGGAAAACAGCCGAGTTGCTTGAGTGGGAGTTAATCTCATTTTTCTTTCTAGTATCCATTTACTAGATGAGTTTATTGACAAATTCTGTAAATGCATCTAGGTTTGTGAAGCCAGCTGACTTTTCCGATTTCTTTTATGGTGCACAATTCTTGATAGCTCACATGGAGGTTCTCAAAAAACTGGAACCGCTAGGTTGGAATTGGAACTGGAACCATGGTTCGAACCGCATCATGTCCTTTGGCGAGCTGGTCCTGGTTCCTAATGTGTGGAACCGTGAACTGCTGGCTCTGAACCGGCGATTAAAGAAAATTATTTATTTATTTATTTGAAATTTTATAAATCTATGTTTCCCTTTCAAAATGCACAATTTGGGATATGAATAAGACTAGTGTAACTAAAATACATATATTAAGTAAAACAATGAAAAAAGAACATTAAAAAACAGACCCTAGAACCGATAGTTTTGGGCTGAATTGTCAATTTCCAAATAATTTGTAGTTTAAATTTTGAAATTGAAGGTTTAGATTTTATCTTTATTTAACTAATTAAGCACATTGTAACTATATCTTAACATATATTATAATTAAACATTCATAAAATAAAATAAAACAATTAAAAACAAATCGGCGATTCTGAATTGGGCTCGGAATTGCGTACCTTCCTTTCCTTCTTGGAGGGTTTTACTTATAAGGTTTTAACAAGTCCCCTCATTTCCGTTTTCGGATGTTGGTGTCGTTTTTCCTTTAGTTTAGATTTTTGTTCTCTCTGGTCTTGCTCGTTTTGAGCTTGTTTGTGAATTGTGGGTCTCGCCCAACCCCTTGTACTCTACTTTCTTTTTTAATGAATTTAATTATTCATAGAAAAATAGTCAGCAAGGATAGCCAGTATGTCTATTTCCTCAGTCAATTTGATCCATCGAAACACAATTAGATAGCATGAGAGACAAAAAAACATGTATTTGGCTCTACATTTTGGTGTTGGATAGCAAAGAGGAGTGCATAATGAATCAAGTATAAAACAGGACGACATTCCAATCTTTACAACGAATCATAACGTCCTTAACTAAGAAAAAGCAATATGAAAATGTTAGACCTCTCAAAGATTCTGATGTAGAAAGATATATGAGATGTTGTGACTAGAACATTCCCAATGACACAGGCTAGTCCAACAGTTCTCTTTGCCTTTTGTGTTCTCTCTTCAAGTGAGATACAACTATTTTGTAATGACTTCAAACCTTGTTTTTTTATTATTATTTCGAGCCCATATTTTTAGGCCCAAAAATCTGAGCCAAGATCGAGCCCAAACCACTTTAAATTTGAGCCGAGATCAAACCCGACCAAAAGCTGCTAAAATACTACTCACGGGGGTCAAAGCTACGACATATTAAAAGCCACACTCAAATTTCAAGCAGGCGAGTGCCCAAGACAATTTGAGCCCTGTACAAATTTTGAAATCACACCCTAAATTTGTTTTTTTGTTTTTTTAAAAAAAAATAAAATCTGGGCCCAAATTTTTGGGTCCCTGAAGTCTGAACAAAAATCGAACTTAAACCACCTTAAATTTGAGTTAAGAACCGCCCCCATTGAAATGCAAGCTTTGAGGCCACATTCAGATAATGATTGAATTACATCGACTGAGGAACTTCAGCTTAACTTCAGCACTTGATTGGCAATGTCAATAATATCACCTCCACTATCTCCACTCTTTAAAAGTTGTTTTGACATAGCCTTTTGAACAGTTACAAGATCATATTTCATCTTTAGATGTGCAATAAAATCCTACATAACATTCTATTTGTGAAGAAAAAGGCAAAGCTTATAGAAAATAATTATTAAGTTCAAATGAACCCTATCATTAGCCAACTAATCCTTAAATTAATCAATTTCCCCAGTAAATTGTCGGTCTGCTTCTGAAGAATAGGAACATGAGAGCAGCAACGAATATAACAGAGTCGAGGGAGGCATAATATCTTTTGAGGAAAGAGGGGCAACATAATTGAAATGACTTAATTGTATAACATTTACACCAGGAACTATTGGATCGATAGAAACTAAAATTTGAATGATTACAGAAGATTTGATACAAACATATGCCAAGCAGCATAGACACAAATACAACACAATAATCATCAAAAAGAGATCAAATACAAATTTGTGGCGTGATTTGTGTCCAAGAGACATTAGCTAAGACTTCTAATCTTGTTTACTGTTACATGCTATAATCAATTCAATCATTGGAACGACTCTGAGGCTAGATCTAGAAATCATACTCGAACCTCACCAAAAGCAGGGTGGTCTATTTTGACTGGATTTTGAAAATGCATTGTGCAAAATAGAAATTATAAGTTTATAACCAGCCCTGCCTTGAAGTCACAAGCTACCGGTAGGATCGGAATCGCAGTTTTCCTATTTGCTGCCTTTAAATGCTGAAAGAGAGAAGAATGACCTTGTTGCTGAAAAAAATATAAAAAAATTAGTATACAAAATTGAAATCATATAACACCATATGCAAGCAGAAAGGAAAAGGTAAAATCTAATTTACCTTTTGTCGAGGTCACAGAAGCGGAAACATTTCCCTCCTGAAACTGCTGAGATAAGCTCTGAGCATTGAGCTTCCTAATATTTGCTTGAGCTGAAACACAATATGTTCCAACCTATGAGACCATATTCATCATACAGGATAAACTACTCCAGCAGAAAAGCATGAAGTAGATTTAATTTTAGGAAGAAAGGCACTTAGTTGCATTTCTTAGTTATATCACATTGCTTTAAATTGTGATGGAGTTGGGAACTGTATGATGGGAATAACTGATATCAACAACTCCAAGTTATGCTCTAATCTCAAATCCTACACTACAAGAATTTAAGCTTTAGCAAGATTACCATGGTGTTCATAATCAGAGAAGTTTTTCTGGTGCCCGTTCTTTGAATGATGGGTTGCTATCCTCAACAGATTTTCGGCACTTCTCTTGCTTGGAAGTCTAGAATCCTCAGAATCGTCCTCTCCTTCAGAAAAGACAGATGGGCTAGACCAACCTGTTGAATTTGCATCAGTTTTACTCTTACGAGCAAATTTTAACAGCCTCTTTAATCCTTTGGGCGCATCTTTGTGGTAGACCATTGCTGGAGGATTTTCAGCGATCCCCCAGTCAATTGAATCAGGTTCACTACTCTCCTCAAGAAGCATCTGTGACAGAGAATGACGAACTCGAGGACTTGATGCTCCAATTGGCGCTTTATAAGCTGGTGAAACCACCATTTGCTTACTGTGTTCAGCAAAATTCATGGAGTCCTCGATTTCAACCCAAGCTGTTGGCGAGATGGTCGATTCTTCTTCAACCTCAACCTCAACATCAGCCTTCAATTCAGGCTCTTCAACCCTGCCGGCGCTATCAGCAGCAGTGGGGTTAACCACATCTAAGTCTTCCTTGTCGTTGCATTGCGGGGGACTCCTTGTTCCGATACCAGATTCCATGCTGATCTGAATTTTCAATTCTTTATTTTCCCTCTCTTCATGCTGAACAACTAAATCAGAGGACTTAGAAACTGTTAGATTGTCGTCAGCCAACGTTAGATCCTCAGGCTTCATCAGTGGTTCTTGAGGAGATGCTTTTTTCTTCACAGTTGGATTAATACTGGAGGTATTTCCAGAGCCTTTACGTAGAAAAGGCTTTGATTCCAGCGGAACTACACTGCTCTTCTTTGTCACCTTGTTATATAAATTAGGTTTTGCTGAGGAAACAACAATCTCTTCTGTGGCAGTCTGGACATTGCTTTTGACAGTTTTCTTAGACTTTGTCACGGATTGCTGCTTTTTTTCAGTGGCAGGTTTCAGGGACTTCTTGCTATCATTTTGATTCGGCTTTACAGACTTTGCTCGTATTTGAGATGTCTCTACTTTTGGGCTAACCTGAGAAGCCGGTGGTGTTGGCTGTGACCTTCTACGAGTTGGCACTGCACCAGAAGCGGATGGCACACTGGGGGTTTTAGCGGGAGATGGCCCTCTAGCTCCAGGAGATGGCCCTCTAGCTGCAGGTGATGGAATTGATGGCCATGATTTACGAGTGGCAGGCAGAGAAGATGCTATGGTAGATGCTTTCTTAACAGCTCCAAGCCTAGGGCTTTCTGCCTTGGGATTTGCTGGTTGAGATGCATTAATCTGTGGTTTCTGGAGCTTCTTCACATTATGTTTTCTACCCGCATCACCATTTGCTGGGCTCAGTTGTGATTTTTTTGCATCAATAACTTGTTGCGTTTCTCTGAGCTGTTTGTCTTTCCCTTCTCTTTTTTTAGGAGCTTCTCCCCGAAGTTTCTCATCCCTCTTCTCCTTGTAGTGATCATAAAATCCACCTCTCTGCTCAGAAGGCAAGCTTTGTCTTTTGCTACCAGCAGTCACACGGCTCTTCACAGGCTTGGTTTCCATCATCTTTATCAGCAGCTCATTTAATTCTGCTTCCTTTTGACGGCTCCACTCCGCTGAGGTGATTGTTTTTTCATTACCATCAGTTGATTCAGTTGGACAAGTCTCCTCTTGCATAACTACAGGAATGCATGCTTCTTTTACAGGTGAGTTCAATTTCACATCTGATTCACAAGGCTCAAAAGGAATGTCTTCTGAAGCAACAACCTGCTCTGCTTCAGATTTTTGTGAACTATATATAACTTCCTTACATTCTACATTATATTGAATCTCAGTAGCAGCATCCCCAGTAACATCATCTTGATGACATTGTGAAGAATCTTTGCCCATTCCGCTGCTCCATCTTCTCAATACAGACTTGTTCGCTCCAATTGATGCACTCAACAAGGACCTGGCCTTCTGAATATCCACTGTTTGATCCCTTTGTTTTCTTTCGAAAAGATTTATTGCATCTTGTACACTCATTCTCCTCGAATTATTTTCTGGTTTTTTGTGCGCTTGCTCTGAGTCCTCTTCATCACTATCAGCAGAGTCTGTAGGTAAAAACATTCTATCCCGAGAAGGAAAATAGTTCAGACTTTTTATAGTTATTGCGGTAGATCTTCGAGACCCAGATCGTCCAATTTGCACCCTCCGCATTGGAGATGCTGACCTCCTAGGTGAAGCAGATCTTATAAGAGTCCTACTTCTTTCCGCAGATGGTTGCTCTCCCTCACTTGAGAAAGAAGATTCGTCACTTTCTGTAGAGCTTTGCCTCTCTACCTGTGCTGCTTTGGCGGGTGAGACACCATATATTACTGGCAACTCAGAACCAACTGATTTAATTGTATGATTACTCTTTTCTTTTGCTTTTAATCTGTCACTCTTTGAGAAATGTGTAATGCTCGAAATATCAACAGCCTGAGCTCCATGTCTCAGTTCTATATGCATGCCTAACGAATCGCTGCAATGAAATACATGATAGGCATTAACAATACAGCCATAGTTTCTCCAATGAAGAAAGGTTACTTTGAAGAGGAAAACAATAAGTCCTTCTTTATAACAGCTAAGTGTACCTCAAGTCTGTTGATCCAAGATGTCGAGAAAACTTCTCTACATCAGTAATCTCCTCCACAGAATATCGAGAACCAGCAGCTTGGTCAAAAGCAGTTATCAACTCTTCTTGCAGAGCATTAAGTCTCAAGTCCATGGCCTGCAACAATTCACTCCTGCAGGCAACCGATGGTCAGAGTACAGATCTGCTATTTGGAATTTAAGTAGTGGCAGACAAGTAACAAACATACTTGGAAGCATTTGAGTCTTCAGCCTGTCACAAGCCATTACCAGAATAGGCAGTTAATAACACACCAATGAAGATTAACAAAGCAACAAACTTGAAAAGTCGTAAAGATCAACTCACTTCTGTTGTAGATCCCACGTCATCCACGCAGCTATCATCTGACAGAGGAAAATAAGGGAAAACTTAACTTGGTGTCTGTATACAATAATACAAATGACGGCAAGCTTCTATCTTTCTGGATTTTCTGGGTTTTCTTTTAGTTAGGCAAGAAGTTATGAGTAGAATCCTTATATGTAAGACCTTTGTTGTGTTTATTCAAATAAAACCAGAAAATTGTTGCTTATTAATGACAGTTGTGAAATTACAAAACAACATCCTTAAAGCAGATCGCCCTCAAATCAAAGGTATGAGGACACTTACCAGATTGCCCACTTTGGAACTGATATTCTCTACCCTGAGGAAAGAATTAAAAAGATCAATTTAGGATTAGAGAACAGAGATCAAGTCCAGTGGAAATAACTAATTTTACCTTGACATATAGAGAAAGATGGAATCTGCGAGCCTCCTCCAGCTGAGATATCTCATTTTTCAAGGAATTGGTGACTTCTAATATGTCTTCTGACCCAATTATGTGTAGGAACCTATTTCATGAAAATAAAGTTTGATGTAAAGGGGATATAAGAACTGGCCATATGTTCATGTATAAGAAAATAGTAAAAAGAAGAATATCTGCTAAACCTTATCAATGTGGATTTAGTAAACCATTTGTTATCACGCAAGTTTTCTGGAGGGTAAAGTTTATACTTGCCATCAGATCCTTTTGAATGCAAAGCTTTGATGTCAACCGAATGCAGCAATAGATGCTCCAAAAGTCCAGATTTGACTTTCTCTTTCTTGTTCTCATAGCATACACATGCCTCGTATCTTTCAAAAGCACCAAACAACCAACCAAATCACCAAGCACATAATAGCAACGGCAATGGAGTTCAAACATCGCCCAACAGTAAAAGTATTAAGAGTCCTAATTTCATCACCTATTTTGACTCACACATTTGTAACTATTCAAAACATGATAACATTTTCCAAACTAAATAAAAGTACTTAACAGAATATTACAACCAATGATTTGGAAACATAGCCTTTTTTGAGTAAATTGGAAGAAGGAAATTGTATGGTAGTTCAAAAAGAAATAAAAAAACACACTTCATTAATCAGAGTGTGTTCGAAATATTCAGAAATATTAACAAATCGTAAGAGATATTAGAATCAACTTAACAGACTAAGAAAACTGACAGGACATCATAGCAATATGAAACTCAACGTAAAGTGGAAGGTTTTGTTTGTAGTATAATTTATAACCTGTTTTGGCTCGGAACAATTTGAAACTCAATGTAATCCACTGGAGTGTTGGCATCTACTACTGCTTCCATCTTCAACTATATTTTTCTGAAGGCACAATACATATAGGAGAAAGCTACAAGTACTGCAACAGCCACATTTTGCAGTTGTTTAAACTTAAAACGTTTTCCTAATGTCACAAACACTAAAAATGGAACAAAGAAAAGAAAACTTACCAGAATTTGTTTCAAGTTTCGATCACCACAAACCCCATTTCTTCATTAAGCGAACTTGCATTCCACAAACGACCCATAGCGAAAATCTATTATACTACCATAAAGAGGTCGGGAATTGCACGATTGTGATTGCGTAAAGCAAGAAACATTATAAGCTACACATCTGCAAAACACAAGTGAAAACCATCCAAAATAAGAATTGAATGGTTGAAAAGGCAGAACCAAATGATACTGGCCACATTGAAAAGCTAATCAGTAAACAGAAATACAAAATTAATTTTATTCAAAAAAATTCAGGCTGAATTTCTTTTCTGCAAATAAATTAAGAAACAAACCTAAAGGAAATTTAAAAACACCACATCAATCTTTCGAGATCAGATCTAGCTTCCGAAAACGGAGCAGAATGCTGAAATACCTACCGCAAATCAACAAAAAACAGAAATGAAGGAATATGTATATAAATAAAACTCTAACACAGCAGCATCTAAAGCCAGCAATAAAGTTTTAAATCCTGACATTGCTCACAAAAGCAAAGAGCGTCGCGCACGCATTTGCAAGCTTGAAACCTTTAATACGAAATGCAAATCAAGAGAGAGAGGCAGACAGAGAGAGAGAGATACAAAGCAAAAGAGAGTACTCACTGGAAGTGAAGCAAGAGCTTAACTAGAGAGAGAGAGAGTTCTGTTGAAGTCCTTTGCTTATTTGTGTTAGAGAGAGAAAAGCAAGGGAACCTTTTGTTGTACAGAGAGAAACTCCACACCGCTAGATAGCCTACTAGATTCAAAAAAACACATACGCGTAATATTTTAATAAAGATTCTTTTCTTAAAAATTGTTGTTTTTTGTTTTACGTGAAATAACATGAAATTACTCTTATCTCAGTCCATCAAAATTTACATTCCATTACTTTTAGGGATAATGAATTTTAATAAATTATAATAGTGAAGAAGGATATCATATTATAAGCATAAAAAAATATCTAAAAAAATACAAAATTTAAACGGACTAAAAATACAATAAATGTAAGTTTTTAATAGACGAAATGAATATATAATTTTAAATAAAAACATAAATAAATATTGGATTCAACAAAATTGGAAATAATTTAATATAACTCTTAACACTAATTGCTGATTGGTATATGAGAAAATAATGAGAATGTGGATAGCTCATAGATGTGGATGTCTAATGGATTAACTACCCACTCCACAGTAACTAGGTTTTACTGACTAATGTCAACCAATCATAATTAAGGTATTGATTTTCATATAAATTTTATCACATCTAATTTTTTCTTGTCAATATATAGAATTAAT
This sequence comes from Salvia rosmarinus, assembly GCA_036937905.1. Lineage (NCBI taxonomy): Eukaryota > Viridiplantae > Streptophyta > Magnoliopsida > Lamiales > Lamiaceae > Salvia > Salvia rosmarinus. The sequence continues at coordinate 15,345,886 of CM072818.1, forward strand.
GTAGGAAATTAACCCATTTAAGGTAGTAAAGGTAAAAAAACGGCATTAAGAATAAAAAAAGGTCAAACTTAGTTAATTTTGTAGAAAAGTACATATCTACCCTTATATTATTCTTACTTTTGGAAGCACCTCCATCAAATTTCAAAAACTCTCGTGGAAAGAGCTTGTTGCATTCTTCACCAAGCTCTAGCTCTCAATTCCAAAAAAAAATTATATCTAAATTTGCACCAAACTTTCACAACGATATAATGTCAGTGAGCGGAATGAAATTAGACGATTATCATAAAAACTTTGATTATTTTCAGAAATAATTATTTTGGGTGTTGGAGTATTTTTTTTTTTTTCCCGATGAATTACCTATCTTTAAGTTGAAGGAGATAATCGATTAACATGGAATTACCTATCTTTATGTTGATATATTTTAAATATATCAAAATATATCGTTTCACATTTTATGCTGTTAATGTTTATAAATTCACAATTTCATCATGAAAGCTGCAAAATCACGATTAATTCACAACTCAGTCCTGGATAACTCATAAATGAAGGCTAAAATCATTACATTCATAATCTAGCAATTAATTGATTGTGAATTACCCTTATATTATGTTCATTTATGACTAGGCCACAATTTGATTGTGAAAGGTAATAAAATGATGGTAATACACATTCAATCAATGGCTAAATTTTGAATTAGTGTTTTTTGCTTACAATTCACAACTGGGAATCTTTCAAGTTGTGAGTTTGTTTATTTTGCCTACAATTCACAACTAAGAAGATTCTTAACTATAATTTAGTGTTTGTTTGCCTGTAATTCACAACTAAGATGATTCTTAGTTG